>CM062290.1:423848389-425191833 GCA_031216915.1 Pictodentalium vernedei
TCATGAAACTTCATAGGTACATGTAGGTTGGCATTGGTGCAAGAAAGAGCCCTATTTATTTCAGAATCACCAGGTCAAAGGTCAAGGTCACAGTGACCCTTCACATAGTAAATTGTAAACAATTGGTTTCCGGATGATAAGTTCATAATGATTAAACCCACTTTTGTGCTGTCACAACTCGACATTGGATCGGCGATCCTATTGGCATTTTTTTTTCTCTTTGCTCAAAATGTGTTCTGAAGGATTTAGACTGACCACACCACCTCCCCCACCCCCTTGAGGTGCCGTATGCATTTTTAGCCACACTGTTTACAGTCAGGCTTATAGTCACCAATTCTGTCCACCATCCGTCCGTCCATCCATCTGTTTGTTAAGTTTTGATTAAAGTTAGTGATTGAAGACTCCCCCCCCTCCCTCCCAGTTAGGCATTTTTAGCCCGACTGTTTACAGTTTGGGGGCTATAGTCATGACTTTGTCCGTCTATCTATCTGTCCGTCTGTTAACATTTAGAATTTTGGTTAAAGTTTGTGGTTAAAGTTTTTTAGTCAAGGTTAAAGTTTTTTTCTTTTAAATTAATATTAATTACTATTGATTGTATCATTCTTGTTATGTTTTTCATCTTATTTTGGGAAATATTTAACCTTTTTTTTTGTATGGCAATTTAACTTAGAACTTCCAGGTTAAAGTTTTTTTTTTGTTTACAAAGTTACACCTTTATTTCTTCAAGCACTTTACTGCAGTGTCACTGTTTCTCATTTAGGACAATGTCTACTATCTATTGAACCTTTCTACAGTGATTTTCATTAATATTGGCATGATTTTAACCCCTTTTAAACATGTTTACAGACTTAGTTTCTTTGTATTTGAAATTAGGCTTTGCCACATACTTTATTACTTTAATTCTTGCACGGTCAGTTCAACTTGATGATTACATTTACCTCAGTGATTTCTTTCATCGGTTTTAGGAAATATTTAACCTGTTTTTGGCAGTCAGTTTTACTTAGTTTTCCTAGCTTAGAGTTTCGGATTAAAGTTTTGCTTTTCAAGGTTGTACCTTTCATTCTTCAAACACTGTGTTACAGTGTCATTGTTTTTCATTTGGGGCAAAGTCTACTTAACCTGTAGGCAGAGGTTTGAAATAATATTGGCATTAATTTAACCCTTTTCAAAATGGTTTTCAAACTTAGTTTCTCTAAATTTCAAATTGGGCATCTACCACATATTTTCGTTACTTTTTATCCCCCCAAGGGGACAAGGGAAGGATATAGCATAGAGCTCTGTCTGTCAGCCTGGCTGTCTGTCCATCTGTCCGAAATTTGTTTATGGCCTAACTTGAACAATAGTTAACAGATTTCAATTCTTTTCAATATATGTCTCTACAGCAGCAATGTTTATGTCAAGTTCGATGACCACCATTATCCAATGAAAATTGTTAAGTTATTGCCCCGCCTCCTACTCCCCCCTCACCCACCTCCAATTAGGCATTTTTTTTCTTTGCTCCAAAATGCATTTTGAAGTATTTAGAGTGACTTCATGCAGAATTGTTTTCAAACTCCATACCCCAACACCCTCCCCTACCCCCTCTCCCCAAGTGCCAATTAGGCACTTTTTTTTCTTTGGTCCAAAATGCATTTTGAAGGATTTAGAGTGACAGCATGTGGAAAAAAATTGACTTCTATACCCCCCCCCCCCCCCCCCCCCCCCCTCCCGGGCCATTTAAGCAACATTTTTTCTTGGGTCCAAAATGCATTTTGAAGGATTTAGAGTGACTATATGCAGAAAAAATTTGGACTCCTCTACCCCTGCCCCCTGCCCCCTGCCCCACCCCACCCCCACCCCATTTATAAAATTGGTCATATTATATAAATGGTCTGTCCGTTCGTAAACAATTGGTTTCCAACCAATAACTCCAGTTTGGATTATTTAATTTCAACCATGATACATATGTGTGTATTTTCCAGCTAGTACTACAAGCCAAGCTTGAATATGGGTCCCCCCACTCCACCTCCCCAATCCTCCCCCCCCCCCCCCCCCCCCCCAATGGTAATTTAGGCAATTTTTCCAAAAGTGCATTTTGAAGGATTGGGAGTTATTAAATGCAAATAAACAAACCAAATATTGACTACTATAACACACCACCAGAGAAGTGAAAAAATCAAATTTGAATAGCAACTTTTGCATATTGTGAGTGCAGATATGGGAGATTCGTTGGGTAAATGGTTAACAAAAAATGGCTATTTTGTGTCTATGCATTGCATTGTTGGGACAGTCGGGCTGCATGCTTGACATCACTCTAGTTTTGGGTATTACCTATCTCTAAAATTTTAAGACCTGCTTTCAGTCTCAAAACTCAAAAGGTTAACCCTTTACCTAACATGAAAAGCAGACGACACTTGCAAAAAAATTTCTTGAATTACTAATTTTTTTCATTTTTTGTCTCAAAAACATAGGTTATGACCCCTCATTGGAACGAGCTCGTCGAGCTCGTTCCAATGAGGTGTCATAACCTATGTTTTTGAGACAAAAAATGAAAATATAATGAAAATTAATTTGCTATTTTTAAGAATAGCGCTGGCTGGTTTTGGCCGTTACGTTGGGTAAAGGGTTAAATATAAAACAGTTTCTCTCATTAATTGAAAAACAGGTTTTCAGTTTTCTCTCTGATACATATACACCCCAAGATCAAAAGAATATTTCTTTACCACTTACATGTCATGGTGTAACTTTGAATATTTCTTTTCAGTAACATTTTGGTATCTGTTTCTTTGATTTCATTCATCACAAGAATAGGACTCGGGCATTTTGAGGTATACATGTGATGGTACTACCGTAAATATTTTTCCACAGGCAACCAACCATTATAGTTTTTGTGGGAAAAAATAAAGAAAAAAAGATGAATTCATTTCATCATTTTAATTTGTACATTTGCATATCTTTGTCAAATTTTGCCCTTCTGACATCTTTTGGTGTGCTTAAAAATTGGATTATGTATCATATCATCCCTTAAGACAGGCTCTAGCGAAATTTAAAAAAAATTTGATTCAAAAGTCAATATTTGATTTGATTCTATTCGAAATTGGAAATTCAAATATTTTCGAAGAAACTTCGGCCATAACCGTGAATATTTACAGATTTTATTTAATTGATCACATTATTGTATATTGAGTATTGTTCTGAGTGGAAACACATCTGTAGCGGTAACAGTGTTTGTAGCGATGTAGCTACAACTGTACAACAGTTGTAGCTTCATCACTACAAACACTGTTACTGCTACAGGTGTTCATTTCAACTTATTGTGCATTATGACCAGTGACCATTCATAAAAATCTCAAATTTCGAACTTTGAAAAGTTGTTCAGCTGTTCATCTTCAATAATTGATTTGTTGCACAACATGATCGCATTATTTTATATTGAGTATGTTCTGTTTGATCATTTTCATTTAAAATAAATGTCTTCATGACCGAATGGAGTCGGTCTGATTTGAAACAAAGTTTTTTCCGAGAGAACGTGATAAACGTGAGGTATCAGCCAGGTTCATTTAGTTTCAATCAGTATCAGGTATATTGGTTTATATCTCTGTTTATAGTGTGGGAAGTGGTGAGGCGGAAAAGCACTCTACATAACTGTACAGTTAAAACTAAAAGTTCTGTCATGAAATGCGCACAAATAGGACGTTGATATGCACGTTAATGTACGCGTTACGGCCCAAGTAAAGCTATCAAATTCTGTACATATGGCCTGTACACAAGCAATGTTCCAGCCAATGGACCTCCGGGTAACCCGGAGGTCCATTGGCAGAAACATTGCATGTGTTTGCTATGAGTAACCAGGAGAACCTGTCGTGCTTTGGATGCCATTCGATATGGCAATTGCGCACAATTCCAACGCACAATTAAGCCTAGATAAGCGCACTATTGGTGACAGGACTTCTAGTTTTAACTGTATGTCTTTTAATAATTGGAAGTGTTATTTGGAAAAAAATACTTTTCTTTTGATGACGTATTCATTAACTGAAATTCGATTCAAAATTCATTTCGTTTTTTCCAATTTGATGCGGTATTCAATTCCGTCAAAATCGGTAATTGAGTGGAACAAGGTGCCTGCTAAAGCATTGCAGATGATGATATAAGAGGAGAAAACAGAAAGTACTGGTCACATGCACACATCTTTTCTGAGCATTTTCAACAAAAACACACTTAATTATTTTTCTAAGCTGTAAATGTTCTCAAATAACATCTTTTTCTTTTGGAATATTTAAGAATTAATACAATTTGTATTAATGGAAGTTTAAGCTGAAACAAGAATATCTTTCACAAATTAAACTGATCTTGTATGGTTTCCATGTATACCAGGCTAGGTACAAGCAGCTGAGTTGCTTTATACCATGTACAGCCTCAAGAGCTATTTCTATAAATTAAACTAAGTTCTGTGCAGATGTTTTAATGTTAATACTGGGCTTTCCTTGGTTGTTGAAAATTACCATTTGTTGCCTCCAAGCTGACTCAGTCTTGCAGGCTGCAGAATGGTATTTTTCTGCAGACCTGAACAATCCATCCATTGTCATGTCTTACTGGTGACATTCCAGAGTTGTGACATGGGTATTCTAGCTAAATGTTTCTTGGAAAACTACAAAGAGGTATGGCCAAATATGGAAATGGGAATTGCAAAACTTGCTTGTATATACCAAGTCCCAGCTAGACCAAATCAGTCTCGCTCATTTCTTTGAAATGCACAGACATTCTGTTCAGTCTATTCAGTAACCACCCACCAGCCCCACCAATATACCCCTTCTTCCTTGCCCTTTCTGCCTTGTCCACATTTTCTGTTTCTCTTGGGTACTTTATGTTTTGTTTTTGACATGCCTCACTGTGGCTCGGTTTGCTGCATGATCTGGCTGGCGGTTGCGATGCTGAAAATACTTTGTGTTCTCAGCATCGTCTCCCCAATTCATTTCAGTCACCTAGGCTGCAATACTAATCTGCACCCATGGTGGACTTTGCAACTAGGTACTAGTTCAGTAACATGTCTTTGTGTGACACTGCAGTATTCATACCTCGGTCACACCTGATGATACCACCACATCGTGGTGCCTCCTAATGGCGGTTGCGATGCTGAAAATACTTTGTGTTCTCAGCATCGTCTCCCCAATTCATTTCAGTCACCTAGGCTGCAATACTAATCTTCACCCATGGTGGACTTTGCAACTAGGTACTATTTCAATAACATGTCTTTGTGTGACACTGCAGTATTCATACCTCGGTCACACCTGATGATACCATCACATCGTGGTGCTCTCCTAATTCTACGCTGTATTGTGAAGCAGAACGAATCACCCCAAAGGGCCAAAATGTTTGAATGTTTATATATGTACAGTTCATTTAAATAAATAGAAGAAAAAATAAAATTCATACTGCTGTGTTGTTTACTGCTTAAATCAACAGTGAAGAGAAAATTGGAAGAAAATGTTTTGACAGTTCTTGAAAATAATATATTTTATTCTAGAGCGCTGCTTTGGAGATTTAAACAGTTTCAACTTGCATTTTTCAAATTGGGCAACTCTCATTCAGTTATTTTGTAATATTACATCTCAAAACCTGTTTTCGAGTTTTAACTTATTACAATGACACTTGCTCTTAGAATCTTTTGGGTATCTACAAGGGCCGTTTATGGGACCCTTTCCCAATGATATCTGGGCATGAGTTTTTCCCAATTCTTAACCCCAAATTTCCCAATCTTAATTCTCATTCAAATAAACATTTAATGCATAACTGGTGCCCTGAACTGGATAGTCATAAGGCCTCGGGAAAACCAATGCCTATTGACCACCCAGTCAGGCTTGGCAATTTCAGGAGAGCGATTTTTTAGCTCTCCTTACTGCCCTCCTGAAAGAATTAAGGAGAGCGAAAAATTGCCTTCCTAAATATTTTGGTCTGGGATGATTGAGATTACATGTATTATGGTCACATTAAATTTTTGTTGTAAAGCAAAAATGTAATTTAACTTCGAAGTCACATAACATCACGTAATTTCATTTTGAAAGTGGTTTAGTGGTAAAAGGTAATGGCTGCAACCATACCCAAACACAGTTGCAAACATTTGAAGCAAAATGGGTGACAGCAATATTTTTTTTCTATCAGTTTCAAGTTCAACAACTGACATCACAGTTTGAGGGGTAATTATTCAAGGAATATTGACACTATAATATACTACCATTACTACTATCCTGTCACTTGAAGCACTTGCACCAGGATGTGACTGTAGATTCAAGCAGACCTGTTGTCCAAGAAAGTCATATGCCTACTACTACCACCTTCAACCCCCCTTAGGGGGTTGAAGGTGGTGGTGGTAGGCGTATGACTTTCTTGGACAACAGGTCTGGGTACACACACAGGTCTTGTCAAGTGTGTGTTCGGTTGTTGAGTGAGACATCTTGATGTCTAAGAGATTTCGCTTTACCTTAGTAAAGTTAATAAAATCACTGATGTAGTCTGTTGGTTTCAGTTTCAATGAGTTCGTTCAACTGGATACTTAAAATGCTGTGTAAAGCTAATTGCTCTCCTAAGCTGATTGAGGAGAGCGATTTTTTGCCCTCCGGCATTTTTCAGAATGCCAGGCCTGCCCAGTTCAGGACACCAGTTGTACATTAAATTTAAATTGCTTGTCTATTAAAGTCTCTTAATACAAAGGCAAAGGGAAGTGACAAGTTCTTCTTTAATAGTATAAGAACAGTTTAACCCTTTACCTAATGAATCGCCTGCATCCGCCCGTGTAATTTGCAAATTGAGCAGTTGAAAAAAATAAATTGTTCAAAATATTTCAACAAAATCATATCATGTGACCCCCTCATTGGAACAAGCTCATCGAGCTCGTTCCAGCGAGGGGTCACATGATATGGATTTGTTGAATTTTTTTGAAAAATTAAAAAAAATAGTAATTAAAATAATAAATTTTGATATTCTCTACGTTGGGTAAAGGGTTAATAGAGACAACAGAGACTTTGTGAACATGATTTCATGTGACTGTTTTTAGCTGTGATGAGTAGCTCTATATGTGGCAATGCCTGTCTGTCTGTCTGTCTGTCTGTCTGTCTGTCTGTCTGTCACCAATGAGTTTAAAAAACACCATAACTCCTAAAATACTTGATGGAATGACACCATACTTGGTATGCAAGTGTATCTTCTTGATGTCTGCACCCTCTCAATAGTGCATGTCATTTGGATAATTTCTGTCACATTTATGGACTTGTCACCAACGAGTTTATTTGTCACCAACAAGTTTTTTTGTCACCGAGTTTTTTTTTTGTCACCAATGAGTTTAAAAAACACTGTAACTCCTAAACTACTTGATGGAATGACACCATACTTGGTTTGCAAGTGTATCTTCATGATGTCTACACCCTCTCAATAGTGCATGTCATTCGGATAATTTCTGTCACATTTATGGACTTGTCACCAACAAGTTTTTTTGTCACCAACAAGTTTTTTTGTCACCAACGAGTATAAAAAACACCATAACTCCTAAAATACTTGATGGAAGGACACCATACTTGGTATGCAAGTGTATTTTCATAATGTCTACACCCTCTCAATAGTGCATGTCATTCGGATAATTTCTGTCACATTTATGGACTTGTCACCAACAAGTTTTTTTGTCACCAATGAGTTTTTTTTGTCACCAACAAGTTTTAAAACATCATTGGTGATGCACGAATCGTCGCAGCTTCGGCACTATGACAGTGCACTCTAGTTTTTTTTATAAAACTTGCTTGTAGTCTACAGGTAGTTGCTTAGGCATTGATCTTAATGTTCTCTGTCCAATTCAAATGTAACATTTCTTAGTTTTTCATATCTTAGTTTTTATGTGTTTTTCCCACCAAAACATATTCCCAAATGATGCAAATTTTTCCAATGGCATGGGCTCCAGACTCTTTCCCAAAGAGGGCAGAAGAATTCCTGGTCTGCAAGATGAGGCCCAAAAGTCATGTTTTGATTTATCAACCTTCCGACGAAAATGTGGTCAACCACGAAATCTTACCCATCAGGGTATTCTTTAATTGGCAAGTTAGTTTAAACAATATTTATTTCCAAAGTTTAAAGAAAGTTTCAGAAATCGAGTACAATAATGTGTATACAAGTATCAGCGAGCACAAAACAGTTGACAAGTTGATCAGAACTAGCATAAAATCCAACTATTTTACTGTCATTCCACCAAACATATGGTACTTTTGGCAGTGAGAAGAAAATGAAAATGTTGTGACATCAGAACATTCAACTGGTAGAGTGCTGGAAGGCCATATATGGGCATTACTCTGGAGTACAGGTACCACAACTTAAAGGCCTCATATTCAGTGCATGTGCTTTGCTTTATCTTTGAGTTAAAATTATTTGGTCTGTTAGGATTTGGCTTGTTACAGTTTATGGGAGAGTGCCTATAGGCATTTTCCTATAAATTGTAACAAAGCAATAGTGTTCAACCAATGATCGAAATCGGCAACCCCAATTGGCCAATTGTGGGCAATCGGATGACAACAACAACGGCTCCCGGAACATCGGTTCTACTGATTGTTGCCAAGCATTTTGTGATGATTCTTTAACCACATCTGATTATCTTCTGCAGTTCAATTGTTAATGTAAAATGATGTTAATGATACCATTCAATAAAGTTGAAAAACCACCACAGTGTCTATTCTTAGTTTCTCTAGGCGCCCCTTTATGGGATATACAAGTTAAAGGGGACGTAAATCTTACAACTGAGCATACTTGCAGCAATCGCCAGTTCATACCGGAAAAGTGAAGGTTGCACTTCATTGACTCAGGTCGCAGTAAAAATTACCAGTTGCACTCACTTGGGTGAGAGCCACGTTTACCACCGAAGTGTGCACGTCTGGTAATTTTACTGGACCTGAGTCAACAGAGTTTAACACTAGGAAATATGTTTAATTTAATGTAGTTCTTTCAAGTCTCGACTTATCAAATTGTGAACGGACTGTAAACCTGTAAAATAAGTTCAATTTAATTTAGTTCTTTCGAGTCATGTGTGTCATTTAGTTAACAGCTTCTTATTCAACATTGTATTCACATTGGGCTACATAACCATCTTACAATATTTCACAATTTTTTAGCTTAACTTGACAAAGTCAAGATAAGCTATTGCCCTCACGCGTACAGAAGTCTGTGAGTCTGTTCACGTTTTCCTTCAGCACAGGCTACATCTGGTAGTTCTTGTCCGATCATCACAGAATTTCACATGCAGGTTTGAGGCCATGTCTGGATGAGAACATCCCCTTTTGGTCGCGATCGGTCAACCATGATGGATGACCAAGCCCTACTTTTAGCACAGTCTGCAGGTCATATTAAATATGGAGGGATTTCATTGTATCTTGGTAGGATTAATCCGTATGATGTCTAGATGAGAACTTCCCCATTTAGTTGCAATCTGTCAAGCATGACGGCTGCCCATGCCCTAAACCCCAAAACCATTATCACAGTCTACAGGTCATATTTATGGAGGGATTTCATAACATCTAGATGAGAATGTCCCCTTTTTGGTCATGATCGGTCAACTGTGATGGCTACAGGCTAGCCCGAAAACCTTTAGCACAGTCTACAGGTCGTATTTATGAAGGGATTTCATTGTAACTTGGTAGGATGACTCCAGATAATGTTTGCATGAGAATGTTCCCTTTTGGTCATGATTGTTCAACCGTGATGGCTGCCCGAGCCCAAAACCCGAAAACCTTTAGCACAGACTTTTAACAGGTCATATTTATGAATGGATTTTATTGTAACTTGGTAGAATGACTCAGTATAAGTATAATGTCTAGATGAGGACGTCCCCCTTTGGTTGCGATCGGTCAACCGTGATGGTTACACAGGCCCGAAGCCCGGAAACCTAAATTTAGCACAGTCTACAGGCCATATTTATGAAGGGATTTCATTGTAACTTGATAGGATTACTCGTTTTGAAATAATTTCACTGTAATTTGGTAACTTTGGTTGACATACATTAACTGTGAGGGCCACATTAACCCACCCCTCAAGACTTTTTAGTTTAATCCACACCTTACATTATTTTTATTGAAAACATAGCATACAGGGAACAGAAATTAACATATTCTCATTTATCACAGCTCTTGTTGTATTTCATAATCCTTTCAAAAATATTGAACATTATTCTTTTCATAAAACACAACACACAGTGACACATTCAAGTTAAGCTACAGTGTCATTGACACTTTCATTTACTTGACAATGTAGCCATGTTGTGGCAACACAGTCAAGTTACAAGACTTAACAATTCCTTACTTCACCCTGTAGTGATATTGTGAAAAAGTTGTAATAACTAGAGATGGGCAGTATTGGAATTTTGAGTTCAGTATTGGTTTCGGTATTTTTAGGGAGGTATACTGTGGTATAGGTTTGGTATTCGGTATCTAACTTGACTTGAGATTTACTGATGGTACCAAAGAGGAACTCGCATCACGAAAAACAGAATAAGTTGTTTTATTATGCCTCACATTTGTAACATCAGCCGTGATTGGTTAATTTGACATCTTCTAAAAGTCATAGTACTGGAGTTTTGGGGAAAAACACAGGTACTATCAGAACGTTCTTCCCTGGAGACATGAGAACAAAGAAAATGTAAGCTCCACTACCATTGATCCGCGTCGATTACGCACGCTTTGGTTGGAATTTCTGAACACCAAACGCTGGCGCTGTGTCTGATTAACTTTTTTCGTCACCGAAAGACACAAACTTACCAACAAATATGTCATCTTCAGTGGGTGTGTTTTTAATTTTAACTACAAACAATGAATTCAAAAGAATCAGAAATATTAAAAACTCGCGTGTTGTTCACCACTTCAGTGAATCCTGAATATGAGTTATGTCTACAATCAATTATATTTCCACAAGTTTAGTACTCCTCGACCTCACTGAGCCTCCGCCTCAAGTTCAAAATAAATTGTTTCACTCCGCTTAATTCTAACAACTGTTGTCATCCAAGAAACATGAATTTATATTCCATTAATTTATACCTCTTATCACACAAGCATTAACAAGAAATTATAACATGAACAGCATGATGCAGTTGTAAACACTGGCATTTGGTGATATAGAAACTCCCAAAGCAACGGCACTTGTGACAAGTCATTTTCGAAGAGACATCATTCGTTCGAAATGACGTCATGTTTTTGGATTTGACTACATTGTTATTACAAGATTGATGGCATGTTGCAGTTAACGCTTAACAATGAAAGTTATTTTTTGTTCGGCATAATAAAATAATTAGAACGTTTCTTTTCATGTTCTATCGGTCGATAGTGCTTCAGGTTTTATTTCAGAAATCACACAAACTCATGTACTATCGACCAATAGAACATGAAAAGAAACATTCTAATATTAATGTAGTATCATTCTCCCACAATGCTATAAATGACACTTCCAATGAGCTCAATAGTGGCATTCTTTTATGACCATAAATCACACCTACAGTCGCCATGGATTGGTCGTAATCCACACCTGGGAAGTTATGTCCACGCATCTGTTTACCAGGTAGTAAAAATCATCATCAGCAAAATTTTAATTAATGAAGCACTGGGTACAACGCATTGTTAAGCGTTAACTGCAAAATGCCATCAATCTTGTAATAGCAATGTAGTCGAATCCAAAAACATGATGTCATTACGACCAATCCACATTTTTGATGATTATTCCTGTAATTAGTGTTTGGAATCTAATATTATTGCTTCCGTGGAAATATTGCCCATGCGTGGAAAGTGACCAGTCCACGGCGACTGTACTGTATCTACAGTAATTTTGTGGCTTGTTCTAAACGCACATTAATGTTTATAAAGACCTATTTCAGGCTTTTGTGATCACAGAACAGGTGCTCTGACCACGCCATCTTTAGGAGGTCTTGCTGACAATAGACAAAATGCCTGGGCATTGATTTCTAGTCTGGTCTTGGCTGCCTGTTAAGGCAGCCAAGACTTGACTAGAAATCACTGCTAAGCAGTTGGACATATACAGGTTGTAGTCAAGTGGGAATTCAGGATAGTTGCCAAGTCCATTGAGGATTAACAAAACTGAAAAGAAAATCAGTCACTTCTTTCATGAAAATGAACCTTTCAGCTGTTCATAAGCTAGCGAATTTAGGAAAATTCAAAAATTCAAACAGTATTGGTATTCAACGATTGGTTTGGTTCGTTTTTTCAGTATTCCCATGATATCCATATTGATTCTGTTTTTTGGTATATTGCCCATCTCCTTCTTAAATTATTTACCAACTTCTTACTTAATATGGACACAATGATCTTCCACTTTTCCACAACCTCTTATTTAACGTTCTAGACATTGTGAAAATGTTGTAGTTCAACACAACCTTCCCATAACTAACTACACGGGAGCACGGTGGCTCAGTGCAGTGGTACACTGTTGGACTTCTATGCTAGAGGTCCCGAGTTCGATCCCCGTCCGGGACAATCCGTGCCACGTTGTTTCCTTGAGCAAGGCACTTTATCCCGGTTCCCAACATGGGGGAACGATGACGCCGTGTACTAATACATACTGCACGTTGATAGTGCACATGTCTTCAACCGCTGTAACCCTGCTTGAGCGGAGCTTAAACAGAGTTAGAATGTTGATGAGCTGACAGTTGCTCATTGATGCTTGGTGGTTCTCTCCGGGTACTCCGGCTTCCTCCATCCATAAAACAGTCACAGTCACAATTAGCCACTGTGCATAAGTATGTGACCTTAAACACAAATAAATAAATAAATAAATAAATAAACACCAATAAATAAACAAATAAATAAATAAATAACTACAATATTGCAATTATATTGTGTGCTCGATGGATTTTACTTACTACACATATTGGTCCTAAAGTATTTTGACCAAAATAGTCATTAACAGGTCAATGGTGAAGGTCACATGCTCAGTGAAGAATTTTTATTTTTATTGTCTCCCGCTTTTTGGAAAAAAAACGGGAGATATTAAATTTGGGATGTCCTTCCGTCCTTCTGTCCTTCATTGTTTTTCGGTTCCAGACTCTAACTTTCCTTACAGTGACCGAATTTCGATGAAATTTGGATAGTAGATCACTTTCATCAATTGTGGGTCCAAGTTCGAATATGGGCATTTTCCGTGCATATTTAATTAGGTTGCTGAAATTTGATTGGCTGACGGTTTCCAGACTCTTAACTTTCCTTAAAATCAACCGATTTTGATGAAATTTCATATATGGGTTACTTTTATCAGTACCTAGGTCAAGTTCGAATGTGAGAAATTTTGTACTGAAAATCTCTCTGTCTGCCCCGTGTGTCAATGCCCACACTAGACGGTACACCATGTGGAGGTATGCATCGGACGAATGTCCAGCTCTTGTTAGTGATCCTCACAGTTATACCCCACATCTCTTTATTTGCCTTGACAGTGACCTCCATGAAAATAAATTTGATAACCACTGTCTGAAGCACTGTCTGTTCTGTCTCTTCTAAATAACTTTCACTTGCAACTCAACTATATTCCACTGGATGCATTAATTCCCCTTGAAACTGCTGCCCAGCGGGAGACATGAATTCACTGAATTTGCTTGTTTGTATTTAGGGTCACTTATTTCTGCACAATGGCTAATCATGACTGCGACAGTTTTATGGGTGGAGGAAGCCGGAGAGAACCGTCAAGCAACAGCGAGCAACTATCAACTCCCAACAAACTAACTCCACACAAGCAGGGTTAGCATTGGTTGAAGACAAGTGCACCATTGAAGTACAGTACTCCTTAGTACACAGCGCCACCGTGCCCCCATGTGGGCAATGGGGGTGAAGTGTCTTGCCCAAGGACACAACACGGTTGCTGCAGGTGGGATTCGAACCGAGGACCTCTTGGCTTGCAGCCTGCACCTCTACCTACTGAGCCACCGCGCCCCCCACAATAAATGCCAGTGTAAAATGAGTTATAGAAGAGTGATAAATGTTATCTGTGTGTCTATTTGTATTGTATGTATACATATCCACAATGAATCTCAGTAAATTTTAGAGCAGTGTAAGCTACACTTCACACATGTTGCTCTAAAGCTATTCTAATCAGATATGCATTTTGTGATCAATACTTCCTTGGTGAGGTCACATGACTAACAAGCAACAATATTCTTAAAACTGTGCAGTGTCTTATATCAAGTCTCTGTAAGGCGAACAAATCTCTTTTTCAAAAGAATCAAAATAATTTAGGCACTTTTAACCAAAGTTTCCCCAGTAAATTGAATCAGTTTTTCTCCCACCAAGTTTCCAAGTAAAATATTTATAAATGGTTCATCAAATCCAAACTTGGCTGCTTTACAGCAGCTATGACTGGAGTTGATGAAAAATATTAAAAAAATATTCGGCAGGTTTGAGTCAAAATTGGTCTATGTTCCATGGAAAAGTTCTGATTGTATCTTAGTTATGATATTCACTGGGGTATCTTCCCCCACCCTGTTATATCCCCCCCCCCCCCCCCCCAAAAGTACCTATGACTAAAAATAATGTTTTTGAAATTTCAATTAAAATCCAATTTAACTTTATCCTGAGAGTGTAAAATTCAAAATTATTTTTACTCATAGATGGTGGGGAAAATACCTAGAGTGCTTTGGCCTGGCCCCCACCCCCCTTCACCCACACACGGCCAATAATACTCAATGCCCACAATATACACATATCTCAAAGAAAATATGTCTACTCTCCACTCTGGAGCTGTAAAATCCAGGAAATTGAAAAAAATGAAAATTCAGACATAGGTGGGGAAAGATACTCAGGGTATCTTTCTTGGCCTGGGTATCTTTCACCCCCCCCCCCCCCCCCCCAAGGAAATTTCAATTAAAATTCATTTTATTTTCATCTTGAGAGTGAAAATGGAAATTACATTAAAAAATTATTTTTAGTCATAGATGGGGGGGGGGGGGGGGGGGGGGCAGGGTGGGGGAAGATACCCTGGGGTATCTTCCTCCTTTGGGGAGATACTCTGTTAGACTGGTAATAAACATTTTGGTGAAAAATAAAATAACTTATTTGTTCTGATAAGATACCTGTTAGGTGGACTATTTGAAGGTTGTCTGGGTTGTAGGCAACAAAAAATACTTTTTTCTTATTTTGGGGAGTAAAGTAATTTCAGGTTTTAATTTGTTTTGTTTGGGCAAGAGGTGGTCTTGGTGCTTCAAGTTAAATGTGAGTGATTTATAATTTTCTTTTTGTACTGTTGCAATTTCATTTAAAATTTTATTTTATCCAGTGCATACTTTTGTTCACTCAATAAATAATATATCCTCTAACCTGTATTCATGTGCTTTGTGTATATTTGGTAAAGTATGGCATGTGCTGTTAACTTTGTTAATCTGTTGAAGAAATACAAGTTTCTGGTGTAAGTTAAGATTAGTGAACTTCAAGTCATTCAAATTTGTCGAATAGTATGTGAATACCTATACTTTTATCATTGTGTCATGTTTTGTATATAATCGGGAATCTTTTCTCGCCTATATTAATGCAAATAAATAACATTACATATTTCTACTATATCATTGAAGAATACAAATTAGAGTGATGGAATTTTATAATTGTGTTTTATAAAATTTCAGTCTGTTATTAAATATGTGGCATTTAACTCTAGTCGGCTGATTGACAGTGTTGAATTTTATCTATTAACGTGGAAGTACATTGGCTCGGTGGTTATAGCATTGGACTTCAAACTGAAAGGTCCGTGGTTCGATCCCCACCAGCAAGCCTGAAAATAAGCAATCTGTTATTTGCAGAATGAGGTACCCAGAGGGTAAATTTGCTGATGCTATCCCATACAGTGGGCCAATTTATCCTCTGGGTACCTCTTTCTGTTTAGGTGTGAGAACCTGATTCAGATGAGGTTCACTGAGGGTAAATTTAGTGATGCTACCCTGCTGTGCAGGGTAGCATCACCAAATTCACCCTCTGGGGACCTCATTTTGAAGATGTCAGTCTGCTTATTATCTGGCTTGCCCACCAGGGGTAACTGCGTTGTGTTCTTAGGCAAGGCACTGATTCCAATTGCCCATGTGGGGCATGGTCGTGCTGTGTACTAAAGCATAATACCCATCGATGATGCACTTGTTTTCAACCAATGCTAACCTTGCTTGTGCAGAGTTAGTACTTTGAAGAGTCTGAGAGTTGCTCCCCATTGGTGGGTGGTTCTGTCTGGGTACTCTGGTTTCCTCCACCTTCAAAACTGTCTAACATGAGGCAGGGCTTCTTTTGGATGTCTACAGGGGCCTAATATGGTCCCCTTTTCCATTTAAATTTGGATATGATTTTTCCCCAATTCGCAACCTAAAATTTCCCAGTCTCAATTCCAACTCAGAGAAAAATTGAATGCACAATTGGTGTCCTAAACTGGATGGTTGTAAGGCCTCAGAAAACCATTGGTTTTCTGAGGCCTTACAACCACCCAGTTCTCTTCCCTCTCCAGTCTAGCCTCTGTTTTGAGAGCAGAGTGTATGTGTTGTATATTCAACCCTTTTCCTAACATGAATAGCAGATGACACTTGCAAAAAAAATTCTTGAATAACTCATTTTTTTTCATTTTTTGTCTCAAAAACAAAGGTTGTGACCCCTCGTTGGAACGAGCTCGATAAGCTTGTTCCAACAAGGGGCCATAACCTATGTTTTTGAGAAGACTTTGGCCTCTTCATCCGAATGAATGAGGTGCAAAAGTTTAAAATGATGAAATTTGAATGGTGTTGGCTGTGAGCGTTACTGTTCAGTTATAACCAGACCCATGTTGCAGTCAGGGACTGCGTGAAAATGATTCCATGTGACTGCTTGTCATAAAACGTACTTGTAGTATACATGCAGTTGCTCAGGTATCGGCCTTAATGTTCTCCGCTGCCTTCAAATGTAAAATTTCTTTGTCTTTGTATCTTTTTCCCATCCAAAATAAATTTCCAATTGGTGCCCCCATGATGCAAATTTTCCCAATGGCATTGGCCTCTGACCCTTTCCCAAAGAGGGACTTCCACCCCAAGAATTGATGACAGGTTCTATTTTACCAGTAAAACAGGGGTTGTTTAGCACAGTAAATAAGCACGGCTTTACTTCCCGGGGTTCCGACGAGGGGGAGTAAATACCAAAGGCCAAAATTGGTTTGCTGTACTTTGATCACAAAAGCAAGATTTTTCCCTGATCCGATCATGACTCGTGCATCATTGGGTCACTTCCTGGAGTTCCCACGGGGATGCAGAATAATACACGAAAATGAATATTCATACAAAGTGTACCACAATTAAGAGACATAGATTTGAAGGCTGTCTAGCTGCCATTGTCCAGATAGATGAGCTTCAGAACTGGAAATGTTAAAGGGGAAGAATTGGAGATGAATGATCAAGAAAAGATTGAAAAAAAATTGAGAAGTTAAGCTGTCCAAGCTGACAACCCAGATTGACTGACTATTTAATAACTTATTTATTATTTGACAATTTTTGGCTGAAACACTGAGGATGCAACTCAGATTTTATGTTAGATTTTGCCTCATCTTATCCGAAAGCGGTGCTAATTCCCTGGGCTGCAGTGATATAAGGGAGCTATTTATAGTATAGCCAGGGATTCTTTTTGGTATCTACAAGGGCCATTTATGGGACCCTTTCCCAGTGACATTTGGGCATAATCTTTCCCGATTCTTAACCCCAAATTTCCCAATCTCAGTTCGCACTAGTGCTCAAACGACTAGTGAATTCCAAAGTCGACTAGTCAATACCCAGAAGTCAAGTCGACTTTGACTAGTCATTGGTGATAACCTGTCTCCTTATAACAGTGTTGGTGTTCCGGTAGAGTGCTGAAGGTCCAAATTTGGCTTCACTTGGGCATTCATATACAGCAACTTACTGGAACATTATTCTGTTAATGTGCTTCTAATTATGCTAAGAGTGAAATTATATAGTCTTATTTAATTTGCCTTGTTGTGATTTATGGGAGAGTGCCATAAATTGCAACAAGGCAAATTAATTACATATCCTGATAGCCCAAAATAATTCAGCACTCTACTGGTACCAGTTAAAACAAACTACTGTCACTACTATTAGATGGCAATAGATGTTTACATTGATTGCCCAATATTGCTGTTCAAACTGTCTGACAGTGGTACAGAAGGGATACTGTTTTAAACTCCCCTGACTAGTTGACTGCACAATTGAGAGTCGACTACTGGTTTGCCCAGAGACGACATCGACTAGTCGACTAATCGTTTGAGTACTACTTCGCACTCAAACAAAAATGCTCTGAACTGGGTTAAGTCATAAGGCTTCAGAAAACTTTTGGTTTTTCGAGGCCTTATGACTTAACCCAGTTCCGAAAGGTTTCTGAGGCCTTATGACTTAACCCAGTTCCGAAAGGTTTCTGAGGCCTTATGACTTAACCCAGTTCAGAAAGGTTTCTGAGATCTTATGACTTAACCCAGTTCAGAAAGGTTTCTGAGGCCTTATGACATAATCCAGTTCAGAAAGGTCTCTGAGGCCTTATGACAACCCAGTTCAGAAAGGTTTCTGAGGCCTTATGACTTAACCCAGTTCAGAAAGGTTTCTGAGGCCTTATGACATAATCCAGTTCAGAAAGGTTTGTGAGGCCTTATGACTTAACCCAGTTCAGAAAGGTTTCTGAGGCCTTATGACTTAACCCAGTTCAGAAAGGTTGTTTTTGAGGCCTTATGACATAATCCAGTTCAGAAAGGTTTCTGAGGCCTTATGACCTAACCCAGTTCAGAAAGGTTTCTGAGGCCTTTTGATTTAACCCAGTTCAGAAAGGTTTCTGAGGCCTTATGACTTAACCCAGTTTAGAAAGGTTTCTGAGGCCTTATGACTTAACCCAGTTCAGAAAGGTTTTTGAGGCCTTATGACATAATCCAGTTCAGAAAGGTTTCTGAGGCCTTATGACTTAACCCAGTTCAGAAAGGTTTCTGAGGCCTTATGACTTAACCCAGTTCAGAAAGGTTTCTGAGGCCTTATGACTTAACCCAGTTTAGAAAGGTTTCTGAGGCCTTATGACTTAACCCAGTTCAGAAAGGTTTTTGAGGCCTTATGACATAATCCAGTTCAGAAAGGTTTCTGAGGCCTTATGACTTAACCCAGTTCAGAAAGGTTTCTGAGGCCTTATGACTTAACCCAGTTCAGAAAGGTTTCTTGAGGCCTTATGACTTAACCCAGTTTAGAAAGGTTTCTGAGGCCTTATGACTTAACCCAGTTCAGAAAGGTTTCTGAGGCCTTATGACCATCCAGTCCAGGACACCACTTGTACATTAAATTGCTTGCCTAACTTGCCTAATGTAGTGTCTTAACTCAAAGGCAAATGGCAAAGTTCTTCTTTAGTAATATAAGAACAATTTAATGGAAACTAACTCCATGGGACTGCTTGTCATACATGCAGTTGCTCAGGTATCAGCCTTAATGTTCTCCGCTGTATTTGTATGTAAAATTTCTTAGTCTTTATACCTTTTTCCCATCCAATATAAATTTTAAATAAACCTGTAGATTAACCGAACCGAGGTTTTTAGGTTTTTTTTAAAAACCGAAACCGAAACCGAAACCGTCGACATCCCTTAATCTAAGGTTTTTTGTTTTTTATTAAATACTCTCTTGCTGCAGAAATTCACAGAATGTAGCCATCCCAGAGTAGTGAGAGTACCCAGACACTGCCAATGGCAGTGTCTGGGTACTCTCACTACTCTGGGAAGGCTACATTCTGTGAATTTCTGACATTTCAGTTTAGTTGTGTTTGCAGCTTTCCTCAAGTTGCGCGTAGGTGTCAGACCTCGAAAAATGGCCAAGCACAATAAAAGTTCTGTATATTTACGTAATTATTAGGCTGGGGAAAAATAATTAATTTGTTCAGGTAACCCGACCGACCCTATTTTTGCTGCGGACCCTAAATATTTTTTACCTTGCACAGAAAAAAAATTTTAAGAAAAAGAAAAAATAATGAAATCGCTATCGCCTAACAAAATAATAGCACCAACTTTGCGTGGTACGACTGTCCCTGGAACGTTTCTCATGCTAAAGGGCGCGTGCACGTCGACCGATGACGCTCATAGCAACAAGTTTCAGAACAACTCACAACTCGGCGAAAAGAGTCCAATGTGAACATAAACTATATCCTCACATAGCATTCTACTTAATTCCATATTGGACCGATGTCGGTATGACAGGATTTCTGTTGCACCGACATCGGCCCGATATAGAATCAACTAGCACGCTGGCAGGGTCGTTTGTCAAACCATGCAGTTTTTTACAGTTCGCAAGTGACCTCCCTCTTCCCCTGACTCGCAATAGAGCCCATTTTCCCCAAGAACTGCAATATAGCTTGACCAACATGTTTGTTCGGCTATGAAAGGGCGTGGAATTTTATTTTCACACCTAAATTCTCTCCATCTTCCACACCTAAAACATGACCGCAAAGTGTTATCACGTTCTTGACCTGACAAAGAAACAATGGAACAATCGTACGTAGCCGCGATCTTCGAATTCTGGAGTCTCATTACGGGTTTCAATTTAAGAAATGAAAACGCATAGAAAAAAAAAATGGTTTATAGTTTTATTTACTGATGCAAATCGTATAAAATAACCAAACAAATAGAACATGAGGGATATATAGGGATATACAGGTTGATTTCTGAGACACTTGAAAGGCATTCATTGTAAAAAATAATAGTGAAAAAAAAAAAAAATCCCGACCGACCGACCCTATTTTTTTTCAGCATGTTACCTGAACAAATTAATTATTTTTCCCCGGCCTTATATTGGCCTTCCTGATTCTTCATGTATTATAGCTTATTTCGGGCATTCATTGAGGTTCACTCAATTTCACTGCCATTCAGTTATGACTCCAGACAAAAGAATGAGTTTTATTGAATTTTTTTTGGCCTCATGAACAAATCGAAAACTGAACCGAACCGAGGTTTTACTCCACCTGAAAAACTGAAACCGAACAAGAAATTTAAAAACCTACAGCTCTATTTCCCATGATGCAAATTTTCCCAAGAGCATTGGCCCGGACCCTTTCCCAAAGAGGCCAGAAGAATCCCTGATAGCAGTGATTACAATAGATCCAAATACAACTTATCACTGTACTTTGTTCAGTTCTGATCTCAGTTAATCAGTTTTCTTCTGGACATCCATAATTTACATTTAATAAGAATTTAGTAAGAATTTGCCTAGACACACCTTCCTTAGATTGTTATAATAACAGTAATGGGATCCACTGTTTATTTTGTAAATCGAGGCCATGAGTTGAGAGCATGAACAAGGGAAAGAAATTTTGACAGCTTGTTGCATGAATAATTTTACTTTTCCACGTTAACAAGGCTTTTTGGTGGTCCCTGTGGCTGCAGTTTTCTTTTTTGTTCATTTATTGGTGTTTAACTGGTAGAGTGCTGGAAGCCCATATTTGGGCTTTACTCTGAGGTGAAAGTACTGTAACTTGAAGGCTTCATACTCAGTGGATGTGCTTTGTATTACAGTTAAAACTAGAAGTCCTGTCACGAATAGTGTGCTTATCTAGGCTTAATTGCACGTTGGAATTGCGCACAATTGCCATTTCGAATGGCATCCAAATCACGGCAGGTTCTCCTGGTTACTCATAGCAAATGCATGCAGTGTTTCTGCCAATGGACCTCCGGGTTACCCGGAGGTCCATTGGCTGAAACATTGCTTGTGCACAGGCCATATGTACAGAATTTGAAAGATTTACTTGGGTCATAACGCGTACATCAACGTGCTATTTGTGCGCATTTCATGACAGGACTTCTAGTTTTAACTGTATCTTTGAAGTGATATTATTTAGTCTGTAGGGACTTGCCTTGTTACAATTTATGGGAGAGTGCCTTTAGGCACTCTCCCATAAATTGTAACAAGGCAAAGACCTGTGAACAAATTTTGATAGCCCAAAATAATTCAGCACTCTACCAGTTAAGGTCTCATATTTCTGCACAATGGGTAAGCGTGACCCCCAACATGGAGTAAAGTCAAGTCCAGCCAATTGTTTATACCCATGTTGCCAATTTTAGAGGACTTCCACCCCAGGCATTGGTTGCCAGGTCCTATTTTAGTAGAAAAACAGAGCTTGTTAACCACAGTAAACCTGCACTGCCTCACTGCAGAGAAAGCAAGTAGAAAAGAAAAAGCAATCCTTCTTCCAACTACCTTGGTTCCATAACCTATTGTAACCTTTTACTGATGTACACTCTAAGTTTGTTCAAGGGAAGTTTGAAAGACAATATTTACAGTTCTGGGAGGGGAAAGATTTTTTGCTGTGCCCAAAATTTCTATTTTCAGCACCCATGGGGTGATTTGAACCAGATTGGTATAGGGTATTAATTGGTCATAAGTACTTGATTCATGCCACAAAACAATTCTCTCACATTTCAAATGCCTATATCTTGTTAACCCCTTCGAACAGAGATTTTTTATTTTACAGGTTGCATTCTTAGGACCAGTAGTATTGAATGGGCAGAAAAATGTTGCAATCGAATACTTAATAGGGTATGGTGTAAGGAACTAAAAAAGTCATCATTTTTTATAAACATTTCTTCTCCAGAACCTCCCGTCAGAACCTCTTAACCCTTTACCTAACACGTAAGGCAGATGACACTTGCAAATATGATTCTTGAATAACCATTTTTAAAATTTTTTGCAACAAAAACATAGCTTTTGACCCCGCATTGGAACGAGCTCAGTGAGCTCGTTCCAAAGAGGGGTCATAAGCTATGTTTTTGAAACAAAAAATGAAAATTTAATGGTGATTTTTGTGAATAGCGCTGGCAGGTTTTGGCCGTTTTGTTGGGTAAAGGGTTAACATTTGATATCAGACATCCTTATGGGTGTCAGAATCACGTATGTTCAAATCAAGTACCTGTGTTATTATTCGGGGTCTATACAGGAGACACCCATTTTAACACTGTTGCTAATGGGAAAACACTTGAATCTGCATGCTTTAAAAAATTTTAAAAAATTTTTTGTCCCGAATCACTTATCAGGAACTTTTGATATTTGGTATATTATGGAAACTATTTCAAGTTTAGTCAAATCAAGTCCCTGGGTTCAAGTTTGGGCTTCATACAAGAGCAGGAGCATGAATTTTGGGAAGGCTTTAAAAATCTTCTTCACTGTAACCACCAATCAAGAGCTTTTCTTCAGAGACCAGCCGATCGGGCAACTTGAGCAAAGAAGAAATTGCCTCAGATCGGCAAATATCGCTTTGTCTTCTACAAAAAGCAACTCTGAAGTCGGCTTGTGAAAATTCTGTCTACCTTGAAAGTAGATGACCTATGAATTTTGCGCACAATTTAAAAACCATCATTCTGATTTTAAGACTGATGCAACAATTTTTACATGTGATAAGCTACAGTACGTGGAGAGTGGATTGTAACTAAATCACCTGCAGAGTAGAGTTATCACCCAAGCTATAACTTTCAAATTGTGTACATATCGACAAAAACGCAAGCAATGTTTCAGCCAATGAACCTCTGGGTTTAACCCGGAGGTCCATTGGCTGAAACTTTTCTTGTGCTGGTTGTGCTTTGCCACAAATTTGCAATTATTACTTGGGCAGAATCTCCACTCTGCGGGTGATTTAGTGATAATACACTCTCCACGTACTATTCCACTTCTCTAATATGGAGTAGTCGCGTTATGACATAAATGTGGTAATGTTTGGGTTAACCTCCACTAAGAAAGGTTCAAAACAATTTATTTGAAGAAAAACATAAAATCCTGATATTAAAAATAGATCATCATTCAGTGTGACAATAAGGTCATATGTTTGTTAAAGGAAGGGCAAAAAATGTGCTCATTTTGACGGATTGCTCTGAGCCTTTGAATTGTTACCAGGCAATCACCTTATAAATACAGATTGACGAGATGAGATCAGCTAGATCAAACTCGATGCCTACGGCATCTCGTTTGATCTGGCCGATCTCATCTCGTCAACTTGACGGAATACAACACAGATCAATTGAATTTGACTGTTGTAGTAATTTGTTTATTATATGACAATTAGTATTTTAAACTGATCACAACACCTGAAAAATCAATTACAACAAGAATTATATTAGCCAAATAACAGTTAATAATCCCAAACGCATAGTAACATTGAACGTTCGAGTCGAACATGAAACTTGAAAGTCAAAACAATGGAGGCAAGACTTGAAATTCAATCGGAATCAATTTTGATAAGAAACATTCTCCTACGTTTTAATGGATTCACATCTTGAAAATAGTTGTTAATTGTTATTTTGCAACTGTTCAGCATAGCATTTTCAAATAGACCTCGACTGGAATGTTTGTCAAGGGAGTTTCATGAGGAGACATTCATGTTTATGTTCTGTGCTTGTGTTCTATATTCATTTACAGGTAACCGGTGGAAATAGTCCATTTATGTGCGCCTCATTTGAGACAGGCATGATAACGATCTGAAAAACTTGGCACTCTTATTTTCCGGAGAGCTGGATTTGATGTTCAAACTACAGTAGTATTGATGGGCTATTTGTGGTAGTCATATAATAACACAGGTTAATTCACCCCAAAGTAAAATTGAACAGAGGAATCCTACAAGTTTGTTTTGTTTTGTTTTATTAAGGTTTTACAACACTTTCAACAGCCAGGGTCGTTACCTTGTGTCAGATAATTTTACAGGTTGTGGAAGCCAGACTACCTATATAGAACCATCGTGCAGCGACAAGCAACTGCCAAACTAGTGTTCAACAATGATCGGAACTAGTCACCACAATCGGCTGATTGTGGCCAATCGGATGACAATGGCAATGGCTCCTGGAACAATGTGAAGCATTTTGTGATTATTCATAAACCACATTTTATTACCTTCTGCAATTGTTCAATTGTTAATGTAAAATGATGTCAATGATACCATTCAATAAAGTTGAAAAACCACCACAATGTGTATTCTTAATCTCTCTGGATGCCCTTTTACGGGATATACAAGTTAAACAACATGTAAAGCTTACAATTGAGCACACTTGTGGCAATTGTCAGTTTATACCTGAAAAGTGAAGGTTGCACTGACTAAGGTTGCACTAATATTACCAGTTGCGTGCACTTGGGTAGTAAACGTGGCTCTGAGAGCCACATTTAACACCCAAGTGTGCGTGATTGGTAATTTTATTGCACCTGAGTCAACGGAGTTTAACACTGGGAAATATGTTCAATTTAATGTACCGTATTTACTCTATGTATTGGGACTCTATGATTTGGGACACACATTTTTTCCAGAAAACTATATTTTTTTTATGCTCCAAAGTTTGGGACATTCAGGAGATTTGTCTCCAGTTGACCCGTCGCGAGTAGCAGATGACACTCATAAAAAAAATTCTTGAGTAACTAAAAATTTTCATTTTTTGCTTCCAAAACATAGCTTATGATCCCTCATTGGAACGTGCGCAATGCGTGCGTTCCAATGAGGGATCATAAGCTATGTTTTGGAAGCAAAAAATGAAAATATAAAAGAAATTGGACGGCGATTTTCGTATATAGTGATGGAAAACGAATCACACACAACTTTATTCAGCATCAAATCAAGACCAGGCTATGTTCTTTCCCCATTTTCTAAGAATTGGGGCACTTGTGAAAATAATTATTTTTAGCTGTCCCAATACATAGAGTAAATACGGTAGTTCTTTCAAGTCTCGACTTATCTAATAGTGAATGGATTGTAAACACTGTAAAATATGTTCAATTTAATGTAGTTCTTTGCAAGCATCGACTCGTCTAGTAGCGCACGGTATTACAAGCAGAATCAGCTGATTGTAAGTTCGAAATAACCAGTAATTGGTCAGCGGCCATTTTTGGTAATCGGTTGAACACTATGCCAAACTTTCCAACATACTAACTTTGCACAAGCAGGGTTAGCATTGGTTGAAGACAAGTGCACTATTTACGTGCAGCATGCCTTAGCATCCAGCACCATTATGCCCCCACATGTGCGATCGAGATTAAGTGCCTTGCTGAAGGACACAACACTGTTACCCATGGCAGGGATCAAAATGTTGACATTTCAGATCGAAGACCAATGCCATAACCACAGAGCCACCATGTTCTTGAATCCTACAGGTATTTGTTTCAACCATTTTGTATTTAACCCTTTACCTAATGAATCGCCCACATCCGCCCGCATAATATGCTACTTCAGCAATAGAAAAAATATTATTTTTTAAAAAAATTTCAACAAAACCATATCAAGTGACCCCTCGTTGGAACGACCCGGTGCTTCATTAATTAAAATTTTGCTGATGATGATTTATAGTACCTGGTAAACACGTGTGGACATCACTGCCCACACGTGGATTACGGCCAATCCACGGCAACTGTACTGCATTTGTATACAACATTTTTAGAGTGGTTGAATTTAAGTTTGTTGAAATCAAGTTCTTTTGTTAATATTTGGGCTCCCTGTGGGAACCCAAATGTTAACATAGTATAATATTAGGAATAATCGTTAAAATAGTTCATGTTTGGGTTCCCTATTGAAGCCTAAATTTTAACTTTCTGCAATATGAGGAATATTCTTTATAAATCTTCTTCTTTTGATCCAAGAGTCAAAGTCTCTGGATATTGGTATACAGCATCCGTAGAGTTGGTCAGATTTAAGTTTGTTCAAACCAAATTCTTAGGTTAATATTAATAAATCTTGTTCAGAACCACTAGTCAGAATTCTTTGATGTTTGGTATACAGCATCTTTAAGGCGTGTTACGGTGTGTGTAGTAATAACAATGGTAACAGAAAGAAATCTGAGATCCAGTAACAATAACTCTAATTTAACTACAGTAAAACCTGTCTTGAGAGACCACTGTCTTGAGAGACCACCTGTCTTGAGAGACCACATCTACCAGGCACCGATTGGTTTTACTCTATAATGGACCTGCTATGGGAGACCACCTGTCTTGAGAGACCACCTGTCTTGAGAGACCACTGTGACCTGGTACCAACTAGTATTTTTATGCCATAATGGACCTGTCTTGAGAGACCGCCCCTTTGAAGAGTGAAACCATGACAGAAACTTTTTACCTGTTCTGGAATTGGAAAATCCATTGTGGTTATACTAACATAATTAAAAGCTCTTAATTGGGTTTCAATTGCTAACTCATTACAGGTTGAGATGTTTTTATAAGACCCCTGTGAAAAGATTAAGATTATTGTTGAATAAACAATTTCATACATACCTGAAATGTGACAGATAGGAATAAAAATAAATTTGTGTTGAAAATCTTTTTGTAACAAATTGAAATGGACTGTTATAAAAATTATAAAAATAAATTAGTGTTGAAAATCTTCAAAGAAGATTTTCAACACTAATTTATTTTTATAATTTTTATAACAGTCCATTTCAATTTGTTACAAAAACTTCATAAAAAAGAACTACAAAGTAATTACAAAAATCCATTCTTCTCCATTTCTGAATTTTGTGGTTGGTTATTCACTGACTTGACAAAACCTGAAACCTGTTTTGAGAGACCACCTGTCTTGAGAGACCACTTTTGTGTGGCCCAAAGGGCGGTCTCTCAAGACAGGTTCTACTGTATTTAGAATTTAATAATAAAAAGATAATATGAAAAGAAGATGGTACAATATCTTTTACAGTGTATGGCTTTCAGAAAAATAAGACAGAAATACTTACGAGTTAGTCCAAAATAAAGTTCAATAGAATCCAATACAGTAAAACCTGCCTTGAGAGACCACTGTCTTGAGAGACCACCTGTCTTGAGAGACCACCTGTCTTGAGAGACCACATCTACCAGGCACCGATTGGTTTTACTCTATAATGGACCTGCTATAGGAGACCACCTGTCTTGAGAGACCACCTGTCTTGAGAGACCACTGTGACCTGGTACCAACTTGTATTTTTATGCCATAATGGACCTGTCTTGAGAGACCGCCCCTTTGAAGACTGAAACCGTGACAAAAACTTTTTATCTGTTCTGGAACTGGAAAATCCATTCTGGTTATACTAACATAATTAAAAGTATTAAAAGCTCTTAATTGGGTTTCAGTTGCTACCTCATTACAGATTGGGATGTTTTTATAAGACCTTGGTGAAAAGATTAGGGTTATTGCTGAATAAACAATTTCATACATACCTGAAATGTGACAGATAGGAATAAAAATAAATTTATGTTGAAAATCTTTTTGTAACAAATTGAAATGGACTGTTATAAAAATTATAAAAATAAATTAGTGTTGAAAATCTTCAATGAAGATTTTCAACACTAATTTATTTTTATAATTTTTATAACAGTCCATTTCAATTTGTTACAAAAACTTCATAAAAAAGAACAACTACAAAGTAATTACAAAAATCCATTCTTCTCCATTTCTGAATTTTGCGGTTGGTTATTCTCTGACTTGAGAAAACCTGAAACCTGTTATGAGAGACCATCTGTCTTGAGAGACCACTTTTGTGTGGCCCACTGGGCACATGTCGTGTACGCTGCCCATATGAACACATAAATTGAGACCCCACTAATTACACTACGAGGTGGGGTCTCAAAACCCCACCACGTGACTTCAATTTATCTATAATTAACTTGTGTTTTTTGCAAGTGTGGTAATCAGGTTTATTCTTCCACCAAAAATAGTTTCAGTTCATTGTTGTTTAGTGATTGTCAGGTATTGCACTTAAGTATAAATTGAATACGTATGCTACATGCATGTTTTTTGATAATAAAAAGCATTAATATGGCAGAAAAAACGATCAAAATATGGAGTTTGAATTGTGTTTTTAATCTCGCATGAATATGTCAAACTGTGTGATGGGATGTTCGGCTGACGTCGGTTTATCTTTTGATCTCTCAATCACCGGCTCTTAATTAGATCAAATTTTTTCACAGTCAGTGAAATATTACTTTTATTTTTACTTGAAATATTAAAAAGATAGTTCAATATTTGAAAAAGTTATTGAAAGCTATTGCGATTCGGAATGTTGTTCATCAAAATCGATTAAGAACTCGAGGAATTACGAAAAAATAAATATTATACCGAACTGAAATCATGGATGTGAGTTGAAAAAATTATAACTTGACCAGTACAATATCTGGACATTTCCCGACGGTCTTTTACCTAACTGTAGCAATTGACGGAGAAGAATCATGTTACCGGTACTGAATTTTGAAGAAATTGTGGGTTAAGTTCAGAGTGGAATGTTAAAATGTAAATGTTGAGAGTGGAATTAACATAAATAAACTACATTAACGAAAAAGGAATGCTTTTGGTGGCCCTGGGACGTTTCATCCCAAGATGCTTCGGAATCCATATATTGAAGCGCCTGCATGTACTAGCAAGGAAAATTGGCCAAGATGGGGGGGGGGGGGGGGGGGGGGGGGGGGGGGGGGGCAGATGGGCAAGCAATCAATGATATAGGCCTATTTGTGCGTGTGGGTTTATGGGAGTCTGGGGTCCAATTGCCTCGTTTCGGGGATGAGGAGGGAGGGGGAGGGCTATTTACTTCACCATTTAGGAGTGGTATGGATGACTGAATCTTACACTGCCAAGACACTGAAATTTTTGATGTGCTGGCTGCACGCAAAAATCAGGGGTGGCGCCAGAAAATCTCCGATAGAGGAACTAAAATCTCCTGTCTGAAAGGCCTATTTTAATTTTTGGGGTTTCAAGACACGTGTGGGGGGACAAAACAAAAAAATTATAATACGAAATTTCGGGGCATGTTTGAGCTAGGGTTACGATGTATGGTGGTCTGGCTTGTCGATCAGCATGTCATTATTGGAAATAAAAAAAAATATTATTTTCTATTGATTTTATTTACATGTGGTTATAATTATGCTTACTGAATTAATAAAAAGTAATTATTATATTGATTTGTCTCCTATTTTTTCTCAAGCTTGTCATGTGCAGAGGTGTTAAAACAGATGTTGGTTTGAAGGACAGCTCTGTGCTTTGTCGCACCACTCAAATGTCAATTTCACACCTTGTGCAAGTGGTAGTTTAATCTACTGTACCTAACAAATCAACTTCAATCCCGACTACTTTAATGTAGTGGCAGTAGAATAATATTTTATTTCAGTGTCACATTTCAATACACATGTGTAATATACATAGAGTATGTTCAAAATATTTATATGAAATCTAGCCTATGAAGGCTTATGAGACCACATTTTCATCAGAGGTAGGTCTTTTTTTACAGTAGTTCATAAAAAACACAAAAAAACAACCCCCCCCCAAACCCGAAAAACCAAAACACATGCACGCACACCAAAATACACAACCTTGTGCCCCCCCCCCCCCACTCACACACACACACACACACAGAGAGTAATATGCAGACATACGCCCACATGCACTTGCGTATACTTTCGTGTACTAATTTTCTTTCACTTTTTCTTACTTCCCCCCCCCCCCCCACCCCTCATCACGTATATCTGTCTCTATCTCTTTCCCACTGAAGTGTACTCTCTCTTAGAATGGCACATTCGCAGATATTTTAATTCGGCATCTCCCCTTATATTCACCCACGTATTTTTACATACACACAGGCTTAGCTATTTCAATTGATAAAACAAATAACAACAATGTAGAGGAACGTTGAAAAATCTGCAAATGCAAAGAGTATAAAAGTATGAACAAACCTCTACAGAATTGGATGAAGGATATTTATTTCTGTATGCAAATATCTCCCGTCCACCCCCCTCCCCCCTGTGAAATAATCATTAGTTTCAGTCTCGAGTGAGATACTTTTTGGTATCCATTCAAAAACACTATATTTTCTTTTTGCTATATCCTTTTTATAAGAATCTTTAATTGCGTTGCCCGACAAGAGTAAGACAGGAAAGAGGATGTGCTGGTCGAGTTGACTCAATGTCGTAAACTGGTATCACTTCGATCATTAGCCGTCCGCCGTGGGCGCTTTCGTGGCACAGGAGGCTTTTTCGCCCCCACTTCCCACCGAAGAAAAACACGGTTCATCACGTGTTGGCCTACAGCTGTAAACAAAATGTGAAATTGGGAACTTCGCGAATATTTGTTGTTTTTCTCAAGTCTGGTTTATTTATTTCCTCGATCAAATCGATCGCGTAAACACAACAGTTTAGTTTCGAAAGTGACGGGGACTTTGTACTTATCCAAATGGAACTGACTGTTCTATTCCCAATTTACAAATTCAAACCACAGCAATAGTCGCCGTCTGCCTCCTCCAAATTCAAATCTTAATTTAAAATAAATTATCTACTACCAGTAACAAACGCAGTTGTCTTGCCCGTTGACGTCACAAGACAGTATTTATTAATCAGCAGAGAGACTGACATGCGAAAGCAATTAAACTAATCGTTAACGCTCGTGACCACGGTGGGTCACAGTGTTTTGAAAACTGTCTTCCACTGATCAAATACTGCGGTCCACTGGAACTCCACGGAGGAGAAAACACCGCGGCAGCATTTTTGTTTCAATCCACGTTGAACGTACTGCAATGTTAGTTATAATATAAGAAACCAAATGAAGTTAAAAGATTAAAAAATGACAACTCATTTATGTAAATATCAATGTGCAAAAAAAAAACTTATTTATGTTAATATCTATGTGCAGTGTATTATGTTTCGATAGTTTATTGCTCGTTAAAAGTTAGAACACTTGAATGAAATAAAATATATCAAAGCCAATGTTCCTGTTATTGTTGCTCTGTTGTCAATGAAGATAAGTAATTAATTGTACACGCCCACTCATAAATAGTTCCTCTATAAATAGACAGCACTAATCTAAATTTAGCATCAATAACTGGGGTATTTATTGACCAGTCTCATATGGGTACTGTACACGTAATGAGTCTCTCAAGACAGGTTCTGCTGTATCAGGTATGATAAAGAAACTTTCCAGCTGGTATTATTATGTCCATGAATGTGTCTGCAGAAACAGTATCCAATAAATTGTAATTTTATGTTCACTCAGAAATTCAGCAGTCTTCAATAAATTCCAATAAAGCATTCAGCAAATTTCAAATGGAACTAATATTCAACAAGTATTTGCTTCTAAGCTAGTTTGAAAATAATCTGGTTGAATCCTGACTTTTCACAAGAGTAAATTCTGGCTTGCAAGAAGAATAAATTTCCTTCAAATTTTGAAAAAACTCGTCCAATACATAAAGATGAACTGATCACAAAAATATTCCACAGAATATATATCAAACTCTGCTGATATCTATAATAATAATCTCCAATGTTCAATGAATGTTGAATGTATAAGCGATAAGGGATGTGGTGGTGTTGAGGTAACCAGTTCTTCTCAGATCATAGAAGTTGAGCAGCATCGAGCCTGGTTAGTCCTTTGATCGGTGACCGTCTGAGCGATCGATTCAGACTCCCGCATTGTGTCTTTGGGGAAGGCACTTAACCTTGATTGTCCACATGGGGGCATGACGATGCCGTGTACTAATGCGTACTGCACATCGATGGTGCACATGTCTTCAACCAGTCTAACCCTGCCTGTGCTGCAGTGCGGAGTTACGATGCTGGGGAGCTAGCAGCTGTTCGTCATTGCTCGGTGGTTCTCTCCGGGTACTCCGGCTTCCTCTACCCGTAAAACTGTCACCGACATGATATGACCTTGGCTGTTAAAGTGTTGTTAAACCTTCATAAATAAATAAATAAATAAATAAATAAATAAATAAATAAATAAATAAGCGATAGTCACTTCTCAGTGTTGTGTGAGATGAAAGAGAATAATGATGCAGTCTCTTAACCCCCTGCACATTGATGTCGAAATATCTAAAGTTCAAGGTGCAAATTTTTCCCATAATGCAACTAGAAATTTAACCAAATCAATCTTGTTTGACAGAGCTCATTGAGCTCTGTCAAACAAGATTGAATTGGTTAAATTCCCAGTTGCATTATGGGAAAAATGGCTACTTGAAATTTGCTTATTTTGACATCAGAGTGAAGGGAGTTAAAGGTTATCATATAGTATTCAAAACAGAAAGTTCCAGAATGAGAAATTTCTCCAGTGCTCCTTTGCTCATCTACTTGCTGATTGGCTGAATTAAATCACCTCATTAAGTTTCTAGATTATTCTGTCTAATTTCAAGTAAACAAGTGTGATCCAAAATAAACAGTCAGTGAGCTAAAAATAGATTCTGTGTAACAGTAATTGTAAACATGTTGATAGGACATTCAAACATCTGTCGGTGCAAATAAGCTATCAGCCGAGCCAATAATCTGATTTCTTTAAATTAAATTAATTTTAAAAAATATCAATTGTTTATAAATTATCAACCAAAGACATAGTAATTGTGACATCATAAGAGGTGCCCACAAAACACCCCTCCTTGAAAGAAAAAAATTGAAAGTACTGAAAACTTTTTTATTATAATTTTAGCAGATTTTGACTGGTTTCCAATATACACACATGAAAATCTTCACAAAATTTTATAATAAGTGTATATACACTGATGTAAAAGGGAGAACGATCAGATTATTCTAGATTAGGATTTTCTGGAAAGAGCATTATCTCTTCCCAAAATATGCCTAATGTCTAAACTATATTCTTGCAGAGCTTGGCTCTCTCGCAATAATCTTCGATTTTTATTTTTCATTTTATTGATAAAAGTAAGAGGATTATGATAGGTACAGTAAAACCTGTCTTGAGAGACCACTGTCTTGAGAGACCACCTGTCTTGAGAGACCACATCTGCCAGGCACCGATTGGTTTTACTCTATAATGGACCTGCTATGGGAGACCACCTGTCTTGAGAGACCACCTGTCTTGAGAGACCACTGTGACCTGGTACCAATTTGTATTTTTATGCCATAATGGACCTGTCTTCAGAGACCGCCCCTTTGAAGACTGAAACCATGACAAAAACTTTTTACCTGTTCTGGAATTGGAAAATCCATTGTGGTTATACTAACATAATTAAAAGCTCTTAATTGGGTTTCAATTGCTAACTCATTACAGGTTGAGATGTTTTTATAAGACCCCTGTGAAAAGATTAAGATTATTGTTGAATAAACAATTTCATACATACCTGAAATGTGACAGATAGGAATAAAAATAAATTTGTGTTGAAAATCTTTTTGTAACAAATTGAAATGGATTGTTATAAAAATTATAAAAATAAATTAGTGTTGAAAATCTTCATTGAAGATTTTCAACACTAATTTATTTTTATAATTTTTATAACAGTCCATTTCAATTTGTTAAAAAAAAACTTCATAAAAAAGAACAACAACAAAGTAATTACAAAAATCTATTCTTCTCCATTTCTGAATTTTGTGGTTGGTTATTCACTGACTTGAGAAAACCTGAAACCTGTTATGAGAGACCACCTGTCTTGAGAGACCACTTTTGTGTGGCCCAAAGGGCGGTCTCTCAAGACAGGTTCTACTGTATAATCTGTAATTGGGAACTTAGTTGTCTCCAGATACACATCAAAATGGGTTAAACTTTACCCAACACAGACAATTTCAAAATTTATTATTTTAAATATCATTTTTTAAATTTAAAAAAAAAAATGCAACAAAACCATATCATGTGACCACTCTTTGGAACGAGCTCGATGAGCTCGTTCCAAAGAGGGGTCGCAAGATATGGTTTTGTTGAAATTGTTTGAAAATAATTTCAGCTGCTGAATTTGCATATTACGCGGGCGGATGTGGGAAATTTGTTGGGTAAAGGGTTAATGCCCAAATTAAAGCCAAAGTCTTTTCCTACTGTAGAGTAATTCTTTTGATGTTTAAGAAATTTTCTGGAGAAATAACACACAGGGTGATAAGTGACTTGGGAGTCTTCCTTATCCACATCTACTCCATTATCTTTTGTGTCTACAAATAATTTGAAGGGCTTCTCATAATCATGACTGGTCAGGATAGGGGAATTCTTTAATAATGTTTTTATTCTGTCGAATGATTTCTGGCACCCTTCAACCCACACAAATCTAACCCTTTTGCTCAAATTGGTCGAAGGGGAAATAACATCTGAGAAATTTAAACAAAATTGTCTTTTTTTATCTAGCCATGGCTGAGAATCTCATGAGCTCTTTTTTCAAGCTTGGTACTGAAAAATTTACATTGACATCTACAATTGCCTCAGTTGGTCTCACTTTCCCCTGACCAACAACATGGCCAAAATAATTTACAGTTGCTTTGCCAAATTCTGATTTTACCAAGTTAATAGTTAGGTTGGCTTGGGTCACTTTATCAAAAAATTTCTGACTGTGCTTTAGATGGTTTATTCCCGTTTCGCCGATGAGGTTAAATAAACAAACCAAAACTAATCGCCGGTGGAGGTGTGAACAAGTTGTTAATCCCACTGATTGATATTAACTCTTCTTCACCGGCTGAGTTCATGGTCCCAAAGTGATTAACAATCAGTTAACATTGATCAACTGTAAACAACTAAACAACTTCAAACATCTCAATAGTATATAATATGACCCTTCATGCTGTACATCAACAACATTTCCTTCAATTCATCATGGCAAGTGAACAAGTAAATGTTTCTTTCATCCCTAATAAGAGAGGTGGTAGACACTTAGTTTATGGTGGTTATAAATTTCGTGTGAAGTCTCAGAATCAACCAAATATACATTGGAACTGCGTTAAAAAAGATTCTTTAGGATGTCGGTCAACTATCAACACGAAAAACGATTTTATCAGTTCGCCGATGGGGCAGCATAATCATCCACCAGATATGGAGCAGATTGTAGCCGATGCTTTCCTAGCAGATTTAAAGAAAACCGTTCGACACGACAGCAAATCAGTGAGCGCACTTTACCAAGAGGAGCTTGGTTCTCTCAGATCGGATACCGACCCACTCATCATTGCTAAAGTTCCTACATTCTATAGCATCAAATCAGCATTATACAGGTCTCGTGCGAAAACCATACCGGCTCTTCTGAAAACTCGCTCAGCAATCAGCTTACCTGATAGTTACATGGAAACAACTGCAGGAGATCAGTTTTTACTGTCAGATCCAAGCGACGTCAACTGCCTCATTTTCAGCACAGCGTCAAACTTACACCTCCTCGACGAAGCGACTTCGTTTTTCTGTGATGGGACATTTGAGAAATCACCGAAACTCTTTTATCAGCTGTATACCATCCATGCTTTCGTCGACAATAAGATGTTGCCATTAGTCTATGGCTTGCTGCCTAATAAAACCAAGTCAACTTATATAAAATTCTTCAGCACCATACGCCAACATACAACAATCTTTACTGATTTCGAAACTGCTGCACAAAATGCTTTACGACAAGTTTTCTCTTCTGCAACCATCAAAGGCTGTCACTTCCACTACGCCCAAGCAGTGTACAAGTATGCAACAGAAAAGTGCAGCCTCAGAGACGATTACAAGCAAGATGACAACATTCATGCGGTTGTTCGACGTGCTATCGGCCTTCCATTTGTACCACCACATATGGTCAGCGACGTATGGCTTCTTGTATTAGAGGCATGGGAAGAAGCGTTGGAGGAGAGAGACGTCGACCCAAGAGTTACCAAGTTCACAGACTACGTCACGACGAACTGGGTTGAGAGTAGCAACCTCAATGTGTGGAACCATCACGAGACTGTCGGCCCTCGCACCACAAATCATGTAGAAGGATGGCACAGCAAGTTGAAGAAGGCAATTGCCGGAACCCATCCTAACTTGTTCTTCTTAGTTGATTTCATTAAGAAAGAACAAGCATTCACAGAATCAACAATTCTGCAGTTGAGACATGATGGGAAGGTGGCCCCACGAAGAAAAAAGTATCGTGCCATCGACAATGCTTTATCTTATTATAAAAGACTCTTTAGGGAAGGTCAGATTGACGCACTGTCATTTTTAGACAGAGTCAGTCGAAATTCGGGTTTTTAAAAAATGTGCTTTATGCCTTTAAATGTTCATATTATTATATTATACTTGCTCGTTTATTGTTATTTTTAGACAGAGTCAGTCGAAATTCGGGTTTGGTTTTTAAAAAATGTGCTTTATGCCTTTAAATGTTCATATTATTATATTATACTTGCTCGTTTATTGTTATTTTTAGACAGAGTCAGTCGAAATTCTGGTTTTTAAAAAATATGCTTTATGCCTTTAAATGTTCATATTATTATATTATACTTGCTCGTTTATTGCGTTGATAAATCAATAAAAAAATTACATTACATTCAGTCGAAATTCGGGTTTTTAAAAAATGTGCTTTATGTCTTTAAATGTTCATATTATTATATTATACTTGCTCGTTTATTGCGTTGATAAATCAATAAAAAAATTACATTACATTCAGTCGAAATTCGGGTTTTTAAAAAATGTGCTTTATGTCTTTAAATGTTCATATTATTATATTATACTTGCTCGTTTATTACATTACATTCAATCAATTCGTTGTTACTTGTGAGTTTCCCTGTGGTACATGGGTTAAATTGATAAAAATTATCTCCCAACATCCAAATTAACAAATTATCGCGGCACTTCTTTGATCTGCGGATTACTGACACCTACCCCATTAGAATCACATCGGCGAAACGGGAAGACCCCCTTTAGATGTTTAGCCCAATTTGTGTCTATGTAATAACATCATCAATATAAGCTTCACTGTGATCCAGATTGGCAATTAAATGGTTAACAATGCTCTAGAAAGTTGCCGGAAAATTTCTCATGTTGAAAGGGTTTATATTCTGGCATTTTCTGGAGAGTGATTTATTTGCTCGCCTACTGCTCACCTTAAAAAAATTAAGGAGAGCGAAAACTAGCCCTCCTGACCTTAGAAAATGTTGATTACCCTAATAGCCTATTCCTAAACCCCACATCTTTTCAGATCTCTGCTGTGTTAGTGGTCTCTGTAAGACAGCCACACTGCCCCTTCCACACCTCCGGGCCTTTCCAAGGCCCAGAGGTGTGGGAGGGGTAGTGCAGCCGTCTCACAGAGACTACCTTGTTAGCAGCATCAAATAAAATGTACAAGGCCTACTAGACAGAATTCATTAGCAGTAAAACTTCATTTTGCCATTTTTGTAAGCTTGAGGAGAGCTAATCGCTCCTCTAGGCCATGCAAGGGGAGTGATTTTTAGCCTGCCTGCATTTTTAAGAATGCCAGGCCTGGTAATATTGATACAACCCAAAAGGGGTAACAAAAGCACATATTCCTTTTGCTCTTCCTGTTAAAGGGGCTTGCTAATAACCAGTCAAATTTTGTCTCAAATTAAGCATGGCAAAGTTCATCAATGCCATCAACAATTGTTGGAATTGGGTAATTGTCTGTTTTGGGGAGGGTGTTTACTTTTCGGTAATTCATACAACATCTGTAACTCCAATCAGGCTTTGGGACAGGTATACAGGGAGAACTCCAGTTGCTATGGCTAGATTCAATGATATCATTGTCCAGCATATAATAAGCAATATGAGGATTATTTTTTAAAAATCTTCTCCAGATAGTGTTCAACTGATTACCAAAAATGACGCTGCCCAATTACCGGTTATTTGAGCTCACGATCGACCGATTCTGATACCGTTCTGATTGTAATACTGTGCACTACTAAATGAGTTGAGGCTTGAAGAAACCTCATTAAATTGAACATATTTCACAGTGTTAAAAGTTTACTCAGGATGCAGTAAAGTGAACAGATGCGCACACTTGGGCACACTTGGGCGGTATACGAGGCTCTCAGAGCCATGTGTACCACCCAAGCCATTGTACCACCCAAGTGCACGCAACTGGGCCATAAAGAACAAGCATTCACAGAATCAACAATTCTGCAGTTGAGACATGGTGGGAAGGTGGCCCCACGAAGAAAAAAGTATCGTGCCATCGACAATGCTTTATCTTATTATAAAAGACTCTTTAGGGAAGGTCAGATTGACGCACTGTCATTTTTAGACAGAGTCAGTCGAAATTCGGGTTTTTAAAAAATGTGCTTTATGCCTTTAAATGTTCATATTATTATATTATACTTGCTCGTTTATTGTTATTTTTAGACAGAGTCAGTCGAAATTCGGGTTTTTAAAAAATGTGCTTTATGCCTTTAAATGTTCATATTATTATATTATACTTGCTCGTTTATTGTTATTTTTAGACAGAGTCAGTCGAAATTCTGGTTTTTAAAAAATATGCTTTATGCCTTTAAATGTTCATATTATTATATTATACTTGCTCGTTTATTGCGTTGATAAATCAATAAAAAAATTACATTACATTCAGTCGAAATTCGGGTTTTTAAAAAATGTGCTTTATGTCTTTAAATGTTCATATTATTATATTATACTTGCTCGTTTATTGCGTTGATAAATCAATAAAAAAATTACATTACATTCAGTCGAAATTCGGGTTTTTAAAAAATGTGCTTTATGTCTTTAAATGTTCATATTATTATATTATACTTGCTCGTTTATTACATTACATTCAATCAATTCGTTGTTACTTGTGAGTTTCCCTGTGGTACATGGGTTAAATTGATAAAAATTATCTCCCAACATCCAAATTAACAAATTATCGCGGCACTTCTTTGATCTGCGGATTACTGACACCTACCCCATTAGAATCACATCGGCGAAACGGGAAGACCCCCTTTAGATGTTTAGCCCAATTTGTGTCTATGTAATAACATCATCAATATAAGCTTCACTGTGATCCAGATTGGCAATTAAATGGTTAACAATGCTCTAGAAAGTTGCCGGAAAATTTCTCATGTTGAAAGGGGTTATATTCTGGCATTTTCTGGAGAGTGATTTATTTGCTCGCCTACTGCTCACCTTAAAAAAATTAAGGAGAGCGAAAACTAGCCCTCCTGACCTTAGAAAATGTTGATTACCCTAATAGCCTATTCCTAAACCCCACATCTTTTCAGATCTCTGCTGTGTTAGTGGTCTCTGTAAGACAGCCACACTGCCCCTTCCACACCTCCGGGCCTTTCCAAGGCCCAGAGGTGTGGGAGGGGTAGTGCAGCCGTCTCACAGAGACTACCTTGTTAGCAGCATCAAATAAAATGTACAAGGCCTACTAGACAGAATTCATTAGCAGTAAAACTTCATTTTGCCATTTTTGTAAGCTTGAGGAGAGCTAATCGCTCCTCTAGGCCATGCAAGGGGAGTGATTTTTAGCCTGCCTGCATTTTTAAGAATGCCAGGCCTGGTAATATTGATACAACCCAAAAGGGGTAACAAAAGCACATATTCCTTTTGCTCTTCCTGTTAAAGGGGCTTGCTAATAACCAGTCAAATTTTGTCTCAAATTAAGCATGGCAAAGTTCATCAATGCCATCAACAATTGTTGGAATTGGGTAATTGTCTGTTTTGGGGAGGGTGTTTACTTTTCGGTAATTCATACAACATCTGTAACTCCAATCAGGCTTTGGGACAGGTATACAGGGAGAACTCCAGTTGCTATGGCTAGATTCAATGATATCATTGTCCAGCATATAATAAGCAATATGAGGATTATTTTTTAAAAATCTTCTCCAGATAGTGTTCAACTGATTACCAAAAATGACGCTGCCCAATTACCGGTTATTTGAGCTCACGATCGACCGATTCTGATACCGTTCTGATTGTAATACTGTGCACTACTAAATGAGTTGAGGCTTGAAGAAACCTCATTAAATTGAACATATTTCACAGTGTTAAAAGTTTACTCAGGATGCAGTAAAGTGAACAGATGCGCACACTTGGGCACACTTGGGCGGTATACGAGGCTCTCAGAGCCATGTGTACCACCCAAGCCATTGTACCACCCAAGTGCACGCAACTGGTCATTTTATTGCGACCTGAGTCAATGGAGTGCAGCCTTCACTTTTTCCAGTATGAATTGGCGATTGCTGCAAGTAGGCTCAATTGTAAGCTTTACATGTCGTTTAACTTGTATATCCCGTAAAGGGGTGTCTAGAGAAATTAAGAATACATATTGTGGTTGTTTCTCAACTTTATTGAATGATATCATTGACATCACTTTACTTTAACAACTGTACAGTTGCAGAAGATAATAAAATGTGGTTAATAAATCATCACAAAAAATGCTTGGCAACAATCCGTTGAACCGATGTTCCAGGAGCAGTTGCTGTTGTCATCTGATTACCCACAATCGGCCAGTTGGGGTGGTCGATTCCGATCATTGGTTGAACACTAATCTTTTGATATATGACAACATCCTTATAGAGGGCAGATTGAAGTGTATTCAAACCAAGACCCTAGGTTAATATTTTGGCTCTCTATGGGAGCCTGGATTTTAACTTAGTGCAATATGAGAAATGGTCTTAATCTTTTTCGCCAGAACCACCAGTCCAGATCTTTTGATATGTTTTTATGTAGCACCAAGTTTGGTCAAATCAAGTCCCTGAGTTGATATTTGGGCTCTCTCCATAATTTTAAGCAATGTGAGGAATATTTTCTGCAGAAATTGCTTAGGGCTACACTCTTTTCCATTGAAAAACTGGTTCCATTGAAAGTTGCACTGTAATTTGCATTGAAAAGTTTTTCTTAGAAAAATTTGTTGGAAGGGGTTAAAAGTAAAAAGGCTACGATAGAAATCACAAATATTTGGGTGGATAAGAATGGAGGCCTTCATAACACCAATTGCAAGTATCAGTGTATTTTGGTCCGCAGAAATTTTCATTTTTTTTTAATCCTTTACCTAACATGAAAAGCAGACGTCACTTGCAAACAAAATTCTTGAATAACCTGTAATAACTCATTTTTTAGCTCAACTTTGGCGAAGCCAAATTTGAGCTTTTGTCATGGCCCATCGTCCGTCTGTCCATCTGTCAGTACGTCAACAATTGGATACGGCTCGGGCTAGAGGCCGTATTTATGAACCGATCTTTACGAAACTTCTTGGGTACCTTTGTTATGACCGTGGGACGAGAACGAGTGTTTTTGGGTGCGGTCCGAAATTCAAGATGGCTGCCAGCCGCCATTTTGTACCGATGATGCAGAAATCTGTTTTTTGTACAGAACTTCCATATGAAAGCTCTGATTTGAATAATTTTTTGTATGAATGTTTAGTACCATGGGATACATCACATATAATACAGGTTTTTTTCTCGTGCGTAAATTGTGCAAATTAGACTAATTTTGATGTTTTTTGGTGTTACTTTCAGCACTGTAAGTGCAAATGCCAATACGGCTCGGGCTAGAGGCTGTATTTATGAACAGATCTTTACGAAGCTTCTTGGGTACCTTTGGTATCACCGTGGGACGAGAACGAGTGTTTTTGGGTCCGGTCCGAAATTCAAGATGGCCGATGGCAGCCATTTTGTACAAAATTAGGTACAATCAGATTTTTGCACAGAACTTCCATATGAAAGCGCTGATTTGAATAATTTTTTGTGTGAATGTTTAGTACCATGGGATACATCACATATAATACAGGTTTTTTTCTCGTGCAGAAATTATGCAAATTAGATGAACTTTGATTTTTTCAGTGTGACTTACACACAGTAGGTACACATGTCAATACGGCTCAGACTAGAGTCTGTATTTATGAACTGATCTTCACGAAATGTCTTGGGTACCTTTGTTATCACCTTGGGATGAGAACGAGTGTTTCTGGGTGCGGTCCAAAATTCAAGATGGCTGCCAGTGGCCATTTTGTACCGAAATTAGGTCCAATCAGTTTTTTGTCACAAGTTCTATACAGCTCGTATTTATGAACTGATCTTCACAAAACTTCTTGGGTACCTTTGTTTTCACCTTGGGACAGGAATGAGTGTGTTTTGGGGTGCCTTTGTTATCACTGTGCTATGAGAACAAATATTTTGGAGTTCAGTCAGACCCACTCTGGGACTCCAAGATTTTTTTCTAGTTTAGCATCTGACTGTCACCCACCTTTACAATTCTTTACCTATACATTTGTTACAGGCTACGGTCAGTATTTATGTACAGACCGTTACAATACTTTATATGTACCTTTGTTATCCGGTCATTACCTAGATGTTTGTCATTGCTGTGTCACATACTATACATGTACATGTCTTTGTCTTGACAAGTTGAGCTACAGTGTCATTGACACTTTCATTTCATTTTTTGGTCTCTAAAACATAGGTTATGACTCCTCATTGGAACAAGCTTGACGAGCTCATTCCAAATAGGGGTAATATCATATGTTTTTGAGATAAAAAATAAAAATTAATTGGCAATTTTAGTGAATGGGGCTGGCCTGTTTTGGCTGTTGAGTAAAGGGTTAAATAATATACCTACTGTGATGGAGAAGAACACTCATAATAAGCTATATTTCAAATCCACTGCTTTGAGGCAAATTTAAAATCAACTGCTTTTCTTATTATTATCAGCTTATTTTCACCTTGACAACTTTCTACCACCAAGCCATATTAAATGCGCATTTGAAAACTACTTGCATGGATGAGGATTCCCATTAACTCTTTCCCTGGTTACCATGCCTCAAATTCCTTGTGGTATTCAAATAATTTATGTGAAGGGGTGAGGACTTTAAAATTTGAAATGTACTGCCTGAAGGCAGCAGATTTCAAAATTTAGATTACTCATGTGGCAGTCAATCTAATAATCTGCTTCATACTGCTGTTGACTTGTAACAGCGAACATTTTTATGTTTTTTTCTGACTTCCTCATGTCCTCTGACTTCTCTCTCCTGGCCCCTGACTTCTCCCTAAAGGGAGAAATCACTTCTACCTAAAATCAGTCTGCCAGACTGACCCCTGATTTGGAATACTGCATCCTTAGGAAGGGCAGATTCAAATTGTTCAAATGAAGTCCCTGGATTAATATTTGGGATCCTGTGGGATCCCAAATCTTAACTCAGTCCAATATAAGGACTAATTTTTAAAAATCTTTTGATTTTGATATTTAGTAAGCAAAATCTTTAAGGGGGCATAGATTAAAATTTGTTCAAACCAAGTCCATATACTTGAGTTGACTTTACAGATTTTGTTTTTATTTTGCCTATATAAAGGATTAAGGCAAAGCGGGGGGCGCGGTGGCTCAGTTGGTAGAGGTGCAGGCTGCAAGCCGAGAGGTCCTCGGTTCGAATCCCACCTGCGGCAACCGCGTTGTGTCCTTGGGCAAGACACTTCACCCCGATTGCCTACATGGGGGCACGATGATGCTGTGTACTGAGGCGTACTGCACGTCGATGGTGCATATGTCTTCAACCAATCTAACCCTGCCTGTGCTGCGGTGCAGAGTTCAGAGTTACGATGTTGGAGAGCTGACAGCTGCTCGTCGTTGCTCGGTGGTTCTCTCCGGGTACTCCAGCTTCCTCCACCCGTAAAACTGTCACGGTCACGATTAGCCATTGTGCATAAGTATGTTACCTTAAATACCAATAAATAAATAAGGCAAAGCGTGTGCAGTAGTGTCCTATGGAGGGTGCGGTGGCATTGCAGTAACCGTTCTCATCAGATCACCGAAGTTAAGCTACATCGAGCCCGGTTAATCATTGGATGGGTGACCGTCTGAGCGATAAATTTGGTCTCCTGCATTGTGTCCTTGGGCAAGGCACTTAACCCTGATTGTCCACATGGGGGCACGATGATGTGTACTAATGCATACTGCACTTTGATGGTATGCATGTCTTCAAGCAATCTAACCCTGCCTGTGCTGCAGTGTGGAGTTGAGCAGGTAGCTGCTCGTCGTTGCTCGGTGGTTCTCTCCGGGTACTCCGGCATCCTCTTACCCGTAAAACTGTCACGGTCATGATTAGTCATTGTGCATAAATATATGACCTTAAACACCAATAAATAAATAAATAGATAGTGTCCTATAGACACATTTGGTGGGCTGCTCAGCTGCATTGAAGAGATTGAGTGGTGGATGCATTGAGCATCTTAATATGACAATAGAATGTGCTGATGCATGTATTCTATATGTACCTGTGAGACAAGAATCTCACCAAAATCTGAATTAGGCCCTTAAGGGTCAACCTGAAAATAAGCTATCTGTCATTTGCAGAATGAGGTCCCCAGAGGGTGAATGTGTTGATGCTATCCCATACAGTGGGCCAGTGTATCCTCTGCGTACCTCTTTCTGTTGAGGTTTGAGACCTTGATTCAGATTGAGGTTCACAGAGGGTAAATTTAGTGATGCTACCCTGCTGGAGAGCTCATTTCGCAGATGACAGTCTGCTTATTTTCTGGCTTGTTAAGAGTTATACTCCATATAGTATTCCAATATGAGGGTTTTTTGAACGATAGAATATGCATTGCTTTGACTCACAAAGGGTATAATAGTACGCTCAAATTATTTCTTTAACTTGGAGAGTACTGGAAGCCCATATTTGGGCTTTATTTTTAAGTTCATGTACTGCAGCTTAATTGCTTCATCATTTGTGATTGTGCTTCATTATACCCCCTGCGAACCAGTTCAGGAGGGTATATAGGAATCACTTTGTCTGTCTGTGCATCCATCCATCTGTCTCTGTCCATCTGTGCAAGTCATGTCCGGCTCACAACATTTGCTGGCCTTGAAGGATATTAATGATACTTGGTATTAATGTTGCCCACCACCAGAGGGTGTATCACGAATAAGTTTTGGAATGTCTGTCTACAAGGTCAAGGTCACAGTCTTAGCTCAAGTTCACATACCTCCACATCCAAATCCAGCTATAACAACTAGTGTCCAGCTCAAAACTTTTGATAGCCTTGAAGGATATTATTGATACTTGGTATTAATGTTGTGCACCACTAGAGGGGATGTTGCAAATAAGGTTGGTTGGAATGCCTGTCTACATTGTCAAGGTCACAGACTTAGTTCAAGTTTACATACACCCACACCCAAATCCAACTATAACAATAGTCCAGCACAGAACTTTTGAGTGTCTCTAAGGATATGAATGGTACTTGGTATTATTGTTGCCCACTTTCAGAGAGTGTGTCACAAATAGAGTTGGAATGTCTGTTCTCAAGGTCAAGGTCACAAACTTAGTTAAACTTCACATACCCATATCCATAAATACACTGTCATGTCCAGCTCAGAACTTTTGATAGCATTGAGGGATATAAATGATTACTTTGTATTATTGTTGCCTACACCCAGAGGGCTTGTTGTGAATAAAGTTGGAATATCTGTCTGTAAGGTCAAGGTACTTTGTTCAACTTTAAATACCCCACATCCAAATATGTGTCATGTCTGGCTCAGTTTAAGTTTACATATCCCCACATCCAACTGTAACAATAGTCCAGCTGAGAACTTTTGAATCCCTCCAAGGATATTAATGATACTTGGTATTACTGTTTCCCACTATCAGAGAGTAAGTCACAAATTAAGTTTGAATGTCTGTCGTCAAGGTCACAAACTTATTTTAACTTCACATACCCATATCCAAATATACAAAGTGCCTCAGAACTATTTACAGACTTAAAGGATATTAGTGATACTTGGTATTATTGTTCCACTACTAGAGACTGTCGGGGTGGGGAGGGGGGGGAGGGGGATGCATGGTCCCAAGTTAGGACAGGCCACATCTAGTATTATCTTTGTAAAATTATTTTGTCTGTATGGATTTGCCTTCCTACAATTTATAGGAGAGTGCCCATAAATTGTAACAAGGCAAAAACAAATTTGATGACCAACAGTAATAATTAACACTCTACCAGTTAAGAACTCAACATTGATTCTCGCAGAGGAGTTTTGCAGAAACCAAAACCGATTCTCGTAAATCGTGACAAATTTTAAGGTCTGATAAGCATTTATTTATTGATGTTGGAGGTCACATATTTCTGCACAATGACTAATCATAACCGGATATTCATTTTTGGGTTACTGCATGTGACATGAACCATCCAACTGGTTGAGTGCTGGAAACTTTTGGGCCTCAACTGAAAAATACTGTTACTATGTCTAAAAGACTTCCTGTGTGGACATATTGTGCATTGTATTCAGTAAAAAGCTTGGGCTGTCACGATTTTTGAATTTAGGAATCAATTAATCATCAGAAATAATCGATAATAATCGATTAATCATAACCCCCCTCCCCCCTCCCCCCCCCTCCCCCCCCCCCCTTTCCCCCCTCAACCCCTCTATTTCAAGTCAGTTAACCTACCTCAAGAAAACAACGAAGGCGATTCTCTTTTAGGTACATTCAAAGCTTTGATGTTCTGAACTTTTGAACCGTCAGTGTAATAATTAAGACCGGTTGGCAGTTGTGAACTTCACAAGATCGCAACTGCTGACCAGTCTTGATTATTATACTGACGGTTCAAAAGTTCAGAACATCAAAGCTTTGAATGTACCTAAAAGACAAATGCTTCTTGAGATTTAACGTCGATGTTCTTGACCTTTTACCTTTAGAAACAATAGTTTTTTCATCCAATTTTTTGTTAATTATTAAACGTCTAGAACGGGGTAATATTTACCGATTCTTCGACAACGAAAAAATACTAATCGACTTCGGCGTGATCGATCAACAATCAATTAATCACGGCAGCCATATAAAAAGTAAAATCATTTTATCTATTGAATTTCTCTTATTAAATCTAAAACATTTCTGATTTTCAAAAGTATTCGACCACTCTATTAGTTGACAGCTTAGGAATTGAACACATTCCAATATTGGATCATAAGTCTGTATTTTTTTAGGCAAAAATTGAAAAATAGTGGAATTTGAAAATCATCTTTGTGAATAGGTTAAGACTCTCCATTGGAAGGAGCTCTTCAGGTGAGGCGTGATATGTTTTGGAGGCAAGAATTGGGAAATTGATACACTTTGATTGGCCATTTCTATGAATAGTGCGGGCCAGAAATGGCTGTTACATCAGGTGAAAGTTTTAATTGATATGGCTGCTTATGCCCATCCCTAACGAATTGGCTGCATCCAACCGCATTATTTACAAATTTTAACTTTTGAAAAAAATTTCCAATGATCAACAAAACCATATCATCTCTTGTGAGCCCCTTATTGGAGTGAGCTCATCAAGCTTGTTCCAAGTTAGGGTCATATGAGATTGGTTTTATTATGCCCCTGACTTGAAAAGTCGAAGGGTTATCTAGTGGAGACGTCTGTCTGTCTGTCTGTCAAGCCAGAAAATAAGCAGACTGACATCTGCAAAATGAGGTCCCCAGAGGGTGAATTTAGTGATGCTACCCTGCACAGCAGGGTAGCATCACTAAATCTACTCTCTGTGACCCTCAATCTGAATCAGGGTCTCAAAACTAAACAGAAGGAGGTACCCAGAGGATAAATTGTCCCACTGTATGGGATAGCATCATCAAATTCACCCTCTGGGGACCTCATTCTGCAAATGTCAGACTGCTTATTTTCTGGCCTGCTATCTGTCCATCTGTATGTCTGTCAGTCAGTCCATTCATCTGTCCATTTGTCTTGTCGATCCATCCATCCATCCATCCATCCATCCATCCATCCATCTGTACCAACATTTTCTCTTGTATTTCAGCCACTTCTCCAATTTTAATGATATTTGGTGTTGTGATAGATCATCATGAGGGAACGATGCCTGTAGTTTGAGTTTTTTCCACACCTTTTTCCCAGAGTTATGGCACTTTTTTCACTCTTGTTACGTCGAAAAATTTTTGCAGTCTTTAGCAGCACTTTGCGATGCAGGTCTCTTGTTGATATTTGTTTTAAAATTTGAAAACAAATAAGTAAAATAACTAATTTTTATATATGCATTGAGTAAAGGGTGAAAGTGTGTAGTGAATTTCTCTAACAATAAATCCAGAAATATTTGTGGAAATCAACAGTAAATGAGTTAACCCTTTACCAAATGAATCGAGAACATCCCCTCATGTAATTACAACTTCGGCAGTTGAAAATACAAATTAAAAAAAAAAATTTCAGAAAACCATATGTGTCCCCTCATTGGAACAAGCTCATCGAGCTTGTTCCAATAAGGGGGACACATGATATGGTTTTGTGAAAATTAAAAAAAAATCAAAACTAAATTAACCCTTTACCCAATGCAGACGATATCAAAATTTATTATTTTAAATATCATTTTTTAAAATTTAAAAAAAAAATTCAACAAACCATATCATGTGACCCCTCAATGGAATGAGCTCAATGACCTCGTTCCAATGAGGGGGTCACATGATATGGTTTTGTTGAACTATTTTGAAAAATTAAATTTTTTCAACTGCTCAATTTGCATATTACGCGGACGATTTGTTAGTTAAAGGGTTAACCCTTTACCCAACGTAACGGCCAAAACCGGCCAGCGCTATTCTAAAAAATCGCCAGATAATTTTCATTATTTTTTCATTTTTTGTCTCAAAAACATAGGTTATGACCCCTCATTGGAACGAGCTCGTTGAGCTCGTTCCAATGAGGGGTCATAACCTATGTTTTTGAGACAAAAAATGAAATAAATTAGTTGTTCAAGAATTTTTTTTTGCATGTGTCGTCTGTCTGCTTTTCGTGTTAGGTAAAGGGTTAAAGTAATGAATTTTGATATCATGTGCATTGGGTAAAGAGTTAAAATTAATGCACAAAGTAGACTTTGTTGGTATGTCTTACAAGTTTCCTTACAATTGAGTCAGAAGGTAGCTTTTGTGAGTTAAAATATTTATTGAACAATGCCTATTAGAACACTTTTCTAGGCTATTATCATACCTGACAGATGTAAACAGTCTACTTAATATGCTTAGCTCTGCTTTTTTTTGACTTGTCAATAATATCTGAGATATCGTGCAGTGAAGACACAATTGTTTTATTTTTATTTGGGAGAATTCTGGGGCAAGTGTGGTAAAATTTAAAGGTTTGTATGCTTTTTCGATTTTATAGGGATTTTAAAAGCTTTAATAATTTAAATTTTAAAATCCTTTTAATCCATATTTTTTGATTCATTTTAATTTACTTCACTTTAACTTCCAACCACCAAACCATTTATCAATAAATATATAAATATAATACCTTCGGCATGACGGCAATTTGACAAAGTTATATAAAATATTTGATGAAGAATATAATACCTTCAGTATAAATTTGACTTTCTAATTGGATTTCGATTATAGAGTAAACTTTTGTTAATTAATTGAAAAATCTTGCGTTCTATTCAAGTTAGGGTTTAATCCCGGGAACTTCAATTCCCAGGTTCCTGGTTCCAAAAGCCGGCCCCAATACCCGGGAAATCTACAGCACAGAACCGGGAATGAAGCGTGGCACTCTGTGTATTGAACTGAAGTTTTCTGAATTGAAACTTTGCAGGATTTTGTTAGCCCTTCCACGCCTGAAATTTTTACAGTACTGATTCCTGACGAACCATTTTCAACAAATCACTGTAGCTCTCAACCAGTTCTGTAGAACACCCCCTCCCTTTCGACAGCAAGATCTTATTCACCCTCTTCAAAGTTCAAACTCATCTTCATTTTCAGAATAACTAGTATCACTGTTCACTACCTCCTCCAACATCAACACCCTCTTCACTGCCGTCAGCAGTCTCCTCTGCTTAAAGCAGAGGAGACTGGTGATGGCAGTGAAGAGGAGGGTGTTGATGCTGGAGAAGGTAGAGGTGATAATGCGAGTAATTCCAAAAATAAAGAGGAGATTGAAGCGGGTTTGGGTTTTCATTCTTATCTTAGGAAAATAACTTTTCCGTTTGGAGATGGGAGATTGCCAATGAAATATTATTTATTTATTTATTGGTGTTTAAGGTCACATACTTATGCACAATGGCTAATCATGACCGTGACAGTTTTACAGGGTGGAGGAAGCCGGAGAGAACCACTGCGCAACGACGTGCAGCTTCCAGCTGCCAATGAAATATGCTCATTATCATTAAAATAAATGCGTCATGTTACCCTCGTAAATTAGCTTGATATTGCCTGGGAAATTTCTCGGTTCCCAGTTCTGAGAGTAATTTCATTCCCGTTCCCGGTTCCTAGAAAACCAGGGAGTATATTAAACCCAAATTCAAGTATGACTTTGACAATCAATGAATTCCACATATTTATAAACCGATTTGACAACACAGCATCCAATAAATAGAGATGGGCGGTATTGGAATTTAGAGTTCGATATCGGTTTCGGTATTTTTAAGTGGGTATACCTCGGTATTGGTTCGGTATTCAGTATCTGACTTGACTGAGATTTGCTGATAGTACCAAAGAGGAATTCATATCAGGAAAAACAGAATAAGTTGTTGTAGCATCATCAAGCCTGAATATAAGCAATCTGTCATCTGCAGAATGAGGTCCCCACATGGTGAATTGCAAATGCTATCCCATACAGTGGGCCAATTTATCCTCTGGGTACCTCTTTTTGTTTAGGCTTGAGACCCTGATTCAGATTGAGGTTCACAGAGGGTAAATTTACTGACTCTACCCTGCACAGCAGGGTAGCATCACCAAATTCACCCTTTGGGGACCTCATTTTGCAGATAACAGTCTGCTTATTTTCTGGCTTGAGTATCATTCTACCACAATGCTTTTAATGACACTGCCAATGAGCTCAACAGTGGTATTCTTTTTCAACCACAAATCATATTCACAGTAATTTTGTGATGTCTTCTAGATGCACCTTTGCGATCTCAGAGCATGACTGCCCTGACCATGCCATGTTTAGGAGGTCCTATTGACAATAGACAAAACATCGGGGCAGTGATTTCTAGTTACAGACAGCCGAGACTTGACTAGAAATCCCTACTAAGCAATTGGACATGTACAGGTTGTAGTCTAGAGGGAATTCAGGATGTTGAAGAGCCCATTGAGGGTTAATAAAACTGAAAAGAAAATCAGTCACTTCATTAATGAAAATGAACCTTTCAACTGTTATCAAGCCTCAGCAGGGACTCATAAATAGTGAATGTTGGAAAATTTGAAAATTCAGACAGTTTCAGTGTTCAACAATTGGTCTGGTTTGATTTTTCGGTATCCCCATGATATCGGTATCAAATTGGTTTTTGGGTATATTGCCCATCTCTACCAAGCCTGAAAATAAGCGATCTGTCATTTGCAGAATGAGGTCACCCACATGGTAATTGCTAATGGTATCCCATACAGTGGGCCAATTTATCCTCTGGGTACCTCTTTCTGTTTAGGCTTGAGACCCTGATTCAGATTGAGGTTCACAGAGGGTAAATTTAGTGATGCTACCCTGCTGTGCAGGGTAGCATCACCAAATTCCCCCTTTGGGGACCTCATTTTGCAGATGACAGTCTACTTATTTTCGGGCTTGATCTCTACCAATAAAAGCATTTAATCATGAGCTTTGTCAATAAGTGCCCAGTTTATCACCAGAATATGGGAAAGTTCTGTTATTGAAAACTCCTGTAATATTTCCATTGGCAGTGTGGCCATTCAGTTAGCAAAGTTTCAGTGTTTCTTCGATATAAGTATAGATTTGGATTAGGCCTAAAAAAGTAAAAAAAAATATGTTTTTCAGTCCCTCCTGCATGGTCCTTTTCGCTGCCACATCATGACTTGTTATAACCAACGTAAACTTAAAAAAATAAAAATTAAATGAACATGACTGATATTTTACCCAAATTTATACAATGGATAAATTTATCCCTTGAGTGCAACAAGGCTTGATAATGCTAAAGCATTGCAAATCATTCTTGCACTAAGGGATGAAATACACCACCACCACCGATGCTATTCTGTAGATTTTGAGGCCCAAATCTTAAACAAACTGAGAACTTGGAACTTTTGATGGCAAAGTAATAATTACAAAAATAATAAATAGAATAAAAAAATGCCCGCCCACATGCAATTTTACAAAAAAATGGCCTGAGAAACAGATCTACTTTGTTGGAGCTAATCCAAAAAAACATTTTCACATCAACCAGATTGGCAGCTTCACAGACCACTTGGGTCTCTATACTAATATTTGACAGAGCTCTGAGAGCACTATCAAACAAGATACAGTAATCCAAAAACATTTACACATCATCAACCAGATTGACAGCTTTACAGACCACTTTGGTCTCTGTACTAATATATAGACAAAACTACATGTATGTTTCAATGAGTCGTTTTGCATTCAATGAGTCAGATGTGCATCGGAAGAAAACGTCGAGACCGAAGGTCGAGACGTTTTCTTTCTACGCACATCTGACGAATTGAATACAAAACGACTCATTGAAACATACATGTGGTTTTGTATTTATTACATGACCCAAGCACCTACTGACCTAATTTTCTTTTCTATCAACGGTGGTAAACACCATGCACTTTATGCAGTCGCATTGCATAAAAAAAGTCCCGGTTGGAACAGGTTGGTGTGCAATACGGAATTCCGTATTGCACAGCCGTATTGCACGCCGTATTGCATAAGAGAGACTGCATGGGCATGTAATAAACCGAAAAACCAAACCGATATCGATATCATGGGGATACCGAAAAACCGAACCAAACCAATCGTTGAATACCAAAACCATCTGAATTTTAACATTTTCTTACATTCACTATTTGTAAGTCCCTGTTGAGGCTTGATGACAGTTGAAAGGTTCATTTTCATGAAAGAAGTTACTGATTTTCTTTTCAGTTTTGTTAACCCTCAATGATCTGGACAAGTGTCCTGAATTCCCAGTAGACTACAACTTGTACATGTCCAATTGCTTAGCAGTGATTTCTAGTAAAGTCTTGGCTCCCTTAACCCTTTACCCAATGCAGACGATATCAAAATTTATTATTTTAAATATCATTTTAAAAAAATTTTCAAAACATTTCAACAAAACCATATCATGTGACCCCTCGTTGGAACGAGCTCGGCGAGCTCGTTCCAACGAGGGGTCACATGATATGGTTTTGTTGAAATTTTTTGAAAAATAATATTTTTTCAACTGCTGAATTTGCATATTATGCGGGCAGATGCGGGAGATTGATGGGTGAAGGGTTAAACAGGCAGTCAAGATCTGACTAGAAATCTCTGCCCAGGTGTTTTGTCTATTGTCAGCAGGACCTCCTAAAGATGGCATGGTCAGATCACATGCTCTGAGGTCACAAAAGCCTGAAATAGGTCTTTAAATATTAAGGTCCATTTTGAACAAGTCACAAAATTACTGTAGATATGATTTGTGGTCTTAAAAGAATGCCACTGTTGAGCTCATTGGCAGCAGCATTTATAGCATTGTGGTAGAACGATACTTCAACAACTTATTCTGTTTTTCCTGATGTGAATTCCTCTTTAGTATTATCAGCAAATCTCAGTCAAGTCAGATACTGAATTCCCAACTGTTACCGAGGTATAACCCTCACCCCCCCCCCCCCCCCCTCCAAAAAAAAAAATATCAAACCCAATACCGAACTCAAAATTCCAATACCACCCATCTCTACTTCTCACATGCCAAAACTATTTGCAATAGACTGTAGCTGATAATTTCTATGCCACACTCCAGGTAAGCCAGAGGTGTGACTTGGAAATTTTTATTATTTATTGGGGTTTAACAGGGTTTGTATTTAATCTAAATTTGGGAGAATCCATTTGGATTCTCGTGAAAATGGTTGCGAGAATCCATACCTGCTAAGAGTGTCCAAGTATCCATTCGGAGGTGCAGTGGCTCAGTAGGTAGAGGTGCAGGTCCTCGGTTCGAATCCCACCTGCGGCAACCACGTTGTGTCCTTGGGCAGGAAACTTCATCCCCATTGCCCATGTGGGGGCATGGTGACGTTGTTTACTAAGACGTACTACAGGTAGATGGTGCACCTGTCTTCAACCAATGCTAACCCAGCTTGTGTGGAGTTAGTACATTGTGGAGCTGATAGTTGCTCGCTGGTTCTCTCCGGGTACTCCAGCTTCCTCCACCTGTAAAACTGTCATGGTCATGATTAGCCATTGTGCAGTAATATGTGACCCTAAACACCAATAAACACATATATAATAACAACACTTTCGGCAGCCAGGGCACTTTACATAAAATTCTGTTATCTGAATACTCTCGTTAAAAGAATATATTTCACTAGCAAAGTGGTTCTCTTTACAAGATCTTGAAAAATATCCTTTCTGAAATTGTTGAATGTGGGTTTTTACCCTCTATACTCTTCAAAAGAAAATAAATAACAGATACTAGTACAGTTTGGGGAAAATCATTTTACAAGCTTATTACACCCCTAACGTCTAATTATAATAGGAATCGGTAAAAAATAAATTGCGTTCTCCCCTCACTAGTGAGATCAATTTTCAAATGAATTTTCACAAGCGCAAAACAAAAGTTGTTCTCTCTCCACTGGTGAGTATAACAAAAAAGTTGTTCTTGCTCCACTAGTGAGTATAACAACACGTCATAATTATGTCATTTTGCCAACAATCCCGAAAACTATTTTGTGTCGATGTACACAATATCCAGTGTGATCTGTGTCAGCGGAAACAGTGATCAGCTGATTGTGTACACAGATTTCTTGCATAGTATGGGCATCGGTTTGGATCGTTTCAGTTAAAGCTTCAAATGAAAGGGGTATAATAAAAAGAAAATCTAATGTTTTCTTATGAATACAAGCAAAATATGACAGGGCGGGGGGGGGGGGGGGACCTTTTGGTCGTGATTGGTCAACTGTGACGGCTGAGGAACAGACTGCTCAAAAATAGTCTGTTCCTCAGGGAAATCCTTGTTGTCAAGAACCCTGCTCCTCAAGCATAGTTATGACTGCTCAGAAATAAATACCTCATGTCTTGAATTCCTGAAAACCTGCTGAGTAACTTTAGACAGTGCTGAATTGGGGGCTGAGGTTTTACTGTATTACCAAAACGTCTTGGCATTTGGCAGCAGGCCTGTTACCTATTGCCCATATTTAGTGTCTTTGGTGAACATAAGATTTTAATAAATATTTCTAGTTTTTTGGGGGGGTGAGGGGGGGGGGGGAACTAGTCCCCCCCCCAACCTGTCATATACAAAATAGTCTGTTCCTCAGGGAAATTCTTGTCGTCAAGAACCCTGCTCCTCAAGCATAGTTATGACTGCTCAGAAATAAATACCTCATGTCTTGAATTCCTGAAACCCTGTTGACAAGACAAGATTAATCGAACGTAAATTAAATTTAGTACGTAGTTTGTTGGGGTCACCCCTCCCCCAGAAGAAATTTGTTTAAATCTCATATTATTTGCTAATTTGGTGAGAAAACCTATCTTTGACTGATATTTTTATACGTCCGTTTGAAAAACGGGACGTATTATAGTATGGCGTTGGCCGTCCGTCTGTCCATCTGTCCGTCCGTCCGTTTGGTTTTCGAACAATAACTTTAGTATTTGTTTTCCTGATCGGCTCCAAATTTGGTATGTGGTTTAATTACAACAAAATACAGGTCAAGTTCGAATATGGAGTCGGTCCGAACATTTTTCGCCTGAATTATGGCTCCTGTTGGACTTAGAATGTGTCAAATATTTGGTTTCCGGATGATAACTTTAGTATTTGTTTTCCGATCGGCTCCAAATTTGGTATGTGGTTTAATTACAACAAAATACAGGTCAAGTTTGAATATGGGGTCGGTCTGAACAATTTTTGCCTGAATTATGGCCCCTGTTGGACTTAGAATTCCTCGTCAAATATATTTGGTTTCCGGATGATAACTTTAGTGTTTGTTTTTCGATTGGCTTCAAACTTGTTAGTCTTTTTTCTCAAATGACTGAAAAAATTTAGTCATTTTTGTTTTCCGATCGGCTCCAAACTTGGTATGTGGTTTAATCACAACAAAATACAGGTCAAGTTCGAATATGGGGTCGGTCTGAACAATTTTTGCCTGAATTATGTCCCCTGTTGGACTTAGAATTAGTCAAATATTTGGTTTCCGGATGATAACTTTAGTATTTGTTTTCCGATCGGCTCCACATTTGGTATGTGGTTTAATCACAACAAAATACAGGTCAAGTTCGAATATGGGGTCGGTCCGAACATTTTTTTTTCCGGATGATAACTTTAGTATTTGTTTTTCGATTGGCTTCAAACTTGTTAGTCTTTTTTCTCAAATGACTGAAAAAATTTAGTCATTTCATAAAATCACTGATTTCAAAGTCTGACCGTAACATATATATATATGCCAGTATAAATTTCTCGCACTCTAAAAAAATTGCAAATGTGTTAAAATGGTACAATTTGAACAGTTCACGGGCGTATGATGCAATGCCCAGCGGTGCTCTTGTTTTTTTTTAACTTTGACACACTAACATCAGTTGCAGGCCCACCTGACAGTGGCCATGTCAAAGTTAAAAAATTTCTTTTTAGCTCACCTGACTGAAAGTCAGGGTGAGCTATTCTGATCACTTTTCGTCCGTCGTCCGGCGTGAAGGTGGTGTTTGGGCTTTTTCTCCCAAACCACTGGCCGCATATTAATGAAATTTCATGTGAGTAGGGGTTATATAAGTGCATTTTGATTTTTTGTCAAATTAGGTTTCGGCTCACATTGAGCAGAGGGATGGGGCAAAAATGCTCCAATTCTTAAAAAATCTTCTCAAGAACCAGCAATAGCAGAGACTTGATATTTTGAGGTGTAGACTCAAGTTTGTTCAAGAGAAGTTGGAGGGGCTATATTTGACGATGTTAAAGGAGGGGCAAAAATTTTGGCCCCGCCCCAAATTTCTATTTTCCAAACCGCGAGGCCGATTTGAACCAAATTTTACATGAGTGCTTATTGGGTCATAAGTACCTAATTTATGCCGAAATTTTTTTCCCCATAGCCCCGTGGGAACCACAGGAGCTAAAAATAGAAAAAAATGAAAACGCCCATATCTCCAAAACTACACAGCATTGAGAATTCTTATTTGTTGTGAAGCTTCCTTAGGACCAACAGAATGGAATGATAAAAAAAAATTGCCATCGGTTTTATCATGGGGTACTTTTTGGGGACTTTGAAAAAGTGCTGAGTCAGCATTTATCAACACTGTGGGTAATGGGAAAAACATAAGACTACTTTTCTCCGAAACCACTGCTCCAAAAGCTTTAAAATTTCACATATAACATCTTTGTAAGATTGTTTCACATGTTTATTGAAATGAATTGCCTGGGTCGATATTTGGGCTCTCTATGGGAGCCCAAATGTTTAAATTAGTGCAGTATGAGGAGTATTTTTGAAAAATCTTCTTCAGATCCAGCAATAAGAATCTTTTGATATTTGGTATGCAGCATCCTTAGGGGGGTGAGATTCAAGTTTGTTGAAGCCAAATCCCTGGGTTCATATTTAGGCTAAAAATTTGGGGTCCCGTTGCAGACCTCGAAATTTTGGACCAAAATCCCCAAATTTTTTTTTGTTTTTTCTGCGTTTCGGTCAATTTTAAGACAAAAAAAAAAAAAAAAAATTTCCTCTGAAAATTTGGGGTCCGGGTGGGACTTGGAAAATTTTGGACCAAAATCCTAAAAAAAAATTTTCCGCGTTTCGGTCAATTTTAAGACAAAAAAAAAAAAAAAAAAAAAAAAAAAAATTTCCCCTGAAAATTTTGGGTCCGGGTGGGACTTCGAAAATTTTGGACCAAAATCCACAAAAAATTTTTTTTGTTTTTTTATGCGTTTCCGTCAATTTTAAGACAAAAAAAAAAGAAAAGATTTTTTTCCCCCTGAAAATTTGGGGTCCAGGTAGGACTTCGAAAATGTTGGACCAAAATCCGGAAATTTTTTGTTTGTTTTTTATGCGTTTCTGTCAATTTAAAGCCAAAAAAAATGTTGTTTTTTTTTACACCGAAAATTTGGGGTCCGGGTGGAACTTAGAAAATTTTGGACCAAAATCCGTAATTTTTTTGTTGTTATTTATGCGTTTCTGTCAATTTTAAGACAACAAAAATTTTTTTTTTTACACCGAAAATTTGGGGTCCGGGTGGGACTTCGAAAATTTTGGACCAAAATCTGTAATTTTTTGTTTTTGTTTTTTATGCGTTTCTGTCAATTTTAAGACAAAAAAAAAAAATTTTTTACACCGAAAATTTGGGGTCCGGGTGGGACTTAGAAAATTTTGGACCAAAATCTGGAAATTTAGTTTTATCGTTTTTTATGCGTTTTAAGAAGAAGAAAAAAATTTTAGGCTGAATGTATTTTGTTTGGGAAAAAAATCTGTTTTTTATGCGTTTATCTCAATTTTGAGACGTAAAAGTGCAGGAACTGAAAATAGAAGGAAAATCCTGTGTATTGTGTGGGCACAATCTCTTCATCTAGTTGGTATATGCTTTTCTTGGAAGGGGGGCGTATGCAGCTTATTCAAGTCAAGTCCCTGGTTTGATATTTAGACTACCATGTCAGGTGAGTGCCCTCAGGCCCCCTGGGGCCTCTTGTTTTTCAAAATGGAGGTTGGGGGGGGGAGGGAGATTTTGGTAGCCAGGGTGAAAATCGCCCCAACCTGACGTTGACCATTGTCAAATTAATTGGAAAATTTGGGTTAAAGAGGGATTTTTTTTGCAATGATATGACATGGAAAAATTGCCCCCACCTGATGTTGGCCTTTCAACATCAGAATGAGAAAACAAATATCAAGTAGAGGGTTTTACGCCATATAAGCAAATCATGCAGCACAAAAATTTTCTTTTTGGAGGTGGGGGAAGATTTTTAGTGGCCTATTGAAATTTCCTGGCCAGTGCTATTCTCAAAAATCGCCAATTAATTTTAATTATATTTTCATTTTTTGTCTCAAAAACATATGTTATAACCCCTCATTGGAACAAGCTCATTGAGCTCGTTCCAATGAGAGGTCATAACCTATGTTTTGGAGACAAAAAAATTAGTTATTCAAGGAATGTTTTAGCAAGTATTGTCTGCTTTTCATATTTGGTAAAGGGTTAAGTTTTAACCTAGGATTGCTTCATACCCTGGAAACTGGAAAATGAAATATTTACAATTCCGGGTCCTGGAAAAATGGCACTTTTTCAGTGTTACTAGAAATACTGAAAGTCTAGACATTTATGTCTGACATAAAGATATAAATAATTACATGTCTTCATTCCTCTGTAATGTTAACTAGCCATACATATATCAAATATGACCTTAAATCCTTCTTCAAATAACTTTCTCAGGTGAGCGATTAAAACCCCTTGGGGCTCTTGTTGTACTCAAGTAACCCATTATCCTATTTGCATTTTATTAATTTTTTTTTGCCTTAGAACATAGCTTATGACCCCTCTCTTGTCAATCTTTTTCCAATGAGAGGTCATAAGCTACATTTTTAGGTGAAAAATGCAAAATGTTCATTTATTCAAGAAAAACATTTGCAACTGTCATCTACTAGCTGTGGTAGGTAAAGGGTGAATGGAATAATCCCATTTATTATTAAACACCAAACCATTTACCATACCTTTACTACAAAATTAACTTAATTGCAAATAGAATAACTCTCTGTTAACCCTTCACCTTTCAAATGGCTGCGTAATGTACAAAGTGAACAGTCACAAAAAACCAAAACAGTTCAACAAAAGCATATCATGTAACCCATTATTGGAATGAGCTCATTGAGCTTGTTCCAGTAAATGGTAACATGGAATGCTTTTGTTGAAAAAAAAGTTTTCCTACAAATTTTTATATCATCTGTGCTGAGAAAGGGTTAACATTTCGTGTGTGTTGAGAAAGGGTTAACTGTATAAAAAAAATAATGTAATCCAAAAAATGTTTACACATGAACCAGATTGCCAGCTAGAGGAAAATTTGGCCTCTGTACTGATGTTTGACCGAGCTCACAGAGTAGTATCAAGCAAGATATATAGACAGAATGCGATGTGTGTTTGAATCGATGGGTGTTTTACATAATGAGTTGGAGTGGCGTAGTCATGTTGTTATATGATTGTGCCATTCCAACTAATGGTTAACTAATTTTTTGTGAACCGACTTTATTTTGCGTTGGACATTTTCATTTTCATACTATGCGACAGACTGTTGATAATTGTATAACGAAATTTGGAAACTTTTTGAAGCGAAACTAATGGCTCGATGGGAAAGATTCTAGTATGAAGGGTGCTGGGAAAAAAGTTACGGCTTGTACATCACCCATTGAATACAGAATCATTTATGTCATAGCGGATATTCCATTAAATACAAGGGTTCAAAGTTGAATGGATGTGTAATAAAATAGAATATATTGTCCCTTGAGTGCAACAAGGTACCATCTGCAATACTAAAGCAATCTGCAATGCTAAAGCATTGCAGATGACACCTTGTTACACTCAAGAGACAATATACTCACTTTATCACCAGAAAGTAAGAAAATTATGAAAACGTTCCTGTAATTTGAATGATTTTTACTGGTAAAAACAGTGTTTCATTTATGAGGTATGTCCTGTCCAGAACTACCTGTGTTGTGTCCTTGGGCAAGGCACATTATCCTGGTTGCCTACATGGGGCTTGATGACGCCGTGTACTAAGGCATACTGCACGTCAATGGTGCACATGTCTTCAATTGCTGTAACCCTGCTTGAGCGGAGCTTGAACAGTGTTAGAATGTTGCGGAGCTGACAGTTGCTCGTTGATGCTCGGTGGTTCTCTCCAGGTACTCTGGCTTTCTCCGTCTGCCACGCTCACAATCAGCCTCTGTGCATAAGTATGTGATCTTAAACACCACTAAATATATAAATAAATTTATGAGGTATGTCATCACACTCGTGCATCTATGCGCATATTATTGCCTACTTCTACCTATTTGCAGTAGGATATATCCTAATAATTTATAGGCCACATTTCAGACCTAACTGAGCTTTGTAAGCTGAGGTAGGCCTGGGGTGTGATTTAGAAATTATTAAATATTGGATACTGTTGATATTTTAGGAGTGTGAGAATTTTTTTAAAAATATGTATTGGGGTTTGACAACAATTTTGACAGCCACGGTCATCTTGTGTCAGACAGTTTTATGGGTGACAACCAAGCAACGACGAGCAACTGTCAGACTTGCAATGCAGAACTCTGCATGAGTAGGGTTAGCATGGTTGAAGGCAAGTGCACCATCAACATACAGCATGCCTTAGTACACATTTCCCCATGTGGGCACAATTGAGATGAAGTGCCTTGTCCAAGGACACAGTGCAGTTACAATTACTCAGGAGTGAATTGTAGACCTTTTGGTTTGAAGTGCAATGCTCTAACTACTGAGCCACCATGTGCCCAAACATGAGAATAGATAGGCCTAAAGGGTAGCATAGTATTATAGAGACTACTAGTAAAATAGACGCAGTCATATTATTGCTTTGAACTGGAAGCAACATTTCATTCCAGTTATTTAAAGGTCCCAGGGATTCTTTTAGGTGCCTACAGGGTCCGAATATGGGACCCTTTCCAATGACTTTTGGGCAAGTTTTTCCCAATTCAAACCAAAAACAAAAATTATGTAACAGTTAGTCCTGAACTGAGGGGTCATAAGTCCTCAGAAAACCATTACTTACCTAGCTGATGAAGAATAAAAAATGTCTGAATGCAAGGACTAACAACAGGTGTGTTCTTTTGTCACCTTTTACTGCAACAAAACAGGTGCCCCAATGGGTAGGGTGTAGATACACTTGCAAGTTCTGAGAACCTTCTCAGTTGTATCTAAGCAAGTCTTGGCTGCCTGTATACTTACTTGCCAGAAAATGTCAATGCTGCACCCTCGGGGAGAGGTCTCACCTTTGATGGGAGAACCCCCTCTGGCACTGGTCTTCACTTGAGGGTCTAGATCAAAAAATATCAGGAGACTTTCACAACCGCAAAGAACACCACGATCCCAGACATCTGTGGAGTACCCCACCTTCTCCTCCTTTGATGCACCCGGACATGTTGCAAGAAACCTTATCCAACAGTTAAAGAGGGCCGAAAGGGGCTTGCCCCACATCGCTCCTGCACGCATTCGGCACATGAAACCATTACATCTGCTTTAGACACACTGCATAGTCACTGAATGTAGCCTGTGAGTGTTCTCATTTCAAATTGAAGGTAATATTTCTTAATCTATGTGTGTTTCTATCCTCCCCCAAAAATTCCTGATTGGAGCCTTCTTGGTGTGGAATTTCCTAATTGCATGGGCCCCGGATCCTTCTCTTAGAGATCAGTGAATCACAATTTATTTTTTTTTCGAATCAAATCTCAAATCGAAATTTGTGTCTGATATCGAATCAAATCTTGAATTGAATCTTAATAGACAAGTTATTTGCTTAGATGCTGAAAGTGACTTTAAACACCAACAAATAAATATTCTACCACCGTCGCTGAATCAGGTAGGCCTATTATCCAAAGTTTTACTTTTTGAAGGCTTAGCTTGTTTGTATTCACCTTAGTCTGTGACAACAATGACTGCTTCTTGACAATGTGAACCACACTGACTCACAAAATTTCACCTCCTTGGCATCAATCAATATTGTACCTTCGATTCAGCACATGGAAAAGTGATATATTCTGAGATGAGACAGTTTTGGAGGCAGGCGGGGGAGGGGGTACATTTGTGGATGTATATTTACTATATTAAATTGTGCTCTGCTGCTTCTGTTCTTCATTATATCCAGCCTTTCATCGGTATTTGTATTTATAGTACAATAGGGCTGTACGTCATAGCTTCATCAATGCCACAATTGATGTTGCTAGAGAATGTTTGGTCGTCCTGGAATCTCGCCCAAGCGGAGTTCAAACCCATGGCCTCCAGCATGAGAGACTAGCACCAAATTCACTCGGTCACCACATCACTGTCTTACTCCAGTCGGGTTGTGTGGGTACGAAGTGACTCAGTACGAAATAGCAAAGGAACGAAACAACCTGGGGGACAAATAAAGGAACGAAAAGACCCGGCATCCTATTAGTTAGTAACACCCGTCAACGCACCTTGTAACACATCACTTTGTTAAAGCTGTCGATTTTGGTTGATGGCACAGCCTGACTTTTTAACCCTTTGAGACTTTAATTATGGGGGATAATTTTTGCTGTGATTATCAGATAATTTCATCACTGCACATTGTGTTATAACAGCTACTGACAGAGAAGTTAATCATAAACTGCTCAATATTACATATGTGACATACATTGGTATGAAGAAAATAATATATACTTACACAGAACACTCCAAGGGAACCTTGGTAAGTAGAGCAGTGCTTGTTTACTGTGGTAAACAAGATCTGCTTTACTTATAAAATTATAAACGATCTGAAACGAAGGCCTAGGATGGAAGTTCTCCAAAGTGGACAGCAAATGTATATGTGCGAAACATAAGTTATCTCTGCCAACATGTATGGTATATGGAGATTTAATACCTGGATGTCGGTTTTTAAACACTGAACCGCAGGCTCAAACGGGACAAAAATGTTATCTCCGCCAGCATGTATGGTATATGGAGATTTAATACCTGGATATCCAAGTGTTTAAATGAGACATCTAGGTATTAAATCTCCATATACCGTACATGTTGGCGGAGATAACGTTTTTGTCCCGTTTGAAACACAATACAAACATAGTGGAAATAAATTTGTGGACACATTTCTCAGTTTCATGATAATTATTTTGTTTTTATAATCGCAGATGACAACAGACAGAGTTACATCCCTTGGGTCATTAAGGAAACGAGTAAACAGTATTTTGTTGACATATCATCCCCTGAGTTCCAATGTGTATACATGTGCATACTGGCACATAGAACACATTGGTACTCAGGACAAATTATTTGTTCTTATTTTATTTTTATGATTGAATTGTCGGAAATCTGATGATATTTGTGACTATTTTCAGGTTTTTTGGTTCGATTTTTATTTCGAGGCGAGCAAAAGCGGAAAGCTTTCATTTAAACCATATACCCCTGATGTTCTGCGTGCGCTTATACCCTGGATGTTACACGCTTTCATATACCTTGGATGTTGGGTTCACCCTTTGTCATGGCTATTTGTCCAAGGCAATATACCAATCAAAAGACAGAATTTATCAGATATAGGGACAAGATTTCATACCTATGTTGTGCCAGGATATGGATAAGGATGCTCAAAATGACCTTAACCATTTACCTAACATGAAAAGCAGACGACACTTGCCCCAAAAATTCTTGAATAACTAATATTTTTCATTTTTTGTCTCAAAAACATAGGTTATGACCCCTCATTGGAACGAGCTCGATGAGCTCATACCAATGAGGGGTCATAACCTATGTTTTTGAGAAAAAACTGAAAAAAAATAATGAAAATTAATTGGCGATTTTTGAGAATATCGCTGGCCGATTTTTGCCATTACATTAGGTAAAGGGTTGAACACCAATAAATAAGTAAGAGAGAACGCAATACCGGTGGAGTATGGGGTACTGGAATCGATAACCTGAGTTGGAGCTTTTCCTGTATTTCGTGAAAAACTTCAACAAGGGTCATTATTGATTCTTGTTTTCCATACTCAACCTGAGTTGTGTTCTGTATTTATCTCACGATTAATCCTTTAGGGCCTAATTCTGACTATGATCCCTTTTACTGCAACAGAACAGGTGCCCCAACATGCAGTCTTGGGCTTAAAAATCACGGGCTACATTCTTAGTCCCTTGGCAGTTGTTTTCAGGCAAATCTTGGCTGCCAATGCAGTCAGCCATGGCTTGATTAAAAACATCTGCAATAATGCAGGTTGTAGAAAAATATATTGTGGCAAAAGTATATAAAAATCTCCAGGCCTTTAAGGGTTAAACTTGAATGGAATGAATGAAGAGAATATTTTTAAAAAAAGGCTGTTTACACTCTTGGTTGACACTATTTTGTGTTGCAGGATTTTATTCCTGTCGTAACATTGCTTGGATGTATAATGATCAATCAGATGTATTCTTACATGCCATTCCCACACACAAGTCTTTTCCGTGTGCGGTGCTCCTATCACATTTCTCAATGTTTGTATTGTATCTGGCTCCCCATGGAAACCCTGGGAAGTGAAGCAGCTCTTGTTTATGTGGTAAACAAGCTCTGTTTTACTGGTAGAACAGTTCACGGTAACCAGTGCCTGGGGTAGAAGTCCTCTGAAATGAGAATGATGGGTGTAAACGATTGCCTGGACTTTTTATCCATTCTGTGGTCATGATTAGCCATTGTGCAGAAATATGTGACCTTAAACACCAAAGATAAAAAAAAAAAAAAAAAAAATATATAAATAAATAATAAAAATGAATAAATAAATAAATGAATAAATAAATAATTTATTTATTTATTTATTTATTTATTTATTGAGGTGTAACAACTCATTTGACAGCCAGGGTCACCTTGTGTTGGGCAGTTTTATGGGTGGAGGAAGCTGGAGTACCCAGAGAGAACCACTGAGCAACTGTCAGACTTCCCAACATACTAACTCCACAGAAGCAGGGTTAGCATTGGTTGAAGACAAGTGCACCATCAACATGCCCAAGGGTTTGAAGTCCAATACCAGAACCACTAAGCCACCGAACACCCAAATAAATAAATAAATTATATCATGTAACATTGAATACACAAAGCAATCATGGTATAATTAACCTGGGGTGGCGCGGTGGCATTGCTGTAACCAGTTCTCGTCAGATCACCGAAGTTAAGCAATGTCAAGCCCAGTTAGTCCTTGGATGGGTGACCATCTGAGCGATCGATTCGGACTCCTATGTTGTGGCCTTGGGCAAGGCACATAACCCCCAATTGTCCACCTGGGGGCACGATGACGCCATGTACTAAGGTGTACTGCACGTTGATGGTGTGCATGTCTTCAACCAATCTAACCCTGCCTCTGCTGCAGTGCAGAGTTACAATGTTGGGGAGCTGGCAGCTGCTCGTCGTTGCTCGGTTGTTCTTTCTGGGTACTCCGGCTTCCTCCACCCATAAAACTCTCACCGACATGATATTACCTTGGCTGTTAAAGTGTTGTTAAACCCTAATAAATAAATAAATGGTATAATTTCTCAAATTACTTCTCTTGAGAATCCATGGTGAGAATTTGAGCTCCTCAGCATATCTCAATAAATTTGTGTGCTATTTTTTACTTACCTTGTGTTGATAGAACTGAAGCACTTGTGAAGTAGCTATTCAAGTAACCTTCTTCCATTAAACTGTATTAAACTATAACATTTTCCCCACAGATTGGCCACAGAACTAGAAGAGTTGATGAGCTGTAGCTGGTAATAATAACAGGAATAACAGGTAAGTGCTTTAAATTTATTTATATCTCAATTTCTGGGAAGAATTATTTTCTTTCAGACCTGTCATTTTGAGGCAAGTGATTAGAGATGGATGGTATTGGAATATTGGTTTTGGTATTTTTAGTCCCCTACTGGCATCGCCGGAGGGGACTATAGGTTTACACTCCGTCCATCCGTCAGTCTGTCAGTCTGTCCGTCTGTCCGTCTGTCAGTCACACTTTAGTTTTCCGGAGTTTTTTTGGAAACGCTTCAACAGAATGATTTCATTTTAGGTAAACTACTAAAGAATGATGACTTACAGATCAAGTTTGAGTTTCATGCTGATTGCACTATTCTTGTGTGAGTTATGGCCCTTGGAAATATGGGAAAAAGCACCAAAATATCAGTTTTCCGGAGTGTTTTTGGAAACGCTTCATCGGAATGATTTCATTTTTGGTAAACAACTATAGAACGACGACTTACAGATCAAGTTTGAGTTTCATGCTGATTGCATTATTCTTGTGTGAGTTACGGCTCTTGGAAATATGGAAAAGCACCAAAATATCAGTTTTCCAGAGTTTTTTTTTTGGAAACGCTTCAACGGAATGATTTCATTTTTGGTAAACTACTATAGAACAATGACTTACAGATCAAGTTTGAGTTTCATGCTGATTGCATTATTCTTGTGTGAGTTACGGCCCTTGGAAATATGGAAAAGCACCAAAATATCAGTTTTCCGGAGTTTTTTTGGAAACGCTTCAACGGAATGATTTCATTTTTGGTAAACTACTATAGAACGATGACTTACAGATCAAGTTTGAGTTTCATGCTGATTGCATTATTCTTGTGTGAGTTATGGCCCTTGGAAATATGGAGAAGCGCCAAAATTTCAGTTTTCAGGACTTTTTTTGGAAACGCTTCAACGGAATGATTTCATTTTTGGTAAACTACTATAGAACGATGACTTACAGATCAAGTTTGAGTTTCCTGCTGATTGCGTTATTCTTGTGTTGAGTTATTGCCCTTGGAAATATGGAAAAGCGCCAAAATATCAGTTTTCTGGACTTTTTCTTCAACGGAATGATTTCATTTTTGGTAACCTACTATAGAACGATGACTTACAGATCATTTACACTGTCCATCCATCCGTCAGTCAGTCTGTCGGTCGTACTTTAGTTTTCCGGACTTTTTTTGGAAACGCTTCAATAGAATGATTTCATTTTTAGTAACCTGTAGACTTACAGATCAAGTTTCATTTACACTCTGTCCATCCATCTGTCAGTCTGTCATTCAGTCTGTCGGTTATACTTTAGTTTTCCGAACTTTTTTGGGAAACGCTTCAACGGAATGATTTCATTTTTGGTAACCTACTATAGAACGATGACTTACAGATCAAGTTTCATTTGTACTCTGTCCATCCCACAGTCTGTCAGTCAGTTTGTCAGTCATACTTTAGTTGTCCGGACTTTTTTTGGAAATGCTTCCACCGAATGATTTCATTCTTGGTAACCTTCTATAGAATGATGACTTACAGATCAAGTTTGAGTTTCATGCTGATTGCATTATTCTTGTGTGAGTTACTGCCCTTGGAAATATGGAAAAGCGCCAAAATATCATTTTTGAGGACTTTTTTTGGAAATGCTTCAACGGAATTCATGCTGATCACATCTAGGTTATAACATTTGTATAATTATTAATGCTAATTAGTCCGGTAGGGGACATTGTATTGCTTCAGCGATACGAGCGCTCTTGTTGTAGCTGGTATACAATAAGTTGTCCTTATATCATTCTGTAGAATAAGTTATCCTTATATCATTTTGTAGAATAAGTTGTCCTTATATCATTCTGTAGAATAAGTTGTACTTATATCATTTTGTAGAAAAAGTTGTCTTTATATCATTCTGTAGAATAAGTTGTCTTTATATCATTCTGTAGAATAAGTTGTACTTATCTCATTCTGTAGAATAAGTTGTACTTATATCATTCTGTTCTGTAGAATAAGTTGTTCTTATATCATTCTGTCTTAGTGCCACAGTGCCACAAATGCTGCTGTCAGTGAGCTCAACATTGGCATTCTTGTGCCAACGCAAATCATATCTACAGTAACTTATTTCAAACACACCTTATCCTTTAAAGACCTATTTCCGGGTGTTGCAATCTCCGAGCATGTGCTATTAGCATGCCATCATTTGGAGGCCCTGCTGATAATAGACAAATCCCCTGGGCAGTGATCTCTAGTCAAGTCGTGGCTGCCTTTACAGGCAGCCAAGACTTGACTAGATATCACTGTACAGGTTGTAAGTCCAGACCTGATTAACCGAATTGAAAAGAAAATCAGTCACTTTTTTCATGAAACTGAGCTCTTCAACTACTGGCAAGCCTAAACAAGGCCTCATAAATAGTGAATGAAGGACAATTTAAAAATATAGATGGTTACAGTATTCAATGATTGGCTTGGTTTGGTTTTTCGGTATCCCTATGATATCGGTATAGTTTGTGTTTTTAGTATATTGCCCATCTCTACAAGTGATCTTCCCTTGCCCTGTATAGCCCAAATGAATTGAAAATAACGAGAGTGGCAAATGACTACCTTGAAAATGTTAAAAAAAACTAAGAGATTCTAAAGTCTGTGTTCTCAGAATTGTTGAAAGCATACCAAGACTCTTTTCACCCTCAAGTCCTAAGATTAATTTAACATTAATAACTACCGTATATATATTTACATAGCTGCAGATGACTTATCAGTGTTTCTACATTGTTGTTGGCTGTCTGTACAGGCAGCCAACAATGATGGAAAAACAGTGTCAGAATAAATATATCCTTCTGTTAAACTTCTCAAGGCAGAATACACATGAAACAACTTTTTCAGAGCCATATGAAAGGGCCTAAGGATTGTGGTGACTCATTGGCATTAAACTTTAAACCAAGAGGTTCACGGTTCGATCCCTGCAGGGGTAACTTCATTGTGTCCTTGGGCAAGGCACTTAATCCTGATTGCCCATGTGGGAGCATGGTGTCACTGTGTACTAAGGAATAATGCATGTCGATGGTGTACCTGTCTTCAACCAAGGCTAACTCTGCTTGTGTGGTGGTAGTACATTGAGGAGTCTGACAGTTTCTCAGTGGTTATCATCCACCTCCTCTCTTGTAAAACTGTCCGACACGAGGTGACCCTGGCTGTCGAAAGTGACATTAAACTCAAAAAAATAAATAAATAAAAGTGGCTGTTTGTGGCTGTTATGAGACTTAAAGGTTAGAGTTAAAGAAATTGATAAGTTTCCAGACATACAACCACACCATAACTTGTGAGACTAGAGGCTTTGCAGTGTTTACTGGGTAAGTTTTGGCTATCTCTAGACGCAGCCAAGACTTAACTAAAAACCACTGTATTGGTAATTTGCCTATTGTCCACAGGCATGATTTTATGTTAGAGAGTACAATTATTCATTGGTCAGAGCAATGGACTTCAATCTGAAAGGTTGACATTTCAATCCTGATTTGCGCCATCTGCACTGTGTCCTTGGTCAAAAGGTGGAGAGCATGGTGGTGCTGTGTACTTGTGTGTACTGTAGTGCACTTGACTTCAATGGTTGCCAGCTCTACAGGTTTGTAACAAGCAAGCAGTATTAACAAGCTATTGAAAATATAATATGTTTTCATTTTTGGAATTTATAAAAAAACAAACAATGAAGGTCATGAGTTTGATTACCTGTAGTACTCGTTGGTTTTGGCCATTACATTGTGCAAAGAATTGGTTTAGGTGAAATTTACACTTAGTCTGTACCGTGCACAGGGTTAGTTACTCCATGAAATATGAAAATTTTTTATAACCAGAAAGTGAGACTAACCCTGTGCAATAAAAAAAATGATAACTGCCATACAAGCCAGAAAATAAGCACACTGTCATCTGCAAAATGAGGTCCCTAGAGGGTGAATTTAGTGATGCTACCCTGCACAGCAGGGTAGCATCACTAAATTAACCCTCTGTGAACCTCAATCTGAATTAGGGTCTCAAAACTAAACAGAAAGAGGTACCCAGAGGATAAATTGGCCCACTGAATGGGATAGCTTCATCAAATTCACCCTCTGGGGACCTCATTCTGCAAATGTCAGACTGCTTATTTTCAGGCCTGCTGCCATACCACACACTACATGTACATGAAAATATATACACTGCCTAAGGCTGTAAAAATGCACAGGATTAGTTGGTTACATGTTGTTACATAGAGTGCAGGATTCAAGGAACTAATGGAAATACTTACAGAGGATTGTGGAAATTTTTTAGAAGTGAATTCCAAAAATGAAAACTTATTCTATTTTTAATTAATAGCTTGTTTAGTTTGGAAATGCTTGCTTCATTTACGTGCAGGTTCCATCAGGACAAATCCCGGAAACAAAAAACAGGTTCCCACAAAATTTTTGTGTCGCCGCCCCACGAAGTGGGGAGCGACATATAGGGATTACTTTTGTCGTCTTGCGTCGTCTGCGTCATCGTCCATGTCATCCGCGTCACACTTTCTCTTATCCGCCACGCCTCTTTAACCTATGAATGGATTTTGATGAAACTTTCAGTGATTCTTTATCACATAATGGCATTGTGCACCTCCTATTTTATTTTTTGATCCGCTGTATTTTTTCCAGAGTTATGCCCCTTTTCCACTTAGAATTCTGTCTGAAATATTAAAATATATTGCAGGCGACACACATCTTCCATGGAAGACTCACATCTAAGTTATTTTAGCATTTAGCTTTTCATCAAGGGCCACTTAAAACACACAAAGTTTTCTGCCAAGAATAAAATTGTATTAATTTCCGTCAATGAAACAGTGATCTGATTCATAACAGTTGCAAAGTTGCGCTCGTTTTGTAAATTTCAGGCCATTCAGATTGCTGAACAATGCTGCATGCATGTTGCCAACAGTTTTGGATTCTTAATCACTAAAATCGAATGCACCCAATTTCATCGTGTTTGACAACAAAACCACATGAGGCCAAACACACGAAACTGTGAAGCTGTATCATTGAAAACAACAACTAACAAAATCACTTTTTATCGCTGAAGCCGACGATGAGGGGAAAATATCTTTGCTAAAATGCAAGATATGTTCTTCAATTTCACAGTGCTGTGTGCAGAACCAAGAAGAGGAGTGTTCATGCCTTATTTATAATCAAGGTTTACAGGTATTTCATCCCAGTCAATTCAAAACTCTTACCTTCCTAAACTGGGTGTTTTGCACTTAAGTAAAAAATGAAATAATTATTTCATTGTCCTACAGTTATGATTGTCTTTTCTTTGTTATCTTTTTCTTTTGCAATCCGACATGAGGTGACCCTAGCTGTCAAAAGTGTCATTTAACCCCAATTAATAAATGAGTACACTTGTAAGTAATGTTGGAGCGCAGTGGCTCAGTGGTAGACTGTTGGACTTCTATGCTAGAGGTCCCAAGTTCGATCCCCATCCTGGACGACTCGTGTTGTGTCCTTGGGCAAGGCTCTTTATCACGGTTGCCTACATGGGGGCACAATGACGCTATGTACTAAGACGTATTGTGCGGCGTGGTGCACATATCTTCAGCCGCTGTAACCCTGCTTGAGCGGAGCTTGAACAGAGTTAGAATGTTAAGAAGCTGACAGTTGCTCATCTATGCTTGTGGTTCTTTCCAGGTACTCTGGCTTCCTCCACCCGTAAAACTGTCATGGTCACGATTAGCCATTGTGCAAAAGTATGTGACCTTAAACACCAATAAATAAATTTCATCAAATTCACCCTATCATCTTTAACTGCATACTGCATATTCTGGGTCCTTCTTAAACATTTGCAGGTCTTAAATTGGAAATCAGGATATGAAAATGGGTCCAGAATCATTAAGAAATAATTGTAGGTTCCCTGGTAGCTCTGGTTGGAACCCAAAAGTAGGTTCCCAGACATCAAATACACGGAACCTGTTTTTAGGTTCCATGATTTTCGGAAATCTTCATGCCTGTAGTAAGTTGGAGAGTCTGACAGTTGCTCACTGCTGCTTGATGATTCTCTCTAAGCACTCCAGCTTTAACAAACAACCCCTTAAACTGCCCAATACAGTATGACTTTGGCTATTGAAAGTGTCATTAAACCCCACCAAACAAACATGATTGCATGTGTTGTCGAACCACATAGTTTGTCAAAGTCAGATAAGGGACTTTGATGGTCAACAGCGTCCATTGGACGGTATTAAAGAAAAGCTATGGTAAAGGTTTCTCATCAATGTGAAATAACTGTTATACAATAGTCACTCTGTTTTAACAACAAATTTTCGGCCACTTAGCCTTTATCAAGTGGAATGCAATCAACGGTAGCTCACTAAGTGAAATCCATCCTTTTCTTTATTGATGATGCACATATCTTCAACCTCTGTAACCCTGCTTGAGGAGAGCTTGAACAGAACGCCCAACTCTGTTCAAATCTATACTAGTAAATAGGATGACCCGCATTGTGTCCTTAGGCAAGGCACTTTATCCTGGTTGCCTACATGGGGGCACGATGATGCCGTGTACTAAGGCATACTGCACATCGATGATGCACATGTCTTCAACCGCTGTAACCCTGCTTGAGCAGAGCTTGAACAGAATTAGAATGTTGAGGAGTTGACAGTTGCTCGTCGATGCTCGGTGATTCTGTCCTGGTACTCTGGCTTCCTCCACCCGTAAAACTGTCACGGTCACAATTAGCCATTGTGCATAAGTATTGAACTTAACCCTTTGCTCAACGCAGACGATATCAAAATTTATTATTTTAAATATCATTTTTTGAAATTTTTCACAAAATTTCAACAAAACCATATCATGTGACCCCTCATTGGAATGAGTTCGATGAGCTCGTTCCAATGAGGGGTCACATGATATGGTTCATTTAGTGAGCTACTGTTGATTGTATTCCACTTGATAAAGGCCAAGTGGCCGAAAATTTGTGGTTAAAACAGAGTGACTTAAGAAAAGAACATTTATCTACTTCCCTTTGGAGGATTTATATTTGAAAATGTTATACAATAGGTACAGTCGTTCCTGAACCTGTTCCCTGGAGGATAATAATTGCTCCTTCTGTGATTTTCAAAATGACAGACCTGTTTGGTATTTGATAACAATTTTAATCTTGATGTTAAAACTAGCGAAAGTGTTAAATATTAGTTCTGAATTATTGACATATGTTTATTAGGCCCCCACAGAGTAGATTGTCTATTTCTCCAGCCATTTTTTGTAAACTGTATGTGGGCAGACAGTTTTTTACTTTTGTAATTCTTTCTTTGCCATCAAAATTTCATGTTTTTGGTTTGTTTTATGTTTCAGGGCCTTAATATACAAAATAGCATGGATGGTGGTGGTTTTCGTCCCTTGTTGGGCCCGGGTGACAAATTTATGAATTTTATTAACTTGGGTAAAATATAGTACTGAAATGGTTAACTGGATAACCGGTTTAGAACCGTTTACCTTCCTTACCGATTAAAAAAAAACGTCAATCGGTTATCCGAAATATCGATAGTGATCGTCATTCCACAGTTAAAACATAGTAAATCTGCTGTTTCTCCTTTGGAATAGTTTACACATCAAAGCAGCACTGCATATATTTAGAAATAATTGACTTTGGCATTCAAGACTTTGTTAATGATCGGCAATTTCCGTGAGTACTGAGTAACCGCAGAAACTATTCCGTAGTATGTATACAAACGAACGTTGTCGAGTACTCGACAACGTTCGTTTGTATGCACACTACGGAATAGTTTCTGAGAATACTGCTTTCCAATTCCTATAGTTTTGATCCCAGATTCGGTGAAATAATGACTACGGTTAACTGGATATTATCCGGTTATAGCTCCCAGTTAGTTGGGAAAATGAGCCAACCGTTTCGGCCCTAATAAAATATCAGATATAAGCCATTTAATATTTATTTTTTTATATTTGCATTGGTTAAAAAAACGGAAGGCCTGAGAAACAGATTTTTAACTTTTTAGGCCTTATTTCAAAGGTGGTGGCCATTGGGGTGTAAAATATTGTAAAATAATATTGCTTTTGAGCAAACATATGTACATACAATGTTTTTACCATGTTTTATTATTAAGTTTACATAGCCTTGGGGAAAGGTAGAGACAGGTATTTTGTCTGACTACTTATTTCTGCTACATTTCATCTCATTCATCTGTATACTAATTTTAATGTAGATTGTACGAATGAAAATCAAATACTCACATACCCTGTACTGATATTTATAGTGCTCCATTGAATAAAAGTGTGTTTGGTCAATTTCATGTTTAAATAGTCCATTACTTCTACAAAATGTGGATACTGTGTTTTGATAGAACTTTATTCTGAATGAAATAAACTTGGTATTTGCCTGTAAAATATTTGTGGAAAATCGTTTGGTAAGTACTTTCGATATTATCTTTCTTAGCATAAGATTGTGAATGCCTTGCATTTGTTGAGGTTGAAAGGCCTCAAGATCAGCCCCAAACTGTTTTTCCATGGCCTACAGGAGGCGCTGAAAATAATATTTTACCATTGAGTTTAATGAAAATAGTACCTGGTGAGACTAAAGTAGTCCTGGAAGTCCATTCTATTTAAAAAATACAAGGCCTGCCACTTCCCTACATTTTTATAAAACGGGGGTGAACAAGGATGCTGAGCTCCAGGAAAAATGGATTTAACTGGTAGAGTTCTAAATTATATTGCAAAGGTGTTTTTTGTAATGTGTATTTTTTTTCTCTGATTTTATTGCTACCAGCAAGGAGAACCTTAGTTTAGCAAGATTTTCTTGAAAGGCCTAAAACAATTAAAAATCTGTTTCTCAGGCCCTCCTGCATGGTCCTTTTAGCTGTTGCATGCTCTTTTAATGTAAACTTAAAAAAAAATTAAAATTAAATGGTTTATGTCTGATATGATATTTTACCCAAGTTAAAAAAAATTGATACATTTGTCCCTTGAGTGCAAGAAGGCTTTGCAATGCTTTAGCATTGCAAAGCCTTCTTGCTCTCAAGGGATGAAATACACCAACACCCATGCTATTCTGTAGATTATGAGTCCTAAAACATAAACCAAGAACATGAACTTTTGATGGCAAAGAAATAATAAATAAAAAATAAAATAAAAAACCACTCGCCTACATGCAGTTTTACAAATAATGGCCTGAGAAACAAGATCTACTATGTGTGGCCTAATGTATGTAGTGTAAAGCCACTAAAGTGGCTTTTAGCACTTTTCAATAGAGACATGATAGCGCCTTCTAGCATCCACCCAGTTAAATACTGTTTGACTTCTACTTTTTATAGAAAAGTGTATTTCACTTTCTGGAAATTTGCAAAATGTATATTAAATTTGGGGGGGGGGGGGGGGGGGGGGGGGGGGGTAATCAATCCATTGATTTAGTCCAATTTAACCTGAACCCTCAGTGAGCTGGAGATTTTTTTTATCCGTTTGTGCAACACTTTGACAGAATTCATTTTGCCAAGACTTGCCTAGAAACAACTGCCAAAGTACTTGGAATGTAACTTGCAAGTTCACCCCAAGACTACATGTTGGAACACCTGTTTTGTTAGGTAAAAAAAGAGATGAAAGTCGGACTTAGCCCCATAGAGGAAAACGTCAAATCTGTCATTTTACAGCACAGCACAGCTCTGAAGTTGCTAAAATGATATCTGATAACATTTGTGATGGATTCTGTAATTTTTAGAGGATATCTATGCTATTTTAGTGAATATTATAAATTACATGGCATGAACAGTACATAGAGAGTGGATTGTAACTAAATCACCCGCAGAGTGGAGTTATCACCCAAGCTATAACTTTCAAATTTTGTACATATCGACAAAAAGCACAATCAATGTTTCAGCCAATGGACCTCCGGGTTTAACCCGGAGGTCCATTGACTGAAACTTTGCTTGTGCTGGTTATGCTTTGCAACAAATTTGCAATTATTGCTTGGGTGGAATCTCCATTCTGCAGGTGATTTAGTGATAATACACTCTCCACGTACTGTAGGTGGCTAATACATCTCCATACAAGGTGATGAGAGTTCATATCAGTTGAGGCTCTCAAAGCCTTATATGGAAATGTATCAGCCAGCTACATTCTATGTAACACATTTTTATTATGTGGAAATCAAGGGATTAATAAATTTTCAAGAGAAACAAAGAATGACTGGACATTTATATTTTAGAAACCGATATTGTAATCAATTGAGTAAACTGTTAACCCTTTACCCAACGTAACGGCCAAAACTGATCAGCGGTATTCTCAAAAATCGCCAATTAATTTTCATTATTTTTTTCATTTTTTGTATCAAAAACATAGGTTATGACCCCTCGTTGGAACGATTTTAAACATTATTTTTTCAAAATTTTCAAAATATTTCAACAAAACCATATCATGTGACCCCCTCATTGGAATGAGCTTGTCAGTCTCGTTCCAATGAGGGGTCACATGATACAGTTTCGTTGTAATTTTCTGAAAATTAATATTTTTTCAACTGCTGAATTTGCATATTACATGGGCGGATGCGGCAGATTCGTTAGGTGAAGGGTTAAATCAATAAACACGGTACCTTGAAAATATTTTTGGTACTTCAATTCTCTTTTGTTTCAATTCAAATTTTGAACATTTGAAGCGAGTGGAAATGCGTCAAAATAGTAATGGTGGCTAGTCACTTGATATCAATTAATATCAGGTGAGTTACCTGATATTGTGGAACCCTCAGATGGTATTCCAGCATTTTTATTGGACAAACTTTTAACTTTGAGGCATAATAATGGGAATTAACTCATTTGTGTGGACATCTTTTACAAGCACGTGTGCGAGTGAAAAATAATATTTTTATTCCACACGACTGAGATATTTCCCGATATTCACTAAAATAACAAAGATTTTCTTTTTTTTACATGCTACCTGACATTTTACTGCCCAATATTCAACCCAATTCGACTGCAAACAGGTATGTTTCAAAACAATAACAAAGATCAGCTGATTGCTTTTTCAAAACTGAACTTGACAAATCACTCGAACATAAAAAAATAGTCCCACTCTCTCGAGATACTTTTACCAACTAATTGTTCAACTCACTGATGAAATTTAACAATTATAATACTACAGATGAAAATATTCTCATTTTTTTCATTATTGTTAATTTTTAGAACATTTTAAATGTTAAATTTACAACAAAGAATTTGGAATTGAGTGCACCGACTCATCCCCCACCCCCCAAAGAAATTAAAAAAAACAAAAAAAACCCAAACTTCCTGGGCAAATCAATCGACAAGATTTTTCAGATATGTTACCCAGCACCAGGCTCATCACTCTCGGAGTCACTTTCTGTACATCTAATTATTAGTCCCCCACGGTTTTACTGTTTTGGGGTCTATTGGATTGCACTCCGTCTGTCTGTCTCTGTCCTCATTTATGTTATCACCTGTATCTCATATATGCTTCAATGCTGTACTTTCATTACCTTAACTTTGGTGAAGCCAAATTTGAGCTTATGCCATGGCCAGTTGTCCGTTGGCCGTCTGGCTGTCTGTCCGTCAACAACATGCTTTTGGGTGCGGTCCGAAATTCAAGATGGCCGATGGCAGCCATTTTGTACAAAATTAGGTGCAATCAGATTTTTGCACAGAACTTCCATATGAAAGCGCTGATTTGAATAATTGTTTGTGTGAATGTTTAGTACCATGGGATACATCACATATAATACAGGTTTTTTTCTCGTGCAGAAATTATGCAAATTGGATGAACTTTGATTTTTTCAGTGCGACTTACACACAGTAAGTACACATATCAATACGGCTCGGCTAGAGTCTGTATTTATGAACCGATCTTCACGAAACGTCTTGGGTACCTTTGTTATCACCTTGGGACGAGAACGAAATTCAAGATGGCCACCAGCAGCCATTTTGTACCAAAATTAGTGCAATCAGTCTTTTGTACAGAACTTCTGTATGAAAGTTCTGATTTGAATAAATTTGTGTATGAATGTTTAGCAACATGGAATACATCACATATAGTACGGGTTTTTTTCTCGTGCAGAAATTATGCAAATTAGATGAACTTTGATTTTTTCAGTGCTACTTATACACTGTAAGTGCACATGTCAATATGGCTAGAGGCTGTATTTATGAACCGATCTTCACGAAACTTCTTGGGTACCTTTGTTATCACCTTGGGACGAGAACGAGTGTTTCTGGGTGCAGTCCGAAGTTCAAGATGGCTGCCAGTGGCCATTTTGTACCAAAATTAGGTCCAATCAGTTTTTTGTGACATTTTCTATACACCTCGTATTTATGAACTGATCTTCACGAAACTTCTTGGGTTCCTTTGTTTTCACCTTGGGACAGGAACGAATGTGTTTTGGGGTGCCTTTGTTATCACTGTGCTATGAGAACAAATTTCTTATCAACCTACCTTACAATTGTTTACTACAGGCTTGCACTACTAGGGAAGACCCTAACTGGGATAAAATACTCTCTATTTTAATCTTTCCCAAGAGATGTGGGAAAGAAAAGTGGTGTAAAAAACACCATGAAAAAATAAGCCAAAACTGGGCTGAGCGCCATCAGCGCACACCCAGTATGGGATACTCTTCCCTTAGTACAAATCCACGACTTCCGTTAACTAATGCGCAGTGCGTCATCAATTCATCATTCTTTTTTTTATCCACACACGTGGAGGATGTGTCGTCCATTTTGCTCTACGAAACAGTGATAATTCAACTCGTCGATAATGGTTTTCCTGTGACTGGAGTATGGATCTGAAGATTGTATAATAACAGGACTGTGTTTTATATATTCTCGTTAATATTTTCAACTACATTCTCATTGTATATTATTTATTATTCTGTTTTCGCGAATGTTTTTTCGACATCGTCTCAACACGGTTCGACAATGAAATGTTTCGGTTGATAAATTTAAATTGTTATTGGAGTTAGGTGTCAATGAGGGACTGTCTGGACAGGATTTCTTCACTCTGTTGAGGGCTGAATTTCTGTTTTTTGGTCCCTATCGGCCGTCTGGGTTCTGTCATGTACCCACTGTTTTCTACTGCCGCCTTCTCTCGTAGTTGAGGGTGTTCTTCTACTTTCTGTATCTGTTGAGTTCACCTTTTTCTTCTACTACTCTCACCTCTGTTATTTCCAGTTCGGTTCCTTTAGGGCAATTCCTTTTGCCCTCACCTTGGTGCATTCTCGTGGCTGTTTCTCCAACACCCGCGGGTGGTGTAGAATGCTGTTGTTTCGGGGCCTCCTGACTTGACCACGGCTGGTGTGAGTTATACCCCCTCCGTGGGGAATGTGCAGCTCCTCCCACACCCGTGGGGGGGGGGGAATGCTGTTGTTTTGGGGCCTCCCGACTCGACCATGTCTGGTGTGAGTTATACCCCCTCCGTGGGGTAAGTGCAGCTCCTCCCACACCTGTGGGGGGTGGGAAACGCTGTCATTTTGGGGCCTCACGACTCGACCACGTCTGGTGAGAATTACTCCCCCTCCGTGGGGGATGTGTAGCTCCTCCTGCACCAGCGGGGGATGGGGAACGCTGTCGTTTTGGGGCCTCCCGACTCGACCACGTCTGGTGAAAGTTATTCCCCTTCCGTGGGGGATGTGCATTTTTTTTACCGTGGTGGATACTGCAGGAGCTGTTGGATTTCTGGTGAAGAGATGCCTGGTTCCGAGACTATGTGCCCTCTCCAGTCGACATCTGAGGCTGTCACTAAGGTTGTGACTCCTCCTTTGGCCGAATTAGTTGGCTCTCTCCCCTTTTCTGCCAGTTCCAACAGCTCCCGTCGTATCTGCTGCTACTGCTGTTCCGTCGACAACGTCATCGTGCACCGTTTTTAGCCGGCCTCAGCTTATCCCTGCAAGGGTCTGCAGGGATGTCTGTACTGTGGTTGTGGAGTATCAGCCTCAGCCTTCCCCGACTTCAACTCTGTGAAGTCGGAAGTGGCTGCCAACTGAACCCCCTGCTGTGTCCTCTCAGCCGTTGAGCACAGCAGTTTTATACCTGCAGTGGTCTGCAGCGGTGTCTGGTAGTGTAGATGTGGGGGTATCGGCCTAAGCTTTCCCTGACTTCAACTCGGCGAAATTGGAAGGGGCTGCTGGCCGGACCCTCTACTATGGTCTCTGTGCCGTTGAGTACCACAGTTTTGTCATTGGCGTTTTCCGTCCACTCATTCTGGTCACACAGCCAGTTTTGTGGGACCAACGCCTTCTGTGCAGCCTGGACCTTCTGCCCCGCAGAGGGCCGCGGCAAATCTCCTGAGTTCCCGCTCTGTTGATCCTCGGGGTGTGTCGTACCCCTATACACGTCTGCCATCAGATGTTTTCGGCTGCCGCCCGTCGCCCCGCTTCGGTTGTATTGGAGGATCATGACCCTTCGCTGGTTAAGAGGGTCAGGTGTGAAGCCACTTTGCTGGTTCATCCCCATGTCGAACCGGCTGGTATGGGCAGTGAGCTTAGGGAGGCCCTCTCCTTACTCGGGTTCTGTCCAAGAGCCTTCCGGTTGCTTCCAGCGAGGCAGCGAGTGGTTTCCAGGCGCCTCCTATGGCGCCGCCTCCCACATCATGGGAGGCGTCGGCTGGTTTGCCCACGATGGGCTATGTGTCTTTCGACTTGAGGAGTCAGACATCCTTGATGTCGAGAGCCTGCAGTCTTCTGTCTTGGGGGGAGCTCTTGACTTTGTGTTTGGGTTCCTTCCGGATCTCAAACCATCAAACCAGCCGACAGTGTCAGCCCGGCCCACGATCATCGGCATCAAAGCATGGACCCTATCTGAAGCAAAGACCCATTATTGTTATAACTGGGTGTTATACACAGGAAACTGTTGATGTTGTCACAGACATTTGTAGACCAATAAGAGAAAAAGGGTACCATTTGTACATGGACAATTATTTTTCTTTGCCTGATTTATTCGATGAATTAGCAGCGATCGATATCAGGGCCTGTGGGACACTTGAGATGCAATTTCAAGGGTGTACCAAACAAAATCAAACAGGCTCGGAAAACATTGAAAAAAATGTCCCCCATGTTTTTTAAAGAGATGATATTCTGTTGTTTCTTGGCTGGACAAAAAACCATTGACCCTTATTACTACATTGCACAAGTCTCAAATAATGAACAAAACTGTAAGGTCACGAGAGCATGAACACCATTGTCGCATTGTGAAAAAAAACAATAGCAATAGAAGCCTATAACCAGTACATGGGTGGGGTGGAGTTGTTAGACCAGAAGCTTTGGAATTACCTGTCTGAACATAGGAAAGTAAAATGTTGGAAGAAAGTGTTTCTTTTGTAAATTTCACTGTACTCTGGCAATACATTCACTCTCAAAAGTGCATAAACAAATACAAAGTTCGCCTTCATTTGATTCACCAACTTATGGAAGATTATATCAGACCTACCACATCAAAAGCAAGACAAAGTACTGCCATGTCTGAATTGGTTGATACTCTAAACCGTTTGGTAGCTCGCCATTTCTTGGGAATAAACAATAATAAAACAAAAAGGGGAAAACAAGTCTCCCCAGACTGTGCTGTCTGTTCAGGCAGGAAACTGGGTTGCTGGCATTAAACTCAATACATTTGTAAAGGGTGTCACAAGCCTATGTATCCTGTCCCTTGTTTTGAGTGGTACCATACACTTTAAAACTATAAAACTACTTGCACAAAAGCTCTTCATAAAGAATAATAATTTTAACAGTAAAAACAAACAGCTGTAAATTTGTTGGAGACGTTTTATTTCAGAAAGAAACAAACAGTTGTAAAAATGTTGAAACTTTATTTCAAAAATTTCTGCACAAACAGTTTTACAGTGTTCTTGAACTTTCTGTGTCAGGTGTGCTGGAAAGAGTAAAAAGAAATCAGTGGTAAAATTATTAAGTAGTTCATATTGCAATAGTTGATTCACTTTAGTGTATTGTTATTAAAAATATGATAGTCCATTAACTGAAAATCTGGTGGTCTATCAACTGAAAACTATGTTACCCATGTAATGGAAAGTTGACTAGTGTACATGTTTGTAAGGGAAAATCCACTCACTGAGTTTATCAATAACAATACACTTCTCACAAAAGGAAAAGGTTATCAAAACAGTGCACTACCAAGAAAGTTTTTTTTCAACACACTTCATCACATATAATCTATCGTTGAAAAAAAAACTACTCACCCTAGAGAAAAAAAGTTTATACCAAAATCTGCAGAATTTAAATATGCACAAAAAATACACTGAGTGTTTGAGGTTATTCTCAAAGATAAAAAAGTTTTCTGCATAGGGTATTACTCTGTTTGAAAAAGTTTTCAACAAATTTCACCAAAACATTTCACCACGAGGTGGCAGAGTTGTCTTCTGTGGGCATTTATGGAAAATCTAAATACATAATGTTATTCCCCATTTCCATATGAACAGGTTTTACATTTGGCTTATTTCTGTAGCTTAAATAATAAAAAAGTTACAGAGGTATGAATATACCCACTATCAATTTCATAAAATTTCTCCATTTTGTCCAGTGGCAGACATTCCTGAAACTGAAGGCACCGGCAAAGTGCTAAGAGTTAATTTAAATATTTTTGTATGCCACCTGAACTCTTCCAAATCTGTTAATTCATGACCAAATGGTGAAAGTTCACAAATGTGTGATATTCATTACATTTATACGCGCGTTTGAAACTTCAATCGGAGCCAAGGCATTTTCGAAATATTTATCTGGAGGCGGGCGGGCCGTTAACCAGGTTAACACACAACTTCCGGTTTGAGACTGCGCATTATACACTTTTACTGTAAAGGTAAAATCGTTTTAATCTGCCAGAGAATGCCCTGTGAAGTGGTAATAATATATAGTTCACTTCAGATTATCTAGATCTTACAAGTTAAAAGTTCCTTTCAGGAATTCTGGTAATAAACTTCATAAACAAACACTCGATTTCAAGCTTGCAATTTTATTCTGGACTATAGGCAAACAATAACATTAACTTAATTTAGAAAAAAATACACTTTGAATGTACAATTCAACAGTATTAAAAAAAAGGAAGTTAAACATTGAAATCAACACTCTCAATCAAAATCACTTTCCGCACATTTTTCACTCTCGCAATCTTTATTTGAGGTGAGAGATTTTCCACTTGCCTCCATTTTGCTCCCATTCGTCACTGAACAGGAATTGTGTCATTTTCCTATATTCTAGTGATAAACTGAGAATTTATTTTATTGTATATATGTTATTTTACTAATACTGTACAGATATAATAGGGTTAAATGCTTCTTTTGTGAAGTCAAATAGGTCTATAAACTGTCAAGAGTTATTCTTTGACAAATCACAAAATTTTTATTCAATTAACAGGAGTTTACTCTACAACCTTTATACAATTAAAGGGTCAAATTTGTGTTGAGGGCATGGTAAATAGTTTAGTGTTTGAAAATTATGTGCAATCAACAGAGTTTTCTGTATTCTGTATTCTATTAAGAAATGGGCACTTCTGTATTCATCCAGATTGACTTCAACCAAATACAGGGTGTTCACTGTTGGCAGTCTCAATCTTTATTAGAGTTATTTCCCTTGGTTTGCAAACCTGACAATTTTGTTCTCTTGGAAAAGATGTTTCAGTTTTTATCCCCACATGATGAAAATGTGCTCACCTTTCATTGTTAACATTCTGCATGCCAATCATGAACTATCAGTGTAACAAGCTGGTTTTGGAGAAATGAAAAATAGAAAACACTGAAATTATGCTAACCCTCTTCCCGCTGATTTCAAAATGGGAAAGTTTTCCACAGCCAATATTTCCCATAATGCAGTTCATCATTTAACCAAATATACATGTACCTTGTTTGACAGAGCTCAATGAGCTCCGTCAAACAAGATTTAATTGGTTAAATTCATTGTTAAACAAGATAAAAATGGAGGTGACTGGCCAAAATTCTGTAGCACTACCAGTGTGCTAAGAGTTAAAATAGGTCTTGGTTGTGTTGTGCATGAGTTGTGTTGGGGAAAAGCTTTAAAATAGGTCTTATTAACTTTGAAATGCCTAATGCTGATTCTGATCCCTTCATTGCAACACAATAGGTGCTCCAACATGCTTCTCTAGGTGAACTTGCAAGTTACATTCTGTGAACCTTGGCAGTTGATTCTAGGCAAGTCATGGCTGCCCATATAGACAGCCAAGACTTTCCTAAAAAAGAATTCGAAAGCCACAGTATAGCAACATTGTATAAAAATCTCTAGTCCTTCAAGGTGAGACCTTTAGATCAGTCTAATTTCGGTACAACGGCAAATAGGGATGTGGTCTGCATGGTTGGAGAAAAAGCACCGGTATTTTCTTCTTCTTGGCGTCTGTTTTAGGGTTTAGATTCCCCATCTTAAAATGCTAGTTTACAACCCCTTGTTACAGTCCTTCACCATTATCACTGGTTCGCTCCCACGAGCCTTTGACATAAGTTTACTTGACTAGCTCGCGAAGGCTTCTTAGTTTCCAAGTGTCGAGCCAAAGGTCTATTTGAGTGTAAATTATGCATGGCGTTTACTGATAAATGCCACAAACATGAATATAATAGATCTCAAGCTTTAAGTGCATGTTCATATGGAATTTGCTACAGAAAAGCAATTGCCGTCGACAGTGTTATACACGACACTGTCGATGCCAGTTGCTTTTCTCTGACGAACTCTGTCGGCTCTTAAAAAAAATTATTTTTCTGTTGCATTGTTTGATTCGAAGGTAACCTCAAGCTATATTTCAGGCATCAGGGAAACCTGGCTAAACTAGATATATTGCTGAAACACTGCAAAACTTAGGAAAAAGTTTCAAACTCTGCATAATTTGGGCACAATTATCTTATTTGAGCACAGCGCTTACCATTGTTAGTTGGGAAGAATTTAAAGGCCTGTTCAAGGTTTATACAATTGTGACGGATTTCATTTTTGGTGTAGCTTATATATCGGTTCATATAGTATACACTGGTAAAATAAGCATAGCTTACGTCAAATGAATTTTATATTCACTTATTTCTCCTGTGCCCTGAGAAATCTTTAGGAATTTATCCCATTTAGTAAGATTTTAATACGGAAAAAGTTGTATATTTTGCTCTGTTGTGTAAACCGAATTTTGATTGGTCTGTTTTTCTGACAGGGCCAATGAAGATTTGGTTTGCATAAGGTTTCGGTTTTGTGGTACTGTAAATTAAGCTAGCGATTTTATTGGCTGTTTAATGTATTTGAAGCCTTGTCCCGGTCTGTTTAAATCACTTAGGTTGTGATCTAAGAACCTACAGGTTCGCCTTTACTTCATAAGGACTGTTAGCCTCAGTCGTGGGTGTTAGGTGTGGTGGGTGCAATTATTAAATACATTTTGTTTTGGCAGTTTGATTTAATCTTTGGCTTTTAAAGTACAAAACATGTTTCTTTGAAACTATAATGGTCCAACCTAGGTCAAATTTATTTCTGTCTCATGGAGAATAAATTGTAACAAGTAAAATGCAGGTTTAAAAATTCATAGAAAATGTGTCATAGTGGTAGATCGTCTGACCACTTGTCTGTCCATCTGTAATCCATCATACAGTCATTGTGAATGGTATGTTTTGTACATTACAATGTATTTTGCTTTATTTCAAGGTCTCTCTGTTTCAGTATCTGAACTTTAGTAATGGTATTGTTTGACACAGTTTGTTGTAACCGTCTGTCACACTCTCCCTTTACCTGGAACATCTTTTTAAAATAAAACTGAGTATCCCCATTTCTGTGTTATTTTATTTTATTACTGATTTCCTTGTGGCCATAATTCAGGAACAAATGAACTTGGGTTTATTAACCCGTGGTAAGAGGGGCTTGTCAACCCAGTACCGCCCGGTTACACAATTAACCCTTTACCTAACATATTGGCCACATCCAACCACATAATATAAAATGCCTAATTCTGATTTTGTTCCCTTTACTGCAACAGAACATTTGCTCCAACATGCTTCTCTAGGTGAACTTGCAAGTTACATTCTGTGAACATTGGAAGTTGTTTCTATGCAAGTCATGGCTACGTATGTAGACAGCCAAGACTCTCCTAAAACAGAATTCTAAGGCCACAGAATGTACACTGTCATAGTGTACCACCATTGTATAAAAATCTTGAGTCCTTCAAGGTTTATAAATTAACCCTTTACCTAACGAATCTGGGCGCATCGAACCATGTAATATACAAATTGAGCAGTGGAAAAAAGATTATTATTGAAAAAATTTCAACAAAACCATATCATGTGACCCCCACCAGCCAAGTCAGAAAATAAGCAGACTGTCATTTGCAAAATGAGGTCCCCAGAGGGTGAATTTAGTGATGCTACCCTGCACAGTAGGGTAGGATCGCTAAATTTACTCTCTGTGAACCTCAGTCTGAATCGGGGTCTCAAAACTAAACAGAAAGAGGTACCCAGAGGATAAATTGTCCCACTGTATGGGACAGCATCATCAAATTCGACCTCATTCTGCAAATGTCAGACTGCTTATTTTCAGGCCTGCCACAGCTCTGTTTTACTGGTAAAATAGGACTCTTAACCCTTTACCTAACATGAAAAGCAGACGACACTTGCAAAAAAATTCTTGAATAACTAATTTTTTTCACTTTATGTCTCAAAAACATAGATTAGGACCCATCGTTGGAACGAGCTCATCGAGCTCGTTCCAACTAGGGGTCATAACCTATGTTTTTTAGACAAAACTTTTTAAAAATAATGTTAATTGGCGATTTTTTTAGAATAGCGCTGGCCGATTTTGGCCGTTACGTTGGGTAAAGGGTTAACCAATGCAGGGGCAGAAGTAGGCCCCTGTGTATCCTAATTTTTTGTTTGAATCGAATTCGAATAAAATCCAACGTTGTGTTAAATACCTAGTAAAGTCTGCAAACCAGATGTTTTTTCGTGACGACAATGAAAAACGAATGTAATATTGGGAGTGCCAGTGTATATATATTATAAGGTGGATGATACTGTTACAAGCATGTCAGTATTATGCAATCAATGATTTTTATCAATCCAACTGGAACACACAAAATAATAAGTAGTTTAACTGCACATTCTCGCTCCCATTATATTGATGCACCAAACAGAACACGATCATGCCAAACATTCTTTACATACATATACTTTTCTGAATTCTTGAGATAAACTGAGCATTTCTTCTATTACATCTTGTTTGACAGAGCTCATGGTGCCCTGTTAAACAAGATATAATAGATTAAATGCCTATATATGATGTTTTGAGGCTGTATAGGACTTAAATGCTAAGAGTAATTCTTCAATATTTTCTACAATTTTTTGTTCAGTTAACGAAAGTCCAGTATCCTATATGCAGTTATATGTATAAATTTGTACTGAATGTATTTATTGGTATTGAAGATCACTTTCAGCACCTTTGGCTATTTCATGACCGCAACATAGGGATGAAGTAAAGTTTAGCTAATCGTTTATACCTATCCTGCCCACTTTAGAGGACTTCCACCCGAGGCATTGGTTCCGGGTTCTATTTTACCAGCAGTAAAAAAGTTCTGCACCACTTCTCATGGTAATTTGTACTGAAAGTATGGTAAAGGATTTGGTGTTTAGAAATTATATGCAATCAACTTGTTTTTCAATTAAGAGAAAAACATTTAAGTGGTCTCCATTGTAATACATTTCATCATTTTTTTTTTTTTTGACATATCTTTGTAGTTTTGACAATCAAGACTGTGTATTTTTTTAGGCAGTTGATTTTATTTTTGGTTTCTATGGCAACATCAGTGTTGTTTTTTAATGAATGGCAGTCTTGAGATGATTATTAATTCTATTTCCATCAGGCCACACAAAGTAGATCTGTTTCTCCGACCATTATTTGTAAAATTGCATGTGGGCGAACGGTTTTTTATTTTATTTTTTATTTCTGTAATTCTTTGCCATCAAAAGTTCATGTTGTTGGTTTATGTTTTAGGCCTCATAATCTACGGAATAGCATGGGTGGTGGTGTATTTTGTCCCTTGAGAGCAAGAAGGCTTTGCAATGCTAAAGCATTGTAAAGCCTTCTTGCACTCAAGGGACAAATTTATCAGTTTTTTTAACATGTCTAAAATATCAGACATGAACCATTTAACTTTAATTTTTTTAAGTGTACATTGGTTATAAAAAGAGGGCATCCGGCAGTCAAAAGAACCAAGCGGGAGGGCCTAAGAAACAGATTTTTAACTTTTTTAGGTCTTGTGACTAGTTTTGTGATTCTGAGATGAGCTGTCGATCTTGCATGTCATGGCACCTTTAATTTTAATTTTTTTGTGAGTAGACAAAAGTGTACCACTGTTCCACCTTGCGAGCGATTAACCCTTACCGAATGAATTGGCAGCATCCACTGCGTTATATACAAATTGCAGTAAAAAAAATCATATGAGGGGTCACTTGATATGTTTTTTTTTCTTTAACTAATTGGCAAAAAAGTATTAAAATAACGACATTTGTTATCACATGTCTCTAAGGGTTAAAATCTCTGTGGGGAAATAGGCCAAATAATACAATACGTGCACGAAGGTGAGAACAATACACCATGAATTATAAGCTGTAACCTTCCAAGACTTAAAACTGATCAAACTTTCCGAGGATTGGTATGTAAGCAACATAATTCAACAAACTTCAAAGGCCAGTAATCTTACTCACTGCCTGTTCGCTCACGTATTCATATAATTTGATTATTGCCGCAAAAGACTTATTAGAAAAATTGGGCAATTTATTCCTTACTGTGCATTTGTGAAGTGATCGGTGTGCAGCTGTGGATTGATGCCTTTCTTGAAAATGTTTTTCTGATGCTGGGACACAACAATAGCACGCCTTACTTTAAATGGTAGCCAGAAGTATATAGCGAGGCTCCCATTTTCAAAATCGAAAGACTGATGAATGCAGAGGAAGTTTGGTAATCCAAGGTGATGTCTTTACCCTTGTTGCTTAGTGGCCTGGACCGTGCATTAGGGATGTCGCGATTTTTTAATTTAGGAATTGATTAATTGTTGCAAATTATCGATAATAATCAATTAATCATACTTAGATGACCCCCCCTCCCTCTCTTTGATGTCGTTAAAAATGAAGTTCAAGTCAGTTGACCTACCTCAAGTGTACAATGAAGACAATCTTCTTTTAGGTACATTCAAAGCTTTATGTTCGGAACTTTTGAACCGTCAGTGTAATAATCAATATTGGTTGTCAGTTGCAAACTTCGGAACTGCTGACCGGTCTTATTATTACACTGACGGTTCAAAAGTTCCGAACATCAAAGCTTTGAATGTACCTAAAAGACAAATGCTTCTAACGACTTCTTGAGGTTTAACATTAACGTTCTTGTCCTTTTACCTTTAGAAACAATAGTTTTTTCAGCAATTTTTTTTTAATTATTAAACATCTAAAACGGTAAAATTTACCGATTCTTCAACAACGAAAAATACTAATCGATTTTGGCGTGACCGATGGACAATAGATTAATCATGACAGCCCTACCCTGCATGTGAGTACAAAGTAGAAGTACACTTCATTAACTGTTTATTCTACAAAACAGAAAAAAACCCAAAAATTTCACTTCTCAATTTGTATATTACGCAGCTGAAAAGTTAAGTGAAGAGTTAAATGATTTAGTTTGTTTAAGATATTCTACAGACTCCCACTGCAGTAATGCATGTCTAGCATCATTTTGTTACAAGTTCTTTAACCCTTAAGGGCCTAATTCTGACTTTGATAACTTTTTATTGCAAAGGAACAGGTGCCCCAACATGCATTGTTTCGGTAAACTCAAAACTTGTTTTCATAGTACCTTGTTAGTTGTTTCTAGGCAAGTCTTAGCTGCTCCTGTAGGCAGCCAAGAGTTGATTAGAAACAACTACAAAGCCACAGGAGGTATACTATCAAAGTATAGCGGAAATGTATATAAGTCTCCAGGTCCTTAATGGTTAAATCTTAATCTGCTGGGTAAATTTGAAATATTTTTCATTAAATCTAGTCATGGCTGCTATGATGAAAATTTGGTTAAATATCCTCAAATCTGTCTTATTTTAACCCTTTGAACTCTAGTGGTATCTTCCATGCCAGTTCAATGGCAGCAATTAGAAGAGTCCATATTCATTATTTGGGGTAGACCACTCAATATTTTCAATGTGCAGCCTTGGGGCTGCACGTTGAAAATATTCATTGGTCTACCTCACACATTTACGGAACAGCCATTCTATATAATGACGTTATGACGTATTATGTTCCTGGCCTGAAAAGGGCCGCTAGTGTTCAAAGGTTTAATAGCTGGAGATTTCCTTCCTGAGCAGGAATATCCACCAGAAGCATGCAAGGAGTTAAATAGATCGATGTTGTACTAGACAAATCTGGGAATTCTTGATATCTTAAATAAAAAAATAGCTGTATTGTACACTTCAGACAGCATCTAGTGCTAAGCCTGAATAGCTGAACCTCTCAGACAAATGACCCAGTGGGGGTCTTTCTGTTGAGTAATTCTTGGAAATGAAAACAAAACTAGACATGGATCAGCGTGGATTGACATTTTTCAGTTGCATATTGCGATTGATGGGATTTACATCTGCATGCAAATATTTTGCAATTAATTAAGGTCTTCCACATGACCAAATATGATATTTGCCTCTTAATTTGTTGGTTAATGAACTTTTTGTGTCAAATATTCATTTTATGCACCAGATGCATCCATCAAGGCCAGTCCTTGCAAATATTTATGCTTACATGTACATGTATAGCCAATATAAGATCTGTCAAAGGCCAAAGTATTATAAACATGGAAGTGTGTTTATTATTCAGTTTCTTGCAAGGTCAAGAGGATAGGCCAGACTCCTTTGAGGTTTTAGCTGTGACAAACAGATCCATATGTGATAATGTCAGTCACTTGATCTGTCTATTTGTCAGTCTGTCTGTCTGTCTCTGTTAGTCTGTACCCAATAAGATTTTAAACTTTGAATATCTTTTAAAATTTTTGGTCGAATGTCATCATATTTGGTATGCAAGTGTATCTTATTGATGTCTAGCTCCATCAACAATGCACGCTGTTTTATTTGGAATATTTTTGTCAGAATAATTGCCCTTTATTTGCTTCATTTTTATCATCTGTTGCAGCTTGGGTAGTGCAAACTTTCGGCTTTTGTTTTTATTCCTCAACCCCTCCTCTTGAAGAGATTATTGGGGATTTGGGTGTATAGCAGATTATGTGTGTTATCCATCCATCCATCCATCCATCCATCCATCCATCCATCCATCCATCCATCCATCCATCATCCATCCATCTGCCTGTCCATCCATCCATCCATCCATCCATCCATCCATCCATCCATCTGTCTGTCCATCTGACCAACCATCCATCCATCCATCCATCCATCCATCCATCCATCCATCCATCCATCCATCCAATCCATCCATCCATCCATCCATCCATCCATCCATCCACTTGTTCATCCAAAATCATAACTTGTAATAACTTCAGTAATTGTATTGAAATTTAATATGTATCTTCCTAATATGTAAAATACTTGCAGAGAAAAATTACAAGACCTTGAGATTTCACCCAAGAATTATGTCCTTTCATTTGTTGAGAAAGGTTCAAATTGGGCATTAGTTACAACTTTACCAATAGTTGATGGATTGTAAAGAAACAATGTGTTTGTTTCCCATCAAAATGAGAAATACTCACAATATGAAGTATGATGCCAGAGGGTTTCATTCAAGAGTTATGTCCCTTTATGTAGTGAAATTATGGATGTTGAGCTTGATTTCTTCACGCAGAGTTGTAATGGTTCAGAATATGCAGTCTTGTTTGCAAATAACTTTTTTTTCCCCCAAGAGAAAAACAATGGAGGAACTTTTCTTTGTGACTCTTAAAGAAGATAAAAATATACTGTGACAATAAAGGTAGATATGAGAGTAGTGCTGTGCGGTATTGAAATTTTAGGTTTGGTATCAGTATTGGTATTTTTCAGGTAAATACCTCAGTTTTGGTACAGTAGAACCTGTTTTGAGAGACCACTGTCTTGAGAGATCACCTGTCTTGAGTGACCACATCTGACAGGCACCAATTGATTTTACTCTATAATGGACCTGCTATGGGAGACCACCTGTCTTGAGAGACCACCTGTCTTGAGAGACCATTGTGACCTGGTACCAAATTGTATTTTTATGCCATAATGGACCTGTCTTGAGAGACCGCCCCTTTGAAGACTGAAACCATGACAAAAGCTTTTTACCTGTTCTGGAATTGGAAAATCCATTGTGGTTATACTAACATAATTAAAAGTATTGAAAACTCTTAATTGGGTTTCAATTGCTAACTCATTAAAGATTGAGATGTTCTTATAAGACCCCTATGAAAAGATTAGGATTATTGCTGAATAAACAATTTCATACATACCTGAAATGTGACAGATAGGAATAAAAATAAATTTGTGTTGAAAATCTTTTTGTAACAAATTGAAATGGACTGTTATAAAAATTATAAAAATAAATTTGTGTTGAAAATCTTCAATGAAGATTTTCAACACTAATTTATTTTTATAATTTTTTATAACAGTCCATTTCAATTTGTTACAAAAACTTCATAAAAAAGAACAACTACAAAGTAATTACAAAAATCCATTCTTCTCCATTTCTGAATTTTGTGGTTGGTTTTTCACTGACTTGAGAAAACCTGAAACCTGTTATGAGAGACCACCTGTCTTGAGAGACCACTTTTGTGTGGCCCAAAGGGCGGTCTCTCAAGACAGGTTCTACTGTAACACAGATTCTCCTAGCAAATTTGGTTGGCAATGAAATATGTTCTTTTTGTTGATAGTTATCAAATGAATTGCTGAATGTCCTTCTAATAATTTTTTATAGACGTGAAGGCGAGTAATAAATACAGAACAACATGCATGTGTGAATGGGTTAATTGATATGGCACTTGTACCATAGCAGGAAGATAAAACTCGAGGCCTGCGGTAGTGATGAACCGATAATCAGGATGGGCAATTAGAACCATCCGGTTATGGGGCATCGGCCGATTATGACAACCGGCTGTTAAAAACCTGCAGTTTCCGGTTATTCTACATTTAACACTGACTATTAAAATCTCTTTATATCTGGCCTTTTCAATAAAGTTTCTCCTTTAAAAACATGTGGACTGCATATCAGAATATTTAGGGATTTGCAGAGCCGAGATATTACAGAATTTACCATCTGCAATCAATACGAGATCACAACTATTCCCAGCTGATCGAAGTCACTGGTCTTCAATCATGGTGTTGTACAACATTGCATTGGGTACATGTATAAATAAAATGTGTTCAGTCACTAGTCTGTAGTACTTCATGATGCAAGCATCACAATACAATAAGAAATTAAAATTGGAGAAAAACTAAAAAACACTCTTTTTTATGGAAGATGATTGTTACGCAACATATAAGTCGCACGACTGTCACAAATGCATTTTTAGTTTGTCAAGTTCATTTTTTAATCCAGTTACCTCCCTTGATGTTTCTCTCCAACTGAACATTAAATAATATATTCTGACGTCTCTTGTTGTGTATCTGTAAACAATACACCATACATCTTCTTCACAACACACATTAACATCAAAGTTATCATTCAATTAAGACACAAAGTATGTGTGCTCAGTATCTTCCTGGTTAATACATCCAAGTGTATTGTATTCTTACATAGAACTGTATTAACTCTATTTACCACAATAACACACAATCATCACAAGAGAACAATATCGTGTGAGTGTATCGTTTATAACGATCTTCTCCCACCCCAACTCCCAAAAATGCAAATATTATTTTGGCAAATATTGCCCAGCACTAAACAAACATGCATACTCTGAGAACTTATGTGGTATTAAGCTTTTGTATTTGGTGATTTCTCAATGAAATTATGCAGTATAACAGACACTAACAGAATTTCTTCTGGGTCCTTTTTCAGCCATCAGAATCAGCATCAAAAATGGCATAATCGACAGAGACATAATCGGTAATCGGTTCATAGCAAGTTTTGATAATTGGTTCATCACTAGATTTACTTTCCACCTTGATGAGTTGACTTTCTGTCAGTTTCACAGAAAAATATAAATAGTGAAATAAACAATATTTTGATTTGGCTTCGGTATGGTTTTGCGATATCCCCGTAATACCAAAAAATCAATATACCGCACAGCACTATATGAGAACTACAGATAATGGAGGGGAGCATTTTTATTTTTCTTGGCTAATTGGTTGAGTTCTTGGGCTTTATTCTGAAGTGCATACAGGTATTACAACCTGTAGGCTTCATATTTTGTGGATGTGTTCCATATTATGTTTGAAGTGAAGCAAGGCAATGTCGTGTGACCAAATTTTGACGACTCAAAATAAATTTAGCACTCTATCAGTTAGTTAATGGATACCCAAAGGCAAATTATTTTGGGAATTGTATTTAACATTTCTGAGTGTTGTCAACCAGAAACCCAGCCTTTTCTTGAGTTTATAATACCCTCTCACTCAAAGAAATTGTGGGGAGTTGGGGGGGGGGGGGAGGGGTTATACTGGATTACATGCACCTCTGTCTGCTCACCCATCTGCCTGCCTGCCCACATGCCCACCCACCCACCTGCCTGCAGTAGATAATATGTGATCATGATGCACACTATTAAATGGTAGAGTGCTGGAAGCCTATATTTGGGCTTTATTCTGAAGTGCTGGTACCACAATTTAAAGGCTTCATATTCTGTGGATGTGCTTAATATTATCTTTGAAGTGATGTTATCTTATCTGTTAGGATTTGCCTTGTTACAATTTATGGGAGAGTGCCTAGTGGCACTCTCCCAAAAATTGTAATAAGGCAAAGATGGATTAAGAAATTGTGATGGCCAAAAATAATTTAGCACTCTATCAGTTAACCCTTTTCCGAACAGCTTGGAGAAGGCACTTGCTGCCCCCCCCCCTCCACCCCCACAGAAAAAAAGAAGAAAAAAAATTAAATTTAAATTACTAAAAATTTCTTTTTTTTTGCCTCTGAAACATAGACTATAACCCTGAATGCAACATGTTCAGGAGCTTTTGCAATGAGGGGTCATAATCTGTTTGGAGGCAAACTACAAAGAAAAAACTTAAATGGCGATACTAGTGAAAAACACTGGTTGTAGATGGCCATTATGTTGGGTAAAGGATTAAAAAAAGGCTCAGCAAAAAACAAAGAAACAAAGTGTGTTTGTTCTTATTTTTTAAGCTTAATAAATCAGCCCATTTCCAAAATATTTAAATTCTCGTATTAGCCTTTACAACTCCAAAGGATGTGTTTCCTGTCCAGGATCATAATGTAACTTTATTCTATAAAAGTCTGGGTATGTGTGGGGATTCTATAAAAGTCTGGGTATGTGTGGGTATTCTATAAAAGTCGGGGTATGTGTGGGTATTCTATAAAAGTTGGGGTATGTGTGGGTATTCTATAAAAGTCTCGGTATGTGTGGGTATTCTATAAAAGTCTCGGTATGTGTGGGTATTCTATAAAAGTCTGGGTATGTGTGGGTATTTGAAATGGATGTCCTTTAATCTAAAAATTTACATTCAAGGCCTTGAAAGTACTTGAAAATGAACACAAAACCTGAGAGTTGCTTGAAAGTGCTTGAAATCATTTGCACTTAGCTGGTACTCCAAAGCCTTTCCTGGAACAATCTGGTAGCACTGAAAGAACTGAAGAACATACAGTTAAAAGTAGAAGTCCTGTCATAAAATGCACACGAATAGCACGTCGATCTGTGTGTTAATCTATGCGTTATGACCATAGTAAGGTCATCAAATTCTGTACATATGACTTGTGCACAAGCAATGTTTCAGCGAATGGACCTCCGGGTAACCCGGAGGTCCATTGGCAGAAACATTGCCTGTGTTTGCTATGAGTTACCAGGAGAACATGCCGTGCTTTTGATGCCATTCGATATGGCAATTGCGTGCAATTCCTACGTGCAATTAAGCCTAGATAAGCGCACAGTTCGTGACAGGACTTCTAGTTTTAGCTGTATGTGAGAGAAATATCCTAGTGGTTATCTTTCAACTTATTTCAGCAGAGACATTACCCGGTACATGTATCTTAATGTAATTCAAATATCAAATGTCCTTGAATTTATGGTTATGTGATTCTTGGAAATCCTTGGAATTTAATCCCAAAAGGTCCTGATTTGCTACCTGGAAGTGTGGAGGAACACTGAAAGTAAATGGTTGCGCAATGAATTTGATTCAGACCAGCTAATATTTTCACAGTGTGTAAAATTTAAAAAATTACACCCGACTGATCGTTCACGTGGGTTGGAGATGACTAACCAAATGCTCGGTGATGTAAAAATTCTTGGGAAACTGCTTTTTTATCATTAACTGGTTGGGTGTGGGAATCCACGATCGTGGCTCTCCTGTAAAGTGCAGGGAGCCACGATCGTGGCTTTCGGTAATGTGATTTTATTGACCTTTGTATTTACATATAAAACACAATTAATAGCACCCGGTTTGAAACGGTTGGTGTATATAAGATTGACCACTGGTAAGTTCACCAAATTGCGCATGCGGAAATGACCAATGGTCTGTGTTAAGCTAAATTAAATGATTAATTTTCACTTAATTTTTCATAAAAACGAAATGGGAAATCCCCAACTTGACCCAAGTTTGTTTGCTGTTGTCAAAAATTTTTGAATGGGGTGTTCTGTAAGAGATAAAAATAAATATACCTCCTTGTCAGTTTTAATACATCTGTAGTTAAATAAAACAATGCATTCTTGTGTGAATATCCCATTTTGATGATTTAGTTGTCATTTTTTTAATTGTAAACTCGGAGAATGAAAGTTGAAACGCACGTGCGAATGTCTGTCCCGGATAGTTTGGACTATTTTTAGCAGTAAATAACACAACAAGTTTTGTACATAAAAGTTGTTGAAATCAATAATTCTAGTAAATTTTATTGTTATCCAAATAAATATCATAGGGGGTGGATTATTTCATTAAAAACAAAACAGAAGTCGAGAATCATCCAGACAGAAGTGAAGGTCAAAATCTGAGTTAATTTATGCAGGAAATTTGCAATGGCGTCATTGCACTGTTCAAGTCTGTTGTGCCTGTTTGGCGTTCATTCACGCATATTTATTCATGCATTAAAAATATAGAATTGACATGTCCAACGGAGAACACAATAAAAGAAAGGACCCCCTCCCCCAATGCCAGGAACGTTATGTAAGATATATTTTTATTTAATTGAAGCGAGCCAGCCGTCTTGTTTTTCAAATAAAAAATACAAATTGTGTCAAACATGTGTACCGGCATAAGAAACCAAGGTAAATTGTCAACAGTTCTTTTACATTGCCGTTCAGATATATCATTTAAAAATAAGTCGAGATGCTCGTCCCCACCCCCACCCATCATACTTTCCTGGTTCTTGTGTATTTTGAAAGAGTGAATAACCCAACAAAGGCCCTGTGAATACTTACACTTGTTCTCAAGGCACTTGGACGTTTCACCCCTGGGAGTGGGATGTTCCGCCCTCTACTCTAGATGTTTTGGGTCACATACTGTGTGCCGTTCTTGTACAGTACCTCCTCATATAAGTTTCAGGATAACCACAATAAAATTGTGTCGGAACTTTTGGCCAAAATAAGAGATAAGTTGATAACCCAATTTTTTTGTGGTTATCCAACATACTTGAAGAGGAATTGTATGTGTATCTGCAGGTTAGCACATGCAGTGTGCAGACAGGGTCACAACCTGTTATCCTACAACTTATTTCATTCATTCACATATTTTACCTGTAATTTACCTGTCATAATATGACAAGTTATTATGCTAGTTTTATTTATATATGTGCTAGGGCGGTATCGTTTGGGGCTCCAATAAAAAAATTATGAATTTTTTTTTTCTTCATTTTTTACCTGGTTGCTAATCAGCTAACTGGAACATCTGTAACACATCTGTAATGCGACCGTCTTCAAACAATAAAATGTGGCCTCTGCCTTTGGTAATGAAGTTTCAACTGTTTGTGTTAACATATATCCTGGTAGAACTTTTCCATAATGGTTACAATAATTTGTGATTATTTTTTCCATTTACCTGTTTGCTCATTTAGTACAGGTAATACCTGTTGTGAAACAATGCACAGCAAACATTGTTGTTAGCTGTCATAGTATCATATGTCAATGGATATGTCTTGTAAGAAGCTTGTGAAAAACTTCAAAACAAATTTTTTTTAAAAATTTACTTTTATGATGGTTCTTACCTGTTTGCTCGTTAATGATAATATACCTGTTATACACCTTCTATGCACCACAATCAACCAATAGGGTTACCTTTGATAAAAGGGTATGTTTTGGGAGTGGAAAGTAAACAACAAAGTCAAAAATCTTTATTTTCCCTTATGTTTTCAATTTTTACCATTTTTCTTGTTAATTAGTTACCTTTTTACCTGTGTTACCTGTAATTAATACAATATACGGTAAAATAAAAAATGAAGCCTTGAAGAAAATTTAATTACCTTAAAAAATGTGCATACAACATGTTGATGGGTTTCATCAAAAGAAAGGATAAAAAAGTCAATATATATGAATCATACATTATTTGTAAAACTTCTGAAAAAAAATATGCATGTTTCAACTGCACAGTGTAAGAATTGTAGCGCTCATCCAGTTAACAAGTATTCATATATTGTGTGGAATTGAAATCTGTATAGCCTCTCATGGCAACAGACTAAAAAATGATCAAGACACAAGAAAGGCTGCTTAACTGGTAGAGTGAACTGCGGGAACCTAAAGTTTAAAGGCTTCATATTCTGTGGATGCCCTTCATATTATCTTGGAAGTAAAATTACTTTATCTTCATCGATTTGCATTGTTACAATTTATGGGAGAGTGCCATATGAATTGTAAGACGGCAGAAATGTATGAACAAATCTTGAGGCTGAGAAAAAATTAGCACTCTACCAGTTAAGTGACTCAGCCTTTACCATTCAAGATGCAACTTTTGGCTAACCAGTCATCTGTTTCAGTATATTTAAATTTGCGTAACCACCAGACGAATGAATACAAGTGTTCTCGTCAAATTTTGCACACTGTTTTCAATGTGCAACCTTGGGGTTGCAGATTCAAAATATTACTTTGTCTATCCAAAATAAAGAATGTGGGTACATCCATTTCCCATTCATGACATTGAATGGAGGTAGTTAGGGGTTATTATTACTTGGTTGGTTTCATATCAGCCTGAGGTAAAATTGTGAAGTTACCATTGGCTGATTTCAAGCCAGAAAATAAGCAGACTGTCATTTGCAAAATGAGGTCCTCAGAGGGTGAATTTAGTGATGCTACCCTGCACAGCAGGGTAGCATCACTAAATTTACCCTCTGCGAACCTCAATCTGAATCGAGAGTCTCAAACCAAAACAAAAAGAGGAACCCAGAGGATAAATTGGCCCACTGTATGGGATAGCATCAGTAAATTCACCCTGTGGGGGCCTCATTCTGCAAATGCAGACTGCTTATTTTCAGGCTTGGCCGTTTCCCCAGTTAATATGAAATTAACCAAGTAAGAGCCTCTTCATTTATTAAAGCAAAACAAGTAATTTCAAAAATTCTAAATTGTGTCCTTGGGCAATACCCTTAATCCTGATTGCCCATGTGGGGGGCATGAAAGCGCTTCATTCTAAGGCATACTACATGTTGATGGTGCACTTGTCTTCAGCCAATGCTAACCCTGCTTCTGTGGAATTAGTACATTGGGGAGTAGGACAGTTGTGGCTCAGTAGGTAGAGGTGCAGACTGCAGGCCATGAGGTCCTCAGTTCGAATCCCACCTGTGACAATCGTGTTGTGTCCTTGGGCAAGACACTTCATCTCCATTGCCCACGTGGGGGCACGGTGCCATTGTGTACTAAGGCATATTGCACGTCGATGGTGCACTTGTCTTCAGCCAATGCTAACCCTGCTTCTGTGGGGCATAGGACAGTTACTCGCCCTGCTCGGTGGTTCCTTCAAGGTACTCAGGCTTTCTTGACCCATAAAACCATCCATCATAGGATGATCCTAGCTGTTGAAAGTTAAACACCAATAACCCCCCCCCCCCCCCCTCAAAACTCTGCATGCTGATCTCAAAATACCAAATTTCAAGCAACTAATTTTTTCTCATAATGCAAAATTTGATCAATTTAGTCTTCTTTGTCAGAGCCCAATTAGGTCTGTCAAAAAAGACTGAATCGGTTAAATTCCTAGTTGCATTAACGGAAAAAAATTGCAGATTGAACTTTTGATATTTTGACATCAGTGTGCATTGGGTTGAAATACTTTACTTTCAATAGTAGTAGTACTAACACCAAATTGCATATTTATTTAAGTCCTGCTTTGAGGCCTAATAGTTTTGTCTTCAATGGGAAATATGATAAAGGTGCAAATTGCACAGTGTTCAGGCTGGCCTAAAAATTTTTGGTGCCAACTGAAATTTTTGTTCAGTGCCAATTGACATTTTTTGGTGCCAAATGTAAGATTTGGAAGCCAAATGGAACCTGATTGTAAATGAGAACAAATTACCCCCCATATTTACTCTATGTATTGGGACAGCTAAAAATAATTATTTTCACAGGTGTCCCAATTCTTAGAAAATGGGGAAAGAACACAGCCTGGTCTTGATTTGATGCTGAATAAAGTTGTGTGTGATTCGTTTTCCATCACTATATACGAAAATCGCTGTTTTATTGTTTTTTATATTTTCATTTTTTGCTTCCAAAACATAGCTGCGCTCGTTCCAATGAGAGATCATAAGCTATGTTTTGGAAGCAAAAAATGAAAATTTTTAGTTACTCAAGAATTTTTTTTATGAGTGTCGTCTGCTACTAGCGATGGGCCAACTGGAAACAAATCTCCGGAATGTCCCAAACTTTGGAGCATAAAAAAAAAAAAGTTTTCTGGAAAAAATGTGTGTCCCAAATCATAGAGTGTCCCAATACATAGAGTAAATACAGTAACCATTTATCGTCCTTTGAGTGCATCACATTTGCTGCTCTAGCACGGTCATTATCTGTCGGATGTTGGAATCATTGAATGATATTTTAATTTAGCATTACCATCTCTTTTGGAGGGGCGTGGTGGCATTGTGGTAACCAGTTCTCGTAAGATCACTGAAGTTAAGCAACGTCGAGCTCAATTAGTTCTCGGATGGGTGATCGTCTGAGCGATCGATTCGGACTCCCGCGTTGTGTCCTTGGGCAAGGCACTTAACCCCGATTGTCCACATGTCTTCACATGTCTTCAACTCCAACCCTACCTGTGCTGCAGTGTGGAGTTACGATGTTGAAGAGCTGGCAACTGCTCATCATTGCTCGTGGTTCTCTCTGGGTACTCCAGCTTCCTCCACCCGTGAAACTGTTACAGTCATGATTAGCCATTGTGCATAAGTATGTGACCTTAAATACCAATAAATAAATAAATACCACCTCTTTTAGGTATTTCAGTTACAAAAAAATCCCATAATGATAAAAATATAGATAATAAATATACAGAACCGCACGCACGTTTGAATGGGTTAAGAATTATCGCACGAGATTGCTGTGCACTTAACCCATTCAAACGTACATGCGGTTCTGTATTCATCACACACCTCCCACGTAACAACCAGTCTACATGAAAATTGAACTAAAAAGCACTTTTTAACCCTTTACCCAACGAATCGGCCGCATCTGCCCGCGTAATATGCAAATTCTGCAGTTGAAAAAATATTTTAAAAAAATTTCAACAAAACCATATCATGTGACCCCTCGTCAGAACAAGCTCGTCGAGCTCGTTCCAACGAGGGGTCACATGATATGGTTTTGTTGAACCATATCATGTGACCCCTCGTTGGAACGATCTCATCCAGCTCGTTCCAACGAGGGGTCACATGATATGGTTTTGTTGAAATTTTTTGAAAAATTTAAAAAAAATATATTTAAAATAATAAATTTTTATATCGTCTGCATTGGGTAAAGGGTTAAGTGGACAATTGCTATGTTTCCTTTGTTGTCAACAAGACATCGCTGTTAGCTTGCGGGTACCAACCCTAATTTGATTTTTAATTTTTACGGCATTTAATTGGTCGAAACCAATTGACACCGATCAGTGTCACGGTCATGATGATTGAACTTCAAATATTGACTAAACTGCAGAGAATAACATAACAAAAAGTTTTTAAACAGCTAATAAATTTAGCCCACTCCATCATCATATGATGACCAGTTGTGGAAAGTTTTTGTCAAGGAACAAGCAGTCAGAATGTTATTTTTATTTTGTAAATGTTTTACTCTGATCTTGTATATTGATTGTTTAAATATCCCAGTTCAACAAATCTAAATGAGGAACTTGGAATTTCCACACAATCTTGACTTCGGTGCATTCGACCAATGAATGACGTAATTTAAACCAACGAATGACGTGATTTATTTAGACGGGTTCCTTCTCTGTTTATGTTGGAAACGAAATCGTGGAATTTCCACACAATCTTGACTTCGGTGCATTTGACCTATGAATGACGTAATTTAAACCAACGAATGACGTGATTTATTTAGACGGGTTCCTTCTCTGTTTATGTTGGAAACGAAATCGAACATGTTTTGTATCACCATATATGCGATACTACTTTATTTTTATCGTACAGGCAGAACATTGGAAATCCTGTGTTTTACATTAATAGGTGTTTGATAAAAAGGTAAAAGGCTATTATTAACGTTTACAAAATAATTTCACAATTATTATGCCCCCGACTTGGTCGGAGGGGTTATCTAGTGGAGACCTGAACGTACGTAACGCAAATGTGTCCATCCAACATATTTGCTGCTCTAGCACGGTCATTATTTGTTGGATTCAAATAATTTTTGCCATGCTTGTCCCTCAACATGGGGGAACGGATCCTACAGCAGAATTAGCATCTTCGCGTAAACATTTACAGCGTTATTTTCCCTTGTTTAACTCAGGGGATTATTATTGAAAAATGTGTCTGTCCAACATATTTGCTGCTCTAGCTCTGTTATATGTTGAATTCAAATAATTTTTACCATGCTTGTTCCTCAGCATGGGGGAACGGATCCTACAGTAGAATTAATATCTTCGCATGAGCATTTACAGTGTTATTTGGCCTTGTTTAACTTGGGGAATGATTGAAAAATGTGTCCATCCAACATATTTGCTTCTCTAGCTCTGTCATCATACTTTGGATTGAATTAATTTTTGCCATGCTTATTGGTTTCTGGAGGAAGCTTTCTTTTGATTTGGGATCGGCTACCCAACTCAATATAGCCACCATGGTGGCATATTGAATTTGATTTCCGTCCAATAACTAATGAATGCTGACTCAAATCAACTTTTGTTTTTTGGATGCATTATTGGTGTCTAGAGGAAGCTTCCTTTTGCTTTGCGTATGCCCTTGAGCGATGTACCTACCCTTTTATTACACCGTCGGGGACATATGCCACGTGTTGCATTGCTCTTGTTATTTACTTACTGTTTATTCATTCCAAATAAACTTGTAACAAATAATTTATTATCTTCCAGAAGGATTATAAAAAAAGATATAGAAAGTTGAAAAAGATTAAGTAACAAAGAAGTGTGTTGATGTTATAGGCCCCTATTATGATATCAGAATTGATATGCCTTTGGTTAGTAATTAAAAACAATTAATATTTTCTAAAATTATTTTTTATTTAAAGAAGGCAGATCTTGGGCTGATAGCTTATTTGCACTGAGTGACCTTTGAATGTACCTATCAACATATTGACAGATACTATTACAGAGCCTATTTTTATCTCACTGATTGTTTATTTGAGTCACATTTGTTTACTTGAAATAAGACAGAATCATATAGAAACTTAATGAGGTGATTTAATTCAACCAATCAACAACTGATAGAATAAAAGAACATTGGAAATATTTTCATTCTGGAACTTTTTATTTGAAGACCATATAATTACCTCTGTCAACAGACTTTTAACACTCATTCATCTCACACAGTACTGAGAAGTGACTTGGGTATACATTCAGCATTCATTGAACCTGGAGATTATTATTACAGGACAGTGCTTTACTAGAGATAGATGCTGAGTATATTATATATATTTTTGTTTTGGGTGTTTCCAAAATTTGAAAGGAATTTTTTCTTTTTGTGTTTTATATTGTGAAAACCCAGGATTCAGCTGGATTATGTTGAAACTACCCGAGGAGCAAATACTTGTTGGATATTGATTCCATTTGAATTTCACTGAGAACATAGACTTTTTTTAATGGCCTTACTACTAATTAAATATAATTTCACTGACAGTGCTGGTATTCAGTTAAGAGAGTTCTTAGTTTTTTATTTGTTTATTGGAGTTAAAAGTGCTTATCGTTTACCTCCTCTTGACATGCCAGATTCTTGTCTGATTTAGTATAAAAGCTGTAACACAAAACTTGTAAATTTATAAAATATATAACTTAGCAAAAGATACAAACCATTTTCCCTGCATTTATAAGTTTCTGTTAACTCTATACTGAAAGTAACTGCCAAAAGCAACCAGTGCTAATCACAAAAATCGCCATCCAAATTTCATTATTTTTTCATCTTTTATCTAAAAAAAACATGATATGACCCTCATTGAGGTCATTCAAATGAGAGGTCATAAGCTATGATTTTGAGGCAAAAAAACCAAAATTTTTTTGTTCAATAATTTTTCCGCATGTGTTTACTGCTATTCTATTTGGGTAAAGAGTAAATTATCAAGAGGCTCAAGTATGACTAAAAGGGTATAAAAATAAAAAAAAAAAAAGAAGAAATTCAGCTAATGTTTTGCCCCAAAGTAGTTGTGTGAGTGTGATTCTTGTCAAATGTAATATTTATTTATTTATTTATTGGTGTTTAAGGTCACATATTTCTGCACAATGGCTAATCATGACCTCGACAGTTTTATGGGTGGAGGAAGCCTGAGTACCCGGAGAGAACCACCGAGCAATGGCGAGCAACTGATAGCTCCTCAACATACTAACTCCACACAAGCAGGGTTAGCATTGGTTGAAGACAAGTGCACCATCGACGTGCACTACGCCTTAGTGCACAGCATCACTGTGCCCCCACGTGGGCAATGGGGGTGAAGTGTCTTGCCCAAGGACACAATGCGGTTACCGCAGGTGGGATTAGAATCGAGGACCTCTTGGCTTGCAGCCTGCACCTCTACCTACTGAGCCACCATGCCCCCTGTCAAATGTAATAAAAATAGAGTTAAATAATTGTATGTATTAGTTGGTGTTTGAACAGTAATTTCAATATTAACTCTTAACCAGCTGAGTAATTTTTAAATATTTTTATCAAATCTAGTCATGGCTGCTGCAAAGCAGCCATGGCTAGATTTCATGAAAATTTAACTTGAGAAAGCATTGGTTAAAAAGTCTTTTAAATTCACGGGTGGGGGTGGGGGGGGGGGGGCATTTTGTTAAATAACTTCAAATTTGACTTATTTTAATGGAAAAAAATTTCCTATCCTGTGCAGGAATATTCGCCGACAGCATGCCAGGAGTTGAACAACTTGCCACCTAACAGTACTAGAGGACAAATCTCACAAAACAAATTCTTGGAGGTATACTGCAATTACCTTGTTTGTCCATCTGTCTGTCCATAGGCATAATTTTGTCTGGAGTTTTTCTCAGACATTTATGGACCAATCTGCACAAAACTTGGTATGAATGTTCACCACCATGGGAACCTTGCACCTGTGATTATAGTTTCTGTTGGATTATTTTTGCCATGATTATGCCCCCTTTGACTTGACCTTTGACTTGAAAAGCAGGCCGATAATTTTGTCTGGTAATTTTCTCAGATGTTCATGGGTCAGTTCCTTTGAAACTTTGTACAGTTGATTACTACCATGGGAACCTGTGCACCTGTTATTATAGTTTTGATCGGACTTTTTCTGCCAGAGTTATGCCCCTTTTTGTCTTAGAATAATCATGGCGTGGGGTATGGACAGGCCCACCTGAGACAGTCAGACCTCTAGTATTTATTTAATTTTTTGCCTCAACTACGTACCTTATGGCCCATAAATGGACTCGTAACCTAGAATTGAATTACACCCTGGCTGTTTTGTCTTTTTTGGTTTAATAACAAACTTGAAATACCTGATAGAACAATGGACCGAGTGTTTAAGCAACGTCACTTGAATAACTTTCGTGTTCTGAGTATACCTGAGTCTGTGCATTTTATTGATTGAACAAAAGACAGTGCAAGTCAGTTACCAACACAGCTGTTGGTATTCATGGATTTGAACAACCTGTCAGCGTGTTGTAACACCTCAAGCTACATGGCTTGGCATCATTCAACGTATGTTCTAGGTTCAAGTCAATGAATACCTCCAAGGTAGGTAGGTTGGTAACTATTACATGATCTGAATGAACTCGTTCCCAAGATGGGTCACATTTTGGAGGCTTGCATTTAACCCTTTACCTAACACGCAAAGCAGACTCCACCTGCAGACAAAATTCTTGAATACCTATATTTTTAGCTCAACTTTGGCGATTTGAGCTTTTGTCATGGCCCGTTGTCCGTCGTCGATCTGTCCATCTGGCCGTACGTCAACAATTGGATACGGCTCGGGCTAGAGGCCGTATTTATGAACCAATCTTTACAAAACTTCTTGGGTACCTTTGTTATGACCATGGGACGAGAACGAGTGCGAAATTCAAGATGGCTGCCAGACGCCATTTTGTACCGACGATGCAGAAATCTGTTTTTTGCACAGAACTTTCATATAAAAGCGCTGATTTGAATAATTTTTTGTATGAATGTTTAGTACCATGGGATACATCACATATAATACAGGGTTTTTTCTCGTACATAAATTATGCAAATTAGACTAACTTTGATGTATTTAGTGTTACTTTCAGCACTGTCTGTGCAAATGCCAATATGGCTCGGGCTAGAGGCCGCATTTATGAACCGATCTTTACAAAACTTCTTGGGTACCTTTGGTATCACCGTGGGATGAGAACGAGTGTTTTTGGGTGTGGTCTGAAATTCAAGATGGTCGCTGGCAGCCATTTTGTTCAAAATTAGGGGCAATAAGATTTTAGCGTAGAACTTCCACATGAAAGCTCTGATTTGAATAATTTTTTGTATGAATGTTTAGTACCATGGGATACATCACATATAATACGGGTTTTTTCTCGTGCAGAAATTATGCAAATTAGATGAACTTTGATTTTTTTCAGTGCTACTTACACACAGTAAGTACACATGTCAATATGGCTTGGGCAAGAGGCTGTATTTATCAACTGATCTTCACAAAACTTCTTGGGTACCTCTGCTATCACCTTGGGACGAGAACGAGTGTTTCTGTGTGCGGTCTGAAATTCAAGATGGCTGCCAGTGGCCATTTTGTACCGAAATTAGGTCTAATCAGTTTTTTGTACACAACTTCTAAACGGGCTCAGACTAGAGGCCATATTCATGAACCGATCTTTACAAAACTTCTTGGGTACCTTTGTTATCACCGTGGGATGAGAACGGGTGTTTTGGGGTGTGGTTTGAAATTCAAGATGGCCACCAGCAGCCATTTTGTACCAAAATTAGTGCAATCAGTCTTTTGTACAGAACTTCTGTATGAAAGTTCTGATTTGAATAAATTTTTGTATGAATGTTTAGTAAAATGGCTCGGGCTAGAGGCCGCATTTATGAACCGATCTTTACGAAACTTCTTGGGTACCTTTGGTATCACCGTGGGATGAGAACGAGTGTTTTTGGGTGTGGTCCGAAATTCAAGATGGCCGCTGACAGCCATTGTGTTCAAAATTAGGGGTAATAAGATTTTAGCGCAGAACTTCCACATGAAAGCTCCGATTTGAATAATTTTTTGTATGAATGTTTAGTACCATGGGATACATCACATACAGTATGGGTTTTTTTCTCGTGCAGAAATTATGCAAATTAGATGAATTTTGATTTATTTAGTGCTACTTATACACTGTAAGTGCACATGTCAATACGGCTCGGGCTAGAGGCTGTATTTATGAACCGATCTTCACAAAACTTCTTGGGTAACTTTGTTATCACCTTGGGACAAGAACGAGTGTTTCTGAGTGCAGTCCAAAATTCAAGATGGCTGCCAGTGGCCATTTTGTACCGAAATTAGGTCCAATCAGTTTTTTGTCAAAACTTCTGTACAGCTCGTATATATATTTGTAGTTTTACGCCTGTCACCCGCTAAAGCTTTTCTCACATTATTTGGAGTTGCAGGTTAAAGACATGACTGTCTATGTTGAAGTCCCATCATAAGCGGTTACCCTCATGTACATTACCGCGTATTTGTGTGATGCTACCATTGTAAACATATATATTTACATATATATATATATAGATTATTTTATTTTTTTTGTTTTTTTTTTGTGTGTTCTATGGACCACTGTGTCTGAAATAAAGAATTATTATTATTATTATTATTATTATTATTATTATTATTATTATGAACTGATCTTCACAAAACTTTTTGGGTACCTTTGTTTTCACTTTGGGAAGGAATGAGTGTGTTTTGGGGTGCCTTTGTTATCACTGTGCTATGAGAAATATGTTGGGGTTCAGTCAGACCCACTCTGGGACTCAAAGATTTCTTTTCTAGTTTAGCATCTGACTGTCACCCACCTTTACAATACTTTACCTATACATTTGTTACAGTCTACGGTCAGTATTTATGTACAGGCCGTTACAATACTTTATATGTACCTTTGTTATCAGGTCATTACCGAGATTTTGTCATTGCTGTGTCACATACTATGCATGTACATGTCTTGACAAGTTGAGCTACAGTGTCATTGACACTTTCATTTAATTTTTTGCATCAAAAACATAGCTTATCACCCCTCATTGGAATGAGCTAACACTGTCCAGATATTTATTTATTTATTTTTTTATTTATTTATTTAATGGTGTTTACGGTCACATACTTATGCACAATGGCTAATCATGACTGTGACAGTTTTATGGGTGGAGGAAGCCAGAGTACCCAGAGAGAACCACCAAGCATCAGTGAGCAACTGTCACCTCCTCAACATTCTAATTCTGTTCAAGCTCTGCTCAAGCAGGCTTACAGCTGTTGAAGACATGTGCCAGGTTTTTTTTGACCGACGAGAGGGGCCGAATATCGGCCCCATTCCCAATCGAAAATAGTCACTTTTTTTCCCAATTTGCTCCCAAAAATTCCCAATTCACGGCAGTTGAGAATTCATTTCTGTGTGACCAGTCGATTATTTTTAAGTGACCAGCACCGAATAATATTTGCCAGTGGACTTCGCAGTGTGAATTGTTTCAGTACGAAGGGTATTCACTTGTGTTGTTTTGAAACCATTTGACAGTGTCAAGGAGCGTCCTTGACAGTGTGTTCCTAGAATCAGCACTCTAAATTAGCTCCCTTGATGTGCATAGAATCACAACTGAATGACGCGACTCGCAGTGCGTGAGTCAAAGTGACAAAATGCATCGCTGTCAACCATAACGGCTCACGAATGGTATTTAAATTTTGTTACAGGCGAGTTCCGTGCTTCTTAAAGCACGGTACCAATTTTTAGGTTCAGCTCACGTCTGAAATCCTGTCTGGTAACCTGTATTTTATTCAAACCGTTCCCCAGGTCTGATACTCCTGCTGACTGATGTCATGAAACCTGAATAGACTTTCGTCCCCAGAACGAACCGTCCACAATTATTTTACCCAAACCGTCCACCAGGCCAAGTACTCCTGCTGACTGAACTTGGCTTGCTTAGGTGAGGACTTATGTATGTGGGTGATCATTAACCAATCCTTTTTCATCACTAGGATTGATTAATCACCAGTACAATTTAATAATTCTAAGCAGCCAGTGGGTAAATACAATTATACAACAGGTTTTCATTGATTAATAGACTGATTTCTCACAAGGATATGCTAGTAAGTTTATTTATTTCTTGTTGATAGTCGCTCAGATAAATTCCCTCTTGTGGCCTCTGCGACGCTAATTTTCCCAATTGGAAAGGCCCCTGGACCCTTTCCCAAAAAGGGTAGAAAAATCCCTGTGTGCACCATCGACGTGCAGTATGCCTTTGTACACGGCGCCATCGTGCCCTCATATAGGCAACCGGGATAAAGTGCCCTGCCCAAGGACACAGTGCGGGTCATTCTGGACGGGTTTCGAACTCGGGACCTCTAGCATAGAAGTCCAACAGTCTACCACTGAGCCACCACTCTCCCATCACTGTCCAGATAGAGTCGTTCCAATAGGTAATGGGTTGAGTGCACAGAGCTGAATTGATAAATGGTATATCTCTACTTTGATGTTTGTTTTTCTGATATGAGATTTGTTTGTGTAAGATAATTCATTTTGTTGTGCTAAATTTATACTTTTACAAATTAGTAGAAGTACATCAGAGTGATTTCTGGAAACGGATATTGATTTTACTTCATAGAATAGACAGTCTTCACAACTATAAAGTAGAAACTTTGCTCAGAGGATGAGATTTTATAACATAAGTGGCCATCACAGGTTTCTGAATCCCAGTAATGAGCAAAGATAATAAACAATTTATGATTGATGATGATCTGTGGTATATGCAGAAATTGTGTACCGTCAATTGAGGATGATCTGTAGTATATGCAAAAGATGTGTACCTTCCGCTGAGGATCCAGATGATTGTTAGGGCTGAAACAGTTGGCTCATTTTCACAACCGACTAACTGAGATGTATAACCGGTTAATATCCGGTTATCCGTAGCTATTATTTCACCGAATCTGTGATAAAAACTATAGGAATTGGAAAGCAGTATTCTCAGAAACTATTCGTAGTATGTATACAAACGAACGTTGTCGAGTACTCGACAACGTTCGTTTGTATACATACTACGGAATAGTTTAAGTGGTTACTGAGTACTCACGGAAATTGCCGATCATCAACAAAGTCTTGAAGCCAAGTCAATTATTTCTCAATATATACCGCACTGCTTCGAGGTGTAATCTATGCCAAAGGAGAGGCGGCAGATTTACTACATTTTAACCGTGGAATGACGATCACTATCGATATGTCAGATAACCGGTTGACGTTTTTTTTCAAATTGGTTAGGTATGTAACCGGCTTCAAACCAGTTATCCGGTTAACCATTTCAGTACTAATGATTGTTAAAAATTTATTAAATTTGGCATCCTGAAAGCTGATGGTCCCTTATTGAAACAAGCTCTGAGCTTGTTCCAATGAGGTGGTCACAAGCTATGGTTTTGAAACCAAAAGGTAAGATTTTTTGGTTTCTCCCAAAAAATGGAAGTGCTGTCTTTTTTGAAGGGTTATTTATTTTATTGGTGTTTTAAGGTCACATACTTATGCACAATGGCTAATCGTGACCGTGACAGTTTTACGGGTGGAGGAAGCCGGAGTACCCGGAGAGAACCACCGAGCAACGTCGAGCAGCTGTCAGCTCTCCAACATCGTAACTCTGAACTCTGCACCGCAGCACAGGCAGGGTTAGATTGGTTGAAGACATGCGCACCATCGACGTGCAGTACGCCTCAGTACACAGCGTCATCGTGCCCCCATGTAGGCATTCGGGGTGAAGTGTCTTGCCCAAGGACACAACGCGGTTGCCGCAGGTGGGATTCGAACCGAGGACCTCTCGGCTTGCAGCCTGCACCTCTACCAACTGAGCCAGCACGCCCCCTTTTGAAGGGTTAAAATAAATTATAAACTGGCCCCCAGTACAGAAATGTCCCACTTTAATTGCACACCCTTCCCATCCCTCCCCAACAATAAATTGGGTGCAGCTACTGGAAATCAATTGTGTTAATGTAGCTGTTTTCTTTAAACTCGTACTTAAAATGATAAAGGAGGGGGTGTGGTGGCTCAGTAGGTAGAGGTGCAGGCTGTAAGCCGAGAGGTCCTCGGCTTAAATCCCACCTGGGGCAACCACGTTGTGTCCTTGGGCAAGACACTTCACCCCCATTGCCCATGAGGGGGCATGGTGGCATTGTGTACTATGGCCTACTGCACATCGATGGTGAACCGGTCTTCAACCAATGCTAACCCTACTTGTGTGGAGTTAGTATGTTGGGGAGCTGACAGTTGCTCGCCGTTGCTCAGTGGTTCTCTCCGGGTACTCTGGCTTCCTCCACCCATAAAACTGTCATGATTAGCCATTGTGCAGAAATATGTGACCTTAACCCTTTACGTAACGTAACGGCCAAAACCGGCCAGCGCTATTCTCAAAAATCGCCAATTAATTTTCATTATTTTTTTCATTTTTTGCCTCAAAAACATAGGTTATGACCCCTCATTGGAACAAGCTCGTTCCAACGAGGGGTCATAACCTATGTTTTTGAGACAAAAAATGAAAAAAAAATAGCTATTCAAGAATTATTTTTGCAAGTGTCATCTGCTTTTCAGGTTGGGTAAAGGGTTAAACACCAATAAATAAATAAATAAATAAATGATAAAGCAAGGACATTCAACAACATTCCGGAAGTTGATGCAGTTCAGCACAAGCTCTCAAGTCACTAGTCATATTCAGTAAGGAATTCAATGCTGTTGTGGCCTGGAAATAGTGTAGCCCTTAAATAGTCCACCAAGCATGGCATTTTAGGGTCAGTTCCAGTTTTTGTAGCAATCCATATGGAAATGTCCTACAGGATCCTATATGATTCCTGTAGGAAAATATAGGAATCATACAGGATTCCTATTTGAATGATGAGTGTACAGCCAGAAAATTATGGGAGTCCTTTTTCCTATAGGAATCCACTATGCATTCCTATAGGATTTTTCATTTAATTGTTGAACTATTGGGAGATGTAGTATTCTTATAGGAACTCGGCTCACCTTTAACAATTATGGGAGTCCTTTTTCCTATAGGAATCCTCTATGCATTCCCATAGGATTTTTCATTTAATTGTTGAACTATTGGGAGATGTACCGGTAGTATTCCTATAGGAACTCTGCTCACCTTTAACAATTCAGTCTTTTCAGATTCATCTAAATCGACGTGCAGTATGCCTTAGCACACGGCATCATCGTGTCCCCATGTAGGCAACCGGGATAAAGCATGGGGATCGAACTCGGGACCTCTAGCATAGAAGTCCAACAGTCTACTACTTAGCCACTGCACTCCCACTATGGACACTTGTAACTTCATCTCTCCAGCAAAGGGGTGAATACGTCATGTTATCATATTTGCATTTTTATCCTTTAACCCTCCAGACAACAGTGAGACACAACAAAGATGAGCTGAACTTTATACATTTGTTGCACTAATTTATGTTTTTTGTCTGACTAAATACAGTTAAAACTAGAAGTCCTGTCACGAATAGTGCGCTTATCTAGGCTTAATTGCACGTTGGAATTGTGTGCAATTGCCATATCGAATGGCATCCAAAGCACGGCAGGTTCTCCTGGTTACTCATAGCAAACACATGCAATGTTTCTGCCAATGGACCTCCGGATTACCCGGAGGTCCATTGGCTGAAACATTACTTGTGCACAGGCCATATGTACAGAATTTGATGGCTTTACTTGGGCCATAATGCGTACATTAACTCGCATATCAACGTGCTATTTGCGCGCATTTCATGACTGGACTTCTAGTTTTAACTGTAGGCCAAGCAACTGATCCCCAAGAGGGGGTGTGGTGGCATTGCGGTAACCAGTTCTTGTCAGATCACTGAAGTTAAGCAATGTTGAGCCCAGTTAGTCCTCGGATGGGTCACCGACTGAGCGACCGATTCAGACTCCCACGCTGTGTCCTTGGGCAAGACACTTAACCCCCATTGTCCACATGGCACAATGATGCCGTGCACTAAGGCGTACTGCACGTCGTTCAACCAATCTAACTCTCTGTGTGCTGCAGTGCGGAGTTGTGATGTTGGGGAGTTGGCATCTGCTCATTGTTGCTCTGTAGTTCTCTTCGGGTACTCCGGCTTCCTCCACCCATAAAACCGTCACGGTCATGATTAGCCATTGTGCATAAGTATGTGACCTTAAACACCAATAAATAAATAAATAATACGATCCCCAAGAACCCCTAAGAATGATCAAAAGGAAGTTAGGCTGAAAACAATGGAGAAACTTACAGACAGGACTTTTGTGGTGAGTGATGTCAAGGAAACTATTGCACAGTTTTTTCCAAGTTACGGAACCTTAAGTGTTGTTTACTATGTGTTCTTGACACATTTTAAAACTGAACCCAAAGTCTAAAAAAGTTTAAAAAATTGATAAATTTGTCCCTTGAGTGCAACAAAGCTTTGCAATGCTTTAGCAATTCAAAGCCTTCTTGCACTCAAGGGACGAAATACACCACTATCCATGCTATTCTATAGATTATGAGGCCTAAACCATAAATCAAACCAAGAACAGGAATTTTTTATGACAAAAAAATAATTACAAAAATAAAAAAATAAAATAAAAAAATGCTCAGCTGCATGCAATTTTGCAAAAAAATGACATGACAAACAGAAGATCTACTTTGTGGGGACTAAACTGTGAAACTGAACCAAAACTGAATCTCCAAATTCAATACCGCCCATCTCTAGCTCCTTTTAACCCTTAAGGGCCTAATACCGACATTGATGGGGGCGCGGTGGCTCAGTAGGTAGAGGTGCAGGTTGCAAGCCGAGAGGTCCTCAGTTCGAATCCCACCTGCGGCACCCGCGTTGTGTCCTTGGGCAAGACACTTCACCCCGATTGCCTACATGGGGGCACGGTGACGCTGTGTACTGAGGCGTACTGCACGTCGATGGTGTGCATGTCTTCCACCAATCTACCCTGCCTGTGCTGCGGTGCAGAGTTCAGAGTTACGATGTTGGAGAGCTGACAGCTGCTCGTCGTTGCTCGGTGGTTCTCTCCAGGTACTCCAGCTTCCTCCACCCGTAAAACTGTCACGGTCATGATTAGCCATTGTGCATAAGTGTGTGACCTTAAACACCAATAAATAAATAAATATACCGACATTGATAACTTTTTAATGCAAGGAACTGGTGTCCCAACATGAACTGTTTGGATAAACTCAAAACTTGTTTTCTGAGTACCTTGTCAGTTGTTTCTAGACAAGTCTTGGCTGCCTCTGTAGGCAGCCAAGACTTGACTACAAACAACTGCAGAGCCACTGCATGTTGACTTTCAATGTTCAGCGGAAATGTGTAAAAATCTCCAGGTCCTTAAGGGTTAAGAAAATTCCCTCAAGACAGAAATCACAATTGGTACTCACTTTCTACCCTCAAGTTGTGTACAGTGGAGACAGTTAATTGTATATCACTTAATAGAATATTAATTAGATTGTTAATCAGATATAATTTTCAAACACAAAACCATTGATTATACTTTCAGTACAAATTTGACCTCTCAGTTGTATTTCGGTTATATAACAGACTTCTGTTAAGCAAGAAATCTAAACAAAATTATTCCTAATTCAAGTTCTCCTCCAGGTTCTGTTTAGCTGTCTGATGTATGTATGAGAAGACTCCAGCCCCTATGGAGTAGAATAAACATAAATAAAAAGTAACATGACATATACAGTACGTGGAGAGTGGATTGTAACTAAATCACCCCCAGAGTGGAGTTATCACCCAAGCTATAACTTTCAAATTTTGTACATATCGACAAAAAAACATAAGCAATGTTTCAGCCAATGGACCTCCGGGTTTAACCCGGAGGTCCATTGGCTGAAACTTTGCTTGTGCTTGTTATGCTTTGCAACAAATTTGCAATTATTGCTTGGGTGGAATCTCCACTCTGTGGGTGATTTAGTGATAATACACTTTCCACGTACTGTACAATATTGATTCAGCAGTAATCCATTCTTTTCATTCTGTACAGTACGTGGAGAGTGTATTATCACTAAATCACCTGCGGAGTGGAGTTATCACCCAAGCTATAACTTTCAAATTTTGTACATATCGACAAAAAAACATAAGCAATGTTTCAGCCAATGGACCTCTGGGTTTAACCTGGAGGTCCAGTGGCTGAAACTTTGCTTGTACTGGTTAGGTTTTGCATCTAATTTGCAATTATTGCTTGGGTGGAATCTCCACTCTGCGGGTGATTTAGTGATAATACACTCTCCGCGTACTGTACACATCTAACACACTCCCATCTCTTTGTAAAGAAAATGTGAATAAATAAAAAAAAAAAAGGGTGGGAAGGGCTAATGGTGAACCTCTTCAATCCCCCCACTATGCTTTCCCTCCCTCAGAGCTAACTGGCGTTACCCTTCTTTCCTTCCATGTCTTCTCTTGGCGGGATGAATTCCACCTATGGTGGCATTCATCTTTGGCGCTTTATATCCGCCCATAGATGACATGTTAAGGGAGGGATGTCCTTTGTATATAATTGTAATTAAAGTAAAATTTGTTCCAAGCATAATAATGTTATCAGCTATGATTTTGGCTACACTTTACTGTACTAATTTTTACAGGACTTTAATAAATGTGTAGTGTAGCCCATTACAACAATCCTGTCTCGGTCTTATTTCATCATAAAGCACAAATAACAGTATGGCATCCCATGCCATACTGATTTGTGCTGATGACGGAAGCCAATTTCTTTGTGTCTAATGGTTCCTGTGGCGTGGTGCTTTGATCTCCTTTGTGAATCAAATGCCCTCGCATTTTTCCTGATCACAGCTGTACTGAAACGATGCAGGTGTTCACGTGGATGATTACGCTGAAGTAATTAGCTGTTATCGATATAGTGCTTTTGTTTTTGTATCCGCCAATGGACATTGGTCAACACGTGCATAATTAATGAGTGATTCGGTCAAGGTAACATTTGGCGTGATTGGCAAAGAAGTCATTCTTGAATTATTTTCATCTGGACAGCCATCTTAAATATTTTGCCTCCACCTCCTTCCTCCTTGTTTCATGTTGGCGCTTGGCGCTGGCGCTTTATATCCGCCCATAGATGACATGTCAAGGGAGGGATGTCCTTTGTATATAGATGTAATTAAAGTAAAATTTGTTCAAGCATAATAATGTTATCAGCTATGATTTTGGCTACGCTGTACTGTACTAATTTTTACAGGACTTTAATAAATGTGTAGTGTAGCCCATTACAACAATCCTGTCTTGGTGTTATTTTGTCATAAAGCACAAAAGTTATTCATGTAGTTAGCTGCTGGACAAGAGTTTTAAAGTGTGTGATACATTCACACTCAGTTCTAAGTAGACATCCAATTCTAAACTACTGCAAAACTAGCTGGTGCTTCCAGGTAGAACAGAGTCCTGAAATGTCTTCTAAAACATCTGTAATCACTGTTCATAATCATGGACCATCTCCATTTTGAAGTGTCAGAATTAGCAGATGGTTAAACAGTCTGGTATCTGATGACTTGTCTTCATTATACCCCCACTTTCGAAGAAAATGGACGGGTATACTGGATTACATGCGTCCGTTCATCCGGTATCTTCCCACTTCCCTTTAGGCCAATTCCCAAAAGACGAATTCCCCTTAGACCAACTACATACTGTTATTATAACCCCGCTTCGAAGAAGTGGGGGCTATATAGGAATCGTCCGTACGTCCATACGTCCGTCCGTACGTCTTTCTGTCCGGACAAATTCTTGTGTGCGCAACTCCTCCTACATTAATGAACCGATTTTGATGAAACCTTCATCTCTACTAAGTGCACAATTGCATATTCCAAACTTTTTGATCTGCGACAATTTTAACCAGGTTATCTCTCTTGAACTTTGATTTAATATGGGTTTCTATATGAAATTCTTGTGTGCGCAACTCCTCCTACATTTATCAATCAATTTGGACAAAACTTTTCAGACATCATCACTACTAAGTGAACATGCGCATATTCCAAGATTTTTGATCTGCGACAATTTTAACCAGGTTATCTCCCTTTGACTTAGATTTATTATGTCTTTCCGTTCGAACAAATTCTTGTGTGCGCAACTCCTCCTACATTAATGAACTGATTTTGATGAAACCTTTCAAACATCATCTCTACTAAGTGAACATGTGCATATTCCAAACTTTTTGATCTGCGACAATTTTAACCAGGTTATCTCTCTTGAACTTTGATTTAATATGGGTTTCTGCATGAAATTCTTGTGTGCGCAACTGCTCCTACATTTATCAATCAATTTGGACGAAAGTTTACAGACATCATCACTACTAAGTGAACGTGCGCATATTCCAAAATTTTTTAGCTGTGGCAATTTTAACTAGGTTATCTCCCTTTAACTTAGATTTATTATGGGTTTCTACATGAAATTCTTGTGCGTGCAACTCCTCCTACATTTATCAATCAGTTTTGACGAAACCTTTCAAACATTATCACAACTAAGTGAACATACGCATGTTCCCAAATTTTTGATCTGCGACAATTTTAACCAGGTTATCTCCCTTTAACTTGGATTTATTATGGGTTTTCAAATGGGATTCTTGTGTGTGCAACTCCTCCTACATTAATGAACCGATTTTGAATACATGTTGCACATTGTAAATGTGTTTTTCCAAATGTAAACCATATATGAGTGGGCTCTTTAAGTATTCAGTGCTGTTCTGTGGAAGGCCATATGCAAATACAAATTTCAACAACAAAAAATGATCTTTATGTATACATTTCCTTATGGCCTTCGCCTACATGATCAGAAGCGCATTCCTCTAAAAACCCAAAGCGGGGGTATTAATCACCTTCAGTGATAGTTCTAGTTGATTAAGGGTTGATTAATGATAATTAAGAAAACATTTATTTACGGATAAGCTCCTTATTTGATAAAAAAATATTTATATGCATAACATACAAAAAATATAGGTTAAAAACATTTCAGTTTATAAAATATCAACAAGCCAGAAAATAAGCAGACTATCATCTGAAAAATGAGGTCACCAGAGGGTGAATTTGGTGATGCTAACCTGCACAGCAGGGTAGCATCACTAATTTACCCTCAGTGAACCTCAACCTGAATCAAGGTCTGAAACATAAACAGAAAGAGGTACCCAGAGGATAATCTGGCCCACTGCACGGGATAGCATCAGCAAATTCACCCTCTGGGGACCTAATTCTGAAAATGACAGACTGCTTATTTTCAGGCTTGAATATCAATAATATTAAATACATTTATAAATATTTATAAATATATCAAATTATTGATATAGAATTATTTTTAAAGTAGAACACATCAGTTGGTCTAAGGGGAATTGGTCTTTTGGGAATTGGCCTTGTGGGAATTGGTCTAGTGGGAATGAACCATCCATCCGTGCATCCGTCCATCCGTGTGTGAGTCCGTCCAAGAATATTCATAACTTAAGTAAATTATTATGGAACTTGGTATGTTATTAAATTGTAACATTTCCCAAGACTAGAATGATTTTTGGTGTTGTAAGATTATTTTTATTTTTTTTTGGTCCTTAATTTGTTTTGAATTCATTTATGCTTCATCGACCTAGCACTGCAGTGGGGGGGTATACTTGCCTTCAGCAATAACTCTTGTTCATTTAATCTTGAGATCACCAATGCAGACACTTTCCTTAACACTAGTCAAATCCAACCGAAGCCACTTTTCTGAAACAAGTTTGGTAGAGTGTACATTTTGATTTATTATTTACTTTATAAATAACCACATTTCTATTGGCTGGATCTTATACATGTGACTGGTATTCAAAAATCCATGTACATTGGTTTTCTAGTGAATATCAACTTTCTAAATGTAGCTTTTTGAAATCCCTTCTCCAGTTCTATTTCAATCGAGATAATCTCCATAACATATTATTTATTTTTATGCAAACCTTTAGAGCAGTCTAATTTGGGCACAGTGGCAAATATGGATGTGGCCTGCATGGTTGGAGAAAAAACACCGGTATTTTCTTCTTCTTGGCATCTCTTTTGAGTTTTAGGTCCCCATCTTAAAATGCTAGTTTACAACCCCTTGTTATAGGTCTTCACCATTATCAATGGTTCACTCCCACCACCCTTTGACGTAAGTTTACTCGACTAACTCGAGAAGGCTTCTTACTTTCCCAGTGTCAAGCCAAAGGTCTATTTGAATGTAAATTACGCATGGCGTTGTCTGAGAAATGCCACAAACATGAATATAATAGATCTCAAGCTTTAAGTGCATGATCAAAGGGAATTCGCGGCAGAAAAGCAATCGCCTCCGACAGTGTCGTATATGACACTGTCGACGGCGATTGCTTTTCTATGGCAAACTCTGTGGGTTTTTAAAAAAATTATTCGTTGCATTGTTTGCTTCGAAGGTGCATGATCAAAGTGAATTCGCGACAGAAAAGCAATCGCCTCCGACAGTGTCGTATATGACACTGTCGACGGCGATTGCTTTTCTATGGCAAACTCTGTGGGTTTTTAAAAAAATTATTTGTTGCATTGTTTGCTTCGAAGGTAAGCTCTAAGCTATATTGCAAGTATCGGGGAAATCTGGCCAAACTATATATTGCAAGAAACACTGCACATTGTTTCCAACTTCTGAGGGAATAATCTCTTGAAGAATACACTGCACAAGCACAAAATAACCTGTGTCAATTCCTTCGACAAGAGCTAATGCCTCTGCAGCAAGTGTACTCTTAACTACCCATTTTACTAAATTTGAGGCCCTGGAGACAGGGCAACATCTGCCATTAGAACCTTTTAAAAAAACAGATATCTACATGCCCTGGAAACATGTTTGCATAACAGGCATCTGTGTAAAAAATCAATTCCATCTTATTCAAATTTCCAAGTTCAGGATGCAATATTTTGTGGAGATTTTTTGAGCTTGACATATTACTTTGTTGATCTTTTCCACATAATTTTGAGTTAGTGTCATTGGTAGTGGAGAGATCTAAGACATCAAAACACAGATCTGGCCTAGTCTGAGATGCTAACTAGTGCAGCTGTCCAACTGTTTCATGATAGCACTCATTATTGTCATCTGATGATGGGTGCACAACCAGTTTCAACTCTTCTGTGTAACCAAGTTGCTCCAGATAAATTTTTTAGCTCACCTTGACGAAGTCAAGCTGAGCTTTTCTAATCACTCTCAATCCGTCATCCGTAGGTTCTATGTTTTGGACTTCTCAAAAAAAAACAACAGTGGGTCGTTCTTCAATAATTTTCTTCTTCAGATTCACCAGTCCGAATCATTTCACATTTGGTTTGCAACATCTCAAGAGGAGTTAGATGTAAGTTTGTGCAAATGGGGTCCCTGGGTTAATATTTGGCCTCCCAAATCCTTCGATATCACAGATTGTGGAGTTTCTGGTCTATCTGTTTGATTCTTGGGGTCTCCAGCCTGTTACCATCAAGGGGTACAGGTCTATGCTTTCGGAGACCTTTTCGTATGTGGGGAAGCGTCGTATCGGCACTAATCCATACCTCTCCAAGCTTGTTCGGTACTTTTCTTTGAAAAGGCCTAGGATTTTGCAGCTTACCCCAAGAAGGAATCTTTCTTGGGTGTTGCTTTGCTTGGGGGGGGGGGGGGGGGGTGCTTTATCCCAGTTGGATATGCGTTTTCTCACATACAAGACAGATTTTCTGATGGCTTTTGCTTCTGCCAGATGTGTTAGTGAGCTTCATGTCCTCTTGGTTGAATTGGCCTTTTTCAGGAGCTCTCCCAACAGTGTTATGTTTACCACTGATTGCTCCTTTCTGGCCAAAAATCAGATACCAGAAACTACTCCACCTTCTATCTGTATTAGGGCTCTTCCTTCTGTTGAGGGTAAACACCCTTTGCTCTGTCCGGTTCGTGCTATTCGCATTTATCTCATTCGGACACCGTTCATTAGGAAAGGCAGGAAATGATTTTGTGTCTGTCTCTTATTCCTGGTTGACAGAAGATCTCTCCTCAATCCATTTCTCGATGGATTTGTCTTGCTCTTCGCGCAGCTTATGCTCATCTTGCAACTGGCGATTGTATTACCAATCATATTTCTGCCCACGAGGTGCATGCATAGTCGACCTGTTGGGCTTATTCTAACACCGTCAAGTTGTCGGATGTTATGCAGGCAGCCTACTGGAGAAATGCTTCTACTTTCTCCACCTTCTATCTGCGTCAGTTGCAGGAGCAGTTGGAGGACCTTTTTGCTTTGGGCCCTCTTTCTTCTGCTCAGACTGTCGTCTACACTAGCCATTAGGCTTCTTAGAAGGTCAGTTCCAGCTCTGTGCTGTTACTGAGCTTTCTGTCTGTGCATCGCACGGAACCATAAGCCTCATCTCTCATTGTCTTTTACTAATGATTGTGATGCTGTGGTTTGATAGGCCTAGGGACCTCTTCCTCTGTCCACTGTTCCAGTGCAATTGTGTTATGTGTGGGTTGGTTATGTGATTCCCTCCATCCTATTGTCTATTCAGCCTGTAGTAAACAATTGTAGGTAGGTTGATAAGAAATTTATATTTAAAAGTAAATTCCCTTTCTTATTATACCTACCACAATTGTTTACATGGAGGCCCTCCCATCTTCTTATTTGGGTATCCTTCCTCCCCGCTGATCACATAACTCTAACGTTGGCGGATTCAAAAGAATGAGTCATTGGGGATGTATATGCGCACTGGCAAACGGAAGTCATGGAATTGTACTTGGAGGAGAGTGCCCCCTTCTGGGCCTGCGCCGGTAGCACTCGACCCAGTTTTGGCTTATTTTTCTTCGTGCTTTTGCACCACTTTTCTTTCCCAAATCGCTTGGAAAAGATCAAAATAGAGAGTATATTTTCCGAGTTAGGGACTTCCACTGTAGTGCAAGCCTGTAGTAAACAATTGTGGTAGGTATAATAAGAAAGGAAATTTGCTATAAAATTTATATTTCTAGGGGGTTCAGATTCAAGTTTGTTCAAATTGAGTTCCTTGGTTAATATCTGGGCTCCCCATGGGAATTCAAACTTTAACTTAGTGCAATATGAGGGAATTTCTTCAAAAATCTTCTTCTTTAGATTCACCAGTCAGAATCCTTTCATATTTAGTTTACAACATCTCTTGGGGGTTCAGATTCAGGTTTTTTTCAAATTGAGTGCCTGGCTTAATATTGAGGCTCCCCATGGGAACCCAAATTTTAACTCAGTGCAATATGAGGGAATTTCTTCAAAAATCTTCTTCTTTAGATTCACCAGTCAGAATCCTTTCATATTTAGTTTACAACACATCTAGGGGACTCAGTACAACATCTCTAGGGGACTCAGTACAACATCTCTAGGGGACTCTGATTCAGAGTTGTTCAAATTGGGTCACTGGGTTGATATTTGTGCTCCCTATGGTAGCCTAAAAATAAACTTGGTGCAATAAGAGGAAATTTCTTTAACCCTTTACCCAACAAATCGGCCGCATCTGCCCACATGATATGCAAATTCAGTAGTTGAAAAAATATTATTTTTCAAAACATTTCAACAAAACCATATCATGTGGCCCCTCGTTGGAACGTGTTCGACGAGCTCGTTCCAACGAGGGGTCACATGATATGGTTTTATTGAAATGTTTTGAAAAATTTGAAAAAATGATATTTAAAATAATGAATTTTGTTATCGTCTGCATTGGGTAAAGGGTTAAAAATTTTCTACTTCAGATCTACCAGAAAGTCTGGTATACAATGTCTCTAACTGGGTGAGATTCAAGTTTGTTCAAATCAAGTGCCTTGGTTAATATTTGGGCTTCCTATGCGAGTCAGAATTGGCCATGCATCTGAAGAATTAGAAATTTTTATTCAGTACCCTCTAGAGGTGTGTAACTAAGAATAATCCACTTAGGTTGTATCAAACAGCTCCATAGGGAAGCTCCACTTTTTACATTATGATTAACTGAAGAAAAGGCATGATGCTTGGACTATTTTAGTCACTCCTGAGGGGCTCAAGGATTGACAATGGATCCTCTGGAGAATGATTGCTTAATGTAGATTCATTCTTGTACTCTTGTTTATATCTGGTTCTGTTCAAGGTGAGCGCTTCAGGCCCCATGGGGCCTCTTGTTTTTCATTCTGTTGGATTTTTAGTCCAATATATCAGAAGATATTGTCTTGTTCTTTCCCACAATGAAATTTCTTCCTGGTGAAACTTATCACACTGCTTTCGAATTGATCACTGCCAGCCCATAGAAAGTCATCCACATGCATCAAGAGAAGTCCCTGAATCTCCCCATTATAATGTTTAAAGAATAAGGCTAGATCAATCTTGAATTGAATGCAGTCTTGGAGAAGCAGTTCTTTTTCAACACTCGGAAACCAATTCCTGGAAGCCTTCACAAGACCATATACACATTTTTTAAGTTTCCATAAAACAATTTTATCTAGAACAATCTCTCTTGTGATTGTTTATATAAGAATGTCAGATGTCATTGCCAAAAAACAATCTTATGGGCTGTGGGTGAATCTGGCTTAACATCACCCTGCTCCTCAAACCCTCTCACCACCAACTGAGCTTTGGCAATACATATGCCATCTAGATCTTTCTCTGTAATAACCAATCTTGTCGACCCATCTAACTCATCTTGTCGACATTACACTTGGTCCTGTATATTTCATGTACAGTCCATTTAAACTTAAGCTCACCACCGCACTGTGTAATTGCGTAACAGGGTGTCTTAAAATAGAACACTCTAGGTGATGGAACTACTTATTGGGTAGGTATGGTAATTACTCCCAACAATGCAACTGCACTTGTTATTGATAATCCTGTAATCAGTCAGATGTATGGATTCATTGTATGGGACAAGTGATTTGAACAAAAATGCTTCAAAACCTTTTCAAATAATGACTACAGAATTTCTAACGAGTAACTAAATACTAAGTGTTGATGAAGATATGTATATTACAGTACATGGAGGGTGGATTACTACCAAAACACCCTCGTGGTGGCATTTTCACCATGGACTGCCAGTGATCCACTGCAGAATGTCGGTGACAATTTTGTTCATAGTAACCGCGACCAACGCGGATCTGAGTGACAAGGATTAAATATTTTGAGAGCGACGTTAATTAATGTCTCCCGACTTGTGTATGGTTTCCCGACACTCTGCATTCCAGTAAGTTCAGTGTGCATACAGTGACATTTATTCTCATCGCATTCAATACCAGTCATACGTTTTTCTGACTAAATGATGCATTTGAATATTGAAATGCCATTGCATGTTAATATGAATGCTTATAATTTCAAGTCAGGGAACTTTGTGAGTCAAAGGGGGGTGGGGGGTCAGTGTCTAGAAGAATAACAGTTATGGCTTAAAAAACCCCACGAATTTGTGATCACAACGTCATTTCGAGAAGTCACATTCTTGAATCTTCAGAGAGTCATCACAGGGAGGGTATTTCCCCCACCCAAATAAATATTCTTGTCAGGGCAGTTTTGGAACTGATTCCCTAATAACAATTTTAAAAACTTGCATCAGGTCCACAGTACAGACTACAAGAGTGGGACAGAATATGCTAAAACCATAGGGTGGGGGTACACACCAAGAGTAGATCAAAATATATTAAACATGTGTCTTGTTTTGCTTTAAAAATGATTTTATGCCTTGTGTCTGACAAACAGGGAACACTGGTCCAGTTGTTACGTCACATCGTTCACATTAATTATAAATGCAAGTGAGTTGATATTCTGATCGCCTGCCTTTGCTGAAGTCAACGTATGAAGTTCAAATAACTCAAAACAATTGAAAGTGTATTTCACTTCTTTATTCATCAATAAAGTTTACGCAAACATGTTGGGAAACTTGGGGCGGGGGGTTTACACAAAGATGGCAAACAAGTCATCGAAGAAAACATGGAGAGAAGTCTGAGACCTCCATTGTAACGCCATCTCGTCCAACTGAGTTCGGCTCATCGAGCTGAAAAAAAAAAAGAAGACAATGAGGGCGAACAGTGCGCCGAAGGCAGGCAGGCACACTGTGGGGCAAGCCCCTTTCGACCCTCAGTGACTTATACTATTCGATAGCTGCATGTCAAGGCGTGTTAAAGGAGGAAGAGGGTTCTGGTATTCAGTAGGTGTCTCAGGATGGATGATCAGTGGTGCTGGGATGACTTTGTGTAGGTCGTTGACTGAACCCTTGGGTGAGGACCAGAGCGAGAGGAGATCCTCTCACAAAGGTGCTACCTCTCCCCGAGGGTGCTGTAGTGTTTTTCGGGCAATAATATTTAATGGAACAAAATGAAATGGTTTTAGCACGCCGAAGGCACGCAGGGACAGTATGGGGCAAGCCCCTTTTGACCCTCTCTGACCATTTTAGCGGCGTTTATGTCACTTGTTTTTCTTTTTGGGTGGAGGTGGCTGTGATGGAGAGACTGTAGTGGTTGTTGGTGTAGTCGGGCTGTTGATGTTTTTGGAGGACTGACTAGGATGGAATGGTCGAGTCCTGGCTGCTTCAGGATATTTAATGGAGTCTGCGATATTTTATTTTGTATTATTGGTCCAGCCAGTTGAGTTTCTGTGATAGCATCAATTTATCACACCTAACATCTGTTTTAACACCTACTGTTGGTGGTAGCTTAATTAATAGTGGGTAACAATGTAACAAGGAGCACAAAACATTAATTATGATTTATTACTGTAACAACAAACAATGTAAGAATAACAGTCATAAAACTGGTCACATACAAATATTATTTCTTTCATCATTTTACAATTGCTGACTGGTATCAGCCATGTGATTTATTTATAAACTGCTAGAGAACTAATATGTAGAGCACAAAAAAAATACCAAACCATTTTCCAGCAAATGTCTACCGTAATATTTAAAAATATATTTTTATTAATTTTACAAGAAACTTTTTACTTTTCTTCCAAAATGTAGCTTACGACTCCCATTGGAACAAGTGTAGTGCACTCGTTTCAATGTTGGATCATAAGCTATATTTTCGTAGAAAAATAATTTTAAATTTCCACCATATAAAAAAAAAATATATATTTTTCAACGTTTTATTTTCCTTCTGACCCTCATTGTAACAAATGTAATGCACCCGTTTCAATGGTAAACGTTTTTTTATTTTCTCCTTAAAAGAAATGCCGAAAAATTACTATGCCAACAAATTATTTATTTTATTTCCATTTAATGTCCAATGTCTACCTAGCTTCCAAGACGATCCGCGTTGTATCATTGGGCAAGGCACTTTATCCCAGTTGCCTACAGGTGAGCATGATGATGCCGTGTACTAAGGCGTACTGCACATGTCTTCAATTTCTGTAACCCTGCTTAACCCTTTAACCAATGCAGAAGATATCAAAATTTATTATTTTAAATATTATTTTATTTAATTTTTCAAAAAATTCCGACAAAACCATATCATGTGGCCCTTCGTTAGAACGAGCTCATTCCAATGAGGGGTCACATGATATGGTTTTGTCGAAAAATAATATTTTTTCAGCTGCTGAATTTGCATATTACGAGGGCGGATGCGGGCGATTCGTTAAGTAAAGGGTTAGGCGGAGTTTGAACAGAGGAGCTGACAGTTGCTCGTCTTTGCTCGGTGGTTCTCTCTGGGTACTCTGGCTTCCTCCACCTGTAAAACTGTCACGGTCAAGATTAGCCATTGTGCATAAGTATGTAACCTCAAACACCAATAAACAAATATAAATAAATCTATTTACATGTATATTTTTTCCTAAACATGTTTTATAATTTGCATATATGTTCTTTTTTTCAATCGAGAGCATTGTCTGAGGCTAGATTATATCAAATAAACAACTGCATGTTGGCAAGAAAGAATGCTCTTTCTTGCATACATGCAGTTGTTTATTTGATCTAATCTACATTTGCTGTTATCAAATTGCTCATCGGGTATTTTTAAAATCGTGTCTACAAAAAGCTCCCCACCCCTCTCCAACAGAACACAAGAGCCATCATAGTCCTGCAGCTACAAGGAGGGAAGCATTGCTTGGGAACACCACAACCCCTTCTCATTACCACTACTAACTTTCTAGCTAAAGATACAAAAACAGCAGGTATTTAAACAGCATTTAAAGTTTTTTGACTTGGCTCCTGAGGGCTTTGTTAATTTTGGGCACTATACGATCTTTCCAAGAATCGCTGTCCCTAAATTTTGGATAGAAATGCTGAACATATCTTTCAATATATGTCTTTCTTGTCTGGTCCAGTTCACTCTTATTGAATACACCTCCTCTGCAGTATTAAAAATTCACTCTGGTGTTGGAAGAATGAAAAAGTTTGGAGAAAAGTCTTTGAGTTATATTCTTTGCAAAATTCCCCAGACCTGTTGAGTGTGTTTTTATCCTTTTTAATTCTTCATTTTGTATCAAAAAACACTCAGGAATATCTGAGAAATCATTTACTTGTATGTTTGCAGACGGATTTGTGTCCAGATGGAATGGTTGGTCATCGGAGCTATCCGAGGCTGTATCACAGTTGGGTAGAAATTGGTTGTTTGGCCAGGTTTGACCCATAAGCTGACGGAAGTGCTGCTAAAATTTCGTCGGACTTCCTTTCTATTCATCTCTGTTGTATGTGGAAAGTATCCATCCTCTTTTTAAGGGTGTCTATTTTTTTTTATTCAATGCTACCAGTGTTCCATCCCTGGTTGGCATTGTGCAGGCTTCTTAGCACCCTCCCCCTCCCCTCCTTGTAAAATGACCAAGAAAATTTTGAAAACTGCAAATTGGAGACTTTGATGGCTTTGGGGTGAAAATATCATTCATTTTTAGCAGTATTTTTAAAATTTGCAAGTTCATGAGTGGGCATCCAATGAGAGTAATGTATGTCAAGTTGTCACTTCAAAAATCATGCACCACAAATTTCGTCAAAAGCTGAGCACCATTTCAGATGCACTTGTAAGGGGGGGGGGGGGGGGGGGGGGGATTACATTCCTTGGTCAGACCAGATACCAGAGGATTACTATTCAGGTCGCCCACCCTCTCGCTGGCCCTGTGCCTGCTGGAAAAAAAGCAGTGTATAATAATAAACTTTTCGGCTTTTGCCGTTACTTTATTTTTTATATACCCATAACTGTACCCACACGACAAATTTGGGGTCAGACCAGATGCCAGGGGATTACTATCCTGGTCGCCCATCCTCTCTCCGGCCCTGTGGCTGCTGGAAAAAAAAAAGTATAATAATAAACTTTTCGGCTTTTGCCGTTACTTTATTTTTACCTGCGTCGCCAGCGGCAGAGCAGGTCTAGTAACCGCTCAACTCCGTCCGTCAGTCCATCCGTCCGTTCGTCAGTCCGTCTGAAACACTTTTTCCGTCAAAGTTTTCTTGGCTTCTATGAAAGGGAATGATTTTATATTTGGTCTGCTGCTTCATAATGATGAGTTGTATCGTGTAAGCAATTTTCAGATCTGCCGTGCAGCCACTTCCTGTTTGCCGATACTTTGAAATTTTACTGTACCCACTGAACATTGAAATTTTCCGTCAAGGTTTTCTCAGCTTCTATGCAAGGGATTGATTTTATATTTGGTCTGCTGCTTCATAATGATGAGTTGTATGGTGTAAGCAATTTTCAGATCTGCCGTGCAGCCACTTCCTGTTTGCCGATACTTTGAAATTTTACTGTACCCACTGAACATAGAAGTTTTTCGTCAAACTTTTCTCGGTTTCTATGCAAGGGATTGATTTTATATTTCATCTGGGGCCGGATAATGATCAGTTGTATCGTGTATGCAATTTTCAGATCTGCTATGCAGCCACTTCCTGTTTGCCGATTCAATTGCATGCAGCGACGCAGGTCCAGACCCGGTATTGGTCTTGTTTATATACCCATAACTGTACCCACACGACAAATTTGATTCTATATGAGGTAGTTATATGATTCATACTGTAAATACATGTTGGGGGAAATAAAATACATTTATAATTGTTAATCCTTGTTTCATGTGTGCATGGCTTCCACATAGAATAGATATTGGATAAGTCCCAACACCACCAGTAGGGCCTACTTTGCAATTTATCAAATTAACTTTAAGCTATTCAGATCACAAGAGATTTTCCACATTGACCAATGTGCGCCTACCCTTCCCCATCGTTTGATTATTTCGGGCTACCACCATTTTTGTCCATCCTACATTTTAGCCAACGGCAATGAACCATACATGTGCATGTAATTCCATCCCCACAGTGTGAGATCTAGCAATCTAACCTCCCCATAATGTATTGTAAAATATTTTGTAGCACTTACGACTGCTTCACCAATAGACTTCAATCCTCCCCATTGAACTCTATATTTTCCACCTTTCTCAATGGCATGGGCCTCTGTCAAAAAATACCGGCTTGCCTGAATTTGCAGAGTGTCGTCTTCAGTATACCTAACCAAGTAATGACTGGGTCTACTCATAAGTCAGAGCCATGTTGAAAAATGTACAGCAAAACCGGTAATCCGTACGTATTTAAAGAGATGTCTTACCAAAACTTTTCTCCACATTAGCCAATAAATGCACTTGTTTTTTCTGCTTATAAAGCTGTATATTTGTAATTGTAAGTGGGGTCAGTGCCGGGAGAGGGTGGTGGTGATGTTATAGGGTGATTTTAAAGGGATACGGATGGGACGGTTTTCCAAATAGGTTGATGAAACTGATAGAAGGTGCTCTGGCAAAAATCCTGATAAAGTACATGCACCCTTCCCATTTTGGGGCAAATGTCCTCTATGTTCGTATCGTTAAGATGCGAAACTAAAAACACCCACTAAAGGTTTGTTTGAGGTTTTTAGTTTCACACATCAACAATGACACTTTGGTAAACTGCTGATCTGTTGCGAGAATTGAACTGCGACCAATCTGGGAACACTGTGACAGGTGTTCAGTTTCAACTCCAGATTTCAATGAAGGTACGACGGGTCACTCTCATCTTTTAAGAGTTTTTCACTGAAAAGGTAAATTCCAGTTTCATCAAATGCAGCTATGTCATTCATGTTTCATGCTAGTAATTTTCACTGGTGCTGTTTTATTGTGATTTAACCCTGATAATGACGGTAAAATAGAATAAGATTATGGGCCTTGTACACACCTCGGTAGCACGTTTTTGTTTTTTTTATGCTCTGGAGTCGTGAAATTGAATTGGACCCCAACACTTTTATTCAAGCTGCGCAGTTTTTGTTTATGACGACTGGCGAAACCAAACTGACTTAGCTCGTATTGTTTCTTCATAAATATCACATTGGAATTTTTTAAATAAGAAATAAAGACCAACAATGCTTTGGTGAATTTGTATTTTGTTGTGATCTGTCAAAACGTCTGGCATCAGATGCAGTGGAATTGAATTTTTGAAGGCTGTCATTGCTATTGAAGAGCCGACTCAAAAACTCACGACCGACAATAAGGGGGGCTGGGGCCTAACACTGAAAAAATATTTTCAACTTGAATTTTAACGTGTACATATATATACAATGGATTAGCATTATATTCACATCAGATGTTTTTTTTTTAAGATAATCGTGGCCACTCGTCGCGGTGACACCACTCGACCTTTGAATTTAATTGTTCATTTGTCAGTTTTATCACTAATCCCTGTCACTCGAGATCGCAGTGATTGTACACATAGACGAGTGAGTCCACCGTGGGTTTTAATCCTCTACTCGTAGTCACCCCAGCGGTGACAGGTGTTTTGGTAGTAATCCCCCCTCCACGTACTGTATCTATGAAAAATGTACACAAGTAAAAGCACTATAAGCATTTTGTATGTTTGAACATCAGAAATAGAAATACAATACATGGAGGGTGGATTAATAAACGCAGATGATATCAAAATTTATTATTTTATTACTGTTTTTTAAAATTTTATAAAAAATTTCAACAAAACCATATCATGTGACCAATGAGGGCTCACCTGATATGGTTTTGAAATATTTTGAAAAATGTATTTCTTTCAACTGCTGAATTTGCAAATTACATGGACGGATGCGGGCAATTCGTTAGGTAAAGGGTTAACCCTTTAACCCAACAAATCGCCCGTATCCACCCGCGTAATATGCAAATTCAGCAGTTGAAAAACTATCATTTTAAAAAAAATTTAAACAGAACCATATCATGTGACCCCTCGTTGGAATGAGCTCGTCGAGCTCATTCCAATGAGGGGTCACTTGACATGGTTTTGTTGAAATTTTTTGAAAAATTTAAAAAATGATATTTAAAATAATAAATTTTGATATCGTCTGCATTGGGAAAAGGGTTAATGTCATACTTATCTTATTATTTGGGAGTGCGGTGACTCAGTGGTTTACGGAATTGGACTTCAAACTGAAGAAAGGTCCATGGTTCGATTACCACCAGGGGTAACTGCATTGTGTGAGGCCTTGGGCAAGGCACCCACATGGGGGCAAGGTGGCACTGTGTACTAAGGAGTAACGCACGTCGATGGTGCACTTATCTTCAAATAGTGCTAACCCTGCTTGTGTAGAGTTAGTACGTTGGGGAGTCAGTTGCTCGCCATTGCTCAGTTTCTCTTTGGGTACTCCGGCTTCCTCCACTGTAAAACTGTCCGACATGAGGTGACCCTGGGTGTCAAAAGTGTTGTTAATCCCCAGTATATAAATAAATCTTATTATTATTATTTTGTTTAAAACATTCGCTATTCCGTGGACTCTCGAGAAATAGCCTATAGTGACCAGCTGAAATAAGTACAGTAGAATCCTCTTAATTGAATATCTGTTTTGCCAGTGAAAATTATTCAATTAACAGGAGTATACAATTAACAGGGATTTGGTCAGTTTCCTGTGTTCTGGAGGTAAACTGAGCATTTATTCTATTATATCTTATTTGACAGAGCTCATAGAGGTCTGTCAAACAAGATATAATAGAATAAATGCCTGTGTTGGATGTAGTGGGGCCAAAAAGGTTGATAAATAATGGGAGTTTGGTGCGTGTCACAGTAATTTTTTCGACATATTACAAAAATTTATATACAATTAACAGGAGTTTACTCTACAACCCATATGCAATTAACAGATCAAATGTGTACTGAAGGTATGGTAAATGGTTTTGTGTTTGAAAATTATATTCAATTAACAGGGATACACAATTAAGAGATATCCAATTAAGTGGGCTCCACTGTAGTAGGATTCCCAGTATGAAATTTTATTTTAGAATCTTCCTTTGTTGAAAATTCCAGTCTTTGGCATAATATCGTGAGACGCTCCAAGAAAGAGAGAGGGGGAGAGAGAGAGAGCGAGCTTTCAAAAAAAAATAACGTGAAGAATGGGAATTATCAGCAGAAGGGAAAATATGGTCAATATTTTCTGCTGGTTATCCCTCATCTTATTTCAGTTGACACTGCATTGGCAGGATAGAAGTATAAAATATAATTAAAAATTAGGTTTTATTCAGATATATGATAAATTATAAATTTTGAATGTAGTAGTAGGTCTATTAAACAGTTACCAAGGCCGACAAACCACACTCTATGTTGATACAACCTCAAAGGCAATCAAGGAATGGATTAATTGAGTGATTACGGTGAACAAAGGAAACTTCTGGGACAGTAGCTTAATTATTGTCATTGTATAATCAGAGACTCCAGAAATATCTAGGCTTATTACATGCAAAGGTTGATTTTTTTAACCCTCTCTGGACACTGATGTAAAAATCTCAAAATTTCAGGCTGCTAATTTTTCCCATGATGCAACTAGAACTTTAATCAATCCAGCCTTGTTTGACAGAGCTCATTGAGCCCTGTCAAACAAGACTGAATTGATTAAATTTCTAGTTGCATTATGGGAATAATGGCTGCTTGAAATTTTGGTATTTTGACATCAGTGTGCAGGGGGTTTTAACCCTTTACCCAACACAGATGATATCAAAATTTATTATTTTAAATATCGTTTTTTTTAATTTTTCAAAAAAATTCATCAAAACCATATCATGTGACCCCCTCATTGGAACGAGCTCAATGAGCTCGTTCCAATGAGGGGGTCACATGATATGGTTTTGTTGAAATATTTTGAAAAATTTAATTTTTTCAACTGCTCAATTTGTATATTACGCGGGCAGATGCGGTCGATTCGTTGGGTAAAGGGTTAATAGAAATCTACTTTAGTGCAATAAAGCGTTTGTTTAGTACTCATTGAATGTTTAGTACTCATTGAATGAATGATAAAGAAAACAGAAATCTACTAATTTACATTATTACTTTCCAAAGTGTGATTTGCTGGGATTTCCAGTGTGCTACGATATCTTACCCCCCTGGGTATCTCCCCCCCCCCCTGGGGAAGATAACCCAGTTTATCCCCCCCTCCCCCCCCCCCCCCCCCCCCAAGGTGGGGGAGATAGCCTAGTTTATCTTACCCCCACCATGATTATCTTCCCCCCCAATCTGACATTTTTTTTTATTGAAGACTAATACATGGTCGAGTCCTATAACAGTTTTATATCATGGAAACTGTTCATAAATGCTGATTTCACAAAAGAAAAAAAATTTATACTTTTGAAGTCCAAGCTGTGGGGAATATGTCCTGGTCATGATATCTTTCATTCCACACCTGAAATTTTTACCTGCAGCTAGCAGCTCTATAAGTGGCAATGTCGGTCTGTCGGTTGGTCTGTCTGTGACCAACTAGTTTCAAAACTCAATAACTTTTGAAATACTTGATGGAATGACTTTATATTTGGCATGTTAGTGTATCTTATTGATTTCTGGCCATTGTTCAATGCATGTGTTGTTCCAAATATTTTTCTTGGAGTTATGGCCCTTGATGAACTTAGAATTTTGTGAGATTGCACCACCTGTCGCAGCTACGGCATCGATGTCGCGATTTTTTTTTTAACATATAATATTATATAATATATATTTACCTGGTCTAGTACTAAAACAGTTTTATATCATGGAAATTATTCATAAATGACGATTTTGCAAGAAAAAATTTTGACTTTTGAAGTCCCAAGTGGGGGGAAGATGTAGTCACAATATCTCCCCCCCCCCCACCATCCCCCACCTGAATTTTTTTTTATTGAAGACTAATACTTGGGCAAGTCCTAAAACAGTTTTATATCATGAAAACTATTCATAAATAGTGATTTCACACAAGAAAATATTTTTGCCTTGAAGTCCCAGGTGAGGGGAAGATGGTCATGGTATCTTCCCCTCCAGCTGAATTTTTGTTTTGAGTCATACAACAGATTCAATTGTAAATTTTTGTAGGTAGGCTCAACTGTTACTGCAACAAATTAAGAATTTTGGACTGAAATACAAAATTTTGTCTCAATGGATCCAGATAGTTTAAATATCCTCTATCTATAACCACGATTAACAAGTTTTCCAACTAGTACCAACTGTTTATGGTATCTTAAATGGGATTCAGATTGAATACAAGAGAAAAAAAAAATGTAAATGAAAAAGAAGGTAAAAGAAATTTAGGTGGGGTGGGGGGAGATAATCAGGGTGGGGGAGATATGCAGGGGGGGGGGGAAGATAAACTTATACCAGGTTTGATTATAAATGATAACTTCACAAGTGAATTATGCAATCAACAATTGTGTCATGTATCTGTGCATGCAAACGAAGATGCTTTGCCGTGGATGTAATGGGGACTTCATAGCTTTTTGTGTTTTTGAACCCTTTACCTAACATGAAAAGCAGACAACACTTGCAAACAAAATTCTTGAATAACTAATTATTTTCATTTTTTGTCTCAAAAACAACCTCGTTTCAAAAACATAGGTTATGACCCCTCTTTGGAACAGGCTCGATGAGCTCGTTCCAATGAGGGGGTCATAACTTATGTTTTGGAGACAAAAAATGAAAAAATAATGAAAATTAATTGGTGATTTTTTAGAATAGCACTGGCCGGTTTTGGCTGTTATGTTAGGTAAAGGGTTAAATAATATAATTATTGTTAATAATAAAAAGTAATATAGAGAGTAATCGCTTGACTAGACTGGTTACGTGAAATAAGTCATTCGAGGCAAGGGACTATATTGTTAAACACTTGTGCGCATTCATGATTTATTTCACATAACCAGTCCAGTCAAGCGATTACTCTCAAAATAATGCTACAGATATACAGAATATAAAATTTGTCTGCAATGCAAAATGAGCCATTCCCAAATCAGCATTCTGTTTTGGTTCTTTTCTTTCCTCTGAGTTCAAACATTGAGGCTTATTTGCAAAATCTAATTAATGTATTTATCCAACAGGTGCAGGACACCAACCATACAGTCAGGGTTTCCGCTAGACCAGCTGCGGGTCCGTCGACCGGACCCATTCCCCCCAGCGATCATACTATGATCAGTCAGAAAAGCTGGTGGTTAAAATGTCGAGTACAATACTGTATCATGATGACACTCAGGATCATTTGTTTCCACGTAATATAGGCATAATTATGTTGTATACTATGCCTACTATTACTGGCGACAACCTGATACTTTATAACCCCCAGAAGAGAGGGGAAACAAAGTTCAAATCCTAAACATCGCCTATAAAATTTCGGACTCATATTGTCGTGTTTGGTCCGAAATCACTGGCTTTTATTTCGAGCAATAAAAGATGTAATTGCACGTGCATGACATCACACGTTTGCATCATGGTTCTTTTCGATATTACCGCGAGCAGTTGTAAACAAAGCTCTAACTTTAGAAAAAAACTTTTTAAACGCTGAAACCAATTTCGTTTCGTTCTCTCTGCATTTCCAATTATTTACGTTGGCACGTATCAGGTTGTATAAAAAAATTGAAGTCAAGCGTCGCAGTCACTCAGGATTCATGGATTTTGTGTTGTTTTGGGTTTGTATTTTTATGAAACCTCTGACCAGATGTAGTATTGTGTGTCCCGTGGGAATTTAGAGAATTGTAGGAGGAAAAAATACATATTTTCCACTTCAATTATTCAGCATTTTAGTGACTAGAATGCCCCCAGAGGCCACCAGAGAGCACGGAAAAATCAAAATATTCCCAGGCCCTCCTCTATACGCACGTGCCTTTGGCATCTGAGTTTTCACTTTCTTTAAACTACCAGACCCACAAACTTTTCCCTACCAGAAACCCTGGTACAGTAGAATAACTTTGAGTATGTGGAGGGTGGATTACAACTATATCACGATGGCGGAGATTTCCTACCCGACTATTATAATTTACAGTTTCTGAGATCAAAGGAAAAGAAGCATCAGAAAACATTCAGCTCATGAACAACCGGTGGTCCACAAGCTGAAAATAGGGGGGGGCAGGTGCCCAGTCCAGAAAAATCCGAAGGGGGGCAGGTGTCCTCTTCTGTCAATTTTGATAGGGGGGGAGGGGGGGGCAAACAGCTGGGGGGTGGGGGGGAGGGGAGGGGAGGGGGCAGGTGTCTGTATCCCATCCAAATTCATCAAATCACCCTCTTTATTTATCTGGAATATTCAACAATAATGCAAGATGCCATTAGAATGTTTCAAATGTTTATTGAAACAATATATTTTCCCAAGGCTGCTTATTTTTAGACATTGCATCATTCCCGAGAGTAACATTTCAAGGAGGGTAACTCTAATTCAAATACATACAGCAGCAATATCTAGCCTTATGTGAGCTTTTGGTTTCAAATTGTCATTACCTTTCTCTTTACAAGTTTGAGTGTTGTAAGGCTGAAAAAAAAGTGTTTTGATTCTCAGGCACTCCCTCATTGAATTTGAACATACATTTTTACAGGAGAACCCTGTTAATTGAATAGCCACTTTGCCAATGATAATTATTCAATTAACAGGAGTATTCAGTTAACAGGGATGTGTCACCGAAACTTTTTACATTTTTTGATTGATGCATATTTATTTAGTTGCATCTCCAATATGTATGCCTTATTACAATTTACAGGCACTCTCCCATTAATTGTAATCAGGCAAATGCTAATAGATTAAATACTTTAACCCTCTGCATTTTGATGTCAAAATGCTGAAATTTTGAGCAGCAAATTTTTCCCATGATGCAACTAGAAATTTAACCAATTCAATCTTGTTTGACAGAGCTCATTGAGCTCTGTCAAACAAGAATGAATTGCTTAAATTCTGAGATGCATTATGGGGAAAATGTGAAGATTGAAATTTTACGTTCTGACATCAGAGTGCAGGGGGTTAATTTAAAGATAATATGGAGGGCATCAAAAGCCTTTGAATTGCAGTACCTACAGTTTGTTTTTAGAGGAATGTTTTATTTTTCAAGTTAATAATGAATTTATTTTTATACATATTCTCTTTCTATATTTCTGTCTGTAAAAAAGGCAGACGAAATACTCTCCATGTTTGCTCACTTGTTGCAAAAGAAAAAGAAAATTTAAAAATAAACCCCTCCCTCCCTCACTGATTTGAAAAAAAAAATTGCCTGAGAATCGATTTATTTATTTTGTGTGGCCTAAAAGATAGAAAGTATATTTGTTAACATGTAAGAAGAACCAGTAGGATATACAACATTCAAACAAAAGGCTCCATTTCTCCTCATCTTCCTCCCTCCCATCCACATGCCACACATTCAGCCCATCACTCTTTGTCCCATTAACACCTTACCCAACGTAACAGTGCCAGCACTATTCACAGGAAAACACGATTCGATTTTTGTTTCATTATTTTTAAATTTTTTGTCTCAGAAACATAGCTTATGAGCCTACATTTGAACGAGCTCACTGACCTCGTTCCAGTGAGAGGGCATAAACTATGTTTTTGATGGAAATAAAATAAAAAATTTACTTATTCAAGAATTTTGTTTCCATGTGTCATCTTACTTTTCATGTTAGATAAAAGGTTAACAAAGATGAAAAATAACACCAAAAAACAAGAATGCATAAGTTAGGCCACACAAAGTAGATCTTCTGTTTCTCAGGCCATTATTTGTAAAATTGCATGCGGGCGAGCAGTTTTTTATTTCATTTTTTATCTATGTAATGATTTCTTTGCCATCAAAAGTTCATGTTCTTGGTTTATGTTTTAGCCCTCATAATCTACGAAATAACATGGGTGGGGATGTGTTTCGTCCCTTGAGAGCAAGAAGGCTTTGCAATGCTAGACCATTGAAAAGCCTTCTTGCACTCAATGGACAACTTTATCAATTTTTTTAACTTGGGTAAAACATCAGACATAAACCATTTAATTTTTATTTTTTTCGAGTTTACATTGGTTATAAAAAGAGAGCATGCAGCAGCCTTTCAAAAGAACCATGCGGGAGGGCCTGAGAAACATATTTTTATTTTTTTTAGGCCTTAGCAAAGTTAGAATAATTCAGACAGAGACACATCAAGGAAAGTAGATTTTGTCTCTTTCAGAATCATTCAGAAAGTTAGAAGTGTCTTCACATGAGCAGAAAACACACAAATGCTTTTTTCCATCTTAATCAGGGAGAATATTTAACAGATGAGCCTTAGTAATCTGAATCTAATTTTTCCCATAGACAACTCTGTTCTGACAAATAGTCCATAAAGAATGCTTCCTAATGACAAAATGTCAGACAGGGCTGTCGATGAACAAACTGAACCTGAGTAATTCATCATTTGCCTGAATTCAAGATCTGGCATGTATGTCACATTTATTATTTCACATACAGTTCGTGGAGAGTGGATTGTAACTAAATCACACGTGGAGTGGAGTGGAGTGGAGTGGAGTTATCACCCAAGCTATAACTTTCAAATTTTGTACATATCTACAAAAAACACAAGCAATGTTTCAGCCAGTGGACCTCCGGGTTTAACCTGGAGGTCCATTGGCTGAAACTTTGCTTTTGCTGGTTTTGCTTTGCAACAAATTTGCAATTATTGCTTAGGTGGAATCTCCACCCTGCGGGTGATTTAATACACTCTCCATGTACTGTATCTCCCAATCATGTGACTGGCAAATTGTATATTTTTTAAACACGACACACATCTCTATATCTGGTAATGTCAAAGGGCCTGTCTGTGTGTTCATCTGCCCATCTTTCCTTCCATCCAGCCTTGCATCCATCCATTCATTCATTCATTCATTCATCCATCCATCCATCCATCCATCCATCCATCCATCAGTCCAGAGAGTTTTTAAACTCAATAACATAAAAATTCTTGGTGGAATGACATGATATTTTGTATGCAAGTTTATCTTTTTGACTTTTATCCACGTGTCCATTGCAGTTGTTATTCAGCTTTTTTTGTCAGAGTTATTTCCCTTTATGGACTTAGGATGTGTTTCATTTTTACCATCGTAGCAGCATCGTTGTGATCATACAGTTTTCAAAAAATCTAACTTGTGTGTAACATCATGGGTTGAGAAATGGAATTAAAAAAGTGATGATGTTTGTCATTTGTTTTAATGGAAACCTGGCTGAATAGTGGCATTTTTGTTTATTCTGAAGCTATTTTTTACTTTGAAACTTGTGGCTCCGACAGAGATGCTTTGGAATTAAACTTAGAAATTTTGTACATGTTTGGGCACAACAAGAGGGTGATGCATATCAGTTATTTTAGATAAAAATTTTTGGATGTATATCTGTGGTACTTTTTACATTAAGTCATACAGTACGTGGAGAGTGTATTATCACTAAATCACCTGCAGAGTGGAGATTCCACCCAAGCAATAATTGCAAATTTGTTGCAAAGCATAACCAGCACAAGCGAAGTTTCAGTCAATTGACCTCCGGGTTAAACCCGGAGGTCCATTGGCTGAAACATTGATTGTGTTTTTTGTCGATATGTACAAAATTTGAAAGTTATGACTTGGGTGATAACTCCACTCCACGGGTGATTCAGTTACAATCCACTCTCCACGTACTGTAGCTCTCAGGTGCATCAAGACTGGACATTGATTCATTGATTTATTGGTGTTTAAGGTCACATATTTCTGCACAATGGCTAACCATGACCGTGACAGTTTTACGGGTGGAGGAAGCCGGAGTACCCGGAGGGAACCATCGAGCAACGTCGAGCAACTGTCAGCTCCCCAACATACCCATTCCACACAAGCAGGGTTAGCATTGGTTGAAGACAGGTGCACCATCGACGTGCAGTACGCCTTAGTACACAGTGTCACCATTCCCCCATGTGGGCAATGGGGGGTGAAGTGTCTTGCCCAAGGACACAACGCTGTTGCCGCAGGTGGGATTTGAACTGGGGACCTCTCGGCTTGCAGCCTGCACCTCTACCAACTGAGCCACCGCACCCCTGACTGGACATTTAAATTGATTTGTTTTTCAGTCCATAAAAGAAATCGATTAATTTTAGGGACAAAAAAATGCCAAGATGATTGGATATTGATAGATATCGTGATTAGTCTTGCGGCGATCCATCCATCGGTCCAAACCCAGATTCAGTATATTTAACCCTCAGCACATGGGGGGGGGGGGGGGGGGGGGGCACTAAAAAGTTGGAAATGCCCCCTCCCCCCCCTGCTCAGCACACTAATTTTAAAACATCATAATTTCAGGCTGCATATATTCCTGGAAGCCCATGTTTGTCTTTATTTAGAAGCACAGATGCCACAACCTAATAATAATAATAATTTACTTATATAGCACTTAATTCAAAAAAAAAATCTGCTCTAAAGTGCTTACATTTTAAAAAAGAGAAAAAGGAAATGAAGAAAGAGTGGTTAACAATCAAAAGCCAACTTAAACAAATAAGTCTTTAAACCTGTTTTGAAGTCTTCAGTTTTGGAGATGTTTCGCAGTGAGGGGGCAGCAAAAGCGAAAAATCGCTTTCCTGCCTCCGATCTCACATGTGGGATGTCAGGAAGGTTATCCAATGACGACCTAAGATTCATATGGCTTCATATTCTGTGGATGTGCTTCAGGTTATTTTTGATTTGAAATTATTTAGTCTGTGAGGATTTGCCTTGTTATAATTTATGGGAGAGTGCCAGTAGGCACTCACCCATAAATTGTAACATGGCAAAGAGACGTAGACAAAGTTGGATGAACAAAAATAATTTTGCACCCTACCAGTTAATCTAAATTTCAATGCATTCAGTTAACTTTCTGTATTATTAACCCTTTACCCAATGCAGAAGATATCAGAATTTATTATTGTAGTAATCTCAATTCACACCTATATGCCAATCATATATCACTCTCACCCTATTGCCAGTGTGGAGAGATCGAGTCGACTGAGCACTTTCTGTTAATGTGCCCTCTTTACTTTAATATTCGTAACCGTACCATTGGTCAGCTATCTTTTATTCCAAATGTTTCAGTCTTACTCTATGGCTCCGAATTTTTGAGTAACGAAGAAAATCGTTCAGTCGTTGACCTTGTCCAGGATTATATTATAGCTTCAAAGCGCTTCTAGTAAGTGTATATAGATACGTGCATGCACGCGCACGTGAGAGTGCATGAATGTATGCATATGTATGTAAATATATATGTTTGTGTGTGCGTTTATGTGCGTGCGTATGTATGTTAAGTATGTATGTGTGTGTGTGTGCGTGCGTGCTTGTATGTGTATCTGAATGTATGTGTATATATATGTGTGTGTATATATATCGTCGACTGAGTGCTGGAATGTTCTATGTCCCACAGGGGACATAGAACGTTCTAGCACTCAGGCGACGATGTGTATCTGTGTATATATGTATGTGTATGTGTAAGAATGTAGATGTCTTCCCTATGCACAGTTCATATCCAACTTGTACGTGTGCTGTGGCTACAGTCTACTTGTATTCTCTGTAATACTAGATGAGTTACCGGATCAGTTTGCACCCAGGTTGGCTTCTCGCTTTCTTTCTTCATTCCAATATTCTCTTTTTTCCTACAGTACCTCTCATGTTAATTTCCATGGTTTAAACAATATAAATGAAACTGTACGAGTGTCATTAATCCCATTATATCGTTATATTGTAAATGTCAAACGTGGAAACGACCTTTTATAAGCTCTTTAGCTTTCTTTTGGATCCACCATCAACAATGTTGTACTTTGTATCTCTTGAAATGTTGAACAAATAAATATTGTTTAAACTAAAATTTATTATTAAATTTAAATATCATTTTTTCAAATTTTTCAAAAAATTTCCACAAAACCATGTTATGTGACCCCTCATGGGAACGAGCTCAACGAGGGGTCACATGATATGGTTTTGTGGAAATGTTTTAAAAAATATTTTTTCAACTACCGAATTTGCATATTACGCAGGCGGATACGGCCGATTCGTTGGGTGTTAAGTTAAATGTTATCTCTCTTGACTCATCATGCATTCAATTAACTTTCTGTAATATTAAGTTAAATGTTATCTCTCTTGACTCAAATGTAAATGACTAATGCTAAAAGCGAGGGAGATTTTGTTTTACAAAAAGAGGACAAGTTGATCCTCATGCTGGGAAATAACACACGAACGATTGTATAGGTTACGTGGGGGTTACATTCATTGTAAAATAACGAACACAGTACAGGTAACAATAAAACAACACAGCATAAATTAACTTCCTAATCCCGCATGTTTTGCCAGTCGGATACGACGAGCTTTCAGAACATGCTCGACCCAAAGCTTACACATTGCATCCACATATGACCAGAGTGGCATGCCGTTTACATCTTAACAGAATTTCTATCAAAATAAATAGCAACTACTAAAGCGTCATCTCACCAAAGCGAGACTGCGATTTAGTTGTTACTATTTAACCCTTTACCTAACACAAAAAGCAGACAACACTTGCAAATAAAATTCAATAACCAAATCGAACCAGCAAACATGTTTTGGCCCATCTGTGAAATATTCAAATGGTGTGATTTGAAGTCCCTAGAAATACAATATTCTATTTGTGGTTATAAATGATCAGCAACTGTTGTGTTGAAAGGCTTTATTTGTGCTTGTCATAATCAATTATTTCTGCTTTCCAGTATATTATGGTACTTTGATAAAATAGTAAGTGTAAGGATACCCTAACTGGTACAGTGCTGGAAGCCCATATTTGGGCTTTATTCTGAAGAGCAGGTGCCGCAACTTAAAGCAACAAATGTTTTGTGCTAGGCCACACCTCCTACTATTAACCCTCCACACCATGTCAATAAAACATATTCTGTGGATGTGCTTCATATTATTATGCCCCCGAGAAATTTTCTTGAGGGCATTATGTTTTCACCATGTCTGGCGTCCGGCGTCTGGCGTCCATCTGTTAACTTTTTGCATTCCGTCAGTTAACTAAAGTTCTACCAACTGGATCTTTACCAAACTTCATATACAAGTTAGGTATGATAAGTGGAAGAAGCCTATTTATTTTGACCATGAAGTGCCAAAGGTCAAGGTCACAGTGACCTCCAATGTTAAATACGCTTGAAATTGGTTTCCGCTCTTTAAAGTTCTATCAACTGAATCTTTACCAAACTTCATATGTGGGTTAGGTATGATGAGTGGAAGAAGCCTATTTATTTTGACCATGATGTGCCAAAGGTCAAGGTCACAGTGACCTCCAATGTTAAATACACTTGAAATTGATTTATGCTCTATGACTAAAGTTAACAAGACTGATCCAGTTTTTTTGGTTTTTTTTATGTACAGTTAAACCTGTCTTGAGAGACCACTGTCTTGAGAGACCACCTGTCTTGAGAGACCACATCTGCCAGGCACCGATTGGTTTTACTCTATAATGGACCTGCTGTGGGAGACTACCTGTTTTGAGAGACCACCTGTCTTAGAGACCACTGTGACCTGGTACCAAGTTGTATTTTTATGCCATAATGGACCTGTCTTGAGAGGCCGTCCCTTTGAAGACTGAAACCATGATAAAAACCTTTACCTGTTCTGGAATTGGAAAATCCATTGTGGTTATACTAACATAAAATTATTAAAAGCTCTTGATTGGGTTTCAATTGCTATTCAGTTACACAACTCATTAAAGATTGAGATGTTTTTATAAGACCCCTGTGAAAAGTTTAGGATTATTGCTGAATAAACAATTTCATACATATCTGAAATGTGACAGGATTATAAAAATAAATTTGTAGATTTTCAACACTAATTTATTTTTATAATTTTTATAACAGTCCATTTCAATTTGTTACAAAAACTTCATAAAAAAGAAAACTACAAAGTAATTACAAAAATCCATTCTCTATTTCTGAATTTTGTGGTTGGTTATTCACCTACTTGAGAAAACCTGAAACCTGTTATGAGAGACCACTTTTGTGTGGCCCAAAGGGCAGTCTCTCAAGACAGGTTCTACTGTAATTAGGCTTTTCCAAACCCAGTTTGGGAAAGACTATTGTTATTCTTCTTTTTCAAAATTTTTCTTCTCTATTTTTTTTTTTTTTCCCTCCCTGAATTTTGTCTGTTGAACTGCTCGAAAACAAGTTGTACAATTTTGACCAAATTTGGCACACTTATGTAATGTCATAAAATCTAGTGAAATGCGGTATCATCATATCTGTGAAAACGCGTATTTTCAAAATATTCTGCCAAAACCTTCAAAATTTCACCATTTTTCGAATGTCTCAAAATTGTTTACAGTTATTTCTTCCACACATTTACAGCATAATATGATACACCACAATCACCACTCAAATCTTTCATCATTAACCCCCACTGGCCAAAAATGACATGAATATAGATTTTTTCTTCAAAATTGACCAACTTCAAGGGCAAATTTCTCTAATAACAAGGTTGTTGTAACAATTATTTTGGTTTGGATAGATGCAACAATGATTGCGGAATGAAGTTACTGCATTCTTTTTAATCTCAGATTTAACCCTCAAGCACAATGAGGGCGAGGATAAGAGTACCGTTTGAAAATGCCAAAATTAGCCAACTTTGGTTGCTTTTTCTATCATTTTGGAAAGGGTTAATTTCAAACACTTTTCATGTACGTATTCACAATTGACTACCGAGCATATTTGCTGTTGTAAGTTTAGTTGTAAAGTTTAACCCTATCCCATTCTGGTTGCATAAAAGTAGGTACCGTCCAAAAAAACTCCAATTTTTTCAGAATTTGGTAAGTTTAGGTGGCGATTTACTCCATTTTTAATTGCTTGAGCTCTGAATGTTTTCTGTAGCTGCTTGCATCAGTCAAAGTATGACAAATCTTGTTCTATATGTTATTATTAAAAGTTTAACCCTTAGCAGATTTGAGACTTCCCATAAGGGTACTGTCGGAATAATTGTTATTTTCGCCAACTTCAAGGGCAAATTTCTCTAATTACAAAGCAGTTGTAACAATTATTTTGATATGGCTAGATGCAACAATGATTGTGAAAGAAAGTTGCTGTTTACTTCTTAATCTCAGATTTAACCCTCAAGCACAATGAGGGCGAGAATAAGAGTACCATTTGAAAATGCCAAAATTAGCCATCTTTGGTTGCTTTTTTCTATCATTTTGGAAAGGGTTAATTTCCAAAACTTTTCATGTATGTATTCACAATTGACTACCGAGCATATTTGCTGTTGTAAGTTTGGTTGTAAAGTTTAACCCTTTCCCATTCTGGTTGCATAAAAAAGTAGGTCCCTTCCAAAAAACTCCAATTTTTCAGAATTTGGTAACTTTAGGTGATGATTTACTCCATTTTTAATTGCTTAAGCTCTGAATTTTTTCTGTAGCTGCTTGCAGCAGTCAAAGTATGACAAATTTTGTTCCATATGTTATTATTAAAAGTTTAACCCTTGGCAGATTTGAGACTTCCCATAAGGGTACTGTCGGAATAATTGTTATTTTCGCCAATGTTTACATGCACTTTCTCAGCACTGGAGCCATATTGTCTCAAAAGCTTTTCCATGAGAGGATTGGGCCTTCAGACAAAAAAAAAATTGCTGTTATATATTTTATTCAAAGATTTAACCTTCACCTAGTTTTCTGGCCTTGAATTTGAGTGCCCTAAAATTCTTCATAAAATTGGAGCTCACTTTTCTTCCATTTTCGAAAGGAATATCGAAAAATGATTTACATGTTCGTATTTACAATTGCCTACCGAGCATATTTGCTGTTGTAAGTCTAGTTGTAAAGTTTAACCCTATGCTCGTTCTGTTTGCATAAAGATAGGTGCAGTCCCAAAAAACTATCGTTTTTCAGAATTTGGTAAGTTTAAGTGACGATTTACTCCATTCCAAATTGATTGAGCGCTGAACGTTTTCTAGGGCTGTATGCAGCAGTCATAGTATGACAACTTTTGTTTTATATGTCATTATTCAAAGTTTAACTGTTGGCAGATTCGACACTGCCCATATGGGTACGGTCGGAATAATTGATATTCTCATAAAATCACTGAATATTGATAAGCATGCAGTGGTAGTTTGGAATACAATATCCAAAAATGCTTTAGAAATTCGGATTCACAGTTCAATTCCAAGAATAGTTTCTGTTAAAAGGTTGCTGTAAAGTTTAACTCCATCCCTGTCTCAAATGCATAAAAATTGGTGCCATCGAAAAAAAATTCTAATTTTTTCAGAATTCCGTAGGTTTAAGTGACAATTTACTCCATTCCTAATTCACTGAGCACTGAATGTTTTCTATGCCTGCATGCAGCAAGTATAGCATGACAACTTCTGTTTTATACGTTATTATCAATAGTTTAACCCTTGGAATATTTAGGAGTTCCCATGTGGATATAGTCGGAATAATTGTTATTTTTGTAAAATCAATCCCTGAATATATTGGTAACCGTGCAGTGGCCTTTCGGTGGTTCTACATGAAGCCGCAAATAGTCAAGGTTGAAAAGTTCATCAAATAGACAGATATAATGCCTAACTCAGCCGGTGACAGGCAAATAATGAATGGAAAAGTCGTTGAATTGAGAATAAGGTAGGGACGAATCGTGCCCTCGGTTTCCACCTGATCCACGGTATTTCCACGCGCGGCACTTGACAAAGATACTAAACTGTCGGGCAGGGACAGTAGAAAACATTCTGAGAATTTCAAGTTGCTGTCTTGCATGGTCGGGACATAATTGGAGTATATCCGACATTGTAACTTTTCAATTTGAATGTTAAAGTAGCCAGATGACGGCTTTTTCTCCGCTGGATCGAGTTGTCAGTTTCTGCCGGGACGGTCTAAAATAAGCAGTTTAACTTGAAACTTTCTGTCCCATATGAATGTGTGAATATTTAAAGCTGGACAGTTCATCAAATAGACAGAAATAATGCCAAACTCGACCGGTGATAGGTAAATAGTGAATGGAAACGGCATTGCATTGGGAACAGAGTAGGGATGAATCGTCCCTGCAGTTTCCATGCGATCCACGTTGTTCCCACGCGCTCACACCACTCAACAAAGATACTGTTCTGTCGAGCAGGGATAGTAGAACAACTTCTGAAGATTTCGTGCATCTGCCTTCACTGGTCTGGATGCCGTGTACTAAGGCATACTGCACGTCGATGGTGCGCATCTCTTCAACTAATCTAACCCTGCCTGTGCTACAGTGCGGAGGCACTATGTTGGGGAGCTGGCAGCTGCTCGTCATTGCACGGTGGTTCTCTCTGGGTACTCCGGCTTGCGCCACCCATACAACTGTCTCCAACATAATATGACCTTGGCTGTTAATGTGTCGTTAAACCCTAATAAATAAATAAATAAATAAATAAATAAATAAATAAATAAATAAATAAATAAATAAATAAATCCAGTAACAGTTTTGCTCGTACAAATATTAGTACTGTCAGACAAAATTCATTTTCTGATTAATTTCGTACTTTTCTGTACTCACTTTCCCTGAGTAAGATTGGTATATCTTTTCAGTCTCAGATTTAACCCTCAAGCACAATGAGAGCGAGAATAAGAGTATCATTTGGAAATATCTAAATTATCCAACTTTGGTTACTCTCTACTATCATTTTGGAATGGGTTAATTTGAGACACTTTGCCTTGCAATATGCAGAGATGTTTAATCAATAAACCCGGCTTTAGTTATGTTCTGGGACTTAATGAAACGTGCTTTGGTCACTTAAAAATAGTACTGTCTGCAAAAAATGACTGAGTGAATACTCACTTGTCCAAAAACAAAAAGGAAAGAGCTCTTTGAGCTTTCCATAACTGCTTTCAAAAATCAATGGGGAATAAATTTTGTGTTATATGTTTTGGTGTTCTGTGTTATCCAACACCAATTTGGCCATACAAATATGAATACCGCCAGGAAAGAAAGCACATTTTCTCACTGATAGACTGTTTGACTTCTATGATAGAGGTCCCGAGTTTGATCCCTGTCTGGAACGACCCACGTAATGTCCTTGGGCAAGGCACTTTATCCCGGTTGTCAACATGGGGGCACGATGATGGCATGTACTAAGGCGTTCTGCATGTCAATGATACACATGTCTTCAACCGCTGGTACCCTGCTTCAGCGGAGCTTGAACATAATTAGAATGTTGAGCTGTCAGTTGCTCGTCGATGCTCGGTGGTTCTCTCTGGGTCCTCCGACTTCCCCCACCCGTAAAACTGTCACGGTTCAGGTTAGCCATTGTGGATAAGTATGTGACCATAAACACCAATAAATAAATTCCGTCAGGGAAACCCTCTGTGAAATCCTTCTGTCAATAAATAGCAAGTAGTAATGTAATGCAAGAAATATTAACAAGTTGTTCAACATCCCTTTAATCAACTCATTTTGACTTGACCTGTACCCATCACTGTGTATACTAGCCCTCAAGATGGTTTAAACCATATCAAATAAACAACTAATTTGTGTGTGACAGTAACTCATATTACATGTATTTCATTGAATCTGAAACAGATATGTTGGAAAAATTGTGAAATCATGGAGTAGGAAGCTTACCCTTGTTTGTTGACAAATCCTACACATTCACAAACAGATAGAATGATAGAGAATGAATTAATTATTGATATTTAAGGTCACTTTTAGCATCTACAGCTATATCATGACCATAATATAGGTATTTATTCAAGTCCAGGTATTCATTGCATAGGAACTCCACAAAAGGAGGGTTAGCATTGGTTGAAGACAAGTGCACCCTCAAAGTACCCTTAGTACACATCGCCATCATACCCCCCCCCCTCCCACGTGGGAAATTAAATTGGGATGAAGTGTCTTGCTCAAGGACACAATGTGGTTGCCACAGGCGGGATTCGAACCGATGACTTCTTGGATTGCAACGATCATCCCTACCTTCTGAGCCACCGCGCTCCCGTAATATGTAGTAATAGAACTCTTTATATGTACTTGTGTGATTATAAATGAATAATATTAACGTGGATATGGTTCCACTGAATCAACTTGTTCAGTGTAATGGTCAGTTTACTTACAACTTCTAAGTGATGAGATAGGAAAACAACAATTTGTGTGGAAACCCAAAATGTTTTGTGGTCATTTCTGGCAACTAAATTGTCCGAAATTTTCTGGCATATTGGCTGAAAAATTGGCCCCTTCCTGACTCAGGAGTGGGTTGGGGCACAGTCCTCCATGAAACCCTGGCCTGTACGCCCATAATTCATCTGTACTTATTTTTTTCAAAGCAGAAAGGACATCGCTTGTTTTGCTTTCTCTGAAAATATTCTGTAATTATTGAAGAGCACATTTTGTGTTAAATGTTTTGGTGTCCTGCTGTATCTCAAATATCTGTTTCGGCTGCATAAAAACTAGTAGCATCACAAAAACTTTGATTTCCACTAAATTTTCTGTTTTCAAAACTGGCTCGATAGTTTTGTGTACAATACAGTTTGCCTTTTCACATTAAAAAGTTGGGAAAGCCCGTAATTTGTCCAACAAATTACAATTCTCTAGTTCTATCCATGATATTGCAGAAGGGGCATATGCTGTGCTTTGCATTGCTCTTGTCTTTGAATTGAAGTTATTTAGTCTGTGAGGATTTGCCTTGTTACAATTTGTGGGAGAGTGCCAGGCAAAGAGATGTGGACAAATTTGAACGACCAAAAATAATTTAGCACTCGACCAGTTAATTAGACTTGAAATTTTGTTTTATTGACATCATGATGTGGAGGGTTAATATAGTAGGAGGTGTGATCTAGCACAAAAGATTTACATTTTCCACTTTGTCAGGGTATTATTTTCTTTAATGGTAGAGTGGAGTGATGAATTATTTTTCAAAGGCAGTATGTAACAAGGGTATTTTTTGTTAAATATTCTATTGTTCCCGCCCCCTCCCTCCCCCATGGGAACCTGGGAAATGAGGCAGTGCTTGTTTACTGTATTAAAGAAGCTCTGTTTTAGTGGTAAAATAGGATCTAGTCATCAGTGCTTGTGGTGGTAGTTCTATAAAATAGGCAACATGGGTATAAGCAATTGTCTAAACTTAACTTTATCTCTGGGCTGTGGTCACATTGTACAGAAATATGTGACCTTAACCCTTTACCCAACGAATTGCCCGCATCCGCCCGCGTAATATGCAAATTCAGCAGTTGAAAAAATATAATTTTTCAAACAAATTTCAACAAAACCATATCATGTGACCCCTCGTTGGAACGTGCTCATCGAGCTCGTTCCAACGAGGGTTCACATGATATGGTTTTGTTCAATTTTTTTGAAAAATTTAAAAAAATGGTATTTAAAATAATAAATTTTGATATCCTCTGCGTTGGGTAAAGGGTTAAACATCAATGTATAAATTGCTGCCAACAAGGGAAGCCTTGGTTTGGTTTAACGACGTTTTGTTCATAAATAATTGATTTGTTGTAGTTTCTTGTAGAGTGCCTGTAGGCATTCATCAGTAAATTGTAACAACACAATTTGCTACAAACATTTTTTTCTGCTGCAGAGTAACAGTCTATCTAATGTAAGCAGAGTATATAGTGGCTTTCAACACTTTTCAGTAGAGCCATATAGCAGCTGCTAAGCTGTATTTTCTTTGTCCTTTAGTGGTTAGGGGTTGGGTTTGCAACAAAAGAAGAACCACTTAACGGTCCATCCATAAGGATGTCTGTCTGTCTGTTTCTCACAAAAATCACTGCTTGTTTTTTATTTTTTTTTAGAATATACATAGGAGCCCATTTAATTGGATATCTCTTAATTGTGTATCCCTGTTAATTGAATATAATTTTCAAACACAAAACCATTTACCATACCTTCAGTACAAATTTGATCTGTTAATTGCATATGGGTTGTAGAGTAAACTCCTGTTAATTGTATATAAATTTTTGTAATTGTCAAAAAAATTTCTGTGACACGCACCAAATTCAGCCTTATTTTATCAACCTATTTGGCCACACTACATCCAATACAGACATTTATTCTATTTCTATCTTGTTTGACAGAGCTCTATGAGCTCTGTCAAACAAGATATAATAGAATAAATGCTCAGTTTACCCTAGAACATAGAAAACTGACCAAATCCCTGTTAATTGTATACTCCTGTTAATTGAATAATTTTCACTGGCAAAATGGATATTCAATTTAGAGGATTCTACTGTATTTTGATATCTGCTAGTGATGAGCTGATTATCGGTATGGGTTATCAGTATTGGCCGATAAATGGCTTATCGGATGGGTATAGCAATTCTGCCGATATTGGCAGCCGATATGTCTTTTTTTCAAATCAAGTTCTCAGGCCAATCGCTGATAATCTCAACTAAATAGTAGTAGTTACTCAGGTTAGGGGTGGCTGGGTGCACGGTTTAAACAGATGTTTACCAATTACCATGTTGGTCCCCTAAAACTACAGGTAACAATGGATCTGACGGTGACAGCCAATTGTGAAAAATGTTTACAAACAGAAACAAACACATGGTAAACTCTCTATGGAAGCCCAAATGTTTAAATTAGTGCAGTATGAGGAATATTCTTTAAAAATCTTCTTCAGATCCACGAATCAGAATCTTTTGATATTTGGTATGCAGCATCCTTAGGGAGGTGAGATTCAAGTTTGTTCAAGCCAAGTCTCTGGGTTCATATTTGGGCTCCCTGTAGGAGCCTGAACTATAACTTAGTTCAACATGAGGAATTTTCTTTAAAAATATTCTTCTTCAGATCCAGCAGTCGGAATGTTTTGATATTTGGTATGCAGCATCCTTAGGGGGGTGAGATTGAAGTTTGTTCAAGCCATGTCCCTAGGTCCATATTTGGACTCACTGTGGGAGCTTGAATTGTAACTTAGTTCAATATGAGGAACATTCTCTAAAAATCTTCTTCATATCCACCAGTAAGAATCTTTTGATATTTGGTATACTGTATTATTGGGGAGTTGAGATTCAAATTTGTTAAAGCCAAGTCCCTGGGTTCATATTTAGGCTTCCTGTTGGAGCCCGAATTATAACTTAGTTTTTCTTCAGATCCTGTAGTCAGAATCTTTTGATATTTAGAATACAGCATCCTAAGGGAGGTGAGATTCAAATTTGTTCAAGCCAAGTCCCTGGGTTAATATTTGGGCTCTCTATGTGAGCCCAAATGATAACTTGGTTCAATATGAGGAATATTTTTAAAGAAAATTTTTTTCAGATCAACCGGTCAGAATGTTTTGATATTTGGTATATAGTTTTCTTAATGGGGCAGATGCATGTTTGTTCAAATCAGGACCCTTGGTTGATAGTTGTCAGTGTCAGGTGAGCACTCTCAGGCCCCTTGGGGCCTCTTGTTTTTGATTATGGGTTTATTGCCAGGACAGTGTGGTGATAACAGCTGGAAACAACCAACACATGCAGCATCCTGAGTAAGATTGACTGTTCATGGTTCGATGACCCATCAGCCATAATTAAATTGTAGCATTGAATTTTCTTGTTCCAATTACCCATTCTTTACTGAATGTCAATATCTACATCATTTCATTTATCACTCTGTTCATTAATGAGCTGTAACTTCAAGTCATCACTTGGCAAGTGTATTGAATTTTTTATTACCAACGATTTGCCATTTTTCTCTTGATAGAATTCTTGAGGATGAAGTATTCACTATTGTAGATACTTCAGACATCACCCTTTATCCACAGATTAATCACATTTATCTGAAATCGCAACAATCATCTCTGTGAAGAACCAGCCTCATTTTTCATTACTTTTTGGATTCCGGTCAGTACCTTCTGCAAGAATTAAAAAAACATGGACTGTCAGAGAAAGAGCAATAGTGGTTTATACATAGTTTAACCCTATTACTGCCACACCCACTTTAGCCATACAGTGGAGCCCACTTAATTGGATATCTCTTAATTGAATAACCCTGCTAATTGAATATAATTTCCCAGCACAGAACCATTTATCATACCTCCAGTACAAATTTGACCTGTTAATTGAATATAGGTTATAGAGTAAACTCCTGTTAATTGAATAAAAAATCTTGCAACCTGTCGAGAAATTACCCTGACTCTCCCCAGTTTTTATTTGTTTATTTGGCTTCAGTAAATCCAATACAGACATTTAATCTATCATATCTTGTTTGACAGAGCTCATGGAGCTCTGTCAAACAAGATATAATAGAATAAATGCCAAATTTATCTCTAGAATTCAGGAAAGTGACACAATTCCTGTTAATTGAATACTCCTGTTAATTGAATACTTTTCATTGGCAAACTGGCTATTCAATTAACAGGGTTCTACTGTATATGGAGGACCTCTGTGTATGCTTGTATGCAAGGAAGTTTAATAAAACTTATGACATATTTGAAACTCTATCATCTGATTAATTGATGGAAAGGGCTCTCTGAGCTCTTTCCAATGACTAATCAGATGATAAGTTTTATTTGCACATACGAGAATATGCAGATAATCATCATAAAATAGGTCACAATAGTCACTTTCGGGAGCGTCAGTGTTACACATTTATCTCACAAATTCTCTGTTGTTGTTTCTCTGAACTTGACTTGTACCTGAAATCAAAGCATTGAAATTAATTATCCCCTGCAGGGGCGTGGTGACTTGGTGGGAGACTGTTTGACTTCTATGCTAGAGGTCCAGAGTTCGATCCCTGTCCGGGGTGACCTGCATAGTGTTCTTGGGTAAGGCACTTTATCCCTATATGGGGGCACGATGACGCCGTGTACTACGGCATTCTGCACATCGATGGTGCACATGTCTTCAACCGCTGTAACCCTGCCTGTGCGGTGCTTCAACAGAGTTAGAATCTTGAGGAGCTGACAGTTGCTCGTCGAAGCAATGTTTTGGCTTGAGACCTTGATTCTGACTGAGGTTCACAGAGGATAAATTTTGTGATAGCAGGGTAGCATCACCAAATTCATCCTCTGGGAACCTCATTTTGCAGATGACAGTCTGGTTATTTTCCGGCTTGCTGACTACAATGCTTTGGCACTGCATTTCTAGGACCCTGCTAGGCTTCAAGATTCGATTCGATTTCAAATCTTAAGTTGCTATTCGGTTCAATTCAAAATTTGCTGCCCGATTCGTTTCCATTCAAATCTTTTCATTGGCATATAGTTTGGTTTCTGTCATCTTTCATTGTCTCACAAAACGTATAGTTCTGATGGAAATGCAGACCTTTAGATCAGTCTGATTTGGGCACAACGGCAAATATGGATGTGGCCTGCATGGTTGGAGAAAAAGCACTGGTATTTTCTTCTTGTTGTCATCTGTTTTATGTTTTAGGTCCCCCGTCTTAAAATGCTACTTTACAACCCCTTGTTACAGGTCTTCACCATTATCACTGATTCCCTCCCACCACCCTTTGACTTAAGTTTACTCGACTAACTCGAGAAGGCTTCTTAGTTTCCCAGTGTCGAGGCAAAGGTCTATTTGAATGTAAATTACGCATGGCGTTTACTGAGAAATGCCACAAACATGAATAAAATAGATCTCAAGCTTTAAGTGCATGATCATATGAAATTCGCAACAGAAAAGCAAATGTCATTGACAAAGTCATTTTTGACACTGTCGATGCCAATAGCTTTTCTATGGCGAACTCTGTGGGTTTTTAAAAAAAATATTTATCTGTTGCATTGTTTGATTCAAAGGTAAGCATCAGAGAAACCTGGCGAAACTATATATAGTTGAAACACTGCAAAACTTTGTAAAAAGTTTCAAACTCCGCATAATTTGGGTGCAAATATCTTATCTGGGTACAGTGTTTACCATCGTTAGTTGGGAAGAATTTAAAGACCTGTGGAAATGGTACATAAGTTATATTGAAAATAAAGACTGAGTGCAATTTCCGCTATATTAGCTTCAACAGCATCGACCCCCACCCCCATGCCACCAGCCATGCCACCAGCCATGCTAATTCAAGTCTCACTGGTCACTACTACAGTTAAAAGCAAATTTAAAGTTTCCAGGCAATGTCTACGATAAGCTTTTGCTAGTGGCTAACCAAGCCTGAAAATAAGCAATCTGTCATTTGCCGAATGTGGTCCCCAGAGGGTGAATTTGCTGACCCTAACCCACGTGATGGGCTAAAATCTGCCAATTTATCCTCTGGGTGCCTCTTTCCATTTTTAGCTCAACTTTGACGAAGTCAAATTTGAGCTATTGTCATGGCCCGTCGTCCGTCTGTCCGTCCGTCCGTCTGTCCGTCTGCCCATCTGTCCGTACGTCAACAGTTGGCTATGGCTCGGGCTAGAGGTCGTATTTATGAACCGATCTTTACAAAACTTCTTGTGTACCTTTGTTATGACCCTGGGACGGGAACGAGTGTTTTTAGGTGTGGTCCGAAATTCAAGATGGCTGCCAGCGGCCATTTTGTACTGATGATGCAAAAATCAGTTTTTTGTACAGAACTTCTGTATGAAAGTTCTGATTTGAATAAAGTTTTGTATAAATGTTTAGTACCATGGGATACATCACATATAATACGGGTTTTTTTCTCATGCGTAAATTATGCAAATTAGACTGACTTTGATTTATTTAGTGTTACTTTCAGAGCTGTAAGTGCCAAGCTGCTATGGCTCGGGCTAGAGGCCGTATTTATGAACCAATCTTTACGAAACTTCTTGGGTACCTTTGTTATGACCGTGGGATGAGAACGAGTGTTTTTGGGTGCAGTCCGAAATTCAAGATGGCTGCCAGCAGCCATTTTGTACCGATGATGCAGAAATCTTTTTTTTGTACAGAACTTCCATATGAAAGCTCTGATCTGAATAATTTTTCGTATGAATGTTTAGTACCATGAGATACATCACATATAATACGGGTTTTTTTCTCGTGCGTAAATTGTGCAAATTAGACTAATTTTGATGTTTTTTGGTGTTACTTTCAGCACTGTAAGTGCAAATGCCAATACGGCTCGGGCTAGAGGCCGTATTTATGAACCGATCTTTACGAAACTTCTTGGGTACCTTTGGTATCACTGTGGGACGAAAACGAGTGTTTTTGGGTCCGGTCCGAAATTCAAGATGGCCGATGGCAGCCATTTTGTACAAAATTAGGTGCAATCAGATTTTTGCACAAAACTTCCATATGAAAGCGCTGATTTGAATAATTTTTTGTGTGAATGTTTAGTACCATGGGATACATCACATATAATACGGGTTTTTTTCTCGTGCAGAAATTATGCAAATTAGATGAACTTTGATTTTTTCAGTGCGACTTACACACAGTAAGTACACATGTCAATACGGCTCAGACTAGAGTCTGTATTTATGAACTGATCTTCACGAAATGTCTTGGGTACCTTTGTTATCACCTTGGGACGAGAACGAGTGTTTCTGGGTGCGGTCTAAAACTCAAGATGGCTGCCAGTGGCCATTTTGTACCGAAATTAGGTCTAATCAGTTTTTTGTACACAACTTCTATGCAGCTCAGACTAGAGGCCATATTTATGAACCAATCTTTACGAAACTTCTTGGGTACCTTTGTTATCACCGTGGGATGAGAGCGAGTGTTTTTGGGAGTGGTCCGAATTTCAAGATGGCCACCAGCAGCCATTTTGTACCAAAATTAGTGCAATCAGTCTTTTGTACAGAACTTCTGTATGAAAGTTCTGATTTGAATAAATTTTTGTTTGAATGTTTAGTAACATGGAATACATCACATATTGTAAGGGTTTTTTTTTCATGCAGAAATTATGCAAATTAGATGAACTTTGATTTATTCAGTGCTACTTACACAATGTGAGCACACATGTCAATACGTCTCAGGGTAGAGGCTGTATTTATGAACCGATCTTCACAAAACTTCTTGGTACCTTTGTCATCACCTTGAGATGAGAATGAGTGTTTCTGGGTACGGTCCAAAATTCAAGATGGCTGCCAGTGGCCATTTTGTACCAAAATTAGGTCCAATCAGTTTTTTGTCACAAGTTCTATACAGCTCGTATTTATGAACTGATCTTCACAAAACTTCTTGGGTACCTTCGTTTTCACCTTGGGACAGGAACGAGTGTGTTTTGGGGTGCCTTTGTTATCACTGTGCTATGAGAACAAATATTTTGGGGTTCAGTCAGACCCACTCTGGGTCTCAAAGCTTTCTTTTCTAGTTTAGCATCTGACTGTCACCCACCTTTACAATACTTTACCTATACATTTGTTACAGGCAACGGTCAGTATTTATGTACAGACCGTTACAATACTTTATATGTACCTTTGTTATCAGGTCATTACCTAGATGTTTGTCATTGCTGTATCACATACTATACATGTGCATGTCTTTGTCTTGACAAGTTGAGCTACAGTGTCATTGACACTTTCATTTCTTTATTTGATTGATTGATTCTTTATTCAGCAGTATGCTGGCAATGAACATATATACCTAAGTACTACATAGTAGTTGTGTAATGTGTATACTGCAGGGAGTTGACATAGCCAGAATGGTAGTCTACCTGAAGTCTCCCGGAAAGTTGTATCGAGCAACAGTACAATCTGGTTAGGCTTGCAGACCTTAAGATCAGTCTGATTTGAGCACAACGGTAAATATGGATGTGGCCTGCATAGTTGGAGAAAAGGCACTGCATTTCCATCAGAACTATATGTTTTGTGGGACGATGAAAGATGACAGAAACCAAACTATATGCCAGTGAAAAGGTTTGAATGGAAACGAATTGGGCAGCAAATTTTGAATTGAACTGAATAGCAACTTAAGATTTGAAATCGAATCGAATCTTGAAGCCTAGCAGGGTCCTAGAGATTCAGCACCAAAGCATTGTAGTCAGCAAGCCTGAAAATAAGCAGACTGTCATCTGCAAAATGAGGTCCCCAGAGGGTGAATTTGATGATGCTACCCTGCACAGCAGGGTAGCGTCACAAAATTTATCCTCTGTGAACCTCAGTCTGAATCAAGGTCTCAAGCCAAAACAGAAAGATGTACCTAGAGGATAAATTGGCCCACTGTATGGGATAGCATCAACAAATTCACCCTCTGGGGACCTCATTTTGCAAATGACAGGTTGCTTTTATATTCAGGATTGGTAGTCAGTATCTTTACACTTTTTAGGGGCAATATTTTATTGATATTTTCCTGGTACACATAGGTTATTACCGCCATGTGGGTTTCCAAGACAGTGTATTGAAGATGAGACCTCTTCTCTAGGCATAATATATCGACAATCCCATTAGGACGAGTTGATACATGACCCAGACGTGAGGTCAAGATATAAATATGCCATCTCAGAAACCCACAAGGTGCTAAAAACCAATTTTTATACCATGATTACCTATACTATATATGAAAAGCCTATGACATAAATTTTAGCTTTACACACCAACCGTTGTGAACACGTCAGCAATAGGATTTCAATAGTAAAAATTTACACCTACAGTAGAACTACATCCCTGTTGACCTTTGGTGATGTCGACCTGGATGCAGTTTTGTCTAAATTTATCGCACGTCGCCTTGCGAAGAGTGAAATGGAAGTGGCAATTATTTATTACGTTTTTAAAAGGGTTTACCTCATGAGATGCCAAAAATTAACAAGCATGCATTGTCTCATGTTAATAAAGCATGCATAACTCGAAATAGTGTGTTATTATGTTATTAAAACGAAAAAGGCTCAGTTTCTATTTTTCGTTTCGTTCCGGCGATAAAATTGACAGCGGAAGTACCGCCCACCCATCCTTGTGTAAACAAAAACAGATTCGCTCATATGTACGTCTGGTGTTCAGTAAAATCAAGAAACAATAATAGCGACTTTTAATAATCTGACGATCATGGTATAAATAAAATATACCCAAAGTAGCTTGGTGTACCAAATGTTCACCACTCATGGTGGTAACCACGCGCCAAAGGCTCGCGGTTAACACCACTTCACCACTGGTGGTGAACATTTGGTACACCAAGCTACTAGGGGTATATTTTATATATCTTACATATTCCTCCTTTTTTTGCATTGTTCGTGCAATGAAGGGATTGGGTGCATCTTTTAATGGCATTTGTTTTGACAATCATTCAGCATCTATGAATTGATTCCTTTTGATTGAAGATCTTGAAGTCATGGTACAGTAGAATCCTCTTAATTGGATATCCATTTTGCCAGTGAAAATTATTCAATTAACAGGAGTATACAATTAACAGGGATTTGGTCAGTTTCCTGTGTACTGGAGGTAAACTGAACATTTATTCTATTATATCTTGTTTGACAGAGCTCATAGAGCTCTGTCAAACAAGATATAATAGAATAAATGCCTGTATTGAATGCAGTGAGGCCAAAAAGGTTGATAAATAAGGGGAATTTGGATTATGTCACGCTAACTTTTTCGACATATTACAAAAATTTATATACAATTAACAGGAGTTTACTCTACAACCCATATGCAATTAACAGATCAAATTTGTACTGAAGTTATGGTAAATGGTTTTGTGTTTGAAAATTATATTCAATTAACAGGGATATACAATTATGAGATATCCAATTAAGTGGGCTCCACTGTATTGCATTCTTGTTCTGCGCTTGACATAATGCCCATTCATTGTTGTACGAGTACTGAAACAGCTAAGTTTGTAGTAGTGTCTCTGCTGTGTGTTTCCTTGTTCTTTTTTTTAATTATCCCCCACCGACAAAGTTGGGAGTGGGATATTGAAATGGTGTTTGTCCATCTGTCTGTCCATCCATCTATCAGTCCATTCATACTTTCGTCTATCCATCACTAACTTTGTCCGCTTAACTCCTACAGTTTTCAGTGGATTTTTTAAAATTTGGTCTGAAGTATCATTATCAAGTGTAGATGTGCATATGGTCAGGAATTTTAGATGTGACAAATTTTGCATGGTTACAGCCCTTGGAAATAGCAAAAATTTCATCACAAAGTCTTGTCTGCTTAACTCCTACATTTTGTATTGGATTTTTATGAAACTTGGTCTGAAGTATTAGTATCAAGTGTAGATGTGCATGTGGTCAGGAAGTTTTGATGCAACAAATTTTGCTACTTGGAAATTTCTAGAAAAAAGTGGAGTTCACAAGTTAAATCAAGTTGTCCTGAGATATGGTCCCTTGTTTTCTCTTGAATTGTCTAATGAAAATTGCATTTATTTGCTTTATATCTTGAGAAATAAATGCTAGACAGCTACAGTACAAGTCAAAATAAGTTGCAGCACAACCACAAACTAAGTATACTGCTGCTTCTGCACTGATAAAATCAGAATCTGACATCATTTTGTGGAAAGCTCTCACTGAGAGCATTCCAGAAAGTGATGTCAGATTCTGGTCTGATCAGTGTATGAAGAGAAAGATATATCGTTTATAGTGGTTATCCTACAACTTACTTTAACTTGTACTTTATTTGACAAGTTACATTGCTAATAGGTCTGAATTGATTATGATGTTATGAAAATTTCCAGTACAGTTATATCCCTTTATGTATTTTGATTGCTTCTCATTTGAAGTTTCCATATGGTTCCTTTTGTTGCAATGTATAATGAAGTCCATTCACCATCTCAGTGTTTGTTCATCCATCTTTTCATCTGTCTTGATCACTTCATACTCTTATTCCTATCAAAACGTAAAAGTTTGCTTGGGGTATGGATGTCATTAGACCCTCTTGTTTTTATTTATTTATGGTTGCTTGAAATATCTTATCTTATTCCTGTATGTCATATCGTTAAATTCTGTTGACAAAAACCCAGTTCTGATGTCTTTAAAGATATTTTACTCTTGAAAATAAGTCTGCATAAATTGGAAGGAAATGATTATTTCCAAATGTTTATGAGGCACGCAGTATGCAAGCAGGCATATAAATTCAACCACAACTGTTTTCATTAGTGAGAACCCTCAGTCATATGATGGTAACATATCGAGTTTTGCTGATATGCATATGAATGTATTTATGCTGTCCAGATGACCAGTAATTACATGTACACTGCATGTCCAATAGGTGTCACCCCCTACTTCACTCATGTGGAAAGGTCAAACACAATCTTGACCAATTAGTTTGGTGCATGTGTCGGACACCTTTTGTTTTCATTTTGCTCAAGTCAGCCGTTCAAGTCGATCATCTTCGTATCACTCTCCTACCATAAAATTTCTTTTTCTTTTTCCACCTCCCCTTCACTCACCTTCACCATCAGGGTGTCAGCAGAAAATTGGAGGCCTCCTCTGTTGCTTGTCTTGGGTCACTCATTGGTTCCCATAAGGGATAAGTGTCAGGGAGTCTCTGACACTTTATTCCAGACATGGATCAAAGTGCTGGATGCTGGTGACATTTGTCTTCATCTTAATTCAACAGTGAACTTATTTAAGACAAGCTTTGAACAAACCAAGTGCCTATGCTGGCGCCGGCACAGAACCCCCATAATTTTTCCCAACTTCTTTTGTATATACAGTGGTGCATATCTTGCAGCACAAACCACTTAGCATGGGTGTATAAGTCAAGTCACAGCACCTATTTCTTATGAATAAGGAATTCTTAACCCTTTAACCAATGCAGACGATATCAAAATTTAGTATTTTAAATATCATTTTTTAAAATTTTTTCAAACAATTTCAACAAATCCATATCATGTGACCCCTCGTTGGAACGAGCTCGATTAGCTCGTTCCAATGAGGGGTCACATGATATGGTTTTGTTGAATTTTTTTTAACAATAATATTTTTTCAAGCTGCTGAATTTGCATATTACGCGGGTGGATGTGGCCGATTCATTGGGTAAAGGGTTAACTTGGTTATCATGGATGTATAAGTCACAGAATCCTTCTTGTGTATAGATTCCTCTTGGGTGTATAATCTGCGGCATCTACTATGCCTTCTTCATATAGTAACAAGCCTGAAAATAAGTAATCTGCCATTTACAGAATGATGTCCCCAGAGGCTGAATTTGCTGATGCTGCCCCATAAAGTGTGCCAATTTATCCTCTGGGTACCTCTTGCTGTTTATGTTTGACACCTTGATTCAGACTGAGGTTCACAAGAGGGTAAATTTTAGTCTGCTTATTTTCAGGCTTGTACTGTAATGATGTGCTTAATTGTAATTGCTCCTGCAAATTAACTTTGGGAGTGTACATTGCATCACCCCCTCCTACACATCAATGTAAATATTTTATGTTTTTTTTGTGCAATAAATGCCTGTAGCATACTTATTCTTGTTGTCAGTGCCCCATAAATCTTCTTTCTATATAGTTTAGTTCTAATGCTTTCACCATTTTCACACAGACTCAATTTTACAATTCACAGTTTCTCCAGTCAACATTATTTGCATTCTGTTCTCTCAAAAATTACTCCAGCTTATGGGAAACCTTAAATATGCGTCTTGTCATTTCATTTATTCTGTTTAGAATTCTACCATTTATGCCATCATAAATTTCTGTCTGAAATTTAAAACTGTTATGAATTTTAAATGTGAAATATTTATTTTCATCTGCCAAAACGAAGTTTGCAGGGGACATAGAAATGGGGTTCACCTGTCCATGCGTTTGTCCTTCATCCTTTCATCTGTCCATCCATCCATCCATCTACCTGTCCATCCATAACTTTGGACCCTCATATCTCAGTCAAGCCTGAAAATAAGCAGAGTGTCATCTGCAAAATGAGGTCTCCAGAGGGTGAATTTGGTGATGGTACCCTGCACAGCAGGGTAGCATCACTAAATGTACCCTCTGTGAACCTCAGTATGAATCAAGGTCTCAAACCTAAACAGAAAGAGGTACCCTGAGGATACATTGGCCCACTGTATGGGACAGCATCAGTGCATTCACCGTCTGGGCACCTCATTCTGCAAATGACAGATTGCTTATTTTCAGGCTTGATCTGTCAGTGGATGTTGGATTTAAATGATCTTTGGTATGCCGATAGACCACCATGGGGGGAAAGGATATTCATCAGTAACTGGTTTTGTCCATTTTTTGCTAGAGTTATGGGCCTTTTTCCACTTTTTTCAACTTAGAAACCCTTGGCGAGGGATGGGGGGGGGGGGGGGGGGGGGGGGGGGGGTACCGGTGACGTTTCACCTTGTTTCCATTTCAAATCAGATGAAAGAAAGGGGAAAGGGTGGTGGTTATTGCATTGTCAATTCTTGTTTTAAGGTATTTGTTGAAGTTGTTTGGAATGAATTTATTAATGGATCATGAAATGAGTTTATTTTTACAAAGCATCACGTTTTCTGCTGATTACAATCTGAACACTTGTGTGTCAGGCACAGAATTTTCTTTTTCATTGTCAGGTCACAAAGTTATAAACATTAACCCATTACCTAATGAATTGGCCACATCCACCCACGTAATTTACAAATTAAGCAGTTGAAAAAGTATAGATTTTTCAAACAAATTACCTTAGGCTTAATAAAATTAAAAATCTGTTTCTCAGGCCCTCCCGCATGGTCCTTTTTGGCTGCCATATGCTCTCTTTTTATGACCAATGCAAACTTGTTTCTTTTTCCTGTCGCATGCTTAAAAAAATAAAAATTAAATGATTTATGTCTGATATTTTACCAAGTTAATAAAACTGATAAATTTGTCCCTTGACTGCAACAAGGCTTTGAAAAGCCTTGTTGCACCCAAGGGACGAAATACACCACCACCCTTGCTATTCTGTAGATTATGGGGCCTAAAACATAAAATAAACGAAGAATATGAACTTCTGATGGCAAAGAAGTAATTACAAAAATAAAATATAAAATAAAAAACCGCCCACCCGCATGCAATTTTACAAAACTTGGCCTGAGAAACAGAACATCTACTTTGTGTGGCCTTATCAACAAAACCATATCATTTAACCTCTCATTGGAACAAGCTTGTCACATGGTATGGATTTGTTGAAATATTTCAAAAAATTTTAAAGACAAAAATTAAAATAATAAATTGGATATCATCTGCATTGGGTAAAGGGATAAGTTCTCAAACAGAAGAACACACCAGTTGTGGAGATCAGACACAGGAATGAAATATCGAATATAGGAAAAACTCCCAACAATACTTCTTAATTCCTGTCCCCCGTACTGTACAAGTGTTGTGTTCTGTACTTTTATCTTACAATCAACATGTATTTTGTCTGTATTAACTCCGCATCTGTCATTTATCCGACCCCCTGATACAGATGTTTGTATCAGGGGGTCGGATACAAGCACATTCCTTTTGCGTGAGTTCCATTTTTTTTCTTTCTGTTCATCCGTACGAATAAATAGTGCATTATATATTCGTGTACATTCTTGACTTATCCCCAATATATTGTAAGATAAATGATTATTACCATTATGTGGATGTACAAAATATGTATCCGAGTCTCACTCCGGGTTCTAAGGGTAGATCACGGCTCGTCTTCGACTTGTCATGATCTGCCCTTAGAACCCGGAGCGAGACTGGGATACATATTTTGTACATGCACTTAATGGTAGTAATCTCTGTATACCATGATTAAACTTGCATTAAGGGAATGAAGTTGATATTTTAAAAAAAAAATATCTTTGTCAGTCTGTTCTCCCCGCCAACACGATGAATGTATTTTCAGTATTATGATACACTGTATGTACGGCCTGTTGATTTGAAGTGAATGACCGTTTGAGTTGCATGAGGTTACCTAAAGTGAAAAACATATGAACGAAAAATGGATTGCGCCAAATTGTTGCCCAGTCACGCAAAATTCTTTGCCAAGTCGAATGATCTAGAATGAATGGTGGAATAATGTTGAGCATCAACCAATTATCAACTGCCAATTATCAACTGCCTAGGTGTTTGCATTTGCCGGAAGTATTGCTGCTCTGTTGGCCTTTCGTTTAGTGTCGCCGTTCGATTAGTCCTTCCAGAGTTATAGGACTTTATTACTTAGAAAATTGTTGATTTTTTACACATCGTACGATAACTCGAGAACCCTTCGAGAGATTTTCACGATTTTTTGGTAGGTGGTTTATGTTGATGGAGGGAAGCTCCCTTTCGTTTAGTGTCACCGTTCAATTAGTCATTCCAGAGTTATGGGACTTTATTACTTAGAAAATTGTTGATTTTTTACACGTCGTACGATAACGCGAGAATGCTTTGAGAGATTTTCACGATTTTTTGGTAGGTGGTTTATGTTGATGAAAGGAAGCCCCCTTTCGGTTGGTGTCGCCGTTCGATTAGTCAATCCAGAGTTATGGGACTTTATTTTTCACATGTCGAACAATAACTTGAAAATGCTTAGAGCAATTTTCACGATTTTTTGGTTGCAAGAATATGTTGATAGAAGGAATCTCCCTTTCAATTTGTGTCGCTGTCCGATTTGCCATTCCAGAGTTATGGGACTTTATTCATCAAAATATGGGCAATTTTCCACATGTTGGACTTTGAGCAATTTTCATGATTTTTTGGTGGCAAGTATATGTAACCTGACAAGTACACCTGTATACTCATATTGTGTGGTTCCCTCTTGTAATTAATAACAGGCGTATCATGCACTCATGGCGCAGCTGTTTATTTTGTTATATGCTAGTCTGTGAATTATTGCAAATTATCTAAAAGATATTTCTTTTCAACCTACTCACAATTGTTTACAATTGGCTGTAACATAAGTGCAAGCCCTACTTCGGAACTAACTCAAGCTTTTAGAAACTTTTCCAAACAAGCTGGAAAAGTACTAGAGTGCAAAAGCACGAAAAAGATCGAAAAAAGGGTTGAGCGAGACCAGCGCTCGAAATTACAGGTACTCTCTCTGCACACCTCTTGCATTTACTGAGCACATGCACAACAACCGTGACGTCAGTTCCTTTTATTTCCGCCATTTGTACATGGTCGGAAATTTTTGTGACTCGTGTTATACTTAGCTGTTTTCTTCGTGAACAACTTATTGTGTGTGCTATCTGCATTTAATTGTGTGCAAATGGATTGTATCCTTTTTCAAGCCTTCAAAATTGTTATTGATTAATGTTATTTTTGATCATTATTGCTTGTTTCTTCACACTTAATCTTGTTTTTTCCCCATGTGTTAACACGACCTTTGTTCTGTTTTCCGTCTGTGGGAAGCTTGATTCCATTATTATCATTCATATTATGCCAAAGACTATTCCTTGTACCTCTTGCTTGCAAGTGAAACATGTCGCCGACTCTCATTCCACATGTGTCACTTGCAACACTTGCACTCCGGCCCAACCATGTGGTATTTGTGGGGTTTGGTCCTCAAAATTCTGGGCTTCTGTTAACAAGGTGGTTCTGTCCAGAGCAAGAACCCCTCGTTCTCAGGGTAACGGTAGCCGTGCCGTAGCAGACATTTCTGCTGGTGCACGTGGTGACTCTGTCACACAGGATTCTGATCTGTCTTCTGTGGCGAGTTCCTCTGCAGTTCAGAGCAAGTTCAGTGATACCTGACGTGGAGACCGTGGTCTCTTTGTCTTCTGATGTCACTCTTGAGGCGTCTGTTTTCGTAGAGAGCTTCTCTGAGGTCAGCTCAGTGACCCTCTCCGATCTGCCTCCTACGCCGTCGTCAGTTGCTGAGGAAGTTGTTACTACAGATCCTATTCTGTATGATGGTGGCTCTTCCATCTCCTCTGGGGATGGTTGGGGACTGAGGCTGTATCTGCTGGTGTGTCTGTGAGCTCTCAGCCTCCCCTAGCTTCGCAGCGAAGCTGTGCGGGTTTGCTGTCTGCTCTGCCTCATCTGGCTAGGTTTGCTCCTAGTCAGTTGAGCCGGTCGGTCGCTTCGGCAGCGATTCCTCGCCCCTCAAGTGAATCGTTTATTGTTCCTCCTTCCCCTGCTAGTGTTCTGACTAGCAGGATGGGGTTGGAACATTGGCATCCAGGGCCTGCTGTTCGGCAGAGGTCAGTGACAGCCCCAGTTAGCTGTCACTCTCGGAACCTTCCTCCGGTGATTCCTGACAGTGTTCCGAGTCTGGGTGTCAATCGATGCTTGCCGTCGGTCTCAGAGGATGGGCAGTAGGGGCCGCCTGCCACGCAGAGGCCAATGACAGGTTCCTGTCATTTTTGGGACAATCCTCAGGCGTCTTCTCACTGTGTCCTAGGTCCAGCTACCGATCGACGTGTGCCGTCGGTCTCTTTCGAGGATTTGCAGGCAGGACCTTCTGTTTCACAGAGGTCAGTGATGGCCCCTGGGCGTCACAATCGGGACTATCCTCCAGTGTCTTCTCACTGTATCCCTATTCTGTCTGCCGATTGACGTTCGATGTCGGTCTCTACTGAGGATTTGGGTTCTTCTACCAGAAGCGTCCACTGGGAGGACACTCCGTCCGTCGGGAGATGCTGCTGCGATGGATTCTCAGGGTGACCTGCGTCAGGCCGTTTTGGCGCTCACCCGGTTGCTTTCTGGCAACCCTCAAGTTGGTCTCCCTGTGCCTCCTGAGGCACAACCTCCTTTGGTCGGTCGCCGAGATGTCTCGCCTGGCCTGGCCCCTTGGATACTGCTCAGTCTTCCCAGGAGGTTTCTGCTGGTGAGCCCGAGTTGGGCTACATCTCCTCTGCTACAGAGGATGACGATTATCTGGAAGGTGATGCCCCCCCCCCCCCCCCCCCCCCTCGTCAGTCTTGGGGCAGGCTTTGGATTTCGTCTTCGGCTTATTGCCGGAAGTTCAACCTTCAGACCAGCCATCTGTGACCGTCCGGCCATGGTCCACTGTGGAGCCCCGTAACCCTGTTGAGCCTTCTAGCTCTGGGGCTTTGCGTCCTCTGCAATCGGCTCAGGTTGTTGAGTCCTTCCAGGGCTTAGACGCCAAAATGTGTTCTAAGGCCCTCAAGGGTTCCTTCTGTTCTAGAGCTGATGCCTTTCTGCCTCCATCGCGGTTTCGTGTTTACGATTCTGTCTGTCCACCAGTCTTCCAAGGGATGACTACTGTGGATGAGGATTCTTCTTCCCTCAGGTTAACTAAGCCTAAGTCAGCAGTTCTCCCGATGTTGGTAGTTGAATCTATGGTGGGCCTGTCCCAAGAGATGTTGGGTATGTTATCTCTCGCGGACCATGTCGTCGCTGCCCTGGCTGAATATTTTCCACCAGGGGAGTTTGATGACGCTCAGGCACCTTTTCGCGTTTTGTCACAGGCTCTCATGAACTTGACACACGCTCACGCCTGTAACACAGCTAATTTGGAGCTGCCATGCCAGGATGCGGTGTTGGATTCTTCTCCATCCCTTCCTTCTGAGCAGCGTGCTGTTCTGAGGTCTGCCTCTTTGGTGGGACCTCAGTTGTTCCATGGTTCCATGGAAGCTGTTCGTGGTGAAGTTCTTCGACATTCGAAGGACCAGCTTTTGCTGCGACAGCTGGACCAACCTGCTGCTGCGGGTGGTGGCCGTTCCAGGCCCGCCAAGCGTGCTGCTGCGTCTGCCTTGTCAGCGACGTCGGCTACTCCTTTGGCTCTGTCTGCTTCTGCACATAAGAAGCGCCGATGTGGCCAGGCTCGCTGGCAGCCTCAGGCAGGAAAGTCTCAGGACTCTTCACTTCCCGAGGTGGTTTCTCCTCTCGGGGGCCTCGTCGAGGCCGCAAGTGAAGGTTCTCACCTCGATTCGCCTCCAGTCGGGGGAAGGCTGTCACTGTTTTACGACCGTTGGACAGAGATAACGTCGGACCCTTGGGTCCTTGATGTCATTCAATCCGGTCTCCGACTGTCCTTCCATCGGCACCCCAGTTTATCTTGGGTGCCCCTCCCGACTCAGGTCCCTTCCGATTCTCTGCGTCGGGACCTTCTGGTGCAGGAGATCGACAATCTCCCCTCCAAAGGGGTGATCGAGGTGGTCAGGAACACCCTTTCACTGGGGTTTTACTTGAGACTTTTCTTGGTGCCGAGGAAAAACGGCCAATTTCGTCCTGTCATCGATCTCAGTATCCCTGAACGAGTACATAATAGCGCCTTGTTTCAGTATGGAGACTTTCCGGTCGGTTCGACGTTCAGTTCATCAGGGCGACTTTGCTGCCAGTATCGACCTGAAGGATGCCTACTTCCATGTACCCATTCATCTGGCGTCACGGAAATACCTTCGGCTCTCGTTTTGGGATCGAGTCTATCAATTCAGAGCTCTCTCGTTCGGTTTGAACCTGGCTCCTTGGGCTTTCAACCGACTGATGTCACATGTGCTTGCTTTCCACCGTACTCAGTCGGCTGTAACTTCGTCAGCCTACCTAGATGACATCCTCCAACGGCACCATGATGCTGCTGTTCTGGAGTTAGATGCCCGGCAGTTTCTTTGTCTGCTAGCATCGCTGGGTTTCAGAGTCAATCGCGAGAAGTCGGATCTCCTTCCTTCTCAGCGATTCCGGCATCTGGGGATGGATTTCGACACTCTTCACAATGTAGTGTTGGTCCCCCATGCTCGGCCGACGATTCTTTCCGCCTTGACTCGGAACCTGCTTCAATCTTCCTCGGTCTCGGCCAGGACTTTCCTTCGGATGCTGGGCATTTGCGGTTCGGTGACAGATCTCATTCCGCTTGGTCGCTTGTTTGTCCGACCTCTCCAACACTTTCTGTTGGATCATTGGCGTCCGAATGTAGATCCGCTGGACCTGGAACTTTCTATTCCTTGGTCCTTGCTTTGTCACCTCCACCCTTGGGCCGATGTTCCCTGGCTGACACAGGGTATTCCGTTGGATCTTCCTTTGGCCGATCGCATCCTTACTGCAGATGCCAGCGATCGGGGCTGGGGTGCGACGTTGGATCCTCTCAGTCTCGGTCTGTCCACTCACGGCGAGTGGGACAGCGAGCAGGTGGGCCTTCATATCAACCAGAAGGGAGCTCCTTGCTCTTTTGTTGAGTTTTCGGCTTTGGATCCCTCACCTGTCGGACCATATTGTCCTACTTCTTTCGGACAATTCGACAGTAGTTTCCTACATTCGGAATCAAGGAGGCACACATTCGATTCCCATGTATTGGCTATCTCAGGATCATCTGTTGACACAGGATGTAAACGCTTGGGTGTCCATTCGACACATTCCCGGGCATCTCAACGTCCTAGCAGACTCCCTGTCCTGATGCGACAGTGTCCTTCCCACAGAATGGATGCTACATCGGTCGGTGTTTCAGGCGATTTGCAAGCAGTGGGGCCGTCCTCAGGTCAACCTTTTCGCTACTCGCTGGAATCGTCAGGTAGAGACCTTTGTCTCCCCTTGTCCAGATCCTCTGGCTTTTGCGGTAGATGCTCTGTCCCTGGACTGGGCAGGTTGGGTCGGCTATGCCTTCCCTCCTGCACCGATTCTTCCTCAAGTATTAGTGAAGATTCGTGCTTGCAGTTGCAGGATCATTCTGATCGCACCTCTGTCTCCACAGAGGGTGTGGATCAATCTGCTGCGGCCTCTGTTGGCAGATCGGCCGATTCGTCTACCTCTACATCACGATCTTCTTTCCCAGGGTCATCCCAGGAAGTATCACAACAATCTGGCGAGCCTGTCCCTTCACGCCTGTCTTTTATCAGGTCCAGTCTCTGACGTTGAGGTTTTTTGAGACGATCAGTGGAGTGCATTTCTGCATCGCGGCGACGTTCCAATGGCATGACTTATGCTGCGAAGTGGAAGGTTTTCTGCCGCTGGTGTGCAAATCACAATGTGGATTACCGTGATCCGTCAATCGCTCAAATTGCGGATTTTCTGGTATATCTTTTTGACTCCAAGGGCCTCCAGCCTATTACAATTAAGGGCTATCGGTCTATGCTGTCTGATACTTTCTCTTATGTGGGAAAGCGGTGCATCGGTCATAATCTTTTTCTCTCCAAACTCATTCGGCACTTTTCTTTGAGGAGGCCTCGAGTTTTGCGTCTTACACCCAAGTGGAACTTGGCATGGGTGTTGCACTGTTTGGAGGGGGCGCCATTCGAGCCTTTATCTGAGACCGATATGACGGCTTTTCTTCTAGCGTTTGCTTCTGCTCGACGAGTCAGGGAGCTTCATGCGCTGTCTGTTGATTCTGCCTTCTTCGGAAAGCTAACAGGGTCACCTTCACTACTGATTGCTCTTTTCTGGCTAAGAATCAACTTCCTGATTCAGTACCTCCTCCCATCCGCATTCGGGCTCTCTCTGCTGTCGATGGCCGGAGACCTCTTCTTTGTCCTGTTTGTGCGATCAAGACTTACATTACTCGCACTCAGTTCATTAGGAGGGGTCGGAAGAGATTCTTTCTGTCTCTCATTCCTAAGAGGCAGTCTATCTCTTCCCATTCTATTTCCAGGTGGATCTGTCTTGCAATCAAGCTGGCTTATTCCCGCTTGTCTGTGTCGGATCTTGTTTCGAACCGGTTTAATGCTCATGAGGTTCATGCCATTTCTACATCCTGGGCGTTCTCCAATTCTGTTTCGCTCCGGGATGTTATGAATGTGGCTTACTGGAGGAATGCTTCTACCTTCTCCTCCTTTTATCTCCGCCACCTTCAGCAGCAATCTGAGGACCTTTATTCTTTAGGCCCTCTCGTTGCTGCTCAGGCTGTTGTGCACCCTCGTTAAAATTGTTTTTATCGAGGTTGTGCTTCGCTCAGCCTTGTTCTTTTCAGGTGCCTTCTCTCTATCTTCATTACAGGTTTCGCTATTGTTCTCTGCCCTCCTTGCTTTTCTTTCTGCTGCTCTTGTTGGTATTGGTTATGTGATTCACCTCCTATTGTTTATTCAGCCAATTGTAAACAATTGTGAGTAGGTTGAGAAGAAATTAAAATTATTTAGTAAATTTTGTTTCTTAACATAACTACCACAATTGTTTACCGGAGGCCCACCGTCCTTGGGGATATCTTTGATATCGATGCCTCCCCACTAAATCACAAACTTCTCGTTGGAAATACGGAATTGACGTCACGTTTGTTGCGCATGCGCTCGGTAAACGCAAGAGTTGTGCAGAGAGAGTACCTGTAATTTCGAGCGCTGGTCTCGCACGACCCCTTTTTTCGATCTTTTTCGTGCTTTTGCACTCTAGTACTTTTCCAGCTTGTTTGGAAAAGTTTCTAAAAGCTTGAGTTAGTTCCGAAGTAGGGCTTGCACTTATGTTACAGCCATTTGTAAACAATTGTGGTAGGTATGTTAAGAAACAAAATTTACTAAAAAATTTTAATTTCTTGATATCCATCGACTCAGTGGATATCAAGAAATATCCCTCAGTAGCTTCCTAAATGATGTCACGCTTTGGCGCATAACATCGCCGTGAAGGAATGATCAGCAGATCTTTGTTATTGTCTTGAAACTGTTTGTAGTCGAATTGGTCTGAAAATGTCACATGGCATATAATACGAAATCTACGCTATTTTAGTGCATATCTGGAATTATCTCATGAGTGTGGACCTAAAAATTTTATTTTTCATACGCGCTTGTACAAGTGAAAACAATACTTATGAGGTCCACACACTTCGGCACATGACATCGCCTTGAATGTAGCCTTGAAAGAACGATCAACTGACCTTTGTAATTGTCTTGAAACTGTTTGCAGTCAAACTGAATATTGTGCAGTAAATGCCGCATAGCACATAATAAAAAGAAAATCTATGCTATTTTAGTGAATATCGAGAATTATCTCTTTCATGTGGACCTGAAAGTATTATTTTTTACTCGTCTTGCCCAAGGCACAATGCATTTACCCCTTGCTCAAGGGCAGAATGCATCTGGTGGAAATCGAACCATGAACCTTTCCATTTGAAGTTCAATGCGGTAACCACTGAGCCACCACATGCTCCAAATCTTTCTACTAATTTGAATAGGCACAGACCTGAAAATAAGTAGTCTGACATTTGCAGAATGAGGTCCCCAGAGGGTGAATTTGACGATGCTATCCCATTCAGTAGGCCAATTTATCCTCTGGGTACCTCTTTCTGTTTAGTTTTGAGACCCTGATTCAGATTGAGGTTCACAGAGGGTAAATTTAGTGATGCTGCCCTGCTGTGCAGGGTAGCATCACTAAATTCACCCTCTGAGGACCTCATTTTGCAGATAACAGTCTGCTTCTTTTCTGGCTTAAGTGGGCTTCACTGAATTTGTGACTTGTTTCAATTCATTAGAAATGCTCTCTTTCAAAAAGCTTTCCAATGAATGGTAACAGAACAAGATTTCAGTCAGATATGCATAATACAATTAACATTGGGATTATATACAATTAATTAACCTTGGAATTTAGAAAGAAAATGTTAGTGACATGTTCAGTTCAACTGAAACATAAACTGTTGTTTACCTCCCATTATAACACTTTACCTGACATGAAAAGCAGACAACACTTACAAACAAAATTATTGAACAACTAATTTTTTTCAATTTTTTTGTGTCAAAAACATAGTTATGACCCCTCAATGAGCTGAATTAGCTTGTTCCCATGAGGGGTCATTAGCTTTGTTTTTAATGGCAAAAAATAAAAAAAATAATGAAAAATGAATGGCAATTTGGTTTGGACCATACCGTTGAGGAAAGGGTTGATGAAAAAAAATTCTTGGATGGAGTGAATTGATCAAAGGCCAATATTGAAATGCTCTGTCATACACCTGCACAGCAATACATACATACAGTGGAATGTCACAATGTGTGTATGTGTTTGTCAATACGGCATGAGTGTCAGCGTGGAAGGTTAGAACAAAAGGCACAGCCTTGAGTTCAATCCTTCTGCATGGGCATGTATACCATATTGATGAATACATTCACACATCATTGCATTCTATGTTTATTACATGCCTGTATGACATAGAATCAATTAATTTAAAAATTCAAACATCACACAGTCCTGACGTCTGCTTGAAATAAAATACAAAATTCAATAATTGGCAAACCTGTGACAGATACAATATAAATAATAATTTTGTCCAAAATTAAAAATCTGTTTCTCAGGCCCTCCCACATGGTCCTTTTGGCTGCCGCATGCTCTCTTTTTATTACCAATGTAAACTTTAAAAAAAAATTAAATGGTTTATGTCTGATATTTTACCCAGGTTAAATTTTTTTTATAAATTTGTCCCTTGAATGCAAAAGGGCTTTGCAATGCTTTAGCATTGCAAAGCCCTTCTTGCTTTCAAGGGACGAAATACACCACCACCCATGCTATTCTGTAGATTATGAGGCCTAAAACATGAACCAAGAACATGACCTTTTGATGGCAAGAAAATAATTACAGAAATAAAAAATAAAATAAAAAACCAATCACCCACGTGCAATTTTACAAATAATGGCCTGAGAAACAAGATCTACTTTGTGGGTCCTTAGGTTTTTTTTTTGTATGTTTAAAAAATTAGTTGCAGCTATATGAGAGATATTCACTCCAAAGTCAAAATTTGAGTGTTATAAAATCACTTCCCATTTATAGAATAAGTTTAATCTTGTCAATTGGGAGCGTGGCGGCTCAGTAGGTAGAGGTGCAGGCTGCAAGCCGAGTGGTCCTCGGTTCGAATCCCACCTGCGTCAACCGCATTGTGTCCTTGGGCAAGACACTTCATCTCCATTGCCCGCATGGGGGCACGATGACACCGGCATACTGCACGTCGATGGTACTCATGTCTTCAACCAATCTAACCCTGCATGTGCTTCAGTGCGGGGTTACGAAGTTGGGGAGCTGGCAGCTACTTGTCGTTGCTCGGTGGTTCTCTCCAGGTACTCCGGCTTCCTCCACCTGTAAAACTGTCACGGTCATGATTAGCCATTGTGCATAAATATGTGTCCTTAAACATCAATAAATAAATAATCTTGTCAATTTTGGTGGCTGTGAACAAATACATTTTTCAACTGACATTTAGTTTAAACAATATTTATTACTGAAAGTGTCAATTGTATACATAACGCAAACAGATAAAAAGAAATCATGGTTATCGTTTTTTATGACTGAAGGGTAGATAAATGTGTTATGCACTCATTGTGCTTGTTTTGAATCTTTTATCGTGACACGACTCATTTTTGGGGAGGTTTAGCTACTTGTCGAACAAGCTCAACTCATAGCTATACATCCCCCAAAACGAGTCTCATCACGATAAAAGAACAATGTGCGCATAACACAGATGTATATGATTTTGACATTATGAAAAATCTTCCTCTCATTCTAGCTATGCTCTGGATGAGATGGATTCTTTGTAACATTAAGATAACAAGTTTGAGGGTTAATTAGCACTTTGATGAATGAGATCACACATGCAGGTCATGTTTTAAAGTATTCAAAATAATTGATCAAGTCAGGTCAAGTCATACGGACAGAGTTTGATACTATAAAAGCCCCACTAACAGTTATTGAATCATTATTTTAACAGGTTATTTATTTATTGGGGTTTAAGGTCACATACTTATGCACAATGGCTAATCATGACTGTAACAGTTTTATGTGTGGAGGAAGCAGGAGTACAAGGAGAGAACCACCGAGCAATGACGAGCAACTGTCAGCTCCTCAACATTCGAACTCTGTTCAAGCTCTGCTCAAGCAGGGTTACAGCGGTTGAAGACAAGTGCACCATCAACGTGCAGTACGCCTTAGTACACGGCATCATCGTGCCCTCATGTAGGCAACTGGGATAAAGTGCCTTGCCCAAGGACACAACGCGGGTCGTCCCGGATGGGGATCGAACTCGGGACCTCTAGCATAGAAGTCCAACAGTCGACCACTGAGCCACTGCGCTCCCATTGTAACAGATTGAGTGTGAAATTATTTTTTAAAGGTGATTTGAAATATGGGTATTTTTTCAATGATACGATGCTACCAGAAAATGTATTCTCGGTTTAGCAAGATTTTGTTCATGAATAAGTATTTTGTTCTAATTTATTGGAGAGTGCCAACAGGCACTCTCCAATAAATTGTAACAAAACTTCATATTTTTTTTCAACTGCTGAGCAAACATCAAGCTATTGCATCCAATGCAAAGCCACTAAAGTGGCTTTCAGCACTTTTCAATACAGCCATGGTAGTGATTTCCAGCACTCGACCAGTTCAACATACGTGGTCACCAGTTGTGTCTTAAGATAGAAGATGTCGAACCACTAGGGCTGGTTAGTTGCACTCCAAACTTATCTTTTTGTTGAAAAGAATTCATCCCATCTAGTGAATAGGGCTGTCACGATTAATCGATTGTCGATTGGTCACGGCAAAATCGATTAGTACATTATGTGTACAGCCCATTAAAGACCCGGTTTCCATCACCCCTGATTTCCAGGGCTAAACTAGGGGTGATGAAACCCGGTTTGCATTACTATCTATAGCACTGGGAAAATACCAAGTGTAACCAATTAACCATGCTATCAGTATGGCCCGACAAAAAAAATCACCCTATGCGAATTAAATGTCGAACAAGCAAGACTTGAATCAATTAAAAGAAAACTATTTTGTTAAAAAATGCATAACCATAAGACACTTATTAATTTGACAGACGTATGTGTCAAAAAAGTTTCAGTAATATGCCATTTTAATCTGTGCAGTGCTATTCTGTTTTAGACACACTGACATGACCATAATCCTGCCCATTAATTATTACCAACCAATGAGATGCCAGCACAAATAAGCGTGACATCCCACCAATGCTCACTGCACAGGACCAGCCGTAAGGGTGACTAGGGCAATTATGTTGCACTTTTAAGACCAAAGTCGCCTAGAAAAATAGTCGGGGCGATTACAAATCACCCTCTAAAAATTGGCCAAAATGAGGAAAGGCTGAACTGAGTGATCCAAGGTTTACATAAAAACGATTATTTTCAGGAATCGAATGTGCTTGAGTGTGATAAATGAGCATTTTCTTTCGTGAAATGAGCGACCATTTATTTGAAATCACATGACAATCAATTGTCCATTGTCACTTTTGGCGGATTTTTTATTTCTATTTTGTTCTGTTTCAGTCGGAGCTTCAAGTGTCGAAATGACAATAGGTGACTTATGCGACTCAACAAAATAACCCAGTTTGAAAGTAGGTTACCTCACTTAGGATGCCAAAAATGTATACACGACGGACGTATTTTCTAACACTGTATTTTTATTTCGTTTTGCTGACAACTTGACTTTTGGGCCGTCTATTTCCAGAATAGAATGGAATTGAAACACATGAAAATAAGCTTTAGTGATGACAAGAAAAGCTTTGTACAGGGCACAAGTGTGCATGTGAAGGATCTTGAAAAAGGGGTCCTCCTAAACAACGGAATGACACGAAACGATACAGAATGACACTGGAATGCCATAAAAATGATACAAAATGACATTTATTTTACAAAATACTCGACCCCAGAATGTATTTTGTTTATTAACAACTAACAAAGTACCTTCCAAGAAACCTACTTACATCTGGTCCTGTTCACACTTTCAGACTCAATTAGCTCTGTAGACTTTGGTGAAAGGCAACCACAGTAGGGTGCTAGGGGATTGGCACAAAGACGAGGGGAAGGGTCATGAAGGAGAGGGTAGCAGTGGGTGATTTTCAATCAATAATTTCTTTGTGGTTTTTTAACCTGGCATAGATGCATCATAGCCAACTGGACCTGGGTTAATCAGGCATTAATGGAGGACCACAAGCTGAAAATTTGAAGGGGTGGCAGGGGGTGGTACATAAATATTCTTCATTTTCCCCTGAAGTCTCCCTACTTGACTCTGCAGTCTCCCGTTTTTTTCTGGAGGGAGACATGAAGTCTGGTTAAGTGCCTTGCTCAAGGACACAATGCGGGAGTCTGAATCAATCGCTTAGATGGTCACCAATCCAAGGACTAACCAGGCTCGACATTGCTTAACTTTGGTGATAGACTTAAATAAAAAGAGAATAGTATTAAGGTTTCCATCGGTGACGAAATTGCTTCAAATTCCAATGAAATTCCTCATTACTTGCAGATTTCTGATGGCAGTGTAAATATTGCTGGTACAGTGGAACCTTGTTAATTGAGTAGCCACTTTGCCAATGAAAATTATTCGATTAATGGAGTATTCAATTAACAGGGATTGTGTCACTTTCCTGTATTCTAGATATAAACTTGGCATTTATTCTATTATATCTTGTTTGACAGAGCTCCCTGAGCTCTGTCAAACAAGATATAATAGATTAAATAACTATTGGATTTACTGAGGCCAAATAGCTCTATAAACAAAGGAAAACACGGGTGAGCCAGTGTAATTTCTTAACAGATTACATGATTTACTATTCAATTAACAGGAGTTTACTTGATAATCTATATTCAATTAACAGGTCAAATTTGTACAGAAGGTATGGTAAATGGTTTTGTGTTGGGAAATTATATTCAATTGACAGGGTTATTCAGTTAAGACATATCCATTTAAGTGGGCTCCACTACATTGCAATTGCATACAAAGAGAAAAATATATTCATTCACTGTAAAAGTATGACACTTCTGAAATTGGATAAAAAGGTAGAAAAACTTGGTTACAAATTCATTGACAACATCTCGAATAAACAATTTGATAAAAGTAAAGATTTTTTTTTTTTGGAAACATTTTCGGAAATATATTTTGCTTGAAGCTTTTTTAAATTTGGCAACCCATTATAAATTCAATAATATACACACAGAAGTAAATCTGGCCTTTTCAAAAAGTGATTTCCACATCACAAATCCCCAGTCTGAATTAGAAAGTGAAAATAATCAAATGCCAATTAAATCAAAAGATAGAAAAACGGCAATAAAACGGAAATTAGTTTTCTCAGATAGCACAGATAATAACAGCAAATGTGGGAAAAACAGTAAAATTCCTAATGCAGATATATTTCAGAAAGACACAAAGATGGAATTAAAAAGGTTACCCTTAAATAATGTAGTTGAATTATTGGGTTCTGTAAAGAAAAAAAATGGTATTACACTTCTCGAGGTATTTGTTAGATAGGAATCACATAATTATTTTAAAATAACACCACAAAAGGTAATTAATCTTGAGGAAATTTCTAGTGGGGTTCGGCTTGTAGACAGACATGTTAACTCTCCCGGAATGCCCGGGAAAATCCCGGAATTTCAGTGTAGTTCCCGTTTTCTTTGGAGATTCGTGATAAATGAGCAAGTGTCAAAGTGAAAATAGGTGACTTACTTTCAAAAAACTGAAAACTGCACCTTCATTAAAATGCAGTTTTTGGAAATTGAAATATATGAAAAGGAATTAAATAATATATATTTATTTATTCCTTCATAGAATGGCTATAATTCTCATCCCTTTTCCAAAATCAAAACGTAAACAACAACTATTTAGCACAGCGTAAAAGTAGGTTAAAGTTGCTTAGGATGCCAAAAAATTATGGCAGCATATTTAAACACAATGGACTTTTTTTTCTAACACCACATTTACCACATTTATTCTGTTATGCTGACCACAGAACTGTTAACTGTTGGCCATCTGTAACCAGAAAATTTCGAATGGAATTAAACAAAAATTTCCTCAATGATGAAAAGAGAAGTTTTGTGTAGGGCACAAGCGTCCCACATGTATGAAGTTTGATGAAGATACTTTCCGAGTTCTGATGTACTTGAAGTAACTGAACATCAGGACATCTTTTCCTGTTTACATTTCCAGACTTGGGAAATTATTAACTGAGTAGACTTTGATAAGAGCAAACCACAGGTGAATGTGCTCTGTGGGTGAATGGGGGGTGGGGAGGGGGGCTCATGAAGAAGAGGATCCGGGGGGGGGGGGGGGTGTCAAATCAACAGTTATTTTATGATTTTTTAACATAGCATAAATGCATCAGTATAGTTGACAACTACTTCTAGATATAACCTGGTGTTAATAGTGGTCTGTGAGCTGAAAATTCACAAGTTTTTTCTTTTATTTTGCCCCCGTGCGAACTTTTCCCTGAAATCTATCCCATTTTCCTGAAAATCACCCTCAGGTTCCCTGAAAAATTATTCTGGAGGTTAACATATCTGCTTGCAGAAGAGTTAAAAAAAACTGTTACCAGGGGTCATGCCAACTCAAAGAGTTGAAAGAAAAGTGAAAAAGAATGATGAAAAAGAATTTCAGGCAATTCTTCTACCCAAAAGAACCTCTATGGGCTGGGTTATAAATTTACACCTCTACAGGCTGGGTTATAAATTTACACCTCTACGGGCTGGGTTATAAATTTACATCTCTACGGGCTGGGTTATAAATTTAGACAGGCTTTTAGAAGTTATAAGTTTTAAGAGCTTCCTTCGGCACCAACCGCCAAGCGAAAATATACTAAACCACGCACACCACTCGACCACCGACAGACCCTGGTCTGTCGGTGGCCGAGTGGTATGCGTGGTTTAGTATAGTTTCGCTAGGCGGTTGGTGCCGAAGGAAGCTCTCTCGGCGTGGGTTCGAACCCCCGCCATGCCAATGTAAACAAAACCAGCGTCCTTTCTTAATTCTATGGCATCCGAGAAATTTGAAAAAGACAAGTGTCGCTGATTTCTTCTGAGGTGCAGTTCGTGGAATTAAGTACTTAGATGCAACTATCTGATGTATAAGTTTTAAGTTTCCATTTTACCAAAAAAATCAGATAACAAACATTAGACTGTACAGTGATGGCAGATAAATGGGTGGTCGACTTAACACTTTTTCCGTAAGCCCTATGGACATTGACTTGTTTCTTAATGGACAGCTTCACCAAACACCGAAGTTAGTTTACCCTATTTCAGTCTTTTACGAAAGTGACTCTAGGGACAACTTAGAAGAAAATATAGACAATTTAATAGGGAGTAAACGCTTGACTGGATGGTTACGTGAAATAATTCATGAGAGGTGAGGGACGTTGTACAAACACGAGTGCGCTAATGCGCACAAGTGTTTTACAAGATAGTCCCTTGCCTTGAATGAATTATTTCCCGTAACCAGTCCAGTCAAGCGATTACTCTGTTTATTACTTTTCATTTTATTAATGATAATTATATTATTTAACCCTTTACCTAACATAACGGCCATAACCGGCCAGCGCTATTCTAAAAAATCGCCAATTTTCATTATTTTTTCATTTTTTTGTCTCTAAAACATAGGTTATGACCTCATTGGAACGAGCTCTGCCAAACATGATATAATAGAATAAATACTCATTAGCTCACCTGAGCGAAGCTCAAGGGGAGCTTTACTAATCACTTTCTGTCCGCCGTCTGTCGTCCATCGTCCGTCGTCGTCCGTCCGTCCGTCGTTAACTTTACATTATCGACTTCTCCTCCTAAACCACTAGTCCAATTTTATTCAAATGTTGGCTAAATGTTATTACCTAATGCCAATTCAGATTTGTTCAAATGAAGTTGCCCCTTCTCCTGGGTGGTGCCACGCCCCCAAGGGGCACCAAAATCTTTGTAAATCTTCTTCTCATGAACCAGCAGTAGCAGAGACTTGATATATGGTGTGCAGCTTCCTTTTGAGGTGTAGACTTAGATTTGTTCAAGAGAAGTTTGTGGGGCTATACTTGGCGTCGTTATGGGAGGGGCAAAATTTTTTGCCCCGCCCAAAATTTCTATTTTCCAAACCGAGAGGCTGATTTGCACCAAATTTTATGTGAGGGCTTATTGGGTCATGAGTGCTTGATTTATGCAAAAAAAAATTTCACGCAGCCCCGTGGGAACCACAGGAGCTAAAAATAGAAAAAATTTAAAATGCCCATATCTCCAAAACTGCACGGCATTGAGAATTTTTATTTGGTGTGCAGCTTCCTTAGGACCAACAGAAAGGATTGGTAAAAAAAAATTGCCATCGGTTTTATCATAGGGTACAGTTTCGGGACTTTGAAAAAGTGCTGAGTCAGCACTTTTTAACACTGTAGGCAATGGGAAAAACATTAAAAAATCTTCTTCTCCAGATCCAGCAGGCAGAGTCTTTTGATATTTGGTATGCAACATTGTAGGGTGGATCTGATTCAGGTTTGTTCAAATCGGCCCCGTGGGTTCATATTTGGGCTCAGTATAGGAGCCCGATTTCAAACTTAGTGCATTTCAGGCAAATTTCTTAAAAAATCTTCTTCTCCAGATCCAGCAGGCAAAATCTTTTGATATTTGGTATGCAACATTGTGGGGTGGATCTGATTCAAGTTTGTTCAAATCGGCCCCCTGGGTGTATATTTGGGCTCAGTATAGGAGCCCAAATTTGAACTTACTGCATTTCAGGCAAATTTCTTTGAAAATCTTCTTCTCCAGATCCAGCAGGCAGAATCTTTTGATATTTGACATGCAACATTGTAGGGTGGATCTGATTCAAGTTTGTTCAAATCGGCTCCCTAGATTCATATTTGGGCTCACTATAGGAGCTCGAATTCGAACTTAGTGCATTTCAGGCAAATTTCTTCAAAAATCTTCTTCTCCAGATCCAGCAGGCAGAATCTTTTGATATTTGGTATGCAACGTTGCGGGGTAGATCTGATTCAAGTTTGTTCAAATCGGCCTCCTGGATTCATATTTGGGCTTACTATAGAAGCCCGAATTCGAACTTAGTGCATTTCAGGCAAATTTCTTAAAAAATCTTCTTCTCCAGATCCAGCAGGCAGAATCTTTTCATATTTGGTAAGCAACATTGTGGGGTCGATCTGATTCAAGTTTGTTCAAATCGGCTCCCTGGGTTAATATTTGGGCTCAGTATAGGAGCCCGATTTCGAACTTAGTGCATTTCAGGCAAATTTCTTAAAAAATCTTCTTCTCCAGATCCAGCAGGCAGAATCTTTTGATATTTGGTATGCAACATTGTAGGGTGGATCTGATTCAAGTTTGTTCAAATCGGCGCCCTGGGTTCATAACTTGGGCTCAGTATAGGAGCCCAATTTTGAACTTAGTGCATTTAGGCAAATTTCTTAAAAAATCTTCTTCTCCAGATCCAGCAGGCAGAATCTTTTGATATTTGGTATGCAACATTGTGGGGTGGATCTGATTCAAGTTTGTTCAAATCGGCTTCCTAGATTCATATTTGGGCTCACTATAGAAGCTCGAATTTGAACTTAGTGCATTTCATGCAAATTTCTTAAAAAATCTTCTTCTCCAGATCCAGCAGGCAGAATCTTTTCATATTTGGTAAGCAACATTGTGGGGTGGATCTGATTCAAGTTTGTTCAAATCGGCCCCCTGGGTTTATATTTGGGCTCAGTATAGGAGCCCAAATTTGAACTTAGTGCATTTCAAGCAAATTTATTAAAAAATCTTCTTCTCCAGATCCAGCAGGCAGAATCTTTTGATATTTGGTATGCAACATTGTGGGATGGATCTGATTCAAGTTTGTTCAAATCAGCTTCCAAGATTCATATTTGGGCTCACTATAGAAGCTCGAATTCGAACTTAGTGCATTTCAGGCAAATTTCTTGAAAAATTTTCTTCTCCAGATCCAGCAGGCAGAATCTTTTGATATTTGGTATGCAAAATTGTGGGATGGATCTGATGCAAATTTGTTCAAATCGGCTCCCTAGATTCATATTTGGGCTTACTATAGAAACTCGAATTCGAACTTAGTGCATTTCAGGCAAATTTCTTAAAAAATCATCTTCTCCAGATCCAGCAGGCAGAATCTTTTGATATTTGGTATGCAACATTGCGGGGTGGATCTGATTCAAGTTTGTTCAAATCGGCCCCCTGGATTCATATTTGGGCTCACTATAGAAGGTCGAATTCAAACTTAGTGCATTTCGGGCAAATTTCTTCAAAAATCTTCTTCTCCAGATCCAGCAGGCAGAATCTTTTGATATTTGGTATGCAACATTGCGGGGTGGATCTGATTCAAGTTTGTTCAAATCGGCCCCCTGGATTCATATTTGGGCTTAATATAGAAGCCCGAATTCGCACTTAGTGCATTTCGGGCAAATTTATTAAAAAATCTTCTTCTCCAGATCCAGCAGGCAGAATCTTTTGATATTTGGTATGCAACATTATGGGGTGGATCTGATTCAAGTTTGTTCAAATCGGCCCCCTGGGTTTATATTTGGGCTCAGTATAGGAGCCCGATTTCGAACTTAGTGCATTTAGGCAAATTTCTTAAAAAATCTTCTTCTCCAGATCCAGCAGGCAGAATCTTTTGATATTTGGTATGCAACATTGTGGGGTGGATCTGATTCAAGTTTGTTCAAATCGGCTTCCTAGATTCATATTTGGGCTCACTATAGAAGCTCGAATTTGAACTTAGTGCATTTCATGCAAATTTCTTAAAAAATCTTCTTCTCCAGATCCAGCAGGCAGAATCTTTTCATATTTGGTAAGCAACATTGTGGGGTGGATCTGATTCAAGTTTGTTCAAATCGGCCCCCTGGGTTTATATTTGGGCTCAGTATAGAAGCCCGAATTCGCACTTAGTGCATTTCTGGCAAATTTATTAAAAAATCTTCTTCTCCAGATCCAGCAGGCAGAATCTTTTGATATTTGGTATGCAACATTGTGGGGTGGATCTGATTCAAGTTTGTTCAAATCGGCTTCCTCGTTTCATATTTGGGCTCACTATAGAAGCTCGAATTCGAACTTAGTGCATTTCAGGCAAATTTCTTAAAAAATCTTCTCCAGATCCAGCTTCAGAATCTTTTCATATTTGTATGCAACATTGTGGGGTGGATCTGATTCAAGTTTGTTCAAATCGGCCCCCTGGGTTTATATTTGGGCTCAGTATAGGAGCCCAAATTTGAACTTAGTGCATTTCAGGCAAATTTCTTTGAAAATCTTCTTCTCAAGATCCAGCAGGCAGAATCTTCTGATATTGGGTATGCACCATGCTTAGGGGGGTGAGATTCAAGTTTGTTCAAGCCAAGTCCCTGGATTCATATTTGGGCTCACTGTGGTAGCCCGAATTATAACTTAGTTCAAAATGAGGAATTTTCTTTAAAAATCTTCTTCAGATCCAGCAGTCGGAATGTTTTGATATTTGGTATGCAGCATCCTTAGGGGGTGAGATTCAAGTTTGTTCAAGCCATGTCCCTAGGTCCATATTTGGACTCACTGTGGGAGCTCGAATTGTAACTTAGTTCAAAATGAGGACTTTTCTTTAAAAATCTTCTTCTTCAGCCATGTCCCTAGGTCCATATTTGGACTCACTGTGGGAGCTCGAATTGTAACTTAGTTCAAAATGAGGACTTTTCTTTAAAAATCTTCTTCTTCAGATCCAGCAGTCGGAATGTTTTGATATTTGGTGTGCAGCATCCTTAGAGGGGTGAGATTCAAGTTTGTTAAAGCCCTGGGTTCATATATGGGCTCCCTGTGGGAGCCTGAATTATAACTTAGTTCAATATGAGGAATATTCTTTAAAAATCTTTTTTTTTTTAGATCCACTGGTCAGAATCTTTGGATATTTGGTATAAGCTTTTCTTAGGAGGAGCAGATGCAACTTGTTGAAATCAATTCTCTGGGTTGATATAAATTTAGGCTACCATGTCAGGTGAGCGCCCTCAGGCCCCTTGGGGCCTCTTGTTTTATCATGTGTTTTCCTTTGTATCTTGGATAGATAATGTATCAAACTTAGGAAGCGATAGGCAGAAAGTAAGTATTGACAACTCTGATGAATAAAGTCTTGCCCAAAATTTGCATCTCGAAGATATATTTCATCATCCAACTTCCAAATTTCGCTGTAGTTTGATCAGATGCTAGTCAAGTTACCCGGTTTGTTTGTCAACAAATCAGACAATAGTTCTGCATTTTTTTTTATATCCCCCCCCCCCCCCCCCCCCCCCCCCCCCCGCAAACAAAGTTTGGGGGGGGGGGGGTGTATAGGAATCACCTTGTCCATCCATCCGTCCATCTGTCCATCCTTATAAGCGCAACTCCTCCTAAACCATTTGAAGAATTTTCATGAAACTTTACACAATGGAAGAACTCCATATGAAGATGTGCATGAAGCAATATAATTCCGTTCTGACATTTCCAAGGGGAGATAATCTAACTTATACATTTTAATGTTCCAAAAAGGCTACAACTGAGGCGTGTGGGGTATCACTTTGTGAGCTTGCTCACAGTACCTCTAGTTTTAATTGGAAAACTTGATTTATTTATCTTATTTCACATATTAACTCTTTCAACATGAGAGACCGCTTTTCCGGCCCAACAACAAGATACGTCATAATTTCATTAAGTAGGATGGCTACTAAGTGAACGTGTGTGGTAGAACAATTAATATTGTCAGGCTGCACATTGAAAATATTAATTGCTCTACCCCCAAATAATGGATATGGACTCTTCCAATTTCTGCCATTTACCTGGCATGGAAGATACCACCAGTGTTCAAAGGGTTATTATGTGACACATCATTATTTAATAATTGTTTGTTTATTAAGCCAGTGAGGCATTGATTCCTACAAAATTGATTTCAACTGGCTGAGTGCTATATGCCGCTATCATGGCTCTATTGACCAGTGCTGAAAGCCACTTTAGTTGCTATACACTCAAGGCATTAGCTTGATCTTTGCTCAGAAGTGGAATAAAAAAGTTTAGGGCCTCAAAAAGTTAAAAATCTATTTCTCAGGCCTTCCTGTAAGGGCCTTTTGGTTGCCACATGCTCTTTTTTTATAACTAATGGAAACTTTAAAAAATCATTTTTTACCCAAGTTAAAAAAATTGATAAATTTGTCCCTTGAGTGCACTCAAGGGTCGAAATATACCACCACCCATGCTGTTCTGTAGATTTCGAGGCCTGAAACATAAAACAAACCATGAACATGAACAAACAAACCATGAACTTTTGATGACAAAGAAATAATTTCAAAAATAAAAAATAAAATAAAAAATCGCCCACCCGGCCATATGCAAATTTACAAACAGAAGATCTACTTTATGAGACCTTATATAAATTTTTTGTTTTATTAGAATATACTGGGAAGTGCCAACAAGGGTTAAACACAATGTACTCGCTGTAAAAAAAAAGTGGCAATAATGGAAATAACATTATCTTTGTTGGGCATTCCAGTGTATGAATGGCTCATTAGAAATGGTTAACCCTTTACCTTACGTAACGGCCAAAACCGGCCAGCGCTATTCTCAAAAATCGCCAATTAATTTTCATTATTTTTTAAATTCTTTGTCTCAAAAACATAGATTATGACCCCTCGTTGGAACAAGCTCGTTGAGCTCATTCCAATGAGGGGTCATAACCTATGTTTTTGAGAAAATTTTTTAAAAAAATTAGTTTTTCAAGAATTATTTTTGGAAGTGTCGTCTGCTTTTCAGGTTAGGTAAAGGGTTAACAGAAATGGTCAGAAATGGTTAACAGCCCAGTAGTTTATTAGTGGCCCTCAACTTCGACTCAGGCTGCAAATAAGCTCTTGGGCTGTTTTTGTTGAGCCGTTAATAGACTGTAATGCAGCCAATGCCCTTCAAAATCAAGTTTTTGTTTTATTCTGCACGTTATGCCTGTCTTGTTATACTGTTGAAGTTAAATTTTATTTTCCTTGAACTTGTCTATACCTGTTACGTTTCTAAAGTCTATATTTGATAATGTACATAGTTGTTTTATTTACCATAATAAAAGAAGATAAATTGATGTAAATTACTGGTTTGTGTTATGTTATAACACCCTCAACAACAATCCAAGTTTTCTCTCTGGTATAAATAATTATCATTTCCTCACTCATCTCAACACGGACAGCCAGCTTGTTTATTACCCTGGAGACCGAAATAGTTCCACTGCAGTCAGTGATTGACAGAATCTATTTATATGCTGACTGATCTTAATTGCCCTCAATTAACAGGACTCAGATTTTTAATGCACTGTACACATTATGTTTTTCGTTGTTGAATAATCGGTAAATTTTACCCCGTTTTAGACGTTTAATAATTGAAAGAAAATTTGATGAAAAACTATTGTTTCTAAAGGTAAAGGGTTAAGAACGTCATCGTTAGACCTCAAGAAGCTGTTAGAAGCATTTGTCTTTTAGGTACCTTCAAGGCTTTGATGTTCTGAACTTTTGAACCATCAGCTTAATAATCAAGTCATACCTGCCCCCTGCCCCCTCCCCCCCCCCCCCCCCCCAACACAAACACTCCCAACCAGAGTAACACTTGTTTCCATGTTCAACTGAATTTGATCTGCAGTGCAAATGGCAACCATATATATCTGTCAATCTTGTAGTGTATCCACCCCATTTGTATGACATCAGAACAAAGTGCAATTGAACGAAGGTATATGAGAAAGAATACAGAAACCAAAAGTACGGTTTTCAGAGAACAGTTTTTTCTAGCAAAAATTCTTTCCCCTCAGAATTTCCCTTGTCTGTTCCTACTAAAGAATCAATGTCGTAAACCCAGTGCAAGATTTGTCTGTTGAACAATTTTGACTGCAAGAGCAGCAAGACAATTACCGTATTTACTTTATGTATTGAGACAGCTAAAAATAATTATTTTCACAGGTGTCCCAATTCTTAGAAAATGGGGAAAGAACACAGCCTGGTCTTGATTTGATGCTGAATAAAGTTGTGTGTGATTCGTTTTCCATCACTATATACGAAAATCGCTGTCCAATTTTTTTTATATTTTCATTTTTTGCTTCCAAAACATAGCTTATGATCCCTCATTGGAACAAGCGCATTGCGCCCGTTCCAATGAGGTATCATAAGCTATGTTTTGGAAGCAAAAAATGAAAATTTTTAGTTACTCAAGAATTTTTTTATGAGTGTTGTCTGCTACTAGCAACGGGACAACTGGAAACAAATCTCCTGAATGTCCCAAACTTTGGAGCATAAAAAAAATACAGTTTTCTGGAAAAAATGTGTGTCCCAAATCATAGAGTGTCCCAATACATAGAGTAAATACGGTGCATCAAATTGAGTTACTGCAACACAATACGTAGCCACCTCTGGAGTTACGAAACTTCTTTGAGTGTGTTTTCTCCTTGACCAACAATATTTCCGAGTATATATTATCTGTGAGGCATTGGTTACCGCAGAGGAAACCAGCTGAGAGTTCAGGCTGTTTTGCCGGTATTGCATACTGGACAGTGTTTTCATTATCTTGAAAATGCATTTTTATTTCCTTCACCCAGAACGTTGTTACTTGTTAGCCTTTTGTGATTGTTTTATGCTATGTTTTACTCGCCACCAATGACACACTTAATCTTTGTAATGCGCAACCCACATTAAACACTGCCGACTCTGAAGCCACAGGAGTAGAATGTTGTTTGAAAATCAAGGTATCAATACCAGCAATTGATATGCTGTCAAATATCCATCTTGCCGTTCGTCCATCCATACCAACATTTTCCCTTGTATCTCAGCCACTGCTACTTCCATTTTATTGATATTTGGTGTTGTGATAGAGCATCATGGGGGAACGATCCCTGTATAGCTTGAGTTTCTTCACACATTTTTTCCAGAGTTATGGCCCTTTTTCACTCTTTCGACTTAGAAAAGTTTTTGCGCTTTGGGGGCATTGGCACATGCATTGCTCTTTCTTGTTTTTGGTTCCGCAAGATTTGTTCACATATCTTTGCCTTGTTACAGTTCATGGGAGGGTGCCTATAGGCATGAATTGTATCAAGGCATATCAACATGGGATAAATAATTTCACTCCAGAGATAATCTGAACACATCCACAGAATATGAAGCCTTTTAGCTGTGGTACCTGCACTTTAGAATAAAGCCCAAATTTGGGCTTCCAGCACTCAATCAGTTCAAATATATGTATATGTTTTTATCACTAAGTGTTGATCAAGGAACTTGTATTAAGCCGAGATATATTAGATATGATGGCGAGCCCTTTAGTTCAAGTCACAATACGTAATAGGAACACCACAGAGGCTTATTGATACAAGTTTCTCGATCAACTCATAGTGGTGATGACAGATTTATCTCACCATCTTGGAAACCCTTTGGTGGTAATAACCAATTTATCTTACAATATTTCTCCTTTTCTTGGCTTCTCTGCCTATATTTTGACAATCATTCAGCGGTTATGAATTGATTTTTTATGAATGAAGATCAGGTTGGCGTAGTGGTATTACGTTCTTGAGCAGCGCATGATGTTATCCCCTTTCATTGTTCTACTTGTACTATAACAGCTGAAGTTTATAGTACAGTAAAACTTGTCTTGAGAGGCCACTGTCTTGAGAGACCACCTGTCTTGAGAGACCACATCTGCCAGGCACCGATTGGTTTTACTCTATAATGGACCTGCTATGGGAGACCACCTATCTTGAGAGACCACTGTGACCTGGTGGTACCAACTTGTATTTTTATGCAATAATGGACCTGTCTTGAGAGACCGCCCCTTTGAAGACTGAAACCATGACAAAACTTTTTACCTGTTCTGGAATTGGAAAATCCATCGTGGTTATACTAACATAATTAAAAGTATTAAAAGCTCTTAATCGGGTTTCAATTGCTATTCAGTTACATAACTCATTAAAGATTGAGATTTTTTATAAGACCCCTGTGAAAAGATTATGATTATTGCTGAATAAATAATTTCATACATACCTGAAATGTGTCAGATAGGATTATAAAAATAAATTTGTGTTGAAAATCTTCAATGAAGATTTTCAACACTAATTTATTTTTATAATTTTTTATAACAGTCCATTTAAATTTGTTACAAAAACTTCAGAAAAACAACAACTACAAAGTAATTACAAAAATCCATTCTTCTCCATTTCTGAATTTTGTGGTTGGTTATTTACTGACTTGAGAAAACCTGAAACCTGTTATGAGAGACCACCTGTCTTGAGAGACCACTTTTGTGTGGCCCAAAGTGCGATCTATCAAGACAGGTTCTACTGCAGTGTTTCAGCTGTGTGTTTCTTCATTTTATTTTTCAGCTTTAATGCATGGTAGGCCTGGAAAAAATATCATCATGGCAAAAATGGATCTAGTCTAATTTACTTTCCTGAGTTCATGATTTATTTGTCATGCAATTACTGTTACCAAAACGCTTACCTCCACATGTGTAATCAGTTTTTGATGAGTGCTGGTTAAAATGTTCTCACTTGCTCAGAGACAATTTTGTATCTGTTCAGATAATTAAGCTTGTACAGTAGAATCCTCTTAATTGAATATCCATTTTGCCAGTGAAAATTATTCTATTAACAGGAGTATACAATTAACAGGGATTTGGTCAGTTTCCTGGGTTCTGGGGTAAACTGAGCTCTGTCAAACAAGATATAATAGAATAAATGCCTGTATTGGATGTAGTGAGGCCAAAAAGGTTGATAAATAAGGGGAATTTGGTGCGTGTCACAGTAATTTTTTCGACATATTACAAAAATTTATATACAATTAACAGGAGTTTACTCTACAACCCATATGCAATTAACAGATCAAATTTGTACTGAAGGTATGGTGAATGGTTTTGTGTTTGAAAATTATATTCAATTAACAGGGATATACAATTAAGAGATATCCAATTAAGTGGGCATCACTGTATCAGGGAAAAAATCGATTGATTGTGAGATAAAATGATTTCCTTGTATTCTTTTATAGTATTATTGACCCCATATAAAAAAAAAATATTTGAAGATAATGTTGACTCTTCCAGGTTGAGATATCTTCAAAAAGTTCCTGGATTGAGAACCATACCAGTTTGTTTTCAAATTTCATGAACCAAATAGCTTAGGCAATCAGGTTTGAGACCATTGTGTCATAGTAAGAGCAACAAGACATGCTAATTTCTTTGTCTGTAAAAGTAAGGTATGTGGGTGCAGTGTGGTGAAATAATTAAGTAGGACTGACACATTCCAGTTTGTATCTTGAACGAGGAGGACAATTGTTGAATATGCCTTTCATCAGTCAATTGACCAAATTTGTATTTCAAAATGACACACCATTAATAGGTGCAAATATTTGATTGATCATTTATCGATATATTTTTAGCTCAACTTGACAAAGTCAAGCTCAGCTATTGCCATCACTTCTCATCCGTCGACGTACGTATGTACGTATGCACATCCACAGTTTCCTTTGGCACACCTCACAGGTTGCATTTATGATCAGATCGCTTTGAAACTTGGTATGCTTGTTTGGGTGACCTCTGGATGGGAGCAATCGATTTTCTTCAATTGACGTCAAAAAATGTTGCCACGGCCAATGTTCTTAGAACGTAGTTTAGTCAGACCTCAATATTTCCCTTTGGCACACCCTACAGGGCACATTCATAATCGGATTGCTTTGAAACCTGGCATGCTTGTTTGGGGTGACCTCTAGATGGGAGCTATCGATTATCTTCCATTTCTGTCAAAAAATGTTGCCGCGGCCAACGTTCTTATAACTTAGTTTAGTCAGACCTCAATATTTCCCTTTGGCACAACCTACAGGGCACATTTATGATCAGATTGCTTTGAAACCTGGCGTGCTTGTTAGGGGTTACCTCTAGATGGGAGCTATTGATTTTCTTCCATTTCCATCCAAAAATGTTGCCGCTGCCAACATTCTTAGAACTTAGTTTAGTCAGACCTCAATATTTCCCTTTGGCACATACTACAGGGAACATTTATGATCGGATTGCTTTGAAACCTGGCATGCTTGTTTGGGGCGACCTCTAGATGGGAGCTATCGATTTTCTTCCATTTCTGTCAAAAAATGTTGCCGCGGCCAACGTTCTTAGAACTTAGTTTAGTCAGACCTCAATATTTCCCTTTGGCACACCCTACAGGGCACATTTATGATCGGATTGCTTTGAAACCTGGCATGCTTGTTTGAGGTGACCTCTAGATGGGAGCTATCGATTTTCTTCCATTTCCGTCCGTCAAAAAATGTTGCCGCTGGCAACAATCTTTGAACTTAGTTTAGTCAGGCATCAATATATTTCTTTGGCACACCTCACAGGTCGCATTTATGATCAGATCGCTTTGAAACTTTGTGTGCTTGTTTGGGGTTACCTCTAGATGGGAGCTATCGATTTTCTTCGATTTCCATCAAAAAATGTTGCCACTGGCAATGACCTTCGATGAACTTAGTAAAAACTTAATGCTGTTAAGCATCAATATTTCCCTTTGGCACACCCTGCAGGGCACATTTATGATTGGATTGCTTGCAAACTTGGTGTGCTTGTGTGGGGTGACATCTATATGGGAGCTGTTGATTTTCTTCCATTTCTGTCAAAAAATGTTGCCGCTGACTTTTGAACTTAGTTTAGTCAGACCTCAATATTTCCCTTTAACACATCCTTCAGGGCACATTTATGATCGGATCACTTTGAAACTTGGTATGTGTGTTTGGAGTGACCTCTAGATGTGAGCTATTGCTTTTTTTCATTTCCATAAAAAATTATTGTCGTTATCACCAGCCTTTGAACTTACTGCATTTGTGCATCAACTTATCCCTTTTGCACACTCTCTGCAGGGTATATTTATGAATTTCCATAAAAAAAACAACAAAAAACATTGCCACAAGCAGTGACCTTCTACTTAGTGCATTTGTGCATTAACATCTTCCTTTGGCATGCTTCAGAGGGCACATTCATTATCATGTTGTTTTGAAACTTTGTATGCTTATGCAGGGCGTCAAAGATAGGAGCTATTGATTTTCTTTTCATTTCCATCAAAAACTGTTGCTGTTGGCAACAATCTTTGAATTTAGTGCATTTGTGCATCAACATTCTTTTTTGACATGGCCTACAGGCCACATTTATCATAGGGTTGTTTTTGAACTTGGTGTGCTCATTAGGCAAGAACTTTAGATAAGAGCTATTGATAAGCATTCATGTCTCTGAAAAAAATTGCCATTTACGATAACCTCTGAACTTACTGCATTTGTGTATCAACATTCTTCCTTTTGCCAGCCTTACAGTTTTCATTTAAAAATGCATGGATTACTCTGATGTGCACACATGTTGCTGTTATGTTGAAATTTCATCAAATAACATTGGTACCAATGATCTTCAATATTGCCATTTCATTTATAACTTACCAAGTTCAAGTTTGTCAAGTTTAGCTACAGTGTCACTGACACTTTCATTATAACACTGTATCACTTACAACTTTTAAACAAGAAATCAAGGTAACTTACCACTTCTATCTCAAGTGTTTACAGGGATCAATACATTTCGATGTACACGAAGCTACTCATTTGTTCTATGCAAGATCATACTGTTTTCTCATGGACTTGCCCCATGACTATAGTAGATGCTTGGGAGAACTGATTGAATTCCAGATTAACCCTTTACCCAATGCAGACGATATCAAAATTTTATTATTTTAAAAATCATTTTTTTTTAAATTTTTAAAAAAATTTCAACAAAACCATATCATGTGACCCCTCATTGGAACGAGCTTGTTGAGCTCGTTCCAATGAGGGGATCACATGATAGGGTTTTGTTGAAATATTTTGACAAATTTAATTTTTTCAACTGCTGAATTTGCATATTACGCGGGTGGATGCGGGCGATTCGTAAAGGGTTAAAAGTGCATGCAATAAGATGCAATTTAACTGCCGAGTGGATGTATTTCATCTGAAAGTGTTGTCCTGTTTTCCTTTTTGACAGTTTTTATAAGAATTATAAACCAAGGTTGTGTTGCCCAAAGGGGTACCAATAGAATAGTTTTCCGTATGTGATCTTCCTTCACTTTTTTTCAGAAAAAGATACAATAGGTACCTTCCCCAGTCAAGAGTGAATGCATCATTATAGAAAGATAATGGATCAGTTGCCATGAGACAAATGTTTTCATTTTGAAGTTCAAATGTGATACTATTATAAGTTGCACGGTGTTACAGCAAGTAATGAAAAGAGATTCACATCGAGCCAAAATATTTATTGGCATATGTATTTGAAACCATGTGTATCTGACACCCATTTTCATATCAGAGACATTTCTAGATAGGGTATCGCTGCTGATTTCAGTTTCCCAAGAATATGAGTTGCCGAAAAATAAGAAATTTTATCTCCCAGCAGCAATTGAAAATCTCTTTCATCAATCAGAACTAGGTAGGATTGGTTCTGCCAAGATTATGAATATATGCTACGGCTGTAGTATTGACTTACAGAATATAAATGTGAAGATCATGAAAATTTCAAGAGCATCATTGAAGACTGATATAGACAGATTTGAAGATGTATGCGTTGAACAAATTTAGTATCTCATTAACCATTAGTGTTGCCATGCTCACATGTTGCTTCCCACCCCAAAATTGAGGCATGTGTAAGTATTTGGAAATTTTTGGGTACCAAATTTCATTCCCATTTATTTTTGTGTCCCCGCCCCACGAAGTGGGGAGCGACATATAGGGATTACTTTTGTTGTCTTGCGTCGTCCGCGTCGTCGTCCGCGTCACACTTTCTCTTATCTGCCACTCCTCTTTAACCTATGAATGGATTTTGATGAAACTTTCAGTGATTCTTTATCACATAATGGCATTGTGCACCTCCTATTTTATTTTTTGATCCGCTGTATTTTTTCCAGAGTTATACTTTTGTCGTCTTGCGTCGTCTACGTCGTCCGCGTCGTCCGCGTCACAGCTTCTCTTATCCGCCACTCCTCTTTAACCTATGAATGGATTTTTATGAAACTTTCAGTGATTCTTTATCACATAATGGCATTGTGCACCTCCTATTTTATTTTTTGATCCGCTGTATTTTTTCCAGAGTTATACTTTTGTCGTCTTGCGTCGTCTGCGTCGTCTGCGTCACACTTTCTCTTATCCGCCACTCCTCTTTAACCTATGAATGGATTTTGATGAAACTTTCAGTGATTCTTTATCACATAATGGCATTGTGCACCTCCTATTTTATTTTTTGATCCGCTGTATTTTTTCCAGAGTTATGCCCCCTTTCCACTTAGAATTCTGTCTGAAACGCCAGGCGACACACGTCTTCCATGGAAGACTCACATCTAAGTTCTAATGATCTCATCACAGCAAATAATTGGAGGTTATTACTTGGTTTGTTTCATATGGGCCGAGATATCAGCCTGAGGTAACTTCATATTAGCCTAAGACCAAAGCCAAAGGCTGATGTGAAGTTATCAAGGGCTGATATCGTGGCTGATATGAAGCGAACCAAGTAATATTCTCTTAACTGGTATTTTAACTTCAATGTTTCCTATGTAACAAGTCTGGGCATTGAGAGGCTTATTGTTCTTAAATATTAAATTGTTTCAGTTTACTTGAGAATGCCTAAACTGAAATAATTTAATACAGTGGAACCCTGTTAATTGAATAGCCACTTTGCCAGTGAAAATTATTCAATTAAAAGGGATATTCAATTAACAGGGATTGTGTCACTTTCCTGTATTCTAGAGATAAACTTAGCATTTATTCATTTATTCTATCATATCTTGTTTGACAGAGCTCCATGAGCTCTGTCAAACAAGACATAATAGATTAAATGCCTATACTGGATGTACTGAGGCCAAATAGGTCTATAAACAAAGGAAAACTGAGGAGAGTCGGGATAATTTCTCGACATGTTACAAGATATTTTATTCAATTAACAGGAGTTTACTCTATAACCTATATTCAATTAACAGGTCAAATTAGTACTGGAGGTATGGAAAATGGTTTTGTGTTGGGAAATTATATTCAATTAATAGGGGTATACAATTAAGAGATATCCAGTTGAGTAGGCTCTACTGTACTTAGGAACAAAGTCCATATACAGTACAGTCCTCTTGGACTGGTCATAATCCATGCTTGGGCAAGGATGTCTACGCTTTTGTTTACCAAATAACAAAAATTATCATCAGCAAAATTGTAATTAATGAAGCACCAGGCTATACCCAGTACTTCATTAATTAAATTTTTAGCTCACCTGACTGAAAGTCAGGGTGAGCAATAGTAATCACTCACCATCCGTCGTCCATTGTCCGTGAACATGGTGTTCGCGTCTTCTCAAAAAAAAAACGCTGAACCTATTTAAGTGAAATTTGAGATGGTTGTTTGTTATGACAGCCCATTTTGACTTTGTTCAAATCAAGTTGCCCCACCCCTCGGTAGGTCCAAGCCCAAAAAGTGTGCCTAAATCTTAAAAAATCTTGTCATGAACCAGCAGTAGTAGAGACTTGATGTTTGGTGTGCAGCTTCCTTTTGAGGTGTAGACTCAGATTTGTTCAAAAGAAGTTTGAGGGGCTATATTTGCCGTCATGTCGAATATTCGCAACGCCCAAGATTTTTATTTTTCAAACTGAGAGGCTGATTTAAACCCTATTTGATATGAGGTCTTACTAGGTCATAAGTAGTTAATTTATGCCAAAATAAATTTTCCTGTCGCCCCATGGGAACTGCAGGAGCTAAAAATAGAAAAAAAATTAAAATGCTCATATCTCCAAAACTACATGGCACTGAGGATTCTTATTTGGTGTGAAGCTTTCTTAGGACCAACAGAATGGAATGGTAAAAAAAATTGCTATCGGTTTTATCATGGGGTACTTTTTGGGGACTTTGGAAAAGTGCTGAGTCATCATTTTTTAACTGGATCGTGGGGAAAACATTAAAGAATTGTCTTCTCCCAAACGACTGCTCCAAAAGCTTTCATATTTACATATAACATCTTAGGAAGATTGATTCACATATTGGTTGAAATCAATTCCCTGGGTCCATATTTGGGCTCTCTATGGGAGCCCAAATGTTAAGATTAATGCAGTATGAAGAATATTCTTTAAAAATCTTCTTCTCCAGATCCACCAATCGGAATCTTTTGATGTTTGATATGCAGCATTTTTAGGGGGTGAGATTCAAGTTTGTTCAAGCCAAGTCCCTGGGTTCATTTTTGGGCTCAATCTGGGAGCCCAAATTATAACTTAGTTCAAAATGAGGAATTTTCTTTAAAAATCTTCTTCAGATCCAGCACTCGGAATGTCCAGATATTTGGTATGCAGCATCCTTAGTGAGGTGAGATTCAAGTTTGTTCAAGCCAAGTCCCTGGATTCATATTTGGGCTTCCTGTGGGAACCTGAATTGTACCAAAATTTCTATTTTCCGAACTGAGAGGCCGATTTGAACCGAATTTGATATGATGGCTTATTGGGTCATAAGTATCTAATTTCTGCCAAAAAAATTTTCCTGTCGCCCCATGGGAACTACAGGAGCTAAAATAGGAAAAAATTAAAAATGCCCATATCTCCAAAATTACACCCTGATACTTTATTATTGCCATTGTTCATTATACCCCCACTTTCAAAGAAAATGGCGGTATACTGGATTACATGCGTCTGGGCTTTAAAAATAGGATTCAACGTATTTCTCAAATTCTCCTTTTTAGAGTTATCCCCCTTTCTTGACTTAGAAATTGTAGGAAATAGACATTATTTGTCTGTTCAGCCTGTATCTCAGGTATGGTTTATCTGATTTCAGTGAAATATGGCATGCAGTTTGCCTATGACAAAGGCTTCTGCCTCAGTGCATAAAACTTCCAAACACCAAACAATTTACCATACCTTTTGACTTATAAATTGTTGGAAATTATTGAAAACTTTCGGAGAAAATGGGGGGGGGGGGGGATACTGGATTGGGGCTATCGTATTTCAGTGAAATATGGCAGGCAGTTTGCCTATGACAAAGGCTTCTGCCTCATTGCATAAAACTTCCAAACACCAAACAATTTACCATACCTTTTGACTTAGAAATTGTTGAAAACTTTCGAAGAAAATGGGGGTATTCTGGATTGCGTCCGTCCATCTGTGCATCCGTCCATCCATCCATACCAGAATATTCATAAATAATATTTGTTGGTCATAGGTATGCCCACACTAGGCGGTACACCACATGGGGGTATGCACCGGACGACAGTCCAGCTCTTGTTCCTCCCTTTTTCCTGGTAATAACAATTTTCCTGATTGCATTCAATGAATAAAGGTGGACGATTTCACTGTAAACAACTTGGTGTACCTAGTAATGCATCAAGGGAGACCAGCTAGCTTGGTTCATATCGGGCGAGATCGGCATCATATCAGCCAATTCTGAAGTCGTATCAGCCAACGAGAATCATATCTAATAAACAACTTTAATTTTAGTCTCATCTGATAATTCAATAAAACAACCAAAATTATTGTAGTCTCATAAGGCCCCAACAAAGTAGATCTTCTGTTTCTCATGCCATTTCCTGTAAAACTGCATGTGGGTTATTTTATTTTTTTATTTTTGTAAGTATATCTTTGCCATCAAAAGTTCATGTTCTTGGTTTGTTTTATGTTTTAGGCCTCATAATCTACAGAATAGCATGGGTGAGGGTGTGTTTCATCTCTTGAGTGCAAGAAGGCTTTCCAATTCTTTAATGCACTCCGGGGACTAATTTATCAATTTTATTAACTTAAAAATATCACACATAAACCATTTAATTTTGCATTGGTTATAAAAAGAGAACATTTGGCAGCCAAAAGGACCTGAGAAACACATTTTTAACTTTTTTTAGGCCTAAAGCTTTGTTTTTTCCCCAGTCTGAAAGTCTCGTGTTAAATAACTCATTTGATGGCTTTCAGAGCTGAAGTATATACATTCCTACTAATTAAAGCCTGTCGCCAAATTGTCAAGGAATCTGATTCAAAGATCTCTCTGGAAAAATCTATAATACTATTGACCATGTCTGCTGGAAGAAAAATGTTAAATTCTGTTGGGTCTATAATAAACCTCAGATATTTTATTCTCCAACATGTCTCATTGACAGATTTCTCATAACAAGCAAACCTTATGATTTGCAGGGCTTATATTTCATCTAAATTTAGGAGATCCATTTGGATTCTCACGAAAATGGTTGCGAGAATCCATACCGGCTATGAGTGTCCCAGGATCCCATGTGGCCAACATTGTTGAACCCATGTTTTATAACTGATAACAATGTTAACCCTTTATCCAACACAGCTTTTTAAGTTTTAAATCGCAAACTGAGTTTGATGATATTTAAAAAAAAAAACTAACAGTATTTACCCATAATACCTTACAAATATAGATGTCATTGGAACCGGCTCATTGAGCCGGTTCCAATGACATCCATATTTATAAAATTGTATTGACTGTGTTTGGATATTTCAGGTCATGTTAGCCTGTACTTGTTAATTTGATGCCGCTATGTTAGGCGAAAGGTTAAATTGACTGAATTCTTTTCAGGCAAATCCTTGCAGAGGTGCAGCGAGAATCTATGTGGATTTTCACTGATTATGGAGGCCATAAAAAGTTGTTCGTCTGGAACTACAAACAGTTCGTCAAAAAGTTGCGTCTTATAACCTTATGTGATTGCACTATTTTAAAATGTTCCCGTGGGAAGACCCCTCTCTTCAATGCTGAAACTCTCTAAGACAGCTGAAGCCCCCTGTGCTTGTTGCAGATGCTTTCGAAATTTGTGAACTGTCATACAGTAGGACCATTGTGGACAGGTCAAAATCCACGTGTTGTCATTTTTTCCACGCATATATTTCAGAGATGATCTGCTATGACACCTAACAAAGTTTCCACCAATGAAAAAACGGAATTACCCACAGTGGCTACACTGTAATCTGTCCTTCTTTATTATATCCAGATGAACGGTAAATAGGTTATCTCAGAATTCAAGATTTTATTCTCTAATTTTGTTGCGTGAATCTTTTTGTGAATTGATTCTCAGATTCTCATCGAAATATAAGACCGGATTTGCCAAGTTGGATTGCTTCTTTTTTTTATTTTAACATATGCTATTAAAAAAAAGTAGGGGATATTTGATAAAAGTGAGATATATGAAGAAATATATATTTTCATCAAAAAGACAGTTGAGGCATTGCACTGTGACATCTGGTGAATGATTTCAGCGATAGTTGGGTGTCTGACAAGCACACATTCCATGCACTGAGCTGTAGAACACATGGACGGTCAGTCAGAGAATTTACCATGTTCAGTCCAAGACCTTGATTCCTTGTAAATCCTCCGCAGTTCACGAGACAAGCGCGGATCCGACATGGCATACTCCACACCAAACATCCAATATCAGCTTGACTGATGTTATTCCATTCTTCCTGCAGTGCAGCGGCGAGTTCCTGGACATTGGTAGGGGGCTGTTGGCGTTGTCGTAGGCACCTGCCAAACATATCCCAGACGTGGTTGATTGGTAAAAGGTCAGGACTTAGTGCTGGACAAGGCAGTGTAGTGATGTTCTGCTCCTGGAGGAACTCTGTATCGACACGGGCCCTGTATGCTCTTGCATTGTCATCTTGGAAAATGAATTGACGGTCGTGACGTCACGCAAATGACACCACATGAGCTGCTAACATGTTATCATGGTAGTACTGCCCTGTGTCACACCCTTGGATGACATGTAATGTTGTTCTGCTTGTCATGATTGTGCCTCCCCACACCATAACTGATCCACCACCAAAACGATTGTGCTGCCTAACGGTTAGTATACGTCAAGGTATCATTTGTTCTGCTGCCGCCACACTCTGTTTCGCCTGTCGTGAAACTCGATTCATCAGAAAGCATGATGTTGCTCCACCGACGATTGTCCCAGCGCTGTTGTGCTCCACACCAATTACGCCTTGCTGCAATGTGACGTTCAGTCAAACATGGAATTATTCAAGGTCGTCGAGCATACAAATTCCAGCTGTGTAGGCGATTTCGGATAGTCTGACCACTGACTCACAGATCTGTCGCTCAGTGCAGCTGCTGTCCAATTTCTGAGACACTTTGATGGCATTTATGTAATAATGTGGTTCGGATGAAGCGATCCTGGTTAGCAGTTGTCGCCCTTGGTCAACCTGACCGATGTCTTGTCATCAACATTGCCTGTCTGATGGTAGTGTGACCACTACCTGCTAATCACCAAAGGAGTAATGTTGAGAATTTGAGCCATTGCAGTCTAGTCTGTTGCCAGCTTCCAACATGCCAGCGGCATGTAAACGTTTGTCATGTGTCAGTCTTCGCATACTTCAAAAGTTACGTTTCGACCAGAAACTATTGATGAACGAGTTTATACCAAGAAAAGAAAGATGAGATCTCTGAAAAAGCCCGTCCAGTACAAATGAAAATTTCAAAACGTACCCACAGACATTAACATGGCGCTCGTGCGAAAAACCTGCATGGAAGTTTTCATGGGCTGGTGACATTCATGATCCACACTAAACTTGGTAACATATTGATGTGTCCAATCACACATATCCAATACCATTTTCCAAAAAATATCAACATCAGTTTGGATATCCCCTACTTTTTTTGAATAGTATATATGATATATGTTGAGATTCATTAGCGAACACTTGTCAACTCTTTTATCTTTTATTGTGAAAATATAGGCTTCAAAATTGTTCTTAAGATCGGAGACCCACTAGGGTGGCCAAAAAGAGGCATATTAACTTGTGCACCAGTTCCACCAAAAAACCCTTAATATTTTCTATCTTTTTTACTTATTGGTAAACTAAAATAAGTATTCTTTCTTGCTCACCTGACTGAAAGTTTGTGCGAGTGATGGTCCCGAAGGTGCATTGTGGTTTTGTTCAATCAAGCCCCCTAGAGAGGAGGGGGGGGGGGGGGGGGGGGGGAATGCTACAAAATGTTTTAAAAATCTTCTTATCATGAACCAGTGGTTGATATTTGGTATGAAGCTTCCTTTTGAGGTGTAGAATCAAGTTTGTTCAAACAAAGATCATGGAGCAGTATTTGCCATTGTAATGGGAGGGGCAAGATTTTTGTCCCTGCCCAAAATTTCTGTTTTCTGAACTGATGGTCCGATTTGAACCAAATTTGGTATGTGGTATTATTGAGTCATAAGTAGATTGACTCATGAAACAAATTGTTTCCGTTTCCCTGTGGGAACCCCAGGAGCTAGAAATAGAAATATTTTCAAACGCCCATATTTCCCAAACCACAGAATAGAGCGCTGTTATTTGGAATGAAGCATCCTTAGGACCAGTAGAACTGAATGTTAAAAAAAAAATTGCCATCAGTTGTGTCAGGGTGTTCTGTAGGGTGGGAGGGGGGGGGGGGGTTGGGGGGCATAGAAAAAATTCTGAGTCAGCATATTTACAAAAATTAAAAAATCTTCCAATTCACCAGTTAGAATCCTTTCATATTTGGTATACAACATCTGGGGGTCAGATTCATGTTAGTTTGTTCAAATCGGGTCTGTGGGGTAATATTTGTGCTCCCTATGGGAGTCTGAATTTTAACTTAGTGTGGAACAAACTGGGTCTGTAGGGTAATATTTGTGCTCCCTTTGGGAGTCTGAATTTTAACTTAGTGTAATATGAAGACATTTTTAAAAAAAATCTTCTCCTTAAGATCCACCAGTCAGAATCCTTTCATATTTCATTTACAACATCTCTAGGGAAGTCAGATTCAAATTTGTTCATATCGAGTGCCTGGGTTAATATTTTTGAACTCCCTATGGACCTGAATTTTAACTTAGTGTAATAAAAGGTAATTTCTTTAAAAATCTTCTTCCAGATTCACCAGTCAGAATCTTTCATATTTGGTATACAACATCTCTAGGGATGTCAGATTCAAGTTTGTTCAAATTGGAATTTAACTTGGTGCAATATGAAGAAATTTATTTAAAAATCTCTTCTTCTTCAGATCCACCAATCAGAATGCTTTCATATTTGGTATACAACATCTCTGAGGGTGGCAGATTCAAGTTTGTTCAAATCGAGGGCCCCAGTTAATATTTGGGCTCCAAATGTGAGCCCGACTTTTAACTTAGTGCAATACAAGGGAATTTCTTTAAAAATCTTCTTCAGATTCACCAGTTAGAATTATTTATTTATTTGGTATACAACATCTCTAGGTGGGTCAGATTCAAGTTTTTTCACATCGGATCCTTGAGATAATATGTGGGCTCCTTATGGGAGTCCGAATTTTAACTCAGTGCAATATGAGGAAATTTCTTAAAAAATCTTCTTCACACCCACCAGTCAGAAGGATTTCATATTTGGTATACAACATCTCTTGAGGGGTCAGATTCAAGTTTGCTCAAATTAGTGCCTGGGTTAATATTTGGGCTCCCTATGGGCTCCTGAATTTTACCTTAGTCCAATATGAGGAATAATCTTTAAAAATCTGCTTCTTGAGATACAATCAGAATCTTTTGATATTTGGCATACAGCATCCTTAGAGGCTTTAGATTCAGTTTGTTCAAATAAAGTTTCTCGGCTGATATTTGTGTTCCTCGTAGGGAGGGGGGGGGGGGGGGGGGGGAATTTTAACATAGTGCAAAATTGGTAATATTCTCAAAATCTTCTTCTCCAGAACCACTAATCAGGATCTTTTGATATTTGGTATACAACATCCTTCAAGTTTGTTCAAGTCAAGTCCCTTGGTTAATATTTGGACTCCCTAGTTTTCGATTACTGAAAATCTGGGCATTATTTCTGTGGTAGCATCCCAATTCTAGAAATAAAAGAGAGTTATAAATAATTAAATAACTTCATTCTTCTGTTGTGTTAACTAGCCATAGATGCTAATTAAATCCTTTAAACAACTTTGATGAGGTGAGTGCCTCAGACCCCTCTTGTTGTCTACAACTTCACTTGGTAACATGAACTTGAAGAAGTGAAAAGTGCTTCCACTACAAACCCTGATATTCTACCCTGGTAAACTATTGAGTGAGAAGTTGCCTAATTTCACTTCCCGCTATAGTATATAGAGATTTTTATGACAGTAAATAGACAGAACCGCACAAACGTTTGAATGGATTAATGTTTATCGCACGAGTTTGGTTGGGCACAAGAATATTTTACGCCAAACCAAACGAGTGCGATAAACATTAACCCATTCAAACGCTTGTGTGGTTCTGAATTACACACCTTAGCAAATTTCTGAAACAGGCCTTTCACGGTAATACTAAGTGAGAATTAATCTATCCTTCTGAGACGTAAAGGAAATAAAATAAGACAAAAATCCAAATTATTCTTCACAAGCAGGAGACCAGTCTTATTGTTATTTCGTATGCCGATTGAACTTTCATTCATAGTTTCACTTGCAAATTGTTATGCTTCACCACTTCGATCGATGGAACACTGTTCATCTGAAATACAGTTTACCGTCTTTTATGCCTCAATTTTACAGCGCGATTTCTGAACGGTTGATGTGATCCCCACCAAAAAAGTTACCACACATTCACAAGAAAGAATAGGTGTAAATTCGGAAAATCCATCAATGAGAAATTATAAAAAAAACTCACATGTTTATCTGACTTCCAAATTCCATGCGACTGTTGTTACTCGACTGATTGACAGACAGGTTAAGATTTAAGTCAAGACCGCGAACATCCACTTTACAACATCAAAATAAATGACCCATTGCATCGAAACGGGCCCATGTACTGTATCCCCAGAAATATGACTGGTTCCATTCTTACATTAAAAAAGTGCAAAAATCTGTATCCCACACATGTGCAATAAAAGTTTATTTTTATCACACATCCTAGAATGCCGTGAACAAACCTTAATTTTAAATGGGTGTGTAATAAAGTGATTTCTTACTTTCCTGTTCTTTGAAATCCCCATCTACAGCAACACTAAACCATGTGGAAAATAAAATTCGGAAATTGTTCTCAGACTATTTTTTAACCCTTTACCCAACGCAGACGATATCAAAATTTATTATTTAGAATATCATTTTTTAAATTTTTTCAAAAAATTTCAACAAGACCATATCATGTGACCCCTCTTTGGAACGAGCTCGGCGAGCTCGTTCCAAAGAGGGGTCACATGATATGGTTTTGTTGAAATTGTTTGAAGAATAATATTTTTTCAGCTGCTGAATTTGCATATTACGTGGACGGATTCGGGCGATTCGTTGGATAAAGGGTTAAATAGAAGCGAAATTTCACTGGAATATTCTACAGATTGTGTAATGCAATTACAATTTGAATCACTAGCGATAGCTAAAAATAATCGTCCCCTGAGTTCCAGTGTGTTCTATGTGCCAGTAGGCACATAGAACACATTGGAACTCAGGGGATGAAATAGTAACACAGGTTCCCCTCGCACATTTGGTTGGCGGTCATTTTGTTGATAGTTGTCAAATGAATTGCTGAGTGTCCTTCTAATAATTGTTTCTATAGATGGGAAGGCATGTAATAAACACAACGACGCGCATGTGTAAATGGGTTAATTGATATGGCACTTGTGCCATCGCGAAAGGATAAAAATCGTCCCCTAAGTACCAATGTGTTCTATGTGCCAGCAGTTCTGGAAATGAGACGGGTGCGAGTGCAATTGCTCCCTTCATCACCCGTGTTTTCTATTTTACACAAGCTAAAAAATGCACTTGTTTAAAAATATCTTGGAGCACTAATATACTGTGAGGGCATATAAATGTGTGACTGTGAGGGCATATAAATGTGTGTTGTTTTGAGAAAGCAGAATTCTGTGGCAAGTTACTGTCATAATTCAGCAATTCCTTTTTCATTTAACCCCTTGAAATCGATCGCCTGCTTTGCTTGCCAGGAACATGATACGTCATAACGTCATTAAATAGGATGGCTTGAACAGCCAATTAATAATTTCAATTTACAGACCCGAGGTAAATAATAATAAAAAATATTGATTGGTCTACCCTAAATAATGAATATGAACTCTTCTAACTGCTGCCACTGAACTGGCATGGAAGATACCACTCGAGTTCAAAGGGTTAAGGTTTCTGGTGTTTAGTGACAGTATTCCATCGAAAATTCATATACTAACATTTTATGGGTGCAATTTACTCCTGTCTCTGAATTCACAGGAGCTTAAAACTGCACCCGTCAATTTTGTTCATTTCCAGCACTGTGACCAGACATGTTAACTCTCCCGGAATGCCCGGGAAAATCCCGGAATTTCAGTGTAGTTCCCGGCCTCCCGGACGGGAATAAGTTTTGGACCAAAAATTCCAGAAAAGAACAGTCAAATATTTCGTTCCCATTGTAACTTATGAAAAACGTTCGGAGTCAAATCACATGCATTTCAAACTCTGGTAAAAACTCACTAAGCAGTAAAATATGGATTTAAGTTAAATTTATTTAAGAAAAGGCTATTTTATGATCTTTATTTCAACTGTGTTCATGTTTATTTCTGGGTTTTTTCTTCGGAGATTCGTGATGAATGTGCGAGTGTCGAAGTGAAAATAGGTGACTTACTTTCAAAAAATTGAAAACTACACCTTCATTTAAATGCAGTTTTTGGAAATTAAAATATATGAAAAGGAATTAAATAATATATATTTATTTATTCCTTCATAGAATAGCTTTAATTCTCATCCCTTTTCCAAAATCAAATCGTAAACAACAACTATTTAGCACAGCTTAAAAGTAGGTTAAAGTTGCTTAGGATGCCGAAAAATTATGACAGCATATTTAAACACAATGGACTTTTTTTCTAACACCACATTTATTCTGTTGTGCTGACTACAGAACTGTTAACTGTTGGCCACTGTGACCAGAAAATTTCGAATAGAATTAAACAAAAATGCTTCAATGATGAAAAGAAAAGTTTTGTGTAGGGCACAAGCGTCCCACATGCATGAAGTTTGCTAAAGATGCTTTCTGAGTACTAATGTTCTTGAAGTAACTGAATATCAGGACATCTTTTCCTGTTAACATTTTCAGATTTGGGAAATTATTAGCTAAGTAGACTTTGATAAGAGCAAACCACAGGTGGATGTGCTCTGTGGGACAGTGTGGGTGGGTGGTGATGGTGGGGGAGGGGGAGGGGGGCTCAGGAAGAAGAGGATCCCGGGGGGGGGGGAGGGGGTCAAATCAACAGTTATTTTATGATTTTTTAACATAGCATAAATGCATCAGCATAGTTGACAACTAGTTCTGGATATAACCTGGTGTTAATAGTGGTCCCTGAGCTGAAAATTCACAAGTTTTTTCTTTTATTTTGCCCCCGCGCGAACTTTTCCCTGAAATCCATCCCATTTCCCTGAAAATCACCCTCTGGTTCCCTGAAAAATTATTCTGGAGGTTAACATGTCTGACTGTGCCAGTAGACACATAGAACACAGTGGAACTCTGGGAACAAAATAGTAACATGGGTTCCCCTCGCAAATTTGGTTGATGATAAAATGTGTTCTTTTTGTTGATAGTTGTCAATTAAATAAATTGCTGAGTGTCCTAATAATTGGTTTTATAGACGTGAAGGCATGTATTAAACACAGAACAATACACATGTATAAATGGGTTAATCGATAAGGCACTTGTGCCATGGCAGAAGGAGAAAACTTCAGGCCTGGGACCTCTCATTTTATCCCTCCGTGCCATATCGATTAACCCATTCACACGCGTGTGTTCTGTGTATCTGTGTTCATCATAATCTGTCGTGTTAATGAGATCAGATTTATTTATTTAGTTATTTATTGGTGTTTAAGGTCACATATTTCTGCACAATGGCTAATCATGACCACAACAGTTTTATGGGTGGAGGAAGCCAGAGTACCCGGAGAGAACCACCAAGCAACGGCGAGCAACTGTAGCTTCCCAACATACTAACTCCACACAAGCAGAGTTAGCATTGGTTGAAGACAGGTGCACCATCTACGTGCAGTACACCTTAGTGCACAGCGTCACCGTGCCCCCACATGGGCAATGGGGGTGAAGTGGCTTGCCCAAGGACACAACGCAATTGCCGCAGGTGGGATTCAAACTGAGGACCTCTCGGCCTGCAGCCTGCACCTCTACCTACTGAGCCACCGGATCAGATCATTACATACAAGATCAAACCTAATCACTTTACTGTCATAATGATCTGTTTATTATAACCTTTCACATGTGAAATCAGTATAAGGGTAAATAATGTACAGTTGTAGATAGAACTGCTTTTATTTTTAACCCTTTACCCAACGAATCGGCTGCATCCGTCCGCGTAATATGCAAATTCAGTAGTTGAAAAAATATTATTTTTCAAAAAATTTCAACAAAACCGTATCATGTGACCCCTCGTTGGAACGAGCTCATTGAGCTCGTTCCAATGAGGGGTCACATGATATGGTTTTGTTGAAATATTTGAAAAAATGATATTTAAAATAATAAATTTTGATATCGTCTGCGTTGGGTAAAGGGTTAAACAAACAACACTTGTAAAATTATGGGGACTTCACAAAATAGTGTTTCCAAAGTTGACAGCATTCAGCATTTCTTTCTTCTACATCAGAGTCAGATTCACACATTAAAATAGCAATAAAGTAAAAAAAACATGATATTTTATTGTGATTAGGCCTAAAAAAGTTAAAAATCTGCTTCTCAGGCCCCCCTGCATGATCTTTTTGGCTGCTGCATATTCTCTTTTTATGATCAATGCAAACTTAAATAAAGTAAAAATTAAATGGTTTATAGCTGATATTTTACCCATGTTAATAAAATTGATGAATTTGTCCCAGGAGTGCAACAAGGCTTTGCAATGCTTGTTGCACTCAAGGGATGAAATACACCAACACCCATGCTATTCTGTAGATTATGAGGCCTAAAACATAAAACAAACCAAGAACATAAACTTTTGATGGCAAAGAAATAATTACAAAAAAAAAATAAAATAAAATAAAAAAATGCCCAGCCTTATGAAATCAATAGAGGTGTAAATAATGTGCAATTGTAGCTGGAACTACATTTATTTTCAAACAAACAACACTTGTAAAATTAAAGGGACTTCCCAAATCCCAAAATAGCGTTTTGAAGTTTCCCAAGATGACTGCATTCAGCATTTTATTCTTATTCATTAGAGTCAGATTCATTCACAATTGGTTAAGAACAATATCAGAAATTCACGTTATTTGATAGTTTTTATTTACACCAATGAAGCATACCTAGAAATGGTTGGTGACCGTGGCAGACTCGATTGACAGTTTCCAGTGTTGCACTTGTCTGATGAGGAATCAGAAAACCACTCAGTGTGATCCGGCAATCAGGATTTGATGCTTGAAAAATATGGCATATCATTGATAGGTGTATAATAAACTTTGATACTATTATTTGACTAAATAAATAATTAATTCTGTTAACCCTTAAATGCTGATGGCACATTCCAGTTAGAGCCATCAAGTGGTTATTTATTAGCTGAGTTGTGATGAAGTCAAACTCGACTTATAGTTTGATGAATGGTGGATGGGTGGGTGGGCAGTTGGGCGGGTGGGCATAAACAATTGGTTTCCAGACGATAACTTGATAATGGTTTAACCCAAGTTCATGAAACTTCATAGGTAGGTTGGTATCGGTGAGAGGAAGTACCCTATTAATTTTGGACTTGCTTGGTCGAAGGTCAAGGTCACAGTGACCTTGAACATAGTAAATTGTAAACAATTGGTTTCCGGATGATAACTTGACTACGATTCAACCCACATTCATGAAACATCATATGTAGGTTGGCCTTCATGAGAGGAAGAACCCTATTTATTTTGGACTCGCTAGGTCAAAGGTCAAGGTCACAGTGACCCTGAACATAGTAAATCAAAACAATTGGTTTCCGGATGATTAACTTGATAATGGTTCGACCCATGTTCATGAAACTTCCTATGTAGGTTGGCCTTCGTGAGAGGAAGAACCCTATTTATTTTGGACTCGCTAGGTCAAAGGTCAAGGTCACAGTGACCTTCAAAATATTAAATCATAAACAATTGGTTTCCGGATGATAACTTGATAATGTTTCGACCCTTGTTCATGAAACGTCATAGGTAGGTTGGCATCAATGAGAGGAAGAACCCTATTTATTTTGCACTTGCTAGGTAAAAGGTTAAGGTCACAGTGACCTTCAACATAGTAAATCGTAAACAATTGGTTTCCGGATGATAACTTGATAATGGTTTGACCCACATTCAAGAAACTTCATAGGTAGGTTGTCCTAGGTGAGTGGAAGACCCCAATTTATTTTGGACTCACTAGGTCAAAGGCCGAGGTCACTTTGACCTTGAACATAATAAATCATAAACAGTTGGTTTCCAGATGATAATTTGACAATGGTTCCACCTATGTTCATGAAAACTTCATAGGTAGGTTGGCATTGGTGCAAGAAAAGAGCCCTATTTATTTTGGAATCCCTAGGTCAAAGGTCAAGGTCACAGTGACCCTCCACGTAGTAAATTGTAAACAATTGGTTTCCGGATGATAAGTTGATAATGATTAAACCCACTTTTGTGCTGTCACAACTTGACATTGGATCGGTGATCCCATCGGCATTTTTTATTTTTTTATTGGTGTTTAAGGTCACATATTTATGGACAAAGGCTGATTGTGACCGTGACAGTTTTACGGGTGGAGGAAGCCGGAGTCCCCGGAGAGAACCACTGAGCATCAACGAACAACTGTCAGCTCCTCAACATTCTAACTCTGTTCAAGCTCCGCTCAAGCAGGGTTACAGTGGTTGAAGACATGTGCACCATCGATGTGCAGTACGCCTTAGTACACGGCGTCATCGTGCCCCCATGTAGGCAACCGGGGTAAAGTGTCTTGCTCAAGGACACAATGCGGGTCATCCCGGACGGGGATTGAACTCGGGACTTCTAGCATAGCAGTCCAACAGTCTACCACTGAGCTACCATGCTCCCCCATCAAATTGTAGTCTTTATTTTCATTACTTGTGGGCTAGAACAAGCAATGTTTTCAATGTGCAGCCTTGGGCTGCATGTTGAAAATCTTGACTATTCTACCACGCAGATACACTGGGTAACTACCTCCACTTTAGGAATTCAGGTTGTATCATGATCCTGTACTGGAAAAACAAACTTTCAGCTTCAAAGAGTTAAATTATTTAACCCTTAGGTGCCTAATTCTGATTTGATCACAATTTTTTGCAGCAGAACATGTGTGCCCTACATGCAGTCTTTGGGTTAACTCACAAGTTACATTCTAAGTCCCTTGATAGTTGTTTTTAGGCAAGTCTTGGCTGCCTATATAGGCAGCCAAGACTTGGGTGTCTTCCCACTAGACCAATTCCCCTTAGACCAACTACATAGTGTTTCTGATTAAGGGTTGATTAAGGATAATTAGGAAAACAATTATTTTATAAAAATGTGCCCAACATCTATAAATATAGAAAAAATCGAAAAATATCGACAAGCCAGAAAATGAGCAGACTATCATCTGAAAAATGAGGTCCCCAGAGGGTGAATTTGGTGATGCTACCCTGCACTGCAGGGTAGCATCACTAAATTTTCCCTCTGTGAACCTCAACCTGAATCAAGGTCTCAAACATAATCAGAAAGAGGTACCCAGAGGATAAACTGCCCCACTGTATGGGATAGAATCATCAAATTCACCCTCTGGAATCCTTATCCTGCAAATGACAGACTGCTTATTTTCAGGCTTGAATATCAATAACATTAAATACATTTATAAATATTTATAAATATATCAAATTATTGATATAGAATTATTTTTAAAGTAGAACACACCAGTTGGTCTAAAGGGAATTGGTCTTTTGTGAATTGGCCTCATGGGAGTTGGTCTACAGGGAATTGGTCTAGTGGGAATGAACCAAGACTTGTTAAAAAACAGCATCAATTTGTCACAGGATGTAGTCAGTTAAAGTGTAGTAAAAATATGTAAAAATCTCTAGGCCCATAAGGGTTAAATCAACTTGTGATAGCTGAAGGGTTTTTGAAATGTTTTTATCAAGTTCAGACCAAACTGGGGATCAGTTTGGATTTTATATTAATTTTCTCATGAATTTCAATACTGAGCATACAATTCATGTGCATTTTGATTTTCTTATTCAGCCTGCAGCTATAAAATGGGATTGCATTCCAAATCAATGAGAAGAACGTGATATTTCCAGTTACGCTGCCAAAGGATTTTGTTATTCTTTCCAGTCAGCTTTTGATGAATGACCTTTTTTTCAAAATTTTTACTCTTTTAACAGATATTGAATTTTAAGACAAATGAGAAACGTGTTAGAACAGCGTGATATTTTGACATTTTCTGGTGCTCCATTTACTTGTATGTTTTGCTGCTGATTTTCCAAAGGCTACATTTTGATTGACAATATTTAAAGGTCGCTTCACTCAGATTGCAAGCTTGCAAATAAGCAATCTGTGAAGGTCAGTGCCAGGCACAATTTGTGTATTTGACAGTTCACGTGTGCCCGACATAATAACCAGTACAATTAATTGAGGCTCAGTTTATGTTAATATGGACATTTCAAAACAACACTTATTATATTCAAACCTTTTAACAAGTAGAGTTCCCCATGGTAACCAAGCCAGAAAATAAGCAGACGGTCATCTGCAAAATGAGGTCCCCAGAGGGTGAATGTAGTGATGCTACCTTGTACAGCAGGGTAGCATCACTAAATTTACCCTCTGTGAACCTCAATCTGAATCAGGGTCTCAAAACTAAACAGAAAGAGGTACCCATAGGATAAATTGGCCCACTCTATTTGATAGTATCAGGCCAAGAAAAAAAAGTGTTGTGGTTGGGGTTTTCCGACCGACCCTAATTTTACCTTGCGACCCTAAACATTTTTTGAACCCAAAACCTCAAAAACTTAATCACTGTACGTATTTCCATTCCAATCGGTACACATGTCTTCATCATTCATACATTAGTATGAAAATGAAAGTAAGTTTTGAAAGCCCTTACCATGAGAGGTGAGCAATAAACTGTTCATATGCATCACGTTCTCGCCTACGACATTTTTTAATGACGACCTCCTCATTGCTTGTCTTCATATGATTTGGTAATACATGCAAATTGCAGTTTAAAGGATTTTTTTTAGCTTTTTGCTGTTAAACAAAAAACATTTTGAACAACAGTCGGGAGGGGGGGGGGGGGGGTTTGTACTCGATTTGTTGGACAAAGTGAATGCAATCATATATATTAACCAATAATCCAGTTGCACCATGCGTAGGTATAGACACCTACGGTAAATCCACTGTAGCATTGCAGGCGGAGTAACTAGTGCAAACACTCACAAACGTGATTCAAACTTCTGTACGTGCACTTGATATTACGGGAAGGTGTCAGAACGGAATCATCTCCAAGAACTATTGAATCACACTTAAGGATATGCTTCTGCACCACAGAGTGTCTACTAAATATCAATCATGGGTGTTTGAAGCTTGCAAATATGTCAGGGAAGCGTGGACAGAGCATGGAATAGTTTCACTTTGAATTTCACACGCTTCAAAAACTCAAACAAAAACTTAAAATAATATGCAAATCATTATTAAAAACAATCCTGTTCATATTTTGAAGGCAAAGGAAGAGATGAGATAATTGTTCTTTAGTAAAAAACGTGATTCAAACATTTGACTTTTCAAGCAAGGTCTACATCATCTGTTGATAACAGGTGCTGTAGACCTTGTTTGAAGTTCAACTAAAATTACAGACAAATTGGTCAGGCCACTGCTTCAAACATTTAAAAGACTACATTATTTGTAGTGCACAATTTTCTGTCAGACACAGAAAAGGTTGTCTTTTAAGTTTAATATAATATCAATAAATTGCTATCTACAATATTTGAAATCCTATTTTTTTTCAGATTATTATCCCTGGTGTTACCAACATGTCTCCTTTATTTTAATATGTTGTATAAAAAAAACCCAAAAAACCCTACCTACCGACCCTAATTTTTTTTGAGCATGTAACCCCAACCACACTATTAATTTTTTTTGGCCTCATCAACTTCACCCTCTGGGGACCTCATACTGCAAATGTCAGATTGCTTATTTTCAGGCCTGATGGTAACTCTGGAAAAAGAAGCAGTGCTTGTTTTACTGTGGTAAACATGGCTTGTTTTACTGGTAAAATAGGGCCTGGTCACCAACGCCTGGGGTGGAAGACCTCTAAAATGGGCAACATGGGTATAAACAATTGACTGGACTTGACTTTATTTCCATGTTGTGGTCACGATTAGCCATTGTGCAGAAATATTTGACCTTAAACAATAAATAACTAACTAAATAAATAAATAAATGGTAGAGTGGTAAATTATTTTTGGTAATCAAAATTTTCATATGACTCTCTTTTGTTACAATTTATGGGAGAGTGCCTACATTTATTTATTTATTAAAGTTTAACGACACTTTAACAGCCAAGGTCATATTGTGTCGGTTACAGTTTTATGGATGGAGGAAGTCGGAAGACCTGGAGAGAACCTCCGAGCAACGCTGATCAGCTGCCAACTCTCCAACATCGTAACTTGGCACTGCAGTACAGGCAGGATTAGATTGGTTGAAGACATGCGCACCATCGACATGCAGTACTCCTTAGTGCATGGTGTCATTGTGCTCCCATTGTGGACAATCAGGGTTAAGTGTCTTGCCCAAGGACTCAACTCGCGAGTCTGAATCGATCGCTGAGATGGTCACCCATCCAAGGTCTAATTGGGCTTGACATTGCTTAACTTCGGTGATCTGACGAGAACCATTTACCACAACGCCACTTGTGTACGAGGGTAAACATATTTTGCTTTAATTATGAAATATCCCTGTTGGAACCCAGGGAAGTTAAGCTGTGATTTTTATACGCCCGTTTGAAAAAACGGGTCGTATTATGGTATACCGCTGTCTGTCTGTCTGTCCGTCCGTCCGTCCGTCCATCCGTCCGTCCGTCCGGTCATATGTCGTACGATAACTCAAGAATGCTTTGAGAGATTTTCGTGATTTTTGGGTAGGTGGTGTATATCGATGGAGGGAAGCTTCCTTTCGTTTAGTGTCGCCGTTCGATTAGTCATTCCAGAGTTATGGGACTTTATTACTTAGAAAAATTGTTGATTTTTTACACGTCGTACGATAACTCGAGAACGCTTTGAGAGATTTTCGTGATTTTTGGGTAGGTGGTGTATATCGATGGAGGGAAGCTCCCTTTCGTTTAGTGTCGCCGTTCGATTAGTCATTCCAGAGTTATGGGACTTTATTTACTTAGAAAATTGTAGATTTTTTACACGTCGTACGATAACTCAAGAACGCTTCGAGAGATTCTCATGATTTTTTGGTAGGTGCTTTATGTCGATGGAAGAAAGCTCTCTGTCGGTTGGTGTCGCCGCTCGATTAGTCATTTCGGAGTTATGGGACTTTATTTTTTTTCACATGTCGAACAATAACTTGAAAATGCTTAGAGCAATTTTCATGATTTTTTGGTTGCAAATATATGTTGATAGAAGGAATCTCCCTTTCGATTTGTGCCGCTGTCCAATTTGTCATTCCAGAGTTATGGGACTTTATTCATCAAAATATAGGCAATTTTCCACATGTTGGACTTTGAGCAATTTTCATGATTTTTAGGTGGCAAGTATATGTAACCTGACAAGTACACATGTATACTCATATTGTGTGGTTCCCTCTTGTAATTAATAACGGGCGTATCATGCGCTCGTGGCGCAGCTGTTTATTTACTGTGGTAAGCAAGCTCTGGTGTACTGGTAAAATTGGACCCTGTAACCAGTGCCTGGGATGAACGTCCTCTAAAATGGACATCATGGGTGTAAGCAATTGCCTGGACTTGACTTTATATCCATGTTGTGGTCACAGTTATCCTTTGTGCAAAAATATGTGACCTTAACCCTTTGATACTTTTGTACGTCTTATGACGTATGAAATCAAACAGTGCGTTGATACTTTGTGGTCATTTGTTTTATTATATTTTTTGATTTTTTAAAGTTTCAACCTTAATTCCTATTTTCTCCCGAATAGTGCCCCAGTGACAACCGTTGAGCCCAAATGTTATCGTAGCTTAAAATACTAATATAATCCTGCTGTCAAGACTTCTTAACTGGTTGAGTGCTAGAAGCCACTATCAGGGCTTTCAAAAATGAGGATACCAAAGCAAAAGCCAACACTTTCCTTGCTTATATTTCGTATTCAAACACAAATAATATTTTGTTTAGATAAATTTGTTTTATTACAAATTATTGGAGAGTGCCTGTGGGCACTCTCCAATAATTTGAAATAAAACATGTTTTGAATAACAAATTCAGACCACCAAAAATAACCTAGCCCTCAACCAGATAATCACTAATGTGAAAACTATCTTGTTATTTGTACTTTCCGACGTTTGACATCGCATTTTGAAAAACGTTGAAGAAACTGAATTCCCAGTGACATTTGAACGCCAGGATAATTAAAGGGTTAAACACCAATATTAATTAAATTAATTTGTGAAATAACCAATGTCTGGGGTGGAAGTCCACTGAAGTGGGCAGCATAGCTCAAAATGATTGGCTAAACTTTACTTCATACGTATGTTGCAGCCATTCTATAGCCACAGATGTAGGGCCATGCAAATCCTCATTTTTGGTTTGAATTGAATACGTACCATATCAGATCTTTCAAAAGATTTGAATCCGAATTGAATCCATTTCTGTGGCAAACGACCTGTCAAGAAGCTCTATTAGAAATTTTCTGTGTCGTATATGCAAACTACAACGATCAGCAAACAAACGAATGGACATCGGAGCCATCAAAGTATTTCAGTATTTCTCTATCATAGGGAAATGTGAAGAATTCAAGATGAAACAGACATATAAATTTCTTAATTGTGAGGTGTATGGGGAAAATCAGTACTATGACATATAGTTAATAATATCAGGTTCAAAGGCTGAGCCGATTAACCCTTTACCCGATGAATCGCCCGCATCCGCCCGCGTAATATGCAGATTCAGCAGCTGAAAAAAATATTACTTTTCGAAAAATTTCAACAAAACCATATCATGTGACCCCTCATTGGAACGAGCTCATTCCAATGAGGGGTCACATGATATGGTTTTGTTAAAATTTTTCGAAAAAAATTAAAAAACGATATTTAAATTAATAAATTTTGATATCGTCTGCGTTGGGTAAAGGTGTCAGGGACACCTGAGGCCCCGTAAGGCCTGGGCTGATGTGGGGTTATTTAGTCCTGCTGATGAAGTTGCGGGAAAATTAGACCAACGTGGAGGGTCGGAATCCAAGTGTCGCGAACTCGACGCAGGGAGCTGAGTTAGACCGACGCCGTGATTCCCAAATTGGCCTGAAATAGGTTCGATTTCCATTAGGTGTGATTCCTAATCACTTCAGGCTGTATAATGGAAAGAATGATTTAAAGTAACAACAATTCTTTTATTTACACATAAAAATAAATCCGTTTCAATATTTCAACAATCAACAATTTGATTCTTTTCACAGAAAATGGGTCACTAGGGTTAAACAATTCTCAATAATCATATAGTCATTCTATAGCCCTGTACTGGCACTATAGTCTACACACTGGAAATGTTACTACCGTGAGCTCGCCATAAGAGCTTCACAAATCTGAAATGTTATTACTGTGAGCTCGCCATAAGAGTTTCACCTGCTTAGGCTTAAATGTCAACGTCTGTGCGTAACTGTACCTCTGGCTGTCAGAGGGTTCCGACCAGCAATGTTCGTCATCTATAAAGCCACCGTACTTTGATTTGGGTCAGATATTGTCTACTCATACCTTATGTGCCTTTTGAAAGTCCTCCGTGAAAGTCCTATTGAAATATTCACCGTTCCTGGTTGAATTCACGATTCACAAATGCCCTTTTTGTGCTAGGGCGAAATTGTCACTCACACCGATCTCCAGTCGGTATTACGATGCTTCGACAGCAAAACAAACTACTCAGAACGCAATCAGTCTGACGCTTCAAAGGGTTAATACGCACAATACAATTAACCTACACTTCTGACTATTGCAGGCCGATACCTGCTACTCGACAATCTAAACTTTAACGTTCCACCTGGGGTGTTCCTTCTCACGAATTCGGCCCCGTAGCCGCCTATCAATGTTAAGCTAAATCAATCATGGAATGCCTTCTCTGGCGATTCCAGCCGTTTCAGGGTCCTGTGATCGAAGGTACCCTTATGCCAGGAAACAGAGTCCGCCTGTCCTGGACTTCAACAACGTGTGTGTGACCCCAAGTGTGTGTCTAATGCTCTGCTCTTCCAGGTATATATACTTTTTACCCTAAACTGTCAGGTGGACGGACGCTCATCCATCCATCTGTCAAAACGGTGGGAGATGGCGTATATCGAGACAGAATCAATACAAGTCATCTCGCGCGTGACTTAACGGTGATTTCACTTGTCGAGAAAACCGATTCGTTCTTGCCATTATTGTTACCTAATGATCAGGTGACGATACGATAGACATTTCTATCGTTTTAGAATCTCGTTTCTCAATTGACCGTGACGATATCTTGACACCAACCGATTACGTCTCGTAAGACTCGCGACTACTGTATAAATTAAATGAGATTAGACCTTATCTAACATACCGTTTCTCCCCTGGGTCCCTGCGCTAAAGCTGGATATACACCACGTGTGTTTTTTCCAGCTTTACAGAGAAGTGAAATTCATGTAGGTTTTTCGCCTTGATGTGGAATATATTTTGAACTTACAATATCTTTAAATATGAGGCCCCTTGCCCCTATATTTAGGCAGGCTTTGCCCTGACAAAAGGGTCAAGAGGTATTAAACATAGTCCGCTGCGATTTCATCCGATATCAGCAATATTAAATAGTGCTATAAACATACCCTCCTTTGCCTGTTTATGGGGAGTAACTCTACTGACTTTTCCGGCCTTTCACTTGACATGATTGGCTGGTACTCTGGGTGCATATAATGAGTGAGAGAAAACATAGTGTCTTTCTAATTTCATATATTCTGCTATTAATAAGTGTTGCAATGGTAATTTTGTAGGTGAAATACACCAGAACAATGACGTTACAGTTTCCTCTTGATAATAGGGCTGCAACAATTCATCGCAATTTCAATGCATTGCGATACATTTGTACATGATACGCATATCGTATCGTTTCATGTGTATCACGATACAAATGATACACTTCTAGAAGGTTGGCATGATGTAGTCAGCAGGTTGCATTTTCAGGCCCAATAAGTCTGTTTCTGAAGGGGATTACGTTGGGAATGTAAATATCATGTTGAAAGTGAATTATAGCTATACTGATAGAATTTCAGACTCTTCTGATTCCACTTGTTCATTTGTATTTCAGTAAAATATCAACTCTGTCTAAATTATAAGCATAGTTTGAGGCAACAGACCTCTCACCTCTGAGTTGAACCCAGACTCCCAGAGGTCCATTGGCCATCTCAAGCATTAAAAGAGAAATTGGATGTTACTGGCCAAATGAAAGTTGGACTCTGTACAGTTTGTGGGCCTTTTATTACTGATAATTCACTCTCAATGAACTGCATGTAATGTATCATGAAAAAATTGTATCGTGAAAAAAAATCGCGACACATATTGTATCGTGAATGAGACGTATCGTTGCAGCCCTACTTGATAAGTATGTTTAAATTAATTGGGAGGATTCAGAAAGTTGAATCTGTGATAACAGATGAGAATTGAATTGAATCTGATGAAAAATTCAAATCGGAATTAAATCTTGAAGCTTCACAGGGTCCTACATAGATGCTGAAAGTGACCTTAAACACCAATAAATAACTGTTTGCAATTTTTAATAAGATTTCTACCTTTAGTAGTCTTCAATTTTTTTGGGGTTCATCTTCTCATAAACCACAAAAGAGAATGCTTTGATATTTAGTATGGAACTTCCTTTGGATCTGAAGACTAAAGTTTATTTGAGGCAAGTTTGTAAGTCAGTATTTGGACTCTCTGTGGGAACATGCCCATTTTGAACTCCACCCCAAATTTCTATTTCCAGAACCAATAGACTGCTTTGAACTTATTTTGTCATGTGGTATAATTTGGTCATAAGTACTTGATCAAGTATTCTTCTTCAGAACCTTTGGACCGAGTTGAAACTAATTTGATACAAAGCATCTTGGTGGAGTACACTCTTCTGAGTGTTTTTCCCCCAGAGTTAGTATGTCCCTTGGGGTGGGGTTAATGCCCAAAAGCCTAAAATTATTTAAAAAATAATCTTTTCATAAACCACTTGTAATAATGCTTCGATTTTTGGTATGGAACTTACTTTAGTGCTGCAGATTCAGGTTGTTTCAAAGGTCAATATTTGGGCAACCTGTGGAAGGATGCCCATTTTGGGCTCCACCCAAAATTTCTATTTCCATAACTGATGGGCTGATTTGAATCAAATTTGTCATGAAGCACTTGATTGGGTAAGTACATGATTTCTGCCGAAATTTTTTTTTAGTGAGGTAAAGAGAACCACAGAAGTTAAAAACCGAAACAAATTTGTATGGATACAGTAGAACCTGTCTTGAGAGACCGCCCTTTGGGCCACACAAAAGTGGTCTCTCAAGACAGGTGGTCTCTCATAACAGGTTTAAGGTTTTCTCAAGTTAGTGAATAAGCAACCACAAAATTCAGAAATGGAGAAGAATGGATTTTTGTAATTACTTTGTAGTTGTTCTTTTTTATGAAGTTTTTGTTAGAAATTGAAATGGACTGTTATAAAAATTATAAAAATAAATTAGTGTTGAAAATCTTCATTGAAGATTTTCAACACTAATTTATTTTTATAATTTTTATAACAGTCCATTTCAATTTGTTACAAAAAGATTTTCAACACAAATTTATTTTTATTCCTATCTGTCACATTTCAGGTATGTATGAAACTGTTCATTCAGCAATAATCCTAACTTTTTCACAGGTGTCTTATAAAAACATCTCAATCTGTAATGCGTTAGCAATTGAAACCGAATTAAGAGCTTTTAATTATGTTAGTATAACCACAAAGGATTTTCCAATTCCAGAACAGGTCGAAAGTTTTTGTCATGGTTTCAGTCTTCAAAGGGGCGGTCTCTCTAGACAGGTCTATTATAGCATAAAAATACAAGTTAGTAACAGGTCACAGTGGTCTCTCAAGGCAGGTGGTCTCTCAAGACAGGTGGTCTCCCATAGCAGGTCCATTGTAAAGTAAAACCAATCGGTGCCTGGTTGATGTGGTCTCTCAAGACAGGTGGTCTCTCAAGACAGTGGTCTCTCAAGACAGGTTTTACTGTACTTTTTTTTTATAAGACTTCACAGAACAGGGCTTTGGTTTTGCCTGAGAAGCTTTCGTAGGACCAGTAGAAATGAATGGCCAAAAAAAACGCTTTTGGTTGTGTCATGGTAAATAAAACAAGGTTTCGCATAGCTGATGCAGGTTGAGTTTTCATGGCTAAAATGCACTGATGGCTATCAGATAAAAAGCATCCGAGTCCCTTTTCAAAATAATTTGCAAAAAATGACGAAGTCAGTCCAATAATTCTGCTGCCGTATATATCTGACTGAGCCCATTTGGTGATCAACCAATTATATTATAGGCCCATGAACTGATTACCAATTATTTAGAGTCATTCCGATACCGATTCCGATTAATTGCGTACCCATGGTTAGGGCTGCCATGACTCTTTGATTGAGTCTACTTACTGCCAGAAAGTACTATAGTCTTATTATTTTTCATAGTTGACTATTGTTTTAGCCGTGTACGTCATACTACTGAATGATGATATTGGTCCGCAAGGGGCACATAACATTTCACGGTACCTGTTATCCTTCGTATTCATTGTTCATATCACGAAAATAGGCAATAACTTTGACTCTACCCTCGCAAATTATCTCATGAAATGGACATTGTCATACCTAAAGTCCACACTGGATCAAGCTAATGTGAACAAATTGTTGATAATCCGTGTTAATTGTTGCCATTTTAAATCCAATAATTTTTATCGATGTGGAATTTATTGACACTAAAAATTCCATACTTGGAAGTGTTTGCATTGCGTGACACAAAATTGATTACGTCTGTGAGGAATTCCCAGTGAACCATAGTATTTTTCTGAACATACAAAGACCACAGGTACTCGACACAAACTGAGAAATTGAAAGAAAAATGATATCTGATGGCACTTTTGAATCGATGCTGACATGCCCCCATGATGGTATATATAAATGCAGTAAAATCCTCTTAACTGGTAGAGTGCTAGAAGCCTCTATCAGGGCTTTAGTATGAAGAGTAGGTACACCAGCCTAAAGGTGTCGTATTCTGTGGATGTGCTTCACATTATCTTAGAAGCGAAATTACTTAGTCTATATGGGTTTGCCTTGTTCCAATTTATGGGAGAGTGCCTCTTGGCACTCTCCCATAAATTGTAACAAGGCAAAGACACATGAACAAATTTTGATAACCAAAATAACTTAGCACTCTACCAGTTAATTGAATATCCATTTTGCCAGTGAAAATTATTCAATTAACTGGAGTATACAATTAACAGGGATTTGATCAGTCTCCTGTGTTCTGGAGGTAAACTGAGCATTTATTCTATTATATCTTGTTTGACAGAGCTCATAGAGCTCTGTCAAACAAGATATAATAGAATAAATGCCTGCAGTGGATGTAGTGAGGTCAAAAAGGTTGATAAATAAGAGGAATTTGGTGTGTGTCACAGTAATTAATTAAGTGGGCTCCACTGTATTATGGGGTATGAGTACCTGTGACAAAAACCAGGGGAAATAAATACTTTTAAGTTGATTAAACTGATCATCATGATGACGTGCTGTCACTCACTTGGTGGGCGGAGCTTACTTTGATGGATGCACGTGTTAAGTCTGCTTTCTTTTTTCATTTCTCATTGAAAATTCTGATATTGATAATTTGATATTTTGATTTTCTCCCGTCGATGCTTCTTTCATTATCTCTGATAGAGTATTAGTCTTGTTTAATAATAGAGTTATGACTAGGTGTCACATTATCTGGACATTTGCTGGGTTAGAGTTATTGGTTGGTGTCCGTGTCGTTTCCTTTTTTCATCACAATTCACATGCTGTGCCATTTCACAAAACATGCATGACGTAACTTGCAGCCAGCTCTGGATGTGATTCCAATAGACCAGCATTTTGTTAATTTAGTTTAACCCTTTACCCAACGAATCGCCTGCATCCGCCTGCGAAAGATGCAAATACATCTGCTGAAAAAATATTATTTTTCGAAAAATTTCAACAAAACCATATCATGTGCCCCCTCTTTGGAACGAGCTCGTTCCAAAGAGGGGGTCACATGATATAGTTTTGTTGAAATTTTTAAAAAAAAATTTAAAAAATGATATTTAAAATAATGAATTTTGAAATCGTCTGCATTGGGTAAAGGGTTATATAATATTTATTTGTGAAAAGAAGTATGAATACAAAACCAATGGTGCAATGAGTAACATGAACAATAATGTCATACAGACTAGACACAAGGTAGGATTCGGTAGCAAGCACTTTTGCTTTTGTAAGCCGTCTCTGGGACACAGTTTGCAATCTCTGATAGTCATGACGAGGGAGTTGATTTATGTATATCTGATAGTCATGACGAGGGAGTTGATTTATGTATGTCTGATAGTCATGACGAGGGAATTGATTTATGTATATCTGATAGTCATGATGAGGGAGTTGATTTATGTATATCTGATAGTTATGACTAGTGAGTTGATTTATGCATATCTGATAGTCATGACAAGGGAGTTGATTGATGTATATCTGATAGTTATGACAAGGGAGTTGATTGATGTATATCTGATAGTTATGACGAGGGATTTTTATTTATGTATATCTGATAGTCATGATGAGGGAGTTTATTTATGTATATCTGATAGTTATGATGAGGGAGTTTATTTATGTATATCTAATAGTCATGACGAGGGAGTTGATTTATGTATATTTGATAGTCATGACGAGGGAGTTGATTTATGTATATCTGACAGTCATGATGAGGGAGTTGATTTATGTATATCTGATAGTCATGATGAGGGAGTTGATTTATGTATATCTGATAGTCATGACGAGGGAGTTGATTCATGTATATCTGATAGTTGTGACTAGTGAGTTGATTTATGTATATCTGATAGTCATGACGAGGGAGTTGATTTATGTATATCTGATAGTCATGATGAGGGAGTTGATTTATGTATATCTGATAGTCATGACGAGGGAGTTGATTCATGTATATCTGATAGTTATGACTAGTGAGTTGATTTATGTATATCTGATAGTCATGACGAGGGAGTTGATTTATGTATATCTGATAGTCATGATGAGAGAGTTGATTTATGTATATCTGATAGTCATGACGAGGGAGTTGATTTATGTATATCTGATAGTCATGACGAGGGAGTTGATTTATGTATATCTGATAGTCATGACGAGGGAGTTGATTTATGTATATCTGATGGTCATGACGAGGGAGTTGATTTATGTATATCTGATAGTTATGACGAGGGATTTTTATTTATGTATATCTGATAGTCATGATGAGGGAGTTTATTTATGTATATCTGATAGTTATGACGAGGGAGTTTATTTATGTATATCTGATAGTCATGACGAGGGAGTTGATTTATGTATATCTGATAGTCATGACGAGGGAGTTGATTTATGTATATCTGATAGTCATGACGAGGGAGTTGATTTATGTATATTTGATAGTCATGACGAGGGAGTTGATTTATGTATATCTGATAGTCATGACGAGGGAGTTGATTTATGTATATCTGATAGTCATGACAAGGGAGTTGATTTATGTATATCTGATAGTTATGACTAGTGAGTTGATTTATGTATATCTGATAGTCATGATGAGGGAGTTGATTTATGTATATCTGATAGTCATGACGAGGGAGTTGATTTATGTATATTTGATAGTCATGACGATGGAGTTGATTTATGTGTATCTGATAGTTATGACGAGGGAGTTGATTTATGTATATCTGATAGTCATGACGAGAGGGAGTTGATTTATGTATATTTGATAGTCATGACGAGGGAGTTGATTTATGTATATCTGATAGTCATGACGAGGGAGTTGATTTATGTATATCTGATAGTTATGACGAGGGAGTTGATTTATGTATATTTGAAAATAATAATTTATAGTTTCACACTGCAATAGATTCAAACAATTTCAACTTCCGATGCGTTGTTGGCGAAAGGAGATCAAATAAACAGGAAGACTGTTGGTTGTACGGTCCTTGGAAATAGCAAAGTTTCCATCACAAACGCTTGTCGGCTCAATAACTCCTCTTAAATTTTTTATTGGATTTTTACAAAACTTGGTGTGACGTATCATTATCAAGTGTAGATGTGCATGTGGTCAGGAATTTTCGATGCAACAAATTTTGCATGGTTACTGCCCTTGGTAATAGCAAAATTTCCATCACAAATGTCTGTCTGCTCAACTCTCCTGCATTTTTCGTTGGATTTTTATGAAACTTGGTGTGCAGTATCAACATGATGTGTACATGTGCACATGGAAAGGAAGTTTGATTAGAATAATTTTTCCAGAGTTGTAGCTCTTGTTGACTTTAGTTTACCAAAATTGCAGGTTTTTGGAAGATATCTTCAGTTGCGATCCATATGGTTCATTCAGTTGCAATGAACAAAATGAGATATTTAACCTTGTCCAATTAAGTCCATTCACCATGGCAGTGTTTGTTCATCCGTCTATTTATCTGTCTTGTGCACCTCATATGCTTATTCCTGTTGTGACATAAAAGTCGGCGGGGGATATGGATGTTGTTAGACTGTCATGTTAACCCTTAAAACCACCCTTTGGGTGTAAATTGTTTGTCAAGATAAATGCATCCTACCAGTAGAGTTCTCAGGGATAAGCCAGAAAATAAGCAGACTGACATCTGCAAAATGAGGTCCCCAGAGGGTGAATTTAGTGATGCTATCCTGCACAGCAGGGTAGCATCACTAAATTTACCCTCTGTGAACCTCAATCTGAATCGGAGTCTCAAAACTAAACAGAATGAGGTACCCAGAGGATAAATTGGTCCACTGTATGGGATAGCATGATCAAATTCACCCTCAGGGGACCTCATTCTGCAAATGTCAGACGGCTTATTTTCAGGCCTGCTCAGGGAAGAATACATTTCAAAATTCAGGCAACTTTTTCAAGGCAATATAGAAGTGGCAGGTTTTGGCTGTATGCAGACCCAAGGGTTACTGGTGCACCATACTATATGTGTGTCGGATTCCAATTTTGGGATGACAGTCACAAAACTCTAGGCACTTGTCAGCATGCCTAGCATCAAAAAAAATATTTGGATGCTTGGCTTGGCAATCTAAATGACAGCAAGCTAGAATCAACAATTTTTCTTTTTCGCTCTGTTTCGCTTTGAATTTAAATGCTATGTGATATCTCTAATCAGGCCTGAAAATAAGCAGTCTGATATTTGCAAAATGAGGTCCCCAGCGGGTGAATTTGATGATGCTATCTCATACAGCGGGTCAATTTATCCTCTGGGTACCTTTTTCTGTTTAGTTTTGAGACCCTGATTCAGATTGAGGTTCACAGAGGGTAAATTTAGTGATGCTACCCTGCTATGCAGGGTAGCATCACTAAATTCACCCTCCAGGGACCTCATTTTGCAGATGACAGTCTGCTTATTTTCTGGCTTGTCTGTAATGTTGTACTGCTGAAACAAAGGCAATGATCACTCCTAGTCCTTTGTTCACGGTGATTGATAATTTCATTCACCGATTGCGTGCCTCACAAAATTTGCATGATGATGGAACTGGGTAGAATGGGGGATTTAACCCTTCACATTTCACCTAACAAATTGGATGCATCAGATGACATAATTTACAAATTTAGCCAATATAATTTACAAATTAAGCAGTTTAAAAAAAAATTCAAAACATTTCAACAAAACCATATTATGTGACCCCTCATTGGAAAGGAACTCATTCCTATAAGGCAGTTACATGGTATGGTTTTGCAAAATTTTGTGAAAACATTATGTGTACATTGCATACAAAACCACACTTGTTAATACCCCGTCGTTTGTGCAGAAAGGACCGGGTATGAAAAGCTGTTTTAGTGTGGTCACGTGAGAAGGATTACATAACCAATTAATGTTTCGCGAGAAAAATCTTTCAGAGACTGTCCCTGATTAGCAATTACATTGTTCAGTCAGAAAATTTCTAAAACCTACATTTAATAAAATATTCAGATACAAATGCCATATCTTTCATTTCCAGAACTCTATACTGCGGTGTAATATAGGAATTGAAAAAATCTGTACGTTAATTCATGAGATTTTCGATTTGTTTTCATATTAAAATAAAATTTTCGCTGATATATGATTTGGATTCCCCCCCATCCCCCCCGTATAATTGAAGGTTGGATTGTCTCCGTCGAAATAATCTTGTCTTCATTCATTCTCGTAACGGTTCATCTGTATTTTTTAAATGAAATTATGGAATAGAACGAGTATTTCAGTGAATAAAATGTATTCTGGGTGTATGGTGTTTTTGAAACAACAATGTGACATGCTTGGCGATATATCCTGGCATTTCACTGCGGCAATAGCTTTTCTGACATGGGATTATGGATTCTATACTGTGCTGAGTGCCTGAACATTTCAAAGTTAAAACCCGGTGATTTAATTTTTATTGTAGAATGAGCTTTTTACCGAAATAGTTTTAATGAACTAAAATGAGAATGTATTATTCATTGAAAAAATTAATCGTCCAATATGCAGGTAAAAAGCATGAAAACCGCTGCCAGATATGTCACAAACATCGTGTTATAATTTGACATTTGGGTAGATTATGATGTTATTCCCTTACAAAAGCAGGTAAATTCCCTTGATGTTCAAAAATAAAAATGTAAAAGCAATCTATAACTTTCCGTGTCAGTTGAAAAACAACTGAATACTGAGTTTGTTCGTCGGTCTATACTTCAGAATATTTTATGCAATGTAGATCCAATTGACGGAAGAGCCACACTGTTGCACATGATCGGCGAAATTCTCATTTTTGGGTCAAATTTATCACACAAAATAACAGGATTTACCCAACCGATTTTCACCTTTAAAGATTTTATTTGATATACAAAATTCCCAAACAAAATGTATCAGGTACAAAAAAAAAAGATTCAGTGAACAGAAATTAATATGTTAATTGGCGAATCTTTTCCCAATACAGTCCAATCAACAATCAGTGAGTGGACATCTGACATTATGTAATTACACATAACACACTCAGTCGATTTTTGGATAATCTTTTCGTGTGGGGTGTACACGTAATGAATTTAACAAAAAATAATTAAAATAACAAATTTTCGTTATGACCTGTGCTTCTTTCATTGAATATTTTCTGGAAACCACTGATTATTGATTGAAAAAGTGCCTGTGAGCAAAACGACCCATGCGTTAATTTTTACCATTCCATGGTGGCTGTAAAGTACCATCAGGGTCATGAAATAGCCATAAATAATAAAAATGCCTTTACCACTTTACCTGACCTTGGACCCCAACAAATAAATATATAAATAAATAAAGACGTCTCTGCATAAAACAGGACTGGGTTACTAACTCCAGGGGTGGGGGAAGTCCTCTAAATTGGGCAGCATAGGTATAAACGATTGGCAAACTTCACTTCATATCTAATTTACAGTCATGATGTAACCATAGATGCTGAAAATGGCCTTAAACACCAGTAAATAAATAAGTGATAATAAAATAGATGTCAGCTATTTAAAATCCAGATCAGGCTGGAAAGGGTCAGTCATTTATTTTGTGAAGTAAACTGTATTTACTTTTCTGTGAAGTGGGTTTACTACCAAGTATTATGAAAATAGGAAAGGATGAAATTTTTCTTCCTTGATCTATTTATTTTGTGACATTTTCTCTCCTCGTGGCCATAATGATAGGGTAAGAATGTTTCAGGTTTTAACCCTTTACCCAATGCAGACGATATCAAAATTTATTATTTTAAATATCATTTTTTACATTTTCTCAGAAAATTTCAACAAAACCATATCATGTGACCCCTCATTGGAATGAGCTTGATGAGCTCGTTCCAAAGAGGGGTCACATGATATGGTTTCATTGAATTTTTTTGTGGCCGATTCGTTGGGTAAAGGGTTAACTCGCACAGAGCTGGAAACCCATCTTCAGACTTAATTCTGAAGTGCAGGTACCACAATTTGAAGCTTCATTTTCTCTATATGACCTTAATATTATCTTTGCTGTGAAATTATTTAGTATGTATCTCCATGGGAACCCCAGGAAGTGAAGCAATGCTTGTTTACTGTGGTCAAGAAGCTCTGTTTACTGATAAAATGGGACACGGTCACCAATGTTTGGAGTGGAAGTCCCCTAAAAATGAGCAACGTGGGTATAAATGATTGATTAAAGTTGACTTTATCTCCAGATTGCAGTCACAATCCACCATTGTGCAGAAGTATGTGATAAGTATACCAATAAATAAATATTTAAATTAACTATGCAAGAATTTACCTTGTTACAATTTATGGGAGAGTGCCTACATGCATAAATTGTAATTAGGCAGAGACGTGTAAACATATTCTGATGACTAGTGTCCAACTGATTACCAAAATGGTTGCTGACCGATTACCGGTTATTTGAGCCCACAATCGGCCGATTCTGATTGTAATACCGTGCACTACAAGACAAGTCAAGGCTCGAAAGAACTACATTAAACTGAACATTTGTCAAAGTGTTAAACTTCGTTGACTGGCGTCCCAGTAAAATTACCAGTCGCGCACACTTGGGCGGTAAATGTGGCTCTCAGAGCCACGTTTACCGCCCAAGTGCGCGCGACTGGTAATTTTACTGCAACCTGAGTCAATGGAGTGCATCCTTCACTTTTCCGGTATGAACTGGCGATTGCTGCAAGTGTGCTCAGTTGTAAGCTTTACATTCGTTTAACACATATATATCCCGTGAAGGGGCTTCTAGAGAGATTAGGAATACACATTGTGGTTGTTTCTCAACTTTATTGAATGGTATCATCGGCATCATTTTACATTAACAATTGAACAATTGCAGAAGATAATAAAATGCGATTCAGAAAAATCACAAATTGCTTGGCAACAATCGGTTGAACCGATGTTCCAGGAGCCGTTGCCGTTGTCATCCGATTGCCCATAATCGGCCGATTGTGGTAGCCGGTTCCGATCATCGGTTGAACACTACTAATGACCAAACATAATTTAGCACTCTACCAGTTAAGAGTTGTTTTATGTGAATTTTTGGGGTGCACAGGGGCTTAGTAGGTAGGAATGTTGGCTGCAAGCCGAGAGGTCCTTGGTTCAAATCCCACATTGTGTCCTTGGACAAGACACTTAACCCTTTACCCAACGTAACGGCCAAAACCGGCCAGCGCTATTCTAAAAAATCGCCAATTAATTTTCAAAATATTATCATTTTTTGTCTCAAAAACATAGGTTATGACCCCTCGTTGGAACAAGCTCGTCGAGCTCGTTCCAACGAGGGGTCATAACCTATGTTTATGAGACAAAAAATGAAAAAATTTAGTTATTCAAGAATTTTTTTTGCAAGTGTCGTCTGCTTTTCATGTTAGGTAAAGGGATAATCCCTATTGCTCATGGTGGTGGTGTGTATGAAGGCACAATGCACATCAGTGGTGCACCTGTCTTCAACCAATGCTAACCCTGCTTGTGTGGAGTTAGTACGCTGAGGTGTCTGACAGTTGCTTGCCATTGATTGGTGGTTCTCTACGGGTACTCCGGCTTCCTCCACACTTAAACAGATCTGACACGAGGTGACCCTGTCTATTGGAAATGTCATTAAACACCAATAAATAAATGGTGTCTTTTAACTCCTATCACTCTGGTAGTATTTCAAAATTTTCATCATTGACTCCATATTGCCCATGCAACATGAAAAATTTAACAAATTATATCTTGTTTGACAGAGCTCAGTGAGCTCTGTCAAATAAGATATAATTTTTTTAAATTCTCAGTTGCATTGTTGGAAAATTTGCGACTGACATTAGAGTGCAGAGCGTTAATCTGCCCACACATTTTTTTTACATGTAAATTTAACTTTCTGTGTGTCTTGAATTCTGGACAAATGTTTACCAATGCAGAAATTTGACGGTAAAGATATGTTTTCTTTGTATTTAATATGTAAATAAAGATCCAAGGACTGTATTCATCGTAAGTGATCGACCATAACTTGGAACATATACACACGACCTTTGTGAAGCAATTAGTTGAATTAGCGATTTACAGATACATATTTTCCTTTCAGAGATCTTGAGATATGTAAATGCATACTCACACAACAATGTTTACTTTGAATTATGCCACTGGGGTGGATTTAACTTTTTCCAGTAGGATTTTACCCTCTGCACTCGGATGTAAAATCGCAAAGTTTTCAGTAGCAAATATTTCCCATAATGCCATTTGATTTTTAACCACTGAGCTCTGTGAAACAAGATATAATTGATTAAATTCACAATTAACTCCTTGCATGCTGTTGGCGGATATTCCTGCCCAGGACAATATTTCTCTCGCTACTAAAGTTAGTATAATTTGGGTGCATTTAATCAATTTCCTCCATGCAGACTGAATAGATTTTTTTGCCAATGATGTCTTACTTTCTAGAGTGATGGAAGCCCATATTTGGGATTTATTCTGAAGTACCGGTACCACATCTTGAAGGCTTATATTCAGTGTATGTGCTTTGTATTATCTTCAAGGTGATCTTATTTAGTCTAAGGGTTTGCCTTGTTACAATAGGCCCTCTAAATTTTTTTTTTTTTTTTATTAGGGTTTAACGACACATTAACAGTCAGGGTCATATCATGTCGGTGACAGTTTTAAAGGTGGAGGAAGCCGGAGTACCCTGAGAGAACCACCGAGCAACGGTGAGCAGCTGTCAGCTCTCCAACTTCGTAACTCTGAACTCTGCACCGCAGCACAGGCAGGGTTAGATTGGTTGAAGACATGCACACATGCGACGTGCAGTATGCCTTAGTACACAGCGTCATCGTGCTCCCATGTAGGCAACTGGGGTTAAGTGCCTTGCCCAAGGACACAACGCGGCAGCGTGAATCAGTCGCTGAAATGGTCACCCATCCAACTACTAACCGCACTCGATGTTGCTTAACTTCGGTGATCTGACGAGGACCGGTTACCACGACGCCACCGCGCCCCGGCCCTCTAAATTGTAACAATGCAAAGACATGTGTACAAGATTTGATGGCCAAAATTAATTCTGCACTCTACCAGTTAACTAATTTTTTAGCAACTTGATTTGTATAACATCTGTAAAAATTGGGCCTTAACCCTTTGAACACTGATGGTATCTTCCATGTCAGTTTAATGGTAACTGTTGGAAGAGTCCATATTCATTATTTGGTGGTACACTAATTAATTTTTTCAATGTGCCGCTGCACGTTGAAAATATTGATTTGTCTACCACACATGTTCACTTAGCAGCCAGCCAGCATAATGAAATGATGAGGCATCAAGGCATTATGTTCCTGCACCAAAAAAAGGGCCTCTTGGGTTCAAAGGGTTAAAATTTATCCTGATTTGCAAGAATCAATTTTCAATTCTTAAATAATTTAGACTGAGGGTAGTGTTATAACCTTGTGATGACAGTCATTATATATTCCACAGTGAAAGACAAACATTATATTTATTTATCTTACACCTGTTGAAGATATAGCCCATGTGTTATAGATTATCTATAACACATACCCCTATGTCATATAGATTGGAGAACGGACTATAGTCTTTTTTCTATATTATAATATAATGATGACATTCGCAAAATTGTTTATAAATCGTGTCAAATCTGGTGAAATTGATTATCAAACATATTTTTGTCATAAATCATAAGAATTGAGGCGTAAGTATATTTTCTGTAATTGTTTTACCAGTTACAGGGCCACTTTCTAAGGGGAACTATACTCTATCATTCACTTGAATTTGTAGCCTTGTTATGCACCAACAGCTTTTCCGGGCACATCACATGTATTCATGCCCAACAAGAGAAAGCAGTCGACTCCACTCGAGATGAGTCGACATTTTGACACGAAATCATCCCCAAAACCCTTTTAAAAATGCAGAAAAGAACAAAAATGGTCGGTATAAGATAAATACAACAATACCATAGTGTGTTTTGATATGTTTGATATCTCAACTCGTTGAAAGTGAGTTTTTTTCGCTCGGCAAGCCTCGCCAACAAAACTCACTTTCAACTCGTTGAGATATCAAACATATCAAAACACACTATGGTATTATCATATATATATCTCTCTAGAGTTCATCACTTAACTGGTAGAGTGCTAGAAACCCAATTAACCCATATTTGGGCTTTATTTCAAAGTGCAGGTACCACCGGCTGAAAAGCAGGCCTGAAAATAAGCAGTGTGACATTTGCAAAATGAGGTCCCCAGAGGGTGAATTTGATGATGCTATTCCATACAGTGTGCCAATTTATCCTCAGGGTACCTCTTTCTGTTTAGTTTTGAGACCCTGATTCAGAATGAGGTTCACAGAGGGTAAATTTAGTGATGCTACAGTTAAAACTAGAAGTCCTGTCATGAAATGCGCACAAATAGCACATTGATATGCGCGTTAATGTACGCGTTATAGTCCAAGTAAAGCTATCAAATTCTGTACATATGGCCTGTGCACAAGCAATGTTTCAGCCAATGGACCTCCGGGTAACCCGGAGGTCCATTGGCAGAAACATTGCATGTGTTTGCTATGAGTAACCAGGAGACCCAGCCATGCTTTGGATGCCATTCGATATGGCAATTGCGCGCAATTCCAACGCGCAATTAAGCCTAAATAAGCGCACTATTCGTGACAGGACTTCTAGTTTTAACTGTACCCTGCTGTGCAGGGTAGCATCACTAAATTCACCCTCTGGGGACCTCATTTTGCAGATGACAGTCTGCTTATTTTCTGGCTTGCTGAAAAGTATCATACTCTGTGAGTGTGCTTCATATTATCTTTGAAGTGAAGTAATTTAATCGGTGGGAGCACAGTGGCTCAGTAGGTAGAGATGAAGGTTACAAGCTAGAGGTCCTCGTCGAGTCCCACCTGTGGCAGTTATTATTAATGTTTTTATTTTTCATCTCTTAATCGCCGACATTCACTGTCTGACTTGAGCAAGAGTGCACTTCCATAGTGAGTTCAGTCGTTATATCCTTAAGTCTTACTTTGTCAGGCATCCGCGTTGTGTCCTTGGGCAAGACACTTCATCCCACAGTGACGCATGGGAAAGGCGCGTGATCTCTCTCGCGCACCATTGCTCACGCAAAAATTGTTCAAGGTGTGCGAATAATCGCTCGCCTCTGTTCTTGGGTGTTTTTTATCCATTTGAATTGTGTCAACAGAAACATTCAATTAATTTTTGATGTTGGGAAATTTTTAATCACTCACAATTTGATGCGTTTAAAGTACAATTCCAAACAATTTCCTTTTCGTCGTTATGAACATGACACACCGCAGTTCTCTTATACATCCACACACAACACGCTAACAGTAAGAGGGTTGTATATTGACAACTCGCCCAGACCTTACTCCTGCCAGAAAACGAACATGCATATTCAGATATAAAAAACAGTGGTCATTTTGAGATCTGAGAAACTTTTTAAAACTTCCGTATTTTTTTTTATCAAAGACGTGCGGAATGTTGCCCCATTTCTTATTTTCATTTATACACATGGCACCTGTCGCTCCAATTCACCAGTGATACAAATTAATTTGCCTGATTTGGAATTTACGCAACCATTTTCCACGATTTTAATAATCTGCCATTTAAAATCCAGAACTAATTTTAGTGGGTTACATCAGACATGTTAACTCTCCTGGAATGCCTGGGAAAATCCCAGAATTTCAGTGTAGTTCCCGGCCTCTCGGACCGGAATCAGTTTTGGACCAAAAATCCCGGAAAACAACAAATATTTCATTCCCTTTGTTGTAACTTATGAAAAACGTTCGGAATCAAATCACATGCATTTCAAACTCTGGTAAAAACTTATGAAGCAGTAAAATATGGATTTAAGTTAAATTTATTTAAGAAAAAGGTATTTTATGATATATATTTCCACTGTGTTCATGTTTATTTCTGGGTTTTTTCTTCCGAGATTCGTGATCAATGTGCGAGTGTCGAATTGAAAATAGAAAGACTTACTTTCAAAAAATTGAGAACTCCACCTTCATTTAAATGCAGTTTTTGGAAACTAAAATATATGAAAAGGAATTAAATAATATATATTTATTTATTCCTTCATAGAATAGCTTTAATTGTCATCCCTTTTCCAAAATCAAAACGTAAACAACAACTATTTAGCACAGTTTAAAAGTAGGTTAAAGTCGCTTAGGATGCCGAAAAATTATGACTGCATATTTAAACACAATGGACTTATTTTCTAACACTACATTTATTCTGTTGTGCTGACTACAGAACTGTTAACTGTTGGCCATCTGTACCCAGAAAATTTTGAATAGAATTAAAAAAAAATGCTTCAGCGTTGAAAAGAAAAGTTCTGTGTTGGGCACAAACGTCCCACATGCATGAAGTTTGATAAAGATACTTTCAAAGTTCTAATGTTCTTGAAGTAACTTTACATCTGGACATCTTTTCCTGTTAACATTTCCAGACTTGGGAAATTATTAGCTAAGTAGACTTTGATAAGAGCAAACCACAGGTGGAGGTGCTCTGTGGGACAGTGTGGGTGGGTGGGGAGGGGGCTCATGAAGAAGATCCTGGGGGAGGGTGGGGGGAGGGTTCAAATCAACAGTTATTTTATGATTTTTTAACATAGCATAAATGCACCAGGATAGTTGACAACTAGTTCTGGATATAACCTGGTGTTAATAGTGGTCGACGAGCTGAAAATTCACAAGTTTTTTTTTTTATTTTGTCCCCGCGCGAACTTTTCCGGGAAATTCATCCCATTTCCCTGAAAATCACCCTCAGGTTCCCTAAAAAATTATTCTGGAGGTTAACATGTCTGCTCTGGCTTCCTCCACCCATAAATATGTATGACAGCATACATATTTAGTTTACCCAGCAATAGTTTACCCAGCAAGAATACCAAATCTCTCTTGTGTTTCACTCTGTGAAAATCACCTTTCATTCAACTTCCTCCAAATGCTTCAATGTACACTCATTGGCTCAAAATTCAGGAGAGATCAAATGTTCCATGATCTCTTGTTTCCAATGTAAATATTTGGCAACCCTATGGGAACCCAGAGAAATCAATCTGTGCGTCTTTACTGTGGTAAACATGGGGAGCGTGGTGGCTCAGTAAGTAGAGATGCAGGCTGCAAGCCGAGAATCCTTGGTTCCAATTTCTTTGTTTTGTGTCACACACATTGTCAAAGAATCACCATGAGACTCAAACACAGTAATTCAGACTTCTCAGTCTAGGAACGTGTTTCATATACTGTCAATAATTCCACAAAGTTGTTTCTTTTTAGCAAGTCAGATGATCATGTGAGTTGAAAAGGTCTACCATATCGCCCCAAATTTGGTCAGGATGCATTATGGAAATTTTGGGGACACTGGTGTGTCGAGTGACGCCCCTGTGATTTATATATTACCTTTTATGCAGTGAATGTGAGTGTTATCCCACAATATATTGGAGGCTGTTGATTCAACTCGGAGGCTTGAAGCCTATTTGCTCAAAATCTGTTACAGGACAGTCACTTTCCAAGTAGTTTTCTGCAACATTCAGCTTGATCTCACTAAAATATAATACACATGCGTATCCTTTCCAGAAAGACTCAGATGATCCCAACACACTTTATTCTATGATTTAATTTTATTCTTTGTTACAGCAGATTGCTATAGTTTATTTTAAAAGAAGTTTAAGCCATAAACAACACAATAGTATGAATTATATTTTTTTTTTCTATTTATTTAAATGAACTGGACATATATACACATTCAAATATTTTGACCCTTTGAGGTGATTTGGTCTGCTTCACAATACAGTGTAGAATTAGGAGAGTACTACGATGTATGTGGTGGTATCATCAGGTGGGACCAAGGTATGAAGGTACTTCAGTGTCACACAAAGACTTGTTATTATACCCCCACTTTTGAAGAAAATGGGGGTATACTGGATTACATGCGTCCATCCATCCGTCTGTGCGTCCGTGTGCAAGTCCATCTGAGAATATTCATAACTTAAGTAAATTATTATTTTTTATAATATTTGTTGGTCATAGGTATGCCCACACTAGTTATTTTTTTTTTTTTATTACTTGTTCACTTAGAAATTGTGTCTGCCCGAGCCAAATTTTGTCTGTTCAGTCTGTATCGAATGTTCAAATGCAATGAAATTTGCCTTGAACGCTGCTTATGCTATAGGCTTTAAAAAAAAGGATTCAACGATATTTTGCTCATTCTCCTTTTTAGAGTTATCCCCCTTTTTTGACTTAGAAATTGTAGGAAATAGACATTATTTGTCTGTTCAGCCTGTATCTCAGGTATGGGTCATCGGATTTCAGTGAAATATGGCATGCAGTTTGCCTATGACAAAGGCTTCTGCCTCATTGCATAAAACCTCCAAACACCAAACAATTTACCATACCTTTTGACATAGAAATTATTGGAAATTGTTGAAAACTTTCGAAGAAAATGAGGGTGGGGGGGGGGGGGGGTATACTGGATTGCTTCTGTCCATTTGTACATCCATCCGTCAGTCCGTACGAGAATATTCATAAATAATATTTGTTGGTGATAGGTATGTCCACACTAGGTGGTACACCATGTGGGGGTATGCACTGGACAAAAGTCAAGCTTTTGTTGAACTTGTACCTAGTTGCAAAGTCCACCATGGGTGAAGATTAGTCTTGCAGCCAAGGTAACTGAAATGAATTGGGGAGACGATGCTGAGAACACAAAGTATTTTCTGCATCACAACTGTCAGCCATATCATGCAGCAAACCAAGCCACAAATAGTGAGGCATGTCAAAAAAACAACAACAACATAAAGTACCCAAGAGAAACATAAAATGCAGACAAGGCAGAGAGGGCAAGAAGGAAACAAGGATGGGAGATTGGTGGGGCTGTGGGTGGTAACTTAACTCTTAGAAGCCGGGAGTTGCGTTTTCTTGCCTGTGATGTAATACAGCAGGTAATCTGGCTGTGACGGTTTGGCTATCTTGGGGCGGGGGGAAAATTAAACACTGAGCAGGTGCTTCTAGTCAAGTGCCGTCTGCCTGAATAGGCAGACGACACTTGACTAGAAGCACCTGCTTTATTGTAAGTTTTTCGCGGTATGTCATGTTCAATAAATTCATTCTGATTCCCCGGCTTCTAAGAGTTAACAGACTGAACAGAATGTCTGTGCATTTCAAAGAAACGAGCAAGACTGATTTGGTCTAGCTGGGACTTGGTATGTACACGCAAGTTTTGCAATTCCCATTTCCATATTTGGTCATACCTCCTTGTAGTTTTCCTGGAAACACTTAATTGGAATACCCATGTCACAACTCTGGAATGTCACCAGTAACACATGACAATGGAAAAATTGTTCAGGTCTGCAGAAAAATACAATTCTGCAGCCTTCAAGACTGAGTCAGCTTGGAGGCAACAAATGGTAATATACAACAACAAAGGAAAGCCCAGTATTAACATTGGAATATCTGCACAGAACTTAGTTAAACTTCTAGAAATAGCTCATGAGGCTATACATGGTATCAACCAACTCAGCTACTTTTACCTAGCCTGGTAAACATGGAAACCAAACATTAGGTGTACATCTCATTTAAAACTGACACCAGTATTGCTGATTGCTGTTATGTAACAGTTGTGCTAAAAATAGACTAATCAGCCTGACTGACTGTGCTGGAACTTTTTCTGGGTCACCAGGGTGATTACTTAACCCTTTCGCGACTCAGCCAAACCAACCCCCCAGACTTGGGATATTGGGGTTAATTTCAGGATCATCTCGTCTGTTAGATAAAGGTATAATACGTTCCATTCATTTGGATTGTCAGGTAAGTCAAGATTTATCTTCCCAGCTTCAGAACATGGGATATCTAGTGGAACTAAATCGGTGCATTTTTCCCATTGAAAAATTGGACCAATTCCATGACCATGCCAGCTCCCTCATATTCTGCCATGTCCCTGACCAGCACTTCTTTTTCTGCCGCGTCCCCTCCCACTGGCCAGTCCTGTTCCACTCCGTCATCTGGATTATTACTGGCAACATCATCTGAACGTCCAGCACTCATAGTAGTGCCATATGTGTCAGCTTGATTTGAGCCAGACTGTACCGCAGAATCCTTTTTCCATGTTGCTATCAGTTGTCATCTTCATCTGTGGAATTACTGTGAGGTGCAATAATTGCTAAAACTGTAGCCAATCAACTAAAGGGAAACAACTCTAAATTCATTCGGGCATGAAATTACTTCTGTGGACGGATAGAGATAGCACACGGGGACTGAGGTGAGAGTAGATGCATTATTATGCCATCGGCGCGCCAACGGGTTTGTAGTGTCAGTTTACCACTGGCGCGGCGCACGCCGACGAGTCACGAGTCACGAAAGGGTTAAAAAAAAACCCAAATCAGATATAAACTTAATTACAATCTTCTTTCTCTCCCTCCCTCTGGTAACAAACCATTCAACTGAATTGTTAGGTTGTATAGCTATGCAATTAAACTAATGATTGATTGAAGAGATTAATTAAAGTACATGTAGATTGAATTGACCTCTATGTGCACAAGGTGTGAAATTACATTTGGGTGATGCAACAAAGCAACAGAAGCTTTTGTCCTCCACCCAAACATCAGTTTTAAGGAGACGTCCAACCTAACTTTGATCAAATTTCATGTAATTTTCTTCCAAGTCTAAAAAAGACCCAAAATGAATAACCCCAATAAATTATATACCAGTGTAACAGGGTCCGCAGAAAATGAACTACAAGTCCCGACCAGGTTCAATGTTTATTTATATCCATATCACAGCCAATCAATCATTTACATTCTGCAAAGTAAAAATATAAACATGTGTGAAGGTCATTAAAGGTTACAGGTCATCGTCATCAATAATTGTTAAGGTTAATGGTGTCGCGCTGTCTGAGGATCTGTAGCACTGAACTCACCGGGTTCAATGCGACAGATCGCCAGACAGACACATGTATACTGAACAATACCAAACGGTGGTCATGCACAATAACACTGTGTTGAACCTCGGGGTTAACCGCAACAGATCGCCAAACAACAAAAAACAAATTTAATGTATCATAAATGGATTTATGCTGCCAGCCGATCTATGGCACTGAACTCACATAGTTCACTGCAATAGATCGGGGGCAAACAATCTATGTACTGACGAATAATGAGTGCATTAACACAACGACACATGGTATTCAATTTCAAAATTGCATACCCACCCCACAGGCTATGGCACAAACAAGACAAATCTGCCACGGGTTGGACAAATATAATATCTTTATAATTCCAAAAAAGCAATTAACTATAAACGTAGCACAGGAATAGGGATCTATTAGAAAAGAACGTGAGTAAATGAGCCCAACCTATACTACCCTACAATATTTATACTAGCCATAACTATAACTATAAACGTAGTACAGGGATAGGGATCTATTAGAAGAGAATGTGAGTAAATGAGCCCAACCTATACTACCCTACAGTATTTATACTAGCCCACGTCTCAAGGGATTCTTATATAAAGGGATACATAGTTAATACACCAATCATGCGAAATCGCATTGGACATATATGTCTACTGTCAATCTGCATTAGAAGTTCGCAATGCCAAACAGTACGTCAAGGACCGTCGCCATCACGTAACTGAATTCATAACTTTGGGTGTGTGATATCTTCGAGGCTTAATCCAGTAGGCTTTTGCCTATAACATCTAACTAAGGCATATGATACACTGTCAGGTGAGTTTAGTGAACCTCCCGACACTGTATCATACAGCTATGTTAGATCTGGAAAATATATAAAATATTCACGGAAAATCAATCATTCAAATTAATGAACTGTTGACATATTACTTATTTATTTAATATGAAGACATTTTAAAAACTTATCTAATCTGTGGGATTAAAATGTCCAACAAACAGCTTCCATGATTCAACGATAATTAAACAACAAAATACTAGCATCTTCTCGGCAGTTAAAGTTGACAAAAATGTCGTACCAGAGACAGTGCATTTATCATACTGAACACCTGTATGAAATTTAATCAATATCCAAGAAATGATGTTCAAGTTATGACTTGAACAGACATCAGATGGACAAATTCTAAAACATTTCTAAGTCAAAAAAGGGGGATAACTCTAGAAAATGAAATGTAAGAAACATCCTAAGAGACTTGTTTGAAAGCCTTTACCATAAGCAATCTTCCCCTATATGGCACTGCCACTGATGTATAGCGCATTTACTAAATAGAACATATACAACAGGAAAATAATGAAATGACATACAATCTACCCCAAATGCATATTAACACTTCGTCAACTGAGTGCTTGTGAAGTGTGCTATGTCCCCGTTCTGCCAGTAGGAGGTAGCACACTTTAAATAGCTCTCAGGTGACATTTCTGTGGTCTTTTCTCGTAAGACGGTAGTGATTTAGATTTATTGAAGGGCCTGGAAATAATACCGAAAAACCGAACCGAAACCGAGGTTTTAAAAAAAATAAAACCGAACCTGGAAAATAAAAACCTCCATGCACTACAATTTTTCAATAAAACCACACGACAAGCCGGTTCTAATGATATGCCTATTTGTGTGGTTCTATTGAGACATTTGTAAAATATTTTAGGCTATGGTAGCCTTATTTTGGTCAAGTTTCAGGCCTGCTTTTGGCTGCTGTGTTAAGTAAAAGGTTAAGACTGAGTGTAATTTTTGCTATTTTCAGTTTTATTTATGTACAATTTCTATCTGAACAATACGTATTGTGAGATGACGTAGAGGACTGATACCAAGCTATATTCCATTGGAAAGATTAATTTTCTGGCTCCCAACTAACTTGCATAGCAACAAAATTATGTGTAAATTGCTATTTTTCATCTAAAATTATTAGACATCAAATACATAATTAACTGTGAAACTAATGTTATTAAATAATACAAATATTATTACAAAGCAACCAATTTGTAGTATTTTGCCTGATAAACAAAAAAACTGGAAAATTGTTTAATTTGGTCCACGTTCATATTCTGATGTGCACAAAGAAATCTATTTGACATTTAGTGTGATAACATTTATCTTATTATCACCCGAATTCCTTATATGTCGGTAATTATTTTTTGCTTGATTACTGTGGTCAATAGTTCTATTTTACTTGTACAATAGGTCATGGTTGAAAGTTTTCTAAACACTGCAACATAAGTACAGTAGAACCTTGTTAACTGAATAGCCACTTTACCAATGAAAATCATTCATTTAACAGGAGTATACAATTAACTGGAATTGTGTCACTTTCCTGTAGAGATAAACTTAGCATTTATTCTATTATATCTTGTTTAACAGAGCTCCATGAGCTCTGTCTAACAAGATATAATAGATTAAATGCCTGTATTGGATATACAGAGGCCAAATAGGTCTATAAACAAAGGAAAACTGGGGAGAGTCAGGTTAATTTCTTGACAGGTTACAAGAGTTTTTATTCTGTTAACAGGAGTTTACTCTATAACCTATATACAATTAACAGGTCAAATTTGTTCTGGGGGTATGTTAAATGGTTTTGTGTTGGGAAATTATATTGAATTAACAAAGTTATTCAGTTAAGAGATATCCAGTTAAATTGGCTCCTCTATATAAATGAATGGATTTTATATTTGTGTTGTGATGTGATGATGCTTATTTATTTATTGAGGTTCAACAAAACTTTTAATAGACAGTGTCGCTTCCTGTGCAGGCTTTTACTCCCAAGAAACAGAATTTTCAGCGCGTAATAATTGTCAGGTATTTTACTAAATTACGGTTTATTAGATTATCTGTCGGTCTGTCGGTCGGTCGGTCTGTCGGTCTGTCGGTCGGTCTGTCTGTGACCAATGAGTTTGTCTGCTACCAACGAGTTTCAAAACTCAATAACTTTTGAATTACTTGATGGATTGACTTTATATTTGGCATGTAAGTGTATCTTATTGATGTCTAGCCACTGTTCAATGCATGTGTTGTTCCAAATATTTTTCTTGGAGTTTTGGCCCTCGATGAACTTAGAATTTTGTGAGATTGCACCACCCGTCGCAGCTACGGCGACGATGTCACGATTTTTTTTAGAATTGGATCATGATTTGTTTTATATATATTTTATGTGCACTTCATCAAATATTTTATATAACTTCGTCAAATTGCCGTCATGCTCGGAAGTTTACTTCCTTCTAAGTGGCTTTCATTTTTGACTAATTCTTATTCCGTTACGTTAAGAGCCATACCAATGTGTATCGCGTCATGGGAACGTAAAATTTGGCGTCACACAGATCCTAATTGTTGAATGGGAATTATAAAATTGATCGAGATACGCGTACGTCTTACAGTTCGATTTATTATTTGGCAAGTGGCCGCCAAGCTCCTAATCACGAACCCGTCTATAAAATCGCCGATACATATCTTCCTTGGGTGGCAACAAGTAAAGATATGTTCCGCATTACACACTGTTGGCACCTTTGCTTTCCAGTGACAATATAACTGTTCTTGGATAGAATAAATATAGTGCACGAAACATAGGAATGCGTTGATGTTTGATTGACAGCACTTGGAGATGGACACACATAGTTGTCTAAAATACCGACTAAAGTTTCCTATTGCTGGTTGGCGTGCTGTCGACTTTAGCTGTTTGCCATGCCAAAAGTGTTAATAGCGATGATGAATACTGTGCCCAAATAATGTAATTATACCCTTACTTTTGGTATACTTGATTGCATCTGTCCATGTGTCTGTGCATAGGTCTATCCGTATGCCTGTCTGATGTCTGCTCAGGTCAAAACTTGAAGATTAGTTCTCATATTTTGAGGAAATTTTATACAGGTGTTCAGTATCATGAGCTCTGTCAGAAACATAAGCCAGTTTGCTGTCTGCATATTTTTTCCATGAATGTATGAAATAGCCAATTTTTTGTTTGTTCGCCTTGTATCTCAGGTTTGGGTTGTTGGGTCTCAATGAAATTTGGTAGGAAGTATTCTTATGGTAAAGGCTTTCAAACAAGTCTCTTAGGATGTTTCTTACATTTCATTTTCTAGAGTTATCCCCCTTTTTTGACTTAGAAATGTTTTAGAATTTGTCCATCTGATGTCTGTTCAAGTCATAACTTGAACATCATTTCTTGGATATTGATTAAATTTCATACAGGTGTTCAGTATGATGAGCTCTCTCAGAAACTTGTGCCATTTTGCTGTCTATATATTTTATATATTTCACCATGATTCATGACTCTAAGAGTGTACAAAATAGCCTGTTTTGTCTGTTTGGCTTGTTTGAGAATGGTTTGTGGGTGCATTTGTTGGACATCTTCTCCAACTAGATGAACCAATCATCACCAAACTTAGTCCATGGGATTCGTTGGGTAAAGGGTTAACTACTGAGCCACAGTGCTCCCTGCCTTGTGCTACGATTTTAGACAAAAAATTAAAAATTTATAGGCATTCAAGAAGTAAAATGTGAAAGTATCATCTCAGGTCGTGTCTTGTAAAAGGTTAAAGGAAGGTTAAAGGAATAACCGAAACCATAAATCATGCCATAATAGACGATTAGATGTTATCAGTAATCATTTACACATCATTTAGGATTTTCTCAACAATTATTTACATGCTCAAGACTTTCTTCAAAACTTGAATAATATCAACATTTATTCTGCTGATTTGTTCACAAAATTTAATCAATATTATTTGAATTCCAAACGGGAACATCTTTCAATGTTTTCAACACCAATCAAATCTCATCAGGCCACAGGAGAGAAAATGTAGCATTCAACTCTCCTCTGTGATGAGTTTAATCCGATTTCAACCCTGTTTGTTCTTTTGTTAATGTTTAACCCTTTATCTAATTAAATGGCTTACAGTTAAAACTAGAAGTCCAGTCTTGAAATGCGCACAAATAGCACGTCGATCTGTGCGTTAATCTACGCGGTATGACCATAGCGAGGCTATCAAATTCTTTACATATGGCCTGTGCACAAGCAATGTTTCAGCCAATGGACCTCCGGGTAACCCGGAGGTCCATAGGCAGAAGCATTGCCTGTGTTTGCTATGAGCAACTAGGAGAACCTACCGTGCTTTGGATGCCATTCGATATGGCAATTTCGCACAATTCCTACGCGCAATTAAGCCTAGATAAGCGCACTATTCGTGACAGGACTTCTAGTTTTAACTGTAAACAGTGTTCTGTGTATGTTGTATTGCCTGTATTTTGCATTTCATGAAATGTCAAACATAAAAGATGTAAATTTTGAGAACTTAGTGAACAACATACATTCAGTTTGATAATGAAACCAGAAATTTAACCAACACAATCTTGTTTGACAAAGCTCAGTGAAATGGTTAACCCTTTACCCAACATGAAAAGCAGACAACACTTGCAAAATAAATTCTTGAATAACTAATTTTTTTCAATTTTTGACTCAAAAACATAGGTTATGACATCTCGTTCATGACATGACTTCTAGTTTTAACTGTAATTTACAAATTAAGCAGTCAAAAAAAAAAATTTTTTTTCTAAAAACATTTCAATAAAACCATGTCATGTGGCCCCTTATTCCAATGAAGGGTCACATGATATGGTTTTGTTGAAATTTAAAAAAAAATATGAAAAAATAATAATTAAAATAATAAGTTTTGATATCCTGTGGATTGAGTAAAGGGTTAACTGGAACCCTGGGAAGTGAAGCAGTGCTTGTATACTGTGGTAAACAAGCTCTGTTTTACCGGTAAAATAAGACCTGGTTACTATTGCCTTGGGTGGAATTTCTCAAAAATGGGCAGCACAGGTATAAAACAATTGGCAGAACTTGACTTTATATCCATGCTGCTGTTAAGATTAGACATTGTGCCAAAATATGTGAAATCAAACGCCAATAAATAAATAAATAAATTTAACTGGAAGAATGCTAAATTTTTCTTTATTGCCAAAATGTGTTCACATGTCTGTACTTTGTTACAAGACACTCCCCCATAAACTGTAACAAGGCAAATTTATTTATTAGGGTTTAATGACACCTTAACAGCCATGGTCATATTGTGTGTCCTGAAACTGAACTGAAACCAAATCTGAAATAGCAAAACTCTGGCTTTTAGCCCTCAACCAGTCAGCGATACTTTCAACATCCAGTCTTTGTCTTTTGTCCACTGTGAAGGTGGTGTTTGAGTCTTCACCAGTCAGAATGTTTTGATATTTATTTATTTATTTATTTATTTATTTATTAGCTCACCTGACTGAAAGTCAGGGTGAGCTATTCTGATCACTTTTCGTCTGTCGTCCGTCGTCTGTCGTGAAGGTGGTGTTTGGGCCTTTTTCTCCCAAACCACTGGCCACATATTAATGAAATTTCATGTGAGTAGGGGTTATATAAGGGCATTTTGATTTTTTGTCAAATTAGGTTTCGGCTCATATTGAGCAGAGGGATGGGGCAAAAATGCTCCAATTCTTAAAAAATCTTCTTCTCAAGAGCCAGCAATAGCAGAGACTTGATATTTGGTATGCAGCTTCCTTTTGAGGTGTAGACTCAAGTTTGTTCAAGAGAAGTTTGTCGGGCATTATTTGCCTTCATTATGGGAGGGGCAAAAATTTTGGCCACGCCTAAAATTTATATTTTCAGAACCGTCAGGTCGATTTGAACCAAATTTGATATGAGATGATAATAGGTCATAAGTAGTTGATTGATGCAAAAAAATTTTTCTCATTGCCCCGTGGGAACCTCGGGAGCTTAAAATAGGAAAAACCTTAAAACTGCCTTATCTCCAAAACTACACGGCACAGAGAATTCTTATTTTGTATAAAGCTTACTTTCATCCAGTAGAATAAAATGGTTAAAAAAATCCTTATCGGTTTGATCACAAGGTACTTTTTTCAGGACTTTTTGAAAAAGTGCTGAGTCAGCACTTTTTAACACTGTAGGCAATGGGAAAAAGATTAAAAAATCTTCTTCTCCAGATCCAGCAGGCAGAATCTTTTGATATTTGGTATGCAACATTGTAGGGTGGATCTGATTCAAGTTTGTTCAAATCGGCCCCCTGGGTTCATATTTGGGCTTAGTATAGGAGCCCGATTTCGAACTTAGTGCATTTCATGCAAATTTCTTCAAAAATCTTCTTCTCCAGATCCAGCAGGCAGAATCTTTTGATATTTGGTATGCAACATTGTGGGGTGGATCTGATTCAAGTTTGTTCAAATCGGCCCCACTGGATTCATATTTGGGCTCACTATAGAACCCCGATTTCGAACTTAGTGCATTTCAGGCAAATTTCTTCAAAAATCTTCTTCTCCAGATCAAGCAGGCAGAATCTTTTGATATTTGGCATGCAACATTGTGGGGTGGATCTGATTCAAGTTTGTTCAAATCGGCCCCCTGGGTTTATATTTGGACTTAGTATAGAAGCTTGAATTCGAACTTAGTGCATTTCAGGCAAATTTCTTAAAAAATCTTCTTCTCCAGATCCAGCAGGCAGAATCTCTTGATATTTGGTATGCAACATTGTGGGGTGGATCTGATTCAAGTTTGTTCAAATCGGCCCCACTGGATTCATATTTGGGCTCACTATAGAACCTTGATTTCGAACTTAGTGCATTTCAGGCAAATTTCTTCAAAAATCTTCTTCTCCAGATCAAGCAGGCAGAATCTTTTGATATTTGGCATGCAACATTGTGGGGTGGATCTGATTCAAGTTTGTTCAAATTGGCCCCACTGGATTCATATTTGGGCTCACTATAGGAGCCCGAATTTGAACTTAGTGCATTTCAGGCAAATTTCTTTGAAAATCTTCTTCTCAAGATCCAGCAGGCAGAATCATTTGATACTGGGTATGCACCATGCTTAGGGGGGTGAGATTCAAGTTTGTTCAAGCCAAGTCCCTGGGTTCATATTTGGGCTCACTGTAGTAGCCCAAATTATAACTTAGTTCAAAATGAGGAATTTTCTTTAAAAATCTTCTTCACATCCAGCAGTTGGAATGTTTTGATATTTGATATGCAGCATCCTTAGGGTGGGTGGGGGGTGAGATTCAAGTTTGTTCAAGCCATGTCCCTAGGTCCATATTTGGACTCACTGTGGGAGCTTGAATTGTAACTTAGTTCAAAATGAGGAATTTTCTTTGAAAATCTTCTTCTTCAGATCAAGCAGTCAGAATGTTTTGATATTTGGTGTGCAGCATCCTTAGGGGGGTGAGATTCAAGTTTGTTAAAGCCAAGTCCCTGGGGTCATATATGAGCCCCCTGTGGGAGCTTGAATTATAACTTAGTTCAATATGAGGAATATTCTTTAAAAATTTTCTTTTTTTTAGATCCACTGGTCAGAATCTTTGGATATTTGGTATAAGCTTTTCTTAGGAGGAGCAGATGCAACTTATTGAAATCAATTCTCCGGGTTGATATTTAGGCTACCATGTCAGGTGAGTGCCCTCAGGCCCCTTGGGGCCTCTTGTTTTAACACTTTCAGCTTTATAATTCTGTATGTTGTGGAAATTGGTAATTTTCTGTTCATATGAAGTATTTGTAATAAGGCCTAAAAAAATTAAAAATCTGTTTCTCAGGCCTTCCCACATGGTCCTTTTGGCTGCCACATGCTCTCTTTTTTATAACCAATGCAAACTTAAAAAAACTAAAAACTAAATGGTTTATGTCTGATATTTTACCCAGGTTACTAAAATTAATAAATTTGTCCCCTGAATGCAGTGCTTTAGCATTGCAAAGCCTTCTTGCACTTGAGGGATGAAATACACGACCACCCATGCTGTTCTGTAGGGATGAAATACACAACCACCCATATTGTTCTATAGATTATGAGGCCTAAAACATAAAACAAATAAACAACATGGACTTTTGATGGCAAATAAATAATTACAAAAATAAAATAAAAAACTGCCCACTCACATGCAATTTTACACAAAAATGGCCTGAGAAACAGAAGATCTACTTTGTGGGGCCTAATGCAATTTCCTTGTGAGAACTCCTTGTTCTCTCAAACCACTGCCCTAATCACTGGAAAAAATTAAAAATAAATAATAAATAATGAATAATAGTTAAAAAACCCATAAATCACTTAGTGAAGAATCAATGGACCTTTATCAGATAAGGTCTTCAGGTCCCTCGGCACCTCTTGTTTCAGTTACTTTCAGAATAAGTCAATATCATACATCTATAAATATAGAGGGATATAAAATGAATGTCTGTCTGTCTCAAATGATATTTGTGAAATGAGTTGAAATTTTTTTCATTTTCCAAGTCTCTGGCGAGGCAGAATGAAAGATTTAACCCCTTTACCTAACAGAGTGGTCAAAAACAACCAGAAAATTAAAATGGATAAGCCTACCACAGCCTAAAATATCTCGGAAGTTGCTTAATAAAACCATATAAATACGGATATCATTAGAACCAGCTCAGCGAGCGGGTTCTAATGATATCGATATTTGTATGGTTCTATTGAAAAATTCGTAAATTTGTTTTAGAAAAATGTTAAATTTAATTTATTTTTTAAAAATAGTGTGTAAGGTAAAGGGCTAAAAGAAAAATGTGGATACATTTTTATACCACCACCAAACCTGAAAATAAGCAATCTTGTCATTTGCAGAATGAGGTTCTCAGAGTGTGATTTTGCAGATGCTATCCCATACAGTGTGCCAATTTATCCTCTGGGTACCTCTTGCTGTTTAGGCTTGAGACACTAATTCAGAATGAGGTTCACAGAGGGTACATTCAGTGATGCTACCTGGTTGTGCAGGGTGGCATCACCAAATTCACCCTCTGGGGTACTCATTTTACAGATGACAGTCTGCTTATTTTCAGGCTTGACCACCACTCTCTGGAACTGGTTGTATGCATGACAATGTCCATCTGTCTGTAAACTTTTGCTTGTCCACACAATAACTTGAAAATGAAATGGACCATGGATTATGGTATGGCCCTGTCTGTTTGTCCATCCATCCATCCATCCATCCATCCATCCATCCATCTGTTTGTCCATAGTTATCTGCACAATAACTTGAAAATGAAATGCACTAAGTATCCTTTTTTGTGGTGGATTAGTCGTGTCTAGAGAGGAAGGTTCCTTTCGTTAATCAGTTTTCTGCCATATCCAATATGGCAGCCTTGGCAGCCATCTTGAATTTTTTTGTAATTATTCCCCCGAAAAAAATTTGGGGGAATCTAGCCGTGACGTCCTCCGTCTGTCTGTCTGTCCGTCTGGGCGTAGACGGAATTCGTGTCCGCTCCATAACTTCTTACAGCCTTCAAGGATATTAATGATACTTGGTATTATTATTGCCCACAACCAGAGGGTGTGTCGCGAATAAGGTTGGAATGGCTATCAAGGCTTTTTTGGGGGAAACAGCCACCCTTTGGTGGCCATCCTCTATTTTTTGCTTGTCTGCGCAATAACTTGAAAATGAAATGCACATTGGATCCTATGTTTTTGATGGATTAGTGGTGACTAGAGGAACGTTCCTTTCGATATCAGGTTTCTGCCATATCCTCACTTTTGCTTGTTCACATAAGTTGAAAATGAAATTCACTACATTACATATCCTATTTTTTGTAGTGTTTTAGTGTTGGCTAGAGGAAGCTTAATTTCAATAATAAGTTTTCTGCCATATCCAATAGCATCCATTTTGGATTTTTTAAACATTTTTTCTTACTCGCACAATAACTTCAAAATGAAATGCATCATGGGTCTTATATTTTTGTGGTAGGTAAGTGGTGAATAGACGAAGGTTCCTTTCAATAAGCAATTTTCTGCTATATCCAATATGGCCCCCATGGCAGCCATCTGATTTTTATTAACTTAACTTGACAAAGTCAAGATAAGCTATTGCCATCACGCATGTGGAAGTCTGTTAGTCTGTGGATCTGTTTACATTCTCCTTTAGCACAGGCTACACCCTGTAATTCTTGTCTGATCGACACGAAATTTCATATGCAGGTTTGGGGTCATGTCTAGATGAGAACATCCCCTTTTGGTCGCAATCAGTCAACCGGTATGGCTGCCCGAGCCCAAAACCCGAAAACCATTAGCACAGTCTACAGGTCATATTTGTGAAGGGATTTCATTGTAACTGGGTAGGATGCCTCTGTATAATGCTCAGTTGGGAACGTCCCCTTTTGGTCATGATCTGTCAACCGTGATGGCTACCCAAGCCCGAAACCCAAAAACGTTTAGCACAGTTTGCAGGTCATGTTTAATATGGAGGGATTTCATTGTAACTTGGTAGAATGACTCCGTATGATGTCTAGATGAGAACTTCCCCATTTGGTCATGATCTGTCAACCGTGATGACTGCCCGAACCCAAAACCCCAAAACCTTTAGCAAAGTCTACAGGTCATATTTATGAAGGGATTTCATTGTAACTTGGTAGGTTGACTCCAAATAATGTCTAGATGAGAACACCCCTTTTGATCGTGATCATTCAACCTTGATGGCTGCCCAAACCCCAAAAACCTTTAGCATAGTCTATAGGTCGTATTTATGGAAGGATTTCATTGTAACTTGTTAGGTTGACTCCATATAATGCCTAGATGCTGACATCCCCTTTTGGTCATGATTGATCAACTGTGACGGCTACAGGTGCCGAAGCCCAAAAACCTTGAGCACAGTCTACATGTCATATATATGAAGGGATTTCATTGTAACTTCGTAGGATCACTCCAAATGATGCCCAGATGAGAATGTCCCCTTTTGATTTCGATCATTCAATCATGATTGCTGCCCGAGCCCAAAGCCCAAAAACCTTTAGCACAGTCTACAGGTCATATCTATGAAGGGATTTCATTATTACTTGGTAAGTTGACTTCATATAATGTCTAGATGAGAACGTCCATTTTTGGACACGATTGGGCAACTGTGACAGCTACAGGGGCCCGAAAACCTTTAGCACAGTCTACAGGTCATAATTATGAAGGGATTTCATTGTATCTTGGTAGGATAACTCCAAATAATGTCTAGATGAGAACATCCCCTTTTAGTCACAACCATTCAGCCTTGATGGCTGCCCGAGCCCAAAAACCTTGAGCATAGTCTTTTGGTCGTATTTATGGAAGGATTTCATTGTAACTTGTTAGGTTGACTCCATATAATGCCTAGATGATGACATCCCCTTTTGGTCATGATTCGTCAACTGTGACTGCTACAGGAGCCCGAAGCCTGAAAACCTTGAGCACAGTCTACAGGTCATATTTATGAAGGGTTTTCATTGTAGCTTTGTAGGATCACTCCAGATGATGCCCAGATGAGAATGTCCCCTTTTGGTTGTGATCATTCAACCATAATGGCTGCCCGAGCCCGAAAACCTTTAGCACAGTCGTCAGGTCATATTTATGAAGGGATTTCATTGTAACTTGGTTGTCTTCATATGTCTAGATGAGAATATCCTCTTTTGGACACGATTGGGCAACTGTGATGGCTACAGGGGCCTGAAGCCCAAAAACCTTTAGCACAGTCTACAGGTCATATGTATGAAGGGATTTCATTGTACCTTGGTAGGATGACTCCAAATAATGTCTAGATGAGAACGTCCCCTTCTGGCTACGATCATTCAGCCTTGATGGCTGCCTGAGCCCAAAAACCTTTAGCATAGTCTATAAGTTGTATTTATGGAAGGATTTCATTGTAACTTGTTAGGTTGACTCCATATAATACCTAGATGATGACATCCTCTTTTGATCGTGATTGGTCAACTGTGCCAGCTACAGGGGCCCGAAGCCTGAAAATCTTGAGCACAGTCTACAGGTCATATTTATGAAGGGATTTCATTGTAACTTCGAAGGATCATTCCAGATGATGCCCAGATGAGAATGTCCCCTTTTGGTTGCGCACATTCAACCAGGATGGCTGCCCGAGCCCAAAGCCCAAAAGCCTTTAGCACAGTCTTCAGGTCATATTTATGAAGGAATTTCATTATAACTCGATAGGTTGACTTCATATAATGTCTAGATGTGAACGTTTCCATTTGGATGCAGGGCAACAGTGACGGCTATAGGGGCCCAAAGCCCAAAAACCTTCAGCACGGTCTGCAGGTCATATTTATGAAGGGATTTCATTTCATTGTAACTTGGTAGGATGACCGCAAATAATGTCTAGATGAGAACGTCCCCTTTTGGTCACGATCATTCTGCCTTCATGGCTGCCGAGCCCAAAACCCCAAAACCTTTAGCATAGTCTATAGGTCATATTTATGGAAGGATTTCATTGTGATTTGTTAGGTTGACTCCATATAATGCCTAGATGATGACATCCACTTTCTGGTCATGTTTGGTCAACTGTGACGGCTTCAGGGGCCCTAAGCCCAAAAACCTTGAACACAGTCTACAGGTCATATATATGAAGGGATTTCAATGTACCTTTGTAGGATCACTCCAGATTATTCCCAGATGACAACGCCTCCTTTTGGTCATGATTATTCAACCATGATGGCTTCCCGAACCCAAAACCTGAAAAACTTTAGTACAGACTATAGGTTGTATTTGTGAAAGGATTTCATTGTAACTTAGTAGAATGACTCAGTATAATGTCGAGATGAGGACGTCCCCTTTTAGTTGCAATCGGTCTAACGTCATGGCTACACAGGCCTGAAGCCCAAAAACCTTTAGTACAGTCTACAGGCCATATTTATGAAGGGATTTCAATGTAACTTGATAGGGTGACTCATTTTGGAATAATTTCACTGTAACTTGTTAACTTTCGTTGACAAACGTTAACTGTGAGGGCCACATACATTAACTGTGAGGTCATATTAACCCACCCCTCAGCTCTTTAGTACAGCGTACACCTCATCTTATTAGCTCACCGAAGGGAGCTTCACTTATTACTTGCCGTCCGTCGTCGTCTGTCATCGTCCATCATCGTCCATCATCGTCCGTCATGAACTTTACATTATCGACTACTCCTCCCAAACTACTGGATCAAATTGAACCAAATTTGGTGTGCATGTTCCCTTTCATATGTCAATTCAAACTTGTACAAATGAACTTGCCGCACCCACAGGGGCACCACAATGGATATAACTCTGATAGCACCCATGAATTTCTTTCCAAAATTAAAAAAATCCTTCTTCAGATCCACTAGGCAGAATTCTTTCCTATTTGGTATACATCATCTCTAAGGGGGTCAGATTCAAGTTTGTTCAAATTGGCTCCCTGGTTTCATATTTGGGCTCAGTATAGAAGCCTGAATTTGAACTTAGTGCATTTCAGGCAAATTTCTTGAAAAATCTTCTCCAGATCCAGCAGGCAGAATCTTTTAATATTTGGTATGCAACATTGTGGGCTGGATCTGATTCAAGTTTGTACAAATCGGCCCCCTGGGTTCATATTTGGGCTCAGTATAGAAGCCCAAATTCGAACTCCGTGCATTTCAGGCAAATTTCTTAAAAAACTTCTCCAGATCCAGCAGTCAGAATCTTTTGATATTTGGTATGCAACATTGTGGGGCGGATATGATTCAAGTTTGTTCAAATCGGCCCCCCGGGATTCATATTTGGGCTCACTATAGAAGCTCGAATTTGAGATTCAAGTTTGTTCAAGACAAGTCCCTGGGTTCATATTTGGGCTCACTGTGGTAGCCCGAATTATAACTTAGTTGAAAACGAGGAATTTTCTTTAAAAATCTTCTTCAGATCCAGCGGTCGGAATGTTTTGATATTTGTTGTGGAGCAACCTTAGGGGGGTGAGATTCAAGTTTGTTCAAGCCATGTTCCTAGGTCAATATTTGGGCTCTCTGTGGGAGCCCGAATGATAACTTAGTTCAAAATGAGGAATTTTCTTTAAAAATCTTCTTCTTCAGATCCAGCAGTCGGAATGTTTTGATATTTGGTGTACAGCATCCTTGGGGGGGGGGGGGGGGGATTCTAGTTTGTTAAACCTAAGTCCCTGGGTTCATATATGGGCTCCCTGTGGGAGCCCGAATTATGACTAAGTTCAATATGAGGAATATTCTTTAAAAATCTTTTTTTTCAGATCCGCTGGTCAGAATCTTTGGATATTTGGTATAAGCTTTACTTAGGAGGAGCCGATGCAACTTGTTGAAATCAATTCTCAGAGTTGATATTTAGGCTACCATGTCAGGTGAGCGCCCTCAGGTCCCCTAAGGCCTCTTGTTTTTATTAAAAACATAGCATACAGGGAACAGAAATTAACATATTTCCAATTATCTCAATTCTTGTCTTATTTCATGATCATTTCATAAACATTGAACATTATCCTTTTCATCAAACACAACACACAGACAAGTTAAGCTACAGTGTCATTGACACTTTCATTTTTTATTTTTTTTATTTGTGATTTTTGCTTGTCTGTGTAGCAAGGCACATAAACCCAATTGCCTACATGGGGGCACAGTGATGTTGTGTACTAAGATGTACAGAATGTTGATGGTGCACTTGTGTCTTCAACCAATGCTAACCCTGCTTGTGTGGAATTAGTACGTTGGGGAATCTGACAGTTGCTTGCCACTGCTAGGGGGTTCACTCTGGGTACTCTTGTTTCCTTCACCTGTAAAAACTGTCTTGGCATGAGGTGGCCCTGTCTGTCGAAAGGGTTGATAAATCCCAATAAATCAAAAATTTACTTGTCTGTGCAATAACTTCATGACCAGTGGATCTCAATTATTTCTGGTGTCATCACTTTTGATTGTAGATATGTTCCTTTCAACAACCAGTATTCTGGCAAATTCAACATGGATGTCATGTCCGAGCAATAACTAAAAAAAAACCCCAAATAACTAATTCATCCCAGCTCTAGTAGTTCTCGAAGTACATTAAGATGCATTTGAAATGTATGAGGTATATATTGCAATGGAAAATTACTGAATTTACATTAAATGGCTGGGGAGTGCGGTGGCTCAGTGGTAGACTGTTGGACTTCTATGCTAGAGGTCCCGAGTTCGATCCCCATCTGGGACAACCCGCGTAGTGTCCTTGAGCAAGACACTTTATCCCGATTGCCTACATGGGGACACGATGACGCTGTGTACTAAGGCATACTGCACGTCGATGGTGCACATGTCTTCAACCGCTGTAACCCTGCTTGAGCAGAACTTGAACAGAGTTAGAATGTTGAGCTGACAGTTGCTCGTCGTTGCTCGGTGGTTCTCTCTGGGTACTCCGGCTTCCACCACCCGTAAAACTGTCACAGTCATGATTAGCCATTGTGCATAAGTATGTGACCTTAAACCCCAATGAATGAATAAATTAAATGGCTGTATAATGATGCCATCTCCCAGCGGTGTTCTTGCTAAGCAGGGTAGCATCACTAAATTCCCCCTCTGGGGATCTCATTTTGCAGATGACAGTTTGCTTATTTTCTGGCTTGCTCTTGTTCACATTATGTCGGCATGCACAGATTGAAAATATAAAATACCTCCCCAATATTATTTATTTATTTATTGGTATTTAAGGTCACATACTTATGCAAACTGGCTAATCGTGACCATGACAGTTTTACGGGTGGAGGAATCTGGAGTATCCAGAGAGAACCACTGAGCATCGATGAGCAACTGTCAGCTCCTCAACAATCTAACTCTGTTCAAGCTCCGCTCAAGTAGGGTTACGGTTGAAGTCATGTGCACCACCGATGTGCAGAATGCCTCAGTACACGGCATCATCGTGCCCCCATGTAGGCAACTGGGATAAAGTTCCTTGCCCAAGGACATAACGCGGGTTGTCCCAGACGGGGATCGAACTCGGGACCTCTACCATAGAAGTCCAACAGTCTACCACTGAGCCACTGCGCTCCCTAAATACCTCCACAAAACTTATACAAGAAAAATTTGCATAACCCTTTTGAGCCAAGATAACATCAATCTCATTGTGCTCTCTTTTGTCAATTTTTTTTTGTTTAACTGGTAGAGTGCTGAATTTGGTGATGAACTCTGCTTACTTGTCTTATACATGTTACAATTTAGGCCCCTAGGCACTCTCCCTTAAATTGTGACCAGGCAACAGACCTTTAGATTAGTCTAATTTGGGCACAATGGCAAATATGGATCAGCCGTATTGTGGCCTGCATGGTTGAGGAAAACGCGACGGTATTTTCTTCTTCTTGGCATCTGTTTTAGGTTCCAGGTTCCCCTCTTAAAATGATAGTTCACAACCCATTCTTGTAGGATTTCACCATTATCACTGGTTCCCACCACCCCTTGACGTAAGTTTACTCGAGAAGACTTCTTAGTACCCCAGTGTTGAGCCAAAGTCCAAGTTGAATGTAAATTATGCATGGCGTTCAATAGGAAATTCCACAAACATGAATATAATGGATCATAATATCATGGGCATATAGAATTTGCCAAAGAAAAGCAATCGGTGTTGACAGTGTCGTATACGACACTGTCGACGCCGATTGCTTTTCTATGGCGAACTCTCTGGGTTTTTTAAAAATTATTTATCTGTTGCATTGTTTGATTCAAAGATAAGCTCTAAGCTATATTGCAAGCATCAGGGAAACCTGGCCAAACAATATATTGCCGGAACACTGCAAAACTTTGGAAAAAAGTTTCAGACTCCGCATAATTTGGGCGCAATTATCTTATTTGGGCACAGCATTTACCGTTGTTATTTGGGAAGAATTTAAAGGCCTGCCAAGCCAATCCACACAGACGATTAATAACTTCAAAGATAATATAAAGCACATCCTCAGAATATGAAACATTTAAGTTGTGGCACTGAAACTTCAGAATAAAAATAAAATACAGGCTTCCATCACTCTCATTATTGAATACAAAAATAAAATGTCTATCTTTGGCATTGTTCAGTAGAGCTGTAGGTTTTTAAATTTCTTCTTCGGTTTCGGTTTTGGTTTTTCAGGTGGAGTAAAACCTCAGTTCGGTTCGGTTTTCGGTTTGTTCTTGAGGCCAAGTAAAATTCAATAAAACTCAGTCATAACTGAATGGTAGTGAAATTAAATGAAACTCCATGAATGCCCGAAATATGTACATGAAGAATCAGGAAGGCCAATATAATAATTACCTAAATATACAGAACTTTTATTGTGCTTGGTCATTTTTCGAGGTCTGACACCTACACGCAACTTGAGGAAAGCTGCAAACACAACTAAGCTGAAATGTCGGAAATCCACAGAATGTAGCCTTCCTTGAGTAGTGAGAGTACCCAGACACTGCCATTGGCAGTGTCTGGGTACTCCCACTACTCTGGAATGGCTACATTCTGTGAATTTCTGCAGCAAGAGAGTATTTAATAAAAAACGAAAAACCTTAGATTACGGGATGTCGACGGTTTCGGTTTCGGTTTTTAAAAAAAACTAAAAACATGGGTTCGGTTTCGGTTAACCTATAGCTCTATTGTTCAGTTGATTTTCTTTCCGTAAGTGATCGTCTCCACACCCATCCCTACACTCTAGGGCCCTGCGACGTTTCGACATTTGATACAATTTCAAATCTTACCATAAATGTTTGCACTTGCTGGGGTGAGATGAGTGCGATGAGATATGCCAATTTTTTTGTCAAAATTGCAAGAGATAGAGTGTCCAGAGGATATAAGGTTTTCATGTTATTTAAGGCTGCAGAAACATCTCATCTTTTGTTATATCTTGGCATTGGCGGATTTTTTTTTTTATTGAAGAACCCTTTCATAATTATGGTAATAAGTGGTGTGGATAAGATAAAAACTCAGATCTACCAAGAGCAGGCATAGTCTGGATTAACATGGACATGCGTATTCACAACACTGTATGACTTGTTCTTTCCCAAAATCGAAAGATGATTTAGAACCTGAATTTCAGTGGATTGAACATGACAAACTTTTTGTGTATCACATCTTAAACACCACTTTTTCCAGACATACCCATATTGTTTTGTAGTTGACCCCCTCCAGGAGGAAAGGAAAGTTTCTTTTGAAATACCTTTTGCCTTAACCCTTTGAACCCTAGTGGTATCTTCCATGTCAGTTCAATGGCAGCAACTGGAAAAGTCCATTTTTATTATTTTAGCCTTAGGGCTGCACATTGAAAATATTGATTGGTCTACACCACACTTTACCTTGTAGCCATCCCACTTATTAGCTCCTCCTGACAAAGTCAGCAGAGCTTTTCTGATATCGAGTTGTCTGTCGTCCGTTCGTCTGTCATCCGGCATCAACATTTTGTTTGTCCGAGTCATAATTTCTTTACCACTGGATATTTTTTAACAAAACTTTATAGCAGTATGTATTGTCAATAGGCAGTGTGCCATCAATCATAATAAGGTCTGTTTCTGTCAAGGTCAAGGTCACAGGTGACATGGTAAAGGTAACACTCAGGAAAACGTCAACATTTGTTTGTCCGAGCCTTAATTTCTTTACCATAATTATGTATTGCCACCAGGCAGTGTGCCATCAATCATAATTAGGTCTGTATCATTCGTCTGTCCATCCATGTTTACATTACGATACCTATGTGGCTTTGATTTGGTAAAACAGGATACTTATGTGGTCAATTTCTTTTATGTGGCTAAAGGGTTCAGCTGACCTTTTTAAAATGATCTGTTGGACATATCTGGCCTATTTAATTTTATAGTCCCCCCCCCCCCCTCCCCGCCAAGTTGGAAGCAAAAATGTCCATGGACATGGAGGTCCATGTCCAAATCCAAATATTATGTTGCTAATTATTCCAATTATCATGTGGCTAATTATTCCACTTTTCCACTGTTCTGAACTACAGCATTGCTATCAGCTGCATCTGGTTACATCTGAAATAATTCCAACATATTCTGATTGTATAATGGTACATTTTGTTGCAATTAACTAATTCATAGACACATAATATTCGGGGGCGCGGTGGCTCAGTTGGTAGAGGTGCAGGCTGCAAGCCGAGAGGTCCTCGGTTCGAATCCCGCGTTGTGTCCTTGGGCAAGACACTTCACCCCGATTGCCTACATGGGGGCACGATGACGCTGTGTACTGAGGCGTACTGCACGTCGATGGTGCGCATGTCTTCAACCAATCTAACCCTGCCTGTGCTGTGGTGCAGAGTCAGAGTTACGATGTTGGAGAGCTGACAGCTGCTCGTCGTTGCTCGGTGGTTCTCTCCGGGTACTCCGGCTTCATCCACCCGTAAAACTGTCACGATTAACCATTGTGCATAAGTATGTGACCTTAAACACCAATAAATAAATAAATAACACATAATATTCCGTTTTTCAACCACACAATAGTTGGAAGCCACATAATATTGTTTTTTTAGCCACATAAAAGTTGGACACCACATAATATTGGGATCAAACATAGCTTTTCTTAGCCACATTAAGCCCTAGTCACATATCTATCCAAATGTTGGTATGTCCATCCGTCTAGCTGTCCGTCCGTCATCCGGTGTCAACATTTTGTTTGTCCGAGCCATAATTTCAATTTCTTTACCATAATTATGTATTGTCACTAGGCAGTGTGCCATCAATTATACTCAGGTCTGTATCATCCGTCCATCCATCCGTCTGTTGTCCAGCGTCAACTTTTTGTTTCTCCGAGACATAATTTCTTTACCACTGGATATTTTTTAACAAAACTTTATAACAGTATGTATTGTCGTCCAGCATCAACATTTTGTTTCTCCAATCCATAATTTCTTTATCACTGAATATTTTTTAACAAAACTTTATAGCAGTATGTATTGTCAATAGGCAGTGTGCCATCAATCATAATAAGGTCTGTATCCATCAAGGTCAAGGTCACAGGCGACATGGTAAAGGTAACACTCAGGAAAATGTCAACATTTTGTTTGTCCGAGCCATAATTTCTTTACCATAATTATGTATTGTCACTAGGCAGTGTGCCATCAATCATAATAAGGTCTTTATCATCCATCCGTCTGTCTGTCCATCCATCTAGCCATCCATCATCCACATCAACATTTTGTTTCTCCGAGCCATAATTTCTTTACCACTGGATATTTTTTAACAAAACTTTATAACAGTATGTATTGTCAATAGGCATTGTGCCATCAATCACAATAAGGTCTGTATCCATCAAGGTGAAGGTCACAGGTGACCTGGTCAAGGTAACACTCACAAAAACTTCAACATTTCCTTTACCACTGGATTTCTTTTAACAAAACTTTATAACAGTATGCATTGTCAATATGTGCCATCAATCACAATAAGGTCTGTATCCATCAATGTTAAGGTCATAGACTACCTGGTCAAAGTAATACCAATGTATTTGCCAAATTTTATTATGTTTTCAATTTTTTGTCAAATAAACAGAGATAATGAGCCTTCATTGAACAAGCTCAACAAACTTGTTCCAATGAGAGGCCATAAGCTATGTTTTTGAGACAAAAAATGATGATGTTGTCTGCTCTTCGTGTTGGGTAAAAGGTTATCAGAATCAGAGATTGGGGATCAAATGTTACCCTGTATATGGCTGTCCCTGAAAGTAGTTGCCCTGGGCAGAGCTATCTTGGCTGAGAGGCCTCTTGTTGACATTATGATATAGCTTGTGACCCGGCAGGTAAAAAACGGCCTCTGGGGTTCAAAGGGTTAAAGTGTTCCCTAATACAGTCAAGCCAGAAAATAAGCAGACTGTCATCTGCAAAATGAGGTCCCCAGAGGGTGAATTTAGTGATGCTACCCTGCATAGCAGGGTATCATCACTAAATTTACTCTCTGTGAACCTCAGTCTGAATAAGGGTCTCAAAACTAAACAAAAAGAGGTACCCAGAGGATAGATTAGCCCACTGTATGGGAGAGCATCAGCAAATTCACCCCCTGGGGACCTCATTCTGCCAGTGTCAGACTGCTTATTTTCAGGCCTGGATACAGTACAAGCAATCAGCTTTAATTTTGGTTGAAGTGGATATAGCTTGCCTGCAAATTGATTTTTTAAAAGTTTCTTGTTCTGTGGAAGTTTTACTGGTCGACTGGTCATCAGCTATAACAGTCTGGGGAACTTCAATTGAGTTGGGAACAAATATTATTGCCTGGTTGACCTTGTCTTCCTCTGTTTTTTGTAAGAACTTTGGCAATACGACTGAAAGGAAGAAAAAGAAAGTGTAAATGATCTGTCCGAGAAATGGAAAATGCATCTGTTGCAAATGCATTGCGATGAAGATACCAGCAGGCCTGAAAATAAGCAGTCTGACATTTGCAGAATGAGGTCCCCAGAGAGTGAATTTGATGATGCTATATACAGTGGGGCAATTTATCCTCTGGGTACCTCTTTCTGTATAGTTTTCAGACCCTGATTCAGATTGAGGTTCATAGAGGGTAAATTTAGTGATGCTACCCTGCTGAGCAGGGTAGCATCACTAAATTCACTCTATGGGGACCTCATTTTGCAGATGACAGTCTGCTTATTTTCTGGCTTGGGTACCAGCCATTATACATGGGTAATTGGCACTTTCTTCGCAAAGAGAACAAATCTATTGTGGGTTTAAAGAAGATGGCACATAAAGTATCGAAAGGTTTTGTGTGTAATTTTCATTCAGAGGAACTGTGTTCTTCGCTGGATAAAGAGTCAGCAAGTAAATTATGTTTTCCTGGGATATGAACTGCTGAGATACGGAAGTTCCAAGATGAACACCACAGCCAAATACTTTTAGAGACATTAACCCTTTACCTTACAAATCAGTTGCGTCCGCCTGCATAATATGCAAATTTAGCAGTTGAGAAAATATTTTTCAACAAATTTCAACAAAACCATATCATGTGACCCCCTCATTGGAATGAGCTCGATGAGCTCATTCCAATGAGGTGTCGAATGATATGGTTTTGTTAAATTTTTTCAAAAATTAAAAAAAATGATATTTAAAATAATAAATTTTGATATCGTCTGCGTTGGGTAAAGGGTTAAAGAAGTTGTCTCTCCTGTTGACATAAGTCACTGGAGTGGTGTTATCAGTCTTAATACAAATATGGGGGGCGCGGTGACACAGTTGGTAGAGGTGCAGGCTGCAAGCCGAGAGGTCCTCGGTTCAAATCCCACCTGCGACAACCACGTTGTGTCCTTGGGCAAGACACTTCACATGGGGACACGGTGACGCTGTGTGCATTGGCGTACTGCACGTCGATGGTGCACCTGTCTTCAACCAATGCTAACCCTGCTTGTGTGGAGTTGGTATGTTTGGGAGCTGACAGTTGCTCGCCGTTGCTCGGTGGTTCTCTCCAGGTACTCCGAGCAGCGGCTCGGAGTACCTGGAGAGAACCACCGAGCAACGGTGAGCAACTGTGCAGAAATATGTGCAGAAATATGTGACCTTAAACATCAATAAATAAATAATAAATAAATACAAATATGGCAATTACTTAAATTATTGGCCAGGGTAAGCAATCACTGTTGGATTGCCAGAAGTTCAAGAACATTGATGTGTAGCTTTCACTGTGCGAGACTCCACAGACCATTAGCCCATTGGTTATCTAAACTTCCACCCCATCCAGTAGAGGAGGAGTTAGTACCAGGCTTGACAATTTCAGGAGAGCGATTTTTTAGCTCTCCTTACTGCCCTCCTGAAAGAATTAAGGAGAGCGAAAAATTGCCCTCCTAAATATTTTGGTCTGGGATGATTGAGATTACATGTATTATGCTCACATTAAATTTTTGTTGTAAAGCAAAAATGTAATTTAACTTCGAAGTCACATAACATCACGTAATTTCATTTTGAAAGTGGTTTAGTGGTAAAAGATAATGGCTGCAACCATACCCAAACACAGTTGCAATCATTTGAAGCAAAATGGGTCACAGCAATATTTTTTTTTCTGTCAGTTTCAAGTTCAACAACTGACATTACAGTTTGAGGGGTAATTATTCAAGGAATATTGACACTATAATATACTACCATTACTACTATCCTGTCACTTGAAGCACTTGCACCAGGATGTGACTGTAGATTCAAGCAGACCTGTTGTCCAAGAAAGTCATATGCCTACCACTACCACCTTCATCCCCCCTTGGGGGGTTGAAGGTGGTAGTGGTAGGGGTATGACTTTCTTGGACAACAAGTTTGGGTACACACACAGGTCTTGTCAAGTGTGTGTTCGGCTGTTGAGTGAGACATCTAGATGTCTAAGAGTTTCGCTTTACCTTAGTAAAGTTAATAAAATCACTGATGTAGTCTGTTGGTTTCAGTTTCAATGAGTTCGTTCAACTGGATACTTAAAATGCTGTGTAAAGCTAATTGCTCTCCTGAGCTGATTGAGGAGAGCGATTTTTTGCCCTCCTGCATTTTTCAGAATGCCAGGCCTGTAGTACTAAGTGAGTGATCTGGCGAGGAAGCCTGAAGTCGCCTTGAATTCAGTAAACGAACAATTACGAATCCACCATGAAATTTCATTCTTACTGTTACCTGACAACTGAATAAAATAAGAGTTTGACTTTGTATTTTTTCAAACCATTTGTTTTTATCTCTAGTAATCTGTAGTACAAAGGGCCTATATGTACTACCAAAAAAACAGCTGTATAGATTCCTGCGAGTCTCGCTACCATTCGAATAGCATAATTCTGTTCAGTCAAAACTGCCTCTGACATTGTAACAATTGTGTTAATTCTGTCTGAGGAAGATGGTAGAAGTTGTTGAATTGATTTTATGGCCTAGATATTTAAAGCCAGAAACTATTGGGGGCTTCAATCATCAAATTTCACACAATAATAATGGACAGTGGGAGGCTCTGGCACACTCTACAGATGCATCTGAACATCCAAGGTCAAGGTCACACTTAAGCCAAAGTCACATTTCATCATGTCCCATCATTAAGTTAAGTTCCATTTTGTGGTTTTCTAGGGGTTCTTCATATGCTTCTCCAGTGACATTTCTTGTTTCAAAAACATAGCTTATAAAACCACCTCAATGAAATAGGCATGACAAGCTTATTAGCTCTCAGTCAGGTGAGCTATAGGATCACTCACCATCCGTCATCTGTCGGTCATTCATCATTCATGAACATGGTGTTTGCACCTTCTCCTTCAAAACAGCTGAACCAATTTCAGTTAAATGTGAGTTGATTGCTTGTAACATTGCATTTTGTTTTGGTTCAAAGCAACTTGCCCAGCCTTATAGGGATGGGGTGAGGGAAAAGGCTCCAAAATGTTTTAAAAGCTTCTCATGAACCAGTGGGAACAATAACTTGATATTTGGTACAGAGCTTTCTTTTGAGGTGTGGAATCAAATTTCTTCAAATGAAAATCGTGAAGCAATATTTGCCTTTGTAATGGGAGGGGAAAGATTTTTGGCCCCCGCTCACAATTTGTTTTTTCTGGACTAATGATATGATTTGAACCAAATTTGGTATATGGTATTATTGAGTCATAAGTCCCTAATTTTAACTTAGTGTAACATGATGGATAATCTTTAAAAAAATCTTCAGATCCACCATTCAGAATCTATAAATATTTGGTATACTGCATCCTTGGGTGGAGAGGAAGGGGTCAGATTCAAGTTAAGTCCCTAGGTTGATATTTGGACTCCCTAGTTTTTTTATTACTGGAAATCTGGGCATTATTTCTAGTCAGTACTAGACAAAACATCATCTGACATGGACAACACAGTTATAAATAATTAAATAACATCATTCCTCGGAAGTGTTAACTAGCCATAGATGCTGATTAAATCTTATTTAAACAAATTTCGTTAGATGAGCGCCTCCGGCCCCATGGAGCCTCTTGTTCCTGTGAAGGATCATGACCTATAGTTTTTTTTTTTTGCAAAAATTGAAAATAATAGTAAAATTTGAATGGTTATTTTTGTCAATAACACACTGGCCAAATTTGTCTGTCATGTTAGATGGAGAATTAACCCTTAGCACACAGAATTTTTTCCAATGACTTTATTTTTCTCTTGTTTAACTATGAACTTAACCAATTATATCTTGTTTGACAGAGCTCCCTGAGCTCTGTCAAACAAGGAATAATTGGTTAAATATCAAACTGCATTATGGGAAATATCTGCTGTTGAAAACTTTTCCATTTTGACATCAGAGTGCAGAGGGTTAATGGTCCCTGAAGGAAAAGGATATATCAATGTACTCTGGTCATTTATTTATCTATTCGTCTGAGACCCATTAATTTGTCAGTTAACAGTGCCTACAGGGAGGACATATAGTGATAAACTCTGGTCATTTATTCATCATTCCTATGAGACCAACAATCTGTCAGTTATCCACATTTACAAAATGGGATTTGTCCCAGACTTGTTGGTGTACTTTACATATTAACAAGCTATTATTTGAAAATAGAATATGCTTTCATTTTTGGAATTCACAATAAAAAAACTTTCTCCAGTACATTCATTAGCTGAGTTTGAATGCTTTTTGTGAATATTACGGACCGGTTTGGGCTACTGTGTTGGGTAAAGAGTTACTATAGATGAGATTTACATTAAAGACTGTACAGTGCACAGGATAAGTTACTTACTAAGGCCTAAAAAAATAAAAATCTGTTTCTCAGGCCCTCTCACATGGTCCTTTTGACTGCCGCATGCTCTCTTTTTATAACCTATCCAAACTTAAAAAAATCAAAATCCAATGGATTATGTCTGATATTTTACCCAAGTTAATAAAATTGTCCCTTGAGTGCAAGAAGGCTTTGCAATGCTTTAGCATTGCAAAGCCTTCTTGTACTTAAGGGACGTAATACACCACCACCCATGCTATTCTACAGATTATGGGGCCAAAAACATAAAACAAACCAAGAACATGAACTTTTTAATGGCAAAGAAATAATTACAAAAATAAAAAATAAAATAAAAAGCCACCCGCACGCATGCAATTTTACAAAAAATGGCCTGAGAAACAGAGAATCTACTTTGTGAGGCCTAAATAATGAATTTTTTATAACCAGAAAATGTGACTAACCCTGTGCATTGCACAGGGTTAGTCACAGTTTCCGGTTATAAAAAAAAATTGGTAACTGTCGTATTACACACTACATGAAAATGTACACTCAGTAAGTCAGTGCAGTACACAGTGTTATTTATTTATTTATTTATTTATTTATTTATTTATTTATTTATTTATTTATTTATTTCCACAATCCATTACAAATATTTCCATTAGTTCCTTGAATCCTGTCTCCTATGTAATATGTAACCAACTAACCCTGTGCATTTTTAAAGTCTCACTCACTGTATATTTTTATGTAGTATGTGATATGGCAGCCTGTCAACTAATCATGTGTAATGCCTAGGGCTGTCATGATTAATCGATTGTCGATCGGTCATGCTGAAATTGATTAGTATTTTTCGTTGTTGACGAATCGGTAAATTTTACCCCGTTTTGGACGTTTAACAATAGAAAAAAAAATTATGAAAAAACTATCGTTTCTAAAAGTAAAAGGTCACGAACGTCGACGTTGAACCTCAAGAAGCCGTTAGAAGCATTTGTCTTTCAGGTACATTCAAAGCTTTGATGTTCTAAACTTTTGAACCGTCGGTAATAATCAAGACTGGTTGTCAGTTGCAAACTTCGCAAGTTCGCAACTGATGATCAGTCTTGATTATTACAGTGACGGTTCAAAAGTTCAGAACATCAAAGCTTTGAATGTACCTAAAAGAGGATCGTCTTTGTTGTTTACTTGAGGAAGGTCAACTGACTTGAATTTCATTTTAACCCTTTAGCCAACGCAGACAATATCAAAATTTATTATTTTAAATATAATTTTTAAAAATTTTTCAAAACATTTCAACAAAACCATATCGTGTGACCTCTCATTGGAAGGAGCTCAGTGTTGAAATATTTTGAAAAATTTAATTTTTTCAACTACTCAATTTGCATATTACACGGGCGGATGCGGGCAACTCGTTAGGTAAAGGGTTAACGGGTTCAAAGAGAGGGAGATGTGGGTCATCTAGGTACGATTAATTGATTATCGATTACTTGCGACGATTAATCAATTCCTAAATTCAACAAGCCAAGACCAATACCGGGTCTGGACCTGCGTCGCTGCATGCAATTGATCTGAAAATTAGATACACAATACAACTCATCATCATGAAGCAGCAGACCAAATATAAAATCATTCCCTTTCATAGAAGCCAAGAAAACTTTGACGGAAGAAGTGTTTCTGACGGATGGACAGACGGACGGACTGACTGACGGACGGAGCCGATCAGTTACTAGACCTGCTCTGCCTCTGGCAACACAGGTAAAAATTGTGACAGGCCTAGTAATGCCTATGGTCAGCCAGTGTTTGTAAGCTTACCAACTAACTGTACAATACACAGAGTTAGTCACTCTTTTCTTTCTGATTATAAATAATATCCTCCTTATTGAGCAACTAATCCTATCCTTTGCACAGCCTTAGTAAGTGTACATTTTCAGGTAGTGTATAATGTGGTAGTTACCGTTTTTCTATAATCAGAAAGGGTGACTAACACTGTGCACTGCATAGGGTTAGGGCTGCACGGTATATCGATAAACCGATATATACCGGTATTCAAATGAATATCGATTGAATACTGGAGTAATTACAAAAATATCGGTTTATCGTCATTATTTATTTACACACAATTTAATTTTCAAGATGTCTTGAGTTTTTTAACTGTAGCCCCAAAAGAATAATATTATCCCTTTATCCAAGGAATCGTCTCCTTGTGCCCTCGTAATATACAAATTCAGCAGTTGAAAAAATAATTTTCAAAAATTTCAACAAAACTATATCATGTGACCCCTCATTGGAACGAGCTTGTTCCAATGAGGGGTCACATGATATAGGTTTGTAGAAATCTTTGGGGGAAATCTGATAAACTAATTTTGAAAATAATAAATTTTGATATCGTCTGCGTTGGGTAAAGGTTTTTCGAACCGCATCATCAAGGCATGCTAATTTGTTCTGACTGTGATGCCTCCAGTCTCGATTGTGGTACTTATGTTCATATATCTGAACAGTTTTCGATATACCGGTATACCGCAGTATTTTTTTGAATACCGATACTGGTATTCAGTTTTGAATATCGTCACACTTTCTGGTTATAGAAAATTTACATTATTAACTGAAGAACTTCGTGCTCCCGCATTGTGTCCTTGAGCAGGCACTTATCCCTGATTGTCTACATGGGGGCACGATGATGCTGTGCAATAAGGTGTACTGCATGTCGACGGTGTGCATGCCTTCAACCAATCTAACCCTGCCTGTTCCGCGGTGCAGAGTTCAGAGTTACGATGTTGGAGAGGTGACAGCTGCTCGTCATTGCTCGGTGGTTCTCTCTGGGTACTCCGGCTTCCTCCACCCATAAAACTGTTACCAACACGATATGACCTTGGCTATTAAAGTGTCGTTAAACCATAATAAATAAATAAATAAATAAATAACTGAGTAACTAACCCTGTGCACTGTACAGCCTTAATGTAAATCTTATCTATATCAACTCTTTATCCAGTGTAATGACCAAACCCAGCCAGTAATATTCTCGATGCATTTAAACTCGGCTTTCATTCCCTCATTGAGTCATTGGAATGGATTGTGGAAAAGTTTTTTACACTGAATTTTAAAAATGAGAACATTATTAAGTTATTGTGATGAATTGATGGTAACATGGTCTGAGGTTTGCAGCCAAGAGCCAGGCCTGGCATTCTGAAAAATGCAGGAGGGCAAAAAATCGCTCTCCTCAATCAGCTTAGGAGAGCAATTAGCTTTACACAGCATTTTAAGTATCCAGTTGAATGAACTCATTGAAACTGAAACCAACAGACTACATCAGTGATTTTATTAACTTTACTAAGGTAAAGCGAAATCTCTTAGACATCTAGATGTCTCACTCAACAACCGAACACACACTTGACAAGACCTGTGTGTGTACACAGACCTGTTGTCCAAGAAAGTCATATGCCTACCACTACCACCTTCAACCCCCCCAAGGGGGGTTGAAGGTGGTAGTGGTAGGCGTATGACTTTCTTGGACAACAGGTCTGCTTGAATCTACAGTCACATCCTGGTGCAAGTGCTTCAAGTGACAGGATAGTAGTAATGGTAGTATATTATAGTGTCAATAATCCTTGAATAATCACCCCTCAAACTGTGATGTCAGTTGTTGAACTTGAAACTGACAGAAAAAAAAAATATTGCTGCGACCCATTTTGCTTCAAGTGATTGCAACTGTGTTTGGGTATGGTTGCAGCCATTACCTTTTACCACTAAACCACTTTCAAAATGAAATTACGTGATGTTATGTGACTTCGAAGTTAAATTACATTTTTGCTTTACAACAAAAATTTAATGTGAGCATAATACATGTAATCTCAATCATCCCAGACTAAAATATTTAGGAGGGCAATTTTTCGCTCTCCTTAATTCTTTCAGGAGGGCAGTAAGGAGAGCTAAAAAATCGCTCTCCTGAAATTGCCAAGCCTGAAGAGCTTATGTTCAACTGAGACACGAACATATGCTCCGAGCCACAAACCTCAGTCTAGGTTACCGTCAACTCATCACAATAATGCGTATGTTCCAATAAGACACTGCCATAGCCCAAAACCTACATCGTGAAACACGATAGGCTTATTAACTAAACTTGTGATCTTTGAAAGTTGCCTTGTTCAAGTCAACTTTTAATGATCACAGGTTCAGTAAATAAACCTCTAGTGTACCCCCCTAGTTAACTGGATATATAATCAATAAGCCAGACAAACTCCCCGCGGGAACCCCGGAAGTGAAGCATTGCTTGTTTACTAAGGTCAACAAACTGTTTCACTGGTAAAATAGGACCCAGTCACTAATGCTTAGGGTGTGAGTCCTCTGAAATCGGCAACATGGGGTATAAACGATTGACTGACCTTGATTTGATCTCTATGTTGTGGTCATGATTAGCTGTTGTGCTGAAGTATGTGACCTTAAACACCAATAAATAAATAAATAAATAACAAGAAAAACTCTTCCAGTTTAGTTCAAATCATAATTTAGTTCGTAATTTAAAAGTTAATTAGTTTGTAATTTAAACAACCTTTCACCCGAGACACCATTTGCTGCATGTGTGAAAAATGCAGCAGCTTGCTGGTCATTCTGTTGATGAAGCAATTACGAAATGGGCGACGCCATTCCAAATATTTCGCGTTGTGATGTCAGTTGGTAACATTTGCTACTGGAGCTGTGAACATAAAAAAAACTACGCCAACTCTCATCCAATCAGAGAGCAAGGATTTTACTCTTATTGGAGCATATTCTGTTTTCATTTAATAGCTTGTTTATTGTGAATTTTTGTAATTGTATGGTAAATGGTTTAACCCTTAGCTCACTGGTAGTGCAACAGAATTGTGTCCAATAACTCTGTTTTTCTCTTATTGAACTAGGAATTTAATCAATTATATCTTGTTTGACAGAGCTCAATGAGCTCTGTCAAACAAGGTATACTTGGTTAAAAATCAAACTGCATTATGGGAAATATTTGATGCTGAAATCTTTGCCATTTTGACATCAGAGTGCAGAAGGTTAATGTTTGGAAGTTATATACAAATAACAGGGTTATTTAATTTAGAGGGGGTACGGTGGCGTTGTGGTAACTGGTTCTCGTCAGATCACCAAAGATAAGCAACGTCGAGCCAGGTTAATCCTCGGATGGGTGACCGTCAGAGCGGTCGACTCGGACTCCCACGTTGTGTCCTGGGGCAAGGCACTTAACCCCGATTGTCCACATGGGGGCACGATGACGCCGTGTACTGAGGCGTGCTGCACGTCGATGGTGCGCATGTCTTCAACCAATCCTTGGTCGGTGGTTCTCTTCGGGTACTCTGGCTTCCTCCACCCGTAAAACTGCAACGGTCATGATTAGCCATTGTGCATAAGTATGTGACCTTAAACACCAATAAAATAAAATAAATAAATTTAATTTGGAGATGTCCAGTTAAGTGTACTCCACTGTGTGCCTTTTGTTGATCGGAATTACATATTAAGAATTTAGTTTCAGTGGAATCCTGTTACTTGAATCACCTCCTTTGAAGCGTGGTGGCTTAGTGGTTAGTGTATTGGTCTTCAAACAGAGAGGTCCACAGTTTGATCCCGACCGCAGGTAACCAGTGGTGTGTCCTTGGGCAAGGCACTGAATCCTGATTGTCCACATGGGGGCACTGTGTCCTAAGATGAACTGCACATAGATGGACAGACCTGAAAAAAAGCTGACTGATGTTTGCAGAATGAGGATCCCAGAGGGTGAATTTGATGATGCTATCCCATATAGTGGGCCAATTTATCCTCTGGGTACCTCTTTCTGTTTAGTTTTGAGACCCTGATTCAGATTGAGGTTCACAGAGGGTACATTTAGTGATGCTACCCTGCTATGCAGGGTAGCATCACTAAATTCACGCTCTGGGGACCTCATTTTGCAGATGACAGTCTGCTTCTTTTCTGGCTTGTTACCTAGATGTGTGTCATTGCTGTGTCACATACTATACATGTACATGTCTTACACAAGTTGAGCTACAGTATCATTGACACTTTCATTATTAAGGTTTGCAGTCTGAGGTACAGTACAGACGCCATGGATTAGTTGTAATCCACACAGTGATGTCCCCGCATGTAATTACAAGGTACATGTACATGTAATAAAAATCATCTCCAGCAAAACTTAATAATGAAGCACCGGGTTGTATTATTCCCAGAATTAGTGTTTGGTTTCTAATTGTAACAGTTTTTCTTGCTACGAGAAGTTTACCCAGGTTCTTCAGAGGATCAGAGTACCCAAAGCAAATACCATGAACGTAATTCAGAATTGGAACAACTAATAACGAATTTCACTGCAAATATTTATTAGAGATAAGTTTGGGTCATTCTTCATACTGCACACAATACATTCAATATTTGTTTACAAAACTGTAGTTACAAATATGACCCATTTCAATAAGAGGTTTCAGAAAGGGAAATAAACTGTAAGTTGGTGTGGAATAAAAAATATGATAGACAAACAAGCAAGCAGACAGACAGACAGACAGACAGACAGACAGACAGACAGACAGGAATGGGAAGAAGGTGGGTCAGAGGGGTGTATGAACAGCAACTGAAGTATCCTATTCAGGACACTTTAGAATGAAGTAGAGAAGACCATGAAAGATCAGAACAACAGATAGAATCAGGTCTACCAACCTTCCATTCTCAATATCAGGTGATCCCACCTTCCAGATTAAGTATCTGCAGAGAACCAAGAAGAGAAGTAGGGCCATAGTACTGAATGGACGGATGGGAATGTGATGGAAGAGGGACAGACGGATGGATGGACAGCAATTAAAGTATCCTATTCAGGACTTTCATCCTTCAAGACACTTTAGAATTGAGTAGAGAAGACCATGAAAGAAGAAAAGAACAGATAGAATCAGGTCCACCAACCTTCCATGCTCTATATACTGTTGAATCTGTCTTGAGAGACTGCCCTTTGGGCCACACAAAAGTGGTCTCTCAAGACAGGTGGTCTCTCGTAACAGGTTTCAGGTTTTCTCAAGTCGGTGAATAACCAACCACGAAATTCAGAAATGGAGAAGAATGGATTTTTGTAATTACTTTGTAGTTGTTCTTTTTTATGAAGTTTTTGTAACAAATTGAAATGGACTGTTATAAAATTTATAAAAATAAATTAGTGTTGAAAATCTTCAATGAAGATTTTCAACACTAATTTATTTTTATAAATTTTATAACAGTCCATTTCAATTTGTTACAAAAAAATTTTCAACACACATTTATTTTTATTCCTATCTGGTCATATTTCAGGTATGAATGAAATTGTTTATTCAGCAATAATCCTAATCTTTTCACAGGAGTCTAATAAAACATCTCAATCTTTAATGAGATTTTCCAATTCCAGAACAGGTAAAAAATTTTTGTCATGGTTTCAGTCTTCAAAGGGGCGGTCTCTCAAGACAGGTCTATTATGGCATAAAAATACAAGTTGGTACCAGGTCACAGTGGTCTCTCAAGACAGGTGGTCTCCCATAGCAGGTCCATTATAGAGTAAAACCAATTGGTGCCTTTTAGATGTGGTGTCTCAAGACAGGTTTTACTGTATCAGGTGATCCCACCTTCCAGATTAAAATTCTGAAGAGAAGCAAGAATAGAAATAGGGGCCCTGGTAGCTAGCTAAAGAATGGTTTTAGCACGCCGAATGCATGCTGGGACATTTTGGGGCAAGCCCCTTTCGACCTGGTACTGAATGGATACAGAATATAAATGAAAAGATAAGTGGTACTATGGAGGTTACTTCTTTGGAATAATGAGGGTTATTTAATAATATGTATAGTTTATGGTAAAAGTATTACTGCTCTGGGCAACTAAATGGGGTTACAGATATTCTGGTTGTATTCATATAGGTCTTGAAAAGTGTAACAGACCCACTAACCCCGCCCCTCTTTAACTCACACCACAAGCGGTGCCTTGTAAGGTTTTGGGTGAAGCCAGTGTTACAAGTCTTTCTCCAATGAGGAAGACTTGCACAATGGCTCCATTCAAAACAATAAGAGGGGCCCTATGGGGGGCAGCAGTTTGGAAAAACGTAAGGGCCTAAAGAATCAGGTACGATTCCCCTATATCTATTCGCTAGGGACTAACAAATCTAAGGGGTTCAATGAGCAAGATTATAGCGAAAGTAAATATATATTTATTAAATTCCTATGTATACAAGATCCTAAACTTGTGTAATATAAAGTTTAACTTGTGGGGATATTGTTTTACCTGGACTTGAAAAAAAAAAATCAGTACCCTCTGGTCACTAAAGGACTTTTAATCCTATTAAATCAATGGAGGCTTGTTATGGTGAGTGGGGCTTGCCTACCAAGGTATACAAGCACACTCCTCATTATGGTTACCGCGTTTCTTCACAATAATGTCACTTGATGCATACAATCTTCCTCAATGCACGAATAAACCTGCTATGACGGTTACCTTACCCCAAATGAGCTGAAGTAAGCTGTAATCAATTATGGTTTTGCGTACTCTACGGAGTTCCGCCACCCAAAACACCGCGCCCAGTCCTGTTCCAGCAATGCCCACTCAAATCAGTCCTGCTACCAAAACACTACGCCTATTTCTACACTCACAACAAAATCAATAAATTATCCAGTACAAACCTGAATGGAGGTGAGCTGGCCTTCCAAGAAATTCATTGTACCAACTTGTATAACATTTTAATACGCGTATATATAAAAATCAGTAACACCTCCCGCACTCTATAAAAAAGTCAACCATTACACCCCAGCATCCATCTATATCTGGTCCTCACCAGAAATTAAATGTCATCATTAATGAGCAAAGCGTACGATCCAGGCTATGTCATGTTTACAACACAAATTCCCTCAATATTCCAATATCGGGGGAAGAAAAGATTATCACAGCCAGTCAATACGAGGGAGGATTCGAAGAACTATCCAGGAATTCTATCCAAGAAAATTACATGAATCCTCCCAAACCTGACTAATAATTTACATCAGTCAAAATGAATATACTCCAGTAGGAATAACTAGACATTATTACACACCCGTGACTGTATTTGTCACGATCACATGGATTTTAGGGGCATGCGGTAATTTTAAACGGAAAGCTCTAGTGCGATCCGATAAAAAGTACCCATCGCGTGCACAAGTTCTCTCGATAGACTGGTTCTCATAGTTTGCAGCGTTCAGTGGAACATAACCAATGAGAACCATCGGCTATATTTATCTGTCGGAATTACCGATTCTCATACCAAAATGTTTGATGCACAACTGTGCTAAAAACGATTGAAAATCAGGAAAGACACATGATCTTTGCCAAGAAATTGAACAGTGAAACTCAACCTTTGCTCCGTTATTGAAAACCTAGGAAAACTTGATTAATTTTAGAGCACAAAAGTCCAATTGGGTTCGATATTTCAGCCAGCCACTTGCACAGTTTCTCATAAAATTTTGTTACAACGTTGCCCTCACCGCTGCGTGCTACAGACGAGTCAATACGAGGTCTACTGTGTAATCCTATTCGATTCACTCTTCGGCAATGAAGCAGCACATTTGCCAAGGCAAACATACTTTGAAGAGCATGTTAAGTTGAAGTAGTTCTCAGGAAGCAAGACCAAATCAATCTTGAAAACTGGTTACCATGAAGCGGTAAAACAGACGGCGATACGCCGAAAGCGCCTTGAGATGTTTGGCAGCCAGTATATGCAGTTACTGATTAAGTATCACCGATTCCACCCACCCTTACCCCCCCCCCCCCCCCCCCCCCCCTCCCCGTCCACACTAGCTCAATAAAGAAAATAAATTCGGAAGAATGAAAAGCCTCATTTTATAAGAAAACTCAGTAGTTTACATTTGTGGAACCAATGTTTTTTTACGTTCTAGTGGTTTATTTTATTTTTATTTTTTTTGCGGGGGGGGGGGGGGGGGGGGGGGGGGGGGGGGGGGGGTAGGGAAAGTAGTATTGCTAAAATATGACTTTTTCTGGAGTTTGTACTGGGGAAATTTAAAAAAAGTTACCAGCTACCCTCTACTGAAATTCTGAAAGGTCTTGAGTAGGGTGGGAATGAGACCATGAAGAGGGGAGGGGTGGTGAATACATGTGGTCTGATGAATGCAATATATTGTCAATTTTATGAGATGACTTCCATGAAATTCAAAAATAATTATTAGAATATTTAAAACACAGTCAATATGACAATATTTTCCAGACACAGATTGATGTGTATTTTTAAATGACTAGTTAAGAATTATTTGCTGGTATTTCTGACAAATTCTGTTTTACACAGAGGTATTATTTTGCTTTAATTATCAGCAACAAAACTTAAATTGAATGTCACTTATATGAATTAGCTACATGGGTATATGAGATGGGATAGGGGTTGCGGCACTTTCATCCCCCTTCACCAATAAGCAGCTAATTTCGCAGTTTTCATTGAAAGGGACTGGTATTTTCAGAACAGATTGTTCAGAGGGAGGGAGTATTTTTATAATTTTGCAAAATATCAGGGTGGTAGGCAGAGCATTTTTATAGGGCAATTCGAGGAAAGGGTCTGCATTTTGATTTTGAAACAATAGTTCAGGGCAGTTTGATTGGTCAGCCCCCATCCCCAAGAAAATGGTCAAAAGCCTATCGTTAGTCACATTCTATCAGTCCTCTTTAAAACTTCTTACTAAATGCAAATTCAGAATACCAAATTCCAAATTTAAGATTGACAAGATATTGGAGCAGACACATAAAAAATTATTTTGTTTTGAAAACAGATATCAAGAAAACAATATTGACAGAACCGTTCAGATAACAAACTGGTGAAGTATAGTTTTATTACTAGCACAAAATAATGTAAACATTAATCAATCTTTGAAAATATTATCAACCAAAGTAAGTTAGAGCTTACTGCGAGAACACCCCCTCCCCCCTCCCTCCCTTATTTCTCTTTGAGCTTCTGACTAAGACTGCTGGATACTCATTTCATTAGCTTTCGAGAAAATGTTGTCAGGTTATAGATGGGTGTGTGTGTGGGGGGTGGTAAAAAAGGTGTACAAACTAAATTACTTGTGGAGACAAGACATGACATTTTCTTGCAGTTATTGTGCAATATATTTCTCCCTTTGTATATATGCCTATCTGTAGTAAATGTGGACAATCTAAAGCCTTTATTTTGTAAGTTCAGCCCATTTCAAACAAAAGTTATCAAGACTTGAAGTAAATAAAAAGAAGGCTAAATTTCAAGTCAGAAACTTTATAATGTTGAAAAATAAAGTGCTAACTTACCAAGACTGCAAAGTTCACTCAGAATGGAATCTCAAACTGCCTCAGTTACTCTGAACGATTGAATGAATTCCCCGGGAGGTTAATTTCTTGCACAAAATGTCTTTTCTCGTCCAATGTGTACTTTTGTTATAGTGCAGAACAGAAATGACCGATGTCCTCATGCGATAGGCGATAGCCTAGTGGCAGTAGTGCATGTAAAATCAAGCCGAGTTCAAACTTCTATTTTAGTTTCACTTTCAGTTTAAAAAGCACGAAATTTAAACAGAGCGGCCTGTTCGCACCGTATTTAAATTAAAATCCTTGTACATTTTCCATCCTCCAGATATAATGATGCCTGCACACACACTTTTGAAAACACATTTCAGACCTCATAATTTGTGACGTCTGATAATGATGAACGCAATCTTTTGAGTTTTAAGTGGCCGGACCCTGCCGGACCGACATTTTTAGGAGAACAAAATGAATCAACAGCGATTCTACAAGTGGCAAGGTCAAAGACTTAAGACTGGTTCTCTGACAAAATTGCCCGTTTCTCTCTAAAATTCTTTCAACCGTTCAAATCGTCGACTATTTAATTAAATTAGCCATTAATTACAGTGAATTCTTTTTCAGGGTTGGGTGTGTAATAAATACAGAACCACACTTATGTTTGAATGGGTTAACGATTACTGAACTCGAGCGTGTGGCGCTGGGATAACCACTCGAGCCTACCGGCTCTCGTGGTATCCCTGCGCCACTCGCTCTCGTTCAGTAATCGTTAACCCATTCAAACATAAGTGTGGTTCTGTATAATTACCTCTCCGCTGCACTTCAAAAGACTCCCCCTCACTCAAACCAAACAGCGATTATATACCTGAAGGTACTAAATTGACTCGGACTCCACGTGCTAACCAAGGCGAGAGAGGAGAACAAGAAATTATTGAACGATAAACACATATCAGTTCAATACATGCAGTTAAGGTAGCCGAGTACTAGTACATTAACTCTTCCCCGTCCTCACCAAAACAAGACCCAAATCCAATAACACATACTACGCCAAGCCGAGACTTAGTTAACCAACCCTTGTCTGTTGGTATGTTTCAAAAGCAAGAAAGGCTATAGGCTGGAGGTTTTGCTGTAAATATGGCAAAAGTCATCAAAACATCCGTTACATAATATTATTACGTCCATGGAATGTGACGAGTCCATGGCGGTTGTACTGTGTAAGCTCTGAGCTACTAACATCAGACCATGTTACCATCAATTCAACATAATAACATAAATGTTCCAATAAAGCCTTACCAATAGCCCAAACAGGGCTGAAAATAAGCAGTCTGACATTTGCAGAATGAGGTCCCCAGAAGGTGAATTTGATGACGCTATCCCATACATTGGGCCAATTTATCCTTTGGGTACCTCTTTTTGTTTAGGTTTGAGACCCTGATTCAGATTGAGGTTCACAGAGGGCAAATTTAGTGATGCTACCCTGCTGTGCAGGGTAGCATCACTAAATTCACCCTTTGGGGACCTCATTTTTCAGATGACAGTCTGCTTATTTTCTGGCTTGAGCCCAAAACCAACATCATGAAATGAACAAGGCAACTTTTAATGATAACAAGTTTAGTAAATAATCCTCTTGTGTACCTCACGATTTCACTGGACAAATAATCAATAAATCAGATAAAGGTCGTGGTGATTCCATCTAAGTTCAAATCGTAAACTGATACGACATTTAAACAACACTTCATTTGTGTTCATTTGTTTTTTATGGCCATGTTGAGATTTTGTATTGTTAATCTGCTGAACATTGGAGCATTTACTCTCTGTTGAAGCTATTGGAAATGCAGAGAGTAAAATCAGAGAATAAATTCGTTCAGCAGTATATACACTTTGGATCTTTTCCCCTTTTGAGCCTGATGCAAAATATTTTACGTGGCTCCTACTGGAGCCGTAAACATAGAACTACACAAGCTCCTGTCCAATCAGAGGGTGGGGATTTTAGTCGTACTGGAACATGAGGAATTCATTGGTTGTAAAAGTAATTTTTTATTCAATTAACCCTTTACCTAATGAATTGTTCGCATCTGTCCACGTAATTTACAAATTAAGTTAAGGCCTAAAAAAATGAAAACTCTGTTTCTCAGGCCCTCTCGCATGGACCTTTTGGCTGCCGCATACTCTCTTTTTATAACCAATGTAAACTTAAAAAAAATAAAAATTAAATGGTTTATGTCTGATATTTTACCTAAGTTAAAAACATTGATAAATTTGTCCCTTGAGTGCAAGAAGGCTTTGCAATGCTTTAGCATTGCAAAGCCTTCATGCTCTCAAGGGACAAAATACATCACCACCCATGCTAGCAAGAAGGCTTTGCAATGCTTTAGCATTGCAAAGCCTTCTTGCTCTCAAGGGACAAAATACATCACCACCCATGCTATTCTGTAGATTATGAGGCCTAAAACATAAACCAAGAACATGAACTATTGATTGCAAAGAAATAATTACCAATATAAAAAATAAAATTAACCGCTCGCCCGCATGCAATTTTACAAATAATGGCCTGAGAAACAGAAGATCTACTTTGTGTAGCCTAAAAAAATATATATTTCAGAAAATTTAAACAAAACCATATCATGTGACTCCTCATTGGAATGAACTCATTGCAATGAGTGGTCACATGATATGGTTTCGTTGTAATTTTTTTGAAAATTTTGAAAAAAAAACCCAAATATAAAGATAATAAATTGTGATATCGTCTGCGTTGGGTAAAGGAGTAACTAATTTTTTACTCTATTACCTATATACAATAAAAGGACAAATTCATACTAAAAGTATGGTAAAAGGTTTGGTGTTTGGAAATTATATGCAATTAAGAGGTTTATTCAATTTAAGATATCCAGTTAAGTGACTCCACAGTATCTATAAATTGGATTTTGTGCAGCTAATCAAGATTACTTTGAGCTCAGGGACCACAAGGTGATACTCGGCCTTAAAAGCTGTAAATATTGGTTAAAAATCAAGCATCCTTTCTGTATGGTGAGTGTGGTATTGGGTTTTATTATATGACTACCACAAATAGCTCTTCAATGCCACTGCAATTTGCCCATCAAATCCAGCTCTCCAGAAAACAAGAGTGTCAAGTTTTCCAGAACGTTATCATGCCTGTCTCAAACGAGACGCACGTGAATGGACTATTTCTACCAGTGACCTATAAATAAATCGGTAAATTCCACAAATACATCAGGGAATTCCGTGTGCGTTTGAGTCGTTTATTAATACCGTATCAGAAAAAACTGCTTTTCTTTGACCAGTTTCAGAATTCAATAAAAACAATAATGGAGTTTACACATTTCATGACGTGTGATTGAAAGAGAAATGAGAATCGGTTACAATATTATAGCAAATCGAACATACTTGATTTTTAGCTCACCGAAGGGAGCTTAACTTATCACTTGCTGTCTGTCGTCATCGTCGTCCGTCGTGAACTTTACATTATCGACTTCTCCTCACAAACTACTTGACCAAATTTAACCAAATTTTGTGTGCATGTTCCTTATCATATGTCAATTCAAGTTTATACAAATAAACTTGCGGCGCCCACAGGGGGCACCAGAAGGGGCATAACTCTGATAGCACCCATAAATTTTTTTCAAAAATTAAAAAAAATCTTCTTCTTCAGATCCACCAGTCAGAATCTTTTCGTATTTGTTATACAACATCTCTAGGGAGGTCAGATTCAAGTTTGTTCAAATCGAGTCCCTGGGTTAAGATGAAGGCTCTCTATTGGAGTCCAAAGTATAACTTAGTGCAATTTGAGGAAATTTCTTTAAAAATCTTCTTCTTCAGATCCATCAGTCAGAATCCTTTCATGTTTGGTATACAACATCTGTAGGGGGGTCAGATTCATGTTTGTTCAAATCCAGTCCCTGGGTTAATAATTGGGCTCCCTGTAGGAGCCCAAATTTTAACTTACTGAAATATGAGGAAATTTCTTTAAAAATATTCTTCTTCAGATCCAGCAGTCAGAAGGCTTTCATATTTGGTATACAACATCTCTAGGGGGGTCAGATTCAAGTTTGTTCAAATCGGGTCCCTGAGTTAGTATTTGGGTTCTCTGTTGGAGCCCAGAGTTTAACTTGGTGCAATTTGGGGAAGTTTCTTTAAAAATCTTCTTCTTCAGATCGGCCGCTCAGAAACTTTTCATGTTTGGTATACAACATCTATAGGGGGGAGGAGGGGGGGGGGGCAGATTCAAGTTTGTTCAAATGGGTTAATCGCTGGGTTAATATTTGGGCTCCCTATGGGAGCCCAAATTTTAACTTTGTGCAATGCGTGGAATATTTTTTACAAATCTTCTTCTTCAGATTCACCAGTCAGAATCCTCTCATATTTGGTATACATCATCTCTAGGGGGGCCAGATTCAAGTTTTTTCAAATCGAGTTTCTCGGTTAATATTTGGGTTCCCTATGGGAGCCTGAATTTTAACTTAGTGCAATATGAGGGAATTTCTTTTAAAATCTTCTTCTTCAGATCCACCAATCAGAATCCTTTCATATTTGGTATACAACATCTCTAGGTGGGTCAGATTCAAGTTTGTTCAAATCGGGACCCTGGGTTAATATTTTGGCTCCCTATTTGAGCCCAAAGTTTAACTTAGTGCAATGTGAGGTAATTTCTTTAAAAACTTTCTTCATATCCACTAGTCAGAATTCTTTCCTATTTGGTACATGACATCTCGAGGGGGATCAGATTCGAGTTTGTTCAGTTTGCGTCCTTGGCTTAATATTTGGGCTCTATGGGCAGAGGTGGGGTGGGGGAGCTTGTTACGTTCAGGTTTGTTCAAATCCATTCCTTAGTGTTTTTCCATAAAATTTGCCTCTCGTGACTTCATTCCATTGTAGTTGATGAACCATGTCTAACTGAATGTGACCCCCAAATACTTCTTTGAACCACTTTGGCCGGTGAGCGATTAAGGCCCCTTGGGGCCTCTTGTTTATTGATATTGCATTTGTCCATTGCCAAGTAACAAATATAGATTGGTGGGGGGGGGGGGGGGGGGGGCATGTTACGTTCAGGTTTGTTCAAATCCATTCCTTAGTGTTTTTCCATAAAATTTGCCTCTCGTGACTTCATTCCTTTGTAGTTGATGAACCATGTCTAACTGAATGTGACCCCCAAATACTTCTTTGAACCACTTTGGCCGGTGAGCGATTAAGGCCCCTTGGGGCCTCTTGTTTTATTGATATTGCATTTGTCCATTGCCAAGTGACAAATATAGATTGTATCTCCTCATTAAACTCCGTTGACAAACATTCCAGTCAAGTTCTATTTGAAAATGCTGTGCTGAACAATTGTAAAATAACAACTATTTTCAAGATGTGAATCCAACAAAACGTAGGGGAATCTGGGTTTTCAAAAGCATTTCCAATTGAAATTCAAGTCTTGCCTCCATTGTTTTGATTTTCAAGTTTCATGTTCGAAACGAACGTTCGATATTACTACACATTTGAGATTCCCCAATTTCAGAAATTATTAATGGTTATTTGGCTGATCTAATTCTTGTTGTACAGTAGAATCCTCTTAAATGAATATCCATTTTGCCAGTGAAAATTATTCAATTAACAGGAGTATACAATTAACAGGGATTTGGTCAGTTTCCTGTGTTCTGGAGGTAAACTGAGCATTTATTCTATTATATCTTGTTTGACAGAGCTCACAGAGCTCTGTCAAACAAGATATAATAGAATAAATGCCTGTATTGGATGTAGTGAGACCAAAAAGGTTGATAAATAAGGGGAATTTGGTGCGCGTCACAATAATTTTTCCGACATATTACAAAAATTTATATACAATTAACAGGAGTTTACTGTACAACCCATATGCAATTAACAGATCAAATTTATACTAAAGGTATGGTAAATGGTTTTGTGTTTGAAAATTATATTCAGTTAACAGGGATATACAATTAAGAGATATCCAATTAAGTGGGCTCCACTGTATTTGATTTTTCAGCTTAAAATACTAATTGTCATGTAATAAACAAATCACTACAGCAGTCAATTGATCTGTGTTGTTGTATTCGGTCTCGTTGATGAGATGAGATTGGCCAGATCTAAGTCGACGCCTGTGGCATCTCATTTGATCTGGCTGATTTCATCTCATCAACTCGACAGAATACAACAACACAGATTAACATCTGTATGTTTTGATGGTGTCCAGGTTGGAGAAATGGTAGTGGAGATCAGTGGCGGATACAGGAATTCTCAAAGGGGGGGGGGGGGGGGGGGGGGGGGGGGGGGGGGGGGGGGGGAAATCGTGCAGATGCCGAATGAATCAGCCGCGAGTGCCAATTGCACGAGCTTTTGTAGGGGGGTCTGGGGTGGTTCTCCCCCCAGAAATTTTTTGGAAATGAGCGACCAAATGGGGCATTCTGGTGGCTTCTGGGGTGGAAATCCTCTTGAATTTTTGACCCCCCCCCTCTGTATCCGCCATTGGTGGAGATCAAAGAGCTTATGATCTTTCTGGTTCAAGAGTAGAGCTGGTTAATGTCACTAATGTATTCTTTTTAACCCTTTACCTAACACGACACGAAAGGCAGATGACACAAAGAAAATTTTTTAATAGCTATATTTGATGCCCCAGCATCAAGTGTTTCTCTTCTCCGTCCATACATACATACAAACATACATACATATGTATATCCATCCTGAATATGGTTTCGGGACGATAACTTTAATTTGACTGAACAAATGAAACACAATTTTATACACAGGTTTATAACCACATAATACAGGCTGGGATTTTTGGCAGAGTTATGACTCTTTTCCAACTTAGAAGACATGTTGATATTGGTTTCAGGATGATAACTTTAGTTTAACTAATTGAAATGAAACAAAATTTTATAGGTTTATAACCACATAACACAGGTTGGAAATAATAGTGGATTTGGTCTGATATTTTTTTGGCAGAGTTATGGCCCATTTCTGACTTAGAACACCTGTTGATATTGGTTTCCATCTGGTAACTTGAGTTGTCGGTGACCAATTTCAATCAAATTTGGAATATAGCTTACTGTAGACAATATACTAGACGGGTTTGAATCAGAGTGTGGTGCATTGATTTTTATCTGAGTTATCGGCCCCTTTTTGGACTTCGTTAACCACTACATATAGTTTATCATGAAGCGGGGGCATTTGTGTCCCATGGACACATTTGGTGACCTGTTGTATTGTTGGTGCTATGGTTTGATGGAGATAAGATAAGATATTAATAATTCGGGAGCGTGGTGGCTCTGTGGTAGACTGTTGGACTTCTTTGCTAGAGGTCCTGAGTTCGATTCCCATCTGGGATGACCCGCGTTGTGTCCTTGGGCAAGGCATTTATCCCAATTGCCTACATGGGGGCACGATGACGCCGTGCACTAAGGTGTACTGCACGTCAGTGGTGCACATGTCTTCAACCACTGTAACCCTGCATGAGCAGAACTTGAACAGAGTTAGAATGTTGAGGAGCTGACAGTTGCTTGTCAATGCTCGGTGGTTCTCTCCGGGTACTACATCTTTCTCCACCTGTAAAACTGTCACGGTCACAATTAGCCATTGTGCATAAGTATGTGACCATAAACACCAATAAATAAATAAATAATTAATTCAGTATCAACAAAGATAAATGACTGGAAACTCATGTTTGGCAGTGGGGGTGGGCGCATAGCCACCCTTGGTGTTGCATTTTTTTTTTCATTTTTGTGTTAAAAACATAGCTTATGACCCCCTCATTGGAATGAGCTTGAAAAAAATAATGATAAGTGAATGGTGATTTTTGCGAATTATGCTAGCCATTTTTGGATGTTATGTTGGGTAGAGGGTTAACCCTTTACCCAACGTAACGACCAAAACCAGCCAGCACTATTCTCAAAAATCGCCAGTTAAGTTTCATTATTTTTTTCATTTTTTGTCTCACATAGGTCATAGATTTTTTTGTCTCACATAGGTTATGACCCCTCATTGGAACGAGCTCGTTGAGCTCGTTCCAATGAGAGGTCATAACCTATGTTTTTGAGACAAAAGAAACAAATTAGTTATCGTCTGCTTTTCATGTTAGGTAAAGGGTTAATAGATATGAAGGTGCTGTTTAGTGTCACCAACATATTGCCTCTTGAAAGTATTGCATTTTAATAACAGAAGAGAAGAAATGATTTCGCACGCCGAAGGCGCGCAGGGACGATATGGGGGATAAGCCCCTTTCGACCCTTGGTGACTGTAGAAGATTGGTATTGCATGTCTAGGCGTGTCAAAGGAGGAAAAGGAAGGAGGAGGTTTAGCCGCGTTTGTTCCTTTTTCGGTGTTTTTTCTTTGGAGGTGGTTGTGATGGTGATGTTGATATTGCTTGGATTTCTTGGGCCTCAGTGGTGTGCATCTCTTTAGGACAGTATTTGTAGCTCTCTTCTAGTAATGCTTTAGATCTTTTGAGGAGTTCTTCTGTCGACAAATTGGCCGCATCTTCCAGGTCCAGGCATTCCGGTAGTAAAGGAAGAGGGGAGTGAGGGGTGGGAGGCGGTGAAAAAGCAGCTTCCAGTTCCTCCTCAGTCTCCGCTGGATGTTCCTCATCCAACTGAACCGGCTCAGGAGCCGGCAGTTGATTGGGTGTACCAGTGGGACTAGGAGGGGAACTGGCAACTGCCTCCAGAGCCTCCACCCCCTCACTCAACTCTTTCTTCCTATTCCGGAAAGCCTCCAAGAGCCGGGCATCCCTGTGCTTGGTCGATGGACTCTTCTTCTTTCTCCTGTTGTTGCTCTTTTCAGGACCTCCGTGCCCCTTCGGGTGAGGACCAGTGGGAGAGGGGATCCTCTCTCCAAAGGTACCACCTCTCCCCAAAGGGGTTGGTGTTGAGTTCTTTTCAATTTCGAACTCCAGATTCAGGTGGACGCTCAAGCCTTTTTCCTGGATAGTCCAGGAAATACGGCATGAGACGCCCAGAGCTGAAATGGCTTTCACAAGTCTGTCTGGTAATTCCATGATTGGCTAGGTGTTCACGCTCTGAAGTCAGATGTGTGAATGACGAAGCACGACGAAATGCACGACGCACAAGCACCTTTTAATAACAGGCTACATTTACTGGTTATGTAGTTGGTATTATTGGGTCCAATGTGGTGTTTAGAGGTGACCATACTTTTGAACCATAGTTTTTTGTACATATTCTTGCAAATGGTAGAGTTAGCAGGTGATGTGTTGAGACTGATACACTTTTTCGAGGAATTAAACCTGGAGTGTTAATTTGAGCTCTTTGGTTTATAAAATCAGACTATTTTGTAAGCTGGGCAGTTTTCTGTTGAAATATTAGTGACTGGTGGGTTGTAAATTTTCTCTAGACCTGCCTTTCTCTTGCTGTGTCGCAAACAGTTATAGTGCTGGTGCTGCTGTCAATGCTGAGATCACTCAGACTCACAGCTAGTGTGGAGTCGGCCATTTTGTTATTTCTGATACTTGAGTGTAACCACTGGGTATTGTAACTGCCTTGGAAAAGACAAAACATGATAAATGCCTGGCATTGTAACTGCCTGGGAGGAAATATGTTAAGTTCTTTATTTATTTATTTATTTATTTATCGGTGTTTAAGGTCACATATTTCTGCACAATAGCTGATCATGACCATGACAGTTTTATGGGTGAAGGATGCCGGAGTACCTGGAGAGAACCACCAAGCAATGGCGAGCGAGCAACTTTCAGCTCCCAAACATGCCAACTCCACACAAGCAGGGTTAGCATTGGAGGAAGACAGGTGCACTATCAACGTGCAGTATGCCTTAGTACCCAACACCACTGTTTCCCCTCCTGGGGAATCGAGGTGAAGTGTCTTGCCCAAGGACACAACGCAGTTGCCTCAGGTGGGATTTGAACCGAGGACCTCTTGGCTTGCAGCCTGCACCTCTACCAACTGAACCATGGCACCCCCTCTTCCCTGGAAATATGTAAAGAGCAGCAATTACCTCTGGTGAGTCTGTATATAGACATGTACAAGCCATAAAATAAGCAGACTGACATCTTCAAAATGAGGTCCCCAGAGGGTAAATTTAGTGAGACTACCCTGGGTAGCCTCACTAAATTTACCCTCTGTGAACCTCAATCTGAATCAGGGTCTCAAAACTAAACAGAAAGAGGATTAATTGGCCCACTGTATGGGATAGCATCATCAAATTCACCCTCTGGGGACCTTCTGCAAATATCAGACTGCTTATTTTCAGGCCTGGACATGTAGAAACGCTTAACTCTTAGAACCTGAAAGGCCGCTTTTCCAGTGCAGGATTGTGATACAATCTAAATTCACAAAGTAGATAGTTACTCCATCTGTGTGGTAGATATATCAAGATTTTCAACGAGTAGCCACCCCCCCCCCCCCCCCCCAAGGCTGCATGTTGAAAATATTGATTGATTAGACTTCTCCCAAGTAACGACCCTACACCCTTCCAAGTGTATGACACTGAACTGGAATGGAATGTACGATCAGGGCTCAAAGGGTTAAAGCATTACATACAGTACAAGTCAAAATAAGTTGTAGCATAACTGCGATAAACTAAGTATACTGCTGCTCCTGCACTGATAAGATCAGAATCTGACCTCATTTTCTAGAAAGCTCTTGGTGTGAGCTTTCTAGAAAATGAGGTCAGATTCTGGTCTTATCAGTGTAGGAAGAGAAAGATACATAGTTTATGGTGGTTATCCTACAACTTATTTTGACTTGTACTGTAAGACCTTGTATTATTTCCGAGTCCTTTCAAACTCTTTTGAGTTGATATATTGGTTGCATGGAAAGTTCACCCCACATCAGGGGCAGAGCTAGGATTCTCAAATAAGGGGCCCTGGGCTGTATTCAGGGGGCATGGCATAACATGCCACAGGCATGTCTCAAGGACTGAAGGGCTGAGCAGGAGGTGGGTCTCGGCGAGAGTGCCCCTCCCTAGAGTGGGGACCCTTCCTGGGAAAATTTTGAAAAATCTAGTGCTCTGATGGAGAATCTTGGGTAAAATTTGCTTCCAACTGGAGATAATTATCTATGCCAGAAAGACAAGGAAATTGTTGTATGGACAGACATGCTAATGCTGGTATCATTCTCATGAGGACCAGAGTCTCAAACAGATCTATATAGGCAAGATGTTTGGTGACTATTTGAAGTTTCATGAATAGTATGAAATCTTGGTCACAAGTTACCCAGGCTCCAAATATCAGATACGGTGTCAGGGGCCATGTCATCAAATATCTGCATGCCAGTATTCTCTCTCAATATTCCTCATAAATGACTTACATATCAAATCTGAAGAAGATGCATTCAAGGGCTGTCACGATTAATCAATTGTCGATCGGTCACGTTGAAATCAATTAGTATTTTTCGTTGTCAAAAAATCCGTAAATTTTACCCCGTTTTAGACGTTTAATAATTAAAAAAAAATTGGATGAAAAAATTATTGTTTCTAAAGGTAAAAGGTCAAGAACATCTATGTTAATCCCTCAAGAAGACACTAGAAAGAAGCATTTGTCTTTTAGGTACATTCAAAGATTTGATGTTCTGAACTTCTAAACCATCAGTGTAATAGTCAAGACCGATCATCAGTTGCAAACTTGCCAAGTTCGCACCTGACGACCGGTCTTGATTATTACATTGACGGTTCAAAAGTTCAGAACATCAAAGCTTTGAATGTACCTGAAAGAGGATCATCTCCATTGTTTACCTGAGGTAGGTCATCTGACTTGAACTTCATTTTTAATGACTTCAAAGAGAGGGAGAGGGTGGGTGGAGGGATCATCTAGGTGTGATTAATCGATTATTTGCTACGATTAATCGATTCCTAAATTAAAAAATCGTGAAAGCTCTGATGCATTCATTACTCAAATTATTGTACAGAAACCAAAATAAGTATGTATGGATGCTAGGATGGACAGACGGACAAACCATTTACACATGGTCGTTTAAAGCCTCTGTGTACTGGTCACTTTTCATATGTGGGCAATATTTGCACAGACACAATAATCTCAGATTTCAAACACTATTTATAGAAATAACCAGCAAAAATTTTTTTACAACCCAGTGCTTCATTTATTAAAATTTTGCCGATGATGTTTTTTATTAACTAGTAAACTCATGTATGGACATCGCTGCCCACGCGTGGATTAAGACCAGTCCACAGCAACTGTAGTTAACCCTTTACTTAACATGAAAAGCAGACGACACTTGCAAAAAAAATTCTTGAATAACTAATTTTTTTCATTTTTTGTCTCAAAAACATAGGTTATGACCCCTCGTTGGAACGAGCTCGACGAGCTCGTTCCAACGAGGGGTCATAACCTATGTTTTTGAGACAAAAAATGAAAAAAATAATGAAAATTAATTGGCGATTTTTTAGAATAGCGCTGGCCGGTTTTGGACGTTACGTTGGGTAAAGGGTTAATCCACAGCTACCTAATATTTCTTTTGTTCTCTGTCATGAAAACAAGCCCTATAAAATCACATCAAGTACGGTTTTGATGAGAACAGCTCAGTGAAACAGTACCAATATCTGGATATTGGGACGGTTTTGAAACAGTCCCAATAACTAGATATTTGTACGACTGTCACGGTACTGTAATCATAACCATTCAAAAGTAAAGATGCTGTAAAAGAGGTGTGAAAAACTTTCTAACACATGAATTATCGACAAGCTTTTCTCGACAGACTACTGAATTGAGTGTGTATCGTGTCCAAATTATAATGTACTTTTTAATTTTTTGTTGCTTTTAATAACCAACAGCCCTGGTTAACCTAAAAAGGACTCCTGTGGAAACCTCGGAAGTGAAGCAATGCTTGTTTGCTGTGGTAAACAAGTTCAGTTTTACTGGTAAAATAGGACCTGGTCACCAGTGCCCGGGGTAGAAGTCCCCTAAAATGGGCAGCATGGGTGTAAACGATTGGCTAAACTTGACTTTATACCTTTTTTTGCGGTCACAATTAGCCATAGCTGCAGAAAAGTGACCTTTAACACCAGTAAATAAATAAATAACCTAAAAAAAATGCCCTTTTTCAAATATTAAGACGGCAATCAGGCACCACCACCCGCCACCCCTGAGGGAAAGCGAACCTCTTCTTCAGATAAAAAAAAAAAGAATTATTCTTCCAAATGCTTTAAAAATGAACGATTATTAAATTTATCTGCCGCACTTTCGATGAGGGATTGAATAAGTGTTCCACCCTTGAGCTGAGACATTATATTAGCAGGAGAACAAATTACGTCATGATGTGAGTTCACTTCGAAGCCACAGATCTGTTCACAATATCTGAACTCCTGATGCGTGTCATAACTTCAATAGACTTTCTAGCAAGCAAACAATGGGTTATGCCCATTTTGTTTTTCGGGGGTAGAGCAAGCAAAAAGTGTTTTAAAATGTGGTTTTACTCATGTCAAACTTTCTACAATATAATATTTTTGACTTTTGTTAACATTGAGGGGCTGTGGATTAATCACATATATCACTATTTTGTGTACTATATGGGTAAATAATTGTACAGTTGTGCAGGTGTTCTCCAATATTTGGACTTGGCTTCGCCTTGTCCAAAATACCTCCGGACACCTGCACAACTGTACAATTATTTACTCATATAGTACACAAAATAGTGATATATCTATTACTTCTGCCACTGCTGACCCACATTGTTTTAGAATTTAAATCCCTGCATATTCACGTTATTCTAAAGCTTGAGAACCTCTCAGTTGCTCAGCTTTTAAGCAATATAACACAAAGCAGATGTGAATATCTTTTCCAGCAATTAAATTTAACAGCAAAATAATTTAATAAGGTTCAGTCTGGAACTGTTAAATATTACAGTGTTTCCAAAGGACTATTGACTTCTCACTGACAATCTGACAGTTCATTGGAGAAGTAATATTTTAATGTCTCAAGAGATTTCATTGTAATCCTTTATTTCTCAAGACATTAGACTTTTAATCATGTCATATCGAGAGATACAGGGCATTATTAGATTACAGATTATTAAACCAATAACTACAGGCCTGGATTTTTTTTTTATCTCGTTTGCGGTATAATGATGCAGAAAAAATAAAGTTCTTTATTTATTCATGTTTAATTTTTTTTTTGCCCTATAAACCTTCCGTTTAACCCTTTACCTAACCTGAAAAGCAGACGACGCTTGCAAACAAAATTCTTGAATAACTAATTTTTTTTCATTTTTTGTCACAAAAACATAGGTTGTGACCCTTCTTTGGAACGAGCTCGATGAGCTTGTTCCAAAGAGGGTCATAACCTATGTTTTTGAGATGAAAAAATAATGAAAATTAATTAGCGATTTTTGTGAATAGCGCTGTCCAGTTTTGGCTGTTACGTTGGGTAAAGAGTTAATCAAAAAATGAACCTGGCAATAGCAGTATCTATTTTTATGCCCAAGGGGAATGAAAGCAAAAGAGGCATTAAATGTTAACCCCTGCCTGTGGTTCTGTATGTCCGTTCAGCAATCTGTTCATATTAGGAATGATCCTTTGTTTCGTGATATTATGATGCAGAAAAAATAAAGTTCTTTATTTATTCGTGTTTAATTTTTTTTTGTCCTGTAAACCTTCCATTTAATCAAAAAATGCACCCAACAATAGCAATATCTATTTTTATTCCCCTGCCGGATGAATGCAAAAGGGGCATTAAATGTTAACCCCCCTGTCTGTGGGTTTGTATGTACATCCATCCATCTGTTCAAACGCTCATGTTCTGCATGATAACTTAAGTTTTCGATGGCAGAATATTTTTAAATTTTGCTCCTCTGCTTATGACCCTAGCCCAAAAGTCAAGTTTAAGTTCAATTTTCAAATTTAATTGTTTCAATGTTAAGGTCCTTGATTGAACAAAACTTTTTAATGTTTCGGTTTCTACCTTGTAACTTCAGCTCCCTGTGTTGGAATGAAATTTGATGATTTGTCTTATAATTACAAAATGAAGGTCAAGTTTTATTTTCACATTCAAGATCATCTACTTCCATAGTTATGACCCTTGATTGGGGATAAGAAAAAACTTCATATAAGAATTGAAATGAATTATCTATTGCTTTATCAAACTGTGAACAAGGGATGGGTGTGTTAAGTTGTATGAAGTGTTCAGCACTTCATATACATTTGTGTGAACAACCCACTAGAACTGAAACGGTTAACCAATTAATTGATTAATTATTACACACAGCAAAAGTCACTCGAAAGTGCGAGAGGACACAAGATGGACATGGCTACTGATGTACTAGCCGGAAGCTCCTTCAGTGACCTTAGCTTGGGTTCAAGCACAAGCAACACAACCATTCTGATGGCGGACACGACAAACCGCCCAAACAAACGCCAGAAACTCATTGAAGAACCAACACAACCATACCATTGAGGATCTCGGTTTCTGTATCAAACAGGTACTTGACTCTGACCCGGAAGCGCCTAACACTATGAAACAAAGACGTAAACGCGATATAAAATGGATATACACACTGAAAACGCTCATACCACTCGGCTTGAACAGAAAGGACTTTTAGTCAATTTTTGTACACCCGTTTATAAAAACGGTCGTATTATGTTATCAGTCTGTCTGTCTGTCCGTCTGTCTGTCCATAAACAATTTGGTTTCCGTTCATTTGAAGTCGCACGCCTTGACGGATCGACATCAAACTTTCAGAAATTGTTTTTAGCAATAAAATACTGGTCAAGTTCGATATTGGTGTTTCTCAGTCCATCTGCTGCAGAGATATGTCCCTTTGAAAACACAATTTTTCTAAAAAAAATTGGTTTCCGTTCAATTATAGCTGAACGCCTTGACGGATTGACACCAAATTTTTCAGATGTTGTTTTTAGCAATGAAATACAGGTCAAGTTCGATATTGGTGTTTCTCAGTCCATCCGCTGCAGAGTTATGGCCCTTTGAAAACACAATCTTTCGAAAAAAATTAGTTTCCCTTCATTTAAAGTCGAACGCCTTGGCGGATCGACATCAATCTTTCAGATGTTGTTTGTAGCAATAAAATACAGGTCAAGTTCGATATTGATGTTTCTCAGTCCATCTGCTGCAGAGTTATGGAACTTTGAAAACAATTTTTGAAAAAAAATTGGTTTCCGTTCATTTAAACCCGAACGCCTTGACGGATTGACACCAAATTTTTCAGAAGTTGTTTTTATATGCCCGTTTGAAAAACGGGACATATTATGTGAATGGTCTCTCCACCCGTCTGTCTGTCCTTCCATGGACACATTTCGTTTCCGGATGATAACTTTAGTTGTAATGGTTTAAGCTGAGTTAAATTTGGCATGTGAATTTAGTATGACAAAATACAGGATGGTTTGATTTCCGTTTCTAGTGGCCCATTTGCAGTAGAGTTATGGCTCTTTATTTATGGGAATTTAGCCCAACTTCTCGTTTCCGAATGATAACTTTAGTTTGCCATGACCGATTTATTTCAAATTTTCAGTTTTTTGTTTTTGACCACAAAATACAGCTCAAGTTCACTTTTGACCGCAATCACATATACCTTTCCAGAGTTATACCCCTTGAATGATTGCAAATTAGTGGATTTTGTGGTTTCTGGATGATAACTTTAGTTTGCCTTGACCAATTTTTTTCAAATTCTCGAGATTTTGTTTTTGACCACAAAGCACAGCTCAAGTTCACCTTTGGCCATAATCACATGTACCGTTCCATAGTTATTCCCCTTGAATGATTGCAAATTTGTGAATTATGTGGTTTCCGGATGATAACTTTAGTTTGCCTTGACTAATTTGTTTCATATTCTCAGATTATGTTTATGACCACAAAACACAGCTCAAGTTCACTTTTGGCCAAAATCACATGTACCTTTCCAGAGTTATTCCTCTTGAATTTGTTCATTTTGTGTTTTCCGGGTTATAACTTTAGTATGGCCTGACTGATTTTTTATACGCCTGTTGAAAAATCGTTGAATTATGGAATCAGTCTGTCTGTCTGTCCATTTGCCCATCCATTTGTCCATCTGTCAGTCTATCCGTTTGTCAACATTTGGTTTCCAGATGATAACTTTAGTATTTTTTTTCATTTGACTCCTTAACTTGGTATGTGGTTTAATCAAAACAAAAGACAGGTCAAGTTCAAATATGGGGTCAGTTCGAACTTTGAAGTTCCTCTGAATTATGGCCCTTGTTGGACATAGAATGCATCAAATATTTGGTTTCCGGATGATAACTTTTATTATTTGTTTTCCGATTGGTTCCAAACTTGGTATGTTGTTTAATCACAATAAAATACAGGTCAAGTTCGAATCTGGGGTTGGTCCGAACAATTTTCACCCTCACCCCCATCCTTACCCCAACCCTTCAAAAATACAAAATGGGCGTATAATGTTCCGCTAGGCGGTGCTCTTGTTAATGTTTAATTATTACTCACCTTTATGTCTATGAAAACAATTATTAGAAGGACACGCAGCAATTCATTTGACAACGATCAACAAAAAGAACGCATTTTATCGCCAAACAAATTTGCAAGGGGAACCTGCATTACTATTTCGTCCCCTGAGTTCCAATGTGTTCCATGTGCCTGCTGGCCGTCTACTGGCACATAGAACACATTGGAATTCAGGGAATGATTTTTAGGTATCACTAAGGATTCAAATTGTAATTGCGGTGCAAGATTTGTAGAAAATTCCAGAGAAATTTCGCTTCTTTTTAAAAATAGTCTGTCAATGATTTCATGGTTTAGTGTTGCTGTAGACGGGGAAATCATAGAACAGGCATAGTGTTTAGTGTTGCTGTAGACGGGGAAATAGAACAGGCATATAATAATTTAAAATTAAATTAGTATGTTTTGATTGCCACATGGTAACTTGTTTTTGTGGGTGAATTGATTTATCCCCCGTGGGAACCCTGGGAAGTAAAGTAGTGCTTGTTTACTGTGGTAAACATGCTTTGTTTCACTGGTAAAATAGGACCCAGTCACTAATGCTTCGGGTGCGAGTCCTCTGAAATAGGCAACATGGGGTACAATCGATTGACTGACCTTGACTTTATCTCCATGTTGTGGTGATGATGCCGTTGTGCAGATGTAGGTGACCTTAAACACCAATAAATAAATAAATAAATTGATTTCTAATTAAAATTTTTTTTTTTATAATCACAAAATAAAAGAAAAGTTGGGAGCCCGGTGGCTCAGTAATAGACTGTTGGACTTCTATGCTAGAGGTTTGGAGTTCGATCTTCATCCGGGACAACCCGCATTGTGTCCTTGGGCAAGGCACTTTATCCCAGTTTCAGTTGCCTTCATGGGGGCACGATGACACCATGTACTAAGGCGTACTGCTCGTGGATGGTGAACATGTCTTCAACTGCTGTAACCCTGCTTGAGCGGAGCTTGAACAGAGTTAGAATGTTGAGGAGCTGACAGTTGCTCATCGATGCTCTGTGGTTCTCTCTGGGTACTCCGGCTTCCTCCACTTGGTCAAGATTAGGCATTGTGTATAAGTATGTGACCTTAAATACCAATAAATAAATAAATAATAATAAAGGAAAAGCTTTACAGTGGAGCCCTCTTAATTGCATATCTCTCAATTGAATAACCCTGTAAATTGAATATAATTTCCAAATACAAAACCATTTACTATACTTTCAGTACAAATTTGACCTCTTAATTGAATATGAGTTATAGAGCAAACTCCTGTTAATTGAATAAAAAGAACCTGTAATGTGTCAAGAAATTGTCCTAACAATCACCAAATACCCAATGTTTAGAGACCTGTTTGATATAAGTTCATCTAAGACATTTATTCTATTATATCTAGTTTGACAAAGCTCAAGGAGCTCTGTCAAACAAGATATAATAAAATAAATGCTAAGTGTATCTCTCGAATACAGGAAAGGGACACAATCCCTGTAAATTGAATACTCCTGTTAATTGGCAAAGTTGCTATTCAATATGTGCTATTCAAGTGCATCTAATATAGACATTTATTCTATTATATCTAGTTTGACAGAGCTCCATGAGTCTGTCAAATAAAATATAATAGGATAAATGCTCAATTTATCTCTAAAATACAGGAAAAGGGACGAAATCCCGGTTAATAGAATACTCCTGTTAATTGAATAATTCTCCCTGGCAAAGTCACTTTTCAATTAACAGGGTTCCACTGTATTTTCATATTTCATATGCTCATGATTTCAAAGTTATGGATAGCCTTTGATTTATGAAAGTGTTTGTTGTGTTTTTGTTTCTGCTTGATACCTTTACATATTATATACCTACCACGAATATCTCCTCAACACCACAGTAGTTTGCACATCATCCCTGTGGAAACTCTGGGAAGTGAAGCAGTGCTTGTTTACTGTGGTAAACAAGCCGTGTTGCATTGGTAAAATAGGACGTGGTCACCAATGTCTACATGGGTAGAGACGATCAATTGGACTTGACCGTATATCCATGCTGTGGTCACGATTAGCCATTGTGCAGAAATATGTGATCTTAAACACCAATAATAAATAAATAGTTTGCCCATCAATTCTGGCTTACCAGAAAATGCAAGTTTCAACTTTTCCAAATCTGTGTCATGCTTGTCTCAAATGAATCTCGTGACATTGCAGACTTTCATTTTCTCAGAGTCAATTTTGTAAATGCAAAATAAAAACACCAAGCTTTGATGCCGAACATCAGTACTTTCATTTTATTCACATTTCAGGTGTCAGGGTTTCCGCCAGGGGTAGGGGGAATGAGGCCGTTATGGGGCGACCAATGGTCGTCGGTAGGGCAGGCGGACCATGGTTCGGCCCGCCGTAGGAAAATTTTGATTTCCAGTGTCCCAAAACCCCCATTTCCTTGCATCTGAGTGCCTCAGTGGCCGTATTTCGTCTAAATCTTCAGACACCAAAAAGTAATTTTTATGCATCTGAAAATAACGAAAATTGAAAAAAATTACTCAATGCCGAATACAAGTTGGAAAATATTAAGTGCATACATCTTACCTTGGTAAACATGTTGAATGAAAATGGGAAAATGAAATGGCGGTTCTTGAATAACGGCACAAATTCGCGCAATGTGTCAGTATATTTCATTATCAAGAAATAAACTTCACAGCATTCAAAATGAAACATTCAAAAAATCCAAACCTACCAACTATTTATTGTTTTTATTTAATTCCACCCAAAACCACTCACAAGAAATTTGGACGAATCCACATTGGTCTGAAATAACAACGCTTTGATGTGGATTCGAGGGTGCGTTCCAATTTGTGCTGAGTTGTGAAAGTCGTGCACTGATGTATAAAAACCGAAGTAGAGAAAATTGGATAGTCTATAGAACACACCATCTTCAATTCGTAACAATCCGTTGATAACGTGTTTGTTTGGAGGGTCGATTGATAACGTGTTTGTGGGGTCGACTAATTGGAGCCTGTCATTTTCTATGAAAGTACTGATTCGCCCCAAGTTTTTGTGGGCGATTCGTCAATTCGGGTCAAAATGACTCTTTGACTGGCAGGGGGAATGGGTCCGGTCGACGGACCCGCAGCCGGTCTAGCGGAAACCCTGGGTGTTGTTTTCTATTTTAAAGATCTGCTGTCATATAATAAACAAGTTATTACAATAGTCCATTGTCATATTCTGTCTGGTTGATGACATTTATTTATTTATTTATTTATTTATTTATTTATTTATTTATTTATTATTTATTTATTTATTTATTTATTTATTATTTATTTATTTATTTATTTATTTATTTATTTAATGGCCTTTACTGACACTTTCAGCAGTCAGGGTCACCTCATGTCAGACAATTTTATGGGTGGAGGAAGCCGGAAGTAGCTGGGGAGAGAACCACCAAGCAATGGCAAGCAACTGTCAGACTCCCCAACATACTAACTCCACACAAGCAGGGTTAGCATTGTTTGAAGACAGATGCACCATTGACATGCAGTACACCTTAGTACACAGCGCCACCGAGCCCCACATGGGCAATCAGGATTAAGTGCCTTGCCCAATTCATATATTAAACAAATTATTACAACAATCCGTTAATGCCCTGCACACTGATGTCAAAATATCTAAATTTCAGGCAGAAAAAATTTCCCCATAATGCAACTAGAAATTTAACGAATTCAATCTCGTTTGACAGAGCTCATTGAGCTCTGTCAAACGAGATTAAATTGGTTAAATTTCTAGATGCATTATGGGAAAAAACAGCTTACTGAAATTTTGATATTTTGACATCAGACTGAAGGGGGTTAACAGGCACTCTCCCATAAAATGTAATAAAGCGAATCCTCACAGATAAAATAATATCACTTCAAAGATAATATGAAGCACATCCACAGAATATGAAACCTTTAAATTGCAATACAGTGGAGCCCACTTAATTGGATATCTTCACCACGGGAACCCCGGGAAGTGAAGCAGTGCCTGTTCACTGCAGTAAACAGGCTGTGTTTTACTGGTAAAATGGGACCAAGTCACCAATACTACGGAGATTCAAACCCTCTCTAAAATGGGCAACATGGCTTATTAACGCTCACCCCTAATCTTGATTTGATACTCTTGTTGTGGTCATGATTAGCCATTGTGCAAAAATATGTGACCTTAAACACCAATAAATAAATAAATAATTGGATATCTCTTAACTGAATAACCCAGTTGATTGAATATAATTTCCCAGCACAAAATCATTTACCATACCTCCAGTACAAATTTGACCTGTTAACTGAATATAGGTTATAGAGTAAACTCCTGTTTATTGAATAAAAAATCTTGTAACCTGGTGAGAAATTACCCTGACTCTCCCCAGTTTTCCTTTGTTAGCTCACCTGACTGAAAATCAGGGTGAGCTTTTCTGATCACTCTTCGTCCGCCGTCCATCCGTCCATCATCCTGCGTGAAGGTGGTGTTTGAGCCTCTTTCTCCTAAACCACTGGCCACATTTTAATTAAATTTCATGTAAGTAGTGGTTATATAGGGGAATTTTAATTTTTATGCAAATTAGGTTTTGGCTCATATTGAGCAGAGGGGTGGGGAAAAAATGGCCAAATTTTTTGAAAATCTTCTGATGATGAACCACCAGTATCAGAGACTTGATATGTGGGATACAGAGTCCTTTTGAAGTTTGTGCAAGGGAAGTTTGTCTGGCATTATTTGCCTTCGTTAAGGGAAGGGCAAAAATTTTGGCCACGCCTAAAATTTCTATTTTCAGAACCGTGAGGTCGATTTGAACCAAATTTGATATAATAAGTAGTTGATTGATGCAAAAAAAAATTTCTTGTTGCCTTGTGGGAACCTCGGGAGCTAAAAATAGGAAAAACCTTAAAACTGCTATATGTCCAAAACTACATGGCACAGAGAATTCTTATTTTGTATAAGGCTTACTTTTATCCAGTAGAATAGAATGGTTAAAAAAATCCCTTTCGGTTTGATCACAAGGACTTTTTTCAGGACTTTGCATTTTTTAACACCGTAGGCAATGGGAAAAAGATTAAAAAATCTTCTTCTCCAGATCCAGCCGGCAGAATCTTTTGATATTTGGTATGCAACATTGTAGGTGGATCTGATTCAAGTTTGTTCAAATCGGCTCCCTAGATTCATATTTGGGCTCACTGTAGAAGCTCGAATTCGAACGTCGTGCATTTCGGGCAAATTTCTTCAAAAATCTTCTTATCCAGATCCACCTGGCAGAATCTTTTGATATTTGGTATGCAACATTGTGGGGGTGGATTTGATTCAAGTTCGTTCAAATCGGCTCCTTGGATTCATATTTGGGCTCACTATAGAAGCCTGAATTCGAACTTAGTGCATTTCAGGCAAATTTCTTCAAAAATCTTCTTCTCCAGATCCAGCACGCAAAATCTTTTGATATTTGGTATGCAACATTGTGGGGTGGATCTGATTCAAGTTTGTTCAAATCGGCCCCCTGGGTTTATATTTGGGCTCAGTATAGGAGCCCAAATTTGAACTTAGTGCATTTCAGGCAAATTTCTTCAAAAATCTTCTTCTCCAGATCCAGCAGGCAGAATCTTTTGATATTGGGTATGCACCATGCTTAGGGGGGTGCAATTCAAGTTTGTTCAAGCCAAGTCCCTGGGTTCATATTTGGGCTCACTGTGGTAGCCCGAATTATAACTTAGTTCAAAATGAGGAATTTTCTTTAAAAATCTTCTTCAGATCCAGCAGTCGGAATGTTTTGATATTTGGTATGCAGCATCCTTAGGGGGGTGAGATTCAAGTTTGTTCAAGCCATGTCCCTAGGTCCATATTTGGGCTCACTGTGGGAGCCCGAATGATAACTTCAAAATGAGGAATTTTCTTCAGATCCAGCAGTCGGAATGTTTTGATATTTGGTGTGCAGGGTGAGATTCAAGTTTGTTAAAACCAAGTCCCTGGGTTCATATATGGGCTCCCTGTGGGAGCCCAAATTATAACTTAGTTCTTTAGTTCAATATGAGGAATATTCTTTCAAAATCAGAATCTTTGGATATTTGGTATAAGCTTTTCTTAGGAGGAGCAGATGCAACTTGTTGAAATCAATTCTCTGGGTTGATATTTAGGCTACTATGTCAGGTGAGCACCCTCAAGCCCCTTGGGTCCTCTTGTTTATAAACCTGTTTGTCCTCAGTACATCCAATACAGGCATTTAATCTATTATATCTTGTTGACAGAGCTCATGGAGCTCATGGAGCTCTGTCAAACAAGATATAACAGAATAAATGCTAAGTTTATCTCTAAAATACAGGTAGGTGACACAATCCCTGTTAATTGAATAATTTTCATTGGCAAAGTTGTGATTCAATTAACAGGGTTCCACTATACTTGCATTTCCAAATATGGGCTTCCAGTACTCTACCAGTTAACCCTTTACCCAACAAACCGCCCGCATCCGCCCGCGTAATATGCAAATTCAGCAGCTGATAAAATGTTATGTTTCGAAAAATGTCAACAAAATCATATTATGTGACCCCTCTTTGGAACGAGCTCGTTGAGCTCGTACCAAAGACAAGTCACATGATATGGTTTTGTTGAAATTTTTTGAAAAAATTTAAAACATGATATTTAAAATAATAAATTTTGAAATCATCTGCGTTGGGTAAAGGGTTAATCTGGGTTGTCATATTCCATCTACAGTTAAAACTAGAAGTCTTGTCATGAAATGCGCACAATTATCCTGTCGATCTGCACATTAATCAACGCGTTATGACCATAGTAAGGTTATGAAATTTTGTGCATATGGTCTGTGCACAAGCAATGTTTCCGCCAATGGACCTCCAGGTAACCCGGAGGTCCATTGGCAGAAACATTGCCTGTGTTCGCTATGAGTGACCAGGAGAACCTGCCATGGTTTGGATATCATTCGATATGGCAACTGCACGCAATTCATATGCGCAATTAAGCCTAGATAAGCACACAGTTCGTGACAAGACTTCTGGTTTTAACTGTAGTTGATGACATCAGATCTGCCAGTCTAACAAGATGCCTATGGCATCCTCTTTGATCTGGCCTCGCCAACTCAGTAAAATCCAATGACCCAAGACAACTTGACATTGTTATAATCTGTATTTCTCTCAGACAGATTAATTTTAAATTTGAGTGGTTTTCTTATGGCCATAAAATGAAAGCTGTGTTTGATTTTCTGATTCCCAGCACATACAGCTGCAACATTGGAAGCAAGTCATAATGGAATATGCATTTGAATTTTTTGAAGAGATTGGTTTAAGACATCCAGAACATAATGGATTGAAACATTGAAATGGAAATTTTCATTCTTCTGTCTTGTTGGCAGTATTTAGGCTGTCAGGTGCCCATAGCTCCCACTGCACCAAAAATAAAGCATTTGGCACCAAAATGTGGCACCCAAAATATACTTTTGGTAGGTCTCAAAGACTTTGTGTCGCTATCTCTCTAATGATACAGAGAGACAACACCCATCAAGTAACAAGTAGGCAACAGGCTTTATTGGGGACATGGTGGTGTTGCGGTAACCAGTTCTCGTCAGATCACCAAAGTTAAGCAATGTCGAGCCTGGTTAGTCCTTGGATGGTTGACCGTCTGAGCGATCAATTTGGACAGCCGCGTTGTGTTCTTGTCCACATGGGGGCACAATGATGCTGTGTACTAAGGCATACTACACATCAATGGTGTGGAGTTACGATGTTGGGGAGCTGGCAGCTGCTCGTCGTTGCTTGGTGGTTCTCTCTGGGTATTCGCGGCTTCCTCCACCCCAGTAAAACTGTTACCGACATGATATGACCTTGGCTGTTAAAGTGTCATTAAACCCAAATAAATAAATAACGGGCTTTATCATGGCTCTTTGTGTGAATTTGACAGTTTATCCAAATATAGTTGCCTTGCCTGCAGTGGGGACCACAAAGGGCATAATTCTTGTGGGAACCCAAATTTTGACTCAATCCAATAGGAGGACAATTTTTTTAAAATCTTCTTCTTCAGATCCTTCAGTTAGAATCTTTTGATGATTGGTACATCTATAGAGCATCCTTATTGGTCAGATTCAAGTTTGTTAAAATCAAGTTCCTTGGGTCAAATTTGGGCTCCCTATGGGATATTCATTAAAAACATTCTTCTGATCTACCAGTCAAAATGTTTTGATATTTGATATGCAACAACCTTGGGAGGTTCAGATTCAAGTTTGTTCAAATCAAGTCGGTAGGGTCATATTTGGGCTATGGGAGCCCAAATTTTAACTTAGTGCAATATGAGGCATATTCTTTAAAAATCCTTTTCTTGTATCCATCAGTCAGAATCTTTTGATATTTGGTCTGTAGTATCTTCAGTGGGGTCAGATTCCACTTTGTTTAAATGAAGTCCCTGGGTTCATATTTGGGCTCTCTGTGGCAAACTAAATTTTAACCTAGTGCAGTATCGGGAAATTCCTTTTAAACTCTTTTTCAGATCCATCAGTCAGAATCTTTTGATATTTGATATGCAGCAACCTTAGGAGGCTCAGATTCCAGTTTGTTCAAATCAAGTCCCTTGGGTTATACTTGGGCTCCCTGTGGGATCCCAGTTTTTTACTTAGTGGAATATAAGGACTATTCATTAAAAAATCTTTTTTACATCCACGGGTCAGATTCTTTTGATACATAGTATTGACATCCTTAACTGGTAGAGCCCTGAATTATTTTTGGCAATCAAAATTTGTTCACATGTCTTTGCCTTGCTACAATTTATGGGAGAGTGCCAGTGGGCACTCTCCCATAAATTGTAACAAGGCAAATTCTAACTGACTAAATAATATCACTTCAAAGATAATATGAAGCATATCCATTGAATTTGAAGCCTTTATGTGGCAGTACCTGCACTTGAGAATGAAGCCCAAATATGGGCTTCCAGCACTCTACCAGTTAAAGTGAGGAGATTCAAATTTGTTCAGATCAAATCCTTGGGCTCCTATTTGCACTCCCTGTGCGAGTCCGAATGTTAATGTAGTACAGTATGAGGAATATTATTCAAAGATTTTCTTCTTCAGACCCACCAGGCAGAAACTATTGATATATGATATATATATATATATATATATATATATGTTATGCTTGACTAATTTTTGTGGGCACCATAGGGTTGTGAAATTTAACACAGAACCCAATGGAGAATTTACTATTTTTTTTTAAATGAATTGTGCCCATGCATGACAGAAGATCTGTTTGCTCAAGTGGAGACCACCAGCCTGCTAGAGGCCCTGGTGGAGGGTCCTTTTGGGCAAATTTTTTTTTTTTGCTTGAAATGAAGATTTAAGAGATTTGGGGTGATTTTATGCAAAAAAAGATGAACTTTCACCGTGTTTGGGATTTTTTCTCTTTGCTTCAAATTGTATTTTGAAGGAGTTTGAGTGACTTTACACAAAAAATGAAAATAAAATAAATCACCCAACAGAACCATCTCCCCCATCCCCACTCTCGTAGCTAAATTAGATTAACTATATTAACATGTAGATGCTGAATGTGACCTTTGATCCTTCTTTAAGCAATTTTATCAGGTGAGCGATAAAGTCACTTATTTATTTATTTATTTATTTATTTATTTATTTATTTATTTATTGGTGTTTAAGGTCACATACTTATGCACAATGGCTAATCATGACCGTGGCAGTTTTACTGGTGGAGGAAGCCGGAGTACCTGGAGAGAACCACCAAGCAATGACGAGCAGCTGCCAGCTCCCAACATCATAACTCCGCACTGCAGCACAGGCAGGGTTAGATTGGTTGAAGACACGTGCACCATCGGCGTGCAGTACTCCTTAGTACATAGCATCATCGTGCACTCCATGTGGACAATCAGGGTTAAGTGCCTTGCCCAAGGACACAATGCGGGAGTCCAAATCGATCGCTCAGACGGTCACCCATCCGAGGACTAACCAGGCTCGACATTGCTTAACTTCGGTGATCTGACGAGAATCGGCTACCGCAACGCCACCTCACCCCCGTTGGGATCTCTTGTTTATAAACTTTCTGGGAAATAATAAATTATTTACTACAGGAGAATCCTCTTAATTGAATATCCATTTTGTCAGTGAAAATTATTCAGTTAACAGGAGTATACAATTAACAGGGATTTGGTCAGTTTCCTGTGTTCTGGGGGTGAACTGAGCATTTATTCTATTATATCTTTTTTGACAGAGCTCAGAGCTCTGTCAAACAAGATATAATAGAATAAATGCCTGTATTGGATGTAGTGAGGTCAAAAAGGTTGATAAATAAGGGGAATTTGGTGCGTGTCACAGTAATTTTTTCGACATATTACAAAAATTTATATACAATTAACAGGAGTTTACTCTACAACCCATATGCAATTAACAGATCAAATTTGTACTGAAGGTATGGTAAATGGTTTTGTGTTTGAAAATTATATTCAATTAACAGGGATATACAATTAAGAGATATTCAATTAAGTGGACTCCACTGTACTAGTTTATTTGGAGTGAATAAACAGTGAGTAAATAATAATCATGATATTATTTTGTAAACATTAATAAAATAGTCTTTTACTTTTTTATTATCTGTATTCTTATGCCCCCCCCCCCCCCCCCCCTCCCCCAAATATTTTCAGGGGCACATAGTGTTTGTCATATTCATCCGTCCATCTCTCCATCCATCTGTCTGTCTGTTCATCAGGAAGATTTTAGTGTCCGCTCCATAACTCTGAGATGCTTCGTTGGATTTTGTTGAAACTTGGCATACATGTTGCTTATGGGGAGATGATGTGTTGCACACAAACTATTTTTTTGTTCGATGAAGATCAAGGACACAGATCAAGCTCAACTGTCTGTCAGGAAGATTTTCGTGTCTGCTCCATAACTCTGAGATGCTTCTTTGGATTTTGTTGAAACTTGGCATAACGTTGCTTATGGGGAGACAATGTGTCGCACACATGATTTTTTTTGGTTTGATGGAGGTCAAGGTCACAGATCAAGGTCATTATCACGGCGATGGCATATTCCACTTCCAAGTGACAATTTCCTGTTATCATTTGTGGTGGGATTTTTGCAACTAAAATTCTTACAAGAGCCAGGTAACACTAAATTAAAATCTCATACTTTGAGTGCAACAAGGTGCCATCTGCAATGCTTTGGCACCTTGTTGCACTCAAGGGACGATACATGGTTAATTTGTTCTCATTTATGATCAAATTCCATTTGGGGCATTAAGAACTTTCATTTGGCACCTAAAAAATTTGTTTGGCACTACACCAAAATTCCACCTGCCCTTGTACACGGTGCCATCGTGCCCCCATGTGGACAATCAGGGTTAAGTGCCTTGTCCAAGGACACAACATGGGAGTCCGAATCGATCGCTCAGACGGTCACCCATCCGCGGACTAACCGGGCTCGATGTTGCTTAACTTCGGTGATCTGACGAGAACCTGTTCCCGCAATGCCACCGCGCCCCCCAAAACGAGCCAGGTAACACTAAATTAAGATATCATTCTTTGAGAGCAGCAAGTCGCCATCTGCATTGTTAATTTGTTCTAATTTACAGTCAGATTCTATTTGGTACTAAAAATTTTCATTTGGCACCAAACAAAACATTCCACTTGGCACCCAAAAATTTTGGGGCACTGTAAACACTGCTTGTTGACATGTTTAACCCTTGACCCAACGTAACGGGCAAAACCAGCCAGTGCTATTCTAAAAAATCGCCAATTAATTTTCAAAATATTTTCATTTTTTGTCTCAAAAACATAGGTTATGACCCCTCGTTGGAACGAGCTCATTGAGCTTGTTCCAACGAGGGGTCATAACCTATGTTTTTGAGACAAAAAATGAAAAAAATTAGTTATTCAAGAATTTTTTTGCAAGTGTCGTCTGCTTTTCATGTTAGGTAAAGGGTTAATCTCCAATTTACCTTTTTTTATATGGTGTGGTAATTGTACTCCACGCAACGAGTTGTGGGGGTGGGGGGATACTGGAATTACCTTGTCTGCCTGCCTGCTTTTGTCCGGAGATTATTTTCTCAGATGTTTATTGGTCGATTCCTTTGAAACTTGGTATGGATGTTCACTACCATGGGAACCTGTGCACCTGCGATTATAGTTTCGATCAGACTTTTTAGCTCGCCTGACTTTCAGTCAGGGGAGCTATAGTGATCACTCACCGTCCGTCGTCCGTGCACATGGTGTTTGCGTCTTCTCCTCCAAAACTGCTGAACCGATTTGAGTGAAATTTGAGATAATAGTTTGTTATGACATCGCATTTTGATTTTGTTCAAATCAAGTTGCCTCACCCCTCGGTAGGGCCACGCCCAAAAAGTGTGCTTAAATTTTAAAAAATCTTCTCATGAACCAGCAGTTGCAGAGACTTGATATTTGTTGTGCAGCTTCCTTTTGAGGTGTAGACTCAGATTTGTTCAAGAGAAGTTTGAGGAGCTATATTTGCCATCGTTATGGGAGAGACCCCGCCCAAAATTTCTAGTTTCCAAACTGAGAGTCTGATTTGAACCAAATTTGATATGAGGGCTTCTTGAGTCATAAGTACTTAATTTATGCCAAAAAAATTTAAAACGCCCATATGTCCAAAACTACACATATAACATCTTTGGAAGATTGTTTCACATGTGTATTGAAATCAAATCCCTGGGTCCATATTTGGGCTCTCTATGGGAGCCCAAATGTTTAAATTAGTGCAGTATGAGGAATATTCTTGAATGGGTGAGATTCAAGTTGTTAAAGCCAAGTCCCTGGGTTCATATATGGGCTCTCTGTGGGGGCCCAAATTATAACTTAGTTCAATAAGAGGAATATTCTTTAAAAATCGTTTTTTTTTTAGATCCACTGGTCAGAATCTTTGGATATTTGGTATAAGCTTTTCTTAGGAGGAGCAGATGCAACTTGTTGAAATAAATTCTCTGGGTTGATATTTAGGCTACCATGTCAGGTGAGCGCCCTCAGGCCCCTTGGGTCCTCTTGTTGTTCTCTGTGAAACTATTATGCATTCAATGTATTTGTATATAAACATACGCTTGTGCTGCAAATAAAGTTACAAGGTTACGAAGTTTATAAACTCTGTATCTTTCTCTTCATACACTGATAGACCACAATCAGATTTTTAAAGAAAATGATGTCAAATTCTGATTTTATCAATGCAGAAGCAGCAGTATACTTAATTTATTGTGGTTATGCAACAACTTATTTTGACTTGTACTGTACAGTACAGACGCCGTGGACTGGTCACGTTCCACGGGTGGGCAATATTTCGGTATCAATAATATTTCTAATTCGCAGGGCCCTAATATAGATGGGGGTTTTGCTCCTTTTCGTTCATTGGGTATTTCCATTCATTCGGACAGTACTTCAGTTCTGAGAAAACTAGGACCCTGCGAAGCATTGAGATGCGATTTGATTTTGAATCTAAATTTGATATTCGTTTCGATTCAAAAATCAGCTGCCTGTTTTGTTTCCTTTTAAATATTTACACAGGAAATATAGCTTGGTACATTGGAGTGCACTTAATTGGATATCTCTTAACTTAATAACCCTCTTAATTGAATATTTTTCAACACAAAACCATTTTACCATACCTCCATTACAAATTTGTCCTTTTAATTGAATAAAAGTTATAGAGTAAACTCCTGTTAATTGAATGAAAAATCTTGCAACCTGTCAAGAAATTACCCTGACTCTCTTGTAGTATTCCTTTGTTTATAGTCCTATTTGGCATCAGTACATCCAACACAGGTATTTAATCTATTATATCTTGTTTCACAGAGCTCATGGAGCTCTGTCAAACAAGATATAATAGAATAAATGCTATGTTTATATCTAGAATACAGGAAAGTGACACAATCCCTGTTAATTGAATACTGTTAATTGAATATTTTTCATTGGCAAAGTGGTTATTCAATTAACATGGTTCCACTGTATTAGTCAATATCACTTGTCTCTTAAAATCTGTAGTTAAGATGGAATTTGTATGTAAATAATGCTGAAAATAAAGACAGAGTGTATTAAGATAAATAGCATCTGACCCTCCAATGCTATTTCCTGTCTCACTAGACTCTACAATTTTTCAATGAAACCATACGAATATGGATATCGTTAGAACCGGCTCGCTGAGCCGGTTCTAATGATATCTATATTTGAATGGTTTTATCAAGACTTTTGTAAGATATTTTAAGGTGTGGTAGGCTCATTTTGTTCAATTTCCTGGCCGTTTTTGGCCGCTATGTTAGGCAAAGGGTTAACATGAGTAATGTACAGTAGTAGGGTAGGGAAGTTAGGATAGTAAATATTTATTATATGGGAGCCTGTGAATTATTGCAAATTGTCTAAAAGATATTGCTCAGTATCTATCCACTCGATAGATATCCAGAAATATTCCTCAGCAGCTTCCTAAATGAATCATCTCATCAGTGTGGACCTGAAAGTTTTATTTTTCACGAGCACTTGCTCGAGTGAAAAATAATACTTTCAGGTCCACACGATGAATTTTTTCCAGTAGCTTTCCAAATGACATTACGTTTCGGCACATGACATCACCTTGAACATTGCCTTGAAGGAATGATCAGCAGCTTTTTGTTATTATCAACTCAAGTGAAAAATAAAACTTTCAGGCTCACACTCATGAGATAATTCCCAATATTCACTAATTCGTGTGGAGATTTGCGTTCCTGCATTGTGTCCTTGGGCAAGGCACTTCACTCCAATTTCCTGCATGGGGGCACGATGATGCTGTGTACTAAGGCGTACTGCACGTCGATGGTGTGCATGTCTTCAACCAATCTAACCCTGCCTGTGCCGCAGTGCAGAGTTCAGTGTTACGATGTTGGGAGAGCTGACAGCTGCTCATCGTTGCTCGGTGGTTCTTTCTGGGTACTCCGGCTTCATCCACCCGTAAAACTGTCACCAACATGATACACATCGCTTAGGGGGAATTCTTGACTGGGTTATTGTGCGTGAGGATGTATCACTGGTTAGAGGTGTTGATGTTAAATACAGCATATCGGATCACCACCTCATCAAGTTTCGTTTTAACTTAGCTAAGCCCCCACCCAGCATTCGGACTGTAACAACTAAGAGTTTGAAAGAAATCGACCACGAACAATTCGCTAACGATATTCTCAACGACATCGATGTATCTTCGATGTATCTTCGATGCATACCGCGGTATCGTGGTATGAAGGACTTAGAGATATACTGAATCACCATGCTCCTTTATCAACGAGAAAAGTCACTTGCCGTCCATCTGTTCCTTGGTTCACTGCTGATATAAAACGGGCTAAAACCGAACGCCGGAAAGCAGAACGACAGTGGAGACACACTGGCTTGACAGTTCACCATCAAATATTTCATGACAAGAACAATAAAGTGAACTTCATGACAAAACGTGCTCGCCAACATCACTATAGAATAGTGATGAATAGTTAGAGAATATCTAACACCAAATCATCCAAAGTGTTATATTAGCTAGTGAGTGAACTCTGTGGGAAAACGAAATCATCCACTCTTCCCACCATCATAGAAATGGACGACCTCCCAAATGCCTTCGCTGATTATTTCCATAACAAGATTGCTACTATTCGGTCACAATTTGACACTTTTGAGGGGCAAGCCGAATTTCGACCATTCATTGGCTCGCCGCTTCAGTCATTCCGTCCTGTTTCTAGTGAAGAGGTTAGAAAAGTTATCACTTCAGCTCCTCCTAAATCGTGTACACTGGACCCGATTCCCACAGAACTTTTTCTGAAGCATATTGATGCTATCATTGATCCAGTCACTGCTTTGATGAATTTTTCACTGTCTTCTGGCATTGTCCCGACATGCTTTAAAAGGGCTGTTGTTGTGCCTCTTTTAAAAAAGCCTTTGTTGGACCCTGAATCTCTAAAGAACTACAGGCCAGTGTCCAATCTCCCTTTCCTTTCCAAAGTCCTTGAAAAGCTCGTTCTTGCCCAACTAAAAGAACACCTGGAATATCATTCGTTAATGGAAAAGTGCCAGTCTGCTTACCGCAAAGGGCACAGTACTGAAACTGCACTGATCCGAATAATGTCTGACCTTCTGACCGCGTCTGATGAAGGAAAAGTGTCCCTGCTAACACTCCTCGATTTATCGGCGGCGTTTGATACATTGGACCATACAATTTTAATTCGTAGACTTGAAACTACTTTTGGCATCCGTGGATCTGTTCTTAAATGGTTTGCCTCATATCTGTCCGACCGGTTCCAACAAATCCAAGTTGGAAACTCGCTTTCAGATGAACGTGCGCTGAAATTTGGAGTCCCACAAGGTTCAGTACTTGGTCCTATGCTATATTTCCTGTATACACAACCACTTGGTGACATTATCATGAGCCACAGAGTTGGGTGCCACATGTACGCAGACGACACACAGTTATATGACCATGATACAGTTAACCGATCCGCCCAGCTTGTTTCAAACGCCGAGGAATGTTTGTCATAGGTGAAGTCTTGGATGTTGGCAAACCAACTCAAACTCAACGATGACAAAACCGAAGCGATGTGGTGCGCAAAACTATCCGTCACAAATTCCATCACAATTCAGCACATTTCCGTAGGCAATAACTTGATCCATTTCACCGATAGTGCGAAAAATCTCGGAGTTCATTTGGACACCACTCTTTCAATGTCCTATCAAATATCAAATATATGTAAGTCAGTATATCTTGAAATTAGAAGGCTAGGTCATATCCGAAAATATTTAAGTTTAGACGCCACAAAAAAGCTGATTTCATCATTCATCTTGAGTCGAATAGATTACTGTAATGCACTGCTTTTCGACGTCCCGGACAACCAGCTCCAACGTTTACAGAGGCTGATCAACCTTGCTGCTAGGATTGCTCTACGGACGAAGAAAAGGGAACACATCTCACCCGCCCTTGCCAAGCTGCACTACATCCCAGTTAAAGACCGCATAACATATAAACTAGCAATACTCACCTACCAGAGAAATTCGGCTGACTTCCCAGGCTACCTTAGCGAACTCCTCATGCCATACAAGTCGCAGCGATCATTGCGATCCAGCGACCAAGGGCTTTTGACTCAGTTCGCGGGGAATTTGAAGACTGTATGTGACAGGGCTTTCAGGATCAGCGTGCCCCGTGTGTGGAACTCGTTACCCAAAACCTTACGAAATGCACCATCTCTTAAAAGTTTTAAAAAGGGACTAAAAACCTACTTATACCAGAGGAACTTCCCAGGCTATCCCTTCGCTGACACACAAACCAGGTGACTTTATTGATTTTATCTATCTTATTTGTGATTTCTTTTGTAAAGCGCTTAGGGCTTTTTTATTAGGATAGGCGCTATATAAGTGATATATATTATTATTATTATTATTATATGACGCTTGGCTGTTAATGAGTCGTTAAACCCTAATAAATAATAAATAAATAATTTTGTGTGGACGTGAAAGACTGAAAGTATTATTTTTCACTCACGCAAACGCTTATGAAAAATAAAACTTTCAGGTCCACACTCATGAGATAATTCCCGCTATTCACCAAAACAGTGTAGATATCCTCTGTATATTTATGACATTGAATGATGGTGAAGGTGGTTAACACAAACAAGGCACTTATAAATTAACACTGCTGCTTTTTTTTGCTTGCAGAACAGAGTAGTTTCCAGCAATATTTAGTGGATGCAAGTCTCAGTTTTCCTGTTATTGTATATTATTGATCAAAAAGGTAAATTTATTCACTGCTAATATACTGCTCTCTCTTCAGCCAAATGAAGTTTTGTACATAATACAGCTGAGTCCACTTAACCCTTTACCCAACGCAGACGATTTCAAAATTTATTATTTTAAATATCATTTTTATTCCCCCGAAAAAAATTCGGGGGAATCTAGCCGTGACGTCGTCCGTCTGTCCGTCCGGGCGTAGACGAAATTCGGGTCCACTCCATAACTTCTTACAGCCTTCAAGGATATTAATGATACTTGGTATTATTATTGCCCACAACCAGAGGGTGTGTTGCGAATAAGGTTGGAATGGCTATCAAGGCTTTTTTCGGGGGAATCAGCCACCCTTTGGTGGCCATCCTCTTCTTTAAATTTTTAAAAAAAATTTCAACAAAACCATCTCATGTGACCCTTCTTTGGAACAAGCTCGATGAGCTCGTTCCAAAGAGGGGCCACTTGATATGGTTTTGTTAAAATTTTTTGAAAAATAATATTTTTTCAGCTGTTGAATTTGCATATTACGCGGGCGGATGCGGGCGATTCGTTAGGTAAAGGGTTAACTGGATATCTCTCAATTGAGTAACCCTGTTAACTGAATATAACTTTTAACTCTTATCTGCCAAGTATTTTAAAAACAATTTTCATTAAATCTGGTCATGTCTGCTGAAAAACAGCCATGACTAGATTTGATGAAACCATTTTGAAAATTCAACTCAAGAAATCATTGTTCAAAACAGCTGATGGGGGGGGGGAGGGGTTTACTTAAAAATGCTCACGTTTTACTTTTTTCTTGTCGCAGAAGATTTACTGTCCAAGCAGCAAGTAAAGAGTTAAAACCCTAAACCATTTACCATACCTAGAGACCAAATTTGACATCTTAATTGCATATAAGTTTTTGAGTAAACCCCTTATAACCAACGGGAATTGTTTTTAATATTAAAAACATAGCTGTATCTGTGTTAGTGTGTGTGAAAGCATTAAACCAGACTTCGACCTATAGCTGACTGACTACCTACTTGATTTGCACTTTCTGTTAACACTACTCACTTTCTCCCGCCACACGTAGTATTTGTCTGTTCACTTCAAATCAGTTTTCAGCCTTCATCCTGACCAGATGTATCTTTGTTATTCTTGTATTTAAATCTTCAAATCCACTTATATTGTAAAATATAAGACTATTTGGATCATGCATATCTGGTAGGTTTATTATAATGTAATATTTGGGTCGATTTTTACTTTTCGGAATTCCGCGATCGCATAACTCAGAATTATTGTATTTCTTCGCTTTCAAATATTTATTATACTCTGTCTACAGATGGTTTATGTGCAATATATTTATTATTTGTAGTGACTCAGGAGGTAGAGGTGCAGGCTGCAAGCCGAGAGGTCCTTGGTTCGAATCCCACCTGCGGCAACCGCGTTGTGTCCTTGGGCCAGACACTTCATCTCCATTGCCCACGTGTGGGGGGGAGGGGGGGGAGGGGGGGGGGGCACGATGACCCTGTGTACTAAGGCATACTGCACGTCGATGGTGTGCATGTCTTCAACCAATCTAACCCTGCCTGTGCTGCAGTGCGGAGTTACGATGTTGGGGAGCTGGCAGCTGCTCGTCGTTGCTCGGTGGTTCTCTCCGGGTACTCCAGCTTCCTCCACCCGTAAAACTGTCACGGTCATGATTAGCCATTGTGCATAAATATGTGACCTTAAACATCAATAAATATTATTTGTAAATTTTGTATTATAGGCTCCATGTTTGATGCTTATGACAAGATGATTTGTTTCTATAAATAAATTATATGTTTGGACCTACAGATATTCTTCTTTTGTGGAGAACTACATCCTCTGGTTAAACCCTGATAATTGAAATTAAAAATATTCTGATATATGGAAAGGATAACTCCGACAACCAATTAATTCCTTGTTTGTAGACCTATTTGGCCTGTATCCAATACAGGCATTATATAGAGAGTAATTGCTTGACTGGACTTGTTATGTGAAATAATTCATGAGAGGTGAGGGACGTTGTACAAACACGAGAGCGCGAATCCGCACGAGTGTTTTACAGTATAGTCCCTCGCCTTGAATGAATTATTTCACGTAACCAGTCCAGTCAAGCAATTACTCTGTTTATTACTTTTCATTATTAACGATAATTATATTATTTAACCCTTTACCTAACGTAACGGTCAGCGCTATTCTCAAAAATCGCCAATTAATTTTAATTATTTTTTCATTTTTTGTCTCTAAAACATAGGTTTTTACCCCTCATTGGAACGAGCTCGTTGAGCTTGTTCCAATGAGGGGTCATGACCTATGTTTTTGAGACAAAAAATGAAAATAATAGATATTGAAGAATTTTTTTTGCAAGTGTCATCTGTTTTTTGCAAGTTGTTGTTCAGTCAAGTGTCATCTGCCTGAATAGATCGACAGCAGTTGACTAAAATGACTCCTCAGAGTAAATAAAGACTTTTTCTTGTTCACTATTAGTCAAATGTCAGGATGCATGGATTCTTTTGTTTCCATTTAGGAGCCGAATATGGAATCCTTTCCAAATGGCATTTTGGTGTGGTTTTTCCCAATTCAAACCAAAAATTTCCCAATCTAAGTCGTCATTCAAATAAAAATTTAGTTCTTCTTTAACTATTGTACTCCTAATTTTAACTGAAATTTGGTATGAGGGATGCTTACGACAAGCCACTACTGCGCATGTTGCCCACATTTTTTCGAGTGAGTTATGATCCTTACTTTGTTCTTAATTCATTTTTGCTTTATCAGTCCAGCACTGCAATAGCTCTTGTTCTTTATGGTCTCTTTCGACTGGAAATTGCTCTTTGAGGTATGAACCAACTCAAAATATAAAATAGCATACTTAAACTCGAGAAACAATATTTACTGCATCCAGTAAATTGAAGTCTGTGTGAAAAGGGTTAAAGTATCAGGAAAAAAACTATATAGAAACATAATTTATGGAGGCTTATTTCTTATCAAGCTACCTTACAACAGGCTTGCACTACAGTGGAAGTCCCTAACTCAGAAAAATACTCTCTATTTTCTTCTTTCCCAAGCGATTTGCAGTGACGCATGGGAAAGGCGTGTGATCGCTCTCGTGCACCATCGCTCGCGCAAAAATTGTTCAAGGTGCACGAATAATCGCTTGCCTCTGTTCTTGGGTGTTTTTTATCCATTTGAGTTGCGTCAACAGAAACATTCAATTAATTTTTGACGTTGGGAAATTTTTAACCACTCACAATTTGATGCGTTCAAAGTACAGTTCCAAACAATTTTCTTTTTGTCGTTATGAACATGACTCACAGTAGTTCTCTTATACATCCACACACAACATGCTAACAGTAAGAGGGTTGTACATTGACAACTTGCCCAGACCTTACTCCTGCCAGAAGACGAACATGCATGTTCAGATATAAAAAAACGGTGGTCATTCTGAGATCTGAGAAACGTTTTAATACTTCCGTATTTTTTTTTATCAAAGACATGCAGAATGTTGCCCCGTTCCTTATTTTCATTTACAAACGTGACACCTGTCACTCCAATTCACCAGTGATATGAATTAATGTGCCTGATTTGGAATTTACACATCCATTTTCCACGATTTTAATAATCTGCCATTTAAAATCCAGAACTAATTTTGGTGGGTTACATATATTTTCACCGTCAAAATTTCCATCCGTGTTCAGTTGTATTCATACATTCGTTTTGAAGGATGCTTGTCAATGGAAATTGCGAAATAAATTTTTGTACATACCATAATATATAGTTCACTTCAGATTATCTAAAAGTTCATTTCAGGAATTCTGGTAATACATTTAATAAACAAACAGTAGATTTCAAGCTTGCAATTTTATTCTGAACCACAAGCAAACAATAACATTAACTTAACTTAATTTAGAAAAAAATACGCTTTGAATGTTCAATTCAACAGTATTAAAAAAATGAAGATAAACATTGAATCAAAATCACTCTCCTCACATTTTTCACTCTCTCAAACTTGATTTGAGGTGAGCGATTTTCCACTCGCCTCCATTTTGCTCCCATTCGTCACTGAATTTGGGAAAGAAAAGTGGTGCAAAAGCACCCCAAAAAAATAAGCCAAAACTGAATCGAGTGCAACCGGCGCACACCCAGTAGGGAACACTCTTCTCCTTGTACTAATCCACGGCTTCCGGAACCAGTGCGCAAATGTATAATCAATATGTCTTTCTAATTTTTTTGTGCCACCTTACAGGTTTCTTCACTATTCAGACATACAGGGCTGTGTTTTTATATATTCTCTTGATTATTCACTGTATTTTTCGTGATAAATCTTCATACCGATTTCGTGCGCGATTTTTGCGTATCATGCTGTTTCGGTCTCTTGTTTGGGTTCTGCTTTTAACTGAGTTTGGTGTCAGCTGGGGGCGGTTGTGGCAGTTTTTCTCCCCTCTGTTGAGGGTAGAATTTCTGCCAGTTCCCTATTGGCTGTTGGGGTACTTTTCTGTTCCCATCGGGCCTTTGTTTCCTACCACCTTACTCTGGTAGTTGGGGGTGTTGTGATTTATTTTTCCTTTGGGTTCACCTTCCCATCTATATTGCTCTCACCCGGTATGCCTAGGACAATAACTTGCGCAGGGCTTATATTTCGACGAGAATCCGAGAATCGATTCGCACAAAGATTCGCGCAATAAAACCGTCAAGAATCCATGTAGATTCTCGCTGCACCTCTGCTAGGATTCGCGTGAAAAAAAGTTGGGCCAATTTAACCCTTTAACTAACGCAGCGGCAACAAATTAACCAATAGAAGGCTAACATGGCCTGAAATATCCTGACACTTTGTCAATAAAACCTTACAAATATGGCTGTCCTTGGAACCGGCTCATTGAGCCGGTTCCAACGACAGCCATATTTGTAAGATTTTATTGGTAAATATTGTTCATTTAATTATTTTTTATCATTTATTTATTATTTATTGTTTAAAAATTATCAAACTTAGTTTTAAAAATTAAAAAAGTGTGTTGGGTGAAAGGTTAACATGTGCTATCAGTATACAACAGTGGTTCAACCATGGTGGCGTCATGGGATCCTGGGACACTCATAGTAGGTATGGATTCTCGCAACCATTTTCACGAGAATCCAAATGGATTCTCACAGATTTTGACGAAATATAAGCCCTGCTTGCGGGCAATTTTTGTTGTCTTAGCATGTTAAGGTTTCCCATTATTCATGCTCTATTTTATTTGGGTGTTCTATTGAAAGACCCTGTGGGCTGGGTGGTCTTCCACCTTTTGGTCTTCCGTCTGTTGTGTAGTTCGGGCATGTGACGTCTTCTTCCCATGCCCACGGGAAGGGGAACTCTGTCATTCGGGGCCTGCCGATTCGACTCTGGAGAGAGTTATACCCCCTCCTGGGGGTTTTGCAGTCTTTTTATGGCGTGGATACTGCGATAGCTGCTGACTTTCTAGATAAGAGATGCCTGGTTCTGGGACTACTGTCCTCTTCCAGTCGACAGCTGAGGCTGTCACTAGGATTGTGACTCCTTTTTTGGTGCCATGCTCGGTTGCTCTCGCCGCTTTTCTGCCTTTGTCATTGGCTACTAAATTATCCACTCCTGCTGCTGCTCTGTTGGTGACATCATCAGTCTCTGTTTCAGGCAGCCTCGGCATATCCCTGCAGGGATTTCTGCTTTTTGGACGTGGGATATCAGCCTCAACCTTCCCTGGCTTCAACTCGGCGAAGTCGGAAGTGGTTGCTGGCCAATCCCTCTGCTGTGGTCTCTCAGCCGTCAAGCCTAGCAGGTTTTGATTTGGATTCAGATGTCCATGGTGGGGTCACCATGAACTCTGTTGCGCTTACGTCCATGCACTCTGGTCCTTCGGCCAGTTTTGCACCGGCGCATTTTTGTGCAGCCTGGACCTTCTGTCCCTCAGAGGTCCACGGCAACTCTCCTGAGTTCCCGCACTTCAGATCCTTGGGGTATTTCATACCCCTATAAACATCTGTATTCAGATGTTTCGGCTGCCACCCATCGCCCCACGTCGTGTGTTCTAGAGGATTGTGACCTTTCGATGGTTCAAAGGGTCAGATGTGAAGCCACTTTGTCGGGCCGTTCCCATGTGGAGCCGGCAGATATGGGTTTTGAGCTTAGGGAGGGCCCTCCTTGCTCATGCAGGTTCTTTCTAAGAGCCTTCCCGTTGCCTCCACTGAGGCTTCTAGTGGCTTCCAGATGCCCTCCGCAGTCCTGCCTCCCGGGATTGGAAGCAGGCCACTGCTTTCTGACCCTCCTGGTGTTCCTACACCATGGAGGCATCGGCTGGTATATCCGACATGGGCTATGTGTCTTCCGACTCAGGCGATGGGTCAGACACATCTGATGTTGAGAGACATCAGTCTTCTGACTTGGGGGCAGCTCTTGACTTTGTGTTTGAGTTTCTTCATACCGTCAGACCAGCCGGAGGTTTCAGCCAGGCTACGATCATCGGTTGCACACCTGCAGCCTGTGGAGCAACCTGCTTCTGGGCTCCTTCAACCGTACCAGTCGGTACAAGTTGTCGAAGCTTTTGCAACATTGGACTCAAAGCTGAGTTCCAAGGCTATAAAGACTTTGTTCTTCACTAGGCTGATACCTTTTTGCCCCCTGTGCATTTTCGTTTCTAAGATCCTGCCAATCTGTCAGTCTGCAAGACTTTGACGGTCTTGTATCAGGACTCCAAGCCTAAGTCGTCCGTTATTCCTATGGTGACTTTGGAGTCCATGTTGGGCTTATCCAGAGAGATGCTAGGTATGCTTTCTCTCTCAGATAATGTCATCTCTGTCTTAGTTGCTTATCTGCCTCCAGATAAGTTTGATGACATACAGGCTGACTTGCGTGTGATCTCTAAGACGCTCATGTATATTACTCACAGGCATACCTGTAACATGGCTAATTTGGAATTAGTTTGCTGGGTTGCTGTGTTGGTCACAAGCTGTTCTCTTTCTGAAGGGCAGGGTGCTGCACTTTGATCTGCTTCTTTGGTGGGTCTGCTACAGTTCCATGATTCTGTGGCGATTTGCTCCAGGATAACATGCATCATTCCAAAGATCAACTGCTGCTTCGCCAGCTTGATCTGCCTTCTGTTGGAGGCCAGGGCCATTTCAAACCTAACAAATGCCCTTCAGCTTCCTCTGTGAAGCCAAGGGCTGATCCTCCTGCTTCTGCTTCATCCTCTTACTCACGTGGTAAGGGTAAGCGTCCGTAGTCCAGAGGGAGGTCACAGGATCCTTCATCTAGCAAAGGAGGTGGTTCCTCCTCTCACGGGCCCCGCCAGGGCTCGAAATGAAGGTCCTCACCACGATTCGTCCCAGGTTGGAGGAGGGATATCCGAGTTTGCAGACCATTGGGCCACGATCACATCCGATCCTTGGGTGTTAGATGTTTGGTCCAGTCTGCGGATATCCTTTCAGAGGCACCCCACTCTGTCAAGAGTGCCTCTTCCAACCCAAGTTCCTTTAGACGTATCATGTCGGGAACTTTTGATCACGGAGATAGACGATCTCCTGCCAAAGAGTTCGATCGAGTTCATCAAGAACATTCATTCAGTGGGATTTTATTCCCTCCTGTTCTTGGTGCAAAAGAAGGATGGACGACTCCGACCGGTTATCACAGTGGTGATTCCCCGGGCAAGGGCTTACTCCCTGACACTGTTCTAGTCCGGGACAACTCGGAGAATTCTCCGGCTGCTCAGTCTCTGCGGTTCGGTGTGAATCTCATTCCTCTAGGTCGTCCACATGTCAGACCTCTCTAACACTTTCTCAGTTGTTGGAGGCCGAATGTTGATCCTCTGAATCTGGTGCTTCAGTTACAAGCATCTTTTCATCGTCACCTTCTTCCCTGGATGGATGTTTAGTGGATTATGCAGGGAGTTCCATTGGACTTGCCCATGTCAGACAACTGATGCCAGCAATCTCGGATGGTGCAGGACATTGGATCCTCTGGTCTTTCCCTTCACGGTGTATGGGACCAAGATCAAGCAGCTCTTCACTTCAACCAGAAGGAGCTTCTTGCTATTCTTCTGAGTTTCCGGCAGTGGATCCCCCGCCTTTCGAATCATCATGTCCTGTTGTCCAACAATTTGACAGTGGTCGCTTACATTTGGAACCAGGGCAGCACGCACTCAGCTTCCATGTACAAATTTGCTTGGGATCTTCTACTGCTCGCTCAGGATGTCAATGCCAGGGTGGTGATTCGTCACATTCCCGGTCGTCTGAACGTCCTAGTCGACTCCTTGTCCCGATGGGACAGGTTCATTTCCACTGAGTGGATGCTTCACAGGGCAGTATTCCAGTTGCTTTGCGATCTCTGGGGTCGTCCCCGCATCAATCTTTTTGCGACCCGTTGGAAACCTCAGGTGTACACTTTCGTGTTCACGTGTCTAGATCCTCTGGCTTTTGCCTTGGATGCTCTGTCACGCAATTGGAATAGTCTAGTTGGCTATACCTTCCCGCCGGTTCCGATTCTGCCTCAGCTTCTAGCCAAGATACGAACCTGCAATTGTTGAATCATTCTGATCGCTCCCCTGTCGCCTCAGCGGGTGTGGATCAATCAGCTCTGCTCTCAGTTGGTGGTAGTTCTGGCACAACTCCCTCTACGCCATGGTCTTCTTTGCCAAGGTCATCCAAGGAGTTTTCACGTCGACCTGACTTCATTGTGCCTTCACGCATTTCTTTTGTCAGGTCCTGTCTTCTCCGTAGAGGTTTTTCGAGACCAGCAGTGGAGTGCCATTCTTCTTCAAGGCACCACTCCACTGGTTTAGCCTATGTGGCTAAATGGAAGTTCTTCTGTCGATGGTGTGCTGATAACTCAGTTGATTATGCCGATCTTTCGATAACACAGATTACAGAGTTTCTGGTATATCTGTTTTGATTCTCAGGGTCTCCAACCTGTTACCATCTAAGGGTACAAGTCCATGCTTTTGGAGACCTCTTTGTGTGTGGGAAAGCGTCATATCGGCAATAATCCGTACCTCTCCAAGCATATTCGGCACTTTTCTTTGAAAAGGCCTAGGACTTTGCAGCTTACCTCAAGATGGTATCTTTCTTGGGTGCTGCTTTGCTTGGGGAAGGGGGAGGGTGGGGGTTGCCATTCGAACCTTTATCCCAGGTGGATATGCATTTTCTCTCATACAAGACGGCTTTTCTGATGGCTTTTGCCTCAGCCAGAAGGGTTTTCTTTTTTCAGGAGTTCCCCCAACAGTGTTACTTTTTCCACTGATTGCTCCTTTCTGGCCAAGAATCAGATGCTAGAAACTACTCAGCCTCCACTCTGTATCAGGGCTCTTCCTTCTGCTGAGGATAATCGCCCTTTGCTTTGTTTGGTTCGTGCAATTTTGCATTTACCTCAACCGGACGCAGTTCATTAGGAAAGAAAGGAAAAGATACATTTCTGTCTCTTATCCCTGATCGACAGAAGATCTCTCCTCAATCCATTTCTAGATGGATTATGCTAACTTTGTCAGTTGTCGGATGTTATGCAGGCAGCCTGTTGGAGAAATGCTTCTACTTTCTCCACCTATCTGCGTCAGTTGCAGGAGCAGTCTGAGAACCTTTTTTCTTTAGGCCCTCTTTTCTTTTTCTCTGGCTGTCCTCAACCCTAGCCATTAGGGTTCTTACAAGGTCAGTTTCAGCCCTGTTCTTGGTACTGTCTCTTCTGTCTGTGTGTCACACAGGGTCATATGCCTCATCTTCCATATCATTTACTAATGGTTGTAAAGCTATGGTTTTATAGGCCTGGGGAACTCTTCTTCTGTACACGATTCCAGCGCAGTCAGGTTATGCTTGGGTGGGTTACGTGATTCCCTCCTCCTGTTCTCTATTCAGCCTGTTGTAAACAATTGTGAGGTAGGTTGATGAGAAATTTAAATTTTATAGTAAATTTCCTTTATTATTATACCTTACGCAATTGTTTGTTGGAGGCCCTCCCATGTTCTTTTTCGGGTAAGAATCCTTCCTACCCACTAATTACATAACTCCAATGTTGGCGGATTCAGCAGAATGACACATTGGTTATACGTCTGCACACTGGTTCCAGAAGCCGTGGATTAGTACAAGGATAAGAGTGTCCCCTACTGGGTGTGCGGCGGTCATACTCGACCCAGTTTTGGCTTATTTTTTCTTTGTGCTTTTGCACCACTTTTCTTTCATAAATCGCTTGGGAAAGAAGAAAATAGAGAGTATTTTTTCCAAGTTAGGGACTTCCACTGTTGTGCAAGCCTGTTGTAAACAAGTGCGGTAGGTATAATAAGAAAGGAAATTTACTATAAAATTTAAATTTTTGGGAAATAAGTATACTGAGTTAATTTCCAGTTCATATCGAGTGGGAAATTTGAACTTTTGAGCTTTCCATGTGAGAAAATTTTGAAATCCTAGTTTTAGGCCTGATAATACATATAGTTTTGGCCCAACAAAGAAGATCTTCTGTTTCACAGGCCATTTTTTTGTAAAACTGCATATGGGTGGACATTTTTATTTAATTTTTTATTAGCTCACCTAAGTGAAGCTCAAGGGGAGCTTCACTAATCACTTTCTGTCTGTCATCTGTCGTCCATCTGTCCGTCGTCCGGTGTTAACTTAACGCATCATCAAATTCATCCTCTGGGGACCTCATTCTGCAAATGTCGGACTGCTTATTTTCAGGCGTGTATGATGGAAGTTTTGTTACACTGTTACTCTGAACTTTTTTTCAAATGACGGAAAATCGAAACAGTAATGTAAATATACAGAATCAGAAATTTTGTGGTGTGTTTTTTTCTTCTTTTTTTTTAAAAGATTCCTGCTATTTTTGAAAATATCTTCAAAAGGTGATTCTTGCAATGTTGTGATTTTCATTTTTGGCAATATCACTATTACGGTGTAAAAATAACAATAATGGTAACAGAAACAAATCTGAAAATCAACAACAATAATTTGAATTAAACTATTCTAAAATTTAATAACAAAAATAATTTGATACAAAATGTATATAAAATCTTTTCCACTGTTTGGTTTACATAAAAATAAAACAGAAATACTTATCAGTTAATCAAAAATAAAGTTCAATAGAATCCAGTAATCCTGTGATGAAGAAACTTTCCAGCTGGTATTATAATGTCCAAGAATGTGTCTGCAGAAACAGTATCCAATAATTTGTAATAAAATGTTCACTCGGATATTTCAGTAGTCCCCAATATATTCCAATAAAGCACTCAGCAAAATTCACATGGAATTAATATCCATTAAGTATTGGCTCCACAGGTAGTTTTAAAATATTCCAGTAGAATCCTTCTATAAAAATCCAGTGTCTTGTAATAATAATCTCCAATGTTCAATGAATGCTGAATGTATAAACAAATAATTTCACTTCTCAGTGATGTCTATATGAAAAGAAAGCCTGAATTCTGTTGATGGAGGTTATTTATATAGTCTTCAAATAGAAGGTTCCAGACTAAGAAATTTCTCCTATGTTCTATTGTTCTGTTAATTATGGTTGGCTGAATAAAGTCACCTCATTTAGTGGCTAAATAAAGTCACCTCATTGAGCTTCTAGATGATTCTGTCTAATTTCAAGTAAATATGTATGACCCAGTTAACCCTTTACCCAATGAATTGCCCACAGCCGCCCATGTAATATGCAAATTCAGCAGCTGAAAAAAATATTATTTTTCAAAAAATTTCAACAAAACCATATCATGTGACCCCTCTTTGGAACAAGCTCGTTCCAAAGAGGGGTCACATGATATGGTTTTGTTGAAATGTTCTGAAAAATTTTTAAAAATGTTATTTAAAATAATAAATTTTGAAATCGTTTGCATTGGGTAAAGGGTTAAACAATCAGTGAGCTACAGTAAGCTAAAAATAGATTCTGTGTAACAGAATATGTAAACATCTTGGTTGAACATAAGCTCCGAGCCGCAAACCTCAGACCATGTTACCGTCAATTCATCACAATAACTTATAATGTTCAATGAATGCATAAACAAATGACTTCTCAGTGTTCTGTAAATGAATAGAATGCTTGAATTCTGTTGACAGAGTTATTTATGTAGTCTTCAGATAGAAAGTTCTAGAATAAGAAATTTCTCAAATGTTCTATTGTTCCATTAATTATGACTGGCTGAATAAAGTCACCTCATTAAGTGTCTAGATGATTCTGTCTTATTTCAAGTAATCATGTGTGATCCAATTAAACAAACAGTGAGCTAAAAATAGATTCCATGTAACTGTATCTGTAAACATGTTGATAGATACATTCAAAGGTCACACAGTGTAAATATCTGATCACACAAGCCAGAGACTGCTTATTAAAAGAATAAAAAAAAGACCTTAGAAAATATTAATTGTGTATAATTATTAACCAAGACATATGAATTCTGATATTATAATAGGGGCAGAGCTCACTGAGCGCTGTCAAACAAGGTATATTTTGTTAAATATCAAACTGCATTATGGGAAATATTTGCTGCTGAAACATTTGCCATTTTGACAGAGTGCAGAGGGTTAAGCCAAAATGGATAATCCATGGATTTTTTGGTTGTCTGCAGGGGCTGATTATGGGACCTTTTTCCAATAGAATTTGGTCATGATTATTTCCCAACCCTAAATTTCCCAATCTCAGTCCCCACGCAAACAAAAATTTAATTCTCAATTGGTGTCCTGAACTGGGCTGTCAAAAGCCATTTGAAAACCAATAATATCAACTTACCAAAGCTTAGAAAGGGCAAACAACATGTTATTCTTTAACCCTGAACGACCTTGTTCCGTCTTTGATCACTGCAACAAAGTAAATACCACAACAGGCAGTCATTAGATACTCTTTGAGGTTGCATTTGAAAAACCTTGTCAGTTGTTTCAAGGCAAGTCTTGGCTGCCTGTTTAGGCAGCCAAGACTTTTCTAGACACAACTGCAAAACCACAGAATGTCAACTGTTGAAAGGTAGCAAAATGCATAAATATCTTCTTCATTAAATATTAATTTAATTATCATTTTAGTGTAAGAACAATTTATTTAATAGAGATTACAGAGACTGATGATTATTTCATGCAACTGTTTGTTATAAAACTTACTACATGTGATAGCTTCTGTATTAATGTTATTAGTTCAGTTCAAAGTTAATATTTCTTATTCTTTGTGTGTTACAAAACAAAAGTTTCCAAGTGGAGCCTTCCCCTGTGGAAACCTCAGGAAGTGAAGCAGTGCTTGTTTACTGTGGTAAACAAGCTCTGTTTAGTGGTAAAACTAGAGCTGTAGGTTTTTAAATTTCTTGTTCGGTTTTGGTTTTTCAGGTGGAGTAAAACCTCGGTTCGGTTCGGTTTTCGGTTTGTTCATGAGGCCAAATAAAATTCAATAAAACTCATTCTTATGTCCGGAGTCATAACTGAATAGCAGTGAAATTGAATGAAACTCAATGAATGCCGAAATAAGCTATAATACATAAAGAATCAGGAAGGCCAATATAATAATTACCTAAATATACAGAACTTTTATTGTGCTTGGCCATTTTTCGAGGTCTGACACCTACACGCAACTTGAGGAAAGCTGAAAACACAATTAAACTGAAATGTCGGAAATTCACAGAATGTAGCCTTCCCAGAGTAGTGAGAGTACCCAGACACTGCCATTGGCAGTGTCTGGGTACTCTCACTACTCTGGGATGGCTACATTCAGTGAATTTCTGCATGTAGCCTTCCCAGAGTAGTGAGAGTACCCAGACACTGCCATTGGCAGTGTCTGGGTACTCTCACTACTCTGGGATGGCTACATTCAGTGAATTTCTGCAGCAAGAGAGTATTTAATAAAAAACGAAAAACCTTAGATTACTGGATGTCGACGGTTTCGGTTTCGGTTTTTTAAAAAAAATTAAAAACCTTGGTTCGGTTTCGGTTAACCTACAGCTCTAGGTAAAACGGGACCCAGTCACCAATGCATGGGGTGGAAGTCCTTTAAAATGTGCAACCTGGATATAAGCAATTGACTAAGCTGGACGTTATCCCCATGTGCGGTCATGATTAGCCATTGTGCAGAAATATGTGACCTTAACCCTTTACCTAACATGAAAAGCAGACGACACTTAAAAAAAAAAAATTCTTCAATAACTAATTTTTTTCATTTTTATGTGCACCCATACTATGTATGGTACACATAATGCCGGCATCCGGGATGACCATCCGTCGTTCGTCCATCCTTTGTCCGTCCGTCTGTCCGTCCATTTCTTTGTCATTTGATAACTTGAAAAATATTGCTTGGATTGTCAAGTTACTTTATATTTGTGTTCAGGTTACTGATGTGCCGAGCTGTATAGTTTTTAGTGTAAGTCGGATAATTTGATCCCGAGATATTAACCCTTTATCCTTCAAATTGAAAATTCCTCCAATCCCTTGGGCATTCGATAACTTGAAAAATACTTCTTGGATTGTCAAGTTACTTTATATTTGTGTTCAAGTTACTGATATGCCAAGCTGTATAGTTTTTGGTGTAAATCTGTTATTTTGATCCTGAGATATTAACCCTTTATCCTTCAAATTGAAAATTCCTCCAATCCCTTTGGCATTCGATAACTTGAAAAATATTACTTGGATTGTCAAGTTACTTTATATTTGTGTTCAGGTTACTGATGTGCCGAGCTGTATAGTTTTTGGTGTAAATCTGATAATTTAATCCTGAGATATTAACCCTTTATCCTTCAAATTGAAAATTCCTCCAATCCCTTTGGCATGAGATAACTCAAAAAATATCAATCCGATTGTCATGTTACTTTATATATTTATTCAGGTTACTGATGTACTGTGCTGTATAGTTTTTTATGTAAATCTGATAATTTGATCCGGAGATATTAACCCTTTATCCATCAAATTAGACACTCCTCCAATCCATTTCTATATGTACCCATACCTTGTATGGTGTACATTATTTCAGCATCCGTGGTGGCCCTCCGTCATACAGCTTTCTACTAAATGCACGTATGGGTACACATCTGACGATTTCATCGGCCTATTTTTTGTCTCAAAAACATAGGTTATGACCCCTCATTGGAACGAGCTTGATGAGCTTGTTCCGAGGGGTCATAACCTATGTTTTTGAGAAAAATAATGAAAATTAATTGGCGATTTTTGAGAATAGCTCTGGCCAGTTTTGGCCGTTACTATGGGTAAAGGGTTAAACACCAATAGATAAGTAAATAACTGGAGCGTCAATGACACACATTTTCCCAATCACAATGACTTGGGAAAAGCGGTCATATTATGTAATCAGTTTGTCTGTTCATCCATCTGTCCATCCCTTAACATTTTGGGTTTCTGACCAATAACTCCAGCTTGGATTATTGGTCTCAACCAAAGCTGGTATGTGTATTACTCAGCTAGTAATACAGGCCAAGTTTGAAGATGGCTTCCGTCCAATTATTTTTACATGAGTTACAGCCCTTTTCCGACTTAGAATTCCACTGTCTATTAACAATTCTGGTTCCCGACACGTAACTCCAACTTGGATCAGAATTCCACTGTCTATTAACATGTTTGGTTTCTGACCGATAACTTCAGTTTGGATCATTTGATCTTAACCAAAGTTGGTATGGGTATTTCCATTCTAATAATACAGGCCAGATTTAAATATGGGTCCTCATTTAATAATTTTTACATGAGGTGCAGCTAATGGGCTAACAGGTGTATTTAGCCACGCCTGGCAGTGCTCTTGTTCAATGATGGGAGAAGAATTCCAAGAGTCATTGTGTTTGTAATTTTTGCAAAGAATGTTCAGAAGTCAATAAATGAGAAGCTGATAAAGTTGTATTTTATTGACTGGAAAATTATCTGGTCTTGGATAAGGGTTTGTGGCAGACTTGAGATAGTCCAATCCCGCCATAATATTATTGAATTCTTTTTCTCACTAAATTGAATTATACCGATTTCCTGTGTGGAAGTTCTGATAAAATTCTTTATTGGTTCCCTTGTGCTCATTAGTTGAAGTCTTTTCTATGGTTCCATTAATTGCAAATTAATACAAGACCTTTTTTTCATTGATGTAGATCTAAATTTAAGCATGTTCTATAATTTGTAGCCCTCAAGTTAAATGCCATTTACTGTGTTCAAGTGTACTGGTTCTTTGTAGCTTTAAAATTTCCTACAATGGTATTTCAGCATTCATATATCCAGTAACTAGGTTAGTGGTGATTAACCCTTCACATAATTAGTAGAGTGCTAAATTATTTTTGGCAGTCAAAACTGACCTTGGGTTGGGGTCAATGATTATTGCTTCCATGACATAACACGGCTCCATTTCCAAAATCATTTCATCGTTTGTGTTTCTCCCATACTCTTGATGTATGTTCGTTTGCTTGTGATATGCTCATCAAGTGGAAATGAATGAATACAAGCTTGCATTGCTTACTGCCGAATGCATATATTCTGTGAACTATTTTACATTTTGAGTTTACAAAATAAAATATTGTTTAAACTAAGGCCACACAAAGTAGATCTTCTGTTTCTCAGGCCTTTATTTGTAAAATTGCATGCGGGCGAGCGTTTTTTTATTTTATTTTTTATTTAGTAATTACTTCTTTGCCATCAAAAGTTCATGTTCTTGGTTCAAGTTTTAGGCCTCAAAGTCTACAGAATAGCATGGGTGGTGGTGTATTTCATCCCCTGAGTGCAAGAAGGCTTTGCAATGCTAAAGCATTGCCAAGCCTTCTTGCACTCAAGGGACAAATTCATCAATTTTTTCAACTTGGGTAAAATATCAGACATTAACGATTTAATTTTTATTTTTTTTAAGTTTAGATTGGTTATAAAAAGAGAGCATGCGGCAGCCAAAAGGACCATGCGGGAGGGCCTGAGAAACAGATTTTTTATTTTTTTAGGCCTAAACAGACCTTTAAATTAATGTATTTTGAGCTCACCATTTTGCCATAATTTGGGCACATTACCTCACTGCATGCCACTGGAGGATATTCCTGCCCAAGACAGAATTCTAGTTGTCACTGAAATAAGTAAAAATTTAATCATATCCCCCCCCCCCCCCCCCCCCCCCCCCCCCATGCTTCCACTGTAAATTGAACAGATTTTTTCACCAATGATTTCTGTAGTTAAATTTAGATGAAGTTTTTATCAATCCTAGTCATGGCTGCTGTGAAGCAGCCATGACTAGATTTGATGAAAAATATCGTTAAGATACTCTGCAGATTAAGAGTTAAAGCCAGAAATAACAGTCTTATCCTGTTATGTTTTACTGCCATTCCTTTCTTTGTGTTTGTATGGTCATATTATGATGAAGGTTATTCTCAAATGTAGAAGAGGCATAGAGCACACCTTCTCTAATTTAGGCACACCTGTAAATGGTGTGAAATTGTGGTAATACAAAGGCCTGGTGAAAATGTCTTGTGTATTTGACCTCAATATGTGGGAGAGTGTCTGTCTAAAGGTAGGAAAATCTATAAAGATGAAATAATTTTATTTCAAAGATAATATGAAACACATCCACAAAATATGAAACCTTTAAGTTGTTGAGTGCTGGAAGCCCATATTTGGGCTTTACTCTGAAGTGCAGGTAATGCAACTTAGGGATTATGAATTCTCTGAATGTGCCTCAGATTATCTTGAAGTGAATTTATTTACTCTGTATGGATATGCCTTGTGACAATTTATGTTAGAGTGCCTATAGGCACTCTAACATAAATTGTAACAAGGCAAAGACATGTGAATAAAGTTTGATTACTAAAAATAATTCAGCACTCTACCAGTTAAGTTGCAGGACCTGCACTATAGAATGGAGCCCAGATATGGGCTCCTAGTACAAAGCCAATTAAGGTAATGGTGATACTTACAAAAATCGTTGGTCAAATTTGATTATTGATTGAATTTTTAACCCCAATCATATATTGTAATCTCTCATTGGAATGGGCTTAACTGGTTAGGTGCTAAATTATTTTTCAAAGGTGAAAATAAAGATGAGTGTAATTTTCACTACATTAACATCAATAGCATCTACACCCATGCCGCCACCCATGCTAATTTCAGTCTCACTTGTCAGTACAGTGGAGCCCACTTAATTGGATATCTCTTAACTGAGTAACCTTGTTATTTGAATATAATTTCCCAACACAAAACCATTTATCATACCTCCGGTACAAATTTGATCTGGTAATTGAATATTGGTTATAGAGTAAACTTCTGTTAATTAAATACAGAATCTTGTAACCTGTTGAGAAATTACCCGGACTCTCCCCAGTTTTTCTTTGTTTATAGACCTATTTGGCCTCAGTACATCCAATACAGGCATTTAATCTATTATACCTTGTTTGACAGAGCACATGGAGCTCTGTCAAACAAGATATAAAAGAATGAATGCTAAGTTTATCTCCAGAATACAGGAAAGTGACACAATCCCTGTTAATTGAATACTCTTGTTACCTGCGTCGCCAGCGGCAGAGCAGGTCTAGTAACCGCTTGACTCCGTCCGTCAGTCCGTCTGTCCGTCAGTCAGTCTGTCCATCCGTCAGTCCGTCCGAAACACTTTTTCTGTCAAAGTTTTCTTGGCTTCTATGAAATTGAATGATTTTATATTTGGTCTGCTGCTTCATAATGATGAGTTATATCGTGTAAGCAATTTTCAGATCTGCCGTGCAGCCACTTCCTGTTTGCCGATACTTTGAAATTTTACTGTACCCACTGAACATTGAAATTTTCCGTCAAGGTTTTCTCGGCTTCTATGCAAGGGATTGATTTTATATTTGGTCTGCTGCTTCATAATGATGAGTTATATCGTGTAAGCAATTTTCAGATCTGCCGTGCAGCCACTTCCTGTTTGCCGATACTTTGAAATTTTACTGTACCCACTGAACATTGAAATTTTTCGTCAAACTTTTCTCGGCTTCTATGCAAGGGATTGATTTTATATTTCATCTGGAGCCTGATAATGATCAGTTGTATTGTGTATGCAATTTTCAGATCTGCCATGCAGCCACTTCCTGTTTGCCGATTCATTTGCATGCAGCCACGCAGGTCCAGACCCGGTATTGGTCTTGGCTTGTTAACTGAAGAATTTTCATTGGTAAAGAGGCTATTCAATTAACAGGGTTCCACTGTACCACTATTAAAAGCAAAGTTTAAAGTTTCCAAACAATGCCGCAATGAGCTGTTACTAGCGGAGTTAGCCATGTGCAGTACCTGGGAACATATTCTTGCACACATTTTGTTTTTGAGCTATAATCCTTGCTCGGTAATATTCCAACTACCTCTTTAACCCTTTACCTAACATAAAAAGCAGATGACACTTGCAATCAAAATTATTGAATAATTAACTTTTTCATTTTTTGTGTCAAAAACATGCTTATGACCCCGCATTGGAACGAGATCAATGAACTAGGTTTTTGAGGCAAAAAAACGAAAAAATAATGAAAATTGAATGGCAATTTTTGTGAATAGTGCTGGCCGGTTGTGGTTGTTGCATTGGGTAAAAGGTTAACCCTTTACCTAACGAATCACCCCCCATCCGCCCATGTAATATGCAAATTCAGCAGTTGAAAAAATATTAATTTTTAAAAAAATTTCAACAAAACCATATCATGTGACCCCTCGTTGGAACGAGCTCGTTGAGCTCGTTCCAACGAGGGGTCACATGATATGGTTTTTGTTGAATTTTTTTTTTAAATTTGAAAAAATGATTTTTAAAATAATAAATTTTGATTTCGTCTGCATTGGGTAAAGGATTAAGACTTGCCTTTTGAGTAAGGTATGCCTTGATATAGTTGGAATATTTTATCAGTCAGGACTTGTGCTTCAACTGTTCAGTTTGTGAAATACGTGGGCCGATCCTGCCATTTCATAAGGTAAAGGGGTAAAAATATCAGGGCCATGTCATTGTCCCTTTCACTTTTTAATATAAAGGGGTCGTGGTGGCTCAGTAGGTAGAGGTGCAGGCTGCAAGCCGAGAGGTCCTCGGTTCGAATCCCACTTGCGGCAACCGTGTTGTGTCTTTGGGAAAGACACTTCACCCCATTGCCCACTTGAGGGCACGGTAACACTGCGTACTAAGGCGTACTGCACGTTGATGGTGCACCTGTCTTCAACCAATGCTAACCCTGCTTGTGTGGAGTTAGTATGTTGGGGAGCTGACAGTTGCTCACCATTGCTTGGTTCTCTCCGGGTACTCCGGCTTCCCCCACCCGTAAAACTGGCATGGTCATGCTTAGCCATTGTGCAGAAATATGTGACCTTAAACACCAATAAATAAATAAATAATAAATTTTTAATATAAAACAAAGTTTAGAATGCAAGAGTCAGATGGATCTCCTTGTCATATTGCGTGTAAGATCAAATGGAACATTCCTCTGAAAAAATTTGGGGGGAGCATATAGTCCCTGCCCTGTCCATCTGTCCATCCGTCCATCGGTCCATCTGAAACAAATGGTTTGCGACCTTATAATTTTGCAGCCTTACCATATCCCATGAAATGCTGGTCAAGTTTGATTGTCATTGGTATGGCACTTACCATTACAGAGTTATGCCCCTTGAAAAGTTGCAAAATCGTAAAATCAATCATTTCCGGATAATAACTCAAGTTCACTTAGATGTATGACCTTATAATTTTGCAACATTACTACATACCATGCAATGTAGGTCATGTTCTATTTTCACTGTTATGGCATTTACCATTCCAGAGTTATGCCCCTTGAAATGTGGCAAAATGGTGAAGTGATAAAACATTTCTTCTGGTATCTTATTAAATGTATATATTATGTTTGTTTGTGTGTCCTGTTATCGCCCATATCTCAGAGACGCTTGACACTTTTGTTTCAAATTTTCAGCAATGATCAGACATTATATAGAATTAAAGCGCGTAATTTTTTTTTTTTCTTTTAAATTGAAGATGGCTAACTGGTGGCCATTTTTGTTGGAAATTGCGTTTAATTAGTTTCCTGCCAAGAACTTCTGAACGACATTTTTGATTTCAATAATTTTTGGTTTGGTGGTGTAGCAGCATAAGATTAATAACATATTATATAGCTTTTTTCTCTCACACATAAATTATGAAAATTTGATGAACTGAAGGTTTTTTTTAGCCATTATTGTATATATTATGTTGGTGTGTCCTGTTAATACCTGTATCTCGGAGTCACTTTGACCCTTTTGTTTCAAATTTTTAACATAGATCAGACATTATGTAAAATTGATGCACATCAAGTTTTGGGGAGAAAAAAATTCAAGATGGCTGACTGGCAGTAATTTTTGTTGGAAATTGTGTGTAATTAGTTTTATGCCTAGGACTTCTAAACATCATTACTAATTATACCCCCCGCAAACAAAGTTTGGGGGGGGTCTATAGGAATCGCCCTGTCCGTCCGTCTGTCCGTCTGTCCGTCCTACCATCTGTTCATCCTCGTAAGCGCAACTCCTCCTAAACCGTTTGAAGAATTTTTATGAAACTTTACACAATGGAAGAACTCCATATGGAGATGTGCATGAAGCAATATATTTCCGTTCTGACATTTCCAAGGGGAGATAATCTGTCCGTCTGACCATCCTTGTCATTTCCAAGGGGAGATAATCTAACTTATACCGTCTGTCCATCCTTGTAAGCGCAACTCCTCCTAAACCGTTTGAAGAATTTTTATGAAACTTTACACAATGGAAGAACTCCATATGAAGATGTGCATGAAGCAATATAATTCCGTTCTGACATTTCCAAGGGGAGATAATCTATATTATACCATCTGTCCATCCTTGTAAGCGCAACTCCTAAACCATTTGAAGAATTTTCATGAAACTTTACACAATGGAAGAACTCCATATGAAGATGTGCATGAAGCAATATAATTCCGTTCTGACATTTCCAAGGGGAGATAATCTAACTTATACATTTCAGGCGCGGGGGGGTATCACTTAGTGAGTTTGCTCACAGTACCTCTAGTTTCAATAATGTTTGGTATGGAGGTGTAGCAGCATATATATAAGATAAATAACATAGCATAAAGTTTTTTTCAGTCATATTTGTCCATATTATGTTTGGGTGTTCTATTACCATCTATCTCAGAGAGACTTTGAAGATGATGTTTCTAAATTTTGCCAGTGATTAGACATTATACAAAATTTCTGCATGTAATTTTTGTAAAAAAAATTCTAAGCAAGATTGTGGGCAATGGGCATTGCGCTTGTTTTTTCATCTTTTTTATCACAAATTGTTCAGAGATATTTTGATGCTGTGTTTTCAATCTTTTCAACATTCAATAGACATTACAGTACATGGAGAGTGTATTATCACTAAATCACCCGTAGAGTGGAGACTCCACCCATGCAATAATTGGAAAATTGTTGCAAAGCATAACAAGCACAAGCAAAGTTTCACCAATGGACCTCCGGGTTGAACCCGGAGGTCCATTGGCTGAAACATTGCTTGTGTTTTTTGTCGATATGTACAAAATTTGAAAGTTATAGTTTGGGTGATAACTCCTCTCTGCAGGTGATTTAGTTACAATCCACTCTCCACGTACTGTATATCTACACTTTGGTGACCTCCAGCCCCACCCTCCAGGCCATGGGGGACTATTGTCTCTTCGCAGGCGATTGGCATTGCACTTTTTTTTTTATATGGCTTAAACCATTTCACAGTTCAGCATTTGAGAAAAATCAGTATGTTGTTTCCGTTAATTTGCATTTCGGAGCTCATCTTTTGGCTGCGCAAACTTTTCACTTGTTTAAGTCAAGAGTAACATTTGATTTTCTGCAGGTAGTGTGTTCTCTAAAAAGAAAGAAAGAAGACACATTGAGATTTAAGGAGAAGGGCTCCCTGTAAAGAAGAAGCCACATTGAACAGGTAGGAGATGATTTTAGACAAGATGTGTAAAGTTCAGGCCTGGCATTCTGAAAAATGCAGGAGGGCAAAAAATCGCTCTCCTCAATCAGCTTAGGAGAGCAATTAGCTTAACACAGCATTTTGAGTATCCAGTTGAACGAACTCATTGAAACTGAAACCAACAGACTACATCAGTGATTTTATTAACTTTACTAAGGTAAAGCGAAATCTCTCAGACATCTAGATGTCTCACTCAACAACCAAACACACACTTGACAAGACCTGTGTGTGTACCCAGACCTGTTGTCCAAGAAAGTCATATGCCTACCACTACCACCTTCAACCCCCCCCCAAGGGGGTTGAAGGTGGTAGTGGTAGGCGTATGACTTTCTTGGACAACAGGTCTTCTTGATTCTACAGTCACATCCTGGTGCAAGTGCTTCAAGTGACAGGATAGTAGTAATGGTAGTATATTATAGTGTCAATATTCCTTGAATAATTACCTCTCAAACTGTGATGTCAGTTGTTGAACTTGAAACTGACAGAAAAAAAAATATTACTGTGACCCATTTTGCTTCAAATGATTGCAACAGTGTTTGGGTATGGTTGCAGCCATTACCTTTTACCACTAAACCACTTTCAAAATGAAATTACGTGATGTCATGTGTCTTCGAGGTTAAATTACATTTTTGTTTTACAACAAAAATTTAATGTGAGCATAATACATGTAATCTCAATCATCCCAGACCAAAATATTTAGGAGGGCAATTTTTAGCTCTCCTTAATTCTTTCAGGAGGGCAGTAAGGAGAGCTAAAAAATCACTCTCCTGAAATTGCCAAGCCTGAAAGTTCTAGAGTAGAGTAGTCAATTGATTATGTTGCTAACGATCGATCCAAAGTGGGGGTTGGGGAGGTCCAAGATAAAAAAAAGTACCTATTTTTTGGAACTCATTTTTCTTCTCGGGTACAGAGACCAGGAGACAGGGTATTATCTGTGATAACACATGGATATCCACAACGAAATACCCTACCCCATATATACAGCCAAGCCCAAAAATAAGCAGTCTGTCACCTGCAAAATGAGGTCCCCAGATGGGGAATTTGGTGATGCTACCCTGCACAGCAGGGTAGCATCACAAAATTTACCCTCTGTTAACCTCAGCATCAGTAAATTCCCCCTCTGGGGACCTCATTTTGCAAATGACAGGTTGCTTATAATCAGGCCTGCATACAGCCATAGATCATGTGTAGTCTCTGGTGAGCCATTATAAATTGGCTGATCTTTTTCAAAATTTAATGAGTCTCTGAAAAGTTTGTGGGAATATTTTGGTTGGAAAATATTGAAGTCATGTGCAAAGAAGTCAGCAGAGGGCCATGCTGACCTTTAAAATATTCCATGGGGATATCCCCGGATCCCGCTAAGTGTGGGATACTTACAGACGCGTAGCCAGAATATCAAAGTTAGGTGGGTAAGAGTAATATCTAGGGTGGGCATACAGAATATGATTCGCTGCATCATCCGAGCCTCTCCTGCAGTGGCAAGATGGGGGCAAGCACAAGAGTGAGTGTTCCCATTTCATTTTGGGGGGGCTAAGGGCCATTCCCCGGGAAAAAGTTTCAAATTTGAGAAAAAAGGCAACCTTTGTGTATAGCACAGGTCATTTTTTGGCTGATGTGTAAGATAAAGGCCACATTTGTGTATAGCATAGGTCAGATTTGGCTGATTCGTAAGATAAAGACCACCTTTGTGTGCAACACAGGTCAGATTTGGCTGATATGTAAGGTAAAGACCATCTTTGTGTAGAGCACAGGTCAGATTTGGCTGATATGTAAGGTAAAGACCATATTTGTGTATAGCAGAGGCCTGATTTTGGCTGATACCTAAGATAAAGGCTACCTTTGTGTATAGCACAGGTCAGATTTGGCTGATACCTAAGATAAATGCCACCTTTGTACACAGCACAGGTCAGATTTGGCTGATATGTAAGGTAAAGACCACCTTTGTGTATAGCACAGGTCAGATTTGGCTGATACGTAAGGTAAAGACCATCTTTATGTAGAGCACAGGCCAGATTTGGCCGATATGTAAGGTCAAAACCATCTTTGTGTACAGTACAGGTCTGATATATAAGGTAAAGACCATCTTTGTGTTCAGCACGTCAGATTTGGCTGATATGTGAGGTAAAGATCATCTTTGTGTATAGCACAAGTCAGATTTGGCTGATATGTAAGGTAAAGACCATCTTGAGAAAAAAGCCGCAATTCCCTTGACTGTGAGTCTGTTTGTGTCCATAATTTATAAATTGTGAAAAGCATCAATAATTAGGCCACAGTGTAGCCTAAATTATTGATGCCTTTCACGACTTATTAATTATGGACACAAATGGACTCAGAATGAATGAAATTGCTCGATATTAAAATTTCTTTACAAATGTTCCCAATATGGGTTAACATGGTTGGGAGGAGGGGGTCATGACTGAAATTTTTTTTGGGGGGGGGGTGGAGGTAGGGGGGAGGGGGCTACGCCACTGGTTACCTCCTCTCATACATGCCTCAACTCACTGCTATGCACCTCACATGAAGCTTTGCATCATGACTCATGATTGAAATGTGGTGCAGAGTTTTCAAAGGTTACAGGATCCATGTTATAATTTAATTTACAAGTAACTTTTATTATGCTCCTGGTACAGAGAATTTCATACAAAAATGTCTTACATCATACAGAGCATGAAGTGGGATATGTTGTTCTCAGAAAAAGCGTTAATGTACTGAGTATATAACAAAAAGAAAAATTCTATAATTCTATTGTCATAATTGCTTTTGGCAGATAAAGGGTTGCAGAAAAAAGTTAGAGTTTAAAAACAGAATCAGAATCATTTCACACAAAACAATTCTCACAAGGAAAAGAAAGAATTGGCTTCACGCAAATGTTTATTATGCTTCATGTCCTAGATTCTAAAAGTGGCTTTAAAAAGTCAAAATTCTCATTCTTTGCCTCCTCATAATTAGGTAGAAAACTTCACTTAACATTGTTGTCTAGTGAAGTCTTGGCTGCCTGTTTTTAACTATGAATTTACCCAATTATATCTTGTTTGACAGAGCTTATAGAGCTCTGTCAAACAAGGTATTTTTGGTTAAATATCAAAACTGTATTATGGGAATATTTGCTGCTGAAACTTTGCCATTTTGACATCAGGGAGAAGAGGGTTAACCCTTTACGCAATACCGACGATTTTAAAATTATTATTTTAAATATCATTTTTAAATTTTTTCAAAAACCTTCAACAAAACCATATCGATGAGCTTGTTCCAAAGAGGGGTCACATGATATGGTTTTGTTGAAATTTTCCGGAAAAAATAATATTTTTTCAGCTGATGAATTTGCATATATGCGGGTGGATGTGGGCAATTTGTTGGGTAAAGGGTTAATGTGGCACTACAGAAAAACACTGAAAGGAACTTAAAAAGTTTATACTCTGTTTTTATTATATCACCCCCCCCCCCCCCCCCCCCCCCCCCCCCCCCGCAAACAAGTTGGGGGGAGGGGGATATAGGAAATACCCATGTTCCGAATCACCTTGAAAAGTAATTTCCTCTCAACCTGTTAAACAAGCTTATTCCAAAAAGGTCTTAAGCTATGTTTTGATCTCTAAATTGAAAAAATAATATTTGCATGACCACCTTTGTGTAATGCATAGGCTGTGATTTGTCAGATACACAAGATAAAAAGGCCACCATTGTGTATAGCACAGCCAGATTAGGCTGATACTTAAGGTAAAGACCATCTTTGTGGAAAGCACAGCCAGATTTGGCTGACACTTAAGGTAAAGACCATCTTTGTGTATTGCACAGGCCAGATTTGGCTTATATGTAAGGTAAAGACCACCTTTGTGTAGAGCACAGGTCAGGTTTGGCTGATATGTAAGGTAAAGACTATCTTTGTGTATAGCACGGTCAAATTTGGCTAATATCTAAGGTAAAGACCATCTTTGTGTACAGCACAGACCAGATTTGGCTGAAATGTAAGGTAAAGGTCACCTTTGTGTACAGCACAGGGCAGATTTGGCTGATATGTAAGGTGAATATCACATTTGTGTACAGCACAGGTCAAATTTGGCTGATGTGTAAGGTAAAGACCATCTTTGTGTATAGCACAGGTCAGATTTGGCTGATATGTAAAGTAAAAACCAGCTTTGGGTACAGCACAGACCAGCAGACCAGATTTGGCTGAAATGTAAGATAAAGGCCTCATTTTGTGTACAGCACAGGCCAGATTTGGCTGATATGTAAGGTAAAGACCATCTTTGTGTACAGCACAGGTCAGATTTGGCTGATATCAAAGGTGAAGCCCACCTTTGTGTACAGCACAGGTCAGATTTGGCTGATATGTAAGGTAAAGACCATCATTGTGTATAGCACAGGTCAGATTTGGCTTATATCTAAGCCAAGGTAAAAGCCACATTGTGTCTAGCACAGGTCAGATTTGGCTGATATGTTATGTTAAGACCACCTATGTGTACAGCACAAGTCAGATTTGGCTGATATATAAATAAGGTAAACTTTGTGTACAGCATAGGTCAGATTTGGCTGATATGTAAGATAAAGACCATCTTTGTGTACAGCACAGGTCTGATATGTAAGGTAAAGGCCACCTTTGTGTACAGCACGGGCCAGATTTGGCTGATATGTAAGATAAAGACCACCTTTGTGTACAATACAGGTCAGATTTGGCTGATATGTAAGGAAAAGACCATCATTGTGTAGAACACAGGTAAGATTTGGCTGACATGTAAGGTAAAAACCATATTTGTATATAGCAGAGGCCTGATTTTGGCTCTTACCTAAGATAAAGGCTACCTGTGAGTATAGCACAGATCCGATTTGGCTGATACCTAAGATAAAATGCCACCTTTGTGTACAGCACAGGTCAGATTTGGCTGATATGTAAGGTAAAGACCACCTTTTGTGTACAGCACAGGCTTGATTTGGCTGATATGTAAGGTAAAGACTATATTTGTGTATAGCATAGGCCTGATTTGGCTGATATGTAAGGTAAAGACCATCTTTGTATACAGCGCAGGTCTGATATGTAAGGTAAAGGCCACCTTTGTGTACAGCACGGGCCAGATTTGGCTGATATGTAAGATAAAGACCACCTTTGTGTACAATACAGGTCAGATTTGGCTGATATGTAAGGAAAAGACCATCATTGTGTAGAACACAGGTAAGATTTGGCTGACATGTAAGGTAAAAACCATATTTGTATATAGCAGAGGCCTGATTTTGGCTCTTACCTAAGATAAAGGCTACCTGTGAGTATAGCACAGATCCGATTTGGCTGATACCTAAGATAAAATGCCACCTTTGTGTACAGCACAGGTCAGATTTGGCTGATATGTAAGGTAAAGACCACCTTTTGTGTACAGCACAGGCCTGATTTGGCTGATATGTAAGGTAAAGACCATATTTGTGTATAGCATAGGCCTGATTTGGCTGATATGTAAGGTAAAGACCATCTTTGTATACAGCACAGGTCTTATATGTAAGGTAAAGGCCACCTTTGTGTACAGCACAGGTCAGATTTCGCTGATATATGAGGTAAATAAAGACCATCTTTGTGTACAGCATAGGTCAGATTTGGCTGATATGTAAGGTAAAGACCATCTTTGTGTAGAGCACAGGTCAGATTTGGCTGATTTCTAAGGTAAAGACCATTTTGTGTACATCACAGGTCTGATAAGTAAGGTAAATGCCACCTTTGTGTACAGCACAAGTCAGATTTGGCTGATATGTGAGGTAAAGACCATCTTTGTGTATAGCACAGGTCAGAATTGGCTGATGTGTAAAATAAAGGCCACCTTTGTGTACAGCACAGGTCAGATTTGGCTGATATCTAATGTAAAGACCATCTTTGTATACAGCAGAGGTCTGATATGTAAGGTAAAGGCCACCTTTGTGTACAGCACGGGCCAGATTTGGCTGATATGTAAGATAAAGACCACCTTTGTGTACAATACAGGTCAGATTTGGCTGATATGTAAGGTAAAGACCATCATTGTGTAGAACACAGGTAAGATTTGGCTGACATGTAAGGTAAAAACCATATTTGTATATAGCAGAGGCCTGATTTTGGCTCTTACCTAAGATAAAGGCTACCTTTGAGTATAGCACAGATCCGATTTGGCTGATACCTAAGATAAAATGCCACCTTTATGTACAGCACAGGTCAGATTTGGCTGATATGTAAGGTAAAGACCACCTTTTGTGTATAGCACAGGTCAGATTTGGCTGATATGTAAGGTAAAGACCATCTTTGTGTATAGCACAGGTCAGATTTGGCTGATATGTAAGGTAAAGACCTTCTTTCTGAACAGCACAGGTCAGATTTGGCTGATATGTAAAGTAAAGACCACCTTTGTGTATAGCACAGGTCAGATTTGGCAGATGTGTAAGGTAAAGGCCACCTTTGTGTATAGCTCAGGTCAGATTTGGCTGATGTGTAAGATAAAGGCTATCTTTGTGTATACAGGTCATTTTCGGTTGATGTGTAAGATAAAGGCCACCTTCGTGTATAGCATAGGTCAGATTTGGCTGATGTGTAAAATAAATGCCACATTTGTGTACAGCACAGGTCAGATTTGACTGATACATAAGGTATAGACCATCTTTGTGTACAGCACAGGCCAGATTTGGTTGACATGCAAGGTAAAGGCCACCTTTGTGTACAGCATAGGTCAGAGTTGGCTCATATGTAAGGTAAAGGCCATCTTTGTTTACATCACGGGTCAAATTTGGCTCATATGTAAGGTAAAGACCACCTCTGTGTACAGCACAGGTCAGATTTGGCTGATATGCATGGTAAAGACCCATCTTTGTGTATAGCAGAGGTCTGATTTTGGCTGATACCTAAGATAAAGGCTACCTTTGTGTATAGCACAGGCCCGATTTGCTGATACCCAAGGTAAAGGCCACCTTTGTGTGTAGCAGAAGCCTGCTTTTGGCTGATTTGTAAGGTAAAGACCATCTTTCTGTATAGAAGAGGGCTGATTTGGGCTGATACCTAAGGTAAAAGCTACTATCTTTGTGTATAGCACAGGTCATATTTGGCCAGTAGTACATAAGTTAAATGCCAGCTGAGTTAGCATAGGCTTGGTTTGACTGATACATAAGGCAAAGGCTACCTTTGTGTATAGAACAGGCCAGTTTGGCTGAGTTAAGTGGTCAAGGATACAGCAGGCAGGTTTTTTTCTACAAAGAAGATTGCCACTTACAGTGTAAATGAGGTTGTGATCCTCCTATATAGAAAGTACATTCACACACTCTGCCACCATAGGTGTGGCTTCCTGACGGTTAGCGCAGTTCACAAAAATCAACTTTCAATTTTCAGTATTTTTTCATTAAGCCTGTTCCAATGAGGGTTCATAAGCTATGTTTTCGAAGCAATAAATGAAAAGAATTAGTTGTTTATAAGAATTTTATTTGCAAGTGTCGTCTGCCCTTTTGTGTCAGGTAAATGGTTAAGAATATCCTGTAGATAAATGAATTTTGCTAATGCCTCAGACACACTTATGAACACACAGAGTATATGCGAAGGAGGAGCAGAAAAATACTGGAGTTGAATTCTGCATACATGTGGAATGAAGTGATCATATTTTAACTCTTTAACCCTTTACCTAACGAATCGCCCGCATCTGCCTGCGTAATATGTAAATTGAGCTGTTGAAAAAATTTAATTTTTCAAAATATTTCAACAAAACCACATCATGTGACCCCTCATTGGAACGAGCTCATTGAGCTTGTTCCAATGAGGGGTCACATGATATGGTTTTGTTGAAATTTTTTGAAAAAAATAAAAAAATGATATTTAAAATAATAAATTTTGATATCGTCAGCGTTGGGTAAAGGGTTAACGTATTGGCCAAAACTGGTCAGCGCTATTCACAAAAATCACCATCCAGTTTTCATTATTTTTTTCACTTTTTGTCGAGCTCAATGAGCTCGATCCAATGAAGGGTCATAAGCTATGTTTTTGATGCGAAAAATTAAAAAAATTAGTTATTCAAGAATTTTATTTGCAAGTGTCATCTGTGTTTCGTGTAAGGTAAAGGGTTAACATTCCATTCACAAGGCTAATCCCAAGTCCATGCTGCCCCATTTGTTAGTGCACTGGACATTTAATAACAAGGTTCAAATGGGTCATAGAATTCTGGAAAAGACATTGATAAATTGTTTAATTATTATCACCCGCCAAAACGAAATTTGTGGGGGATATAGAAATGGAGTTGGTTCATTTGTTCATCCGTCTGAGCAAACAAATCAGGTTTATGAGCTTGGTTGTTGGTACACAGCACTGTTATAGTATCTGGAGAGTGGATTGTAACTAAATCACCTGTGGAGTGGAGTTATCACCCAATCTATAACTTTCAAATTTTGTACATATCGACAAAAACACAAGCAATGTTTCAGCCAATGGACCTCCGGGTTTAACCCGGAGGTCCATTGGCCGAAACTTTGCATGTGCTTGTTATGCTTTGCAACAAATTTGCAATTATTGCTTGGGTGGAATCTCCACTCTGCTGGTGATTTAGTGATAATACACACTCCACGTACTGTGTGTGTCTAGTCTAATTTATGTGACTAGCCACATAAAGTTGAACTAACAAATGACGTTTATGTGTCTCAAATGTGAGTTATGTGGCTAAAATGGTTTATGTGGCTAAAAAGTGACAAAAAGTGGGTACTGTATTTTCAGGGATTTTATGTTTGCAAGCCTGGAAATAAGCAATCTGCCATTTGCAGAATGAGGTCCCCAGAGGGTGAATTTGCTGATGCTATCCCATACAGTTGGTCAATTTATCCTCTGGGTACCTCTTTCTGTTTAGGCTTGAGACCTTGATTCAGATTGAGGTTCACATAGGGTAAATTTAGTGATGCTTCCCTGCTGTGCAGGATAGCATCACCAAATTCACCTTCTGTGAACCTCATTTTGCAGATGACTGTCTGCTTATTTCCAGGCTTGTGTTAGGGTTAGGGTTAGTAAGCTGAAAGGGTTAAGGTTTGCTTGTACCCGGTGCTTCATTGATTAAGTTTTTTATGATTATTCCTATAATTAGCATTTAATATTATTGTGTCCCTGGAAATCAAGCCAGAAAATAAGCAGACTGCCATCTGCAAAATGAGGTCCCCAGAGGGTGAATTTAGTGATGCTACCCTGTACAGCAGGGTAGCATCACTAAATTTACCCTCTGTGAACCTCATTCGGAATCATGGTCTCAAAACTAAACAGAAAGAGTTACCCAGAGGATAAATTGGCGCATGGAATAGCATCATCAGATTCACCCTCTGGGGACCTCATTTTGCAAATGTCAGACTGCTTATTTTCAGGCCTGCTGGAAATACAACCCAGCCCATGGAAAGTGACCAGTTCACAGCGGCCATACTGTAAGGCAAATTGACATAAAAATTGACTGCATATATTAATTAAAAGCCATGGTACAATAGATTAGACACACCACATTCCTTGTGGTCATGATTAGCCATTGTGCAAAAATATGTGACCTCAAACACCAATAAATAAATAAATACTGCATTCCTTTTCTTTCACATCAAGTTAATCTACACATTTATTTCAACTATTTACTTCAATATTTTCTTCAAACTAAATTAAAAAAAAATAACTCTTTACCTATCACTACTCGTAAAAGAATGGCTTCCATCATTTTTTTTATGATATAAAAGTCCTCAGTGTTTTCTTCCATTTCTTCCATAAGCTATGTTTTAGAAGCTGGAGTGAGTGAAAATGAAGGAAAATAATGCTGCTCAAATTAGATCTTCCATTTCTCAGGCCATTTTTTGTAAAATTGTATGTGGACGGGCATTTTTTAATTTTATTTTTTATTTTTGTAATTATTTCTTTATCATCAAAAAATCATGTTCTTAGTTTGTTTTATGTTTGCCTCACCTCATATTCTTCAGACTACCATTGGTGGTTGTGTATTTCGTCCTTTTGAGTGGAAGAAGGACTTGTTACACTCAAGGGACAAATTTCTCAATTCTTTTTCATCAAGCCATTCTGGTTTGTTCGGATGTGACACTGGCATATTATTCTGCACGATTTATCGTCCTACCTCACTTCAAAGTGATAACCAATCAATAAACAAAGAGCCCCTCACAGTACAAATACAGGTATCCACTGATATCTGGTGTCATTTCAAAGTGTGTAATATTCAATAATAAAAGTAGTATAATAAAGGGTAGGGATTTAACCCTTAAGTCCTCAGATTAATTTTAAAGTATTTATGGCCTTTTTCTGCTTTCATAGTTATTGATGGCTTGGCAGTGGTTCTACATCACTGCTGGCTGCCTATACAGGCAGCCAGCAGTGATGTAGAACCACTGCCAGGGAAAATTCAGTCTACACACAAGAGTAATAAAAAAGATTACACAAGGGAACACCTGCTTCAATGCAATATAAAAGTGGCGGTTTGGGGCTATATGGGGGCTTAAGGGTTAATCCCTACAGTTGAAAATTTACATCAAATGTCTTGTGTGGAAAAAAGTTTGAACAAAGCCAAAATATTTCAGTGGGAGGGTGCCACATCCTCCAAGCCTACAGGCTCGTATTCTAAGAATCCCCCTCATCCTGCATATACTGCATGTACTTGGATGAGGTGGGGGATTTTGTTAACTTGTGCAAAATATCAGACATAAGGCAACACAAAGTAGATCTTCTGTTTCTCGGGCTATTATTTGTGAAATTGCATGCGGGCGAGCGTTTTTTTATTTTATTTTTTATTTCAGTAATTACTTCTTTGCCATCAAAAGTTCATGTTCTTGGTTCAAGTTTTAGGTCTCATAATCTACAGAATAGCTTTGGTGGTGGTGTATTTCATCCCTTGAATGCAAGAAGGCTTTGCAATGCTAAAGCATTGCAAAGCCTTCTTGCACTCAAGGAACAAATTCATAATTTTTTTTACCTTGGGTAAAATATCAGATATAAACCATTTAATTTTAATTTTTTTTAAGTTTAAATTGATTATAAAAAGAGAGCATGCGGCAGCCAAAAGGACCATGCGGGAGGGCCTGAGAACCAGATTTTTTATTTTTTTTTAGGCCTAAACTATTTAATTTTCATTTTTTTAAGTTTCCATTTGTTATAAAACGAGAGCGTGTGTCAGTTAAAACGACCATGCAGGAGGGCCTTAGAAATAGATTTTTAACTTTTTAGGCCTAAAAGTTGAAAGATGAATTTTCTTTGTAGTGCTGGACAGGGTTGTCCATTTTGTTAGTTCGCCCACTGCACACTAATTCCAAAAAAAATAAGTAATAGTTTATTCCCCCACAATGCAACTAGGAATTTATCCCCATTCTCTCTTGTTTGACAGTGCTCAGTGAGCTTCGTCAAACAAGGCTAAACTAAATTGCTGTTTGCAGTTTGGGGAAAATGTAAAGCTTGAAATTTTGGCATCAGTGAGACAGGTTTAAACAAGGTTGTTTAAAGATTAAGGCCCCACAAGGTAGGCCATTTTTTGTAAAATTGCATGTGGATGGGTCATTTGTTTTATGTTTTAGGCCTCATAAGGCCTACAAAAATAAAAAAATTGTTTCTCAGGCCCTCCCGCATGGTCTTTTTGACTGCCGCATGCTCTCTTTTTATAACCAATGTAAACTTAAAACAAATAAAAAAATAAATGATTTATATCTGATATTTTACCCAAGTTAAAATTATTTATAAATTTGTCCCTTGAGTGCAAGAAGGCTTTGCAATGCTTTAGCATTGCAAAGCCTTCTTGCTCTCAAGGGACAAAATACACCACCACTCATCCTATTCTGTAGATTATGAAGCCTAATATATTAACCGAGAACATGAACATTTGATGGCAAAGAAATAATTACAGAAATAAAAAATAAAATGAAAAACCGCTCGCCTGCATGAAATTTTACAAATAATGGCCTGAGAAACAGAAGATCTACTTTGTGTGGCCTAATCTATAGAATAGTATGGGTGGTGGTGTATTTCATCCCTTGAGTACAAGAAGGCTTTGCAATGCTAAAGCATTGCAAAGCCTTGTTGCACTCGAGGAACAAATTTATTATTAACTTGGGTAAAATATCAGACATACCATTTAATTTTTTTTATTTTAGTAAGTTTGCATTGGTTATAAAAAAAGAGCATGTAGCAGGCAAAAGGACACTGCGGGATGACCTGGGAAACAGATTTTTAATTTTTTTTAGGCCTAACAAGTCATGGATATTTAAAAATATTCTGTTCTAGAATTTTACCTTGGAAAATGCATAAGAAACCTGATAAAGCTATCTGGTGTAACTGTATGCCAGGGTAAAGATTTAAATAGTTTTGGCTGAAGGAATGTTGCCCAGCATTTCTATTACAGAAGGAAAGTATTACTATTTCAGGTGACATATTTAATTGCATATCTTTACTTCTTGACAAATACTGACATTTATTGTCACACACAGGGACACATAATTCACTTTTATCCTACTAACGCAGTCACAACACCTGCTAACAACAAATTGCTATTTTCATTTCCACACTAGTTCTTTCCTACATGGATGCATTTATGGAGACCATCTTCTATTGATTGACTTATTCCACTTGAGATAAATCTTGACTGGAAAAACTAAATTATTCATGAAAAGAAAGTTTCAGTTTAATTGAAGGATAGATGTAGGACATTTACATCCATATCTTAGTTTCAGAATAAGTGTCATCAGTGAAATGTGTTGATAATATTTTGCTTTCATGTTTACATGGATTATTGATGTTTTTTTATTGGCTTCACCTTACGCAGAGACAGAAAGGCTGAATTATTCATGGAAACTTAAGTTGGAGTAACTAGTACTTGTTACTGGATTATTGTTGCAGGCATGTTTTTTTCTGATCCTTTATCCATGTGGTTTAAACCCATTGATGAAAATATTTCAAAATCATCTGAAGATAAAGAAAGTCCTGATGTTGAGTCCTTATCCAGGAACATGGAAAATGCTAATCCAGAAAAGAGCTTTAGAAAAGAATTGAGCCCATCTGATGCTGAAAGCCCCAAAAAGAACAGAAGTCGGAGCCCAATTGATTTTGTAAGGCGACTAAGTCCCAGATATTTTAGTAGAAGCCCAAGCCCTAGGCCATCAAAAGGGCAAAGGCGGTCTTCTACACCTATTTATTTAAATAATACTGAATTCACGTACTCCGACAATTCAGATGACCAAGTAGAACATCTTGTGAGACCTTTGGAATTATTCGGTGTTCAAGAAAGTAGTATTTTAAAGAAGAGGAGTGGTTCCCTTGATTCAGCACATGACCATGTCACAAGACTATTTCAAAAGAAATCAGTTTCAGTGCTTGCCAACATGGTTGCTGAACACCATTTGAAAATAACAAAATCTAAGGCAGTTACAGTTTACAGAGGTAAGTAGAATGCAAATGACATCACCTCTGATCCAGGAAGTTTTTTTTTACTGTACTGGTTTAACTTTTTACCTTAATCCTTAAAAGGCCTGGAAATTTTCATACATTTTTTCTACACATTGACAGTGTATTTTCTGCGGCTTTGGAGTAGTTTCTAGACATGTTTTGGCTGCCTGAATAGGCAGTCATGACTTGTCTAGAAGCAACTTTGAAGATACCAAAGTATTTTGCTTGCAAATCTACCTGTTTTGTTCGGGCACCCGTTTTGTTGCAGAAAAAGGGATCAAAGTCATTATTTGGCCTAAACGGGTTAAAATTTTTCTTGAATTAGGAATTAACCCTTTACCCAACGAATCGCCTGCATCCACCCACGTAATATGCAAATTCAGCAGCTGAAAAAAAAAATTATTTTTTGAAAGATTTCAACAAATATCATGTGACCCCTCTTTGGAACGAGCTCGTTGAGCTCGTTCCAACGAGGGGTCACATGATATGGCTTTGTTGAAATTTTTTGAAAAAAATCAAAAAATGATATTTAAAATAATAAATTTTGATATCGTCTCCATTGGGTAAAGGGTTAAGCAGAAGCAATTATTTCCAACGCACTTTCAGCCTGTTTTTTTCTTTCTTGAACACAAATATATCTACTTTTTGAACAAGCAAGATAATTTCCTTTCAGTGAGGGAACATACATTTTGAAAATTGAATAAAAATTATATTTTTTACAACAATATCTGAATTATATAAAACATGTAGTACGTGTGTGTGTTAACACTAACATAATGTTAGCGCCATTCTGAAAAAATAGCAATTCAAATTTTTAAAAAAAAATTTGACCTAAATAAACATAGCTTATGACCCCTCATTGGAACAAGCTCATATAACCAAATTTCAATGAGAGTACATAAGCTTTGTCCTGCTTTTGAAAAAAAAATATATTATACTTCCAGTCTCTAAGACTGGGTGTGGATTACATCTGTTTGTCTGTCCATCTCTCTAGGCATCAATCCATCCATCTGTCCTTCCATTCATCCATCTGTTTGTGCATACAAACAAAAAAGGATCAACGGACAAATTATATGACACATTGGAGGATAAAACACAAAGATACAGAGGGGACTAAGAGGCTTTTAGCTTTTGGATTTTGACAGCCATTAACCCTCTGCACTCTGATGTCAAAATAGCAAAGTTTTCAGCAGCAAATATTTCCTAAAATGCAGTTTGATATTTAACCAAATTTATCTTATTTGATAGAGCTCGAGGAGCTCTGTCAAACAAGATATAATTGGTTAAATTCATAGTTAAACAGGGGAGAAAACAGAGTGATTGGAGAAAATTATTTTGCGCTGCCAGAGCTCTAGGGGTTAATAATAGCTGCCATCATCCATTTTTGTTCTAAAAATAGCAGTTAAACTTTTCAAGCAGGAACTTCCAACCATCGTTTCAAATTTTGTTTATTTTTGGTACGAAAAACAGCACAAAATACATAACACAGCATACAGGCTTTTTTCTTATACATAAATTAGGCAAATTAAAATCCCCCTCCCTTAGTTTGTCCATCCATCCATCTATCTGCTTGTTAGTCCATACAAATATATATGGATAAACAGAAGAATGATATGACACAATGGAAGATATAACAAAGTAGTGCAGAGGGGATGAACAGGGTTTGGGGTTTTGACAGCCCTAAAAAATGGCGGTCATGAGCCATTTTGTATTAATTCCTTGCATGCTGCTGGCAGATATTCCTGCCAGGACACCAATACACTTGCCAACAGATAGGGTAGGTTTGGGGTTTTGACAGCCCTCAAAAATGGCTGTCATGAGCCATTTTGTATTAACTCCTTGCATGCTGCTTGCAGATACTCCCGCCAGGACACCGATACACTTGCCAAGAGATAGGGTATAATTTGGCTTCTGTTTAACAGAATGTATACCTGTAAATTGGACCAATGATATCACAAATCATAGCTGAGCTCCATTTGTTCGAACTTTTCATCAAATCCAGTCATGGCTGCTTCATAGCAGCCATGACTGGATTTCTTGAAAAAAATCAAGAAAATACTCAGCAGATTAAGAGTTAAAAATAGCAGTTATACTTTTCAGGCAAGAATTTCCAAAGAGTGATCAAGATTTTGATTATTTTTGTTTGTTATCACATGGTGATTCAAGAATTTATTGCAAATGCATCTTCATCTTCTATTGGTGTAAGTTAACCTGCTAATGTATCCATTATGCTTTCAGACATGGGAAAACAGTGATGTTTCCAAAGGTGCATTAATACTGATAAGAAAATTATGAACAGAATATGTAATTTCTGTCCATGATGAGAGGAATCGAATCCCAAGCCCATAAAATTTGATGCATTCTTATAATTTTTTCATAGAAACTACCATTGCTTGTATCATATCAGCATTACATTTTGAGTTGCCTCCATTTGTTTATATTTGCTCTACAATGCAACCAACCCAATATACCGTTAACAGCTACAGTTAAAACTAGAAGTCCTGTCATGAAATGCGCACAAATAGCACGTTGATATGCACATTAATGTACGCGTTATGGCCCAAGTAAAGCTATCAAATTCTGTACATATGGCCTGTGCACAAGCAATGTTTCAGCCAATGGACCTCCGGGTAACCCGGAGGTCCATTGGCAGAAACATTGCATGTGTTTGCTATGAGTAACCAGGAGAACCTGCCGTGCTTTGGATGCCATTCGATATGGCAATTGCGCGTAATTCCAACGCGCAATTAAGCCTAGATAAGCGCACTATTCATGACAGGACTTCTAGTTTTAACTGCACTTGGCCATTGAAAATTTTCAATTAATAGGAAAATTCATTGAACATTTTTCTGTTTTCCAATATTGTATTTTGCATTTATTCTATAAAAGATTGTTTGACCATCAGGCCTGAAAATAAGCAGTTGACATTTGCAGAATGAGGTCCCCAGAATTTGATGATGCTATCCCATACAGTGGGCCAGTTTATCCTCTCGGTACCTCTTTCTGTTTAGTTTTGAGACTCTGATTCAGAATGAGGTTCACAGAGGGTAAATTTAGTGATGCTACCTGCTTACAGGTCTCATTTTGCAGATGACAGGCTGCTTATTTTCTGACTTGTTGACAGAACTCCTGGAGTTCTGTCAAACACGATATAATAGATTAAATTCTTAAACAGTGGAATCCTGTTAACTGAATAGCCACTTTGCCAATGAAAATTATTCAATTAACAGAGTATTCAATTAACAGGGATTGTGTCACTTTCCTGCATTCTAAAGATAAACTTAGACTTTATTATATTATACCTTGTCTGAGCTCTGTCAGACAAGATATAATAGATTAAATGCCTGTATTGGATGTACTGAGGCCAAATAGGTCTATAAACAAAGGAAACCTGAGGCAGGCCAGGGTAATTTCTCGACAGGTTACAAGATTTTTTATTCAATTTTAGATTAAACATATTTTATTTGTTATAATTAACAAAAAGGATTGGATAACAAGTGCCTAGCACTTAGATAATATCCTTTCCTTAATATACAATTGAACATTACAATTTATGATCACATGTAATTACAAGTAGTTACATAAAAAGATATATGTAATGGCGAAACAATGTATGTATAATATTAACCAATTTTGTGTATGTACAAAGTTCAAGAAGGAAGCTGATAGTTAATCAACTTTACGAGAGTCAGAAAACAGAAATAAGAAGGAGAGAAGAAAAGTAGAATGCCACACTAAAACACATCAAATTTGAGTCAACATGCCTATAGGCATATTTCAACACCACCATAATTCCAAAAGTCAAAAAGTCCAAAAACCAAAAGTCCAAAAAAGCCCCCTTCCACTGCCATAACCAGGACAGGCAAGACAGACATGCTGAGAGTACTGATTCGCTTGTGAGGCAACAGTGATGGCCACCAATCGCCATCGGTTTCAAGGTCAGACCGTCAGACGAGCAACCAAGTCCTAAAGTGACTAAGACACTTTACGGCTTGATTACTCACCCAGCGAACCAGTCTAAAACCGTTTCGTGGACTTAATGAAATACTGTACACTCCGGAAAAGGTGAATATTGACGGAATCCGGTAAATTGGGGATACCATAAAGAAGATCGTTGACCGATGTTATTGTCAGATGCGCTAGATTTCTTTGTAGGACTTGTCTTTCATGTGAATAGTTTCTACAGACAAAGAAGTAATGATTCGCGTCTTCACTCTCTCATAACCACATGAACAGTTAGGTGTTTCACGAATGTAGTTAGATTCAATTAACAGGAGTTTACTCTATAACCTATGTTCAATTAACGGGTCAAATTTGTACAGAAGGTATGATAAATGGTTTTGTGTTGGGAAATTATATTCAATTAACAGTTAAGAGATATCCAATTAAGTGGGCTCCACTGTATTGGATACACTGAGGCCAGGTATGTCTATAATTGTGTGGAAATCGGCAGGGCTCTCTGAGTAATTTGAAATATCAGAATATATTTTATTCAAATAACAGGAAATTAGTCTATATTCTATATGCATATAACAGGTAAAATGTTTAATGAACAGGGTGTGCACACAGGTTCTGGAATCTTGAAAGCCCTGAAATTTGGCTTTTATACTTTCCAGGACAAGAAAATCATTGAAAAACAGATGTTTTTTTTAGATTGTCCTTGACAGTTCTTGCAATTCGATCAAAAAGTCATCATTGTATTTCCAGTTGCATGTTTTGTCTTATGTATTGGATATTCTCAATTGATAGTGTACTGTTGTTTTGAGTTCTTGTTTTACAAGAATAGAATGTACAAAATAATGCCAGGTACATATAAGTTCGTCCTTTTATAAAAAATGGCTGGAGAGAAAAGAGTTTTGAGTGACTTGAACATGACTTGAAAAATAGCTATTGTGCAAATTGCGTATCATGTTGTTTGATATTGGAAATATGGACAAAGTATGGCAAGAAACCATTGACAAGTATAAAAAATGGTTAACAGCCTAATCAACTTTTTATATACCTCATTGAGCTCGTTCCAATGAGAGGGTCACATGATATGGTTTTGTTGAAATTTTTTGAAACATTTAAAACAATTATACAGTAGAATCCTCTTAACTGAATGTCCATTTTGCCAGTGAAAATTATTCAATTAACAGGACTATACAGTTAACAGGGATTTGGTCAGTTTCCTGTGTTCTGGAGGTAAACTGAGCATTTATTCTATTATATCTTGTTTGACAGAGCTCATAGAGCTCTGTCAAACAAGATATAATAGAATAAATGCCTGTATTGGATGTTGTGAGGCCAAAAAGGTTGATAAATAAGGGGAATTTGGTGCGTGTCACAGTAACTTTTTCGACATATTACAAAAATTTATATACAATTAACAGGAGTTTACTCTACAACCCATATGCAATTAACAGATCAAATTTGTACTGAAGATATCTTAAATGGTTTTGCGTTTCAAAATTATATTCAATTAACAGGGATATACAATTAAGAGATATCCAATTAAGTGGGCTCCACTGTATTTAAAATAATAAATTTTGATATCGTCTGCATTGGGTAAAGGGTTAAAATTGGAAATTATTCAGACATTGACTACTATAACAATGAACAACATTTTTCTATAAAATACAAAAAATTGTGTTTATACTACATGCATATGTGCTTCACCAATACAAATGTAAGTACTGGAAATCTGTGATTCAGGTATGTGGAAACCCTGGACAAATCTTTGAATTTCAACCAAACTTTCAGGTATGAACCCTCAATGAAATTAGTTTGGTGTTTTGAAGTTGCATACAGAGTTCCCTGTGGGAACTCAGGGGAGTGACACCAAGCTCTCTTACTGTGGGAAACAAGTTCTGCATTACTGGTAAAATAGGACCCAGCAACCAGCACCTGGGGTGGAGACCCTCTAAAGTGGGAACAGTTACATAAAAAGGATTGGCTAAAGCCCCACAAAGTAGATCTTATGTTTCTCAGGCCATTATTTATAAAATTGCATGCGGGCAGGCATTTTTTTTATTTTATTTTTTATTTTTTGTAATTATTTCTTTTCCATCAAAAGTTCATGTTCTTTGTTTTATTTTTTAGGCCTCATAATCTACAGAATAGCATGGGTGGTGGTGCAATTTGTCCTTTGAATGCAAGAAGGCTTTACAATGCTAAAGCATTGCAAAGCCTTCTAGCACTAAAGGGACAAATTTATCGATTTTATTAACTTAGGTAAAATATCAGACAAAAACCATTCAAATTTTATTTTTTTAATTTAAAAGTTGCATTAGTTATAAAAAGAGAGCATGCGGCAGCCAAAAGGACCATGCAGGAGGTCCTGAGAAACAGATTTTTAATTTTTTTTTTAGGCCTAAACTTCATACTTGTGTTGCGGTTAGGATAAAGCAAAGGATGCTGGCTTTAACCTTAAGTACCAATAAAAACAAAGGAGTTATTCAATTAAGAAATATCCAATTAAGTTGGCTCCACTGTGTTGGCTCCAAATATCGAGACCCATCATTTTTGATGTCCAAGTCTCTTAGTTTATTATATAATGCTCGACAGGTTTGGCAGGTTAGTTAGATAAAGCTAAGGATTATCCAATATTCTGATTTCCACCAGAGAATACCCTTACATTTAAGTAATACTGTAATGAAATTAAGTTTTGGTTAACCTTTTCCCCAAAAGAGGTGTATCTCCATGAGAAAACCTCACATCTTGAACTCTTAACCCTTTACCTAATGAATCGCCCGCATCTTCCCGCGCAATATGCAAATTCAGCAGTTGAAAAAATATTATTTTTCAAAAAAGTTTAACAAAACCATATCATGTGACCCCCTCAGAACGAGCTCGTCGATCTCGTTCCAATGAGGGGTCACATGATATGGTTTTGTTGAATTGTTTGGAAACATTTGAAAAAATGATATTTAAAATAATAAATTTTGATATCGTCTGCATTGGACAAAGGGTTAACCTGCTGAGTATTTTCGAAATATTTTTCTTCAAATCTGGTCATGGCTGCTGTTAAGCAGCCAGGACTAGATTTGATGAAAAATTTATCTGAATTAAACTGAAGATACCATTGGTTAAAAAGACCAGACAATTTGCAGGAGCAAAATTTGGTTAACCCTTTACCCAATGCAGACGATTATCATTTTTTAAATTTTTTCAAAAAATTTTAACAAAACCATATCATGTGACCCTTCGTTGGAATGAGCTCGTTCCAACAAGGGGTCACACGATATGGTTTTGTTGAAATTGTTTGAAAAATAATATTTTTTCAACTGCTAAATTTGCATATTATGCAGGCGAATGCAGTCGATTCATTGGGTAAAGGGTTAAATGATCCCAAACTATGGGGCGCGGTGGCTCAGTAGGTAGAGGTGAAAGCTGCAAGCCGAGAGGTCCTCGGTTCGAATCCCACCTGTGGCAACCGCGTTGTGGCCTTGGGCAAGACACTTCACCCCCATTTCCCATGTGGGGGCATGATGACGCCGTGTACTTAGGCGTACTACACGTCGATGGTACGCTTGTCTTCAACCAATCTAACCCTGCCTGTGCTGCAGTGCGGAGTTGTGATGTTGGGGAGCTGGCAGCTGCTCGTCGTTGCTCGGTGGTTCTCTCTGGGTACTCCGGCTTCCTCCACCCGTAAAACTGTCACGGTCATGATTAGCCATTGTGCCTAAATATGTGACCTTAAACATCAATAAATACATAAATAAATGATCCCAAACTATACTTATTTCAGGTGCAAGACATATGGTGTCCTTCCCAAGACTGTCTGCCGGCAGCATGCAAGGGGTTATACATATTATCACTACAGTAATCTAGGTCGTAGTATCACATCAAGTTGAGGAGGTCAGATCACTGGATCAAACGAGCTTCCGCAGGCAGCGAGTTTGATCCGACGATCTGATCTCTTCTTTTCCAGCTCGGAGTAAAGTACTCTCTGCGACCAGAACAGCTAATAATGCGAATTCAAATGCACCTGTAAATAGTCCAACATACTATAGTGATACGGAATCGGATTCCACACTGTGGATTTTCTGAAGACCAGGAAAAGATCGTAAAACAGTAGTAATATTTAGTGGTTAAATTACATAGCCATAAAATAAAACTCCTTACATGCTGCTGGCAGATAGTCCTGCCTACAGTTAAAACTAGAAGTCCTGTCGTGAAATGCATACAAATAGCATGTCGATCTGAGCGATAATATATGCGTTATGACCATAGTAAGGCTCCCAAATTCTGTACATATGGTCAGTGCATGAGCAATTTTTCAGCCAATGGACCTCTGGGAGGTCCATTGGCAGAAACATTGCATGTGTTTGCTATGAGTAACCAGGAGAACCTGCCGTGCTTTGGATACCATTCATTATGGCAATTGTGTGCAATTCCTACGTGCAATTAAGCCTAGATAAGTGCACAGTTCATGACAGGACTTCTAGTTTTAACTGTAGGACTGTCAATTCCTTGCAACTAGAATAAGTATAATTTGGATGCCTTCAATCAACTTTTTCCCAACAAACTGAGTCAGCTTTTTGGGCCGTGATTTCTCGAATTGAATTTCAAAGAATGTTTCAACAAATCTAGTCATGGCTGCTTTACATCAGCCATGACAACATTTGACAAAAATATTCTGAACAATACTCAGCAGGTTAGGAGGTCATCTTCTGCACACAAATGTCCAAATTTCAAGCTGCACTTTTTCCCATAATGCAACTAGGAATTTCACGAATTCTATCTTGTTTGACAGAGCTCACTGAGCTCTGTTTGTCAAAGATCAGTCAAAGAAGATTGAATTGCTTCAGTTCCCAGTTGCATAACAAAAAAATTTCACGCTTTAAATTTCAGCATTTTGATATCAGTGTGCAGAGGGTTAACCCTTTACCCAATGCAGAGAAAATGAAATTTCATTATTTTAATTTCTATTTTTATAAATTATTCCAAAAACTTCAAAAAAACATAACAAGTGACCCCTCATTGGAACGAGCTCGATGAGCTCGTTCCAGTGAGGGGTCACATGATATGGTTTTGTTGAAATATGTTGAAAAATTTAATTTTTTCAACTGCTCAATTTCCAAATTACGCGGGCGGATGCGGGCGATTCGTTAGGTAGAGGGTTAAGCATGGTTTGTGACAAACGAATAATTATGACTAATGTCAACCAATTTTCCTGTGCCAGTTTTTGACTCTTTCCAGTAACCTCTTGAGAGTTTTTTTTTTTTTCATAAAATCCAGTCATGACAACTGTGAAGTGGCCATGACTGGATTTGATGCAAAATTTAAACAAATATGGCCACAATTGCGGTTTATAGTTACTATAGAAAAAACCTATAGGAAATCACATTTTCATCTTCTCTGGAACTATTGAGCTGACGTGAACCAAAACTTGGCAAGAATGGTCTATAGGAGGCCCTCTACAAACGATCCTCTTTTTGTTCCCATTGGCTGGAAAATACGTCCACCAGAGACATTCTATGATTCTGTTTGATGGATTCAAATGTTTTGAAACTTCACTTGATTGAAGACTGGGACACCTTCTTCCAACGATCCTCATATAATTTTGATGTAATGTTGCAAACATGTCCACAATTGCAGCTCATAGTTACTATGGAAAGCCAATGGAAAATCACATTTTAAAATGTATTTCCAGGTGAGCGATTACAGGCTCTGTAGAGCCTCTAGTTTTTATTAAAAACATAGCATACGGGGAATAGAAATTAACATGTTCCCAATTATCACAATTCTTGTCTTACTTCATAATCTTTTCATAAACATTATCCTTTTCATCAAACACAACACACAAGTTAAGCTACAGTGTCATTGACACTTTCATTATATATCAGTTGTGCAGAGGGTTAAGCATTGTTTGTGACAAACAACTAATTATGACTAATGTCAACCAATTTTCCTGTGCCAGTTTTTGACTCTTTCCAGTATCCTCTTAAGAGTTTTTTTTTTCATAAAATCCAGCCATGACAACTGTGAAGTAGGCATGACTGGATTTGATGCAAATTTTAAACAAATAAGGCCAAATAAAATTAGACAATTGATTCTCAGGCAATGTTTTTTACAAAACGAATGAGTGAGCAGTTTTTATTTTTAATTTTTAATTTTTATTTGTGATGGAATGGTCGCTGATGTTGAAAATTGTGTTGTGAGGGCCTAAAATGAAATACTAGAGATTCCATATTGATATCACTGATAGAGTGGAGCCCACTTAACTGGATATCTCTTAATTGTATATCCCTGTTAATTGAATATAATTTTCAAACACAAAACCATTTACCATACCTTCATTACAAATTTGATCTGTTAATTGCATATGGGGTGCAGAGTAAACTCCTGTTAATTGTATATAAATTTTTATAATATGTCGAAAAAATTACTGTGACATGCACCAAATTCCCCTTATTTATCAACCTTTTTGGCCTCACTACATCCAATACAGGCATTTATTCTATTATATCTTGTTTGACAGAGCTCCATGAGCTCTGTCAAACAAGATATAATAGAATAAATGCTCAGTTTACCTCCAGAATACAGGGAACTGACCAAATCCCTGTTAATTGTATACTCCTGTTAATTGAATAATTTTCACTGGCAAAATGGATATTCAATTAAGAGGATTCTACTGTAGTTTTTGTTTATAACAGCAATCATACAACACAAAATCAATATAGAACAACTAAAATGAAATCAAAAATAAGGAGTGCTTATGTCATGACCGGAGGCACGTCATGTCGGCATCAATACTTGTGTTAAAATTATTGTACCAGTCCACTTTGACTTTCAGCCCTGTTGCTATGCACCCCATACTCTGTTTCTATGGTTTACAATTAATTACCCACAGACCCTTACCCAGTGATATTTTATTGATTTTTAGTGTTTTTGCAATGTTAGACTTTTTTGTCAGTGTGGACTTCCAAAATTTCTGACCTGTTCTGCTGTACATGAGTGGGGGCTATCACCAGTATGCTGTGGCTTTCATATTTCATATATGTGTTAAATACATTAATATCAGATGACATTAACCCCTGGCCAGACATTTTTCGGAGATTTTGGACTTTTTTAATGCAATGTTAGACTTTTTTGTCAGTGTGGACTGAGAAAATTTCTGACCTGTTTTGCTGTACATGAGTGGAGGGCACCACCGGTATTGTGTGGCTTTTATATTTCATATATTTGATAAATGCATCAATATAAGATGACATTAACCCTTGCCGGACATTTTCCAGAGATTTTGGACTTATTTAATGCAATATTTGACTTTTTTATCAGTGTGGACTTAGAAAATTTCTGACCTCTTTTCCTATACATGAGTGGAGGCTACCACTGGTATACTGTGGCTTTTATATTTCGTACATGTGTCAAATGCATCAATATAAGATGGCATTAACCCTAGGCCGGACATTTTGGACTTTTTTAATGCAATGTTAGACTTTTTTGTCACTGTGGATTTAGAAAATTTCTGACCTGCTTTGCAATGTTAGACTTTTTTGTCAGTGTGTTCTTAGAAAATTTCTGACCTTTTTTTGCTTTGCATTCACATGACTGGACATTTTTTGCAGATTTGTAATAAGCCTAGATTTATTGCATGCCATGCATTGGTGAGCTAATGGGGATGGACACACCCCTATTGTTTTACTGATTGAGTGCTGGAAGCCACAATCAGACCTTTAAAAAAATGAGGGTGCCAGTGCAAAAGCCAACATTTTTCTTACCCATGTTTTTTATTCAGTCAAACATAAATAATAGATTGTTTATATAAATTTGTTCTATTACAAATTATTGGAGATTGCCTATTGGCACTCTCTAATAATTTGTAATAGAGAAATGTTTGATGAACAAATTCAGACCACCAAAACTAATCAAGTTCTCAACCAGTTAACCCTTTACCAAACCTGAAAAGCAGACGACACTTTCAAATAAATTTCTTGAAGCACTAATTTTTTATATTTTTTGCATCAAAAACATAGCTTATGACCCCTCATTGGAATGAGCTCATTGAGCTCATTCCAATGAAGGGTCATAAGCTATGTTTTTGTGACAAAAAATGAAAAAGTATTAAAAATTGAATGGTGAATTTTGTGAATAGCACTGACTGGTTTTGGGCATTACATTGGGTAAAGGGTTAAATAAATATTTATTTTGTACATACATATGGGAATTGTGTCTCCATTTGCGAAGAGAATAACAATACTGTATCAATGTACACGACATATTGCATTGCAAATCGTGATGTGATACCGCTAAAATCACACCATATGATAGTTTTATACATTTTGAATTTTACTTCTTAATTAAATATGATGAACGCGGGCCAAAAAAAACGAATGCGCCCCTGCCTGAGAATCAAAATATTAATTTTCTTTAGCCTAAAGGCCAGAAAACATTCATGAAGTGATCGATCCAATGTACTGGGATAAAGTTGGATTTCACTTATTCTGGTGATAAGAGTATGGTTGTCCTGGGTGGAGCATTTAAGGGGTTAACATACAATTTCTCACAATGTTCCACAATTATGAGAAAATTTCAGGAAACCATCCTTGTGGGAACCCTGGGAAGCAAAGCATTGCTTGTTTACTGTGATAAACAGGCTCAATTATACTGGTAAAATAGGACACAGTCACCAATGCTTGGGAGGTGCAAACCCTCTCTAAAATGGGCAACATGGCTTATTAACGCTCACCCCTGGTCTTGAGTTGATACTCATGTTGTGGTCATGATTAGCCACATGTTGTGGTCATGATTAGCCGTTGTGCAGAAATATGTGACCTTAAACACCAATAAATAAATAAATATTTTGTGTGCCGATTCGCGCTCGAATTTCTCGTACCGTGTTGTTCGGTCTATGTTATTTATATTATCCTTTGGGGTACTATTTAAACAGAAGTTAGGCATCTGCAGAGGGCTGTTGTGGCAGCATTTCTCCCCTCTGTTGAGGGTCGAATTTCTGCCTGTTTTGCCCTTTTTGGCCATTGAGGTACTTTTGTGTTTCAGTCGGGCCTTAGTTTACTGTGATAAAGAAGCTAAATTTTTCTGGTAAAATAGGACACGGTCATCAAAGTGCGGAAGTGCTCTAAAATGAGCAACATGTGTATAAAAGATTGGCTGGACTTGACCTTATCTCCATGTTGCGGTCACAATTAGCCATTGTGCAGAAATATGTAACCTTAACACCAATAAATAAATAAATATTAGGAAGCCACACAAATCTGTACTGTCGATTGAATTACCACCCAATTTGGCATATGTACTCAACTTAGTCCAGAGAGAGTAAAAATTTGTTTACTTGCTTCCTCACTTCTAGACCGTTTCTCAAATTACAACCAAACTTGGCATGTGTATTCAACAGAAAAGTGTCTATGTGGGGTAGGGGTTTATCTGTTTGTTTGTGTTTTCATGCTTCCTGGACCTTCAATTGAATCGCCACTAAACTTGGCATGTGTTCCCAACTAACTTCAGAGAGTTTCACTGGGGCTTTGGGCTTTCCATGTGGCAAAAGTGATGTAATCAGATGAAAATGTATATGTTTTAATTACTTAACAAGAAAAGCAGACGACACCTGCACAAAAAATTCTTGAATAACTAATTTTTTCCATTTTTTGTCTCAAAAACATATGTAATGACCCCTCATTGGAACGAGCTCAGTGAGCTCGTTCCAATGAGGGGTCATAACCTATGTTTTTGATACAGAAAAATGAAAAAAATAATGAAAATTAATTGGCAATTTTTTAGAAGAGCGTGGGCCGGTTTTTGCCATTATGTTGGGTAAAGGGTTAATCAACAAATCTCTTTGATTTGTTGTGGACTACTTTTCCACCCTTGTGAGTGGGGGTGGGGGTTATGGTGGAGGGTAGCTAATGGATATAAATTTTGATAATCTGATAACGGTAAGGTGCATAATAGATAGATTGTATCATACACTCCACTTTCCTGGTGAGACATTGGTTACTCAATATCTTTCACATGCAGGTGATTATTAGGGCTGACATGATTAATCAATTGTTGATCGGTCATGGCGAAATCGATTAGTATTTTTCGTTGTCGAAGAATCGGTAAATTTACCCCGTTTTGGACTTTTAATAATTAAAAAAACTTTGATGAAAAAACTATTGTTTCTAGAGGTAAAAGGTCAAGAACGTTGACGTTAAACCTCAAGAAGCTGTTAGAAGCATTTGTCTTTTAGGTACATTCAAAGCTTGGATGTTCTGAACTTTTGAACCATCAGTGTAATAATCAAGAATGGTCGGCAGTCGCGAACTTGTGAAGTTCGCAGCTGCCGGCCGGTCTTGATTAGTACACTGACGGTTCAAAAGTTCAGAACATCAAAGCTTTGAATGTACCTAAAACAGTATCATCTTCATTGTTTATTTGAGGTAGGTCAACTGATTTGAACTTCATTTTAACGATTTCAAAGAGAGGGGGAGTGGGGGTCATCTAGGTATGATTAATCGATTATCTTTGATTATTTGCGACGATTAAACGATTCCTAAATTCAAAAATCGTGACAGCTCTAGTGATTATTAATCTCTTCTGGAGGTGTCTCCAAGACCATAAAAGACTTGTAACACAGTAACATGCCATCACCAGAACATGATTTGTGTTAGTAAAAAAACTGAAAAATGATATCCCTGCGAACATTATACAGACTCTTCATAAAAATTGATATTTGTTCACTTGAAGTTGTAATATGTGAGATTTTTCAGATATACAATACCAAGAATCTCATCATTTAGTGTTTTATACAATTATATTGCATCTGAATGAATAATAACCACACATAATGTGACACTTAACTACAGGCAGATTGCTAAACAATTGTTCAGGGTCCACAAAGTAGATCTTCTGTTTCTCAGGCTATTTTTAGCTTAACTTGACATAGTCAAGATGAGCTATTGCCATCACGCGTGCGGAAGTCTGTGAGTCTGTTAGTCTGTGAGTCTGTGACGTCTGTTCACATTTTCCTTTAGCACGGGCTACACCCCGCAGTTCTTGTCTGATCATCACAAAATTTCATATGCAGGTTTGGGGTCATGTCTAGATGAGAACGTCCCCTTTTGGTTGCGATCAGGCAACCGGTATGGCTGCCCGAGCCCAAAACACGAAAACCATTAGCACATTCTGCAGGTCATATTTATGAAGGGATTTCATTGTAACTTGGTAGGATACCTCTGTATAATGCCTAGATGAGAACGTCCCCTTTTGGGCATGATCTATCAACCGTGATGGCTGCCCAAGACCAAGATCATTTAGTGTTTTATACAATTATATTGCATCTGAATGAATAATAACCACACATAATGTGACACTTAACTACAGGCAGATTGCTAAACAATTGTTCAGGGTCCACAAAGTAGATCTTCTGTTTCTCAGGCTATTTTTAGCTTAACTTGACATAGTCAAGATGAGCTATTGCCATCACGCATGCGGAAGTCTGTGAGTCTGTTAGTCTGCGAGTTTGTGACGTCTGTTCACATTTTCCTTTAGCACGGGCTACACCCCGCAGTTCTTGTCTGATCATCACAAAATTTCATATGCAGGTTTGGGGTCATGTCTAGATGAGAACGTCCCCTTTTGGTCGCGATCAGGCAACCGGTATGGCTGCCCGAGCCCAAAACACGAAAACCATTAGCACAGTCTACAGGTCGTATTTATGAAGGGATTTCATTGTAACTTGGTAGGATGCCTCTGTATAATGCCTAGATGAGAACGTCGCCTTTTGGGCATGATCTATCAACCGTGATGGCTGCCCAAGACCAAAACCCAAAAAACTTTTAGCACAGTCTGCAGTTTAATATGGAGGGATTTCATTGTAACTTGGTAGGATGACTCCTTATGATGTCTAGATGAGAATGTCCCCATTTGGGAATGATCTGCCAACCGTGACGACTGCCCGAACCCAAAACCCGAAAACCTATATCACAGTCTACAGGTCATATTTATTGAGGACTTTCATTGTAACTTGGTGGGTTGACTTCATACACTGTCTAGATGAGAAATTCCCCTTTTGGATGTGATTGGGTAACTGTGACGGCTACAGGGGCCCGAAGCCCGAAAACCTTTAGCACAGTCTACAGGTCATATTTATGAAGGGATTTCATTGTAACTTGGTAGGATGACTCCAAATAATGTCTAGATGAGAACGTCCCATTTTGATCACGATCATGCAGCCTTGATGGGTGCCCAAGCCCAAAAACCTTTAGCATAGGCAAAAGGTCATATTTATGGAAGGATTTCATTGTAACCTGTTAGGTTGACTTCATATGATTCCTAGATGATGACATCCCCTTTTGATCGTGATTGGTCAGTTGTGATGGCTACAAGTGCCCGAAGCCTGAAAACCTTGAGCACAGTCTACAGGTCATATTTATGAAGGGATTTCATTGTAACTTCTTAGGATCACTCCAGATGATGCCCAGATGAGATTGTCCCCTTTGGTTGCGATCATTCAGCCATGATGGCTGCCCGAGCCCGAAGCCCGAAAAACCTTTAGCCCAGTCTACAGGTCATATTTATGAAGGGATTTCATTGTAACTTGGTAGGTTAACTTCATATAATGTCTAGATGAGAACGTCCCCTTTTGGACATGATTGGGCAACTGTGACGGCTAAAGGTGCCTGAAGCCCGAAAACATTTAGCACAGTCTACAGGTCATATTTATGAGGGGATTTCATTGTAACTTCGTAGGATGACTCCAATTAGTGTCTAGATGAGAACGTCCCATTTTTATCGCGATCATTCAGCCTTGATTTGTGCCCGAGCCCAAAAAACTTTAGCATAGGTAAAAGGTCATATTTATGGAAGGATTTCATTGTAACCTATTAGGTTGACTCCATATAATGCCTAGATGATGACATCCCCTTTTGGTCGTGATTGGTCAGCTGTGATGGCTACAAGTGCCCGAAGCCCGAAAACCGTGAACACAGTCTACAGGTCATATTTATGAAGGGATTTCATTGTAACTTCGTAGGATCACTCCAGATGATGCCCAGATGAGATTGTCTCCTTTGGTTGTGATCATTCAACCATGATGGCTGCCCGAGCCTGAAGCCCGAAGCCCGAAAACCTTAAGCACAGTATACAGGTCATATTTATGAAGGGATTTCATTGTAACTTGGTAGGTTGACTTCATATAATGTCTAGATGAGAACGTCCCCTTTTGGTCATGATTGGTCAACTGTGGTGGCCACTGGTGCCCATAGCCCGAAAACCTTGAGCACAGTCTACAGGTCATATTTATGAAGGAATTTCATTGTAACTTCGCAGGATCACTCCAGATGATGCCCAGATGAGATTGTCCCCTTTGGTTGCGATCATTCAACCATGTTGGCTGCCCGAGCCCGAAGCCCGAAAATCTTTAGCACAGTCTACAGGTCATATTTATGAAGGGATTTCATTGTTACTTGGTAGGTTGCCTTCATGTAATGTCTAGATGAGAACGTCCCCTTTTGGACACGATTGGGCAACTGTGACGGCTTCAGGGGCCCAAAGCCCAAAAACCTTTAGAACAGTCTACAGGTCATAATTATGAAGGGTTTTCATTGTAGCTTGGTAGGATGACTCCAAATAGTGTCCAGATGAGAACGTCCCCTTTTGGTCACGATCATTCAGCCTTGATGGCTGCCCGAGCCCAAAAAGCTTTAGCATGTCTGTAAGTTGTATTTATGGAAAGATTTCATTGTAACTTGTTAGGTTGACTCCATATAATGCCTAGATGATGACCTTTCCTTTTGGTCGTGGTTGGTCAACTGTGATGGCTACAGGTGCCTGAAGCCTGAAAATCTTGAGCATAGTCTACAGGTCATATTTATGAAGGGATTTCATTGCAACTTCATAGGATCACTCCAGATGATGTCCAGATGAGAATGTCCCCTTTTGGTTGCAATCATTCAACCATGATGGTTGCCCAAGCCTAAAGCCCGAAAACCTTTAGCACAGTCTTCAGATCATATTTATGAAGGGATTTCATTGTAACTTGGTAGGTTGACTTCATATAATGTCTAGATGAGAACAGCCCCTTTTGGACACCATTAGGCAACTATGTTGGCTACAGGGGCCCAAAGCCCGAAAATCTTTAGCACAGTCTACTGGTGATATTTATGAAAGGATTTCATTGTACCTTGGTAGGATGACTCTAAATAATGTCTAGATGAGAACGTCCCCTTTTTGTCGCGATCATTCAGCCTTGATGGCTGCCCGAACCCAAAACCCCAAAACCTTTAGCATAGTCTATTGGTCATATTTATGGAAGGACTTCATTGTAACCCATAAGTTTGACTCCATATAATGCCTAGATGATGACATCCCCTTTTGGTCAACTGTGACGGCTTCAGGGGCCCGAAGCCCAAAAACCTTGAGCACAGTCTACAGGTCATATTTATGAAGGGATTTCATTGTAACTTTGTAGGATCACTCCAGATGATGCCCAGATGAGAATGTCCCCTTTTGGTTGCGATCATTCAACCATGATTGCTGCCAGAGCCCAAAGCCCAAAAACCTTTAGCACAGTCTACAGGTCATATTTATTAAGGGATTTCATTGTAACTTGGTAGGTTGACTTCATATAATGTCTAGATGAGAACGTCCCCTTTGGACGCAATTGGGAAACTGATGGCTACAGGGACCCGAAGCCCGAAAACCTTTAGCTCAGTCAACAGGCCATATTTATGAAGGGATTTTAATGTAACTTAATAGGATGACTCGTTTTGGAATAATTTCACTGTAACTTGGTAACTTTTGTTGATATACGTTAACTATGAGGGCCACATACATTAACTGTGAGGTCATATTAACCCGCACCTTAGCTCTTTAGTACAGTGTACACCTCATATTATTTTTATCATAAACATAGCATACAGGGAACAGAAATGAACATATTCCCAATTTTCACAATTCTTGTCTTATTTCATAATCCTTTCATAAACATTGAACATTATCCTTTTCATCAAACACAACACACAAGTTAAGCTACAGTGTCATTGACACTTTCATTATGTGTACCCATACTATGTATGGTACACATGATGCCGGCATCCGGCGTGGCCATCCGTCATCTGTCTGTCCATCTGTCTGTCCATTTGTCCGTCCGGCATCCGTATCGATTTCTTTGGCATTCGATAACTTGAAAAATATTGCTTGGATTGTCAAGTTACTTTATATTTGTGTTCAGGTTACTGATGTGCCGAGCTGTATAGTTTTTGGTGTAAATCTGATAATTTGATCCTGAGATATTAACCCTTTATCCATCAAATTGAAAATTCCTCCAATCCCTTTGGCATTCGATAACTTAAAAACTATTGCTTGGATTATCTAGTTACTTTATATTTGTGTTCAGGTTACTGATTTGCCGAGCTGTATAGTTTTTGGTGTAAATCTGATGATTTGATCCCGAGATATTAACCCTTTATCCTTCAAATTGAAAATTCCTCCAATCCCTTTGGCATTCGATAACTTGAAAAATATTGCTTGGATTGTCATGTTACTTTATATTTGTGTTCAGGTTACTGATTTTCCGAGCTGTATAGTTTTTGGTGTAAATCTGTTATTTTGGTCCTGAGATATTAACTCTTTATCCTTCAAATTGAAAATTCCTCCAATCCCTTTGGCATTCGATAACTTGAAAAATATTGCTTGTATTGTCAAGTTACTTGATATTTGTGTTCAGTTTACTGATGTGCCGAGCTGTATAGTTTTTGGTGTAAATCTGATAATTTAATCCTGAGATATTAACCCTTTATCCTTCAAATTGAAAATTCCTCCAATCCCTTTGGCATTCGATAACTTGAAAAATATTGCTTGGATTGTCAAGTTACTTTATATTTGTGTTCAGGTTACTGATGTGCCGAGCTGTATAGTTTTTGGTGTAAATCTGATCATTTGATCCTGAGATATTAACCCTTTATCCTTCAAAATGAAAATTCCCCCTATCCCTTTGGCATGAGATAACTCAAAAAATATCAATCTGATTGTCATGTTACTTTATATATTTATTCCGGTTACTGATGTACTGTGCTGTATAGTTTTTTATGTAAATCCGATAATTTGATCCTGAGATATTAACCCTTTATCCATCAAATGAGACACTCCTCCAATCCGTTTCTACATGTACCCATACCATGTATGGTGTACATAATGTCGGCATCCGTGGTGACCCTCCGTCATACAGCTTTCTACTAGTTGCGCGTATGGGTACACATCTGATGATTTCATCGGCCTATTTTTTTGTAAAATTTCATGTGCGGAGATGATTTTTTATTTTTTGTTTTTGTAATTATTTCTTTGCCATCAAAAGTTTGGGTTTCAACAAAACCATAACATGTGACCTCATTGGAACGATCTCAACAAGCTCGTTCCAAAGAGGGGACACATGATATGGTTTTGTTGAAGTTTATTGAATAAAAGTATTTTTTCAGCTGCTGAATTTGCATATTACGCGGGCGGATGTGGCTGATTCATTGGGTAAAGGGTTAAAAAGGGAACAGATTTTTTTCACCAATGATTCCTTTACTTAAATTTTGACAGGGTTTCCATCAGGAAAAAAATAGTGGGTCCGGTAGGATTTAGCACCTAGCCCAGCCAATTCGTTGTAAATGGAGGGAGGAGAGTCTTTTTGTTAATTCCTTGCAAAAAAAGACTTTATTTTTTAAGTACCCATTGTGTCTTTTGGCATGAACTTTCGTTTGCAAAATCCTTCGTTACAGCTCATTGTGAATTTCCAAATGATAATAATATTGTATTGAAGCATATCTCTGATCTGCAAAATAAAGTATTGGGGATGTATTGAGATCATGTGTTTCACAGGGCAACCTTATTTCCGAATTGCTTTGATGTACTGATTACTCTGATCACCTCATCAATGATTGATATTGCAGAGTGCATCGAGGCAACGCTGTTTGATTACCTTGTGCAGAGATTTTGGACTACCTTGATCTTTGCCAATGCTCCTGCACCCCCCCCCCCCTGCCCCCCCCATGTATGATGATAATATGTATGTATGATGCATGATGATAAAACCATCTAAGGGTTTTCCACCATGTTAGGTAACTCACCTCACCTGATACAGTAGAGCCCACTTAATTGGATATCTCTTAATTGTATATCCCTGTTAATTGAAAATAATTTTCAAACACAAAACCATTTTGCATACATTCAGTACAAATTTGATCTGTTAATTGCATATGGGTTGTAGAGTAAACTCCTGTTAATTGTATGTAAATTTTTGTAATATGTCGAAAAAACTACTGTGACACGCACCAAAATCCCCTTATTTATCAACCTTTTTGGCCTCACTACATCCAATACAAACAGGATATAATAGAATAAATGCTTAGTTTACCTCCAGAACACAGGGAACTGACCAAATCCCTGTTAATTGTATACTCCTGTTAATTGAATAATTTTCACTGGCAAAATGGATATTCAGTTAAGAGGATTCTACTGTATTATAAGTTACATGGTGTGTAGTTGGCTGATACATTTCCATACAAAGTGATGAGAGTTTCACGAGAAACAAAGAATGACTGGACATTTATTTTTTAGAAACCACCAGTACTGTGCAGAATCATCAAGAGTAAGTGGTACCAGTACGTATCCATGGTGACAGTAAACAATCTTTGCTGTTCGAAGTGCAATATCTGTTTTCAAAATAAAATGAATCGCTACAAGCGTATCTGAAATATCCTTACATACATTTACTCATTACCACCTAAAACGGGTTAACAAAACACTTTTAAATGTTAAAAAATCACTTTTAATCTGTTTAATAAACCGTAAATCATATTTATTGATTTAAAATTCGAAGCAAATGGAAATGCATCAATTTGATCAAAATAGTAATGGCTGCTACCAACCTGATATCAAATAATATCAAGTAAGTTACCTGATACGGCGGAATCCTTAGATGGTATTCAAACATTCTGATTGGACAAACTAACTTTGAGGCATAATAATATTTGATATCAGGTGAGTAACAATTATTATACCCCCACTTTCGAAGAAAATGGGGGTATACTGGATTACATGCGTCCGGCCATCTGTGTGTCTGTCCGGGCCAACTAAACCTGTTTAGGAGCTATATTTTTAGGAGGTTAGTCGAAATTAGGGTAGTATTAGGGTTAGGAGAAGAGTGGGGTTAGGGTTAGGGGTAGCCACAGGGCAGGGCTAAAGGTTTGAGGGGGTTAGGCCCCAGGGGTGTGGGGGTTGGGGTCAGTGGTGGGGTTTTAGTTTTTATAGCCCCTAAACTAAAAAATAGCCCCTAATCCTTTTGGTCCGGCTAGGGTGGGGTTAGGGTCAGGGGTGGGGTTGGGTTAGGGTTGGGGTAGCCCCAGAGTAGATCTTTAGGTCGGGGTGGGTTAGGTCCCTGGGGGGTGGGGGTTAGGGTCAGGGGTGGGGTTTTAGGGTTTAGGGTCAGGGTAGGGTAGGGTTAGGGTTAGGGTGTGGTTTTTGAGTGGATGGGGTGGGGTTATGGTTAAATATAAGTTCTAGGGTGGAGGGGGTGGGGTTCTGGCTAAAATAAGCTGATGGACATATAGAATGTTTTTTTCGAAGCCCTTAAACCCAAATAGTTGGAACGTCCGTCCGTCCATCCATCCGTCCATGTGTGAATCAGTCCGAGAATATTCATAACTTTCATAACTTAAGTAAATTATTATGGAACTTGTTTTCTATAATATTTGGTCATAGGTATGCCCACACTAGGCGGTACACACAGGGTATACACTGGACGACAGTCCAGTTCTTGTTACTATTTTGATCAAATTGATGCATTTCTACTCATTTTGAATTTTCAAAATTTGAATTAAAATAAGAGAATTTAATTACCAAAAATATTTTCAAGGTACCATATTTATTGATTTAACTCTTTACCCAACGAATTGACTACATCCGCCCACGTAATATGCAAATTTAGTACCTGAAGAAATATTATTTTTCAAAAAATTTCAACAGAACCATATCATGTGACCCTTCTTTGGAACAAGCTCGTCGAGCTCTTCCAGTGAGGGGTCACATGGTATGGTTTTGTTGAAATTTTTTGAAAAATTTAAAAAAGTGATTTTTCAAATAATAAATTTTGATATCGTCTGTGTTGGGTAAAGGGTTAAAACATTAAATATTTTTAAAAAAAATGGACAGAAAATATTATTTGTAAATCCCCAAAAGTTCTTGTTGTTTTTACGATTCTATCAATTTTTTTTATGCTGAAGCGAACATTTTCTTTTCAGTAACTCAGCTGATTACAAGTGATTTTTTGAACATTTAAAAGTGCTTTGTTAACCATTTTCAGGTGATAATGACAGTAAATGTATGTAAGGGTATTTCAGATGTGCTTGTTGTGATACATTTTCTTTTGTAAACAAATATCGCACTTCGAACTGCGACGATTGTTTACTGTGGGTATGGTGCCAGTTACTGTTAATGATTCTGATTGGTGCTGTCAATGACAGTTTCACCTGATATGAACTCTCATTACCTTGTATGGAAATGTATCAGCCTGCTACACGTTATGTAACTTATATCTTGGAGGTTGTGATACGTTTTATAAATAAATGTCATAACAATACAATTACCAACAATACAATTTTACTCTGTGTGCCATGATATCACTACAAATAGAGAGTAATTGCTTGATTGGACTGGTTACGTGAAGTAATTCATGAGAGGTGAGGGTCGTTGTACAAACACGAGTGCGCGAATGCGCAAGAGTGTTTTACAATATAGTCCCTCACCTCGAATGAATTATTTAAAGTAACCAGTCCAGTCAAGCGATTACTCTGTTTATTACTTTTCATTATTAATGATAATAATATTATTTAACCCTTTACCTAATGTACCAACCAAAACCGGCCAGCGCTTTTCTCAAAAATCTCCAATTAATTTTCGTTCCAATGAGGGATCATAACCTATGTTTTAGAGACAAAAAATGAAAATAATAGTTATACAAGAAATTTTTTTTGCAACTGTCGTCTGCTTTTCATGTTAGGTAAAGGGTTAAAAAAACAAAAAGCAATGAAGTCCCTATTACACCCATGGCAAAGCGTCTTCATTTGCGTGCACGGATACATGACCCAATTGTTGATTGCATAATTCACTTGTGAAATTATCGTTTAGAAATCCCAGTCAATAACACTTTATTTTTAGAAAGTAATAAAAGGAAAATAATCACACATCTGTAAACAGATTTAATTCAACTTTTTTCTAATTGTGACCAACAAGGGGAATGGATCCAGTTACTGGACCTAAAATCGGCCAAGCGGAAACCCTATTTACTTGGAGCTGAAATGGTTTACCGATTAATCAATTAATCAGTGATCAACATCTTGAAAAAGTAAAAATATTTTACCCAAGTTAATAAAATTGATAAATTTGTCCCTTAAGTGCAAGATGGCTTTGCAATGCCAAAATATATCACCACCCATGCTATTCTGTTCATTATGAGGCCTAAAACATAAAACAAACCAAGAATATGAACTTTTGATGACAAAGAAATAACTATAAAAAATAAAATAAAAAACGGCCTGCCCACCCTCATTCAATTTCACAAAAGATGGCCTGAGAAACAGACAATCTACTTTGTGGGGCCTTATTTCCTCATTGAAATGGGGCTTGCAAATAGGCAATGCCTATATTAACATTAACGCCATACCCTACAGAAACACACATTACAATGGTGCAAGTGCAACTGTACATAAAATTGAAACTTATCGAATAATCAAAAAGAAAGTACAACACTATACCTCGTCATCTCTTGCATATCTATTACCTATTGGGTATGGAGGCATTTTGGTATACATGTGAAGGTATAATAGGCCCACAGTATGCGTGGGCAGGGTGGGATGCACTATCAAAAAACAATCTGCAAGTGCAAAACACAAGGATTCATTTAGAGCTGAAATGGTTAACCTATTAATCCATTAATCAATGATCAACATCTTGATCGATCCAAAAAGTAATTGATCGATTAACCGTTACTTTTGAACTGCTGTATTATATGGGTTAACAAAGGAACAAACTTGCTCCAAAAACAGGCATACATTGTCACTCACAGACTTGGCAATTTCAGGAGAGCGATTTTTTAGATCTCCTTACTGCCCTCCTGAAAGAATTAAGGAGAGCGAAAAATTGCCCTCCTAAATATTTTGGTCTGGGATGATTGAGATTACATGTATTATGCTCACATTAAATTTTTGTTGTAAAGCAAAAATGTAATTTAACTTCGAAGTCACATAACATCACGTAATTTCATTTTGAAAGTGGTTTAGTGGTAAAAGGTAATGGCTGCAACCATACCCAAAGACAGTTGCAATCATTTGAAGCAAAATGGGTCACAGCAATATTTTTTTTCCTGTCAGTTTCAAGTTCAGCAACTGACATCACAGTTTGAGGGGTAATTATTCAAGGAATATTGACACTATACTATACTACCATTACTACTATCTTGTCACTTGAAGCACTTGCACCAGCATGTGACTATAGATTCAAGCAGACCTGTTGTCCAAGAAAGTCATACACCTACCACTACCACCTTCAACCCCCCTTGGGGGGTTGAAGGTGGTAGTGGTAGGGGTATGACTTTCTTGGACAACAGGTCTGGGTACACACACAGGTCTTGTCAAGTGTGTGTTCGGTTGTTGAGTGAGACATCTAGATGTCTAAGAGTTTCGCTTTACCTTAGTAGAGATAATAAAATCACTGATGTAGTCTGTTGGTTTCAGTTTCAATGGGTTCGTTCAACTGGATACTTAAAATGCTGTGTAAAGCTAATTGCTCTCCTGAGCTGATTGAGGAGAGCGATTTTTTGCCCTCCTGCATTTTTCAGAATGCCAGGCCTGCACTCTGACTCGCATCAGTTATATAAGACCAAGTAGAGCATGCAAGTTACTTGCTGACATACTTGTTTACTTCCATGTTCATCATACTGTATCAGTGGTTGGAAATGGTCATTCTCAACCCTTTACCCATTGCAGGTAGCAGACAATACTTGCAAAATAAATTCATGAATTACTAAAAGTTTTCAATGTTTGTCTCAAAAACATATCTTATGACCCCTCATTGAAACGAGATCATTCCAATGAGGTGTCATAAACTATGTTTTTATACCCCCCCCCCCCCCCCCCCCCCCCCCCCCCCCCCCCCCCCCCCCCCCCGCAAACAAAGTGCAACTCCTCCTAAACCGTTTGAAGAATTTTCATGAAACTTTACACAATGGAAGAACTCTATATGAAGATGTGCATGAAGCAATATAATTCCGTTCTGACATTTCCAAGGGGAGATAATCCAACTTATACATTTCAGGCACGGGGGGTATCACTTTGTGAGTTTGCTCACAGTACCTTTTAGTTGAGACAAAAATTGAAAACATAATAAATTTGAATGGAGATTTTTGTGTACAGGCCCAGTCGGTTTTGTTTGTTATGTTGGGTAAAGGGTTCATGCTGTAAATCATCAATGGTATGACAATTATTCAGATATCTATTTGGACAAGTGATTAATCGGTTAACCAAGGTTAATCCAAGTGATTAATCAATCAAGAAAACCCCTTAACCCTTTACCAATGCAGACAATATCAACATTTATTATTTTAAATATAATGTTTTTAAATTTTTCAAAAAATTTCAACAAAACCATATGATGTGACCCCTCATTGGAACGAGCTCAATGAGCTCGTTCCAAATGAGGGGTCACATGATATGGTTTTGTTGAAATATTTTGAAGAATTTAATTTTTTCAACTGCTCAATTTGCATATTACGTGGGCGGATGCTGGCGATTCGTTAAGTAAAGGGTTAACCGTTTGAGCTCTAGATTTAGTTTAATTTTTCATCAAATTACAGCAGCCAATACTGGATTTGATGACAATATCTTGAAAATACTCAACAGGTTAAGAGCTAATCATGCAACAAATTAGTGGAGAGTGCCTGCATGCATAATAAATTGTGACAAGACACAAAAAATGTTTTCTTCTAAGAGAATACAAATCCATGAAATATGAAGCCTTTTCATTGAGGCACCAACACTTTTCATTAGTGCTCAAATATGGGTCTCTAGCACTCAACTGTTAACCATTTGCATTTGATGTCAAAATATCAAAATTTCAATTCCAAATTGGAACAAGCTCTGTTTTTTATTGGTAAAATAGGACCCATTCACCAATGCCTGAGGTGAAAAGCCTTTGAAATGGGCTACATGGGTGTCAGTGATTCACTAGGCTTTACATTATATCCATGTTGTGGTCTCGATAAGCCATTGTGCAGAAATATGTGACTTTAATCACCAGTAAATAAATAAACAAGCAAAATTTCAAGCGGCACAACATAATTAGTGTGGAGTATCCAAGGTGGAGTTTTTAGCTCATCTGACTGAAAGTCAGGGTGAGCTTTTCTTATCACTCTTCGTCCGCCGTCTGTCGTCTGTCATCCTGCGTGAAGGTGGTGTTTGAGCCTCTTTCTCCTAAACCACTGGCCATTCTTTGGACGATTTCGAAATCCATCCTATTGAACAACCACCAATTAAAGACACATTAGAAGAAACGGATGAATTTAGAAAAAAACGTGAAGCTTTTTGGATCAATACGCTTCAAACCCTCTGGCCATTTGGTATGAACATATCAGAGGGCGAATGCGAAAGGAGGTCCATCATTCCTTTCACTTTAACGTACAACAGAATGAATATCGAAATAGCAAAAATGTTAAAAGATGAATTCAATTTTACCAATGCTAAATTAAATGAACCTTTGAATCTTCGACCTGTCATCGCCTATAAGAAAAACAAAAGCTTGCGTAACATCCTTGTAAGGACTAAATTAGAGCCCATCAATGAATAACACCAATTTCTGCCAGTCAGTTTAACCAGTTCCTAAGCTCATCACTTAGTTTAAATCAATTTTGTGTACTTTTTTGTCATGTTTGAAACCAATCAGGGTTCAGTAAATGAAAACAATTTTTCGGCGGCATATTAAAAGAAAAAAAACGTTTCAGTATGAAATGTCTGTGCCAGTGCGATTTTTTAACCTCAAACACACACACACACAGAGTCTTGTCTACCCTACATACCAAGGTACCCCATTGTTTGTCCTTTGTGTGGACTAACGGTTTCAACCTCGTTTTGCCGGTACAGTTCTGGGAAAACAACCGAGGTAAAGGGTTTCTTTTGTCTTTTTTACCTCGGTAAGGCGAAACACGCAAACTCTTTTGTCTAGTTACCTCGTCAAGTTGGTAAGACAAACGCACACACACACACACACACACACACACACACACACACACACACACACACACACACACACACACACACACACACACACACACACAGGTGAATGGACCAGAAATATATTATATGAAAACCTACTGAGGGCGTGGGTACGTACTGAGAGATATATTATATGAAAACGTACTGAGGCAGGGCTTGTATTTTCACCAGGCCTATCAGTCCAGGCCTGGTAATTAGCCTCAAAACATTTCTGACCAGGCTGATGATCAGTTAGCCTGGTCGCCAATCTGTCAAGCCGGCAAATGCATCTGCCAGACTTTGTAGGGGGAGGATGGGGGTAGCATTCGGAATAATTGGTGCTATCGTCGAACCTAGCGTTAAGAAACTGTCAATTTCATAAAGCAGAGGCGGATCCAGGATTGTTTAAAGGAGGTGCGCTAATTACCCTCACAGTCAGTTAGTCCAAACTTGGACCCAAAGTCCGCAATATTATTTTTTTGATTTGGAATGTCCACGGGCCAAGCAGAACAGAACAGCCTCAATTTTTGAGGGTTCTAACTGTGAACGGGAAATTTATTTATAGTGATACGTAATGTACACAGTAGTAACGGAGTTAGGGAGTTCATACTTCGGTATTTTGTATGGAAAGCGAAATGCCTGCAGAAATAGTGGCCGCTCAGATTGTTGAATTGACAGATATACATGGTGTGACAGTGGATGGACATTTTAACAGATACCATGCGCAAATAGTTAAATGAAACAACACGGATAAAGGCGTCAATAGATAGTTCTTATGAAATCTATTCATTCTAACTTAATAATTACTTAAGAAACTCTAGGGCACTCCCCCAAGGACGGCAGAATGTCACGGTAGTTTGACGGGTTAACAGTCTGGACTGACCTCACAAGGATGGTTAATTTTTATTTTCGGCACAGTGATTAATAAAGATCGCTATAATGTGGTAAATCACTGGTAATTCAACAAAAAACTAAGCACTTAACTTGAGTCCGAGTCCTTGATTTAGTATGTGTTTTGAGTCTGAGTCCTCAATTCATATTTAAACGTCATACTCTATTTATGAAACTTGTCTATGAATTTCCTGTTTTGCTGATCCTCTGGCACTCCTTCCATATCCTCTATGTATGATGTTGAATAATTTAACCCTTTCGCAACGCAGATGATATCAAAATTTATTAATTTAAATATTTTTTCAAATTTTTCAAAAAATTTCAACAAAACCATATCAAGTGACCCCTCGTTGGAACGATAAGATATTTTGTACATTCTGCATGTAGATTAACCCTTTACCCTACGCAGACGATATCAGAATTTAGTATTTTAAATAACATTTTTTTTAATTTTTCAAAAAATTTAAACAAAATCATCTAATGTGACACCTGATTGGAATGAGCTCAACATGGTATGTTTTTGTTGAAATTTTTTGAAAAATAATATTTTTTCAACTGCTGAATTTGCATATTATGCGGGCGGATTCAGGTGATTCATTGCGTAAAGAGTTAACCCTTTACCTAATGAATCGGCCACATCCGCCCATGTAATTCACAAATTAAGCTGTTGAAACATTCCAAATTTAAAAAAAAAATGTCAGCAAAATCACATCATGTGACCCCCTCATTGGAATGGGCTCATTGAGCCTGTTCCAATGAGGGGGTCACATGATGTGGGTTTGTTGACATTTTTTGGAAAATTTGGAAATATTTAAATTAAAATAATAAATTTTAATATTGTCTGCGTTGGGTGAAGGGTTAATATAGTTCATAAATCTTTGTTTCCATCAGTAAAAAACTTCTTCAGTGAAAATAATATATGTAATACTCTACATAAAGCACAATCCGTGGTTTTGTATCATTTTTGTTTTTTATTTATTTTCTGCTAGTAATGTTTGTATATGTAACAGTAATAAGGTCCCACAAAGTAGATCTTCTGTTTCTCAGGCCATTTTTTTGTAAAACTGCATATGGGTAGTTGGTTTTTCATTTTTGCAATTATTTCGTTGCCATAAAAAGTGCTTGTTCTTTTTTTTTGTGTTAGGCATCATAATCTACAGAATAGCACGGGTGGTGGTGTATTTTGTCCCTTGAGTGCAAGAAGACTGCAATGCAAAGCCTTGATGCACTCAAGGGACATATTTCTCAATTTTATTAAACTTGGGTAAAATATGAGACATAAACCATTTAATTTTAATTTTTAAGTTTGCATTGATTATACAGGGTTCATACAGCTCTTGAAAAACCCTTGAAAATGAGCTTTTTCTTGAAAAACCCTGGAATTTGAAATTAGCCCTTGAAAAACCCTTGAACTTTCAGAAATCTCTTGAAAAACCCTTGAATACTAAGCTATTTCCTGGGCATTGTAAATATATGTGTACTCGCCTTTTACTTCTTTGTTGCGCTCATGTCGCTCAGTTAAATGGTAGAGTGCTAAATTATTTTTGGTCATCCAAATTTGTCCACGTCTCTTTGCCTTGTTACAATTTATGGGAGAGTGCCTAGTGGCACTCTCCCATAAATTGTAACAAGGCAAATCCTCACAGACAAAATAATTTCAATTTAAAAATTGTATGATGCACATCCATAGAATATGAAGCCATTAAGTTGCAGCACCTGCACTTCAGAATAAAGCCCAAATATTGGCTTCCAGCACTCTACCAGTTAAAAAAAACATAAAAAAGTATGGAACGTTTTACCAAGATTACTGTAACACAGATAACACTTTGGGTACCAGTACTTCTTGACTTCCAAAGTCAGATCCGTGTCACATGAATCTTAGATTTTTAGAGCTCATACAACAAGCTGAATAGTATATGTAGCCCTTGAAAAAAAGAAAGAAGCCCTTGAAAAACCCTTGAACTTTGTGAGCAAATTTTTGTATGAACCCTGTTATAAAAAGAGAGCATCCTGCCAGCAAAAGGAACTGAGAAACAGGTTTTTAACTTTTTTAAGCCATGTGGAAATAATTTGTAGGATAACCTCCAGAAATTGTCTCCTGTTCTCCCTCTAGTGGTTCAATAGTCAGTGTGAGAGGCTAGCATTATTCATCAAGTGCACTTGGGCCATGCAGATCTCGAATTACGGGTCAAATTGAATGTTGAATCAAATCTGGAAGAAGAGGATTTTGAATAAAATTATATCACTAATTGAATCTAACTGCTTATATTTCGACGAGAATTCAAGATTCCATTCATGCAAAGATTCGTGTAATGAAGCAAGCGAGAATCCTCGTAGATTCTCATTGCACCTCTGCTAGGATTGGCGTGAAAAGAGTTGAGTCAATTTAATCCTTCACCTAATATAGCAGTAGCAAATCAACTAATACAAAGCTAACATGACCTGAAATATCCTGACACTTTGTCAGTAAAATTGTACAAACATGTGGCTGTCATTGGAACCGGTGTAACAGGGTATCTTCCCCCCCCCCCACCCCCATCCACACACAACACAGACCAACTTTTTTTTAAGCTTAAAAGCATTATTCATGAGAGAAAAAGTCAAATAGTAACTACTTGGTATAAGCAGGGAGCTCTGAATGGAAGAAAGAAAATAAAATTGAATATTGATTTAACCTTTCCTCTCTTCCCAAGATTATTATTTTTTCAAACCTAAAGACATTAGTATCAGAATGCAGTGCAACACTATAACTCTTGAATGAGTGTAAATAAGATGATAGTATTGTTATCTTGCCACTACTGATTCAGATTATTGGTTGGGGGTGTGGAAATTGCACTAGGGTATCTCCCCCCTCACCCCCCCCCCCCCCCACTGCTACCACTGGGTGTCATAAAGATGCACTGGGGTATCTTCCCCTCCACTTTGTGTATCTTCCATTGAATGTGCTTTATATCAACAGCCTGATATTATCCATGTTGGGTATCTCCCCCCCCCCCCCCTGAGGGGGAAAGATGCACTAGGGTATCCCCCACTCTGTGTAACTTCCACTGAATGTCATAAAAAATAATAAAGGGTATCTTCCAATGCTCTATATCAGCACATGCCTGATGTTATCGATGTTGAAAAAAAATTAGGGGGGAGGGGGAGGGGCAAGTTAGACAGGGTGGGGGCAGGAAGATATACAGGGGGAAGATACCATAGTAACAGGGTATCCTTCCCCTCTTCTCTCCTGGGGGGTGGATGTACTAGGGTACCCCCCCCCCCCCCACACACACACACACACACACCCTGTATCTTCTACTGAGTGTTATAAAAAATAATAAATGTGGTTAGGGTACTCAAATCTAGGGATTCCCCCCAGCATCCTATATCAACACTACGGTATCTTCCTGCCACTCTTTGTATCTTCCACTGAATGTCATAAAAATAATAAATGTGGTTAGGGTACTCAAATCCATGTTGAAAACAAATTAGAGGGGGGGGGGATACCCAGGGTGGGGGAAAGATACACTAGTGTATCTTCCCCTGTGGGAGGATGCACTAGTGTATCTCCCCCCCCCCCCCCCCCCCCCCCGCGGGTATCCCCCCCCCCCCCCCTCAAATTTGATACCGTGGGACACCGGCTCAATGAGCCGGTTCCAATGACATCCATATTTATAAGGTTCTTATTGATAAATATTCTTTATTTTTCAAAAAAAATGATCAAATTCAGTTTGTATGTTTAAAATTAAAAAGCTGTGTTGGGTAAAGTGCTAACATGCATTATCAGTATATAACAGGGGTTCAACCATGGTGGCCTAATGGGATCTTGGCACACTCATAGCAGGTCAATGGTACACTTGTCTTCAACCAATGCTAACCCTATTTGTGAGGCGTTAGTACGTTGGGGAGTCTCAGTATGTTGGGGACTCAGTTGCTTGCCCAAGCTCGGTTGTTCTCTCCAGGTACTCTGGCTTCCTCCACTCGTAAAACTGTCCAAGATGAGGTGACCCTGCCTGTCGATAGTGTCATTAAACCCAGTAAATAAATAATCATCTGATTAATTGTTGGAAAGATCTCTCGAAGATCTTTCCAACAATTAATCTGATGATAGTGTTAACCCTTTACCCAACAAATCTGCCACATCTGCCTGTGTAATATGCAAATTCAGCAGCTGAAAAAATATTTTTCTAAAAATTTCAACAAAACCATATCATGTTGAGCTCGTTCCAATCAGGTGTCACATGATATGATTTTGTTTAAATTTTTTTTAAAATTTAAAAATATGATATTTAAAATACTAAATTTTGATATTGTCTGCATTGGGTAAAGGGTTAATCTACATGCAGAATGTGCAAAATATCTTAATAAAAAATGCAGCAGTAGTAGTGATTGCCAGGAAAAGGGTTGTTTTTTTGTTATTTATTTATTAATGTTTATGGTCATTTTCAGCATCTTTGGCTATATGACGACCTGGACTTACGTATGAATTTAACGTTAATAAATCTTTCATACAAAAGCTGTCCACATTCGAGGATTTCCACGACCAAGTGTTGGTTCGGGATCCTATTTTACCTGTCAAGGAGAAGATGTTTACTGAAGTAAACAAGCACTACTCCTGTTCCCACAAGAGAGGGACAAGGGTTAACATTAATAAGTTTTCAAACTGACTGCATAAGTTTTTGGATTTTTCTTGTTTGTTGATTGGGGTTTAACCCTTTACCTAACATGAAAAGCAGACAACACCTGCAAACAAAATATAAAATAACTATTTTTTTCATTTTTGTCTCAAAAGCAAAGGTTATGACCCCATCATTGGAACAGGCTCAATGAGCTTGTTCCAAAGTGGAGGCATAAGCTGTTTTTGAGACAAAAATGAAAATAATAATGAAAATTAAATGACAATTTAAAATTAAATATACGATTTTGGCCATTATGTTGGGTAAAGGCCAGTTTTGGCCATTATGTTGGGTAAAGGATTAATGATATTTCAACAGCCTTGATTATTACATGTTGAAGAACTTTATTAGTAGAGGAAGCCAGAGAATTCTGAGAGAACCACCGAGCAGCTGTGAGTAACTGTCAGACTTGCCAACTAGCTAACCTGGAATGAGCATGTTTTGTTGGAATTTTTGGAAAAATTTGATAAAATAATATTTAAAATAATAAATTTTGATATTGTATGCATTGGGTAAAAGGGTTATTCAAACTGCATCATAAAAGCATGCTAATTCATTCCTCTGTGGTGGCTCAAGTCCTGATTGTGGTACGTTTGTTTCATATATCTGAACAGTCTTTTGATATACCAGCATACTGCGGTATTTTTTTGAATACCGATACCGGTATTCAGTTTAGAATATCGTGCAGCAGCCCTACTATTGTGATGTCAAAATTAATGTGTATTCCTGTTTATACATCGTGATTAACCGCGGTGTAAAAATGACAAGATACTGCAGACTAAAAGCTCTGCAGTATCTTTTCATTTTTACACCGCGGTTAACAATTAATATTTTCTAAAATTATTTCGATTTAACTCTTTACCTAATGTAACGTCCAAAAACGGCCAGTGTTATTCTCAAAACTCGCCAGTTAATTTTCATTATTTTTTCATTTTTTGTCTCTAAAACATAGGTTATGACCCCTCATTGGAACAAGCTTCTCAAGCTTGTTCCAATGAGGGGTCATAACCTATGTTTTTGAGACAAAAAATGAAAATAATAGTTATTCAAGAAATTTTTTTTGCAAGTGTCGTCTGCTTTTCATGTTAGGTAAAGGGTTAAAGAAAGCAGACCTTTGGTTGGGCTGATAGTTTACTTGAACTGAGTGACCTTTGAATGTATCTACAGTTAAAACTAAAAGTCCTGTCATGAAATGCGCACAAATAGCTAGTTGATATGCGCGTTAATGTACGCGTTATGGCCCAAGTAAAGCTATCAAATTCTGTACATATGGCCTGTGCACAAGCAATGTTTCAGCCAATGGACCTCCGGGTAACCCGGAGGTCCATTGGCAGAGACATTGCATGTGTTTGCCATGAATAACCAGGAGAACCTGTCATGATTTGGATGCCATTCGATATGGCAACTGCGCGCAATTCCAACGCGCAATTAAGCCTAGATAAGCGCACTATTCGTGACAGGACTTCTAGTTTTAACTGTACAGTTAAAACTTGAAGTCATGTCATGATCTTTGGTTGGGCTGATAGGTTATTTGCAATGAGTAACCCTTGAATGTATGAATCAATATGTTTACAAATACTCTTAAACAGGATCTATTTTTAGCTCACAAATTGCTTATATGGGTCACATTTGTTTACTTGAAATTAGACAGCATCTTCCAAAAACGTAAGGGGTGACTTTATTCAGCCTATAAGCAATTTGTGGTACAAAAGAACATTGGAGAAATTTCTGATTCTTGAACTTTCTTTTTGAAGACTACATGTCAAGAGCCTGCATCATTCTTTCATCTCTCACATCATTGAGATGTAACTGACTATTGTTTATACATTCTGCATTGTAGATTATTATTACAGGACAGTGCATTATTTTAGATAGCCGATGAGTTTAATATATATTCTACAGAATATTATCTTGTGATCTGAGCATCTTCTGTATTGGAAAAGTGTTTCAAAAATTTGAAGAGAATTTATTCTTGTATGAACCACAGTTTATTCTTGTGAAAACCCAGGATTCAGCTGGATAATTTCCAAACTACCTGAGGAGCAAATATTTATTGGAAACTTTTTTCATCACTGGATTAATGGATTTAATTGAACTTTATTTGGGATTAACTGACAAGTATTTCTGTTTTATTTTTAGCTCAGCTGGCCCAAATTTGGGCCAGGTAAGCTATTGTCATCACATAGCATCCGTCGTTGTCCACATAAACTTTTCACCTTTTCATCTTTGAAGATGGTTTCCATGTTTGACAGACATGGACAAATCACTCGATACCACAAATTCCCTTGAATAACTATTATTTTCATTTTTTGTCTCAAAAACATTGGTTATGACCTCTCATTTGCTGATTTTGGTCATTATGTTGGGTAAAGGGTTAAAGCCTCCTTTTCTGTAAATCATACAGTATAAAAGATATTGTGTCATTTTCTCTTCATATTTTTTTTTTTAATTTCAGAATAGTTAAGGTGCTTTTTAGCTCACCTGACTTTCGGTCAGGAGAGCTATAGTGATCACTCGTTGTCTGTCATCCGTGAACATGGTGTTTGCATTTTCTCCTCCCAAACCGCTGAACCAATTTAATTGATATTTGAGATTATAGTTTGTTATGACATCACAATTTGATTTTGTTCAAATCAAGTTGCCTCGCCCCTTGGTAGGGCCACGCCCAAAAAGTGTGCTTAAATCTTAAAAAATCTTCTTCTCATGAACCAGCAGTAGCAGAGACTTGATATATGGTGTGCAGCTTCCTTTTGAGGTGTAGACTCAGATTTGTTCAAGAGAAGTTTGTGGGGCTCTATTTGCCGTCGTTATGGGAGGGGCAAGAATTTTTGCCCCTCCAAAAATGTCTATTTTCCAAACCAAGAGGCAGATTTGGACCACATTTGATATGAGGGCTTATTAGGTCATAAGTACTTAATTTATGCCCAAATTTTTTTTCCTGTCGCCCCATGGGAACCACAGGAGCTAAAAATGAGAAAAATTAAAACGCCCATATCTCCAAAACCTACACAGCACTGAGAATTCTTATTTGGTGTGAAGCTTCCTTAGGACCAACAGAATGGAATGGTAAAAAAAAAATTGCTCTCGGTTTTATCATGGGGTACTTTTCTGGGACTTTTGAAAAATTGCAGAGTCAGCATTTTTTTAACACTGTGGATAATGGGAAAAACATTTAAGGCCACTTTTCTCCCAAACCACTGCTCCAAAAGCTTTCAAATTTCACATATAACATCTTTGGAAGATTGTTACACATATTTATTGAAATCAATTCCCTGGGTCCATATTTGGGCTCTCTATGGGAGCCCAAATGTTTAAATTAGTGCAGTATGAGGAATATTCTTTAAAAATCTTCTTCAGATCTACCAATAAGAATCTTTTGATATTTGATATGCAGCATCCTTAGGTGGGTGAGATTCAAATTTGTTCAAGCCAAGTTTCTGGGTTCATATTTAGGCTGAAAATTTTGGGTCCCGTTTCAGACCAAAATCCAGAAACTATTTTGTTTGTTTTTTTTATGCGTTGAAAATTTTTTTTTTTTTTTACACTGAAACTTTGGGGGCCGGGTGGAACTTCGAAAATTTCCGAACAAAAATAAAAAAAAATCAGTTTTTATGCATTTATCTCAATTTTGGGACATAAAAGTGCAGGAACTGAAATAGAAGGAAAATCCTGTGTATTGTGTGGGCATAACTGCTTCATCCAGTTGGTATATGCTTTTCTTAGGAGGGGCATATGCAGCTTATTCAAGTCAAGTCCCTGGTTTGATATTTAGACTACCATGTCAGGTGAGTGCCCTCAGGCCCCCTGGGGCCTCTTGTTTGAGTAATAAAATTTTGTTTATTTTGAAATTCCCACCTCTGATTTTCCTTAAATTCAAATTAAATATATACATGTGATACATCAAAATGAAGGTTGGGAGGCATAGAACACGAAACATATATGAAATCAACTCATAGAGTTGACAACAGCCACCACTGGTTCCTGCATGGGGCAAATGCCAAAATTGACAGCTTTGTTTACATATATTCTTACTTTCGATTTCCGGTAAATGCCATCGGGCAGAAAAAGCATTGAAAAACAACGCTATCTAAAATCAAATAATGGGAAAGATTGCCTTAATACAGCATACTATTATTCTATAGAGACTGCACAGTTGCCATATTCTATGCAAGGTATCATGACACCTGGTGAAATTTCTTAGAGTTATGATTTTGTTTTTTGATGGGAATTTGTAGTATCTAGTGATTTGTGCATGTCTGTCAAACATGGAAACCATCTTCAATAAATAATTCAGACAGTGTTGTCCTTTTCCCAAATGCAGTCCTATCGGTGCATCCTCAAATGTTTTGAATGCCTAGCTTTGTTCTTGGATTTGTGAAGCACATTTGGCCACAAGTTGTTCTCCAGAAATATTATTGTATTATCAGTTCTGGTACGAATAGCAGACTTCCAGGAACCAGTGGTGTCTGCTGTTAACTCTATGATTTGATTACATACGTGTTTCATGTTCTATACCTCCCAACCTTCATTTTGATGTATAATTTGTGTTTATTTAATTTGAATTTAAGGAATGTCAGATGTGGGAATTTCAAAATAAACAAAATTCCATTACTTATAAGAAGGTAGGAAAACACCCCTAGGAAAAAAAACCCTGGGAAAAACCCCCTAGGAAAAAAACCCATAAGGGTCGAACGATGTTATACCATACAAGGGAAGTTTTTCAAAAATATGAATATGGTCACATAATATAACAAAAGGTAAATAGTAATATATTCTGTTTATTAATACGTTCTCCATATAACAGTACAAAACAGGGTAAAACCTACACTTTTCGACATTTTTCTATATACAACTACGATGGCAAGAATGAACTTCATCAGTACAAATATATATGATTGGGTTCAATTAGTGTCCAACCGATTACCAAAAATGGTCGCTGACCGATTACCGGTTATTTGAGCCCACAATCGGCCGATTCTGATGCCGATTCCGATTGTAATACCGTGCTCTACAAGACCAGTCAAGACTCAAAAGAACTACATTAAACTGAACATTTTTCAAAGTGTTAAACTTCGTTGACTGGGGTCCCAGTAAAATTACCAGTCGTGCACACTTGGGCGGTAAACGTGGCTCTCAGAGCCACGTTTACCACCCAAGTGCGCGCGACTGGTAATTTTGCTGTGACCTGAGCCAATGGAGTGCATCCTTCACTTTTCCAGTATGAACTGGCGATTGCTGCAAGTGTGCTCAGTTGTAAGCTTTACATGTCGTTTAACACATATATCCCGTAAAGGGCGTCTAGAGAGATTAAGAATACACATTGTGGTTGTTTCTCAACTTTATTGAATGGTATCATCGACATCATTTTACATTAACAATTGAACAATTGCAGAAGATAATAAATTGCGATTCAGAAAAATCACAAATTGCTTGGCAACAATCGGTTGAACCGATGTTCCAGGAGCCGTTGTCATCTGATTGCCCATAATCGGCTGATTGTGGTGGCCGGTTCCGATCATCGGTTGAACACTAGGTTCAATAAAACAAGAATAACAATGATCACCACAATCACATATGAACAGAGCATAAGCACTTCAAATATATGTAAACAACAATGATATTCATATTTCCATTAACCCTTTACCTAACGTAATGGTTAAAACCGGTCAGCACTATACACGAAAATCATCATTCATTTTTTTTTATATTTTCATTTGTTGCTTCCAAAACATAGGTTATGACCCCTCATTGGAACGAGCGGTATAGTGTTTGAGAAAGTTCAGTCAGACAAGATACGAACTCATAATTATCAATGGGAACCCCAGGAAGTAAAAATAAATAAAAATAAATGGGAATTGGTACTTAAAGTTCAATTTTGTGTATATTTTCATTTTTTGCTTCCAAAACATAGGTTATGACCCCTCATTGGAATGGGCGTGACACGCTCGTTCCAATGAGAGGTCATAACCTATGTTTTGGAAGCAAAAAATGAAAAATTTTAGTTACGAGAAATTCTTTTATGACTGTCGTCTTCTACAAGCGTTAGGTAAAGGGTTAAAAAAAAATCTTGTTGATGAGGCAAGTCTGTTACCTTCAACCCTAAGGGGCCTATTTTGTACTTTGTTAAATTTTTACAACCTTTGTTTTGGAAGCAAAAAAGTGTATTGTACTTATATGGTATTGTACTATATTTTCACAAAAGAGTAGATACATGTACCCAGGGTTTTTTTTTCCTAGGTTTTTTTTTTTTTCGTAGGGGTGTTTTTTCCTAGGGGTGGGGGGGGGGGGGGGATGGTTCCGTACACATATACATGTACAAGTAAAACTGAACATTCATTCAAAAAGGATTCGAGAAATTGATAAACAAACAAAAGCACATATACAATGCAAAGGGTCAACATCAACATGCCATTTTTTTTTAGGGTTTTTTTCCCCAGGGTTTTTTTTCCTAGGGGGTTTATTCCTATATTCCTAGGGGTGTTTTTTCCTAGTGGGGGTGGGGGGGGGGGGGTGGGGGGTTCCGTACACGTATAAGTATAGCACCTTAAATTGGAGTTATTGTTGTTGATTCTCAGATCTGTTTCTGTCACCATTATTTTTACTACACACCAGAACATCAACATGTTTATGCTCTCAGCTACTCACAAATCTGCAGGTGTTAACGATTAGCATGTACATGTGGGATTGATTATCTTATTGTAATTTTATCATCAGAGTCTTTGTCATTCAGGTATCAAGTTATGTATTGGTTAGTAACGGGCTTAATTAATGGGTGACTGTCAACAGAGTGGTCATTCATCAATAGTTTTGCAAAAAATGTACAGCTCATTATATCGCCACCACCACTCTTCCAGTCACTTCTTTACTTCCCAACAAGGCAAGTGCTTTGGAAATGGTAGAGGGGTGGGCTGTATTCTCTCTAGTATAACATTAAGTATTTGCCCATGAAAGATGTGGGAGAGATGCTACTTGTAACTAGAGAAACAGAATTTACTGCCACCAGTAAATTCAAGTCTGTGTGAAAAGGGTTAAAGTATCAGGAATAAACTATAAAGAAAGAGAATTCATGGAGACTTATTTTCGGAAGTAAAATATTTTTGAACAAATCAGAAATGGGTTTTCGTTAGCAGTATTTACAGATATTCATACAGGAATCAGAACATTTTTATAAGAAACCAGAAATGGCATATATGTGACCAGCATTCAAAGGGTTTGATACACGAATCAGAAATGGATATTTTTGGCTCTGCCCACGAATTTAAGTGATGAAATACATTCATAAACTTTAGAAATGCATTAAGGTGTAATAAAATGCATTTCCCAGTCTTTCTGAATAATGCCCCCATATTAAGATCTTCAGATGGTTAAAATATTCCCTTTAAATACTCCATTTTAATCCTTTAAATGGGACCGCAGTGGCTCAGTTGGCAGAGGTGCAGGCTGCAAGGCGAGAGGTCCTCACCCTGTCCTTAGGCAAGACACTTCACCCCATTGCCCACGTGGATGCATGGTGGCGCTGTGTACTAAAGCGTACTGCACATCGATGGTGCACCCGTCTTCAACCAATGCTAACCCTGCTTGTGTGAAGTTAGTATGTGGGGGATCTGACAGTTGCTTGTTGCCCAGTGGTTCTTCCCGGGTACTCCGACTTCCTCCACCTGAAAAACTGTCGTGGTCATGATTAGCCACTGTCCAGAAATATGTGACATTAAACACCAATAAATAAATAATCCTTTAAAAAATGAGCTGAATCCAATAAAGGGTCATAAGCTATGTTTTTCAAGCAAAAATGAAAAGGTAATTAAAACAATAGAAGTTTCTGTGAATAATGTTGACCGGTTTTCACCGTTATGTTGGCTAAAGGGTTAAGAATCCCTTACTTTGGAAGGCACACTCCAATAAATTATAACAAAACATTTGTTCAAGAGAAAAGGTGTCCCATTCCACACAGAGTTAAATGTTAAGAAAATAAAGCGAAAAACATTAAGTTTCTCAGCTGACAGTACCTGCTTTTGCACTCCGGAGTGGTGGAATGGCACAAATCAGAGACATTCTCTTAATGGCACTTTGGCACCAAAGGTTTCTGCACTCTCAGTGAGACCGAGCTGAGCGCAGTGAAAGACAATAGATCTCCTCTAACAAATGAGTTTTAAATAGTCATAGCACTGACACAGTTAACAGTACAGTTGACCATGTCAGTATTGCATTGTTACCGGCACCCTGACAGTTTTGTGATAGGTTTCAACAATTATTCAGTGCAGTTTTATGGAATGGGTTAACTTTATTCTGCCTGAAATAAAATATGTGCAATCCACATTGAAGTCTTGAGAGGGTTAAAAGCATTGAACTGAATAAGATAGGTTTCAACAATTATTCAGTGCAGTTTTATGGAAAGGGTTAACTTTATTCTGCCTGAAATGAAATATGTGCATTCCACATAGCAGTCTTGAGAGGGTTAAAAACAGTGAACTGAATAATTTATAATTTATTTCCTTGCAAGGCAAAGGGTTTCTCTTAACTTGGTTTCTGGAACTTACATCCCATTATAATGACAAGGTCAGATTTCATTTTGACAGCTTACTCCACTGATGTTTACATAGTCTCCAGTGTGAACATAACATTGTATTGCTTGGAGAGAATTTGCTGTATCAGGAAATTGGAGGCTATGAAAACCCTGTGGCCTACTGGGCCATACTCGATGGCTCTACCGACCTGAAAAACATAGGTGTCCGAGAAGTTGTGAATGTCTACCAGTATGCCAAAAATCAGCGAGATAAGACAATTCGTTTTCGAGTTATCGTGAGGACAAGGAAGTGCATAGAAGACAGGAGAATATTTATTGTTTATTTATTTATTGGGGTTTTAAGGTCACATACTTCTTCACAATGGCTAATCATGACCATGACAGTTTTACGGGTCGAGGAAGCGGAGTATCCGGAGAGAACCACCGAGCAACGGCGAGCAACTGTCAGCTCCACAATATACTAACTCCACACAAGCAGGGTTAGCATTGGTTGAAGACAAGTGCACCATCAACGTGCAGTACGCCTTAGTTCACGACGTCACCGTGCCCCCACATGGGCAATGGAGGTGAAGTGTCTTGCCCAAGGACACAAAGCGGTTGCCGCAGGTGGGATTCGAACCGAGGACCTCTCGGCTTGCAGCCTGCACCTCTACCTACTGAGCCACCGCCCCCCAGGCAGGAGAATAAGAAGAAGAAGAAGAAGAAAAAGAAGAAGAAAAAAGAAAAGAAAAAGAAACCGCACAAAAACAATAGTCTGTGTGTTCACACAGACTAATTATATATGTATATACAATAAATTCTCTTTCACTGGTGAATTCCCGATTTTTTTTTCAGGGATTTCTAACATTTTTTTTGTCAAGATACCATGCTATCAGCCACAGGGGTCCTTAGTTTTCTCTTGAACAAATGTTTTGTTATAATTTATTGGAGAGTGCCTGAAGGCATTCTCCAATAAATTGTAACAATTTTATATGAACATTTTTTTCTGCTGATGAGCAAACAAAAACCTGATGTATGCAGTGTAAAGTCACCAAAGTGGCTTTCAACACTTTCATTGCAGTCATAATAGTGGCTTTTAGCACTCGACCAGTTACTTTCATATCCCTTAATTGAATAACCCTGTTAATTGCATATAAAACAGGAGTTCTGTGGCTTAGTAGGTAGAGATGCAGGCTGCAAGCCGAGGGGTCCTCGGTTGGAATCCTCCCTGCAGAAACCGCATTGTGTCCTTGGGCAAGGCACATAATCCCAATTGCCTATGTGAGGCATGATGGCCTTGTGTACTAAAGAGTACTGCACATCGATGGTGCATTTGTCTTTGGAGTTAGTATGTTGGGGAAGTCTGACAATTGCTCGCCATTGCTCAGTGGTTCACTCCAGGTACTCAGACTGCCTCCATCCGTAAAAATGTCCGACATGAGGTGACCCTGGCTGTCAAAAGTGCCATTAATCCCCAATAAATAAATAATTGCATATAATGTCCTAGCACCAAACCATTTACCATACTCCCAGGACAAATTTGACCTGTAAATTGAAATTTTGATAGTTTCCTACAGGGTCTGCGTCGGTAGCACTCGACCCAGTTTGGGCTTATTTTTTCTCGGTGCTTTTGCACCACTTTTCTTTCCCAAATTGCTTGGGAAAGATCAAAATAGAGAGTATATTTTCCGAGTTAGGGTCTTCCACTGTAGTGCAAGCCTGTAGTAAACAATTGTGGTAGGTATAATAAGAAAGGAAATTTACTATATAAAATTTAAATTTCTATAGGCCTATTATAAAGATATCCACTGAATTTAACGAAAACAAATTTTGAAATCTGCCATTAAACTGATGAGTAACATTTCAAATGGCGTGGCGTCCTGACTTCAACCATAATTTCTTGCTGTGCTATTATGCTCACTTGACAATGGAAATAACCGTAGACTACGCACTACGGATGGTGGGCATTTCATACCCTGGTCATTTGGTACCTGGCCATTTATACACATCTTTACGGTTTGTACTGGCCTCTGGACTATCAGTCGTTCAGATTTGCCATTTATGTATTCGATAAGGGGAAGGATGGGCGGAATGCTTGTGAAATTGAAATTTATTTGAGTTGGGAAGATGTTAGAAGTGTAGCATGGATGGAAATTCTGATTTCAGAAGTTTCCATTCCTTTGATTTCCTCACTGGGCTTTGAACCGGATATTTTGCTGTAATGTTGACAGATCAAAGACATCCCCGACACATTAATCATGAGTGCAGTACAAGGCCTACAGTGAACTGTGCATGCGAAATTGCCTCGTAGAAAAGCTGATACTCTTCTTTTGAAGACAAACGTAAAACCAATGCAATGTAGTTACATTGTTTCAATATTTATTCCCCCGAAAAAAATTCGAGGGAATCTAGCCGTGACGTTGTCCGTCTGTATGTCTGTCCATCTGTCCGTCCGGGCATAGACGGAATTCGTGTCTGCTCCATAACTTCTTACAGCCTTCAAGGATATTAATGATACTTGGGATTATTATTGCCCACAACCAGAGGGTGTGTCACGAATAAGGTTGGAATGGCTATCAAGGCTTTTTTCAGTGGAATCAACCACCCTTTGGTGGCCATCCTCTAGTTTATGTTATCTGTCTTAACACACCCCCTGCCTCGAAAACGTACCGATTAGTCGACTACAGATTTTATCGTCGACTTTTGACAAAAATCGCGTTGGCGTTGATTAGTTGTTTCAACACTAGCCTGCACCTCTACCTACTGAGTCACCAAGTCAACGCACCCCCACCCATTTCTAATATACTTACCCTTAATTAACAGTGTGGATAAGGCCCCACAAAGTAGATCTTCTGTTACTCAGGCCATATTTTATAAATTTGCATGTGGGCAGGCGTTTTTTTACCTGCGTTGCCAGCGGCAGAGCAAGTCTAGTAACCGCTTGACTCTGTCAGTCCGTCCGTCTGTCAGTCTGTCCGAAACACTTCTTCCGTCAAAGTTTTCTTGGCTTCTATGAAAGGGAATGATTTTATATTTGGTCTGCTGCTTCATAATGATGAGTTGTATCGTGTATCTAATTTTCAGATCTGCCATCCAGCCACTTCCTGTTTGCCGACACTTTGAAATTTGACTGTACTCACTGAACATTGAAATTTTTCGTCACACTTTTCTCGGCTTCTATGCAACGGACTCATTCAATATTTCACATGGAGCTTGATAATGTTGAGTTGTATCGTGTATGCAATAATCAACTGCATGCAGCGACGCAGCTCCAGACCCAGTATTGGTCTTGTTTTATTTTATTTTTTATTTTTGTTATTATTTCTTTGCCATCAAAAGTTCGTGTTCTTGGTTTGTTTTATATTTTAGGCATCATAATCTACAGATTAGCATGTGTGGTGGTGTATTTCTTCCCTTGTGTGCAAGAAGGCTTTGCAATAAGGCATTGCAAAGCCTTGTAATTTATCAGTTTTATTAACTTATGTAAAATACCCAACATAAACCATTTAATTTTTATTTTTCATCTTTGCATTGGTTATAAAAAGATAGCATGTGGCAGCCAAAAGGACCATGCAGGAGGGCCAGAGAAACAGATTTTTATCTTCTTTAGGCCTATCCGATATTATTGACGAATTTGATATCTGTGATGTGATTAACAAGCCAGAAAATAAGTAGACTGTCGTAAGCAAAATGAGGTTCCCAGAGGGTACATTTAGTGATGCTACCCTGCACAGCAGGGTAGCATCACTAAATTTACCCTCTGTGAACCTCAATCTGAATCAGGGTCTCAAAACTAAACAAAGAGGTACCCAGAGGATAAATTGGCACACTGTATGGGATAGCATCATCAAATTCACCCTCTGGGGACCTCATTTTGCAAATGTCAGACAGCTTATTTTCAGGCCTGGTGATTAAACATGTATACCAATCTCCAACTCAGCATGAAGGATCTAATCCTCTTAACTGCGACTAATGTCATAATAGGATGAATTAATAATATGTAATGATAATTAGTGTTTATTGGTGAGATGTTATCCCTTTTACATCTAATTACTTTTTATTAAGATTTAATCCTCAATCCACCATGGTAACTATTTATTGTATGAGAGCATGGTGGCTCAGTGGTAGACTGTTGGACTTTTGTGCTGGAGGTCCTGAGTTTGGGCCCCGTCCGGGATGACCCACTTAGTGTCCCTGGGCAAGGCACTTTATCCCGGTTGTCTACATGGGGGCATGATGACACCGTATACTAAGGCATACTGCACGTCGATGGTGCACATGTCTTCAACTGCTGTAACCCTGCTTGGGCGGAGCTTGAACAGAGTTAGAATGTTGAGGAGCTGACAGTTGCTCGTCGATGCTCGGTGGTTCTCTTCGGGTACTCCGACTTCCTCCACCCGTAAAACTGTCACGGTCACGATTAGCCATTGTGCATAACTATGTGACCTTAAAAATCAATAAATAAATATAATTTACTGTATGCACATATTTCTTCAGGAAACATTATTTCCTGTTGTAACTGGCAAAGATAATTTGAAGTACATTCCCATAATATGGAGCCTTTAACCCTTTACTCAACACAGACGATATCAGAATTTATTATTTTAATTATTGATTTTTAAAATGTTTAAAAAATTTCCATAAAAACACATCATGTGACCCCTCATTGCAACGAGCTCATTTTTTCGACTGCTTAATTTATAAATTACATGGGCGGATATGGCCGATTCATTAGGTAAAGGGTTAAGGTGTGGTATCTGCACTTAATATGTGACTTAATCCACAGCCCCTCAATGTTAACAGAAGTCAAAAAAATTATATTTTAGAAAGTTTGACATGAGTAAAACCACATTTTAAAACAGTTTTTGCTTGCTCTACCCCTGAAAAACAAAATGGGCATAACCCATTGTTTGCTTGCTAGAAAGTCTATTGAAGTTATGACACGCATCAGGAGTTCAGATATTGTGGACAGATCTGTGGCTTCGAAGTGAACTCACATCATGACGTAATTTTTTTCTCTCGCTAATATAATGTCTCAGCTCAAGGGTGGAACACTTATTCAATCCCTCATCGAAAGTGCGGCAGATAAATTTAATAATCGCTCATTTTTAAAGCATTTGGAAGAATAATTCTTTTTTTTATCTGAAGAAGAGGTTCGCTTTCTCTCAGGGGTGGCGGGTGGTGGTGCCTGATTGCCGTCTTAATATTTGAAAAAGGGCGTTTTTTTTAGGTTATTTATTTATTTCCTGGTGTTTAAGGTCACTTTTCTGCAGCTATGGCTAATTGTGACCGCAAAAAAAGGTGTAAGGTCAAGTTTAGCCAATCGTTTACACCCATGCTGCCCATTTTAGGGCACTTCTACCGCGGCACTGGTCACCAAGTCCTATTTTACCAGTAAAACTGAACTTGTTTACCACAGCAAACAAGCACTGCTTCACTTCCGAGGTTTCCACAGGAGTCCTTTTTAGGTTACCAGGGCTGTTGGTTATTAAAAGCAACAAAAAATTAAAAAGTACATTATAATTTGGACACGATGCACACTCAATTCAGTAGCTCTGTCGAGAAAAGCTTGTCGATAATTCATGTGTTAGAAAGTTTTTCACACCTCCTTTACAGCATCTTTACTTTTGAATGGTTATGATTACAGTACCATGACAATCGTACAAATATCTAGTTATTGGGACTGTTTCAAAACCGTCCCAATATCCAGATATTGGTACTGTTTTACTGAGCTGTTCTCATCAAAACCGTACTTGGTGTGACTTTATAGGGCTTGTTTTCATGACAGAGAACAAAAGAAATATTAGGTAGCTGTGGATTAAGTCGTCATATCTGCACTTAAGAATAAAGTCCAAATATTGGCTTCCAGCACTACCAGTTAACCCTTCACCTAACAAGTCGGCCATATTCCGGCCGTTTAATTTACAAGTTGAGTAGTCAGAAACAAAAATCAAGAAAACCATTATGTGACCCCTTATTGGAACATGCTCATTGAGCTCATTCCAATGATGGGTCATGTGATATGGTTTTCTTGAAATGTAAAAAAAAAATTGTGCAAACATGTTCAGTAGAACCTGTCTTGAGAGACTGCCCTTTGGGCAACACAAAAGTGGTCTCTCAAGACAGGTGGCCTCCCATAACAGGTTTTACGTTTTCTCAAGTCAGTGAATAACCAACCACAAAATTCAGAAACGGAGAAGAATGGATTTTTGTAATTACTTTGTAGTTGTTCCTTTTTTATGAAGTTTTTGTAACAAATTGAAATGGACTGTTATAAAAATTATAAAAATAAATTCGTGTTGAAAATCTTCATTGAAGATTTTCAACACTAAAATTTATTTTTATTATCCTATCTGTCACATTTCAGGTATATATGAAATTGTTTATTCAGCAATATCATAATCTTTTCACAGGTGTCTTATAAAAATATCTCAATCTTTAATGAGTTATGTAACTGAATAGCAATTGAAACCCAATTAAGAACTTTTAATACTTTTAATTATGTTAGTGTAACCACAATGGATTTTCCGATTCCAGAACAGGTAAAAAGTTTTTGTCATGATTTCAGTCTTCAAAGGGGCGGTCTCTCAAGACAGGTCCATTATGGCATAAAAATACAAGTTGGTACCAGGTCACAGTGGTCTCTCAAGACAGGTGGTCTCCTATAGCAGGTCCATTATAGAGTAAAACCAATCGGTGCCTGGCAGATGTGGTCTCTCAAGACAGTGGTCTCTCAAGACAGGTTTTACTGTAATTGAAATAACAAATTTTGATCTCGAGTGCTTTCGGTAAAGGATAAATTTTTGGTGAGATCTTAATTCTTTTCTTTAACTGAATTTCAGTAATGATTGAGGTCTAGACTTATTTGTGAATGAAGCTTTCACTGGAAAATAAATTATAACTGTGAACATGTTAAGGATATGAGAGACTAATCCTCTTTACTTGTAATGATATTTACAGGAAGATGAGAATTTAGTGCCTGATTAATTAATGCTCATTGACAAGGTGCCTGTGCACTTGACATAATGTTGCATTAAAATTGATGTAATGGCTGTCAATTACAGTCCACAAGGATCTCAAGATTGTCTGTAATAAATTTAGGTAGGACTTATCTAAAATAGGCAACAGACATCTGTGACTGAAAAATCTTGAGGTTATGCCAGCTTAATATTATATCACCATAGATGCAGAAATTGAAAATATAAATCAATTTGCCCAGCATAAAAATGAGTCTAACTGAAATAACAAAGAGTTACCCCCCTCCACCCACACTCACACAAACAAACACCATCCCTCACTTCAGTATTGCAGTAATTCTCTCTTGACAGTTAAAACTAGAAGTCCTGTCACGAATAGTGCGCTTATCTAGGCTTAACTGCGCATTGGAATTGCACGCAGTTGCCATATCGAATGGCATCCAAAGCACGGCAGGTTCTCCTGGTTACTCATAGCAAACACATGCAATGTTTCTGCCAATGGACCTCCGGATAACCCGGAGGTCCATTGGCTGAAACATTGCCTGTGCACAGGCGATATGTACAGAATTTGATAGCTTTACTTGGGCCATAACGCGTACATTAACGCGCATATCAACGTGCATATCAACGTGCTATTTGTGCGCATTTCATGACAGGACTTCTAGTTTTAACTGTACGTTACTCATCACATAGTGCTCACATGACAAGAAAGTACATGTATTTGGAAATAACTTGGAATTTCTTCAGGTATCCTTTGTCTGTGTTGTCTGGTAGAGTGCGTCATACTTTGTTCACATGTCGTTGCCTTGTTACAATTTGTGGGAGAGTGCCTGTAGGCCTATAGGCACTCTCCCATTAATTAACTGTAAAGAGGCAATATAATACAGACTAAATAATTTTACTTCAAATATTATACAAAGCACATCCACTGAATATGATGCCTTTAAGTACCTGCATTTCACAATAAAGCTCAAGGATAGGCTTCCAGGTGTAGTGGATAAGTTATAAAGGCCATTCACCATCAGCCTGGTTGGTCTGGATCTCTTAGTGTCAGGGTAAATCGGTCACTCTGTGTGCTAGAGGTCAACAGTTCGAACCGCTGCTCCCACACTACCGTATTTACTCCATGTATTGGGACACTCTATGATTTGGGACACACACAGTTTTTCCAGAAAACTGTATTTTTTTTATGCTCCAAAGTTTGGGACATTCAGGGAGATTTGTTTCCAGTTGACCCGTCGCTAGTAGCAGACAACACTCCTAAAAAAAATTGTTGAGTAACTAAAAATTTTCATTTTTTGCTTCCAAAACATAGCTTATGATCCCTCATTGGAACGCGCGCAATGCGCGCGTTCCAATGAGGGATCATAAGCCATGTTTTGGAAGCAAAAAATGAAAATATAAAAGAATTGGACTGAGATTTTCGTATATAGTGATGGAAAACGAATCACACACAACTTTACTCAGCATCAAATCAAGACCAGGCTGTGTTCTTTCCCCATTTTCTAAGAATTGGGACACCTGTGAAAATAATTATTTTTAGATGTCCCAATACATAGAGTAAATACGGTACTCTCTCTCTATCTGTTTCATTAGTGCCGTTGACCAGCCCTCAGCAGTTGGTCTCATTGTGCGTGCCATAGTAGAGCTCGTTAGATTTTTCAACCACTCTGAGGTAGAATCTGGGGTGCAATTCACCGGGGTTGAATCACACAAAAAAACCTTGAGAGTAGTGTAGCAGTCAAGGTATAAAGGCCATTTACTGACCAGCCTTGTTGAAATTTTTTGGAACATTTAAAAACAAAGTAATTCAGTTAACAAATTTTGATATCATATACATTGGGTAAGAAGGAGTTCTTCTGCTTCGATGTTACAACTTACCAGAATGGCTGTCATCGATGTTGTCATTCCAAAGTCAAGGACTTGGCTTATTTACAAGGAAGGGACTCTGAAACTGAAATCTGAAAAGTTGGTAGATGGGCTTATTTTCGATTCAGGCTTATTCCCGGGTCAGTACAGTATTTCATAAATAAACATATTTGTTTTTTGCGGACATCAAATATTTTCTTTATGTGACATCACATAATTTAAAAAAAGTGGTGTATACTGGATTGCATCCATCTGTCTTTACATGCATCTGTCCATATTTACATCCATACGGTTCCTTAACTCACCAGATAGTAGTCGGATCTAAATGAAATCTTACATGGTTGTCTAGCATGACATACCCTTTCAGACACATATCAAGTTATGCAGTTTTCACAATAGTTATGTCCCTTTTTTCTGTTAAGGAATGGACATCTTTTGTCTGTCTGTGTCTGTCTAATTCACCTAGTACAGTGGAACCCTGTTAATTGAATAGTCACTTTGCCAAGGACAATTATTCAATTAACCTGAGTATTCAATTAACAGGGATTGTGTCACTTTTCTGTATTCTAGAGATAAACTTAGCATTTATTCTATTATACCAAACAAGATTTAATAGTTTAAATGCCTGTATTGATGTACTGAGACCAAATAGGTATATAAACAAAAAACTGGGGAGAGTGAAGGTAATTTCTCGACAGTTGCAAGATTTTTTATTCAATTAGCAAAAGTTTACTCAATAACCTATATTCATTTAACAGGTCAAATTTGTACTGGACGAATGGCAATTGGTTTTGTGTTGTGAAATTATATTCAATTAACAGGGTTATTCAATTTAAGAGATATCCAATAAGTGGGCTCCACTGTAGTCCTCCAATCTTAATGAAATCTTACATGAAGGTCTATCATGACAGGCCCATTCAGACACATATCAATTTGAGTGGTCCACATATTTATGCTCCCAAGTCTTAAATCTGGGTTGTCCATCCATCATCCATCCATCCATCCGTCAGTCAGTCAGTCAGTCAGTCAGTCAGTCAGTCAGTCAGTCAGTCAGTCAGTCTGTCTGTCTGTCCCATCTGTCCGTCCGTCCATCTGTCCATCGTCCATCCATCCATCTGTCCGTCCATCCGTCCGTCCATCCATCCATCCATCTGTCCATCCATCCATCTGTCCAACTCTCTTCGTCCGCCTGAAGCCATAACTCTATAATGCTTTGGTGGATTTCCATGAAACTTGAAACTTTACAGAACAGTAAAGACCAATGGAGAAGGTCCTTTGCACAGCAATGCCATGCTTAAGTGACAAAGGTCACGGGGAAGGAAAACTACAGAATGTATTTGCCAACCATAATTCTATAATGTTTGGCTGACAAAGTTGTCATTTGCTTAACACTTTCGTCATTTACAATCCCTGTGTGCATGGTTTCATTATTTAACCCTTTACCCAACGCAGACAATATCAAAATTTATTATTTTAAATATTTTTAAAAATTTTTCAAAAAATGTCAACAAAACCATATCATGTGACCCCTCATTGGAACGACCTCGTTCCAATGAGGGGTCACATGATATGGTTTTGTTGAAATATTTTGAAAAATTTAATATTTTCAACTGCTCAATTTGCATGTTATGTGGGTGGTTGCGGTCGATTCGTTAGGTAAGGGTTAAAAGGTTAATCTATATCAGTTAACCCTTTATCCAAGAAAATTTTAAAAAATAATATATGGAGGATAAATAAAGTTCCAACATATTAGTGACAGTATTGGCCTTATGGAAATAAGATCAATACAGATTTGGGTGCTATGTTCAGATGTATTTTATTAATTGCAAAACCTTATGGACTTTCATGACCACCAAATTCAACACAAAACCAGGGTTAAAACGGTTGGCTCATTTTCACAACCGACTAACCGAGAGCTATAACCAGATAATATCTTGTTAACCGTAGCCATTATTTCACCGAATCTGGGATCAAAACTATAGGAATTGGAAAGCAGTATTCTCAGGAACTATTCTGTAGTGTGTATAAAAACGAACGTTGTCAGGTACTCGACTACGTTCGTTTGTATACATACTACAGATAGTTTCTGCGGTTAGTCAGAACTCACGGAAATTGTTGATCAGTAACGAAGTCTTCAACGCCAAAGTCAATTATTTCTCAATATATACACCGGTGCTTCGAGGTGTAATCTATCCCAAAGGAGAAGCGGCAGATTTACTACGTTTTAACCATGGAATAACAATCACTATCGATATTTTGGATAACTGGTTGACGTTTTTTTTGATCAGGTAGGTAACCGTTTTCAAACTGGTTATCCTGTTAACCATTTCAGTACTAAACAAAACTTTTCATTTTAGTATTATAAGCCATTTGGCCCTAGTTTTGGGGGCATCCGTGGACGGGTGGTCACCCTTAGTCTTGTTTTGTTCGTACGAGTCTCTAACTCAACTAGTAGCTGTCAGATCTTGAAATTGTACATGAATGTCCAGAATGACATGCCCATTCAGTCACACTTGTGAGTTATTCCCCTTTTTTCCTTTGAGAAATAGACATTTTTTCTGTTCATACAAGTCTGTACTCAGCTAGTAGTTATCAGATCTTGATAAAATTGTACATGTCTATTCAGCATGACATGCCCTTTTAGTCACATATTTAGTTATGCAATCAGTTCATTCCACTTGTGAGTTATTCCCTTTTTTTCCCCATTGAGAAATTGACATTTTTAGTCTGTTCGAGTCTGTAACTCAATTAACAGTAGCCAGATCCTTGAAATCTTACATGGATGTCCAGCATAACTGATGCTTTCAGTCAAATGTCAAGTTCTGTTGTCAGCACATTTGACTCAGGAGTTCAGCACCCTTTTCCAGTGAAAAATCAATGTTTTTTGTTTGTAAAAGTTTCAAGATGTCCAGCTCATGCAATAGTCATATAAAGCCCTACATTGTATAATCTGACATGCTTTCACTATTCTGTCATTGACACCAAATTGGGCAATCTCTGATTTGAAAAGTAAGTTATGTGGTATTAAGGATAACAAGTGTAATAACAAGCAATTAACCCTCATCACTCTGAGGTCAGAAGACCAAAATTTCAACTTTCAAGTTTTCCCCATAATGCATCCAGGAATTTAACTGGTAGAGTTCTGGAAGACCATATTTGGGCCATATTTTGAAGGCTGATAGTCAGTGGATGTGTTTGTATTATCTTTGAATTGATATTGTTTAGTCTGTAAGGTTTTGCCTTGTTACACAGGGTTCGCACGTGGGTCCTGGAACCTTGAAAGTCCTGGAATTTGGCCGTTTTAAATTCCAGGCCTAGAAAGTCATGGAAAACAAATGTTTTTTTTAGGCCAGTCCTTGAAAGTTCTGGAAAACCTGGTCAAAATTTTAGGGGTGCCGTCGAACATACTCCAATTCACCGCTTCCTTTTTCTGTTTCCGGTCTCGTGTTGTCATATTTTTTCTGTGTGTTTTGGAAAAAAAATATCTTATGTTAAGTCTTTCAGTTTGATATTAAAATACCGGGTAAGTGTGTGTTTCAAGAAAAATGGACCGATAAGAAAGAACATAAAGAATGGATTACGAGTGATTCGAAAGACAATCATAGGGCAAATGTCGAGCGTGTGTAAAGTCGGCACTGATTAGCCACATGTGTGGTAAATATATCACATATTTTTTGTTATTACAGATACAAAATTTGGTCATGGAAATTTGCTTTTATGGTCCTTGAAAGTCCTGAAAAAGTCCTTGAATTTCAATCTTGATTTGGGGTACGAACCCTGATTACAAGGCAAAGACAAGACAAGGCAAGGACATGAGTACAAGATTTGATGGCCAAAAATAATGTAGCATGCTACCAATTAAGCAATTCAATCTTGTTTGACAGAGCTCAGTGACAAGATTGAATTTGTTTATTTTCTAATTGCATCATGGGAAAAATTTCTACTCAGAATTTTGGTATTTTAACATCAAAGTGCAGAAAGTTAACCCTTTTGTGCCTCGACGGCATCTGCCCCGCCAGTGGTAAACTGGCACTACAAACCCGTCGGCGTGCTGCGCGCCGATGGCACAGTAATGCATGTACTCTTACCTCAGTCCACGTGTGCTATCTCTATCAGTCCACAGAAGTAATTTGTTGCCCTTAGGCACTCTCCCATCAATTGTAACAAGGCAAATCCATGCAGACAAAATAATTGCACTTCAAAGAAAGCATGAAGCACCTCTACAGAATAGACTTCAAGTTGTGGTACGTGCATTTTCGAATAAAGCCCAAATATGGGCTTCCAGTACTCTACCAGCTAAGCACAGAACAGATTACCAGTTTTGAATATTTGGGTAGGTTAAAAAACAAATAATAAAATTGGGAATGCCTCACTCTAAAGAGAAGTTGTTCAAAGATTAACCCTTTGAACTTGCAAGACCGTTTGTAGCTCATCTTGACAAAGTCAAGCTGAGCTAATCTCATCGCTCTCCGTCCATCGTCTGTCGTCCGTCGTCTGTCGTCCGTTGTCTGTCGTCCGTCAACACCATTTTTTGCTCTTCTCCTCCAAAGCTACTGGGCCAATTCAAGTGAAAGTTTGTGTGAGTGATGGTCCCAAAGGGTCATTTCATTTTTGTTCAACTCAGCATGCCCAGCCCCATAGGGAGGGAGTGGGGGAAAATGCTCCAAAATATTTTAAAAATCTTCTTCTCAAGAACCAGTGTGTACAATGACTTGATATTTGCTATGGAGCTTCCATATGAGGTGTAGAATCAAGTTTGTTCAAACGAAGTTCGTGAAGTAATATTTGGCTTTGTAATAGGAGGGGTAAGATTTTTGGCCCCGCCCAAAATTTCTATTTTCTGAACCGATTGTCCGGTATGAACCAAATTTGTTTTGTGGTAGTATTGGGTCATAAGTACTTGACCCATGCAAAAAAAAAAAAATTCCCGCATCCCCATGGGAACCCTGGGAGCTAAAAATAGAAATATTTTCAAACGCACATATTTCCCAAACCCCATGGAACAGAGAGCTTTTATTTGGTATGAAGTATCTTTATGGCCAGTAGAATTGAATGGAAAAAAAAAATTGCCATCGGTTATGTTAAGGTGTTCTGTAATGGGCATCGAAAAAATGCTGAGTCAGCATATTTGCAAAAATTAAAAAAAATCTTTTCTCCAGAACCAATCATCAGAATCTTTTGATATTTGGTATACAGCATTCATAGGGGAGGGGGGTCAGATAAAAGTTTGTTGAAATAAAGCTCATTGGTTTATATTTGGGCTCTCTACAGGAGCCCGAAGTTTTAACATAGGGTAATATGGGGAATATTCTTTAAAAATCTTCTTCTTCAGAACCACCAGTCAGAATCTTTTAATATTTGGTATACATCATTGTTATGAGGGTCAGATTCTAGATTGTTCAAACCAAGTCCCTAGGTTAATATTTGTGCTTCCTACGGAAGCCCAAATTTTATCTTTATTCAATTTGGAGGGTAATTTAAAAAAATCTTCTTCTTCAGATCCATCAGTCAGAATGCTTTGATATTTGGTATGCAACATCTCTATGGGGGTCAGATTCAAGTTTGTTCAAATCGGATCCCTAGGTATATATTTGGGCTCACTATGGTAGCCCAAATTTTTACTTAGTGCAATATGAGGAAATTTCTTTAAAAATCTTCTTCTTCAGATCCACCAGTCGGAATGTTTTTATATTTGGTATACAACATCTCTAGGGGGGTGAGATTCCAGGTTGTTCAATTCGAGTGCCTAGGTTAATATTTGGGCTCCATATGGGAACATGAAATTTAACTTAGTACAATATGAGGGAATTTCTTCAAAAATCTTCTTCTTCAGATTCACTTGTCAGATTGCTTTCACGTTTGGTATACAACATCTCTAGGGGGGTCAGATTCAAGTTTGTTCAAATCGGATCCATAGGTTAATATTTGGGCTCGCTATGGTAGCCCAAATTTGAACTTAGTACAATTCAAAGAAATTTCTTTACAATTCTTTTCTTCAGATCCAACAGTCAGAATGCTTTCATATTCGGTACACAACATCTCTAGGGAAGTCAGATTTAACTGTGTTCAAATCAAGAGCATGAGTTAATATTTGGGCTCTCTATGGGAGCCGGAATTGGCCATTTTGCTGAAGAATTAAAAATTTTGTATTCAGTACCCTCTAGAGGTACTAAGATTAATCCACATAGGTTGTATCAAGGGGTTTCATAGGGGAGCTCTACATTTTACTTATGATCAACTGAAGAAAAGGCATGATGCCCAGATTATTTTTGTCACTCCTGAGGGACTCAAGGATTGACAGTGTAGCCTATGGAGATGGCTTGCTTAATGTAGACTCATTCTTGGACTCTGTTTAAATTGTGTTCTGTACAAGATGAGCGCTTCAGGCCCCGTGGGGCCTCTTGTTTGTTACATGCCTGCTCTACAAAATCCCATCTACAACAACACTAAACCATGCGGAAAATGAAAATCTTTTCATACTAATTTTGTGATAACTGTTTTTTTTTTGAAATCGTTGAACGATTTTTATTAAGAAACAAAATTTCACTAAAATTTTCTACAAATTATGCACCACAATTACAATTTGAATCTCCAGCGATGGCTAAAAATTGTCCCCTGAGCTCCAATGTGTTCTATGTGCCAGTAGGCCAGTAGGCACATAGAACACATTGGAACTCAGGGGATGAAATAGTTACACAGGTTCCCCTTGCAAATTTGGTTGGCAATAAAATGTGTTTGTCTTCTTGATAGTTGTAAAACGAATTGTTGAGTGTGCTTCTAATACTTCTTTTTATAGAGGTGAAGGCATGTAATAAATCAGAATGACATGCGTGTATGAATGGGTTAATCGAATGGCACTTGTGCCATCGCGGAAGGATAAAACTCTTGTTTTATCCTTCTGCATTCACTGGCACTCGTGCCATATTAATTAACCTATTTAGGGAGCATGGTGTCTCAGTAGTAGACTGTTGGACTTCTATGCTAGAGGTCCGAGTTCGATCCCCGTCCTGGACGACCCATGTGTCCTTGGACAAAGCACTTTCATGCCAACCTGGAGGCATGATGACGCCGTGTACTAAGGCGTACTGCATGTCGATGGTGCACATGTCGTCAGCTGCTGTAACCCTGCTGGAACAGAGCTTGAACAGAGTTGGAATGTTGAGCTGACAGTTGCTTGCCGATGCTCGGTGGTTCTCTCTGGGTACTCAGGCTTCCTCCATCTGTAAAATTTTCACGGTCACGATTAGCCATTGTGCATAAAAGTATGTGACCATAAACACCAATAAATAAATAAATAATAAATAATTTAACCTATTTATGTCGTTCTGTGTATTTCTGTCCAGGAATATGATCGTTCATAATTTCATTAACCTTTTACCCAACGAATCGCCCGCATCCGAACGCGTAATATGCAAATTCAGCAGTTGAAAACATATTATTTTTCAACAAATTTCAACAAAACCTAATCATGTGACCCCTCATTGGAACGAGCTCGTCGAGCTCATTCCAATGAGGGGTCACATAATATGGTTTTGTTGAAATTTTTTGAGAAGTTTAAAAAAATGATATATAAAATAATAAATTTTGATATCATCTGCATTGGGTAAAGGGTTAAATAGGATGACTGCAAAGTTAATGTGTGGAGTAGTCCAATCAGTATTTTCAATTGTCAGTTTGGACCTCTAAATAAAACAGAATAATAATAAACTTTTAGAATATTTATTAAGTCACATAACTTATTTGATTGAACATAAACAAATATAGATTTCTGTTGAACATTATAAACAATTATTACGACTCAATCTGTAAGTTACTAGTAGATTAACATAAGTTAAAACTCCATAATTTCAGTGATGTCATTCGACTGAGCCGGGCTGCGGGCGATAATGGTATAAATAGCCATTAGCGGCCCAGCTATTTTTAGATTCCATGGTCTTATGAATTACTCCCATTCGGATGACGTCCCTTTGTATTTCTGAACTGAAGTCGAACGTATGATCGAAACAGAAATATCAAACCGACTTTAGTGATTATTTCTGTGCTGAAATGAAGCACTATCAGATGGAAACAGTTTCATTGCACTGTGAATCGATCGCACTACGTTCGTTACAACCGCCTGGTAATAATAGTAATAACATGATTGTTGTCAGGCATCATGATTCATTTGCGGCCCTGCAACAATGATGAACAGCCCTTGGGCTTATTAACGGCCCTCGACTTTGTCGCGGGCCTTTAATAAACCTTCGGGGTGTTCATCATTTCTGCAGGGCCGCTAATGAACCATAATGCCCTCCAAAATCATGTTATTGTTATATTAACAGCACAAAATACATATACAACACAAATTCACATTATACACTCATTGTTTATAAGGCAGAAATCTGATGCAAGAACTGTGTTTTTTCCTTAAATTAAGTGTTATACAACATTTGCAATGGGAGGAACAAATGGTGTTTTACATAGAGTATTGCAGAACACCTTAACTTTAATAAGAAGATTTAAATTTCAATGTGTATTATCAACACCTTAAACAAGGAAGAAACAAATGTCAATCAGGAATCTATCTTATCAGAATAATAAATACTAAACATAGATGAAGAATATAAAATTACACATTATAAATCTCATGAATTCTGAATTATGAATTCTTATCACATTTCTAATCACAAGAAAAATGGTTAATAAAAATAAACACCAAAAAGATACATGAAAAGGTTCATTCTGATTGATGTGGGGATAAATTTTCAAAAGAATATTTGGAGTAACAAGCAATGCTTGTTTCACACAATGGGGTTTTATCAAGCTTGATCTTTAAGAATGATCTTGAGCTCATATGAATCGAACACAGAACAAGACAGATTCAAGTTCAAATGTAGAATTTTAACCCTTTCCCCAACTTAACCAGGCCTGAAAATAAGTAGTCTGACATTTGCAAAATGAGGTCCCCAGTGGGTGAATCTGATGATGCTATCTCATACAGCGGGCCAATTTATCCTCTGGGTACCTCTTTCTGTTTAGTTTTGAAGCCTGATTCAGATTGAGGTTCACAGAGGATAAATGTAGTGATGCTACCCTGCTAGGCAGGGTAGCATCACTAAATTCACCCTCTGGGGACCTCATTTTGCAGATAACAGTCTGCTTATTTTCTGGCTTGAACGTAACAGTCAAAACCGGCCAGCGATATTCTCAAAAATCGCCAATTAATTTTCATTATTTGTTTCATTTTTTGTCTCAAAAACATAGGTTATGACCCCTCATTGGAACGAACTCGTCGAGCTCGTTCCAATGAGGGGTCATAACCTATGTTTTTGAGACAAAAAATGGAAAAAAATTAGTTATTCAAGAATGTTTTTTACATGTGTCGTCTGCTTTTCATGTAGGGTAAAGGGTTAACTCCACTTAAATAATTTTTGATTGATGAAACTGACTTCAAAGAACGACTCAAGAATTGTGAATAATGTTTCAAATCATCAAGAATAACAGTAAATCCTACTGAATCATAATACGTACAAAATAGAAGAAAGGCTCTCCACTGAACGATTAAATTTCTGTTAGTCCCATCAGCAAAAGCTTTAGACAAGGTAAAATGCACATCGTTCCACAGATCTCTATAATCTCGAACTCTGCAAAAAAATTTTTTACAAATTACCAGCAGTTATCAAAGTGAAATAACTAGGGTGAAATGATTTTCTCTGAGAGAGGCATATCACCAACATATCTCATAAAGTGACTCTCAGTCAATGGATTCTCTTCTCATCTGGATTATTATTATTATTATTTATTGTTGTTTAAGGTCGCATATTTATGCACAATGGCTAATCATGACTGTGACAGTTTTACGGGTGGAGGAAGCCGGAGTACCCAGAGAGAACCACCGAGCAACGACGAGCAGCTGCCAGCTCCCCAACATCGTTACTCCACACTGCAGCACAGGCAGGGTTAGATTGATTGAAGACATGCGTACCATCGACAGCAAGTACGCCTTAGTACACGGTGTCATCGTGCCCCCACGCGGGCTATAGAGATGAAGTGTCTTGCCCAAGGACACCACGTGGTAGCCGCAGGTGGGATTCAAACCGAGGACCTCTCGGCTTGCAGTCTGCACCTCTACCTACTGAGCCACCGCGCTCCCTCTCATCTGCATAAAAAATCTGCCAATCTATTATCTGTGCCCCAAATGTGTGAGGCCCAAGCTTGTAAAAAACAATTTTTTTGTTTCACCTGAATTAAGAACTTTAACTGAAGTTGAATTATCACCACTGACTATGACTTTCTGACCCTTCAACTCAGAGCCCCACACCTTCAGACACACCACTATAGTTAAAAGTTCTATTTGATGGATATGTAACTGCTAGTCTCTAATAAATGAAGGGTGGGCTGAGTAGAAATATTGGCCTTTGAAAAAGCTACCACAACCGAAGAGACTAGCGTCACAAGATAAGATAGAATCTGGAGAACTCTCAAGAATCTAAGGCCATTATTGAAACACCATTGTATGATTTCAAAAAGTAATGCCACCACAAAAAACTTTCTGAATGAAATGAGTATAACATAAACCTGACTGGCATTTGACCCCCAAAGTATGAAGCACATTCACAGTGTACAAAGTTTTTAACTTGTAGAGTGCTGGAAACCCATATTTGGGCTCCAACATGATGAGCAGATACCCCAGCCTTAAGGTGTCATATTCTCTGGCTGTGCTTCATATTATCTTAGAAATGAAATTACTCAGTCTATAAAGGTTTGCCTTATTACTATTTTTGGGAGAGTGCGAAGAGGTTCTCTCCCATAAATTTGAACAACGCAAAGACAGACGAACACATTTTGAGGACCAAAAATAACTTAGCACTCTTCCAATTAAGCTGCAGTACCTGCAGTTCAAAAGAAAGCCCAAATATGGTCTTCCAGCACTCCACCAGTTAAAGTAGTTCCTTCCTAAGGGCGCTAGGTTGAGGTGCAGGCTACAAGCCTAGATGTCCTCGGTTCGAATCCCACCTGCGGCAACAGCTTTGTGTCCTTGGGCATGATACTTCACCCCCTATTTCACCTTTGTTGTGCACAAAGATATACTGCATGTCGATGTTGCGCCTATCCTCAACCAATGCTAACCCTGCTTGTGTAGTATGTTGGGGAGCTGACAGTTGCTCGGTGGCTCTTTCCGGGTACTCTGGCTTCCTCCACCCGTAAAACTGTCGTGGTCATGATTAGCCATTGTGCAGAAGTATGTGACCTTAAATATCAATAAATAAATAAATAAATAAATAAATAAATAAATAAATAAATATAGTTCCTTACACAACCACAGTGACATTAAATTATCGATTTCAGTTAATCTTTCAGAAGTTCTCTCAAAACTCTCAAGAGTCCAACATACCCAAACATTCTATGAGATTGTGCAGATTCCTCCAAGCCACACAACTGCAAAATTTGACCTAGCATGTCAAAACTGTGTGAAGCCCTCTCAGGAATTTCAGCACATCAAACTCATCTAAGTAATTAATTATTTCCACACCTACAGTTAAAACTAGAAGTCCTGTCATGAAATGCGCACAAATAGCACGTTGATATGCGTGTTAATGTACGTGTTATGGCCCAAGGAAAGCTATCACATTCTGTACATATGGCCTGTGCACAAGCAATGTTTCAGCCAATGGACCTCCGGGTAATCCGGAGGTCCATTGGCAGAAACATTGCATGTGTTTGCTATGAGTAACCAGGAGAACCTACCGTGCTTTGGATCTCATTCGATATGGCAATTGCGCGCAATTCCAACGCGCAATTACGCTTAGATAAGTGCACTATTCATGACAGGACTTCTAGTTTTAACTGTAACTGTCTACAAATATAAGATACTGCATTTTTGACTCTCTGACAAATAAATGGAGCTGATCTTAAACCCAGTGACAGCACTTTGTCAAAATATATTTCATTTTTCCATTTACAGGCCACTAAATGAATATTCCTCGGATCAATGGGAATTTGTCTGTATGCTCGGATCAATGGGAATTTGTTTGTATGCTCGTTTTAAATCTTGCTTGTATTGTAAACTATTTTGACCATGCTTCTTTACAAGAGAAACGAGACTGTCAACAGAAGGATATTTCAAGTTGAAAGGAGATCCAAAATAAGAAGACTTAGAAATTCCCTCATCAATTGAATTACCAGGAGGACAACTTAAATCCAACATAATCCATCTCTCCAAAGAGTCCTTTGTTGGAACTGAATTCAGAGGGCTCAGTTTAATTTCTACTTTTGACGGATTACTTTTGAAAATGGCATTTTAATGGTGTCTTCCCACTAGACCAATTCCATTTAGGCCAATTCCCAAAAGACCAATTCCCCTTAGACCAACTACATACTGTTATTGATTAAGGGTTGATTAAGGATAATTAAGAAAACATTTATATTTACTGATAAGCACTTTATTTGTTAAAAAAAATATTTATACGCATAACATACAAAAAATATAGGTTTATAACATTTCAGTTTCTAAAATATCAACAAGCCAGAAAATAAGCAGACTATCATCTGAAAAATGAGGTTCCCAGAGGGTGAATTTGGTGATACTACCCTGCACAGCAGGGTAGCATCACTAAATTTACCCTCTGTGAACCTCAATTTGAATTAAGGTCTCAGACATAAAGAGGTATCCAGAGGATAAACTGGCCCACTGTATGGGATAGCATCAACCAATTCACCCTCATGGGACCTCATTCTGCAAATGACAGACTGCTTTTTTTCAGGCTTGAATATCAATAACATTAAATACATTTATAAATATTTATAAATTTCTCAAATTATTGATATAGAATTATTTTAAAAAGTAGAACGCATGAGTTGGTCTGAGGGGAATTTGTCTTTTGGGAATTGGCCTTGTGGGAGTTGGTCTAAAGGGAATTGGTCTAGTGGGAATGAGCCATTGTAATCAGACTCTTTCTAGCTCACCTGACTGAATTTCAGGATGAGCTATAGTGATCACTCACCGCCCGTCGTCCATGAACATGATGTTTGAACCCCCCCCTCCCCAAAAAAACACAAAAAAAAAACAAAAACTGCTGAACCAATTTTAGTTAAATTTGAGGTGATTGCTTGTTCTGACATCACATTTTGTTTTTTTCTCAAATCAACTTACCGAGCCCCATAGGGAGGGGATGGGGCAGAAAATGCTCCAAAATTAAAAAAAAATCTCATGAACCAGTGGGTACAATGACTTGATATTTGGTATGTAGCTTCCTTTTTTCCTTTTGAGGTGTAGATTCAAATTTATTCAAACGAAGTTCATGCAGCATTAGTTGCCTTTGTAATGGGAGGGGCAAGACTTTTGACCCCACCAAAAATTTATATTTTCTGAACCGATAGTCCGATTTGAATCAGATTTGGTATGTGGTATTATTGAGTCACATGTACTCATGCAAAAATAAAATTCCTGTGTCCCCATGGGAACACCCAGAGCTAAAAATAGAAATATTTTCAAATGCTCATATTTCCCAAAACACATGAAACTGAGAACTGTTATTTGGTATGAAGCATCCTTAAGACCAGTAGAGTTGATTGTAAAAAAAAAAAAATGCCATCAGTTGTATCAGGGTGAGTCAGCAAATTTGCAACAATTTTCTCAAGAAGCACTGATCAGAATCTTTTGATATTTGGTATACAGCATCCATAGGGGGTCAAATACAAGTTTGTTAAAATGAAGCCCCTTGGTTTATATAAGCCTCAATACAGGAGCCCAAATTTTTAACTTGGGTGGGGGTGGAGGGGGGGGGGGGGCAATATGGGGAATAATCTTTAAAAATCTTCTTCAGAACCATCTGTCAGAATCTTTTAATGTTTGGTATGCATCATTGTTATGAGGGTCAGATTCAAGGTTGTTCAAATCAAGTCGCTAGGTTAATATTTGGGCTTCCTATGAAAGCCCAAATTTTAACTTATGCAATATGGTGGGTAATCTTTAAAAATCATCTTCTTCAGATTCACCAGTCATAATGCTTTCATGTTTAGTATTCTACATCTCTATGGTGGTGGGAGGGGGGGGGGGGGTAGGATTCAGATTTGTTCAAATCGAGTGCCTGGGTTAATATTTGGGCTCCCTATGGTAGCCCAAATTTTAACTTACTACAATATGAGGAAATTTCTTTAAAAATCTTTCTCTTTTGATCCACCAGTCAGAATGCTTTCATATTTGTATACAACATCTCTAGGGGGGTCAGATTCAGGTTTGTTTAAATCGCATTTCTGGGTTACTATTTGGGTTCTCTAAGGGAGCCCAAATTTTAACTTCTGCAATATGAGGAATAATCTTTAAAACTCTTCTTCTCCAGAAAAACCTGTCAGAATTATTTAATATATGGGATATAGAATTCTTAGAGGGGTTGGATCCAATTTGTTCACCTCAAGTCCATCGGTTGATAGTTGGGCTCTCTAAGGCAGACCGAGTTTTAAGTTAGTGCAATATGAGGAATAATTTTTGAAAATCTTCTTCAAATCCACCACTCAGAATCTTTTGATATTTGGAATACAACATTCTTAGGGAAGTCAGATGACTCAGATCTAGGTTTGTTCAAATCAAGTTTTTAGGTTAATATTTGAGCGCCCTATTGGAGCCCAAATTTTAACTTAGTCCAGTATGAGGAATAATCTTTAAAAAACTGCTTCTTGAGATACAATCAGAATCTTTCGATATTTGGTACAGTAAAACCTGTCTTGAGAGACCACTGTCATGAGAGACCACTTTTGCTTGTCAAAGTAGAGGATGGCCACCAAAGGGTGGCTGATTCCCCTGAAAAAAGCCTTGATAGCCATTCCAACCTTATTCGCGACACACCCTCTGGTTGTGGGCAATAATAATACCAAGTATCATTAATATCCTTGAAGGCTGTAAGAAGTTATGGAGCGGACACGAATTCCGTCTACGCCCGGACGGACAGGCGGACGACATCACGGCTAGATTCCCCCGAATTTTTTTCAGGGGAATAAAAAGGTGGTCTCTCAAGGCAGGTTCTGTATATAGCATCCTTTGAAGGTTCAGATTCTGTCTGTTCAAATAAAGTCCCTGGATTGATATTTGTGTTCCCTATGAGGGGGAGGGGGGGGGGGGGGGCAAATTCTAATATAGTGCACAGTTGGTAATATTCTCAAAATCTTCTTCACCAGTCAGAATCTTTTGATATTTGGTATACAACATCCCTCAAGTTTGTTCCAGCCAAGTCCCTAGGTTGTTATTTGGACTCCCTAGTTTTCCATCGCTGAAAATCTGGGCATTATTTCTGTGGAAGCATCCCAATACTAGAAAAAAATCAGGGACTGCAGAGTTGAAAATAATTAAATAATTTCATTCCTCTGTTGTGTTAACTTGCTATAGATGGTAATTAAATCCTTCTATAACCCTTTACCCAACGAATCGCCCGCATCCGCTCGCGTAATATGCAAATTCAGCAGTTGAAAAAATATTATTTTTCAAACAATTTCAACAAAACCATATCATGTGACCTCTCGTTGGAATGAGCTCGTTGAGCTCATTCCAACGAGGGGTCACATGATATGGTTTTGTTGAAATTTTTTGAAAAATTTGAAAAAAATCATATTTAAAATAATAAATTTTGATATCGTCTGCATTGGGTAAAGGGTTAAACAACTTTGGTCAGATGAGCGACTCAGGCCCCATGGCGCCTCTTGTTTTAAATAGTTTTTTATATTCTGTGTAAATTTCAAGGCACTTTTGTGATTTAATACTTATATTCTGTGTAAATTTCAAGGCACCTTTGTGATTTAATACTTATATTCTGTGTAAATTTCAAGGCACCTTTGTGATTTAATACTTATATTCTGTGTAAATTTCAAGGCACCTTTGTGATTTAATACTTATATTCTGTGTAAATTTCAAGGCACCTTTGTGATTTAATACTTATATTCTGTGTAAATTTCAAGGCACCTTTGTGATTTAATACTTATATTCTGCCTAAATTCCAAGGCACCTTTGTGATTTAATACTTATATTCTGTGCAAATTTCAAGGCACCTTTGTGATTTAATACATTTCGAATTTTGACTGGATGAATAATCTAGAAGTTTAGAACCATCAAAGTTATTTTGCATGAATGTAAAATTTGGGAATGCATATCTCAAAATTTTATATCAGAAATAGCATTTAAGACAGAACCTTTGTTGTCCGAAGATAATTTTAAAGTGGCACCCTTCACCAAATCTGACCATCGAAAGATAGAATTCATCGCGATACAGGGACGAGAGAATTTAAAGAGCAAGAATTCTCCTTGAATGAACTTATCTCAAAAGTTTATTATTTAGAATTTTCAATGTAAATAACACTTCAACTAGTCCCAATCAAAAAGTGAATCATTGAAGCGCCATTTTTAACTTTGATATATTGACCAATGAAAAGCTGTATTAAACTTGAAGAGAAGACTACCTGAATCTGATCCCTTTCAAATTAGTACTGCAGTTGACAACTACATCATTTGAATTTAATAAATTCAAATAATACCAATGTGCAGCCCTTGGGCTGCACGTTGAAAATATTAATTGCTCTTCCCCCCAAAAATGGATATGGACTTCTCTAATTGCCGCCATTGAACGGACATGGGAGATACCACCTGGGTTTGGAGGGTTAAATTCATTCTGTTGATGTTCATAATTAATTAAATTTATTTGTGTACAATCCTCGACAGATTTTAACATGAAACTTTCTGAACCACACAACTGATCTAGACTAATCTTTGATTTGCAGGAGATATATCAAGGGCATGAGGCATAAAATCTATTGATTTCAGTTGTATCTGTTGCGTATCTCAACAAGAAGTGACAAACATTGATTAGAACATAATTTTTTTTTTTAGCCCCCAGTGGAAATCATTTCTAATGGAATAAGTAAAATGCCACCCTGTAGGACAAAAACTATCACTTTTTTTCTTAAGACAAGAAATCTACTCAATTACTGGAAATTAAACAGACATGATGACCTGAACATGAGACCACTGTTAATTTAATGATCTCAAAGATTCTACCTCCTGGCATCTTCGACCAGTGAAGACATTCAAAAGCTTCAGCACTTCAGAACTTGGAAAAGAATCTCTTTCCATTTGCATATGTGCAGCTACAAACTCCCTTCCTTCCCCCTCAACCTTAGGGCATTATGAATGGGAATTTCCTTAACTGGTTGAGTGCTTGAAGTCACTATTAGGGCTTTTAAAAAAATGATGGTACCGGAGCAAAAGCCAACATTTTTCTTGTTCATGTATCATATTCAGTGAAATGGTAGTGATATTTTGTTTGTACCAATTTGTTTTATTACAAATTATTGGAGAGTGCCTGTTGGCACTCTCCAATAATTTATAATAAAACAAATTTTGAATAACAAATTCAGACCACCAAAAATAATCTAGCCCTCAACCAGTTGAATTGAATCTAGGCCTGATGTTGATATCGACATTGAATCCAAATCAAATCGGTAGAGATGGGCAATATCCCGAAAAAACGAACCCATAACAATATTATGGGTCTACCAAAAATCCGAACTGAACCAATCGGTAAATACCGAAACCGTTTGAATTTTGTAATTTTCCTACATTCACTATTTATAAGTCCATGTTGAGGCTTGATAACAGTTGAAAGATACATTTTCATGAAAGAAGTGACGGATTTTCTTTTCAGTTTTGTTAACCCTCATTGGACTTGACAACTGTCCTGAATTCCCACTAGACTAGAAACTGTACATGTTGAATTGCTTACCAGTGATTTCTAGTCAAGCCTTGGCTGCCTGTTAAGGCTGCCAAGACATGACTAGAAATCACTACCCAGGTGTTTTGTCAATAGTCGGCATGACCTCCTAAAGATGACATGGTCAGGGCACATGATCTGAGGTTTCCAAAGCCTGAAATAGGTCTTTGAACATTAGAAATTAAATCCTTCTATAACCCTTTACCTAATGAATCGCCTGCATCTGCCCACGTAATATGCAAATTGAGCAGTTGGAAAAATTAAATTTTTCAAAATATTTCAACAAAACCATATCATGTGACCTCTCATGGGAACGGGCTCATTGAGCCCGTTCCCATGAGAGGTCACATGATATGGTTTTGTTGAAATTTTTTGAAAAATTAAAAAAAATGATGTTTAAAAAATAAATTTTGATATCGTCTGCGTTGGGTAAAGAGTTAAGGTGTGTTTAGAATAAGTCAAAAAATAACTGTACATATGATATGTGGTTGTAAAAGAATACCACTGTCGAGCTAATTGGCAATGTCATGTATAGTGTTGTGGCAGAATGATATTACAACACCTTATTCTGTTTTTCCTTATGTGAATTCTTCTTTGGTACTATCAGCAAATCTCAAGTCAAATCAGCTACTGAATACCGAACCAGTACCGAGGTATACCCCCCTAAAAATACTGAAACAGATACCAAACTCTAAGTTCCAATACCGCCCATCTCTACAAATTGGAAATGGCACAAAACAATTTTTGTGAAATCGTTTGTTATTTTACCAAATTATCTAATTGCTATTCATGTCCTTGCAGTGTTTGTGCATGCTGATGATAACATGAATACCCAATACACGTGAGATTGCTAAACTCCACTTTTTAAGTTCTGTTGTAACAATGTACCTTGTAAGCAGACAAACATGCTGAAAAGCTGATTGAACTGAAAATATGTAGCAGGAGAGATAAGTGTGGGAGCTGGGGTTTGAACCATTGATTTCTAACACACAAAGCAACTGATTTACCACAAGACACAGAGCTCTAGACCAACCAGGCTGGTTGGTAAATGGCCTTTATACCTCGACCGCTACACTACTCTCATGTTCTCTTGAGATTCACCCACCTTGAATCTCACCCTGGATTCCATCTCAGAGTGGTCGAAACATCCACCATGCTGCACCAACAACTGAAGGCTGGTCACAGCACCAGTGTAACAGAATGATTTCATTTTTGGTAACCTACTATAGAACGATGACTTACAGATCAAGTTTGAGTTTCATGCTGATTGCACTATTCTTGTGTGAGTTATGGCCCTTGGAAATATGGAAAAGTGCCAAAATATGTTTTCCGGACTTTTTTTGGAAACGCATCAACGGCATGATTTCATTTTTGGTAACCTACTATAGAACGATGACTTACAGATCAAGTTTTATTTGCAGTCTGTCCATCTGTCAGTCTATCAGTCAGTCTGTCAGTCACACTAGTTTTCCGGACTTTTTTGGGAAATGCTTCAACCAAATGATTTCATTCTTGGTAACCTACTAATAGAACGATGACTTGCAGATCAAGTTTGAGTTTCATGCTGATTGCATTATTCTTGTGTGAGTTATGGCCCTTGGAAATATGGAAAAGCGACAAAATATCAGTTTTCTGGACTTTTTGGGGGAAACGCTTCAACGGAATTCATGCTGATCACATCTTGGTTATAACATTTGTATAGTTATTAATGCTCATTAGTCCAGTAGGGGTGGCTCAGTTGGTAGAGGTGCAGGCTGCAAGCCGGGAGGTCCTCGGTTCGAATCCCACCTGCGGCAACCGCGTTGTGTCCTTGGGCTAGACACTTCACCCCCATTGCCCACGTGGGGGCACGGTGACACTGTGTACTAAGGCGTACTGCACGTCGATGGTGCACCTGTCTTCAACCAATGCTAACCCTGCTTGTGTGGAGTTGGTATGTTGGGGAGCTGACAGTTGCTCGCCGTTGCTCGGTGGTTCTCTCCGGGTCCTCCGGCTTCCTCCACCCGTACAACTGTCACGGTCATGGTTAGCCATTGTGCAGAAATATGTGACCTTAAACACCAATAAATAAATAAATATAATAAATAATAGTCCAGTAGGGGACATTGTATTGCTTCAGCGATACGTGAGCACTTGTTTTTCTCAAGTTGCTTCATTTAATTATTCGCCTATTTATAACAGCAAAATATGATCAAATTGTCAGAAATCTGTTTTTGCAGGTTTTGGGGTTCAATTTTCATACCAATGAAAATTATTCAATTAACAGGAGTATTCTATTAACAGGGACTGTGTCACTTTCCTGTATTCTAGAGATAAACTTTGCATTTTTTCTATTATATCTTGTTTGACAGATCTCTATGAGCTCTGTCAAACAAGATATAATAGATTAAATGCCTCTGTTGGATGTACTGAGACCAAATAGGTCAAGCAACAAAGAAAAAATGGGGAGAGTCGGGGTGATTTGTTGACAGGTTACAAGATTTTGTATTCAATTAACAGGAGTTTACTCTATAACCTATATTCAATTAACAGGTCTAATTTGTACTGGAGGTATGGTAAATGGTTTTGTGTTGAGAAATTATATTCATTTAACAGGGTTATTCAGTTAAGAGATATCCAATTAAGTGGGCTTCACTGTATTATTATTTTAAAGAATTACTTTCGTTAAACGAGATTTTTTAAAGACATATATTGAGTTAGGTTTTGGCTGTACTTAGTTAATTTTCAGTTTAGCGTTATTCCAGGTTATCAGAACAAAATGCAGAATGAGGTTACAGTAAAACCTGTCTTGAGAGACCACCTGTCTTGAGAGACCACCTGTCTTGAGAGACCACATATACCAGGCACCGATTGGTTTTACTCTATAATGGACCTGCTATGGGAGACCACCTGTCTTGAGAGACCACTGTGACCTGGTTCCAACTTGTATTTTTATGCCATAATAGACCTGTCTTGAGAGACCGCCCCTTTGAAAACTGAAACAATGACAAAAAATTTTACCTGTTATGGAATTGGAAAATCCATTGTGGTTATACTAACATAATTAAAAGTATTAAAAGCTCTTAATTGGGATTCAATTGCTAACTCATTAAAGATTGAGATGTTTTTGTAAGACCCCCATGAAAAGATTAGGATTATTGCTGAATAAACAATTTCATACATACCTGAAATGTGACAGATAGGAATAAAAATAAATTTGTGTTCAAAATCTTTTTGTAGCAAATTGAAATGGACTGTTATAAAAATTATAAAAATAAATTAGTGTTGAAAATCTTCAATGAAGATTTTCAACACTAATTTATTTTTATAATTTTTATAACAGTCCATTTCAGTTTGTTACAAAAACTTAATAAAAAAGAACAACTACAAAGTAATTACAAAAATCTATTCTTCTCCATTTCTGAATTTTGTGGGTGGTTATTCACTGACTTGAGAAAACCTGAAACCTGTTTTGAGAGACCACCTGTCTTGAGAGACCACTTTTGTGTGCCCCAAAGGGCGGTCTCTCAAGACAGGTTCTACTGCATTATTAATTATATCCTCGCAGGAAAGTGGCATAATATATCTCTTTACACAAGATGCATATTTTATCATTTTGCACTTACACACTGCTTCCTTGCATATGTTGGTTGTCTCAGATAGTGGAACTTTAAATGGACATGGATATTTTCAGAGCAGCCTATATAACAAAATGCACCATTAGTCATACAGGATATAAAAATTAAAAGTAAAGGTATGGTAAATAGTTTTGTGTTTGAAAGTTGCTTTCAGTTAACAGGTTATTCAATTACATTAAAGCGATATCGAATTAAGTGGGCTCCATTGTATTCCTTACTGTGTAATACTTATACATGTACAGTATTTCATGTGTATCAGGTTTGTGAAGATGTTGTTCTCTCTTTTTGTGTAGATGTCCATTGCTGGGATTCCGTTTTCAAACTAAAGTATTTAGGTCCTTCTCACTGATATAATCGGTTGAATATTAAGACAGACGACAACAAGGGTGGAATACAAAGAAGGGTGGAGTATAGGGAACTGGAATTAATGATCCTAGTTGGAGTTTTTCCTGTCTTTCATGAGCGCTGAAGGCTTGTGTGAAATACAGGGAACAAGGGCCGTTGATTCCTGTCCCTGTATGCTACCTGAGTTCTGTTCAGGCCTGAAAATAAGCAGTCTGACATTTGCAGATTACAATTTGAATCACTAGCGATAGCTGAAAATTGTCCCCATGAGTTCCAATGTCTTCTATGTGCCAGAAGGCACATAGAACACTTTGGAACTCAGGGGACAAAATAGTAACATGGGTTCTCCTCGTAAATTTGGTTTTTGATAAAATGTGTTCGTTTTGTTGATAGTTGTCAAATGAATTGCTGAGTGTCCTTCTAATAATTTTTTTTTTAGTAATAATTTTTTTTTTTAAGACGTGAAGGCATGTAATAAACACAGAATGACACTCGTGTGTGAATGGGCTAATCCATAATGCACATGTACCATTGCAGAAGGATAAAACTCTAGGCCTGCGGCCTCTCATTCTATCCTTCCTAGATGGCATTTGTGCTATATTGATTAACCCATTCACATGCGCATGTTGTTCTGTATATATACCACAAATAACTTGAATTAAGTTGATGAAGCTGATATTTTTAACCCTTTACCCAACGAATCGCCCACATCCGCCCGCGTAATAGGCAAATTCAGCAGTTGAAAAAATATTATTTTTAAAAAAATTTCAACAAAACCATATGTGACCCCTCGTTGGAACGAGCTCGTCGAGCTCGTTCCAACAAGGGGTCACATGATATGGTTTTGTTAAAATTTTTTGAAATATTTTAAAAAATGATATTTAAAATAAATTTTGATATCGTCTGCATTGGGTAAAGGGTTAAGGAAAAATCTCACCTTCGGAAGTCTGTTTATATTTTTTGCTCGACACTGTTTTGTGTCGAAGCATTTCATACACATCGTAACGTTACTCAGATGCTCAAGAGCCAATCCGATGAGTTCTTCTATGATATTCTTTCACATAATCTAGATTGCATGAGTGGTGTACCCAGTACACTTCCCACTGTTAGTATTGTATCTCATAATATTGAATAAATATGTACAGCAAGCATGATATAATTGGTTTTATTTAAAAAAATATTGCCATAAAAAAGAAACCTCCTTGGTTGCTGCTGGTAGTTTTCCTCCCCAAAGTGCCAAATCTTGAAACTAATATATGGAAATTTTTTGCACCTTGAACTCCTTGCATGCTGCTGGCAAATATTCCCACTAGGACCCCAATACTCGGTTCTTGTCATTAATCATCGAAGTTAAGCAATGTCAAGCCCGGTTAGTCCTCGGATGGGTGACAGTCTGAGCAATCGATTTGGACTCCCGCGTTATGTTCTTGGGCAAAGCACTTAACTCCGATTGTCCACATGGGGGCACGATGAAGCTGTGTACTAAGGCGTACTGCACGTCGATGGTGCGCATGTCTTCAACCAATCTAACCCTGTCTGTGCTGCAGTGCGGTGTTATGATTTTGGGGAACTGACAGCTGCTCGTCATTGCTCGGTGGTTCTCTCCAGGTACTCCGGCTTCCTCCACCCGTAAAACTGTCACGGTCATGATTAGCCATTGTGCATAAGTATGTGACCTTAAACACCAATAAATACATCAATCCAGTCATGGCTGCTTTACAGGATTTCATGAAAAAATTAAAGAAATTACTCAGCAGGTTAACCCTTTGAACCCGAAAGGCTGCTTTTCCGGTCCAGGATCATGACACATCCTGAATTCATAAAATATATAGTTGCCCAGTAAATTTATGTGGTAGACCAATCAAGATTTTCACTGCAGCCTTGGGGCTGCATGCTGAAAATATTAATTGACGTTCCCCCAAGTAACAAATATAGTCTTTTCCAGTTGATGACAGTGGGTTGGCATGGTAGATACCATCAGGGTTCAAAAGGTTAAAAGAAAACCAAATTTTCCCTGGTAACTTCAGTCATGATTTTGACCAATGATTTCTTGGAATTCAGTATATTTTTCATCATATCCAGTCATGGATGTTTCACAGCATCCACTGTTTAACCCTTTACCCAACGCAGACAATATCAAAATTTATTATTTTTAATATCAATTTTTTAAATTTTTCAAAAAATTTCACCAAAACCATATCATGTGACCCCTTGTTGGAATGAGCTCGTTCCAACGAGGGGTCACATGATATGGTTTTGTTGAAATTTATTGAAAAATAATATTTTTTCAACTGCTGAATTTGCATATTATGCGGGCATATGTGGGCGATTCGTTAGGTAAAGGGTTAATCTGAAGAAAATTTCTTTAAAAATACTCAGCAACTTGAGCATTAAAGCTGCCAGACTACTTGATGTAAACCACTTGCAAGTGAAATATACAATAATGTTACCAGCTTTTGAAATAACTACTCACATGGAACAGTGAGAAAAGCAAATAGAAGTTTGAAAAGTCTACCAATAGTGTATCATGAATGTACACTATGTATCACATGTTTAACACAGAGAACAAACGTAAAGAAAAATAGGAAAAAAAATGTACACAGTTAGATTTGATGAAATGATATCTTTGTCAGATGATAAAAACTAATGTTAAAAAATAATGGTTTAGAGTTTCGGAAGTTATATTCCATTAACAGGGTTATTCTATTTAGACCAGCCTTTTATTAACCCTTAAGGGCCTAATTCTGACTTTAATCACATTTGTCTACAACAAAACAGGTGCCCCAACATGCTTTGAGGTAAGCTTGCATGTTACATTTGTCAGTTGTTTCTAGGCAAGTCTGGGCTGCCTATGTAGGCAGCCAAGACTTGCCAAGAAACAACTGCAAAGTCATAGGATGTGGGTGGTCAAAGTGAAGCAAAAATGTATAAAAAAAATCTCCAGGCTCTTGATGGTTAAAACAAATCAACTTTTTGAACCACACCTACTCAGCCTTCTATTTAAACAACACATGAGAACTTTAGATCAGTCAATCAACATCTTCATTTCTATTACCAAGACTGGGTGCGTGGTGGCTCAGTTGGTAGAGGTGCAGGCTGCAAGCCGAGAGGTCCTCGGTTCGAATCCCGTCTGAGGCAACCACGTTGTGTCCTTGGGCAAGGCACTTCACCCCCATTGCCCATGTGGGGGCACGGTGACGTTGTGTACTAAGGCTTACTGCACGTTGATGGTGCACCTGTCTTCAACCAATGCTAACCCTGCTTGTGTGGAGTTGGTATGTTGGGGAGCTGACAGTTGCTCGCCGTTGCTCTGTGGTTCTCTCCGGGTTCTCCGGCTTCCTCCACCCGTAAAACTGTCACAGTCATGGTTAGACATTGTGCAGAAATATGTGACCTTAAACACCAATAAATAAATAATAAATTACCAAGACTACAAACAGAAACTTGAGCATTAAAGCTGCCAGACTACTTGATGTAAACCACTTGCAAGTGAAATATACAATAATGTTACCAGCTTTTGAAATAACTACTCACATGGAACAGTGAGAAAAGCAAATAGAAGTTTGAAAAGTCTACCAATAGTGTATCATGAATGTACACTATGTATCACATGTTTAACACAGAGAACAAACGTAAAGAAAAATAGGAAAAAAAATGTACACAGTTAGATTTGATGAAATGATATCTTTGTCAGATGATAAAAACTAATGTTAAAAAATAATGGTTTAGAGTTTCGGAAGTTATATTCCATTAACAGGGTTATTCTATTTAGACCAGCCTTTTATTAACCCTTAAGGGCCTAATTCTGACTTTAATCACATTTGTCTACAACAAAACAGGTGCCCCAACATGCTTTGAGGTAAGCTTGCATGTTACATTTGTCAGTTGTTTCTAGGCAAGTCTGGGCTGCCTATGTAGGCAGCCAAGACTTGCCAAGAAACAACTGCAAAGTCATAGGATGTGGGTGGTCAAAGTGAAGCAAAAATGTATAAAAAAAATCTCCAGGCTCTTGATGGTTAAAACAAATCAACTTTTTGAACCACACCTACTCAGCCTTCTATTTAAACAACACATGAGAACTTTAGATCAGTCAATCAACATCTTCATTTCTATTACCAAGACTGGGTGCGTGGTGGCTCAGTCGGTAGAGGTGCAGGCTGCAAGCCGAGAGGTCCTTGGTTCGAATCCCGTCTGAGGCAACCACGTTGTGTCCTTGGGCAAGGCACTTCACCCCCATTGCCCATGTGGGGGCACGGTGACGTTGTGTACTAAGGCTTACTGCACGTTGATGGTGCACCTGTCTTCAACCAATGCTAACCCTGCTTGTGTGGAGTTGGTATGTTGGGGAGCTGACAGTTGCTCGCCGTTGCTCTGTGGTTCTCTCCGGGTTCTCCGGCTTCCTCCACCCGTAAAACTGTCACAGTCATGGTTAGACATTGTGCAGAAATATGTGACCTTAAACACCAATAAATAAATAATAAATTACCAAGACTACAAACAGAAATATTCAAACATCCAACAGAACTTCTTGGTTGTGCAGGATTATAAGTTGGAGAGTCAGACAGTTACTTGCTGCTGCTCAGTAGCTCACTATGGGTACTCTGGCTTTCTCCACTCATAACACTCTCTGACCCAACATGATCCTGGCCATTGAAAGTATGCTTAACTCCTTGTATGCTGCTGACAGATATTCCTGCCCTGCACAAAAAATCTTTTGCCACTAAAGTAAGCATAATTTTAGCACACCTTTAACCAAATTATCTACTACATATTATATCAGAAGATTTGTCAGTTGATTTCTGGAGTTAAATTGTCATGAATTTTTTATCAAATCTAGTCATGGCTGCTGTTTAGCAGCCATGACTACATTTGGTGGAAAATATTTTTAAAATTCTTGGCAGGTTAAGAGTTAAACCCCCCAAAAACAGACATGACTTTCAACTTGCTGTCTACTCAAATCCTTAAAACTGAGTGCCTCACTACGACTGGGCGGTTTTGAAATTTGCAATTCGGGTCGGTTTTGTTTTTGTACCAAAACTCGGTTTTCGGTTTTGTACCAAAACTCAGTTTTCGGTTCGATTTTTCAAAATATTTTGTAGAAATCCACATATTAAAGGGGAATGTGCAGATAAAATGTGTCTATTTGTGATCCAAGTCAAGAGGCTCACACATCGTGTTGAGTCACCCAGGTTATTCAGTGTTCACCACTCTTCTCAGCTAATGGACATATTGTGGTGGGCTTCTGTAATGGGCTACAGTGGTGGAGCCCTGCCACATCTAGGGAGACTTGCCCCCCCCCCCCCCCCCCCCCACCTCCCCAAATCCCACTTGCGTCTCCCATCCCCAAATTTTGAAAAGATTCTTTTTTGATTTCCTGCCCTCAATACAAGTGGGGACAATTTGTTGTCAGTCCTCTCAAAGTAAGCATAAACGACACAGTCTGGCATTTGAGTGATTGAGGTCATAAGCTTACCAATTCTGGAAATTTTGTTGAAACTGAAAGTCTTGGTTGTTTGTTAAGACAGCGGTTCGGTTTTGAAAAAAGACCCCGATAAACTGCCCAGCCCTATGCCTCACCACATCATTCTTAACCACTTAACTGCATATGATGGATATATCGGATGAGGGATGCTATGGGGCAAGCCCCTTTCAACCCTCTATGACTGTTGAGATCTGGAAGCTACATGTCTAGGCGAGTGGAAGGAGTAAAAGGATCGAGTGCTCAGCAGATGTCTTGGGCTCTTGGGCTAGATGATCAGGAAGAGTGTTGGCTTGTCTTTGTGTAGGTCATTGACTGAATCCTCGAGTAAGGACCAGAGCGAGAGTGGGTCCTCTCTCAAAGGTGCTACCTCTCCCTGGGGTGCTGTGGTGTTTTTTCGGGCAAGTATAGTTGGCCACTTCGAAGATAAATCGTGGAGTGACGGTGGACCATCAGAGGCAAGTATAATCTGCCTCAGGCTATGATGGATACATCCATCGCCATGTAACCTTTATACTAATGCGTAAGACAGGCATATCCGTCTTAAAATTATAGTATCCAACTACGTCATGAGGAAATCCCCAGTGAACCTGTTACGTTCATAAACCAATTATGCATGAGTTTACTCATTCTCCACACAGAGTTGTTATTCATCCTACACTATTGTTGTCTTATACATTTAGCACCAAACTACATCATGTGGGAATTCTCGAGCAAGCCATTATATTGATAATTCATCGCCATTTTTGTTTTGTTTCTTGCCAACTTTCCTACTAAAATGTCTGCGTCTAAGAAAAAGCGATTGTCTGAAGATGAAGTTTTGCAATGTGTATTGGAATCTGATAATGATTTATCGTCTTTAGATAGTGAATCGGAAAATGAAGTGGGGGAAGGTTATTTAGTTGGGGTGACTAATATGGACACTGAAGTTGAAAGTGAAAATGAATGCTTGGATTCCAGTACTTCCGATTCAGATTCGGAGCAGGCTGCAAATGACTTGTTTTGTAGTATGTAACCACTGTTTATAACATACACAAAATGGCATTTTTTACAAAATTTATTACACATTGGGGTAAAATTTAACCGATTTGTTTACATGCAGTTAACTCTTTACCTAACAAAACGCCCACATCCGCTCGCGTACTTTGCAAATTGAGCAGTTGAAAAAAATTAATTTTTCGATAATATTTCAACAAAACCACGTCATGTGACACATCATTGGAATGAACTCATTGAGCCCGTTCCAATGAGGGATCACATGATATGGTTTTATTGATTTTTTGGGAAAAATTAAAAAAAAATGGTAATTAAAATAAAGTTTGATATTCTCTATGCTGGGTAAAGGGTTAATTGATTAAAGGTGTCAGATTGGAGCAAATGTTTATCAAAAGAATCCACTTCACTAAACTTACAGCCAACAGCTTGATATCTTCAAATTATTATGTGTGACAACTTTACAAGGTCTGAAATTGTTGTCAGGATGCTTTATCACTGAGCTGGGTTAAATAAGATAAATTTTGTTATTACAGTGGAGCCCACTTAATTGGATATCTCTTAATTGTTTATCCCTGTTAATTGAATATAATTTTCAAACACAAAACCATTTACCATATCTTCAGTACAAATTTGATCTGTTAATTGCATTGCATTGGGTTGTAGAGTAAACTCCTGTTGATTGTATATAAATTTTTGTAATATGTTGAAAAAATTACTGTGACATGCACCAAATTCCCCTTATTTATCAACCTTTTTGGCCTCACAACATCCAATACAGGCATTTATTCTATTATATCTTGTTTGACAGAGCTCTATGAGCTCTGTCAAACAAGATATAATAGAATAAATGCTCAATTTACCTCCAAAACACAGGAAACTGACCAAATCCCTGTTAATTGTATACTCCCGTTAATTGAATAATTTTCACTGGAAAAGTGCAGGTTTGGGATGAGGCTTGCTGAGTGTCTGGACCAAACATCTTGTCCCGAGGGTGAGATTTTCCCATCCCACACCCGTACCCATCAGGGATTATTTTTCTCCTCCCACCATACAGTGGTTACGTTAGCTAGAGGTAATTGGCGGTCACATGCTGATATAATCATCTCATTTGGTATTCGTTGGTTTGAAAAACTAATGACACCATCGGAAAGAGCATGCAAAAGTTATGTATATACCAATGGTATATACCACGAAATCAGTTAGGAACGGTGGCATCTTGGAGTTTAAAGAGTTTTAGGGCATCAAACTTTGATCACACGGCATTCTGATGACATCAATATGAATTTGTTGGGAGCAAGAAACTGATACGATATGCATAACGTCATAATAACATTATAAATGTATAATGTCACATGGGTGGGATGGGATACATCTGTCTCTCCCTGCTACCTCACCCGGGACACACGTGTGTTACACATGCAGTGGGGGGAGAAATAGCTGTAGCACTGTCTATCCATCCATCTATCTGTCTGTTCATCTGTAGGTGGGGTAAGTTTTTCTTCTCTAGTAGAATTCTGCTTGGAAGATCGAAATCAAACTTGACATATAGGTTGGATATTATGAGAGGAAGAACCCTATTTATCTTGGAGGGTCATTGTACCAAAGGTTAAGGTGACAGTGACCTTGAACTTCAGAATAAAATTTCTGTAAGTTGATTTAAAATAACTCGAGGCCAATTGAAACCAAACTTGACATGTGGGTTGGGTGTGTTGACAGGAAGAACCATATTAATTTTGCGGTCATTTTGCCAAAAAGGTCAGGGGCCGAGTGACCTTTAACCCTTTACCCAACGTAACGGCCAAGACCGGCCAGCGCTACTCTCAAAAATCGCCAATTAATTTTCATTATTTTTTCATTTTTTGTCTCAAAAACATAGGTTATGACCCCTCGTTGGAACGAGCTCGTCGAGCTCGTTCCAACGAGGGGTCATAACCTATGTTTTTGAGACAAAAAATGAAAAAAAATAGTTATTCAAGAATTTTTTTGCCAAGTGTCGTCTGCTTTTCATGTTAGGTAAAGGGTTAACATACAAATTGTCCTGGATCCTGCTCTTTAATTAAAATTCTGCTGGTCCAATCAAAAATAAACTTGATAGGTGGATTATGTATGAGGAGAAGAAGAACCCTATTTATTTTGGGGTCATTGTTCCAAAGGCCACAGTGATCTTTTATTTACAAATTTTCCTGGTTTCCGTTTTCTAATTAAAGTTCCACTGGGTATAATCAAACACCAATCTTGAAATGGGTTTTGTATGCCCAGAGGAAGAACCCTATTCATTTTGGGGTCATTGTGCCAAAGGTCCAGGTCTCTTGAGTTTTAACTTACAAATTTTCCTGGTTTAGACTTTCACTGATGTGTCAAGGTGTTTCTTTGGGAGGATTAGCCACCCCTGGTTCAATGTTCCAATAAGACTAAAATCCTCCTCCTCTGATTGGATGAGAGCTCGCTTAGTATATTCTATGTTTACTGTTCAAGTGGCAAATGTTACCGTCTGATGTCACAACGTGAAATATTTGCAATGATGTTATCTGTTTCGTAACTGCTTCATCAACGGAGTGACTAGCAAGCTGCTTCATTTTTCTGAATGTTTCACATGTGCAGCAGACGGTGTTCCGGCTGAAGTGTTGTTTAAATTACAAACCAATTTATGATTTGAACTAAGACGGAATGAGTTTTTCTGGTTTATTGATTATTTATCCAGAGCTGTTGTGGATACATGAGCGGTTTTGAATCCCACCTGTGGCAAATGCGTTGTGCCCTTGGGCAAGGCACTTCACCCCCATTGCCCATGTGGGGGCACGGTGACGCTGTGCACTAAGGCGTACTGCACGTCGATGGTGCACCTGTCTTCAACCAATGCTGACTCCAGTTAGTATGTTGGGGAGCTGACAGTTGCTCGCCATTGCTCGGTGGTTCTCTCCGGGTACTCCGGCTTCCTCCACCCGTAAAACTGTCCTGGTCATGATTAGCCATTGTACAGAAATATGTGACCTTAAAACACCAATAAATAAATAGATACACGAGCAGTTTATTTACTAAACCTGTGATTGTTAAAAGTTTAGTTTAGCAGCCATGACTAGATTTGGTGGAAAATATTTTTAAAATTCTTGGCAGGTTAAGAGTTAAACCCCAAAAAACAGACATGACTTTCAACTTGCTGTCTACTCAAATCCTTAAAACTGAGTGCCTCACTACAACTGGGTGGTTTTGAAATTTGCATTTCGGTTCAGTTTCGGTTTTGTACCAAAACTCGGTTTTCGGTTTTGTACCAAAACTCGGTTTTTCAAAATATATTGTAGAAATCCACATATTAAAGGGGAATGTGCTGATAAAATGTGTCTATTTGTGATCCAAGTCAAGAGGCTCACACATCATGTTGAGTCCTCCAGGTTATTCAGTGTTCACGACTCTACTCAGCTAATGGACATATTGTGGTGGGCTTCTGTAATGGGCTACAGTGGTGGAGCCCTGCCACATCTAGGGAGACTTGCCCCCCCCCCCCCCCCCCACCTCCCCAAATCCCACTTGCATCTCCCATCCCCAAATTTTGAAAAGATTCTTTTTTGATTTCCTGCCCTCAATACAAGTGAGAACAATTTGTTGTCAGTCCTCTCAAAGTAAGCATAAACGACACAGTCTGGCATTTGAGTGATTGAGGTCATAAGCTTACCAATTCTGGAAATTTTGTTGAAACTGAAAGTCTCGTTTTTTTGTTAAGACAGCGGTTCGGTTTTGAAAAAAAAACCCTGATAAACTGCCCAGCTCTATGCCTCACCACATCATTCTTAACCTCGACGCTTCACATCTCGGTTGAACATAAGCTCCGAGCCGCAAACCTCAGACCATGTTACCCTCATTTCATCACAATAACTTGTAGTATTAACTAATCGGTCATCATTGGCAATGGTTAGTTGATTGATCATCCATATTATATACCCAATATAACATAAAAACTTAATATCAGAATGTTTAGAGCAGAACACTGTTGAATGGTATAGGAAAGGTGTTCACAGTTACAGAAAATGAACCTGCTAATTTTAACATGTGAATGCACAGTGAATATGGGATGGAGGGCAATAACATCAATTAACAGTTCAACATCGTTTTGTTTATTTACCCTTACGTCCCCACACAGGCCACTTTTATATTGCTCTGAAAAAGGTGTGCCAACTGTATTCTTCCTTGAAAACTTGACAGCTAGGCTGCATTTATCTCGACATTGTTTTTACATCAACGTTCGTTGTCTGTACAGGCAGCCAACAATGATGTAGAAACACTGTTAAGTCATATGTGATTGCTCCGACTGTATTCTTCCTTGAACACTTGCAGGCCTCGAAATAAGTCATGAACAGTCATTCATGTTATGCTGAGGTTATGATGAATCAAATATGTGTAACCTGCCGACTGTTCGCGATTGTTTTCATCGGTAAATGAAAACTTTTATAATAATGACACTCAAACGTAGAGAATTATTTACTCAGAAAAGACCCAGGGCTTTTTTTTCGACAGGAATCCGGGAATCCGATTCACGTAATATTCCTGTAAAACAAAAATACTGTAATCCAAGTGGACTCCTGTCCATGCTTAAGATAGAATCTATATTTTTGGCACATTTGTTTCAGATATTTAATGCCAATAATAAATAAAAAAACCCAACGAGGTATAAACAATTCACCATATGTGCAAATTAAACCTGACTGTGTCCAAAGTACATGTATCTGTATCCGGACTTGTCAACTTATGTTATAAGGGGGAGGGGGGGGGGGGGGGCAGTCACTGACTCCATCATTCATTGTCTTTGGTTTTACATACTGTTTCCCCTCTATAGAAAGAATTTGCGCTGTAGTACACATGTGCAATTGTTGTATTTATGTTGGATTTTCCTGAATATGAGCAACATAAATACAACAACTGTGTATGTGTACGGCGCAAACTGTGATCTGAAACATTGAAGTTTTAGTCACAAACGAGTGACACAGATTGATTCGAGGGATTAAGTAAATCGAGGTATGCAAACCTACTGTCTTATTAGTGTGTCAGTGATGCGAAACCATAAAAAAATGCCTCCTGAACTGCATTATAATGACATAGTGTTAAACCAATGAAATTTGCTACAGAAAACTGTTACAGAAGGGGTAATTTCTTAATTGTGAGAGCAGCATCAGCGATGAATTTAGGCACCAGTGATGAAGAAATGTGCACAGCAGGATATTTGGGAGAAAAATAAAATGAAATGGGTTGGATAACAATAAACGGAAAATTAATTAATCTTAGTCGAAAACTGCAAAACAGTTTAACACTTTACCCAATGCAGACGATACCAAAATTTATTATTTTAAATATAATTTTTTTAAATTTTTCAAAAAATTTCAGCAAAACCATATCATGTGACCCCTCATTGGAATATGTGCAATGAGCTCGTTTCAATAACGGATCACATGATATGGTTTTGTTGAAATATTTTGAAACATTTAATTTTTCAACTGCTCAATTTGCATATTACGCGGACGGATGCGGGTGATTCGTTAAGTAAAGGGTTTATAGTCTTAGCACCGGGCCTGAAAATAAGCAGTCTGACATTTGCAGAATGAGGTCTCCAGAGGGTGAATTCGATGATGCTATCCCAAACAGTGGGCTAATTTATCATCTGGGTACCTCTTTCTGTTTACTTTTGAGACCCTGATTCAGATTGAGGTTTACAGAGGGTGCATTTAGTGATGCTACCCTGCTATGCAGGGTAGCATCACTAAATTCACCCTCTGGGGACCTCATTTTGAAGATGACAGTCTGCTTATTTTCTGGCTTGCTTAGCATACCCATAAAAGCTATGGTTAGAAATGGGATACCACAGGTCACAATCAGACGACACTCATGTCACCTGTCATAACCCATAAACAGGTTACAACTGCTAAATTAGCATTACGTGACAAATCCTTGTTTCGAGGCCTGTACTTGGCTGCATTTTTTGGCAATCTTTTTGCATCATTGTTGGCTGCCTGTGCAGGCAGCCAACAATGATGTAGAAACACTGTTAAGTCATTTGTGATTGTGCACAAGTATATATGTTAGTTATTATCATAAACTTCATCTGAGGATATAAGGGTTTTAAAGGCAGTCTTGTTGGAACAGAAGCTGCATGTGATATTCATGAGTTCGGATAAATGTTTCAGCAATCTTGCAGCTTTGATTTCAGAATCTCAGACTACTTAACAGATCTTATGCATACCACAGGTATATATTTTATTGTGAACCCTCATCTCCGAATTTCAAATTGTCATCAGCAGGTGGACAGGCAAACATTTCATGCCCTGTTATTATCATTAACCAAAAGTCAAGAAATCAGAACAATACAATACAAGACTGTGACAAAAGACACTGTTGTCTTTTGTCACAGTCTTGTATCTGACTCCCCTGTTTCTAACTGCCTATTCAATGCTTATTGGTGTCAGCTTAGCCTGTTTTGTTTTTGTTTTTTTTTTGCATTCTTCAACATCAACTGAGTTTCATTGCACCAAAGACCAACGTCACAGATCATCTGGGATGTTGATTCATACACTGTCATACACATGTAATGATGACTCAGCAAAGAAAAATAGCCATCAGTGAATTCCCTCGACAGGAATTCATACACTGTCATACACGTGTAATGATGACTCGGCAAAGAAAAATAGCCATCAGTGAATTCCCTCGAGAGGAATTCATACACTGTCATACACGTGTAATGATGACTCAGCAAAGAAAAATAGCCATCAGTGAATTCCCTCGACAGGAATTCATACACTGTCATACACGTGTAATGATGACTCAGCAAAGAAAAATAGCCATCAGTGAATTCCCTCGACAGGAATTCATACACTGTCATACACGTGTAATGATGACTCAGCAAAGAAAAATAGCCATCAGTGAATTCCCTCGACAGGAATTCATACACTGTCATACACGTGTAATGATGACTCAGCAAAGAAAAATAGCCATCAGTGAATTCCCTCGACAGGAATTCATACACTGTCATACACGTGTAATGATGACTCAGCAAAGAAAAATAACCATCAGTGAATTCCATCGACAGGAATTCATACACTGTCATACACGTGTAATGATAACTCAGCAAAGAAAAATAGCCATCAGTGAATTCCCTCGACAGGAATTCATACACTGTCATACACGTGTAATGATGATTCAGCAAAGAAAAATAGCCATCAGTGAATTCCCTCGACAGGAATTCATACACTGTCATACACGTGTAATGATGACTCAGCAAAGAAAAATAGCCATCAGTGAATTCCCTCGACAGGAATTCATACACTGTCATACACGTGTAATGATGACTCAGCAAAGAAAAATAGCCATCAATGAATTCCCTCGACAGGAATTCATACACTGTCATACACGTGTAATGATGACTCAGCAAAGAAAAATAACCATCAGTGAATTCCCTCGACAGGAATTCATACACTGTCATACACGTGTAATGATGACTCAGCAAAGAAAAATAGCCATCAGTGAATTCCCTCGACAAGTAGTTGATTAGTTGCTAATTGCAGCAACCCTTATTTTTCGAAAAGACTGTAGAGAGTTAACCCAACTACTATATATATATATACATTTACATAGAATGAAAGACTCTGACACTGATGGGGATTGAACCACTGCCTTGATGAGAGTACACTTCTGCGGCACCAATCGCCTAGCGAAACTGGACCAGCGCCATAGACCACTTGACTACCGACAAGCCCCAAAAAAGGCATGCTAGCAGATCAAGCGTCCATGGAACTGGCACAGTCCACACGAAATTACTCGGTATCCCCCAGAATTAATTGTTTACAATGAATTATACCATGTAATGCAGATGAAATCAGTGAGAATCAATCTCTTTTTCAAATTTCCTGCTTACGGTACAGAACACAGAATTCGCTGTACAGAAAACTGGTCCAGTTTCACTAGGCGGTTGGTGCCGCAGAAGTGTACTCTCATCAAGGCAGTGGTTTGATCCCTATCGGCGTCAGAGTCTTTCATCCTAAAAAATGCATAACAGAAGTGCCAAATTCTGTATTCTGTACTGTAAGCAGGAAATTTAAAAAAGAGATTGATTCTCACTGATTTCATCTGCATTACATGCTATAATTCATTGTATACATTTACATAGCTACAGATGACATAATAGTGTTTATACATTATTGTTGGCTGCCTGTAAAGTAAAACCTCTGTCAAGATAAATGTATCCTTCAGTACCTGGGACAACTTTTATTGGAAGGAAAACGTCAGTTTTCTGAAGGTTTGTGAACAGCGAAATCAGCCAGTTTTTCACTGTATTTGACTAGCACTGTATGTATGCTTTCATTAGACTGACCTACCAATGACCGCACACCTGCAAAGTCACTTGTTGGTCAGTACTCTCTTGGCAGAATTCCAATTAAGCTGTCTCTAATCCCCGAAACTTGCTGACCCTGCAAATTCTCTACATCCCCATTGTACTCCGTACCAATGATATTGCACTCCGTGGGTCACGTGTGTAGTTCGTGGCTCTTTGCCGATTCCCGGGACCGTCACTCGGTGCCGCACCTTCTGCATGTAAAGTTCTCGTCAGTCCTTCTCGGACATTTTTCAGATTTACGTTGCACTGAGATATTGGTGATATAAAAATTGACTTGTTTTCCGGTTACCTACAGACAATACATATTATGGATCCTGCTTCCATACCACCGGGTCGACGGGTTTTAGTTACTCTAGTAAAAGACTTTTTTAATATACCCGCATCTTTCGAACTCAGCGATTCAGAACTCACCAGACTGTTAGATTATATGTTGAATGAAGACTATCCACTCTTGACTCGTGCACTCGATTGTGATACCCGCTGTCTGTGTGACTGTTATTTTTGTACAACCATATAAATATTTATGGTGTGGTGGACATTATCATCATGAGCAGCTCAAGTGCTCCAGTAAATTATCATCGGGACGTTTTGTGCGCTCTTTTGCCAGATTCCCACTGTCGGACGTCAGTGGGCGATATCACGGTTACTCATAGTGTCGCGCCGGATCATTCCTTTTCTGGAGTCAGTTTTTACTACGGACGTTTCTCATTGCATTTCGGACTCAAGTGCGCGCGCACCGGAGACGCCGGAAGTATGCCATCAAAACAAAAACACTGGGACCACTTCTCAAAGATCTAAAAGTGTGTCACGTAATCGTGCCTTGGCTCCGAGTGATCCCAAACACTGGACATCAGCGCGTTTGCGCACAGCCCTTGCTAACGCAGGCATTCGGACGCAGGCTTCCATACGGAAATCAATTCTCATCCAACTGTATTTGGACAATGTACACGGCCACTCAAGGTCAAGGATCCGTGCGACTCATAGTAATCACGATGCTCGCGACAGTGACTTACATTTTGAGGAGACAAGCTGCAGACCCAGCTCCATTCCATTCACGGACATTCTTGGTACCTCTGGAAGCTATGCCCCTTTGTATTCTTCAAGGACTCTTTCACGACCCGCCAGTACAACACACGGCAATCTGCATAGCTTTTCGCCTTTGCCTTTGGCTTCAGAATCCACTGTGTTAGTTTCGAGTACAGACATCGTTTGCTCCCCGACTGTACACTTCACATCAAACGTTGCATCGACGCGTGCGGGCCCCTCACATGCATTGCCTTTACATATAGCAGATTATGACAGTACCATCTATCGCACTCATACGCCTAGACAGACATCACAGCCACCAGTGCAACAATCAAGCAGCATTCAGGACTATACTGGTAATAGTAGCAGCCATGTGACAATATCGCCATCAGACATTTCTACTGTGCCAGGGTTACCCGATTCCAGTCATTTTCAGCAGATTCTGGGGCTTTTGCAAACCCAACAACAACGACTGTCATCATTGGAACAATGTATTTCAAACCTCAGTGACAGACGTTCACTTACAACTAATGACAACAATCCTCATTGTGTCACGCCACTTACAAATTGCAACACAGATCATCCAATTCCCCATCATGTCATGAACCCTCATGCCACTTCATTGCCAGGGCAGGCGCCTGGGGATCATGACCTACTTGCTGCACACACAGGTGATCATTCTTTATTCAACATCCCCTGCTCTACCGCCGACTCAGCCCAGATTTTAAGTACTCAAGGTGTTGCACTTTCTAGCCTACCAGATATTGACGTCGAAGTGACCCCGGCACTCCGACGTGAAGTTCTGCTAGGTTTGGATGTGAACCTTGCACGTCTAATTATGCCGGCTCTACCTCATTCGAACCTCCCCAAGAGCAGTTCTGAAACAAAAGGTGACCCCAGACTGTCCAAAAATCTGTCCCTTCCTGAATTTATTAAAGCTTTTAGCCGCTACAAAAATATTGTGTGTGAAACTTACCCTGGTCGCCGTGTCGAGCTTGCCGCCTACCAATCTGATATGATAACGTTAGCGGCTCAATATGGTGAACACTTTTACCAATACCATCTGGCCTTTTCAGCAAAAGCAGCAGCATGGCTTCAGAGGGGCGTGAAGGTCGACTGGGCGATTAGGGATAACAAGCTGTTCTGTTCTGTTTTTGCTGGTCAAAAAATGCAAACTTGTTATTTGTGCCAAAGTACTTCTCATTTATCAAAGTTTTGCCCCTTTGGCACTCCAACCAGATCGTGGGAATCCTCGCGTCGCGCAGTTCAGTCTTCTGGTACGCAACGTGCAATCTTGCCATCCACCAGTGCTTCTCATACCGCCATTATATAATTTAACTCGGTTCGGGGTTGTACATTTGGTTCAGCTTGCAAGTATGTTCACCTTTGTTCTACTTGTAGGCAGCCCCATCCTCAGCCGATCTGTCCGAAGGTATTGGCACACCCCAACTCCTCGCAGTCCAGCAAGTGACTCCTGCATTCATCATTACCACCAGGGTGGGCCACCACGCCCGTGCAGGTTTCTGCTCTAACCAAGTATTTGGCCACACACCCCGACCGCATGTTTTGTACAAATTTACTCTCAGGACTCACATTTGGTTTTTCAACAGGCATGACTGCTACACCATCAGCTACTTTAGAACTAAAAAATCTCTTATCGGCTCAACGTGACAAATCTGTAGTCTCTTCGCTAATCGATAAAGATGTGGCAGGGGGCTTTCTACTTGGCCCTTTTAGCGTCCCACCGTTTCCTTCATATCGGGTTAACCCTATTGGGCTGGTTGAAGGGAAATTCTCTAAAAAACAGCGTCTTATTGTTGATTTGTCTGCACCACATCGTTCAACAAAACACTGTTCTATTAACCAGCTCATTGATAAGGATGAATGCTCCATGTCGTATGTTACAGTAGATCATGCTATAAATATTCCTCAGCAACTTGGCCCCAAGTCATGGTTATGTAAGACCGATATCACCTCCGCTTTCAAGTTGATCCCCATTTCTCCAGCTGATTGGCACCTATATGGCATAAAGTGGGACGGCAATTATTATTTTCACACTCGGCTGGCTTTTGGCTGTCGCTCCAGCCCCAAAATATTTGATCTTCTTTCCGAGGCTGTTTGTTGGATTGCGACGGAACGTTTACAAATTCCAAATATTTTACACCTTCTAGATGATTTTCTCCTTATTTCAGCTCCATCAAGCGATCTGCATTTGCCTTTCAACAAATTTTTACAACTTTTTTCAGATCTCAACATTCCCTTGTCACCAGAAAAGACCGAGGGGCCTGTGTATTGCCTGGAATATCTTGGGATTATTTTGGATACTGTCCGCATGGAGACGCGTCTTCCTCAAAACAAACTAGACAGGATCTTGCAACTTGTCACTAGCTTTTCCTCCCGGCGGTCATGCAAAAAACGGGAACTACTCTCTCTCCTTGGGCACCTTAGCTTTGCCTGTCGGGTAGTGGTTCCTGGTCGGTCTTTTCTTTCGGAAATTATTCGCCTTGCTTACTCGGTTTCGGAACTTTGGCACCATGTCACATTGTCTACCCAGTTCCGGCGTGATTTGGAAATGTGGCGAATTTTCTTGTCACATTGGAACGGGGTAAGCATGTTTCTTGAACCGCGTTTCACAACATCTTTAGATATGGCTCTGTATACCGATGCTAGTTCTACAATTGGGTTTGGTGGTTTCTTTCAAGGCCAGTGGTTTCAGGGACGATGGTGCGATAATCCTGGATTTCTGAATTTGCCACAGTCTATGGCTTTCATGGAGTTATATCCCATTGCTGTAGCTGCTGTCCTCTGGGGTCATTTGTGGTCTGCTAAGCGTATCATTTTCATCTGCGACAATGCAGCTACCGTTCATATACTGAAAAAGGGACGTTCGCCGGTCCCTTCCATCATGCAGTTAATGCGCCGTATCACACTCTTAGCATTACAACATAATTTCATGTTTTCTTCACAGCATATCCCAGGCTTCACAAACTCCATCGCTGACTCTCTTTCTTGCTTTTCACAGGACTTCAGAGAACTGGCACGGGAGGCAGAACTCGATCCATATCCATGCCCACCATGCTCGTCGGTTCTCCTGGCTTAAATTCAATAGCACAGCATCTTTATATGGAATCCGTGTCCACATCCACGCGAAGATCTTACAGTTCAGGATTCAACTTGTTCCAGCGATTCCTGTCCCAGCAATTTCCATCGGGCGACCACCGCCAACTTTTAACCACAGACTTGCCACTTTTACATTTCATTGTATTTTGTCATCATATGTTGAAGCTTTCACACCCTACCATTAAGTTATATTTGGCCGGTATTCGCTTTTTCTATGTAGCCCAAGGGCTGGGAAATCCATTAATGTCTCCTCAAGGCAGGACTTGGGAGCGAGTCTTTTCAGTGCTCAAAACACTGAAAAAATTTCAAAAGCCCTCGAAACTTCAGCGTCTTCCTATCACGTTCCCCATACTTCATACTTTAGTTACTTTTTTACGTCAAGGTCCGTTCTCCGCTTATACGAATTTGCTTTTCCAAACTGTCCTTTTAGTAGCCTTTTTTGGTTTTCTTCGCTGTGGGGAATTTACCACTCAAACTTCTTTTGACCCATCTTCTCATTTATGCTTGGGTGACGTTCAGATCTGCACGGCGCGTCAACGGGCTTGGCTCCGCCTGAAGGCTTCAAAATCTGACCCATTTCGCACTGGCGTCACTCTCACATATTTTCCTACCTCTTCTTTTGCATGTCCGTACACCTTTCTCACAACATTCTTACAAGTACGTATTGCACAGGGGGGCTTGCCTCATCACCCATTGTTTCTCACGGAGTACAATCAAGCTCTCAGTCGGCCATACTTCCTGACTAAATTGCGGACATGTTTGACTATGTGTGGTTTCAACTCGGCGTCCTTCTCCGGCCATAGTTTTCGTTCGGGGGCAGCTACAACAGCCTGTCACGCTCGGTTGGAAGATCACCTCATTAAGACTTTGGGACGGTGGTCTTCTGATAGTTATCTGCGGTACATTAAAACCCCAGACCAGGTACTGCATGATGCCCACATGGCCTTATGTCGCAACTAAACCTGCCCACTTTTCTGTTCCTCTTGCTATCACCCTACATCTAGGCACACTCCATGACAATAAACGATTGGCTACACTTGACTTTATTTTCATATCTACAGGAACTGCCTACACGTGTAGGCCACCTTTGTACATGTCGCTATATGTATCCATTCCTGCCTTCCCTTTGGCCTTTACGGTGGGTCATTTTCACAGTTTTATTGCTTTTCATGATATTCGTCTGTTGGGGTTTTCTCCTATCGTTTTCATTTGTATATAATGTTAGCCTTTTCATTATCGGTTTTTATTCTAGTTTCATGCTTATTCGTTCTTTCATTCTACCTTTGGTATTTCATGGCTGCTTCATTTAATGGTACCTCAAGATTTTAAGTCGCCACCTTTCATCAATCATGGCACGTTGACTGCCTCACCTTTTTGAATCCTGATGGTGGACCTCTGAGCCCTTCTGGGGGCTCTCAGCTGGTACCAGCTTCGTTTGGGTGTTCGTTGATCTGCCCCCATCAAGGACTGTTCGGTCAACAACATCACGTATAGTGAGTGTACGTCGTACGGTGCCATCGGTTTTGCAGATCCACTATGATGCGATTTCCCGATGGCCCCCATGGGCGTATACTCAGGTTATGTTTACGCGAAATATTTCTCCGAATGGTATCAGTGCTACTAGGAGCCCCCAGTTTTTTCCCCAACCAGTAACTTATCCATAGCATACTTAGATAGCCTCACCCTGCAACTCAGCGAGCCATACATGTGTAGATACTTCTTGTGGATTGCACAAATTCGATTTATATATTCAATGCAAACATTGTGTGGCAAATCATATATTTCTTATTGCGGCCCAGCGGGTCATTTTCAGGTTCGGTGCGGATCACTATCGCTATCACTCCGTGGCCCAGCGGGTCAATCCTTTAGCAGGCTATATACACCTCTGCGGCTCAGCGAGCCTTAACATAAATGCTTTTATAATGTGTCATTAAAGTCATACTAAGCAGTTCTGTGGCTCAGCGAGCCTTAACATGAACACTTTCATATGGATACTAAAGTTGTACTAAGCAGTCATGATATGACAACAGACTTGCTACATGTATTGGTGCAGACCTAAAAGCTAGTAATAAATATCATTGCTGTTGTCTATGGCGTTTTGTTCTTTTCGTTGTCCACAAACAAAATAATATGAAACAGGCAGTTTGTTGCTGTATGGGGACTTAAACAATTGAGGGAAATTTGCCCATAAAACAATTTGGGGAGGGGGGGGGGGGGCAAAATTTGATTTTCTGAAGTTTGTGTTACTAATTCTTAGGTAATGGGACATTTTCATGGGCTGAAAAAGTTTGGAATGATTTGTCAAGATGAAAGGGCTTTTGATGAGAGTATTTGTAAAACATGTACTCACCTGGGGTCAGTCTTACAAAGAAACTTTATTATATGCTAGCCTGTAAATTATCGCTAATTATCTAAAAGATATTTCTCGATATCCACCAACTCGATGGATATCAAGGATTATCTCTCAGTGGCTTCCTAAATGATGTCACGCTATGCCACATCTCATCACTTTGAAGGAACCATCAGCTGATCTTTGTTATTGTTTTGAAACGTATGCATTTGGGGTCCAATTGGGCTGAATACTGTGCAATAAAATGTCTCGTAGCATAAAATAAAAATGAAAATGTACCCTTATTTTAGTATCTGGAATTATCTCATGAGTGTGGACCTGAAAGGTTTATTTATCATGAGTGCTTGAGCGAGTGAAAAATAATATTTTCAGGTCCACACGATGAGTTTTTCAGTAGCTTCCTAAATGATGTTATGTTTCGGTGCATGATGTCGCCTTGACTGAACGATCAGCAGCTTTTTGTTATTGTTATTGTCTTGAAACTGTTTGCAGTCGAATTGGGCTGAAACTGTTTGCAGTCGAATTCGGCTGAATATTGCGCAGTAAAATGTCGCGTAGCATATAATAAAAAGAAAATCGACGCTGTTGTAGTGAATATTGGGAATTATATCATTCGTGTGGACCTGAAAGTATGATTTTCAGGTCCACACTTGTGAGATAATTCCTGATATTCACTAAAACAGCGTAGATATCCTCACTGTATGTGTACTTTCCTACAATAGTAATTACAATCAAATATTCTATATTTACCATATTAATTGTTACTATATTTACCGTAATTACCACAGGACATAATCAGTTATAAGAGTTTAACTCTTGGCGCAACAGACGACTAAAGTCGACAGACGGCAGACCGGGGAAAGGTACTGCAGTAGTCATTTTAACCAACTGTGTGTGTCCATTTCCAAGTGCTTTTAACCCTTTACCCAATGCTGACGATATCAAAATTTATTATTTTAAATATAATTTTTAAAAATTTTTCAACAAAACCATATCATGTGACCCCTCGTTGGAATAAGCTCGTTTGAAAACAAATTTTTTTTCAACTGCTGAAGTTGCATATTACACAGGGGGGTGGGGGGGGGGAGGAGGGTAAAGGGTTGAACAAACATATATTCCTATGTTTCATGCACCATTTATGTCCTATCCATGAACAACGATATCGTCCCTTCAAAGTATAAAGGTGCCATTTAAATATATACAGAAAATCATTTGAATAATTGTCAATAAGATAATTAGAACATATTTTAAAATAATAACGCTTCAGTCTAACAACCTATACTTTCTGTAATATTCCTGATGAATATCAGGCGCTAAGGATTATTCTGTTTCTCAGATTATTCTGTGCCAAAAAGGTTAAAAGGAACAGCATATTTTTCCAATTTATAACTTCTCTGCACATGTGGTGGGGATGAGGAAGCATGGTGGCTCAGTGGTCACAGCATTGGGACTTCAAACTGAAAAGTCTAATGGTACGATCCCCACCACTGGTAACTGTGTTGTGTCCTTGGGCAGTGCACTTAATCCTGCTGTCTATGTGTGGCATAGTGGCACTGTACTAGCCCATACTGCATGCTGATGCTGCACTTGTCTTCATCCACTGCTAACCCTGCCTGTGCGGAGTTAGTACATGGGGGTATCTGGCAGTTGCTCGCCATTACTCAGTGGTTCTCTTTGGGTACACTGGCTCTTCCACCTGTAAAATTGTCTGACTCGAGGTGACCCTGACTGTCAAAGTGTCATTAAACCCCAGTTGGAAAAAAATTGAAATGTAGATCACATGTATAGCAAACATAGGATTTGTTATTTTTGGTTTGTAAGTACATTACACTTGTAATTCGTCACACATGTTGACCTGATAAAAGTCATTCATAGGATTTGGGAAGTTATAAACCTGTCTCCAATCTGCTATTGTAAATGTACATGGACTCTATGATTCGCATTCCAACTGGTATATCTTAATTGCAAGGCACGTTTCTAGGTCATGTGACCTTTCTAAGAGACTTGGTGACTAGGAATGGCCCAACATGAAACTGGCATAATGAAGCGCTTTGTAATGCCAAAGAAGATGGAAGCAACGGGGATTAAATTAACACTCTGCACTCTGATGTGAAAATGACAAAATTTTCAGCAGCAAATATTTCCCATAATGCAGTTTGATATTTAACCAAATATACCTTGTTTGACAGAGCTCATTGAGCTCTGTCAAACAAGATATAATTGCTTAAATTCATAGTTAAACAAGAGAAAAACATGGTGATTTGTAGCACTACCAGAGTTAGGGGTTAACTGGAGACGTGTGGATACTAGACATAATCAGACAAGTACCTGCAACTATTCAGCCAGTATCTCACTCCATGGTGCCATTTGAGCCTATCCAGCAGATGTGCATCCAGCCCCAATCCATAGATGTATTAGGAAAAAAAAAGCAACTGCTAGCATAATATACATCATGTAACACCCATTGTTCCTGAGTCCAAGACAAAGAAAGGAACTTCACAGAAGCCTAAAAAGTGAAAAAGAGACCACAGAACAGGATTGTCAGTCTTATGAGTGATGACTTGATACGAAGAATCGTAAGATTGGCTTGGAACTCAGAATTCTGAAACTGGTCATAATTGAGTGAAGGATGAGGATGAAGCAACTTTGAAGACAGGAAGACGTTTGAACATTTCCTGTGCAACTTAATGTTCAAAATCCTATGGACGACCCTATTAACTGTGTCCTTCCAGATCCCACAACAGCTCTGCACCACATGATAAAAGCTGTTGGTTCCTCAAAATATAGAAAAGTTAACAGCTGTATTGTTGGTGAAACTGGGTTGTTTTTAGAGTGTGATTGATGGTGAAATCTCCAAAAATTCTTGAACGCTCTAGCACACAATACCTCTCCCTGTGTTCCCTTGAGGAAGGTGCATCGTATCTTCGTTCGCTGAAGACCCTTCTCCGCCACGGTTGTTTGTTTGTTGTTTCTTAGGGTTTAACAACACTTTTCAGCAGCCTAAGTCACATTATGTTTGTTTTATAGATGGAGAAAACCACCAAGCAGTGGTGAGCAACTGTCAGACTCTGCAACTTACTTACTCTGCTAAAGTTAGCAGCAGATGAAGGCAAGTGCGCCGTCTGTGGTACATGGATCCTTCCTTGGTTTCCACGCCACTGAAAATCAAAATCTTCAGATAAAAAGAGTCCATTTTATTTCAGTAATTGGGCTGTCATGAAAATAATACCGGTGCAAGCCTTAACTTAGTAACAAAATTAATTTGTTAGGATGCAGTAATATTTACACTTTACAATCAAATTTACAAAGGAGCATGTTGTAAAATTTTTTAGGAAAATTCCATCATTACAGTTGTCAATAACAAATGTGAGATCACAATTATTAGTAGAGTTGTGACGAAGTCAAACTCGACTTATAGTTTGATGAATGGAAGGAGGCTGGGCAGCCGGGCGGGCGGCTGGGCGGGCGGGTGTAAACAATTGGTTTCTGAATGATAACTTGATAATGGTTTGACCCACACTCCTGAAACTTCATAGGTAGGTTGGCATTGGTGAGGGGAAGAACCCTATTCATTTTGGACTTGCTAGATCAAGTGTCAAGGTCACAGTGACCTTGAACATAATAAATCGTGAACAATTGGTTTCCGGGTGATAACTTGACTATGGTTCAACTCACATTCATGAAACTTCTTATGCAGATTGGCCTTTGTGGGAGGAAAAACCCTATTTATTTTGGACTCACTAGATCAAAGGTCAGGGTCACAGTGACCCTGAATATAGTAAATCAAAACAATTGGTTTCTGGATGATAACTTGATAATGGTTCAACCCACATTCATGAAACTTCATAGGTAAGTTGGCATCAATAAGAGGAAGAACCCTGTTTATTTTGGACTTGCTAGGTCAAAGGTCAAGGTCACAGTGACCTTGAACATACTAAATCGTAAACAATTTTGGTTTCCGGATGATAACCTGACTATGGCTCAACTCACATTCATTAAACTTCAAATGTAGGTTGGCCTTCCTGAGAAGAAGAACCCTATTTATTTTGGACTCACTAGGTCAGTGGTCAATGTCACAGTGATCCTGAACATAGTAAACCAAAATAATTGGTTTCTGGATGATAACTTGATAATGGTTCGACCCACGTTCATGAAACTTCATAGGTAGGTTGGCATTGGTGCAAGAAAGTACCCTATTTATTTTGGAATTACTAGGTAATAGGTCAAGAAGGCAAATGTGACCCTTCACATAGTAAATTGTAAACAATTGGTTTCCGGATGATAAGTTGATAACGATTAAACCCACTTTTGTTCTGCCACAACTCGACATTGGATCGGTGATCCTGTCAGCATTTTTAGCTCAACTTGACAAAGTCAAGCTGAGCTATTGCCATCACTTCTCATCCGTCGGCGTACGTCAACGTACGTACGTCCACAATTTCCTTTGGCACACCTCACAGGTCGCATTTATGATCAGATCGCTTTGAAACTTGGTATGCTTGTTTGGGGTGACCTCTAGATGGAAGCTATCGATTTTCCTCAATTTCCGTCAAAATTTTTTGCCGCGGCCAACGTTCTTAGAACTTAGTTTAGTCAGACCTCAATATTTCCCTTTGGCACACCCTACGGGGCACATTTATGATTGGATTGCTTTGAAACCTGACATGCTTGTTTGGGGTGACCTCTAGATGGGAGCTATCGATTTTCTTCCATTTCCATCAAAAAATGTTGCAGCGGCCAACGTTCTTAGAACTTAGTTTGGTCAGACCTCAATATTTCCCTTTGGCACACCCTTCAGGGCACATTTATGATCAGATTGCTTTGAAACCTGGCATGCTTGTTTGGGGTGTCCTCTAGATGGGAGCTATCAATTTTCTTCCATTTCCATCTGTCAAAAAAAATGTTGCCGCTGGCAACAATCTTTGAACTTAATTTAGTCAGGCATCAATATATTCTTTTGGCATACCCTACAGGGCACATTTATGATCAGATCGGTTTGAAACTGTGTATGCTTGTTTGGGGTTACCTCTAGATGGGAGCTATCAATTTTCTTCAATTTCTATCAAAAAATGTTGCCACTGGCAATGACCTTCAATGAACTTAGTAAAAACTACACTCCCTGCAGGGCACATTTATGATTGGATCGCTTGCAAACTTGGTGTGCTTGTGTGGGGTGACATCTATATGGGAGCCATCGATTTTCTTCCATTTCTGTCAAAAAATGTTGCCGCTGACCTTTGAACTTTAACACACCCTTCAGGGCACATTTATGATCGGATCACTTTGAAACTTGGTATGTATGTTCGGGGTGACCTCTAGATGTGAGCTATTGCTTTCTTTCATTTCCATAAAAAATTATTGTCGTTATCACCAGCCTTTGAACTTACTGCATTTGTGCATCAACTTATCCCTTTTGCACTCTCTGCAGGATATATTTATGAATTTCCATGAAATAAAAAATAAAAAACCGTTGCCACAAGCAATGATCTTCTACTTAGTGCATTTGTGCATTAACATCTTCCTTTGGCATGCCTCAGAGGGCACATTCATTATCAGATTGTTTTGAAACTTTGTATGCTGATGCAGGGTGACAAAGATAGGAGCTGTTGATTTTCTTTTCATTTCCATCAAAAACTGTTGCTGTTAGCAACAATCTTTGAATTTATTGCATTTGTGCATCAACATTCTTTGACATGGCCTACAGGCCACATTTATCATAGGATTGTTTTTGAACTTGGTGTGCTCATTAGGCAAGACCATTAGATAAGAGCTATTGATTAGCATTCATTTCTGTGAAAAAAAGTTGCCATTTACAATAACCTCTGAACATACTGCATTTGTATATCAACATTCTTCCTTTAGCCAGTCTTACAGTTTACATTTAAAAATGCATGGATTACTCTGACATTGTGCACACACAATGCTATTATGTTGAAATTTCATCAAATAACATTGGTACCAATGATCTTCAATTTTGCCATTTCATTTATAACTTACCAGTTCAAGTTTGTCAAGTTGAGCTACAGTGTCATTGACACTTTCATTTAGTTACTGTTATAATAAATCATGTATAGGATTGGCTAAACACACAGGATTGTAACTGCTGACTGATAACAACTGCATTTCAACAATTCATAAGCTTTTCAATTAAAAATAGACTATGTTTTCATTTTTGGAATCTACTAAAAAAACCTTTCCACAATTTTTTTCCGATGAGAGGCCCTAAGTGGAGTTTAAATACTTCTTGAGAATATTACTGGCTGGTTTTTCCCATTCTGTTGGGAAAAGTTGCAATAAATGATATTTACACTAAGACTGTACAGTACACAGGGTTAAGTTACTCAATTAATAATGAATTATTTTTATAAGCAGAAAGTGTGACTTACCCTGTGCAGTGCACAGGGTTAGTAACACCTTTTTGCTTTTAAAAAGTGTGTGATGGCTCAGTAGGTAGAGGTGCAGGCTGCATGCCGCAAGCCGAGAGGTCCTCAGTTTGAATCCTACCTGCGGCTACCACGTTGTGTCGATGGGCAAGACACTTCACCCCCATTGCCCATGCGGGAGTACAGTGGCATTGTGTACTAAGGTGTACTGCACGTCAATGGTGCATCTGTCTTCAACCAATGCTAAGCCTGCTTGTGTGGAGTTAGTATGCTGAGGAGCCGACAGTTGCTCGCTGTTGCTTGGTGGTTCTCTCCAGGTTCTCCACCCGTAAAATGATTAGCCATTGTGCAGAAATATGTGACCTTAAACACCAATAAATAATAATAATATTCATAAAAAAAAGGTTAGTATACCACACACAATATGAAAATGTACATTCAGTAAGCCTGTGCGTGCTCAGGGTTAACTCTGCAATAGTGATTATCATATTTATAACCAGAGAGAAAAGAGTGACTAACCCTCTGTATTGCACAGTGTCAATTTTTTTTATTTGGGTTTAACGACACATTAACAGCCAGGGTCATATCATGTCAGTGACAGTTTTACAGGTGGAGGAAGCCGGAGTACCCGGAGAGAACCACCGAGCAACGATGAGCAGCTGTCAGCTCTCCAACATCGTAACTCTGAACTCTGCACCCTGGCACAGACAGAGTTAGATTGGTTGAAGACTTGCACACCTTCTATGTGCAGTATGCCTTAGTACACAGCGTCTTCGTGCCCCCACGTAGGCAATCGGGGTTAAGTGCCTTGCCCAAGGACACAATGCGAGAATGCGAATCAGTCGCTGAAATGGTCACGTATCCAACTACTAAGCACGCTTGACGATGCTTAACTTCAGTGATCTGACGAGACAGAGTCAATTTGTTAGATAACAAACTCTGGCTAACCACAGTCATTGCACAGGATTAGTTGATTTTTTAATTTATTTTTTTATTAGGGTTTAACGACACATTAACAGCCAGGGTCATATCATGTTGCCGACAGTTTTATGGGTGGAGGAAGCCGGAGTACCCGGAGAGAACCACCGAGCAACGACGAGCAGCTGTCAGCTCCCCAACATCATAAGTCTGAACTCTGCACCGCGGCACAGACAGGGTTAGATTGGTTGAAGACATGTGCACCTTCGACGTGCAGTATGCCTTAGTACACAGTGTCATCGTGCCCCCTTGTAGGCAATCAGGGTTAAGTGCCTTGCCCAAGGACACAATGCGGGAGCGCGAATCAGTCACTGAAATGGTCACCCATCCAACTACTAACCACACTTGACGATGCTTAACTTCAGTGATCTGACGAGACAGAGTCAATTTGTTAGATAACAGGCATTGCACAGGATTAGTTGACAGGCTGCCATTTGACACACTGCATTAAAATCTACACTGACTAAGGCTGTAAAAATGCGCAGGGTCAATTGGTTACATGTAACATAGGGTACAGGAATCAAGGAACTATTGGAAATACTTTTATGGATTGTCAAATTTTTTTTAATGTGAATTCCAAGAATAAAAAAACATATTTTAGTTTCAGTTAATAGCTTGTTAAATGTAGAACTGCAGTTGTTATCGGTTATTAAATGGAATTTATGGGATCGGTAGTAAAAAACAGGTCTTGACACCCATAATTACAATTGTACAGTGATTTATAGGATCGGTTTACCCCTGAGTTTTCATTCGGTTTAACTGGTAGAGTGCTAAATTATTTTTGCTCATCAAAATAATTTCCTATGTCACTGCCTTGTTACAGTTTACGTGAGAGTGCCTACAGGCACTAAACTATACCCAGGCAAATCTATACCCAGGCAAATCCACACAGATGAAGTAATTTCACTTCAAAGATAATATGGAGAACACACAGAGGATAGAAGCTTTTAAGTTATGGTACCTGTACTTCAAAATAAAACCCAGATATGGGCTTTCAGCTCTCTACCAGTTAATGCTTACCCTGCTGAGTAGTTTTAAACTATTTTTCATCAAATCTAGTCCTGGCAGCTGTGATCTGTGATGAAAAATTCCTGAAAATTTTACTTGAGAGAATATTGGTCAAATGAAGGTCACTATCATGCAGGTCTTTAAATTCATTTATTTTGGGGACACCGTTTTGCCCTAATTTGGGCACATTAAAACCGGAAAAAAACAGTTTTATAGTATATACACATCAGATTCGAGGTCGTGTGTACAATCAGATTACAACGAGCCCGTCAGGGTGAGTTGTGATCCGATTGTAAACACGACCGAGAATCTGATACAAATTACAAGACATGCATTTGGTCGTGATAAATACACTTATCTAACAATCCCATTACATAAAGCCTGCTTTTCCGTTTTTCAGTTTAATTTGGGTTCGAATTGGTCAAAATATTGAATTTCATATTTTAATGCTTAATAACAATGCATATAATGTTATTATTTGTCATAGCACGGTGTTTGCCGAAAGTTGAATCTATGTGATACGGAATCAGAATGAGGTGTCTATATGATACGGAATTGGAACTCATTATGTGATATGTACCGTTTCTTGGGGTTTTCAGGCCAAAATCTATTTGATTGTTAGATAATATGCTTTATTGTCATGTCATGCCTTTCTTTGTATTTCTATGTTCATATTATGATGAGAAGTTATTCTAAAATGCAGAATAGGCACAGAGAATTTATATATTTTTAGTCTCCTACCGGCAACGCCGAAGGGGACTATAGATTTGCACTCTGTCCATCTGTCAGTCTGTTAGTCTGTCAGTCTCACTTTAGACTTTTTTTGGAAATGTTTCAATCAAATGATTTCATTTTTGGTAACCTACTGTAGAACGATGACTTACAGATCAAGTTTGAGTTTCATGCTGATTGCATGATTCTTGTGTGAGTTATGGCCCTTGGAAATATGGAAAATATCAGTCACACTTTAATTTTTTGGACTTTTTTTTTGGAACTGCTTCAACCGAATGATTTCATTTTGGTAACCTACTATAGAATGATGACTTACAGATCAAGTTTCATTTGCACTCTGTTCATCCGTCAGTCTGTCAGTCAGCCTGTCAGTCTCACTTTAGTTTTTCGGTCTTTTTTGTCCCCCGACCCTTCGGGGGACTATTGTAATCAGCAGTGTCCATCCGTCCGTCTGTCCGTGCGTGCGTCCGGCCGTCCGTCCATCCGTCACACCCTTGTCCGGATGATAACTTTAGTTTGAATGATTTTACTGAAACTAAATTTGGTATGTGTCTTACTTGGGTGGAAATGCAGGTCAAGTTCGAAAATGGGCACGCTCCACTGATTTCTGCTGGATTTATTCCGCTTTTTCGACTTAAAAAATACAGTTTTTGTGTTGTCTGGATGATAACTTTAGTTAGGATCATTTGATTGAAACGAAATTTAGTATGCCGCTTATTTGGGTGGAAATGCAGGTCAAGTTCGAAAATGGGCACGCTCCACTGATTTTTACTGGATTTATTCCCCTTTTTCGACTTAGAAAATACGGTTTTTGTGTTGTCCGGATGATAACTTTACTTTGGATCATTTGATTGAAACGAAACTAAGTATGTGGTTTAATTGGTTGGAAATACAGGTCAAGTTAAAAAATGGCCATGCTCTGCGAACAAATTGCATCCTAACAGCTCCCTTGAATTTGCCATCTTGGTCGGGGGACTGGGGGCGTTGCCCTTGTTTGGAAATGCTTCAACCGAATGATCTCATTTTCGGTAACCTACTATAGAATGATGACTTACAGATCAAGTTTGAGTTTCATGCTGATTGCATTATTCTTGTATGAGTTATGGGCCTTGGAAATATGAAAAAGTGCCAAAATATCAGTTTTCCGGACTTTTTTTTGAAACGCTTCAACGGAATTATTGCTGATCACATCTAGGTTATAATATTTGTTTAATTATTAATGCTCATTAGTCCGGTAGGGGACATTGTATTGCTTCAGCGATACATGAGCTCTTGTTCTTAATGTCTTCACACCTTTTCTAATTTGGGCACACTTGTAAAGGGTGTGAAATTGGGGTAATCTAAAGGCCTAATCATTGCTCTATTCAAAAGTACTGAAAGACCTTTTACTGGCTTTGCACTGTTCACATAGACTTGTTTTCTGGGAAGTAGGAAATAAATGATTATATAAAATGGTTTGTTATAATTTATTGGAAAGAGTATTCAGGCACTCACCAATAAATTGTAATAAAACAATTGTTCATGAAAAAAATCTTGCTAAACGAAGGCTTTCCTGGCTGGTTGCCTTGCATCTTGAAAAAATATATTTCAAATCATCTTTGAAAAATAATTTAGCACTCAGCCAGTTAACTCTAAGAAGCCAGGGAATGAGAATGAATTTATTATACCCCCCCGCAAACAAAGTTTGGGGGGGGGTATATTGGAATCACCTTGTCTGCCCGTCTGTCTGTCTGTCTGTCTGTCTGTCTGTCTGTCTGTCTGTCTGTCCTTATAAGCACAACTCCTCCTAAACCGTTCAAAGAATTTTCATGAAACTTTACACAATGGAAGAACTCCATATGAAGATGTGCATGAAGCAATATAATTCCATTCTGACAGGCGCGGGGTGGGGGGGGGGGGGGGGGGGGATCACTTTGTGAGCTTGCTCACAGTACCTCTAGTTGAACATGACATACAGCAAAAAACTTACAGTAAAGCAGGTGCTTCTAGTCAAGTGTCGTCTGCCTATTCAGGCAGGCGACACTTGACTAGAAGCACCTGCTCAGAGTTTAATTCTCTCCCAGCCCAAAGAAAACAGAACCGTCACAGCCAGATTACCTGCCGTATTACATCACAGACAAGAAAACTCGACTCCCAGCTTCTAAGAATTAATGGCAAGAGACTTCATATCATGAGCATGAATATCCTTCAGCAGCATGCAAGGAGTTGATGGTGTTTATTGAGCTTTGGATGTTGAACAAATGTTTCACAGGAATACACCAGTATTTTTCAATTGCTTAGCCTTTTAGAGAAAACAAAGAAACCAAAAGTCTGAAAAGGAATAATTCACTGAACAAGTGAAAAAATATTGATTGAAGGAAGAGACACGTAGTTGCTAAAGTTGATTTATAGTTTTTAACATTATGAGATCAACAGAATTCTTGTGAAATTGTTTCAATATTTAATTGCCAGCAGGATGAAAAATTCTCCTTTTCCTGCAGATTGTATTTCAGTACTACATTTGTTTGTTTTGGATTTGAAGCATCAACCCTCCCCCCCTCCCCCCCCCCCCCCAAAAAAAAAAAACAAAAAAAAAAACACCACCCACCCCCATCCCTTCTGCCTAAGCTTTTAGGTGTGGTGAATGGATTATTAGATGTCTTCTTTTTATACCCCCAGTGGGGGTATATAGGAATTGTCTTGTCCATACGTGCATCTGTCCCGAAATTCAATCATGAATAACTTGTAAAGTACTTGGTTGAGTGACTTGATATTTGGTATGCAAGTGTATCCTATTGCTGTATACTCAGAGTGAGATGTAGGTGTCGTTCGAGATTTTATTGGCAGAGTCATTGCCCTTTATGGACTTAAAATTTGTCTGCCTTGGAAATTAATTCATGAATAACTTGCAGAATACTCAAGGAATTACTTCATATTTGATGTGCAACTCTGTCTTATTGATGTCTACCCACAGTACAAGTTCTGTCCATCAGTCCGTCCGACCATCCATCCATCCATCCATCCATCCATCTCCATCCATCCATCCATCCATCCAATCCATCCACCCATCCATCCATCCATCCATCCATCCGTTCGTCCGTCCGTCCATCTGTCCGTCCATCCATCCGTCCGTCCGTCCGTCCGTCCGTCCGTCCATCCGTCCATCCGTCCATCCGTCTGTCCGTCTGTCTGTCCATCCATCCATCCGTTGCTAAATTAAATCATGAATAACTTTGTAAAGTACTTGGTTGAGTGACTTGATATTTGGTATACACGTGTATCCTATTGCTGTATACTCATAGTGAAATACAGTTGTCATTCGAGATTTTATTGCCAGAGTCATTGCCCTTTATGGACTTAGTATTTGTTTCTACCCAAAAAACTGTATCACCTATAGTCAGGTTTGCATTGTTAAATAAGTGGGGGTATCTTTAGTGCTGCCGTATGGTGACACTTTATTTTCCTTTCCTTTTCTGAGTATCAAAATGAAGCACCTATACAATGTGCTAACATATTTTTCAAAATCGACTTGATAGCAATCTTTATTTTGTGTTGGCCTGCACATTGCGGGGATATTTTTCGTTAGCTGTGCTTATGAGCAGGTGTAGTTTATTTTATTTTTTTTTTTATTTTTGTACTTATTTCTTTGTCATCAAAAGTTCATGCTCTTCGTTTGTTTTATGTTTTAGGCCTCATAATCTACAGAATAGTATAGGTGGTGGTGTTTTTCATCCCTGGAGTGCAAGAAGTCTGTAATGCTAAAGCATTGCAAAGCCTTGTTGTGCTCAAGGGACAAATTTATCAATTTTATTAACTTGGGTAAAATATCAGACAGACATAAACCATTTAATTTTTATTTTTCAAGTTTGCATTGGTTATAAATAGAGAGCATGCCACAGCCAAAACGACCATGCAGGAGGGCCTGAGAAACAGATTTTCAACTTTTTAGGTCTTACAAGTCTGTTTTATTTTCTGTTCAGGCCTTCAATTTTGTCTTGATTTTCAAGAATTTGTTTTGATTCTAACAAACTACTGCTGCGAGAAGCAGTTTTCTGTTCTTAAATAATTTATAATTTAAGAATACTGTTAAACATTTGTGAACATGACCTGTATATATTCCATATAAAAAAGAAATCACATATTTATATATTTACTAAAGTTCAATCATTAAGGACCTAGTTCCTTTGTAATCGTTATTAGCAATTTTGGAGAAATTAAACCAGGGGTGACTTTTTATGTGTACCCATACTACGTATGGTACACATAATGCCGGCATCCGGGGTGGCCATCCGTCGTTCGTCCATCCTTCGTCTGACCATCCGTCCATCCATCCGGCGTCCGTATCCATTTCTTTGGCATTCGATAACTTGAAAAATATTGCTTGGATTGTCAAGTTACTTTATATTTGTGTTCAGGTTACTGATGTGCCGAGCTGTATAATTTTTGGTGTAAATCTGATAATTTGATCCCGAGATATTAACTCTTTATTCTTCAAATTGAGAATTCTTCCAGTCCCTTTGGCATGAGATAACTCAAAAAATATCAATCCAATTGTCATGTTACTTTATATATATCTTCAGGTTACTGATGTTCTAAGCTGTATGATTTTTGGTGTAAATCTGTTATTTTGATCCTGAGATATTAACCCTTCATCCTCCAAATTGAAAATTCCTCCAATCCCTTTGGCATTCGATAACTTGAAAAATATTCCTTGGATTGTCAAGTTACTTTATATTTGTGTTCAGGTTACTGATGTGCTGAGCTGTATAGTTGTTGGTGTAAATTGGATAATTTGATCCTGAGATATTAACCCTTTATCCTTCAAATTGAAAATTCCTCCAATCCCTTTGGCTTTCGATAACTTGAAAAATATTGCTTGGATTGTCAAGTTACTTTATATTTGTGTTCAGGTTACTAATGTGCCGAGCTGTATAGTTTTTGGTGTAAATCTGATAATTTGATCCTGAGATATTAACCCTTTATCCTTCAAATTGAAAATTCCACCAATCCCTTTGGCATGAGATAACTCTAAAAATATCAATCCGATTGACATGTTACTTCATATATGTGTTCAGGTTACTGATGTGCCAAGCTGTATAGTTCTTGGTGTAAATATGATAATTTGATCCTGTGATATTAACCCTTTATCCTTCAAATTGAGAACTCCAGTCCATTTCTTCGGCATGCGATAACTCAAAAAATATTAATCCGATTATGAGGTTACTTTATATATGTATTCAAGTTACTGATGTGCTGTGCTGTATAGTTTTTTTATGTAAAATCTCATAATTTGATCCGGAGATATTAACCCTTTATCCATAAAATTAGGCGCTCCTCCAAACCATTTCTATATGTACCCATACCATGCATGGTGTACATAACGTTGGCATCCGGGGTGGCCCTCCGTCATACAGCTTTCTACTAGTTGCGCGTATGGGAACACATCTGATGATTTCATCGGCCTATTTTTTAGTGATACAAGCCTACTTTCTTCCTCACAGTCCCCCAGGACACACATCTCTCATCACCCTATCTGTTTTCATGCTGGTTGGTGCCAACTGCACTAAAAAAATTCATTTGGCCAAAAATATATATTTGGCACAAAAATTTGCCACCAAACATATATACTACTCAAAGTTTTCAAAGCACCAAGTATATCCAACTACCTGTTTTACATTTTAGTTGAAATATTGTGATGAAAGTTGTATATATTTTTTATTTAATTATATCTTTAATGATTTAAGTACAGAAATTAATCCTTTGTTTGTGTTTGACATTATTTTTTAGCTTTTTAAAACGATAACCATGGAAAATGGATATTATTGGTAAACGAGGAAATTTTTCACTTTGCCAAAAAGTTGCCTTAACAAACCGGTATGGTTTCAATATCGAGTATGAGACCCATTACTGTTAATTACAGCTTCACAATGCCTTCTCATGGTCCCAGTCAGGTTCCTGGTGGTCCTTTGTGGGATGTTGTTTCATTCTTAGACCAGCATGGCACCAAGCTCCTGGACACTTGCTGGACTGGACGGGCTGAAGTTGCAAGCTGCAACTCATTCCAGACATGTTCGATTGGATTGAGGTCAGGGAATCTTGCTGGCCAGTCCATACGCTCAATCCCCTCCCTCTGTCGGTACTCCCCGACAGCAGTTTTGGCTGCATGGAATCGCTCTCCTGGTCTTTTCCATACCTTAGAACGCCTATCTGTGTGGTCTAGGCAGTACCCTGACTCATCTGCCAATCTCCTCTGGTCCATCCAACGTGATCCATTGCCCATTCGTATTGTGCCTGGCGGTGGTTCTGGGACAGCAGAATGCGAATACATGGTCTTCTCGAACGGAGACGACCTTCGTGCAACCTTGCCCGGATAGTCTGCGTCAAAACATTTACCCCGGATGCATTCTGAAGGTCACTGCGAAGCTGGGTTTCTGTGGCAAAGCGGCTCCTACAGGCTTGAATGATCAAAAACTGGTCTTCAGCTGCGGATGTTGCTCTGTCTCTGCCACCACCATGCCGTCTTACTGGTGTGCCATACTGCTGAAATCTTGCCCAGGCTCTGGTGATCACCGTATGGCGCGCACCAAGGGCTTCATCAACCTGACGATGTGTAGTCCCTTGCTCCATCATCCCTACAGCCTGCCACATTTCTGCTTCAGACAAATGTCTTCGTACATTTGCATTTGCCATATTCAATCATTAAATCACAAGGGTTTGTGTTGAAATGAAGATTGAATACCCTACACATGTCATGTACATGTAGACAGTATACAAAAACATCATGAAAATCAGGAGGTACATGCTTTCCATGACTGTCACGAAAAATCTGCCTGTCAAGAGAGCTAATGTGAACGCTGGGGACGATCTGAATACATTCCTCAATCATATCCACCAAAAATATCGCAAATATGTCACAAGCAAATTTCACAATGATGTGTCAAATATTTGGTGCTTAGCAAACTTTGAGTAGTATACTTTTGGTAGGTCACAAAAACTTCGTAGTTTCTGATTTCAGTATGTCGTTTTTGATAAAATTGCTGTCTGATGACCCACGTGAGACAGAATCATATCTGTTGAGTAATATAGAGGCAGCAACCATAATCATGGCTCTTTGTTATCGGTCAACTGAATTAAGAGTTTATCCACTTCATCTGCTTCTTATCAAAGCATTTTTTCAGTACTTAATCTTTTTTCTATATTGCTTAATCTTTTTATAATCCTTCTGGAAGATAATAAACTATTTGTCATGAGTTTATTTGGAGTTGATAAACAGTTTGTTAATAATAATCATGTAATTATTTTGTAAACATTAATAATTGCCTTTTACTTCTAAAGTGCTGCTTGGGTTGGGTTTTTTTTTTGCTCCTAAAATACTTAAAAGAACCAGGTATTTTACTAAATTAAAATATCGTACTTTGAGTGAAACAAGGAGCCATCTGCAATGCTTTAGCATTGCAGATGGCTCCTTGTTGCACTCTAAGGATGATACCTCATTAACCCTTTACCCGACGAATCGCCCGCATCCGCCTGCGTAATATGCAAATTCTGTAGTTGAAAAAATATTATTTTTCAAAAAATTTCAACAAAACCATATCATGTGACCCCTCGGAACGAGCTCGTCGAGTTTGTTCCACCAAGGGATTCACATGATATGGTTTTGTTGAAATGTTTTGAAAAAATTTTTAAAATTATATTTAAAATTATAAATTTTGATATTGTCTGTGTTGGGTAAAGGGTTAATTTGTTACAATCAGATTCCATATGGCATTAAAATCTTTCATTTTGCACCAAAGAATTCATTTGGTGGGAGCACGGTGGCTCAGTGGTAGACTATTGGACTTGTATGCTGGAGGTCCCGTGTTCGATTCCTGTCTGGGACGACCCGCGTTGTGTCCTTGGGCAAGGCACTTTATCCCAGTTGTCTACATGGGGCATGATAAGACCGTGTACTAAGGCGTACTGCACATTGATGGTGCACATGTTTTCAACCCTGCTTGAGCGGGGCTTGAACAGAGTTAGAATGTTGATTAGCTGACAGTTGCTTGTCAACGCTTGGTGGTTCTCTCTGAGTACTCAGACTTCCTCCACCTGTAAAACTGTCATGGACATGATTAGCCATTCTGCATAAGTATGTGACCTTAAACATCAATAAATAAATAAATTCATTTGGAAGCAAACAAAAATTTCACTTCGTAAAAGAAAATAAATTGGGGGTGAGCATGAATACTGCATCCCATTCCAGCAAGGATGGAAATAGGTGGAAATCTTCCCTCATACATTAGTAATTTGAAGTCATATATCTGGTAAGTAATGAGTCAATGATTCTTTTTTAAAAATCTCGAAATATTTTTGTTAGATGAGTACTTTAGGACTCGTGTTTATACAACTACTTGTTTCTGCCAGTTGCATCTTATTCATAACACTGCGATCTTGCTTGATATTCTAAATGCTAAAAGTCATGCAATGATAGGAGATACCTCATCATTGACATTCTGAAATTCTTCCTTTGTATATATTTCATCAGCAACTGTCAGCATGTTACAACAGAATTGTTTACCCTTTACCTAACAAATTGGCCTCATCCACTCATAAAATTCATAAACTGAGCCAGTGAAAAAGGTTGTTTTTCAAAATAATTTAACCCTTAAGAGGTGGAGATTTGTATATAGTTTTACTACGCTTTGACAGTCTACATCCCGTGGTTTTGTAGTTGTTTTTAGGCAAGTCTTGGCTGCCTATATAAGTAGTCGTGTCTAGTGAAGCCTATATAGGCAGCCAAGACTTGCCTAAAAACAACTGCTAAGGTACTTAGAGTGTAACTTGGGAGTTAACCCAGATACTGCATGTTAGGGCACCTGTTCTGTTTTTAGGTTAATTTGACAAAGTCAAGATAAGCTATTGCCATAACGCGTGCGGAGGTCTGTTCACATTTTCCTTAAGCACAGGCTACACCCCATAGTTCTTATCCGATCATCTTGAAATTTCATATGCAGGTTTGGGGTCATGTCTAGATGAGAACGTCCCCTTATGGTCGCGAACTGTCAACCGTGATAGCTGCCCGAGCCGAAAACCTTTAGCACAGTTTACAGGTCACATTTATGAAGGGATTTCATTGTAACTTGGTAGGATGCCTCTGTATAATATCTAGATGAGAACCTCCCCTTTTGGTCATGATCTGCCAGCCGTGATGGCTGCCCAAGCCCGAAACTTTTAGCACAGTCTGCAGGTCATATTTAATATAGAGGGATTTCATTGTAACTTGGTAGGATGACTCCTTATGATGTCTAGATGAGAACTTCCCCATTTGGTCGTGATCTGTCAGCCATGATGACTGCCCGAGCCCAAAATCGAAAAACCTTTAGCACAGTCTACAGGTCCTATTTATAGAGGGATTTCATTGTAACTAGGTAGGTTGACTTCGTATAATGTCTAGATGAGAACGTCCCCTTTTGGTCATGATTGGTCAGCTGTGACGGCTACAGGGGCCCGAATCCCAAAAACCTTTAGCACAGTTTATAGGTCATATTTATGAAGGGATTTCATTGTAACTTGAAAGGATGACTCATTTTGGAATAATTTCACTGTAAGTTGGTAACTGTCATTGATATACATTAACTGTGAGGGCCTCATACATTAACTGTGAGGGCCACATTAACCCACCCTTCATTTCTTTAGTACAGTCTACACCTCATATTATTTTTATTGAAAACATAACATACAGGGAACAGAAATTAACATATTCCCAATTATCACAATTCTTTTCTTATTTCATAATCCTTTCATAAACATTAAACATTATCCTTTTCATCAAACACAACACACAGACAAGTTAAGCTATAGTGTTATTGGCACTTTCACTGTAAAAAGTGATCCAAGTTCACATTAGGCTCTTACAGGTTAAGAAAACCATATCGTCGAGCTCGTTCCAATGAGGGGCCACATGATATGGTTTTGTTCAAATTTTTTGAAAAAAATTTAAATGATATTTAAATTAATAAATTTTGATATTGTCTGCGTTGGGTAAAGGGTTAAGATCTGAACTACATGCCTCTCTATTCATACGTGGATGTAGTGCACAACCTTTGAGTCAAGTTAGTGTTGAAAGAATGTCAGATCTGACTGGCAAACAATGTAAGATGAGGAATTTAATTAATGATGTTGTATTTTATTGTTATAACCTGTAGTTGTAGTTCGTTCACATATTTTACAATTGAGGTAACCCCCACAGGTCTGGGTATAGGAAGCTCAGTTGATTTCACTGATTGAGTGCTAAATATTTTTTAAAAGGTGATTTGAAACAGACATTTTTTTCAGGGCAGGCCTGAAAATAAGCAGCCTGACATTTGCAGAATGAGGTCCCCAGAGGGTGAATTTGATGATGCTATCTCATGCACTGGGCCAATTTATCCTCTGTGTACCTCTTTCTGTTTAGTTTTGAAACCCTGATTCAGATTGAGGTTCACAGAGGGTAAATTTAGTGATGCTACCCTGCTGTGCAGGGTAGCATCACTAAATTCACCCTCTGGTGACCTCATTTTGCAAATGACAGTCTGCTTATTTTCTGGTCTGGTAAAGGGTTAAGATGTAAACTACATGCCTCTCTATTCATACGTGGATGTAGTGCACAACCTTTGAGTCAAGTTGGTGTTGAAAGAATGTCAGATCTGACTGGCAAACAATGTAAGATTAGGAATTTAATTATTGATGTTGTATTTTATTGTTATAACCTGTAGTTGTAGTTCGTTCACATATTTAACCCCCACATAACAGAAATGATTCTCAGTGGATTATTTCCAGATCTGGGTTCAGGAAGCCTATGTCAAGGTTGATTTCACTGGTTAAGGGATAAATTTTTTTTTAAAGGGTAATTTGAAACATGGGCACTTTTTTTCAAAGATGCCGAGCTTCCAGCAAGAAGAGACATAGTTTAGCAAGATTTTCCTCATCAGTAATTTTCTTATAATTTATTGGAGATTGCCAATATTCACACTCCAATAAATTGAAACCAAACAGTATTATATCATTTTTTTCCTTCTACTCTAGAGCAACCAACAAGCTAATTCATCCTGTGGAAAGCCACTAAAGTGGCTTCTAGCACTTTTCAATAAATAAAGCTTGTGTATTAATAATTTCTGTTTTACAGGCAAAAACAGCACCCGTTGACCAAAGTCTGGGGTGGAAGACCTCTAATCTGATCTGTGTTGGAATAAATAATTGGCTAAACCATGGGGGGCACAATGACGCCGTGCACTAAGGCATACTGCACGTCGATGGTGCACATGTCTTCAACCGCTATAACCCTGCTTGAGCGGAGCTTGAACAGAGTTAGTATGTTGAGGAGCTGACAGTTGCTCGTCGATGCTCGGTGGTTCTCTCCGCGTACTCCGGCTTACTCCACCTGTAAAACTGTCACGGTCATGATTAGCCACTGTGCATAAGTAGGTGACCTTAAACACCAATCAATAAATTGGCTAAACCTGACTTTATATTTGAGTGTGGTCTTGATCATACAGTCACAGATGTTGAAAGTGGCCTTAAATACTAATGTTCTTCCATTTTATCTTACAATCAGCATGTATTTTGTCTGTATTAACTCCGCAACTGTCATGATTTTGACCCTCTGATTCAGATGTTTGTATGAGGGGGTCGGATACAAGCACGTTCCTTTTGCGTGAGTTCCATTTTTTTTCTTTTTGTTCATCTATACGAGTAATTAGTTTCGCTCCGGGTTCTAAGGGTAGATCACGACTCGTCGTGATCTGCCCTTACAACCTGGAGCTCGACTCGAATACATATTTTGTACATCCACATAATGGTAATAATCTCTATTTCCCTGTTGGAATCTCGGGAAGTGGAACAGTACTTGTTTACTGCAGTAAACAAGTTCTGCTTTACTGGTAAAATAGTGCCTGGAACATGAACGCCTGGGGTGGAAGTCCTCAAAGGTAGGCTGCATAGGTACAGTGGAGCCCACTTAATTGGATATCTCTTGATTGTATATCCCTGTCGATTGAATATAATTTCCCAACACAAAACCATTTACCATGCCTTCAGTACAAATTTGACCTGTTAAGTGAATATAGGTTAAAGAGTAAACCTCCTGTTAATTACACCCCACGCAACAAAGTTGCGGGGGTATAATGTTTTCGACTGGTCCCTCCGACAGTCCGTCAGTCAGTCCTACTTGTTTTCCGGACTTTTTTTCTACACGCTTCCAGATTTTGAGCTGATTTTTGGTATGTGAGTCTTAACATGGTGGCCTACAGATCAAGTTTGCATTTTGTTCCGCTCCACTGATTTTTACCGAAATTACGGCCCTTGAACTTTGAAAAGTTTATAAAAATTACAGTTTTCCAGACTTTTTTTCTACACGCTTCCAGATATTGAGCTGATTTTTGGTATCTTACTTTGACATGGTGGCCTACAGATCAAGTTTGCATTTTGTTCCGCTCCACTGATTTTTACCGAAATTACGGCCCTTGAACTTTGAAAAGTTCATCAAAATTACAGTTTTCCGGACATTTTTCCTACACACTTCCAGATATTGAGCTGGTATGTTAGTCTGACATGGTGGCCTACAGATCAAGTTTGCATTTTGTTCCGCTCCACTGACTTTTACCGAAATTACGGCCCTTGGACTATGAAAATGCATCAAAATTACAGTTTTCCGGACTTTTTTTCTACACACTTCCAGCTATTGAGCTGACTTTTGGTATGTTAGTCTAACATGGTGGCCTACAGAACATGTTTGGGTTTTGTTCCGCTCCACTGATTTTTACCAAAATTACGGCCCCATAGACTTTGAAAAGTTCATCAAAATTACAGTTTTCCAGGCTTTTTCTCTACATGCTTCCAGATATTGAGCTGATTTTTGGTATGTTTGTCTAACATGGTGGCCTACAGATCAGGTTTGCATTTTGTTCTGCTCCACTGATTTTTACTGAAATTACGGCCTTTCGACTTTGAAAACTTCATCAAAATTACAGTTTTCCGGACTTTTTTTCTACACGCTTTCAGATATTATCAAAATTACGGCCATTTTAGTATGTGAGTCTACCACAATGACTTACAGATCAAGCTTGCGTTTCGTTCTGCTCGGCTGATTTTTGTGGAAATTACGGGCCCTGGACTCTGAAAAATACAAGTAACAGATTTCCAGGTCATTTTCCTAAAAATTACAGATTTCTGAGCCTGAAATATCGGCGCGCATGGGGTATGTGAGCGTGCTCACTAAAGTTCTATATTTGAATAAAAAATCGTGTAACCTGTTGAGAAGTTGCCCAGACTCTACCCAGTTTTCATTTGTTTATGAACCTATTTGGCTTCAGTACATCTCTGTCAATCAAGATATAATAGAATAAATGCTAAATTTATCTCTAGAATGCAGGAAAGGGACACAATCCCAGTTAATTGAATAATTTTCATTGGCAAGGAAGCTATTCAATTACAGTCGGCTCCACTTATTATAATAACGGCTATTATAATATTTCGTTTATTATAATAAAAATGCTCTGCACCAAACCATTTTCATCACGTTTCATGTACTTTTTTACTGCTTAATGTAATAAAAATTTTTGCATTTTCGTTTTATGTAATGCAAAATTGTTATCATACCCGATATTTTTGCATCATTTTGTTGATTTTTATCTATTTTTTTTTACCCTTAAAATAAGTTTTAATAAATATTCTATCCATCATCGGCTCATACGGCGATAGTTTCAGCACATGTGGGGATATTGTGAACCTGGCCTTACTGCATGTCAACATCACTTACGCAACGTGGTCATCATCGATGAAGGGCTTCGATAAAAATATACATACTTTTGAAGACAGTTGTTTCATAAGCATTTCAACACTTTCAATTCGAATAACTCAACAAACATACCAAAGAAACATTTTCTTGTCTTTTAATGTCCAATTTTGTTTAAAAATAACCAGCTGATTGTGTACATTTGTGCATGTAAGGCCATTTTGAAAAATTGCATTCTGGGAAAATTGAGGAACTCCCTGGCTTTCCCAAGCTGTGATTATTGTTGTCGGTTGTTTTGTTTGATGCGTTGGATTGCTTTTGAAGGGCAATTGAGTTTGTCTGCGGTTAAGTTGTTTGTTCTTTATTTGTAACCCTGTAAAAACAAAGTAGCCCTCAGTTCTCTTCAGGTTTGTTTATCACTTAATAAAAGGTATTGTTTTTCTCTGCAAAGGAAGAGAAAGCTGTTTGTGATTTATTTGTTCAATAGAAAAAACAGGGGTAGCCCAAAATTACATAAAACAGGGACGGGGTTGTTGCGAGGGTCAAATCATTCAAAATGTCTAAACGTAAACGCACAGATCTGTCACTCGATGATAAATATGAGATTGTTAAACTATTGGCCAAAAAACACACTCAGACAGAGCTTTCGAAGAGATTTTCATGTTCACAGACCGCAATTTCCAAAATTTCCTCTCAACGCGAGGAGATCCAAAAGAAATGGGAGTTTGATGGAAATCGAGACAGGAAAAGGCAACGGACGGGAAAGGCCGCTGATGTCGAGTAGGCATTGTCCGTGTGGTTCGGAAATGCCAGAGAAAAAGATATTCCAATTTCTGGTGATTTATTAATGGAAAAGTCCAAAGACTTGGCCCAACACCTGGAAAAGCCTGACTTCAACCCCACAAGCGGATGGCTGTCACGATGGAAGCGACGAAATCAAATAAGCTACAAAAAGCTTCACGGAGAAAAGAAAGACGCAGATAACAAAGCTGCCGACACATGGCTGAAGGATGTGCTTCCAGGTTTTTTAAATAAATATTCACATGATGACATTTACAACGCCGACGAGACCGGTTTATACTACAGGGCATTACCAACTGGAACGTTTCTATCAAAAGGTGAAAAGGCAAGCGGTGGAAAAAAAGCAAAGGAGAGATACACGGTGCTCGTGTGTTGCAACATGTCAGGGACAGATAAGCGCGAGTTGCTGGTGATTGGCAAATCAAAAGACCCCAGGTGTTTCCGGGGCAAAAATACACTGCCTGTGAAATACAAAAATAATAAAAACTCATGGATGACAGGTGAGATCTTTATTGAGTGGTTGAAGGACTTGGAAAAGTCAATGAAACGGCAGAAACGCAAAATTTTACTTCTTGTCGATAACTGTTCTGCCCATCCTCAGAATTATGCCGACAGTCTACAACACGTACAAGTTGAATTCTTGCCACCCAATACCACTTCAGTGATTCAACCATGTGACCAAGGTATAATCAGTAATTTAAAAAGAAATTATCGAAAGGAAATTGTTCGTAAAGTTATAAGTGAGATTGACTCAAATCCCAGTGTGACAGCAAGTGACATTGTAAAAAAAGTTAACTTGCTAGAATCTGTACACCTGTTAAAATTGTCATGGTCGTGTGTGCAACAAAGTACAATTGTGAACTGTTTTAAAAAAGGTGGTTTCTGTGAGGCTAGCAGTGTAGGTGATTTAGAGGACTCAGATCTTTTAAATGACATTGAAACACCCACAAATATGTGTAGGGACGAATTATTAGAATTTGTAAACAATGTCGAGTCGGAAATTGAGTGTTTTGGCACACCAAGTGATGCCGAAATTTGTTCTGTCGTTAAAGAGGACTTGAATACATGTACCCAAAATGATTCCGACTCTGATGACGACGAACCTTTATTGCCTATCACTAATATGGAAGTCCGTTCAAGTCTGCGGGCTCTCAGACAGTTCTTTAAGGACAATCAATGTGACAATTTAATTTTCAATTCCATTTACGAATTGGAGAAAGCGTTTAACGAAATTGTTAAAAAAAATAGCCGACAATCCAAAATCACAGAATACATCAACTGGAGTCCGTGAACACTTGTAAAAAATGATTCTGAAAACCCGAGAAGTACCATTCCTAACTGCCCCCCCCCCCCCCCCCCCACACACACACGTTCAATTTATTTTGACGGGTGTTGTCCCATGGCAGTTCGTTGGGGGATTGCTGGTGTGAAAACCCGACAAGTACCATTCCTAACTGCCCCCCCCCCCCACACACGTTCAAAAGTTTAAAATAAATCATGAAATATAACAAAATTTCATCCCATTTTTTCTGCATTGATAAATCTATGTCCGTACGACTTATCAGCGAAGGAAAAATGACAGCGAAATTTCCTTGTTATATTCCACAATTTATTTTGACGGGTGTTGTCCCATGGCAGTTCGTTGGGGGATTCCTGGTGTGAAAACCTGATAAGTACCATTCCTAACTGCCCCCCCCCCCCCCCCCCCCCACACACACGTTCAAAAGTTTAAAATAAATCATGAAATATAACAAGAAAATTTCATCCCATTTTTTCTGCACTGATAAATCTATGTCCGTACGGCTTATCAGCGAAGGAAAAATGACAGCGAAATTTCCTTGTTATATTCCACAATTTATTTTGACGGGTGTTGTCCCATGGCAGTTCGTTGGGGATTGCTGGTGTGAAAACCTGATAAGTACCATTCCTAACTGCCCCCCCCGCCCCCCCACACACACACACGTTCAAAAGTTTAAAATAAATCATGAAATATAACAAGAAAATTTCATCCCATTTTTTCTGCACTGATAAATCTATGTCCGTACGGCTTATCAGCGAAGGAAAAATGACAGCGAAATTTCCTTGTTATATTCCACAATTTATTTTGACGGGTGTTGTCCCATGGCAGTTCGTTGGGGGATTGCTGGTGTGAAAACCTGATAAGTACCATTCCTAACTTACCCCCCCCCCCCCCCACGCCCCCCCCCCCCCCCCCCCCCCCCCCCCCCACACACACACACGTTCAAAAGTTTAAAATTAATCATGAAATCCAACAAGAAAATTTCATCACATTTTTTCTGCATTGATAAGTCTATGTCTGTACGGCTTATCAGTGAAGGAAAAATGACGGCAAAATTTCCTTCTTATATTCCACAATTTATTTTGACGGATACTGTCCCATGGCAGTTCCTTGGGGGATTCCGGGTGTGACGTGGGCTAAATTTTAGATACAACACTGAAGACATGTCATGATTTTTATTTTTAATTGTTATAAAATGTGAATAATAAATCCATCCTGCTGTGTATATATTCATCAAGTTTTATTTAATAAATGATACATGTCAATGCATGTTGTTCAAAATCAGTGCTTGTTGTTTTGAGCCAAGTATTTCCCCCATATGATGTCATGCTCGTATTTATTTGCGGGCAAAGTCGGTCGTAATTTCCAATTGAGACACAAACGTTTTAAATGGGAATTACAACCGAGTCCAATTCACCGGCAAATTTCGCTGGTTGACATTTGACAAGGTCATCTGACAGAAAAATGTCCACAATGAACACATGTATTTTCCGAATTATGTGCACCGTGAATGTTGGAAAATATTTCAAATAACCAACATTTGAAGTTTTCGAGTTGATGAAATATCTCATGAGCAATAAACCAAGTCTTAAGGTAAAAATTATTAAGGCGAATTCTCATTGATATTTGCATTTGCGACAGTGCAGACACGCCAGTAAATGCAACTTGTATTTACCGGCGTGTCAACACTGTCGCCGTGTTGACAAAACCAATTTCTCTTATTATAATAATCGGTTATTATAATAAAATTCCCATGCACCCAGGGTATCATATTAACCGGAGCCGACTGTAACAGGGTTCCACTGTATAAACGATTGGCTAAACTTGACTTTATTCCAATGTTGCTGGAAGCCCATATTTGAGCTTTATTTTGATGGGCAGGTTGCCACTTAAAGGCTTCATATTTTCTAAATGTGCTACAGCCTACATTTTAAGCAGGCCTGAAAATAAGCAATCTGACATTTTCAGAATGAGGTTCCCAGAGGGTGAATTTGATGATGCTATCCCATATGGTGGGCCAATTTATCCTCTGGGTACCTCTTTCTGTTTACTTTTGAGACCTTGATCCAGCTTGAGGTTCACATAGGGTAAATTTGCACAGGGTAGCATCACTAAATTCATCCTCTGGGGACTTCATTTTGCAGATGACAGTCTGCATGTTTTCTGGCTTGATTTGAAGTGAAATTATTTAGTCTGTAGGGATTTTCCTTGTTACAGTCTCTGCCAGCATGTATGGTACATGGAGATTTAATACCTGAATGTCAGTTTTTAAACACTGAGCCACAGGCGAGGTGTTCAAATGAGACATCCAGGTATTAAATCGCCATATACTACACATGGTGACGGTGATAATGTTTTTGTCCCGTTTGAAACACAATAGAAACATAATGGGGAAAAATTTGTGGATGCGTTTTCCACGCTCTGCAATCAGTTGGAACAAATGCAGAAGACAACAGATAGAGTTACATTCCTTGGGTCATTAAGTGAAATGAGTAAACAGTATTTGTTGACATATCGTCCCCCCGAGTTCCAATATGTTCTATGTGCCTAATGCCTACTGGCACTTAGAACACATTGGAACTGAGGGGATGATATTTGCTCTTATTTTATTTTTCTCAAGTTGTTTCATTTAATTATTCGACTATTTAATTTATAACAGCAAAATATGATCGAATTGTCGGAAATCTGAGGATATTTGTGACTATTTTCAGGTTTTTTGATTCAATTTTTATATTGAGGCAAACAGAAGCGAAAGGCTTTCATTTAAACCATATACCCTGATGTTTCGTGTGTCCTTTACCCTGGATGTTGCATGATCTCATATACCTTGGATGTTCGGTGCACCCTTTGCCATGGTGATTTGTCCAAGTCATTATGACCAATTAAAAGATAGAATTTATTGGGTTATCAAGACAAGATAAAAGATAGAATTTATTGGGATATCAGGACAAGACATGTCAACAAATCTAGATAAGCAAGAATAATTCACTCTAACCAGTTGAACACCTGTAAATTAAATACATGAATTCTTTCATTTCACAGCATATCTGTAATTTTGTCCCTGGAATATAAAGATAAATTGATCCTTTCATTCAAGTAAAGGGCAAATTGGCACAGCCTACAAGTTAAGTATGAAGAACTCCATTACATGTACTATAAAATGATGAGATGATTCTGTTCATCAGAAGGTCAGAACAGAAAGGGTTGCTCTGCTTTTTAAATCTGTTTGGTTAGGCCGAAAAAAATAAAAAATCTCTTTCTCAGGCCCTCCTGCATGGTCCTTTTGGCTGCCACATGCTCTCTTTTTATAACCAATTTAAACTTAAAAAAATTAAAATTAAATGGTTTATGTCTGATATTTTACCCAAGTTAAAAAAATTGATGAATTTGTCCCTTGAGTGCAAGAAGTCTATGCAATGCTTTAGCATTGCAAAGCCTTCTTGCACTCAAGGGATGAAATACACCACCACCCATGCTATTCTGTAGATTATGAGGCCTAAAACGTGAACCAAGAACATGAACTTTTGATGGAAAAGAAGTAATTACTGAAATAAAAAATAAAATAAAAAACAGCTCGCCCGCATGCAATTTCACAAATAATGGCCTGAGAAACAGAAGATCTACTTTGTGTGGCCTTACACTCAGACAAGTACTTATTTTCAGATCTTTTGTGATGGTTTCAGAGATAAAAACTGATTTAGAAAACACTTATATGAACAAAAAAATAATTTGAAAGGTAAATAAAATTGTGTGTAAATACTCCACTTATTATCAGGTTCAGAATAAATTATATACAAATAATGTAATAGTTATAATTAAGTATCTCACTTCAAAAAAGATTTTTAAATAACAATTTTAACTCCAACAGTGGCATAGAATCCAATTATGAATGAATAACAGAAATAGAGGAGCTCCCATGAGCTGTATCCATTTATTTATTTATTTATTGGTTGAGTTGTGTTATAACAACCGAGACCTATGGTTTGGCGCTGGTCAGTGTGCATCCGGGCAGGCAGGCATCCTCATACTGTTAGCTCTATAACTTGAAATAGTCCGGCACAGAATAGTGGATTTTGGGTTGAACCTGGAAATTTTGGTGTGGACACCATGTTTTTGGTGTTTCTAGGTAACTTTTTGTGCTGAATTCGAATCCATTTGATGCTAGTCTGTAAACTTTGGGAAATTTGAGTTATTTGCATTTTTTTCAAATTTTTTGGAACATTAAGAATGAACCATTTCTATGCTATTGTACTGTTATTTATACAGTTAAAACTAGAAGTCCTGTCATGAAATGTGCACAAATAGCATGTTGATATCCGCGTTAATGTACGCGTTATGGCCCAAGTAAAGCTATCAAATTCTGTACATATGGCCTGTGCACAAGCAATGTTTCAGCCAATGGACCTCCGGGTAACCCGGAGGTCCATTGGCAGAAACATTGCATGTGTTTGCTATGAGTAACCAAGAGAACCTGCCGTGCTTTGGATGCCATTCGATATGGCAATTGGGCACAATTCCAACATACAATTAAGCCTAGATAAGGGCACTATTCGTGACAGGACTTCTAGTTTTAACTGTAGGGTATATCATTGTGCTAAAATGAAATCAACCTACAGATTACACTAAATCCAAGGAATTCAAGATATTTGACCTTTGTCGGGTAGGCATAAAGATGGCCATCAAAATGGCTGGAAAATCAACTAGCTTATCAAGGAAATCTTTTTCACAGCCAGCTGTGAGATATTTTGGAGACTTAATTAGGAGATCACGTCAGACAATGTAGCAACACGTTCCTGGTATAGATTGTGTGCAAAACGTCAACTTCTTCCAGTCCACTGAGTTCAGACATGGCACCCAACATGTCCACCACCTTCACGAAATACACCCATCTTGCACTGAGTTCATTTCAAGTGTTCTTCATCCGCATCATCATGTGAGCTGTTGTGTGACTCGACATTCCCCAAAGTCTGCTCACTATGACACATGTTTGAATCACCTTTGCAATGACATACAATGGTGCATGGGATGTTTGTGAAGACACAAGTGCATCTCTAGGATGAATATGCCTTGGACGAAATACAACCACACTTGACAAAATTCAATACCTGTTCTGGGGCAGCATGTACAGACTCGGGAATACCTATTGGCGTCAAAGTCTTAGATTTGTAATCAGTGGTCAATCCAAAATCAGATGAATCGAGTTTTGGTGGAATGCCAGAGTCATGAGTACTAGTGCATGGCTTGAAGGTGGGCACTTTTAACATTATCGTGGAACGACTCTGTTGTGGGTGGAAGGCTTGCTAGCTTGGGGGCAGATAATCACGTCTTTGCTGTTTTGGATGTCCAGACATTGACCCCTTGCTTCAGTCATTTCTGTAACCAGATAACCATAACAAGCACTGATCAGGAGGGTACTTTGTACAAACATAGTGCCCATGTCGGCACGATGATCACCAAGCCAGTCCAGTGAATAACCTTGCAGTCTCTTCAACATACCTACTTTGCCTCCACTGAGCAATTCTGTGACAATGTCACAACACGATAGTGCCTGTACTGTGATAAGTTTTGGGACAATTGTGGCATTTTTCTTGCATGTTTCACCTATGTCAGTGACCTTTCTTTCCCCACTCGTAGCTTTCATTGTCAATAAGCAGCCCATTTTGTTCTTCCAGTAGAAGAAAGTTAGGAGGACAAACACGTCTGTGTCATCTGGTATGACATTAATGCGGCAAATGTCTTTGCATGATCTCTGTATATTGACTTGTTGGCAAATGATAGCATCAGCCTCTTCCTGCTCGGTGTATAACTCACCAAATTCTTGCACTTCGCCTGGCCTAATGAGTGTTGGTGTTCACCTGTTATGACTAGTGTATTCGAGTGACTACCATTCGCGATGCATTGGTCAATATGACTTATAAGTTGCTTTTTGTTTTGTGTATGTGGAATTTGACAGAACTACTTGCTGTGGTGGCAGTGGGATGTTAGGTGCCAGCTTGTACTTCCTGGGCATGCATTTGCCACGTTCTGTGCAGGCAGACGACTTGATGCTAAAGTCAAAATACCTGTCAAAGACAAGATATACATGAGGGGTGTCGTGATAACAAAAGAGAATGTTGACACAAAGTCTGCGACAGTACCATGTGTGGGCCAGTGCAGTACCCACATGATTGCACAGCCATCGATCACAGTGCACTGCGGTACAGGTAACTTTCGAAAAGTTACTACACATACAAGCTTATTCTTCAGATCAGACGTGGATTTGGCAATACACAAGTCACTCGATTCGAGGAACATAGATAACGGGAAAGATGAAAAAGAACTTTGCAGGGTACACAGTCTGTGGCTCAGGGTGCATAAAATTCTGACATCTAGGGTACATATGGGGCTGTGTATCCTGCTGTATGACAAATTTGTCATTCTCGAAAGCTGTCATGCTGGAAAGCCCGAACATAGTTGTATCTTCTACATGTCTTTGGCAGGGCACACAACCTGGGACTCCAGGCGCATAAAATTCTGACAGCTAGGGTACATATAGGGCTGTGTATCCTGCCAAAGAATTGTATAACAAATTTCTCATACTGGAAAGCTGTCATGCTGGAAAGCCCAAAACATAGTTGTATCTTATACATGTCTTTGGCAGGATACACTGCCTATGACTCAGGGTGCATAAAATTCTGACAGCTAGGGTACATATGGGGCTGTGTATCCTGCCAAAGAATTGTATAACAAATTTGTCATACTAGAAAGCTGTCATGCTGGAAAGCCTGAACATAGTTGTATCTTCCACATGTCTTTGGCAGGGTACACAGCCTGGGACTCAGGGTGCATACAATTCTGACAGCTAGGGTACATATGGGGCTGTGTATCCTGCCAAACCATTGTATAACAAATTTGTCATACAGGAAAGCTGTCATGCTGGAAAACCCGAACATAATTGTATCTTATACAGGTCTTTGTCAGGGTACACAGCCTGTTGCTCAGGGTACATAAAATTCTAATGGCAGGGTTCGTATGTCAGACTGGAAAATACTGGAAAAATGGTTTTACAATTTTCCAGTCCTGGATTAATACTGGAGAAATGATCTCAAGTTGGTAAGCACTAGAAATATACTTGAAATATAATTTTTTGCTACCACGCCAGAAAATAAGCAGACTGTCATCTGAAAAATGAGGTCCCCAGAGGGTGAATTTAGTGATGCTACCCTGCATAGCAGGGTAGCATCACTAAATTTACCCTCTGTGAACCTCAATCTGAATAAGGGTCTCAAAACTAAACAGAAAGAGGTACCCAAATTTGCCCACTGTATGGGATAGCATCAGCACATTCACCCTCTGGGGACCTCATTCTGCAAATGTCAGATTGCTTATTTTCAGGCCTGTTCGCTATCCCCACACTAATTTACCACCCCAAACAAACTCTTGCCAATATGTTAAATTGAAGTTGTTTGGCATTGATAATATTTGGTACTAGCCAAAGCACAGGCGATTCATTTTCTCAGTGAATTTTGAAGACCTGTTCATTACTTCTGCATCTTCTGAGATATGGTGTATATGCCTTTGTTATCACAAGTTAAAGTAGTTGTGTGGTCAGTAACTTTAAATACGGTACTGGAAAATTCTCTGGACACTGGAAATATACTGTTAAAGTACTGGAATTTCAATGAAGTCTGAGTGTACAAACCATGTAACATGGTACATGAAGCTGTTTACACTGCCAAAGATCGGCATAAAAAATTGTCAAACTGGAAAGCTATTATTCTGGAAAACCCAAACATAAGTTATTATGCCTCCGACTTGAAAAGTCGAAGGGATATCTAGTGGAGGCCTCCATCCATCTGTATGTTTGTTCTGTTTGTTTTTCCATCTGTCCATTTGTCTGTCCATCCGTCTGCACTAACATTTCCCCTTGTATCTCAGCTACAGCTACTCTGATTTGAATGATATTTGTGTGGTGCTAGAGCATCATGTGGTTACAATACCAGTACAGCTTGAGTTTCTACGACATATTTTCTCCAGAGTTGTGGCCCTTTTTCAACCTGGAAAACTCAAAATTCTCTTCTATCTGAACGTTTTCCCTTGTAGCTAAGCTACAGCTGCTCTGTTTTTAATGATATTTGGTACAGTGATAGAGCAGCATGGGGTGAATGATACTTGCCTAGCATGAGTTTCTCCCACACTTTTCTCCAACTTAGAAAAATGTTTACGGTCAGGGGCATTAGCAATGCTTTGTGATGCAGGCTTCTTGTTGTGGTGAATTGACAGTAACATGGTCTGAAGTTTGCGATTTGGAGCTTATGTTGAACCAAGACCAGACATGTTAACTCTCCCAGAATGCTCGGGAAAATCCCAGAATTTCATTGTAGTTCCTGGCCTCCCGGACGGGAATAAATTTTGGACCAAAAATCCCGGAAAACAACAGTCAAATATTTTGTTCCCGTTGTAACTTATGAAAAACGTTCAGAGTCAAATCACATGTATTTCAAACTCTGGTAAAAACTAACGAAGCAGTAAAATATGGATTTAAGTTAAATTCATTTAAGAAAAGGGTATTTTATGATATATATTTCAACTGTGTTCATGTTTATTTCTGGGTTTTTCTTCGGAGATTCGTGATCAGTGTGCGAGTGTCGAAGTGAAAATAGGTGACTTATTTTCAAAAAATTGAAAACTCCACCTTCATTTGAATGCAGTTTTTGGAAATTAAAATATATGAAAAGGAATTAAATAATATATATTTATTTATTCCTTCATAGAATAGCTTTAATATTCTCACCCCTTTTCCAAAATCAAAACGTAAACAACAACTGTTTAGCACAGTTTAAAAGTAGGTTAAAGTCGCTTAGGATGCCAAAAAATTATGACTGCATATTTAAACACAATGAACTTATTTTCTAACACTACATTTATTCTGTTGTGCTGGCTACAAAACTGTTAACTGTTGGCCATCTGTACCCAGAAAATTTCGAATGGAATTAAAAAAAGATGCTTCAATGATGAAAAGAAAAGTTTTGTGTGGGGCACAAACATCCCACATGCATGAAGTTTGATAAAAATACTTTTTAAGTACTAATGTTCTTGAAGTGACTGAACATTAGGACATCTTTTCCTGTTAACATTTCCAGACTTGGGAAATTATTAGCTAAGTAGACTTTGATAAGAGCAAACCACAGGTGGAGGTGCTCTGTGGGACAGTGTGGGTGGGTGGTGGTGGGGAGGGGGTGGGGAGGGGGGAGGGCTCATGACGAAGAGGATCCTGGGGTGGGGGGGTCAAATCAACAGTTATTTTATGATTTTTTTAACATAGCATAAATGCATCAGCATAGTTGACAAATAGTTCTGGATATAACCTGGTGTTAATAGTGGTACGTGAGCTGAAAATTTACAAGTTTTTCTTTTATTTTGTCCCCGCGCGAACTTTTCCCTGAAATTCATCCCATTTCCCTGAAAATCACCCTCAGGTTCCCTGAAAAATTGTTCTGGAGATTAACATGTCTGACCAAGACACAAAGCATCTCAGTTGAACATATGCTCCAATCTGCAAACCTCAGACCATGTTACCGTCCGTTCTTCACTGTAACGTATATTTAAGGCTTGGAGATGACTACACCCATATAGTGCCCAGTGAGGTGGTGTAGTTCCCACCGCAAAGTGGGGGGGGGGGGGGGGGGGGGGGGGGAACTATACCACCTCACTGGGCACTATATGGGCATAGTCATCGACAAGACATGCACTAATCCTTATATTATATCAAACACCCATCAAGAAAAACATCTGTCCAATTTGTTAATCTATTACCAAGGTAGCAGCCCTATCAACCAGAGTTATATAGAAAAAAAATACCATGTAGTTCTCAAAAAACATTTTCTTCTTCCAAAACACGCCTTATTGATATGAGCAGAAGACAAATTTTGAATCCGTCGGCAAGGGTAAACAAAACATTTCCCCCAAACGGAACTGTGTATTCTAGAATCGCGCAACTCGTGAATGAAAGCTAAAATTTTCGAAATTGGACAACGCAGTTTGATAATTTCCACACATTTGTCACACATATACATTACCGAATGGGTCAGTACGGGATACAAAACTCCGAAAATTCAAATAAATTCCATTATTTATTTGTTTACTGCCCAAACATGCAATTAAATAGCGAAATAATATGAGCAGCGAAACAAACGATTTTTCATATCTGGACGCGTTCTCATGAAAGTTGTACCCAGGTATGGATCATTCTCTTCAAAACGAGATATGGATAATCTTCTCAAGGAATAAAATGAACGCCTCGGAAAATGTGACTTCAACAATGGAAAAGCGATACATTTTTCCACAATGATTTCTTTCCAGGTCGTTTTATGGATGTTGTGCCTCTGTGAATTGATATTTAAATTTAGCCTGATTAGTTTTATTTGCCTAGTATGAAAAGAAAACTGATATAGTAGTGTGCTAAAAATAGAAAACGTGTAGTGCCTGGGTGTAGTGCCTGGTCAGTTCTGTGGATTTAAACTACATGAAATAGGGGTGCAGCATTCGTCCAATCGAGAGCCTAGAAGGTCACGTGAGGTATAATATGTTCCAGTAAAACCCTACCCATAGTCCAAAACCCATATTGTGAAATGAACAAGGCAATTACTTTTAACAATCACAAGTTTAGTAAATAAACCTCTTATGTACCCCACAACTTCACTGGACAAATAAACAATAAATACAGTGGAGCCCACTTAATTGGATATCTCCTAATTGTATATCCCTGTTAATTGAATATAATTTCTCAAAACAAAATCATTTACCATACCTTCAGTACAAATTTGGCCTGTTAATTGAATATAGGTTATAGAGTAAACTGCTGTTAAAAAATCTTGTAACCTGTAGAGAAATTACCCAGACTTGCTCCTGTTTACCTTTGTTTATAGACCTACTTGGCCTTAGTACATCATCCATAAAGGCATTTAATCTATTATATCTTGTTTGACAGAGCTCATGGAGCTCTGTCAAACAAGATATAATAGAATAAATGCTAAGATTATCTCTAGAATACAGGAAAGTGACACATTACCTGTTAATTGAATCCTCATGTTCATTGAATAATTTTCACTGGCAAAGTGGCTATTCAATTAACATGGTTCTACTGTAATAAAGTTTGTGGTCACTCCATCTTAGTTTAAATTGTACACAGATTTGTAATTTAACTCTCTTCACTCTGATGTCAAAATATCCAAATTTCAAGTAGTCATTTTTTTCCCATAATGCAACTGGGAATTTAACAGATTCAATCTTGTTTGACAGAGCTCAATGGTTAAATTTCTAGTTGCATTATGGGAAAAAATTGCACCCATAACTTTAGATTTTTCGACATCAGTGTGCAGGGGGTTAAACAACACTTCATTCAGAACATATTCTGCTGCAAGTGAGAAAAATCCCCAGAAAATGCAGCAGTTTGCAAGCCACTCTGTTGATGGAATACTTATGAAACGGGCAACGTCATTTCAGATATTTTGCATGGTGACATCAGATGGTAACAAACGTATGGTACTGGAGCCGTAAACATAGAAAAAAACTTAGTGAGCTCTCGTCCAATCAGAGGGCTGGAATTTTAGTCTTATTGGAACATAGCTGCATGTTATACAGCTCCTTGGCAGGGTACATAGCTTGTGGCTCAGGGTACATACAATTCTAACGGTATATGGGGCTGATGTGTACCCTGCCAAAGACCTGTAAAACAAATTTGTCACACTGGAAAGATATTATAAATATCATATGTTCCGAATGCAGTGATTTTATGATCTCCTTCCTACAGTACAGTTGCCAGGGACTCGTCGGAATCCACACTTGAGTAGTGATGTCCATGCATGCATTCACCAGGTAATAAAAATCATCTAATTAGCTTTTGGAGTCTAATATCATTGCGTCCATGGAAATATTGCCCACTCGTGGAAAGTGACCAGTCCATGGTGGTAGTACTGTAGCATCCAAACTTAAAGTATCATGTAGGCCTATTTATCACCTAACTCGAATGAATAATGTTAAAAAATGATGTCTGGCCTTTTCTCATTCAAGGGGTGCGGGGCCGCAGTGGCATTGCGGTAACTGGTTCTCGTCAGATCACTGAAGTTAAGCAATGTCGAGCCTGGTTTGTCCTTGGATGGGTGACTTCTGAGCGATCGATTCGGACTCCCACATTGTGTCCTTGAGCAAGGCATTTGACCCTGATTGTCCACAGGGGGGGGGGGGGGGCACACAATGCACCTGTGTACTAAGGCGTACTGCACGTCGATGGTACGCATGTCTTCAACCAATCTAACCCTGCCTGTGCGGAGTTACAATGTTGAGGAGCTGACAGCTGCTCGTCATTGCTCGGTGGTTCTCTCCGGGTGTTCCGGCTTCCTCCACCCATAAAACTGTCACGGTCATGATTAACCATTGTGCTTAAGTATATGACCTTAAACACCAATAAATGAATAAATTTGTCATTCAAGAAGCATTTCAGCTGCTAAGTTATTATTTGTAGTAACTAGTACTAATTTAAGGCTCCATGGTTCGCAATTATGTTCATGTTACTTGATTCTGTACACTTCAAACCACATGCACCTTTATTTTTAGATATAATCATCTTCTCCGTTCAATTTTTAAGTGGGATTTATCTCCCCTGACTACATAGAACTTTACATGATTTTATGTACAGTAGAATCTGTCTTGAGAGACCGTCCTTTGGGCCACAGAAAAGTGGTCTTTCAAAACAGGTGGTCTCTCATAACAGGTTTCAGGTTTTCTCAAGTCAGTGAATAACCAACCACAAAATTCAGAAATGGAGAAGAATGGATTTTTGTAATTACTTTGTAGTTCTTTTTTATGAAGTTTTTGTAACAAATTGAAATGGACTGTTATAAAAAAATTATAAAAATAAATTAGTGTTGAAAATCTTCATTGAAGATTTTCAACACTAATTTATTTTTATAATTTTTATAACAGTCCATTTCAATTTGTTACAAAAAGATTTTCAACACAAATTTATTTTTATTCCTATCTGTCACATTTCAGGTATGCATGAAATTGTTTATTCAGCAATAATCCTAATCTTTTCACAGGGGGCTTATAAAAACATCTCAGTCTGTAATGAGTTAGCAATTGAAACCCAATTAAGAGCTTTTTATACTTTTAATTATGTTAGTATAACCACAATGGATTTTCCATTTCCAGAACAGGTGAAAAGTTTTTGTCATGGTTTCAGTCTTCAAAGGGGCGGTCTCAAGACAGGTCCATTATGGCATAAAAATACAAGTTAGTACCAGGTCATAGTGGTCTCTCAAGACAGGTGGCCTCCCATAGCAGGTCCATTATAGAGTAAAACCAATCGGTGCCTGGTAGATGTGGTCTCTCAAGACAGGTGGTCTCTCAAGACAATGGTCTCTCAAGACAGGTTTTACTGTACCCCAGCAAAAAACCGGAACATAATTGTTTGAAACCTGGCAAGGTAACCGATCACAATTCGATAATGTTCTTTGCAGTATGATAAAAAATAATGTACAGTGATGAAAATAATTTAAATCATTATTGCGGGAAAAATTATACTGCACTCAGGTCTGAGTGCATTCTCAACTCAGGTAAAGAGCATAGACAAGGAAGTTGAAATGAATGAAATGGAACAAAACATTCTTCCCAGTTCAAGGTTGCAACCTCTATGTCTCTATTTTATCAGCAGTAACTGTAACATAACACCTCACCTCACCCTCTTACAGTTATCATTCTCATGAAGTGTAGTAACATTGGCTGATATGTTTGACTGATATGTTCAGATGTATTTTTATTAATTTCAAAACCTTATGGGCTAGAACAGCGTGCAAAGTTTTAAAAATGACTCTAACTGACTGACCATTCACGTTGTTTGGAGATGACTAACCGAACGCTCGGCTATGTAAAAATCTTTGAAAAACTATTTTTTTTTTATTATTAACCCTTTACCTAACGTAACGGCCAAAACCGGCCAGCGCTATTCTAAAAAATCGGCAATTAATTTTCATTATTTTTTTCATTTTTTGTCTCAAAAACATAGGTTATGACCCCTCGTTGGAACGAGCTCATCAAGCTCGTTCCAACGAGGGGTCATAACCTATGTTTTTGAGACAAAAAATGAAAAAAATTAGTTATTCAAGAATTATTTTTGCAAGTGTCGTCTGCTTTTCAGGTTATTAAAGGGTTAACAAGTATTCATGTATTGCATGGGATTGAAATATATATGGACTCTCGAGGCAAAAGTCTAAAAATATATCTAGACACAAGAAAGGCTGGTTAACTGGTAGAGTGCTAGAAGCCAATATTTTGGCTTTATTCTGAACTACAGGTACCTGAAGTAGAAGACTTCATATTCTGTGGATATCCTTCTTGTTATCTTGGAAGTAAAGTTACTTACCCATTGATTTGCATTGTTAGATTCCAGTATTCGAAATCTTTCCCCACGAAATTGTCCTATATAAGAGTAGACTTGTCCAAAAGCTTTGATCTAGCTGGCCAAACTTAATCCTATACACTAGGTTAGTTATGGCGACACTTTATAACCCGTAAAAAGGTTAACCATAATGGGTAATAATTTTTGGACCCATTCAACTCGGCCTTGATGAGAATCAACGTTTCTGACAGTGATTCTCTCCAGGTCCGAGTTCTGTGGGAACCATCCATATTTATTGAACATATGTTGGGTGGAATTTAAACCTCTTTTGGGTGAGTGTAGTGGGCCCATGGTTTTTGATCCACTGTTCATATCCATGTTTATTTCATATCATATTATTTTTTGGCCTCTAAATAAACCACGTATAAACTGTTGTTCCTATTTTATTGTATATTCATCCAGACCACAACACATAACTTAATGTTTATTCTACCTCCAGATTTAAGTTATATTTTATCAATGTGTCCATGGTTTGCAAGTTGACCCAGATCTTCACGAATCTGAAGACCAACAAGGAAATTCCAACCAGGGTTCTAGTCTCCGGAACTCATTCACCCCACCCCCTGTTACACTTATCCTAAGTTGGCGCATACATCAGGGGCGGCAGAACGATTTTCAAAGTGGGGGGGGGGGGGGGAGGTGTGGGGAGGGAGAAGGGGAAGGGGCTGGATCCTCCATTTCTATGCATCTGAGCGGATATTTTGAGATTCTTCAGATGTATTTGAACTTTGAGAGCCTTTAAAAAACGTTGGTGAAGCATACAGGAGAGGTCTGTTTATCAGCTTTGGTCGTAACGACCAAAGCTGATAAATAGACCTCACCTGTATGCTTTACCAGACGTTAACAGAAATTATACTGTCTGTAGATTATCTTGTCTGGGGGTGGATTTGGTACTTGTATGTCTGTAAGATTACAATCTATTTCAGTAAACCGTTTTTTTAACAGACTGTATACATTTTAGCGTTTGCTGCCACTTATTGTAAAACAATGATCCGAAATCCATTGAAACTGAACCAGTATGAGAGAAACATAGCTGGCGAAAATATGGGGGAGGCTCTGGATCCACCCCTTGTTTCACCAATTATTGGTTGTGTTAAAATATATACATACAACAAAAAAACATGCCCCAGCAAAAAAAAAGGTGTGGGGAAGGGGGGTCCTGAGAGCCCCTCCCCCACCCCCGGTTACATGGCCCCTGTACATTCACTTACATACATGACTCATTATTCTAGCAGTAAATCTTTCAGTAGAACAGAAGACACTTCACTTAAGTTTATATATGTAAATGTTATTGTACTTAGTGCTCATGTGAACATTGTCATATTTATGACAGAAAGAGTTGATAAATTGCCTGTTTGAGTCCCAATAAAACAAATAATGGATATTTGTGGAAGTTACATTGTAATAATGTGTCTCATAATGGCAGATCATGTCCTACAATTTATCCAGTAGTATATATATTAACACTTTACCAACTGTTCTGTCTCTCCAAGGGAACTCCTAGAAGTAGAGCAATGCTTGTTTACTTTGATGAACAATGTTTGAAGCACGTCTCGAGGACCACCTTATTCGCACACTTGGTAGGTGGTCATCGGATTGCTACACTCGCTACAACAAAACTCCAGATCACATACTTCATCAGGCTCAAACATCTCTCTGTCATCCCAAGGTTACGGGCCTTTAAAGCGGACAACACGGTGTGAGCAACTGGTTAAACTCAACCTGATACCTTTGTTGTTGGTGCACTAGCACGACCATAATACCACCACCCATACATGCGTGCCACGTATTTCCCATTTTCAAATACATGCGCCTGGTTCATTTGCAACATGCACCTCCCTTCATGATTGTCGTGACAAAAGATCTGACAGGCGTCAGCATATTATGTGCAAACTTGGCATTTGGCATCAGCCCACGTTTTGGCGTTGAGCATCGCAATTTCCCACAGTTTAGTTCAGCTCAAACGATCTGACGTGCGTCAGCACTTGCTTTGCAACATAGATAGGTTCCAGCACTGCACGTTTTCACAGCAACTCTTTTATGTTTTATCTGCTTACGCCCAAGCCATACGTCATACTTGCACAGCGGTCCTTCTCTGGCAGCTGTTGAACAGCGTCAAGGCCAGGCATGTGCATCCTGACTAGCGTCAGGTCATTGTGTATAGGTGCATATTATTATTGCTTCTTCATCATTGGATATATTTTTTCTTTCTGAATCGTGGCTTCCGGTGGTGTCCTTGACTTCATGGGGGCTCTCAGCTGGTTCTAACCAGCTTCGTTTTGGCCTAATGTTTCACAGTCTCCTCCATTCAGTCTAGACACGACCAGGTCCAGGGCAGCACAGATGTTCGCATGGGCATGTGCAGTCATGCTGCACCCTATGGGCTCGGTATCTCAAGCACATCCCCAGGCTTGCCTCTTGGCAGCCAGGGACTTGGCTAAAGGAAGAAGTGGGGACTTCGGTCGGAACTCATTGCTAGGCTTGCTTGGATTACCTCCAACCATGCACGGCAATGGGGGCCTGCCCAAGTCCCCACTGGGGGAGCCCCCATGGTTTTGCCCAAATCACCGACTCAGTCGGTATTAAGTGTATATATGTCAATATAATCATTCCTAGCTGCACGTAGCAGCAACTACATTATAAGCTCGCATCATCTGCTGCGCCTTTTCTCAATAAATATTCATTCTGCCCAACTATAGTTTTATTTCTTTTGTGGTGAGCAAATTGTAATAATGTGTCTCATAATGGCAAATCGTGTCCTACAATTTATTCAGTAGTATATATATTAACACTTTACCAGCTGTACTGTCTCTCCAAGGGAACTCCTAGAAGTAGAGCAATGCTTGTTTACTTTGATGAACAATGTTTGCTTTACAGGTAAAATAGAACCCAGTAATCTAATGCCTGGTTGGAAGTCCTCCAGGCGGGCTGCATACAGTATAAGTCAAAATAAGTTGTAGAATAGCCACTATGAACTCTGTATCTTTCTCTTCCTACACTGATATGACCAGAAACTGACATCATTTTCTGGAAAGCTCTCAGTGAGAGCTTTCCAGAAAATGATGTCAGATTCTGATCTTATCAGTGCAGGAGCAGCAGTATACTTAGTTTATTGCTGTTATGCTACAACTTATTTTGACCTATTGAATGGTTAATTGGGATGTGTGTTTCAACATTTGTGGGTATTACGATTGGGCATTTTTACCTGCGTCGCCAGCGGCAGAGCAGGTCTAGTAACCACTCGACTCCATCCGTCAGTCCGTCATTCCGTCAGTCTGTCAGTCCGTCCATCAGTCTGTCCGAAACACTTTTTCCGTCAAAGTTTTCTTGGCTTCTATGAAAGGGAATGATTTTCTATTTGGTCTGCTGCTTCATAATGATGAGTTGTATCGTGTAAGCAATTTTCAGATCTGCCGAGCAGCCACTTCCTGTTTGCCGATACTTTGAAATTTTACTGTACCCACTGAACATTGAAATTTTCCGTCAAGATTTTCTTGGCTTCTATGCAAGGGATTGATTTTATATTTGGTCTGATGATTCATAATGATGAGTTGTATCGTGTAAGCAATTTTCAGATCTGCCATGCAGCCACTTTCTGTTTGCCGATACTTTGAAATTTTACTGTACCCACTGAACATTGAAATTTTCGTCAAACTTTTCTCGGCTTCTATGCAAGGGATTGATTTTATATTTCATCTGGAGCCTGATAATGATCAGTTGTACCATGTATGCAATTTTCAGATCTACCGTGCAGCCACTTCCTGTTTGCTGATTCAATTGCATGCAGCGACGCAGGTCCAGACCCGGTATTGGTCTTGGCTTGTCTTTTATAGATCACTTTTTTTTTTTCTTTGGGTTTAACGACACATTAACATCCAGGGTCATATCATGTCGGTGACAGTTTGACGGGTGGAGGAAGCCGGAGTACCCGGAGAGAACCACCGAGCAACGACGAGCAGCTGTCAGCTCCCCAACATCGTAACTCTGAACTCTGCACCGCGGCACAGGCAGGGTTAGATTGGTTGAAGACATGTGCACCATCGACGTGCAGTATGCCCTAGTACACAGCGTCATCGTGCCCCCATGTAGGCAAGCGGGGTGAAGTGTCTTGCCCAAGGACACAACGCGGTTGTCGCAGGTGGGATTCGAACCGAGGACCTCTCGGCTTGCAGCCTGCACCTCTACCTACTGAGCCACCACGCCCCCTTTATAGATCACTGGACAGAGATAAAACTAAAGCTCTCCAAATATATAAATCCCACTCTCATACTATGAAATAATTATCAAGTAGGATGAAGTCTTATGATGGGTAACCCATCTTTTATTAATGAAGAGTTACCTACAAAATTGCCATCAAACTGACCACATTTTTATGACAGACACCTCTTCTTACGGCTGGGGAGGATATCTAAGCAATCTATGGATTCTTGGTTTGTGACTTTAAAGTTAAAACCTAAAACACATCAAATTTCTGGAGCTTCAAGCCATCAGGAAGTCTTTACTAAATTTAGCTGATACAAGCCCTTGTCATATTTGTATTCAAACTAATAATACCACTGCTGTATCTTATCTCAATAATTATGGCAGTAAGCAGACTTCTCTCTTCAAGATTTCTCACGATATTTGACGTTTTGCCCAAAACATAATCATCTCTAGCACTCTTGCTATCTCTCAATGGCATTTCGAAAGTTCTGCATAATGGCAATTGCAACCCAGTGTCTTCTGTCAAATATGTCATCATTTTTACCAGCCTATTATTGACATGTTTGCTTCTAAGGTCACTCATCAGGTAATTTAACCCTTTACCCAACATAACTGCCAAAACCGGCCAGCGCTATTCTCAAAAATCGCCAATTAATTTTCAAAATATTTTAATTTTTTGTCTCAAAAACATAGGTTATGACCCCTCGTTGGAACGAGCTCGTCGAGCTCGTTCCAACGAGGGGTCATAACCTATGTTTTTGAGACAAAAAATGAAAAAATTTAGTTATTCAAGAATTTTTTTTTGCAAGTGTCGTCTGCTTTTCATGTTAGGTAAAGGGTTAAACAATATTGATTTGGATAGAAAATGCTATGTTACATGCAGACAATAAATAACACACATATTCAAAGAACAAATGTAATGTACAGCACAGAACACAACAATACATAAGTTAAGAGGTTGTTTGATAGGGGATTCGACAGAAAGCTTCAAGCTTATATTAGTCGGCTCCCCAGATTCACTCACTTATGCTGTATTCTATGTGGCAGTGGTTGGCTATGTGTATCGTCACCCGAAGACCCAGTATTCAGTACCCGAAATATTTAGATCCACTAACATTCCATCACCGGCTGCAGTCATCCACAAACATGTTTCAGCACTGCCTCGTCCATCCAAAGTCCAATCTAACATAATGGCCAAACAGCAGCCGGCAAGGAATATTGGGATTGGCTAATTGGTCCTCGGTTCCGAGGTGACGATAGCTATTGTTAGTTTAACAGTTCTGGTGAGAATTAAGGAAGAAGAAGAGAAGAGAAAAGGCAAGAAATAGTAGAAAGCAATGTATATAAACAAAAAGAAGACAGAAAATAGTGGGTAAGCCGACCTGAACACGTGTACACGTAACTTGAAAAAAATTATTGAAACAGTGTCAGATGCGGCCAATCATGCCTAAATTGGGAAATCGACATATTACCTATGGGATAACCTAGAAAATGCTCAATTTGATGCCCATCAATTAAAACGCTTACTCCTTTTTATAAAATCCTGAACTGAGTAGAACATAAGGCAGTTCTCGTTGCTACTTAGGGATTCTGAGCCAAACAATAAGGATGACACATTTGTTACAAACGGGAGGAGACCAATCGTATTATTACGGATATCCGAAAATATTGGACACTCTAACAGAAAATGTCGAGATGTCTCGCACATTCCACACTGACAGAATGGATGAGGTGATAAGTGATTGTCGTGCGGATGGGAATTGAGACTACTGCAACCTAACCGAAGTCTACAGTGATGTATCTGTGCGACATGAGATTTGGCTCCACAGTAAAAAGGTGGTGGACGAAAGTTCCCACCCTTTAAGAAGGTTTTAAAATTACTCAATGATGCGTTTTCTGGGACAGATTACGGCAACTTATTCCACTCATCTGTAGTGCTTGGGATAAATGAGGATTTATAGTGTTCTGTTTGACAAAATGGTACTCGTTGGTTATGGGCTGAACGGAGAGACAGGCTCGTACTCGAGATAGGAGGAGGAACTTTATTGCTGATATAAGGAGGCACCATACGATGATACATTTTGAAAAACTGTATTAACTTCAGTTTTTGACGTCTCTCCTGCAGTGGGTCCCATTTAGTTTCTGCGTATAAAAGTGTCTTGCTAGTGCTGACTATTGCCCCAGTGACAATTCGAGCAGCGGCGATCTGAATTTTTTCCAATTCGGCCAATTTGCTTGTTGAGCCGTTTCCCCAAACAGTATTAGCATATTCAAGGAGCTGTCTTATGAAGGTAAAATATATTCTTTCCAGAATTTTACGGTCAATTTTCAATTTGTGTTTTCGCAGCAAAACCAAACGGGGCCAGGCTTTGGAGCAAATATAGTTGATGTGGTCATTCCATGTACGAGTGCTATTTAAAATCACTCCTAGATGTTTATGAGTTTTGACTTCTGATATCTGTGTACCACCTAGAAAAAGTGGTGGATGTACATTGAGATCGTTCTTCCGTGAGACATGCATGCTCTCAGTTTTGAGGGGGTTAAACTCAACCAACCATTTTTTGGACCAGTGTTCTATTGTCTCAAGATCATTGTTTAGTATATTTGATGCCAGTTCGGGGTTTTCAACTATAAGGTACAAAGAAGTGTCGTCGGCAAAAAGGCGTATACTACTGAGTAAGTTGTCGGTTATGTCGTTGATATAAATAAGGAACAAAAGAGGACCCAATATTGATCCTTGGAGAACACCAGCAGAGATTGGTCACCACGACGACACCTCGGAAGCTAGGACAACTCTATGCGATCTACCGGTTAAATATGATTTTATAAGTGCCAACAAGTCGCCTGAAATACCAATGTGTTGTAGCTTATGAATCAAACCTGCATGCCAAACTTAATCAAAAAGCTAGCCGAGAGGTCCTCGGTTCAAATCCCACCTGCGGCAACCGCGTTGTGTCTTTGGGCAAGACACTTCACCCCGATTGCCTACATGGGGGCACGATGACGCTGTGTACTGGGGCGTACTGCACGTCGATGGTGCGCATGTCTTCAACCAATCTAACCCTGCCTGTGCTGCGGTGCAGAGTTCAGAGTTACGATGTTGGAGAGCTGACAGCTGCTCGTCGTTGCTCGGTGGTTCTCTCCGGGTACTCCGGCTTCCTCCACCCGTAAAACTGTCACGGTCACGATTAGCCATTGTGCATAAGTATGTGACCTTAAACACCAATAAATAAATAAATAACTAATCAAAAAGCTTTGCTAACGTCACAGAAGACCACTCGGATCTCCTTACCTTCATCAAGAGCATGACAGAATTCGTTGTATATATCAGTTAACTGTAAAACAATTGAATCACTGGGTCTAAACCCCAACTGGAATTGATTAAGCATGTTATTATCAACCAAAAAAGCCCACATACGTTTGAAGATACACTTTTTGAGAAGTTTGCCAAGACTGCTCACTAAAGAAATGGGGTGGTAATTGGCAACCAGATTTGAAGGTTGTTTTTTTTAAAACTGGAGAGACGTTAGCGTTTTTCCACGAGGTTGGAAAGTATGAATTGTTAAGCAATATGTTGAATAATAACGTAAGAGGCTCGCTGAGGGATGATTTTCATTCACTTAAAAGACGGGGACTGATGAGGTCTGGGCCCGATGCCTTGGATGCCTTGATTAATTTCATTGCTTCAAATACTTCAGTACATCATAGGGTTATGTCTTCCAATTTATTAAATGGCTGGGGTGGAAGGTCTGGAAGCGAGGCGGATGAGTCATCAACCGAAGAAATGGAACAGAAATATTCGTTGAGCAACTCGGCTTTCTCGGCATCCGAACTATATACTTTATTCAAGTGATTCAAGGTGGGAATTCCTGTGGTTTTGTTGCCCCAGATATATGTTCGAAGAGTTTTCCACCACTGTGACGGACTCGTTTCACTACTTCCAAGAGTGGATTTCACTTTGGAGAGATATGAGGCTTTGGCTTTCCTAACAGCCGATACCACTTCATTTCGTTTTAGTCTGTATTTTTCCCAGGCATAATGAAGACCAGTACGTTTGGCTGCATGGTACAAGCGTTTTCGTTGCCGTATGAGTAATCTAATTTCGTTGTGAAACCAATTTGGCTGGCTTTTTCTCGACGTTATATGTTTGTTTGGTATAAACTTCGATGCAGTGCTAAGAAGCGTTTCAGTAAGATTGGACACTATAGTGTCGAGACACGAGTTGTCAAAAACGGAATTCCAGTCCACGTTTCTAAAAGCCGCGTTTAGTGCTTCAGAGTTACCTTGGGAGTACAACCATATTTGTCTTTTGAAAGTTTGGGATGGTGATTTCAGAAATTCGACTTCTAGTGAGATTGGAGTATGGTAGCGGATCATATCCGAAATGAGGGGCTTGAGGACTTCGCATGCTTTCACATTGACTGTACCACTTACAGTAAAAATATATATCAATGAGGCTGAAGTTTCTGTAAAACATGTCGGTTCACATACAAGCTGTCTTAGATTAAAACAGGAAACTAGGTCGGAAAGGCCGCTTGTTGAATAAACCATCTGATTATCATTAAAATCGCCTGTGACGATTACGTCTGAAACTGGTGTGTCCTTTGCCTTTTCAATAGAGGCTGATATAGCTTCTCATGAATCAGGCGGACAGTTAGGTGGGCGATAAAATACCCCTAATAATAGTGGTCTTTTATGATTCGTAATTACCTCGACCCACAAGAACTCAGTATTGGGTGTCTGAAGATCAGGTCTCAATGGAAGTGGATACCCTCTTTAATATAAATTGCAACCCCACCGCCCCTCGTTAGTCGATCGAATCGCAATGGGTCGTGGAATCCTTGAATTAAGATATCAGAAGAAGATTTGTTGCTATTAACCCTTTGAAGACCAGAGGCCACTTTATCTGCCCAGTGACATGGTACGTTATACTTTCATTAAATAGAATCCCTGCTAAGTTAAGGGTGGAGTAGACCAATCAATATTTTCAACGTGCAGCCCTTGGGCTGCACGTTGAAAATATTGATTGCTCTACCCCCAAATAATGAAAATGGACTCTTTAATTGCTGCATATGAACTGACATGGAAGATACCACCAGTGTTCAAAGGGTTAAGCCATGTCTCAGAAAAAGCCAAAATATCATAGCTTGAATATTCATATTCGATAATATATATTTCAGATTTTAAGCTTTGGATATTGAGGGGGCACGGTGGCTCAGTAGGTAGAGGTGCAGGCTGCAAGCCGAGAGGTCCTCGGTTCGAATCCCACTGCGGCAACCGCGTTGTGTCCTTGGGCAAGACACTTCACCCCGCTTGCCTACATGGGGGCTCGATGACGCTGTGTACTAAGGCGTACTGCACGTCGATGGTGCACATGTCTTCAACCAATCTAACCCTGCCTGTGCCGTGGTGCAGAGTTCAGAGTTACGATGTTGGGGAGCTGACAGCTGCTCGTCGTTGCTCGGTGGTTCTCTCCGGGTACTCCGGCTTCCTCCACCCGTAAAACTGTCACCGACATGATATGACCCTGGCTGTTAATGTATCAAACCCAAATAATAAAAAAAAATATATATATTTGGATATTGAGGTGGACAATTTTTAAATGATTCTGAGGATTATCAGAATGGCATGTATTGGACCCGGGATTCGTTTCAATGTCACTGGACAGTAGTAGGATTAAAACCAAGTGGAAAGTGACCATAATGATAGAGGTAGGTATTATTTTCCACATCACATCGCTCTTCGGGGTGTGCATGTCACTGAGTGTAAAACTATTTGGTTCGGGTTGATATTTCCAGCAGTGGTTATCATTTTGGATTTTATCAAAACAGAGGAAGACCGTCGTAATTATAATAAAGCATTCATAACACCCTAAACCACGAAGACGCAAAAGAGCAAGAAAATTAATATACAGATAGACTAGTCGCTTCTTAAACTGCGTTTAATGTCATGTGCAAACATTCCTAGATTGTAACACCCGATCTGAGCACAATATAATTCAGTGCAACACATTATGTTATCTGTAAGTAGTAATATAACCAGGGTTTTCGGACGGGCATCACAATGTTAGTTAGCCACCGCAAGATTTTGTATTTGGGGCACATCATGTTCAGGCAGGCTTTAGGTGACCGATGACAATTTTCCAGAGTGAGTGTAAGTGGGCAAGGCATGAGAAATGAAAAAAATAAACAACAAGAAGAAAACAAAAAAAAGATAACATTCTGTACAAGATGCACAATTTGCATCTGGATCCTAGTATCGGATACAGTCCAATGCGATGAAGTCGGGTGGCTCATGTTATGTTGACTTGGAATTTTTGTATCACCAAAATAAACAAGTAAGCGGCGTACTACTTAGCCTGAACAGAGATAGGAGCATGAATTCTCATTGTATAAGGTGCACTATGCGGCGGATGGGGATAGTGGATGGAAGGAGATTAAAAAATAACAGGTTGTGCCCCCCCTCCCCCCTACACACACACACACAACCCTATCTCTCATCAGTTGCCTGTATATCGTAGTTGATTTCCTGATAGTTCTGCATCCATGGTTGATGCTTATTCCTTCTCTTGGGCCAATCACTTCCCTCCTTTCAGTCTGCTCAGAGAGGTGCTAGTCACAATAGAGGAAGAAAAAGTGCAACATGCCATATTGATTGTACCTTACTTGGCCACGAAGCCATGGTTTCCCAAGATTGCTACAGCTGTTGACCCCCTACTCAGTATACAGCGGAGCCCACTTAATTGGATATCTCTTAACTGAATAACCCTGTTAATTGAAAGTAATTTCCAACACAAAACCATTTACCATACCTCCAGTACCTCCAGTACAAATTTTACCTATTAATTGAATATAGTTTATAGAGTAAACTCTTGTTAATTGAATAAAAAAATCCTGTAACATGTCGAGAAATTACCCTGACTCTCCCCAGTTTTCCTTTGTTTATAGCCCTATTTGGCCTCAGTACATCCAATGCAGGCATTATTCTATTACATCTTGTTTGACAGAGCTCATGGAGCTCTGTCAAACAAGATGTAATAGAAAGAATGCCAAGTTTATCTTTATAATACAGGAAAGTGATGCAATCCCTGTTAATTGAATACTCTTGTTAAATGAATAATTTTCATTGGCAAAGTGGCTATTCAATTAACAGGGTTCCTCTGTATCTGCCACAAAACAGGAAGTAACTAGTAAACCCAGTTTCAGACATGTTTCATCCTCTACTGCCGAATTAAAAACTGATCACCTGTACTGTTTCTGACAATTCCTCCAATCTAAGGGTATTTCAGAAAAAGCTTCCTAGACACCTACCTCATCATAGCAGAAATCAGCCATCGAACAGTATGGTTCAAGCCAGAAAATAAGCAGACTGTCATTTGCAAAATGAGGTCCCCAGAGGGTGAATTTAGTGATGCAACCCTGCACAGCAGGGTAGCATCTTATTTAATAAATTGACCTTCTGTGAACCTCAATCTGAATCAGAGTCTCAAAACTAAACAGAAAGAGATACCCAGTGGATAAATTGGCCCACTGCATGGGATGGCATCATCAAATTCACCCTCTGGGGACCTCATTCTGCAAATGTCAGACTGCTTATTTTCAAGCCTGGTATGGTTATGCATGGCAAAAATAGTGTATGTGGTGTATTAGACACAAAATTAAACACTTTAAGTCAACTGACATTCCGATTATAATGATTTCTCTGATCTCAGATTATAAAAATCTTACAGTATTGTTACTACCCATAGAAGTGTGTTGATTCAGACACTTATCTCCATTGGTAGATCAGACTTTACCTCTTCACCACTAACTTCTAGATTTATGAAGGTTTTTTCCATTGTAAACTTCCCAATCCATGCTGTACAGCAACATGGGATGTTTCTCAAGTTCTAGCCTATCTCACAATATTATATCCTTTGCCGAAGTTGATTCTAGAATTATTGTTATCCAACATCTACTTTTGCATAGTGGGTTTCCAACTGCTTGTATAAAGCTGGCATCCAATAATCCTTCAAAGTTCATTCCAATAGTGGGGCTGCAACTTCCGCTGCACTGTGGAAGGGTTTTCTTTGCATCAGGTACTAAAGGCAGCAGACTGGCGATTTGTTAAAACTTTTCGTCGCTTTTATTTCTGAAATGTCGGTACATATACGCAACTTGATATGCTTTCCACATCTATTCTATCTTGATTCATGCTGCTTGCTGGTGCTGTGTCCTGCAGAAAGTAATTGACAATTGAAGTAAAGTTTTTGATTTATAAATTCGTAGACTTCTGTGGTGACTATTGTTCACACTGATGATGACCCTTCAACAATTTGAATGTTTCATGGAGACTTTTCCATAACAGGGCGTGTTATGCCTGATCAGAGGAACACACTTGTTTATCAGTGATCTTAAACTCCATACTACATTACCAGTCTTATGATTATCATGGGGCTTTCAATGAATCATATTCAGTGCTAAAGGCTTTGAAATCATGCCAATGTTACATCCGACAAAGCCAGAAGGCTTTATGGAAAAGAATCCCCCACCTCATCCAAGCATCCGAAGGATGTGCTGGATGTGGGAGATTCTTTGTATACAAGCCTGTAGGCTTGGAGGATGTAGCACCCACCCTATGTTTCTTTCTTTCAAACATATATGAACAAAAAATCTTCTTGCCACATCCTAGTAGGCAGCGTCTGCTTCATCATTGAATATGGTATGCTTTAAAGAGACACTTCTCCACACGCGAGTATTGCCTTTATAGTGTGTGTCTCCTTTGTTCTTTTGTTTCTTTGAAATGAGGTGGAAGTACCTTGTGCGAGACAATATGCCAGTGTTACATCCTCCAAGCCTACAGGCTTGTATTCAAAGAATCTCCTTGTGCGAGACAATATGTCAGTGTTACATCCTCCAAGCCTACAGGCTTGTATTCAAAGAATCTCCCACATCCAGCACATCCTTCAGATGCTTGGATGAGGTGGGAGATTATGACCCTTCATTGGAATGAGCTCGATGAGCTCGTTCCATCGAGGGGTCATAACCTATGTTTTTGAGACAAAAAATAAAAAAACAATGAAAATTAATTGGCGATTTTTGAGAATAGCGCTGGCCGGTTTTGGCCATTACGTTAGGTAAAGGGTTAAAGGAATAATAAGACCATGATTTAAAATGATAAAAACAAATTCCTTCATGGAAGAAATGTATATATATAGAATATACCCATAGTATTATTATTTATTTATTTATTTATTGGTGTTTAAGGTCACATTTCTGCACAATGGATAATCAGACCATGACAGTTTTACGGGTGGAGGAAGCCGGAGTACCCGGAGAGAACCACCGAGCAACGGTGAGCAACTGTCAGCTCCCCAACATACTAACTCCACACAAGCAGGGTTAGCATTGGTTGAAGACAGGTGCACCATCGACGTGCAGTATGCCTTAGTGCACAACGTCACCGTGCCCCCACGTGGGCAATGGGGGTGAAGTGTCTTGCCCAAGGACACAACGCGGTTGCCGCAGGTGGGATTCGAACCGAGGACCTCTCAGCTTGCAGCCTGCACCTCTACCAACTGAGCCACAGTGCCCCCATACCCATAGTAGCTTGGTGTACCAAATGTTCACGAGTGGTGAACATTTGGTACACCTAGCTACTTTGGGTATATTTTATTTATACCATGATCATCAGATTATTAAGAGTCGCTATTATTTTTTCTCGATTTTACTGAGCACCGGACGTACATACGTGTGAATCTGTTTTTGTTTACACGAGCATCGGTGGGCGGTACTTCCACTGTCAATTTTATCGCCGAAACGAAATGGAAAATGAAACAAGGCCTTTTTCATTTCAATAGCATAATAACATACCATTTCAAGTTATGGATGCTTTATTAACATGAGACAATATATGTTTGTTAAGTTTTGGCGCCTTATGGGGTAAACGCATTTAAAAACGTAATGAATAATTGTCACTTTCATTTCACTCTTTGTGAGGCGACGTGCGATAAATTTAGACAAGTTGCATTCAAGTCGACGTCACCAAAGGTCATCTTGGATGTAGTGACACACAGTAGGTGTAAATTTTAACTACTGAAATCCCATTGCTGGCGTGTTCACTACGGTTGGTGTGTAAAGCTAAAATTTATGCCAAAGGCTTTTCATATATTGTAGAATAGGTAATCATGGTATAAAATCCTTTTTACAATTCCTAAAGCCAAAAGTAGATATGGGCAACATACCGAAAAACCGAACCAATATCATAAGGATATTGAAACAAAACCTAATTGAATATCAAAACAATTTTTTTTAATTTTCCTTTATTTACATATGTATAAGGTTTTGTTGAGGCTTGGTAAAAGTTGAAGTGTTCATTTCCATCAGGAAGTGATTGATTTTCTTTTCAGTTTTATTAACCCTTAAGGGCTTGAGTAATTGCCCTGAATTCCACAAGACTACTATCCAGTGTCTGAACAGTGATTCCTAGTCAAGTGTTGGCTGCCTGTTAAGAAATCATTGCCCAAGTGTTTTGTCTAGGGTCAGCAGGACCTCCAAATGATGGCATGTTAAGGGCGCATGCTCTGGGATCGCAAAAGCCTGAAATAGGCTTTTAACTGGTGTGCTGGAAGCTTATACAGTGTTTTCGATGAGGCCGTTTCGGAGATGGAAATGCCCCAGCATCTCCATTACCATGGCTTGCAAAAGAGAGTACTATTATGCAATGTGCCGAGGCTAACTCAGCTCTCTCACACGAGGGTCATTTTAAACTGTGTATCAACAGTTGGCCTCCTCATTCATGAGAGCCGGTATCAATTAGCTGCTCTCACAGAATAAAATCATCTCTCAGTGTACTTCCTAGGCTACCATATCAGCAAATCTTAAGTTTTCTCTTGCAGAACCACTAGGTATTAATATGTCTTTCTGATGGCAATCTTTTGCAGCAGCAAAACATTGCCATCGGGAAAACGTATTAATACTTCTTCAATTTCTCTGTGCGTCCCTAGAAAACAATAGCCACTACTAAATTAACAACAAGTCTTGTTGTAAAAGGTAGCAACGTAATAGGAAAAAAGTTGGTTTGGGCAATGTGGGCCGTTGAGAGGACCATCTGCCTCCCTAGCTGAAACCCTGCATATATTTGGGCTTTAGTCTGAAGTGCAGGAAACCAAACTGAAAGACTTCATATTCAGTGGATGTACTTCATATCTTTGAAGTGTAATTATTTAGTCTTTTAGGATTTGCTTTGTTACAATTTATGGGAGAGTGCACTATCCCATAAATTTTAACAAGACAAATTATTTATTTATTGTTGCTTAACCCTTCACCCAACAAATTGGCTGCATCCCCCCACATAATATGCAAATTCAGCAGTTGAAAAAATATTATTTTTCAAAAAATTTCAACCAAACCATATCATGTGACCCCTCATTGGAATGAGCTCGTTGAGCTCATTCCAACAAGGGGGTCACATGATATGTTTTTGTTGAAATTTTTAGAAAAATTTGAAAAAATGATATTTAAAATAATAAATTTTGATATCGTCTGCGTTGGGTAAAGGGCTATGGTCACATGCTTATGCACAATGGCTAATCGTGACTGTGACAATTTTACAGGTGGAGGAAGCCGGAATACCCGGAGAGAACCACGGAGCATCGACGAGCAACTGTCTGCTGCTCAACATTCTAACTCTGTTCAAGCTCCACTCAAGCAGGGTTACTGTGGTTGAAGACATGTGCACCATTGACGTGCAGTATGCCTTAGTACACAGCGTCATCATGCCCTCATGTAGGCAACTGAGATAAATTGCCTTGCCCAAGGACACAATGCAGGTCCTTCCAGACGGGAATCGAACTCGGGACCTCTAGCACAGATGTCCAACAGTCTACCACTGTGCCACCACGCCCCTTAACAAGGCAAAGGACATGTCTACAAATTTTGATGACCAAAAATAATTCAGCACTCTACCTGTTAAATGTTAAGGTATGTTTGGAACAAGTCACAAAATGGCTATACATATGATTTGGGTTGGCAGAAGAATGCCAATGATGAGCTCTATGGCAGTCACATTTGTGGCACTGTGGTAGAATGATACAAGAACAACTTATTCTGTATTTTCCTGATGTGAATTCCGCTTTGATACTTTCAACAAATCTTTGTCAAGAAGGATACCGAATACCAATACAGTAGAATCCTCTCAATTGAATATCCATTTTGCCAGTGAAAATTATTCAATTAACAGGAGTATACAATTAACAGGGATTTCGTCAGTTTCCTGTGTTCTGGAGGTAAACTGAGCATTTATTCTGTTATATCTTGTTTGACAGAACTCATAGAATAAATGTCTGTATTGAATGTAGTGAGGCCAAAAAGGTTGATAAATAAGGGGAATTAGGTGCGGGTCACAGTAATTTTTTTACTCTACAACCCATATGCAATTAACAGATCAAATTTGTACTGAAGGTATGGTAAATGGTTTTGTGTTTGAAAATTATATTCAGTTAACAGGGATATACAATTAAGAGATATCCAGTTAAGTGGGCTCCACTGTACTGAGGTATATCCTCCTCAAATTCCAAAACTGGCACCGAACTCAAAACTTCAAAACTGCCCATCTTTAGCCAGTAGAGTTCCCATTTTGATCCAGTAAGGTGTTTATTTTCCCAACTGCATGGACCCTGGCATGGCTGAGAGTATGGTGACTCCGTGGTTGTGGCATTGGACTTCAATCCATAAGGTCAACAGTTCAATCCTCACCAGGGGTAACTGCATTGTGTCCTTAGGTAAGACACTTCATCCCGATTGCCCATGTGGGAGCTTGGTGGCACTATGTACTAATGCATATTGCACATCAATGGTGAACTTGTCTTCAACCAACGTCAACCCTGCTTGTGAGGAGTTAGCATGTTGGAGAGTCTGATAGTTGCTCACCATTGCTCAGTGGTTCTCTCTGGGTACTCTGGCTTCCTCCACCCATAAAACTGTTCGACATGAGGTGAACCTGGCTGTCAAAAGTGTTGTTGAACCCCAATAGATAAATGGACCCTTGCCATATTCCTATTACAGTTAAAACTAGAAGTCCTGTCATGAAATGCGCACAAATAACACATTGATATGCACGTTAATGTACGCGTTATAGCCCAAGTAAAGCTATCAAATTCTGTACATATGGCCTGTGCACAAGCAATGTTTCAGCCAATGGACCTCCGGGTAACCTGGAGGTCCATTGGCAGAAACATTGCATGTGTTTGCCATGAGTTACCAGGAGAACCTGCTGTGCTTTGGATGCCATTTGATATGGCAACTGCGCGCAATTCCAACGCGCAGTTAAGCCTAGATAAGCGCACTATTCGTGACAGGACTTCTAGTTTTAACTGTATGTTCAAAGAAAATCCATTGTGTGGCTTATGGGTGTAACTTCTCCCATGATCAAATTTTCTTGACTTTTTTTGTTGCATTTCTGTTTTCTTCTATTCCTTTTATTTCCTTGCTTAAGAATAACTTTCCAAGGCCTGAAAATAAACAGCCTGACATTAGTAGAATGAGGTCCCCAGAGGGTAAATTTGATGATGCTATCTCATACAGTGGGCCAGTTTATCCTCTGGGTACCTCTTTCTGGTTAGTTTTGACACCCTGATTCAGATTGAGGTTCTCAGATGGTAAATTTAGTGTTGCTACCCGGCTATGCAGGGTAGCATCACTAAATTCACCCTCTGGGGACCTCATTTTGCAGATGACAGTCTGCTTATTTTCTGGCTTGAACTTTCCCAGATTCAGAATTCTCAGAACACTAATAGTATTTATAAAGGAAGAAAAACATCCACTTGGAAAATTGATTTCAGAACAGTTTTTTTATGGATAAAACTAGACAGTTCCAAAAACATGGCATTCGGAAGCACTGTCAATGAGTACCTCATATGGATTGATGGTTTCATTATTTTTCTTGTCATGTGCTAGTTTAATCTCGGAACAGTTCATAATTGATTGTTCAATTATTAAAAAGGGAGCTGAATTATTTTGCATATTGGAACATCTGTTTCATTCCATAATTGATTCCTTTACTTTGCTTAATGAATGTTTGCTCCAGAGCTGATCCACTCCTTTCTTACACCAGTCAAAGACAGGATTCAGTTTCACATGCAAGCCTGGAAATACACAGAATGACATGCGTGTGTTAATGGTTCAATCGATTTTGCACGAGTGCCAGTGCGGAAGGATAGAACGAGAGGCTGTAGGCCTTGAGTTTTATCCATCCGCAATGACACAAGTGCCATATCGATTAACCCATTCACACATGCGTGTTGTTCTGTGTTTATTACATGCCTTCACATCTATAAAAAAAAATTTATTAAAAGGACACTTGGCAATTCATTTCACAACTATCAACAGTAAGAACATATTTTATTGCCAACCAAATTTGCGAGGGGAACCCATGTTACTATTTCGTCCCCTGAGTTCCAATGTGTTCTATGTGCCAACTGGCACATAGAACACATTGGAACTCAGGGGATGATTTTCAACTATCACTAGCGATTCAAATTTTAATTGCATTGCACGATTTGTAGAAAGTTCCAGTGAAATTCCACTTCTATTTAAAAATAGTCCATTAACGATTTCTGTTCCACATGTGTGTGCGGAGCTGATTTTCATTTTCTGCATGGTTAAGTGTTGCTGTAGATGGGAATTCGTAGAACTGGTGTGTAATAAAATTGATTCCTTTACTTTTCTTAATGAATGTTTGCTCCAGATCTGATCCATTCCTTTCCTTTCTCCCCCCACTGCATGTGTAACATAGGTCTGTCCCAGGTAAGATAGCAGGGAGAGACAGATGTATCCCACCCCACCTACGTGACATTATACATTTATAATGTTATTATGACGTTATGCATATCGTATCAGTTTCTTGCTACCAGCTAATTCATATTGACGTCATTGGAATGCAGTGTGATCAAAGTTCAACCCTCAAGCTGCCACCGTTCCTAATCGGTTTCGTGGTATATACCTTTGGTATATACATAACTTGTGCATGCTCGTTCCGATGGTGTCATCAGTTTCTCAAAACAATAACACAAAATAAGTTGATTGAATCAGCACGTGACTCCTGATTACCTCGGGCTAACGTAATCGCTGCATTGTGGGGGGAGAAAAATCATCTTCGATGAGTCTGAAGGTGGGAATGGGGAAATCTCAGCCTCGGGGCCAAGATGTTTGAACCAGACCCTCGGCAAGCCTCGGGTCTGGTTCAAATATCTTGCCCCTCAGGTGAGACTTTCCCATCCCACCTCCAGACTCATCGGGGATCATAATAATAACAGTCAAAAATAGGATTCAGTCTCATATGCAAGCCTGGAAATGAACAGACTGTCATCTGAAGAATGAAGGGTATGCGGTGACTCATTGGTTGTGGCATTGAACTTCAAACCGAAAGTTCCACAGTTTGATCTCCACCAGGGGTAACTGAATTGTATCCTTGGGCAAGGGACTTCATCCTGAATTCCCACTTGGGGGCACGGTCGCACTGTTGACTTAGGAATACTGCATGGAAATGGTGCACTATTTATTTATTGGTGTGTAAGGTCACAATGGCTAATCGTGACCGTGACAGTTTTACGGGTGGAGGAACCTAGAGTACCCAGAGAGAACCATTGAGCATCGACGAGCAACTGTCAGCTCCTCAACATTCTAACTCTGTTTAAGCTCCGTTCAAGCAGGGTCACAGCAGTTGAAGTCATGTGCACCATCGACGTGTAGCACGCCTAAGTACACGGCATCATAGTGCACCCAAGTAGGCAACCGGGATAAAGTGACTTGCCCAAGGTCACAACACAGGTTGTCCCGGACGGGAATCGAACTCGGAACCTCTAGGATAGAAGTCCAACAGTCTACCACTGAGCCACTGCTCTCCCAAATGGTGCACTTGTCTTCAACCAAAGCTAACCCTGCTTGTGTGGAGTTAGTATGTTGATGAGTCTAGCAGTTGCTCGCCATTGCTTGGTGGTTCTTTCCAATTACTCCATATTCCTCCACCCGTAAAAGTGTCTGACACAAGGTCACTCTGCCTGTCAAAAGTGTTTTTATAAGGAATTTCAAATTTGAGTGCACCGGCTCATAAAAAAAACCTTTCTGGGCGAATTGATCAACAAGGATTTTCCAAAAAGTTACCTAGCTCAAGGCTCAATATCACTCTTGGAGGCACTTTCTATACATCTAATTATTTTAATTTATTATTATACGGCCACTCATGTGAGCGGGCTGTATTATGGTATGGCAATGTCCGTCTGTTTGTTTGTCTGTCCATCCGTCCGTTAACTTTTATTTGTCCATGCTAGAACTTGAAAACAATACATCCAACAGATACTGTTTTTTTATGGTCGATTAGGCATGACTAGAGGATGGTTCCTTTCGACAACCAGCATTCTGGCATGTCCCCTATGGCTACCATAACAACCATCTAGGAGTTTTGGTGACTTTTGATTCTCCACGCAATAACTTGAAAACAATTTATTCAACTTTAAGGCTCTTAAGCCAGGAATGTACAATTATTTTTGAAGGATTTATTGACCTTTTGTTCAACTAAAAATTTCTTCACAAGCGCAATTTCTTCATAGGTGGCCATATATTGATCCACCGCCTGGCGGTGCACTTGTTTTTTATGTAAACTTGTGGAGTGAACTACTTCCACAGTTTTAGCTGCATTTTCATGAAACTTAACAAAAATTATCAACATGATGGGAAGTGCATGACATAATTCTTTTCCTGCTCGGTTTCAAGATGGCCAACTGGTGGCCATATTGAATTTTTTTTTTTACCTTAGAAATATTTAATCTCCCTTTTCAGTCACCCATACTAGGTGGTATGCCACGTTGGGGGTATAGCGGGCGACAGACCATCTCTAGTTCCCCTTGTTTTATTATTATTATACATCTAATTTTTCAGTCACAGAATCACCAGAATGGCTTGGAATACCAGGAACTTCTAGTACTGCTGGTAAAGCGGGCACTGAATCGCTTGTAATAGTATTGAAGGCGAAGCGATGTGCCGAAGCATGACGTTATTTAGGAAGCTACTGAGGGATATTCCTTGTTATCCCTCAAGTCGAATATATATTTTAGATAATTTGTGATAATATAACAATAAGCATATAATAAAACAAATTATCAAATTTGTTTTAATCCCTGGCTAATGCCATTTAAATCCTGCTTAATTTCTACACATATAACGAGATTGGTTCCAAGCCAGAAAATAAGCAGACTGTCATCACGAAATGAGGTCCCCAGAGGGTGAATTTGGTGATGCTACACTGCTCAGCAGGGTAGCATCACTAAATTTACCCTCTGTGAACCTCATTATGAATCAAGGTCTCAAACCTAAACAGAAAGAGGTACCCAAAGGATACATCTCACTGTATGGGACAGCATCAGTACATTCACCCTCTGGGAACCTCATTCTGCAAATGATAGGTTGCTTATTTTCAGGCCTGGTTGGTTATAATGAATTATCAGCTGTTATGAATATGGATTATTACCAGTGCTGTATAAAATTACATATTATGAATTTTGTGTAACCCTTTACCCAACGAATCGGCCGCATCCACCCGCGTAATATGCAAATTCAGTAGTTAAAAAAATATTATTTTTCAAAATATTTCAACAAAACCATATCGTGACCTCTCGTTGGAACGAGCTCATTCCAACGAGGGGTCACATGATATGGTTTTGTTAAAATTTTTAGGAAAAATTTGAAAAATGATATTTAAAAAAATAAATTTTGATATCGTTTGCGTTGGGTAAAGGGTTAAATCTGGATAATCTATCAACTTCTTAAACCTTTACCCAACGCAGATGATATCAAAATCTTCCAAAACATTTCAACAAAACCATATCATGTGACCTCCCTCATTGGAACGAGTCCGACAAGCTGTTTCCAAAGATAGGTCACATGATATGATTTTGTTGAAATATTTTGAAAAATATTTTTTCCGCGGCTGAATTTGCAAATTACGTGGGCGGATGTGGCCGATTTGTTGGGTAAAGGGTTAATTTCTGTACTTATACTTACTGTGAGTTCTGATGAATAAAAAGTTGTTAATTGAGGTGCTATAATGGAATTTTGTTTATTTTGAAATTCTCACCTCTGATATTCCTGAAATTCAAATTAAATATACACAAATTATTCATCAAAATGGTGGCTGGGATGTATAGAACATGAAATATATATGAAATCAACTCATAGAGTTGGCACCACTGGTTCCTGGAAGTCTGCTAGCGTATTTGTCCCAGAACTGATAATGCAATAATATTTCTTATCAACCTACCTCAATTGTTTACAACAGGCTTGCACTACAGTGGAAGAACCTAACTCAGATAAAATACTCTCTATTTTAATCTTTCCCAAGAGATTTGGGAAAGAAAAGTGGTGCAAAAACACCACAAAAAAATAAGCCAAAGCTGGGTCGAGCGCCATCGGCGCACACCCAGTAAGGGACGCTCTTCTCTTAGTACAATTCCACGACTTCCGTTAACCAATGCGCAAGCAGTAATCAAAACCATTCTTCTTTTGTCCGTGCAACGTGGTTGACGTGTTGCGCCATCTTTGCATTATGATACAGTGATAATTCAACTCGTCGATAATGGTTTTCCTGTGACTGGAATTATGGATCTGAAGATCGTATAATAACAGGACTGTGTTTTATATATTCTCTTTAATATTTTCAACCACATTCTCATTGTATATTGTTTATATATTCCATTTTCGCAAATGTTATTTTCGGTTGATAAATTTAATTGTTATTGGAGTTAGGTGTCAATGAGGGACTGTCTGGACAGGATTTCTTCACTCTGTTGAGGGCTGAATTTCTGGATTTTTTTGGTTCCTGTCGGCCGTCTGGGTTCTGTCGTGTACCCACCGTTTTTTGTTTTTTTTCTGCCACCTTCTCTCGTAGTTGAGGGTGTTCTTCTACTTTCTGTATCTGTTGAGTTCACCTTTTTTCTTCTACTGCTCTCACCTCTGTTATTTCCAGTTCGGTTCCTTTAGGGCAATTCCTTTTGCCCTCGCCTTTGGTGCATTCTCGTGGCTGTTTCTCCCGCTCCCGCGGGGGGTGTGAAACGCTGTCGTTTCGGGGCCTCCCGACTCAACCACGTCTGGTGTGAGTTATACCCCCTCCGTGGGGGATGTGCAGCTCCTCCCACACCTGCGGGGAGGGGGGGTTTGGGTGGTGGAACGCTGTCGTTTCGGGGCCTCCCGACTCGACCACATCTGGTGTGAGTTATACCCCCTCCGTGGGGGATGTGCAGCTCCTCCCGCACCCACGAGGGGTGGGGTACGCTGTCGTTTCAGGGCCTCCCGACTCGACCATGTCTGGTGAGAGTTACTCCCCCTCCGTGGGGGATGTGCAGTTCCTCCCGCACATGCAGTGGGTGTGGAACGCTGTCGTTTCTGGGCCTCCCGACTCGACCACGTCTGGTGAGAGTTATTCCCCATCCGTGGGGGATGTGCAGTTTTTTTTTACCGTGGTGGATACTGCGGGAGCTGTTGGTTTTCTGGTGAAGAGATGCCTTGTTCCGGGACTATGCGCCCTCTCCAGTTCCAACAGTTCCCGTCGTATCTGCTGCTACTGCTGTTCCATCTACAACGTCATCGGGCACTGTTTTTAGCCGACCTCGGCTTATCCCTGCAAGGGTCTGCAGGAATGTCTGCAGTGTGGTTGTGGGGTATCGGCCTCAGCCTTCCCCGTCTTCAACTCGGCGAAGTCAGAAGTGGCTGCCAACTGAACCCCCTGCTGTGTCCTCTCAGCCATTGAGCACAGCAGTTTTATGCCTGCAGTGGTCTGCGGTGGTGTCTGATAGTGTAGACATGGGGTATCGGCCTCAGCCTTTCCTGACTTCAACTTGGCGAAGTTGGAAGTGGCTGCCGGCCGAACCCTCGACTGTGGTCTCTGCGCCGTCGAGTACCACAATTTTGTCATTGGCATTTTCCGTCCACTCATTCTGGTCACATGGCCAGTGTTGCGGGACCAATGCCTTCTGTGCAGCCTGGACCTTCTGCCCTGCAGAGGTCCGCGGCAACTCTCCTGAGTTCCCGCTATGTTGATCCACGGGGTGTGTCGTACCCCTATACACGTCTGCCCTCAGATGTTTCGGCTGCCGCCTGTCACCCCCCTTTGGGGGTATTGGAGGATCGTGACCCTTCGCTGGTTAAAAGGGTCAGGTGTGAAGCCACTTTGCTGGTTCGTCCCCATGTCGAACCGGCTGGTACGGGCAGTGAGCTTAGGGAAGCCCTCTCCTTACTCACTCAGGTTCTGTCCAAGAGCCTTCCTGTTGCTTCCAGCGAGGCAGCGAGTGGTTTCCAGGTGCCCCTATGGCGCCGACTCCTGGGATTGGAAACAGGCCGCTTTCTGATCCCCCTGGTGTGCTTACACTGTGGGAGGCGTCAGCTGGTTTGCCCACGATGAGCTATGTGTCTTCCGACTCCGGGGTGGAGTCACGACATCCTTGATGTCGAGAGCCAGCAGTCTTCTGACTTGGGGGCAGCTCTTGACTTTGTGTTTGGGTTCCTTCCGGATCTCAAACCATCAAACCAGCCAACAGTGTCAGCCAGGCCGCGATCATCCGTCGCACGCCTACAGCCTGTGGAGCAACCTGCTTCTGGGCATCTTTGACCATGCTAGTCAGTACAGGTTGTTGAAGCATTTTCAGCCTTGGACTCTAAGCTGAGTTCCAAGGCTATGAAGGCTCCGTTCTTCACCAGGGTTGACACCTTTTTGCCTCCAGTGCATTATCGTTACTACGATTTCGCCAGACTTTGACGGTTTTGGATCAGGACTCCAATTCCCTCGGGCTTTCCTATGATGACTCTGGAGTCCATGTTGGGCTTATCGAGAGAAATGCTGGGTATGCTTTCTCTCTCCGATCACGTCATCTCTGCCTTAGCTGCCTATCTGCCTCCAGATAGGTTTGACAATGTACAGGCTCCTTTGCGTGTGCTGTCCAAGCGTTCATGCATCTTACTCACACGCATGCCTGTGACACGGCTATTTTGGAACTAGTTCGAAGGGACTCTGGGGGCAGCGCGCTTCTCTTCGATCTGCTTCTTTGGCAGGTCTGCTACTGTTCCATGGGTTCCGTGTCGTCGGTCCGGGATGACATCCTACGTCATTCCAAAGATCAGCTGCTGCTTTGTCAGCTTGATCAGCCTTCTAGGGGAGGCAGGGACCGTTCAAAGTCTAACAAGTACCCTTCTGCTTCCTCTGCAAAGCAAAGGGCTGATCCTTCTGCCACCGCTTCTACTTCTTACTCATGGGGTAAGGGTAAGCGTCGAAGGCTAGAGGGAAGTCTCTTCAACCAATCTAACCCTGCCTGTGCTGCGGTGCAGAGTTCAGAGTTACGATGTTGGAGGGCTGACAGCTGCTCGGTGGTTCTCTCCGGGTACTCTGGCTTCCTCCACCCGTAAAACTGTCACGGTCACGATTAGCCATTGTGCCTAAGTATGTGACCTTAAACACCAATAAATAAATAAATAGAGGGAAGTCTCAGGATTCTTCATTCAGTAGAGGAGGTGGTTTCTCCTCTCGCGGGCCTCGTTGGGGCTCGAACTGAAGGTCCTCACCTCGATTCGTCCAGGTTGGAGAAAGGATAGCAGTGTTCGCAGACCGTTGGGCCACCATCACATCCGATCCTTGGGTGTTAGATGTTGTTCGGTCCGGGCTGCAAATATCCTTCCAAAGGTACCCCACTCTGTTCAGAGTGCCTCTTCCAACCACAGTTCCTTCAGATGTTTTATGTCGGGAGCTTTTGTCCACGGAGATAGACAATCTCCTGGCCAATCGAGGTCATCAAGAACATTCAGTCCGTGGGGTTTTATTCCCGCCTGTTCTTGATGCCGAAGAAGGACGGCCGACTCTGACCGGTTATCGATCTGAGTATCCTGAACCAGTCTATCATTGCTCCCAAGTTCAGCATGGAGACTTTCAGGTCGGTCTGCCGTTCCATTCACCAGGGAGATTTCGCTTCCAGCATCGACCTGCGAGACGCTTACTTTCACGTTCCGATTAACTGGGTGTCGCGGAAGTATCTCAGGTTTGCTTTTCTGGGGCGAGTTTCCCAGTTGAAGGCCATGGCTTTCTGCCTCAACCTGGCTCCTTGGGCCTTCACCCGACTGATGTCGCATGTGATAGCCTTCCATCGCACACAGTCCAGGGTGACTACTTTGGCATATCTGGACGATATCCTCCAGAGGCATTCCAATGCTGCCTTACTGGAGTTGGATGTTGACACTCTGTTGAGCTTGCGTCACATCGCTAGGATTCAGAGTCAACGAGGAGAAGTCGGATCTGGTCCCTTCTCAGTTCAATACAGTGACGGTTCCCCAGGCCAGGGCTGTGATTCTCTCAGCTTTTGCTCTGTTTCCAGTCCACATCCGCGACAGCACAGGGTATTCTCCGGCTGCTCAGTCTCTGCGGTTCGGTGACGGATCTCATTCCTCTAGGTTGGCTGCATGTCAGACCTCTCCAACACTTTCTGCTCAGTCGTTGGAGGCCGAATGTCGATTCTGTGGATCTGGTGCTTCAGTTACCAGAATCTCTTATCTTCACCTTCTCCACGGGACGAATGTTCAGTGGATCACGCCGGTTGTCCTGTTGGACTTACCCACGTCTGATCGCATTCTGATGGCAGATGCCAGCGATCTCGGATGGGGTGCGACGTTGGATCCTCTAGGTCTTTCCCTTCACGGGATGTTGGACCAGGATCGGGCATCTCTACACATCAACCAGAAGGAACTTCGTGCTCTTCTTCTGAGTTACAGGCAACCTCCTTTCCCTCACCTGTCGAATCGTCAGGTCCCTCTGTTGTTCGACAATTCGACAGTGGTTCTTACATTCGGAACCAGGGCGGCACACACTCGGTTCCAATGTACGAATTGGATCAGGATCTTCTACTGCGTGCTCAGGATGTCAACACCGGGTTGGTTGTTCATCACATTTCCAGTCGTCTGAACGTTCTAGCCGACTACCTTTTCTGGATGCTCCACATGGCGGTGTTCCATCGATCTCTTTGCGACTTGTTGGAACCATCAGGTGGACACTTTCGTGTTCCCTTGTCCAGATGCTCTGGCTTTTGCCGTGGACGCCTGTCCCTCCTTTGGGACGATCTTGTCGGCTACGCCTTCCTGCCGGTTCCGATTCTGCCTCAGGTTCTAGCCCAGATATGAACCTGCAGTCGTCGAATCCTTTCGATCATACCCCTGTCGCCTCGGTGGGTGTGGATCAGTCTGCTCCGCTCTCTGTTAACGGCGGTTCCGGCATGTCTCCCTCTATGTCGCGACTTTCTTTGCCAAAGTCGCCCGAGGAGGTTTCCAGTTGACCCGACTTCAATGTGCCTTCGCGCATGTCTTTTATCGGGTCCTGTCTCCTCTGTAGTGGTTTTTCGAGACCAGCAGTGGAGTTGCTTTTCTTCTTCATGGAGGCACTCACTCCACTGGTTTAGCCTCTGTGACTAAGTAGAAGGTTCTTATGTCGATGGTGTGCCATAACTCTGTTGCTTCTGTCACTCCTTCGATCACACCGCTTGTGGAGTTTCTGGTATATGTTTGTTTCTGGGGGTCTTCTGTAATGGGTACAAGTCCATGCTTCGGAGACCTTTTTCATATGTGGTACCGCATTGTTTCGACATTCATCCTTGCCTCTCCAAGCTTGTTCAGCTCTTTTCCTTGAAAAGGCCTAGGACTTTGAAGTTTACTCCAAGATGGACACTTTCTTGGATGCTGCTCTGCTTGGGGGGGGGGGGGAGGTGGGGGTGTGTGTGCGCTTGCGCCTTTATCCTGGATGGATATGCGTTTTCTCACATGCCAGATCTCTCCTGCATCCATTTCTCGATGGATTTGTCTTGCTATTCGTGCAGCTTCTGCTCGCCTAGCTACTGGTGATTATATTACCAATTATTTTTTCTGCCACGAGGTGCGTGCATTGTCTTCCTCTCGAGGCTTTTACTAACTCTGTCATGTTGTCGGATGTTATGCTGGCAGCCTACTGGAGAAATGCTACCTTCTCCATTTATCTGCGACAGTTGCAAGAGCCGACAGAGGACCTTTGTCCTACGGGCCCTCTTTCTTCGGCTCAGGCTGTTGTCTATTTATTTTTGTTGCAGTAAAAGTGGTGAAATTCAAAAATAAATTGTTCTTACACTATTAAATGATCGAGATATTTACGCGATAGTCTTCATTTTGTGGCTTTACAGTTATGTCTAGGCAAGTCTTGACTGCCTATTTAGGCAGCCAAGTCTTGCCTAGAAACAACTGACAAGGTTCCTTGGATGTAACTTGCAAACGGATCTAAAAACTGCCTTTTGGACCTTCAAGAATTAAATCTTCATTTGAATGAGGACTGAGATTGGGAAATTTTTGGTTTGAATCAAGAAAAATCCTGCCAAAATGCCATTGGGAAAGGGTGCCATATTCGGCCTCTGTAGACACCCAAAACAACCCCTGATAGTATATTGATTTTCAGATGATTTTCTCCATGACTGAGTGATGTAGTTGGCAGCTGTATTAGAAATTTGTTTTGACTGTAAATATTTGTGAATAACACATGCGTGAAGGTACAATTTGTCCCTCAGAAGGTGATACACTTTGTTGTGATTTTTGGGTTGAGGTAATGTGAGTAGATCCCTGCTCGAGCGATGAATATAGGCTTTTCGACATGAAGTTGAAGCAGAAGTGGAAACCAAGGTTGAGTTGGCCACTTTGGTAGAATTATTAATGCTTTCTTCACCTGATCGTGTTGGCTCTTTGCAGGCCTCTAAATTCTTCCCAACTAACGACGGTAAACACTGTGCCCAAATGAGATAATTGCACCCAAATTATGCAGAGTTTGAAACTTTTTCCACAGTTTTGCAGTGTTTCGGCAATTTATAGTTTGGCCAGGTTTCCCTGATGCTTGCAAAATAGCTAAGAGGTTACCTTCGTATCAAACAATGCAACAGATAAATAATTTTAAAAAAAAACCACACAGAGTTCGCCATAGAAAAGCAATCGCCGTCGACAGTGTCGTATACGACACTGTCAACACCGATTGCTTTTCTTTGGCAAATTCTATATGATCATCTTGAAGCTGGAGATCTATTGTATTCATGTTTGTTGCATTTCCTATTAAACGTCATTCATAATTATACCCCCACTTTCGAAGAAAATGGGGATATACTGGATTACATGTGTCCTTCCATCCGTCCATCTGTCTGCTCGTCCGTCCATCTGTGAGTCCGTCCGAGAATATTCATAACTTTCATAACTGAAGTAAATTATTATTTTCTATAATATTTGTTGGTCATAGGTATGCCCACACTAGTTATTTTTTTTTTATTACTTATTCACTTAGAAATTGTGTCCGCCCGAGCCAAATTTTGTCTGTTCAGCCTGTATCTCGGGTATCGAATGTTCTATTCATTGAAATTTGCCGTGAACACTGCTTATGGTATAGGCTTTAAAAAAGGATTCAACAATATTTCTCACATTCTCCTTTTTAGAGTTATCCCCCTTTTTTTAGCTGCGACTAGCAGCTCTATAAGTGGCAATGTCTGTCGGTCGGTCAGTCTGTCTGTTACCAACAAGTTTCAAAACTCAATAACTTTTGAAATACTTGATGGAATGACTTTATATTTGGCATGTAAGTGTATCTTATTGATGTCTAGCCACTGTTCAATGCATGTGTTGTTTCAAATATTTTTCTTGGAGTTATGGCCCTTGATGAACTTAGAATTTTGTGAGATTGCACCACCCGTCGCAGCTACGGCGTCGATGTCGCGATTTTTTACTTAGAAATTGTAGGAAATAGACATTATTTGTCTTTTCAGCCTGTATCTCAGGTATGGGTTATCGGATTTCAGTGAAATATGGCAGTTTGCCTATGACAAAGGCTTCAGCCTCATTGCATAAAACTTCCAAACACCAAACAATTTACCATACCTTTTGACTTAGAAATTGTTGGAAATGTTGAAAACTTTCGAAGAAAAGGGGAGGGGGGGGGTATACTGGATTGCATCCATTCGTCTGTGCATCCGTCCGTCAGTCCGTACGAGAATATTCATAAATAATATTTGTTGGTCATAGGTATGCCCACACTAGGCAGTACATCATGTAGGGGTATGCACCTGACAACAGTCCAGCTCTTGTTTACTTTCAATTAAGACTTTGGCTTGCCACTGGGAAACTAAGAAGCCTTCTCAAGTAATCTTATCTCAAGAGGTGGTGGGAACCAGTGATAATGGTGAAGACCTATAACAAGGGGTTGTCGGCTATAATTTTAAGAGGAGGACCTGAAACCTAAAACAGATGCCAGTAAGAAAATATCGGCGCTTTTTCTCCAACCATGCAGGTCACAATACTAATCCATATTTGCCGTTGTGCCCAAATTAAACTGATCTAAAGGTCTGGCTCTTTGTTAGGATCTTGAGCAGCAAACTGAAAGGAGGAAAAAGATATTGTAAGAAATCAGTTCATTTCAGTGTGAAAGCATTAATATGAAAGGCTGTCGGATCTGGTATCCAAGAAACATATTTTCTAATTTGAAAATTTTAGCCTGAGGCATAAAAATCAATATCTGGCAGAAAAGTTTTACTACAAATTTCTTTGAATATCTTCTCGTTTAATTTCCATTCTTTTACTACAAGTTTCTTTAAATGTCTTCTCGTTAAATTTCCATTTTGTTGAATCACAGAATTCTCTTAATAGCCAGACAGCTTTAGTGATAGAGACCCCAGGTATAAGTGTTGCAGAAAGTTGAATATTTCTCTCATGTGTCCAGAGAAAAATATTTCTATTGGGAAAAAATAATTTCAGATTGGTTTCCCACATGCAGTTAATAAAAGATACAGCAGTAGTGTTGTTAGATTCAATGCAAATGTGACAAGAGAAGTAATGAGCACACAATTCCTGGAGTCATAAAAACATGGCTTTTAGTTCTAAAAAGTTTATATGATCTAAATGTGAATCTGTCATGAGCAATTTTGTTTCCACAGACTGCACCTCAACCAACCAAAGATGCATCTGTTTGGAAGGTAATGGAAATGTCAGCTGTCTATATGAGCTGCCCATTCAGTTTACACACATTATTTAACCACCAAGTGATTTCTTCTAGTGCACTGGCTGAGAGGTGCACTAAAGCATTAAAATCATGAGCATCAGCTTTCAATGAATCATTTTTATTTGTACTCATACTATCCTTCGTCTGTCCGTCTGTCCATCCAGGCGAACATTTGGGGTTATGGGCTTTTATTATTAGGGACTACCTCCAAATTAAGGTAGTGTTAGGATTAGGAGTGGGGTGGGGTGGGGTGGGGTTAGGGGTAGCCCCAGAGTAGGGCTTAAGGTTTGGGGGTTAGGTCCTGGGGAGGGGGGTTAGGTTTGGAGTCGGGTGGGGTTTTAGTTTTAGTAGCCCGTAAATCGAAAAATAGCCCCTAATCCTATTGGTCTGGCTAGGGTGTGGTTAGGGTCAGGGGTGGGTTAGGGTTAGGGGTAGCCCCAGAGTAGGGCTTATGGTTGGGGGTTAGGTCCTGGGGGTGGGGGTTGGGTCAGGGTGAGGTAGGGTTAGGGTTAGAGTGGTTTTTGGGTTGAGGGGATGTGGTTAGGGTTAAATATAAGTTCTAGGGTGGAGTGGGAGGGGTTCTGGGTAAAATAAGGTTTTGGACTTACAAAGTGTTTTTTGGTAGCCCATAAACCTGAAATGTTGGAACGTCCATCCGTCCGGCGTCCGTATCCATTTCTTGGGCCTTCGATAACTTGAAAAATATTGCTTGGATTGTCAAGTTACTTTATATTTGTGTTCAGGTTACTGATGTGCCGAGCTGTATACTTTTTGGTGTAAATCTGATAATTTGATCCTGAGATATTAACCCTTTATCCTTCAAATTGAAAATTCCTCCAATCCCTTTGGCATTCGATAACTTGAAAAATATTGCTTGGATTGTGTCAAGTTACTTTATATTTGTGTTCAGGTTACTGATGTGCTGAGCTGTATAGTTTTTGGTGTTAATCTGTTATTTTGATCCTGAGATATTAACCCTTTATCCTTCATATTGAAAATTCCTCCAATCCCTTTGGCATTCGATAACTTGAAAAATATTGCTTGGATTGTCAAGTTACTTTATATTTGTGTGTCAGGTTACTGATGTGCCGAGCTGTATAGTTTTTGGTGTAAATCTGATAATTTTATCCTGAGATATTAACCCTTTATCCTTCAAATTGAAAATTCCTCCAATCTCTTTGGCATGAGATAACTCAAAAAATATCAATCTGATTGTTATGTTACTTCATATATGTGTTCAGGTTACTGATGTGCCGAGCTGTATAGTTTTTGGTGTAAATCTGATAATTTGATCCTGTGATATTAACACACCCTTTATCCTTCAAATTGAGAACTCCTCCTATCCATTTCTTCGGCATGCGATAACTCAAAAAATATTAATCCGATTATCAGGTCACTTTATATATGTATTCAGGTTACTGATGTGTTGTGCTGTATAATTTTTAGCTCAACTTTGGCCATGGCCAGTCGTCCATCTGTCCGTCTGTCCATCAACAATTCAATACAGCTCAGGCTAGAGGCCGTATTTATGAACCGATCTTTACGAAACTTCTTGGGTACCTTTGTTATGACCGTGAGACGAGAACGAGTGTTTTGGGGTCCGATTCGAAATTCAAATTGGCCGCTGGCAGCCATTTTGTACAAAATTAGGTGCAATCAGATTTTTGCACAGAACTTCCATATGAAAGTGCTGATTTGAATAATTTTTTGTATGAATGTTTAGTACCATGGCATACATCAGATATAATACAGGTTTTTTTCTCGTGCGTAAATTATGCAAATTAGACTAACTTTGATGTATTTAGTGTTACTTTCAGCACTGTAAGTGCAAATGCCAATACGGCTCGGGCTAGAGGCCGTATTTATGAACCGATCTTTACGAAACTTCCTGGGTACCTTTGGTATCACCGTGAGACAAGAACGAGTGTTTTGGGGTCCGGTCCGAAATTCAAGATGGCCGATGGCAGCCATTTTGTACAAAATTAGGTGCAATCAGATTTTTGCATAGAACTTCCATATGAAAGCGCTGATTTGAATAATTTTTTGTGTGAATGTTTAGTATCATTGGATACATCACATATAATACGGGTTTTTTTCTCGTGCAGAAATTATACAAATTAGATGAACTTTGATTTTTTCAGTGCGACTTACACACAGTAAGTACACATGTCAATACGGCTCGGGCTAGAGTCTGAATTTATGAACTGATCTTCACAAAATGTCTTGGGTATCTTTGTTATCACCTTGGGATGAGAACGAGTGTTTCTGGGTGCGGTCTAAAATTCAAGATAGCTGCCAGTGGCCATTTTGTACCGAAATTAGGTCTAATCAGTTTTTTGTACACAACTTCTATACAGCTCAGACTAGAGGCCATATTTATGAACCAATCTTTACGAAACTTCTTGGGTACCTTTGTTATCACTGTGGGATGAGAGCGAGTGTTTTTGGGTGTGGTCCGAAATTCAAGATGGCCACCAGCAGCCATTTTGTACCAAAATTAGTGCAATCAGTCTTTTGTACAGAACTTCTGTATGAAAGTTCTGATTTGAATAAATTTTTGTATGAATGTTTAGTAATATGGAATACATTACATATAGTACAGGTTTTTTTATCGTGCAGAAATTATGCAAATTAGATAAACTTTGATTTATTCAGTGCTACTTATACACTGTAAGTCCACATGTTAATACGGCTCGGGCTAGAGGCTGTATTTATCAACCGATTTTCACGAATCTTCTTGGGCATTTTTCTCAACACCTTGGGTCGAGAATGAGTGTTTCTGGGTGCGGTCCAAAATTCAAGATGGCTGCCAGTGGCCATTTTGTACCGAAATTAGGTCCAATCAGTTTTTTGTTACAGCTTCTATACAGCTCGTATTTATGAACTGATCTTCACGAAACTTCTTGGGTACCTTTGTTTTCACCTTAGGACAGGAACGAGTGTGTTTTGGGGTGCCTTTGTTATCACTGTGCTATGAGAACAAATATTTTGGGGTTCAGTCAGACCCACTCTGGGACTCAAAGATTTCTTTTCTAGTTTAGCATCAGACTGTCACCCACCTTTACAATACTTTACCAATACATTTGTTACAGGCTACGGTCAGTATTTATGTACAGACCATTACAATACTTTATATGTACCATTGTCATCAGGTCATTACCTAGATGTTTGTCATTGCTGTGTCACATACTATACATGTACATGTCTTAACAAGTTGAGCTACAGTGCCATTGACACTTTCATTTATGTTAATCTAATAATTTGATCCGGTGATAGTAACCCTTTATCCATCAAATTAGGCACTCCTCCAATCCATTTCTATATGTACCAATGGTGTACATAATGTCGGCATCTGGGGTGGCCCTCTGTCATACAGCTGTCTACTAGTTGCGCGCGTATGGGTACACATCTGACGATTTCATAGGCCTATTTTTATGTGTACCCATACCATGTATGGCACACATAATGCCGGCATCCGGGGTGGCACTCCGTCATTCGTCCATCCTTTGTCTGTCCGTCTGTCCATCCGGGCCAACATTGGGGGTTTAGGGGATATTATTATTAGGGGCTACCTCCAAGTTAAGGTAGTGTTACGGTTAGGAGTGGGGTGGGGTTAGGGTTAGGGGTAGCCTCAGAGTAGGGCTTAAGGTTTGGGAGGGTTAGGTCCCGGGGGTAGGGTTGGGGTCAGGGGTGGGGTTTCAGTTTTAGTAGCCCCTAAACCGAAAAATAGCTCCTAATCCTATTGGTTTGGCTAGGGTGGGGTTAGGGGTAGCCCCAGAGTAGGGCTTAAGGTTGGGGGGTTAGGGTCTGGGGTGGGCTTTTAGGGTTTAGGGTCAGGGTGGGGTAGAGTTAGGGTGTGGTTTTTGGGTGGAGGGGTGGGGTTAGGGTTGAATATAAGTTCTAGGGTGGAAGGGGTGGGGTTCTGGGTAAAATAAGGTTTTGGACATACAAAATGTTTTTTTGGTAGTCCATAAACCCGAAATGTTGGAGCGTCCGTCTGTCCATCCGTCCATCCGGCATCTGTATCCATTTCTTTGGCATTTGATAGCTTGAAAACTATTGCTTAGATTGTCATGATACTTTATATTTGTGTTCAGGTTACTAATGCGCCAAGTTGTATAGTTTTTGGTGTAAATCTGATTATTCAATACTGAGATATTAACCCTTTACCCATACAATTAAGAATTATTCCAGTCCATTTCTTTGGCATGTGATAACTAAAAAAATATCAATCCTATTGTCATGTTACTTGATAGATATGTTCAGGTAACTGATGTGTCGAGCTGTATAGTTTTTGATGTAAATCTGACGATTCGATCCGGAGATACTAACCCTTTATCCATCAAATTAAGCATTAGTCCAATCCATTTCTTTGACATATTGATTAGGTTGCCTTGTTACTTCATATGTGTGGTCAGGTTTTCGATGTATATATATCTTCAGGTTACTGATGTGCCACGCTGTATAGTTTTTGGTGTAAATCTGATAATTTGATCCTGAGATATTAACCCTTTATCCCTTAAATTGAAAATTCCTCCAAAAATTGGTCCTGAGATAATAACAGCTTTCTACTAGTTGCGCGTATGGGTACACATCTGACGATTTAAACGGCCTATTTTGTAATGCTTCAAGTACCCTGTGATTTAGAGGCCCAAGCTGAATGACTTTCATTGAAGAAGTATAAAGACCTATCAACTCTGCCAGTTCTCTAATTGTCACACATTGTTTGTCATAAATCTGCTCTTATCTGAGTAAGAGCTTATCTGTTCTTTCGCTAGAGAGAAAGATTTTGAATTCGTCTCCATCTCTAATAAACCCCTAATAGGTAATTCATCTGGAGGGAGTTATTACTGATTTTTCCCAATTGATAGTAAAACCCACAGAGCTCAACAGACTGTTAAAGTATTTGTGTGTACTGTATAGGGAGTGAAAAATCCAAATTTGCCAAGAGGGAATCATCAATGAAATAAATAGAGGATATCTAGTGTTTTTGAGTGGCTTCCGAAAATGATCTCATGAGTGACCAAGACACATGTTTATTTTTCGCGAGCGCTTGCGCGAGCGAAAATAGCCATTTATCTCAGAAACAAGTGAGATAATTTTCGTTAGCCACTTAAAAACACTAGATTTTTTTTTTATTATACGCTTTTTGTAAGAAACTGATAATTCCACTTGATTCAAACTTGAACTGATGCATGAAAGTAAACAGCGCATTGAATCATTGAAACGTGAAAGTGATTTGATTGATACTCGGAACAGATAGCGCCTTACAATCTGATTCAGCTGGCGGGTTTCTAGTCCAAACATGGCCTGAAAGTCCATAATATAAGTTTTTGTTTTGGTATGTCCTTTGAAAGGACGTACCAAACCAAAAACTTATATTATAGACTTTCAGGCCATGTGTGGACTAGCGGGTTTGATGCATCAATTCAAGGTGAATACGTGTTGAATTATTGCTGGAAATTATCTGTATCCACTCAAAAAACACTAGATTTACTTTTCATTATACGTTTTTAGAACAAATTGATCATTTCGAGTGATAATTTGACTCGTATTCACCTTGAAGTGATGCTTTGAAAGCCGCCATTTTGATTGATACAGTGAAAGTGAAAATTTCTATATCTTCACAGTGGGGGATACGCTTTCTATCTTTCCAGAATTTCTTCGATAATCTATCGTTTAGTGTATAATAAAATACTTTAATACCCTGATAACGTAGTTGTGAAAAAATAGGTTTCAGGATCTTAGTGAACACCCAAGATTTGCACAATAATCCAAAAGGGAGGCAGGTAAACTGAAATAACTGACTGGCCCAACTTATTTATTTATTTATTGGTGTTTAAGGTCACATATTTCTGCACAATGGTTAATCATGACCATGACAGTTTTATGGGTGGAGGAAGTGGAGTACCTGGAGAGAACCAGTGAGCAATGGCGAGCAACTGTCAGCTCCGCAACATACCAACTCCACACAAGCAGAGTTAGCATTGGTTGAAGACAAGATCGACGTGCAGTACGCATTAGTACACAATGCCACCATGCCCCCACATGGGCAATGAGGGTGAATGTGGTTGCCGCAGAGCCTGAAGTACCACATCCAAAGTTTTGTGCTTGAAATGATTGTATGTAATCTCTTTATTGAGTGGCCTTATATTTATGATGAGGCAGAATGAGCCATTTTTCTTGCTCCTGAGGAAAATATTAGACATGACTTGGCCATCCTGCTCATCTGTAGCCTCAATAACCCTTTTATTGAGTAGCTCTTCAACAGAAGAATTAATGAATTGATGTTCTTTCTGATCAAATTTGATAGGTACAGTACGTCGAGAGTGGATTGTAAATAAATCACCTGCAGAGTGGAGTTATCACCCAAGCAATAACTTTCAAATTTTGTACATGTCGACAAAAAACACAAGCAATGTTTCAGACAATGGACCTCCAGGTTTAACCTGGAGGTCCATTGGCTGAAACTTTGCTTGTACTGGTTATGCTTTGCAACAAATTTGCAATTATTGCTTGGGTGGAATCTCCACTCTGCAGGTGATTTAGTGATAATGCACTCTCCACGTACTGAATAGGGATTTTTAGGTTCACTGGAATTCCAGTTTGTGGCCCCAGATTGAGCTGTGGATCCAGGGATCCAGAATGAGTAACTTCCAAGTATTTTAACCCTTTGATACTTTTGTACGTCTTGTGACGTATGAAATCAAGCAGCGTATTGATACTTTTGTACGTCTTATGACGTACGAAATCAAGCAGCGCGTTGATACTTTGTGGTCATTTGTTTTGTTGTTATTTTTCATTTTTTTAAAGTTTTTACCTCAATTCCTATTTTCTCCTGAATAGTGCTCAGTGACAACCGTTGAGCCAAATGTTATCGCAGCTTAAAATACTAATATAATCCTGCTGTCAAGACTTCTTAATTGGTTGATTGATAGAAGCCACTATCAGGACTTTCAAAAAAGGAGGATACCAGATCAAAAGCCAACACTTTCCTTGCTTATATTTCATATTCGGTCCAAACACAAATAATATTTTGTTTATATAAATTTGTTTTATTACAAATTATTGGAGAGTGCTCTCCAATAATTTGTAATAAAACAAGTTTTGAATGACAAATTCAGACCACCAAAAATAATCTAGCCCTCGACCAGTTAATCACTAATGTGAAAAATATCTTGTTATTTGTACTTTGCGACGTTTAACGTCGCATTTTGAAAAACGTTGAAGAAACTGAATTCCCAGTGACGTTTGAACGTCAGGATAATTAAATTCTCAAAGGGTGAAATCAGGGCTAAAATTTCGACTGAGAATCCAAGAATCGATTCGCACAAAGATTCGCGCAATAAAACCGGCGAGAATATATGTAGATATATGTAGATTCTCGCTGCACCTCTACTAGGATTCGCGTGAAAAGAATTAAGTCAACTTAACCCTTTATTTAACACAGCGGCAACAAATTAACCAGCAGAAGGCTAACATTACCTGAAATATCCTGACACTTTGTCAATAAAATCTTACAAATACTCATTGAGCCGGTTCCAACGACAGCCATATTTGTAAGATTTTATTGGTAAATATTGTTCATTTAATTATTTTATCATTTATTTATTATTTATTGTTTAAAAATCATCAAATTTAGTTTTAAAAATTAAAAAGGTATTTTGGGTAAAATTTGGGTAAAACTTGTGTTATCAGTATACAACAGTGGTTCAACCATGGTGGCGTCATGGGATCTCGGGACACTCATAGTAGGTATGGATTCTCGCAACCATTTTCACGAGAATCCAAATGGATTCTCACAAAGTTAGACAAAATATAAGCCCTGGAAATGATGTCTTAAGTTTCCCATCTTGAGTGTTTTCAGAAGTGTCAACTTTGTACTGATGTACCTTAACTCTTTCAGTACGAGAGGCCACTTTTTGGTCCAGGAACACGATGAGTCATAATTTCATTAAGTAGGATGGCTACTAAGTGAACGTGTGTGGCAGAACAATTAATGTTGTCGACGTGCAGCCTGAAGGCTGCACATTGAAATTATTAATTGCTCTACCCCCAAATAATCGATATGGACTCTTCCAATTTCTGCAATTTAACTGCCATGGAAGATACCACCAGTGTTGAAAGGGTTAACAATACTTACCATCAACAGACTGATTGTTCCGTGCCTTTCAGTTTGTTTTGCCAGGGAGCTAGCTGTCTTTGGGAGAAGAGTTGTCTGCCTCTGATGACCCCTCTGCCTCTGCTCCTGCTCTTGTCACTGCCTAAAAAAGACCTTCCATAATTCCCAGAACTGGAAAATGATTCTCACAGAGACCTATTATTTGCAGTTTTGCTGAGCTCAGTAATCTCCTTAATTTTCCTACAAATTTCATCGCCAAAAAGTTGGGATGAAACCTTGTTATCAGCAGAAAAAAGGCCCTTAAAGTTTGGTCTAAAGGCATTTCTTCTGAGCATAGATAACTCAAACTGTGCATTAGTTTTCAGTTGCAAGTTATCCACCGCCAGTTTTTTAATAATTTCAGTGTTAACATTTTTGGATCGAAGTTCCTCGGTAATTTTCAGGGAAGCCAAAATGGAGGATGATAAGATTTTTTGAATTCTCTGTAGATTACAATCCCAAGTTCTCTACTGGGAGTTCCTGATCGGACTCCAAATCTGTCAGTTAACTCTAGGTGGAGCAGTAAGCATTGCATTTTCTGGAATTGGATACCGATCAAGTAATTTTTAAATTTTATCCTTCTCACTCAAATTAGTGGGATTTCGATATGCATATTCAGCCATATTCTCATTAATTTTGGGTCCAGTTTTGATAGAACTGTATTCCACAGTTATCTCAGGGAGGTCAAAATCTGATCCTTCACTGCAAGTGGGAGAGAGTTCAGAGCAGTCAAAGCGGTCATTCATCTCCTGGATGATATCAGCACCCTCTGGTTAAGCCTTAGTGATTTGTATATTATCCAAATCTGCATAATCATGGAAATTATTATTGTCAAAATCAGTGTTATTATTTGCTCACATGGCCTTTTCTCATCACTTGGCATCCGTCGTCATCCGGTGTACGACGTCCGTCGTCCATAAACATTTCACATTTTTATCTTCTCTGTAACCGCTGAGCTGGTGTGAACCAAACTTGGCAGGAATGGTCTATGGGAGGACCTCTACAAACGATCCTCATTTGTTCCTATCGGATGAAGAACATAGCTTCCAGAGGCATTCTTTGATTCTGGTTGGTGGATTTTCAAAAATCTTCTCTGAAACCACCAGGCCAAATGGTTTGAAACTTCATATAAATGATGACTGAGACACCCTCTACCAATGTTCCTCATTTAATGGTGATTTGGTTACAAACATGGTTGCAATTGCGGCTTACAGTTACGATAGAAACCCTATGGGAAATCACATTTTCATCTTTTTCTCTGGAACTACTGAGCCAACGTGAACCAAACCTGGCAGGGATAGTCTATGGAGGGGGGGGGGAAGCTCTACAAATGATCCTTATTTTGTTCCCATGGGTTTGAAAACATATCCGCCAGAGGCATACTTTTATTCTGATTGGTCGATTGTAAAAAATCTTCCTCCTTTGAAATCACAGGACCAAGTGTTTTGATAGTTCACATAAATGATGACTGGGACCCCCTCTACCAACACTCCTCATTTAATGTTGATTGGGTCGTAAACATGGCCGCAACTGCGGCCTATAGTTACTGTAGAACCCCTGTGGGAAATCACATTTTCATCTTCTTCTCTGGAACTACTGAGCCGACGTGAACCAAACCTGGCAGGGATAGTCTGTGCGAGGTCTTCTACAAATGCTCCTCATTTTTGTTACCATGCATCGAAAAATATGGCTGCCAGAAGCATTTTTTGATTCTGATTGGTGGATTTTGAAAAATCTTCTTCTCTGAAACCACATGGGTAAATGATTTGAAACTTTGCACGGTTGATGACTGGGACCCACTCCACCAACGATCCTCATTTAATGTTGATCGTGTTGCAAACATGCTTGGAATTGCAGCTTATAGTTATTATTGAAACGCTATGGGAAATCACATTTTCATCTTCTTCTCTGGAACTACTGAGCCGATGTGAACCAAACTTCGCAGGAATGGTCTATAGAAGGCCCTCTACAAACGATCCTCTTTTTGTTCGCATTGGTTGGAAAATATGGCCACCGGAGACATTCTCTGATCCAGATTGATGTATTTTGCAAAAATCTTCCCCTTCGAAACTACAAAGTAAAATGTTTTGAAACTTCACTTGATTGCAGACTGGGACACCTTCTACCAATGATCCTCGTGTAATGTTGATGTAATGTTGCTAACATGGCCACAATTGCAGCTCATAGTTACCAGGAAAAACCTAGATGGGAAATCACATTTTTAGCTCACCTGAGTGAAGCTCAAGGGGAGCTTTACAAGTCACTTTCCGTCCGTCCGTCCATCCACTCATCATCTGTCCGGCATTAACTTTACATTATCGACTTCTTCTCACAAACTGCTAGACTAAATTCAGCAAAATTTGCTGTGCATGTTCCCTATCATATGTCAATTCAAGTCTGTTCAAATCAAGTTGACCCACCCCTTGGTAGGGCCACGCCCAAAAAGTGAGCCTAAATCTTAACAAATCTTCTTCTCATGAACCAGCAGTAGCAGAGACTTGATATAAGGTGCACAGCTTCCTTTTGAGGTGTAGACTCAGATTTGTTCAAGAGAAGTTCTAGGGGCTATACTTACCATCATTATGGGAGGGGCAAAAATTTTGCCCCGCCCAAAATTTCTATTTTTCAAACCGAGAGGTTGATTTGAACCAAATTTGACATGAGGTTTTATTGGGACATAAGTAGTTAATTTATGCCAAAACAAATTTTCCTGTCGCCCCATGGGAACCGCAGGAGCTAAAAATAGAAAAAAATTCAAATGCACATATCTCCAAAACTACACGGTACTGAGAATTCTTATTTGATGTAAAGCTTCCTTAGGACCAACAGAATGGAATGATCAAAGAGAATTGCTATCGGTTTTATCATGGGGTACTTTTTGGGGACTTTGAAAAAGTGCTGAGTCAGCATGTTTTAACACTGTGAGTAATAGGAAAAACATTTAACACTACTTTTCTCCCAAACCACTGCTCCAAAAGCTTTCAAATTTCACATATAACATCTTTGGAAGATTGTTTCACATGTTTATTGAAATCATATCCCTGGGTTCATATTTGGGCTCTCCATGGGAGAGCCCAAATGTTTAAATTAGTGCAGTATGAGGAATATTCTTTAAATATCTTCTTCAGATCTACCAATAAGAATCTTTTTATATTTGGTATGCAGCATCCTGGAGGGGGGGGGGGGGGGGGGGGGGCTTGGATGGTGAGATTCAAGTTGGGGGGGGGGGGGGATTCAAGTTTGTTCAAGCCACGTCCCTGGGTTCATATTTAGGCTGAAAATTTGGAGTCCCGGTCTGGACTCAGAAATTTTGGACCAAAATCCGGAAATAAGTTTTTTGTCTTTTTATGCGTTTTGGTCAATTTTAAGACAAAAAAATGGGTTTTTTTCACACTGAAAATTTTGGGTCCGGGTGGAACTTGGAACATTTTGGACCAAAATCTGGAAATGAGTTTTTTTGTTAGGTCACCTGAGCGAAACTCAGTGGGAGCTTTACTGATCACATTCTGTCCTTTGTCAGTCGTCATCCGGCTTTAACTTTACATTATCGACTTCTCCTTCAAAACCACAAGCCCAATTTTATTCAAATGTTGGGTAAAATGTTTATTACCTAATGCAAATTCAGATTTGTTCAAATGAAGTTGCCCCTCCTCCTGGGTGGTGCCATGCCCCCAAGGGGCACCAAAATCCTTGAAAATCTTCTTCTCATGAACCAGCAGTAGCCGAGACTTGATATATGGTATGCAGCTTCCTTTTAAGGTGTAGACACAGATTTGTTCAAGAGAAGTTTGATGGGCTATGTTTGGCATCGTTATGGGAGGGGCAAAATTTTTGGCCCCACCCAAAATTTCTATTTTCCGAACCGAGAGGTTGATTTAAACCAAATTTTATGTGAGGGCTTATTGGGTCATAAGTACCTAATTTATGCTGAATTTTTTTTTCCTGTAGCCCTGTGGGAAGAGCAGGTGCTAAAAATCGAAAAAAATTAAAATGCCCATATCTCCAAAACTGCACGGCAATTTTTATTTGGTGTGAAGCTTTCTTAGGACCAACAGAAAGGATTGGTAAAAAAAAATTGCCATTGGTTTTATCATAGGGTATAGTTTCGGGACTTTGAAAAAGTGCTGAGTCAGCACTTTTTAACACTGTAGGCAATGGGAAAAACATTAAAAAATCTTCTTCACCAGATCCAGCAGGAAGAATCTTTTGATATTCGGTATACAACATTGTAGGGTAGATCTAATTCAAGTTTGTTCAAATCGGCCCCCTGGGTTTATATTTGGGCTCAGTATAGGAGCCCGAATTCGAACTTAGTGCATTTCAGGTAAATTTCATAAAAAATCTTCTCCAGATCCAGCAGGCAGAATCTTTTGATATTTGGCATGCAACATTGTGGGGTGGATCTGATTCAAGTTTATTCAAATCGGCCTCCTGGATTCATATTTGGGCTCACTATAGAAGCTTGAATTCGAACTTAGTGCATTTCAGGCAAATTTCTTTAAAAATTTTCTTCTCCAGATCCAGCAGGCAGAATATTTTGATATTTGGTATAGTACATTGTGGGATGGATCTGATTCAAGTTTGTTCAAATCGGCCCCCTGGATTCATATTTGGGCTCACTAGAGAAACCCGAATTTGAACTTGGTGCATTTCAGGCAAATTTCTTAAAAAATCTTCTTCTACAAATCCAGCAGGCAGAATCTTTTGATATTTGGTATGCAACATTGTGGGGTGGATCTGATTCAAGTTTGTTCAAATCGGCCCCCTGGGTTGATATTTGGGCTCAGTATAGGAGCTCAAATTTGAACTTAATGCATTTCAGGCAAATTTCTTTGAAAATCTTCTTCTCAAGATCCAGCAGGCAGAATCTTTTGTTATTGGGTATGCACCATGCTTAGGAGGATGAGATTCAAGTTTGTTCAAGCCAAGTCCCTGGGTTCATATTTGGGCTCACTGTGGTAGCCTGAATTATAACTTAGTTCAAAATGAGGAATTTTCTTTAAAAATCTTCTTCAGATCCAGCAGACGGAATGTTTTGATATTTGGTATGCAGCATCCTTAGGGGAGTGAGATTCAAGTTTGTTCAAGCCATGTCCCTAGGTCCATATTTGGGCTCACTGTGGGAGCCCGAATGATAACTTAGTTCGAAATGAGGAATTTTCTTAAAAAATCTTCTTCTTCAGATCCAGCAGTCGGAATGTTTTGATATGTGGTGTGTAGCATCCTGGGGGTGGGGGGGAGATTCAAGTTTGTTAAAACCAAGTTCCTGGGTCCATATTTGGGCTCCCGTGGGATCCCAAATTATAATTTAGTCAATTTGAGGAATTTTTCTTTAAATGCTGGATACCTAATTAGTTAAGACATTAGCTGTTGTTAACCCTTCAAACTTCTCTCCTCTGAATCAAAGACAAAAAAACTGATAACGGCATCATCCTTCCCATGAGCTACGCTTTCATGGTGAATGATTCCGGCATTCAAATTCAGTGGATCATTAGAATCACCCCTGGTTGGGGAATGTTTTTTAGACATTATTATATTCTAGACTTGAAGTGAATGAAATAGTAAAGTCATGAGGCGTACAACTCGGCAACAAAAGATGAGATTCTGTGTGATGCTGACTTTTATACCCAGCAATCAGCCAACCATGAAATCTCATGATTTTATCACTCTATGCTTCAAATAGAGATCAGGCGTGTAATTAGGACAACATATTGCTGCAGTAATCCAGTAGACTGAGTTTTAAATGAGAAAGAATTTATAATTTTTAAATAAAGTATAGTCATAAACTCATTAACTATGAGTTGGGATAGAGCAAAATCAATGGGAGCATGGTGGCACTGTGTACTAAGGTATACTGTATGTCGATAGTGTACCTGCCTTCAAGCAGTGCTAACCCAGCTTGTGTGGACTAAGTACATTGGGGAGTCTGACAGTAAAACACACAGAAGAAGGACAATCAAGAGTTTTTTTTAACCCTTTACCCAACACAGACGATATCCAAATTTATTATTTTAAATAGAATTTTTTAAATTTTGTCAAAAAATTTCAACGAAACCATATCATGTGACCCCTCATTGGAACGAGCTTGACGAGATCGTTCCAAAGAGGGGTCACACGATATGGTTTTGTTGAAATATTTTGAAAAATCATATTTTTTCAGCTGCCTAATTTGCATATTGCGCATGCAGATGTGGGCAATTCGTTGGGTAAAGGGTTAAAAAATGATGCCAAAAGATGTACATATTTTTATTTTTTTTCATACATGTAAAATGCCATATTTCAATGAAATTTTGCTTTATTTATGTCTTTTCCCCATAATTCAGATATTGTGATTTTTACATTGTTATACGGATATAATGAATATCAGTTACAGTATGGGCACCATGGACTGTTCACTTTCCACAGGTGAGCAATATTTCCATGAACACAATAATATTAGATTCCAAACACTAATTATAGGGATAGTCATCAAAAATTTATTCAACAAAGCACGAGATACGTTTATTTATTGGTGTTTAAGGTCACATACTTATGCACAATTGGTTAATCAAGACCGTGACAGTTTTACGGGTGGAGGAAGCCAGAGTACCCAGAGAGAACCACCAAGCAACGATGAGCAGCTGCCAGCTCCCCAACATCGTAACTCCACACTGCAGCACAGGCAGGGTTAGCTTGGTTGAAGACATGCGCACAATCAACGTGCAGTACACCGTAGTACACGGCGTCATCGTGCCCCCACCAGATACAATCCGTGCTCCATTAATTAAAATTTTTCTGATGATGATTTTTATTACCGCATGCGTAGACATTACCTCCCATGCATGGATTACGACCATTCCATGGTGACTGTACTGTACAACAAACTCATTTTCACTACTGTGGAACCCTGTTAATTGAATAGCCACTTTGCCAGTGAAAATTATTCAATTAACGGGAGTATTCAATTAACAGGTATTGTGTCACTTTCCTGTATTCTAGAGGTAAACTTAGCATTTATTCTATTATATCTTGTTTGACAGAGCTCCATGAGCTCTGTCAAACAAGATATAACAGAGTAAATGCCTGTATTGGATTTTCTGAGGCCAAATAGGTCTATAAACAATGGAAAACTGGAGAGAGTCGGGGTAATTTCTCTACAGGTTACAAGATTTTTTATTCAATTAACAGGAGTTTACTCTATAACCTATATTCAATTAACAGTTCAAATTTGTACTGAAGGTATGGTAAATGGTTTTGTGTTGAGAAATTATATTCAATTAACAGGGATATACAATTAACCCTTTACACCAACGCAGACGATATCAAAATTTATTATTTTAAATATCATTTTTTAATTTTCAAAAAATATATTTCAACAAAACAATATCATGTGACCCCCTCGTTGGAACGAGCTCGACGAGCTCGTTCCAATGAGGGGGTCACATGATATGGTTTTGTTGAAATTTTTTGAAAAATAATATTGTTTCAACTGCTGAATTTGCATATTACGTGGGCAGATGCGGGCGATTCGTTGGGTAAAGGGTTAAGAGATATCCAATTAAGTGGGCTCTACTGTATTTCCATGTTTTACTGTACTCCATTGAAGTAAAGAATGAGACTAGGTCAGTTAACAAGTTTGACCATTATTGGTCACTGAAAGGACAATGTTATAAAGTTGAAAAAAAAAAGTTTGTTCAATGAATTTAGAGTGCAAAATAACTTTCATCTATCATTTGGTTGTAGTTGTTTTTTCTGATATAACCCTTTACATAACCTGATTGCCCCCTGGGGGCACGGTGGCGCTGGGTACTAAGGCATACTGCACGTCGATGGCAAGACAGAAAATAAGTAGACAGTCATCTGCAAAATGAGGTCCCCAGAGGGTGAATTTAGTGATGCTACCCTGCATAGCAGGGTAGCATCACTAAATTTACCCTCTGTGAACCTCAATCTGAATTAGGGTCTCAAAACTAAACAGAAAGAGGCACCCAGAGGATAAATTGGCCTGCTGTATGAGATAGCATCATCAAATTCACCTGCTGGGGACCTTATTTTGCAAATGTCAGACTGCTTATTTTCAGGCCTGGTCGATGGTGCACTTGTCTTCAACCAATGCTAACTCAGCTTGTGTGGAGTTAGTACATTGGAGAGTCTGGCAGTTGCTTGCCATTGGTCAGTGGTTCTCGTGTTTCTCTGTTATTCCGGCTTCCTCCACCCATAAAACTATCTGACACAAGGTGGCCCTGGCTGTCAAAAGTGTTGTTAAATCCCAATAAATAAATAAATAAATACTTACAGCAAGTGCTTTCATACAATGGATATTTGAAACATAAAGGTATTTTTACACAATGAAAATTGTGATTTCCTCAATTGATCAACTTAAAATTAACAATTTTCAAACAAAATATTGGTGTTTGAGTGACCAACAATTTTTCCCACTATCTTCGGCACTGGAAAGGGTGACAAATGGAGAGGATATATTTACATCGAGAGGCATTACTTGTTGAGCAATTTTAGCTAGCTACTTCAAAAAACATTTGTGGAGTGCCTATGTCTGTGATCAGCTTGCTTCACATAAGGTGCATCAGAAATTAATTATTATTATTATTATGTTGTTCGTATTTAGAAAATATATCTGCTGGATACCTATTAGTTAAGACATTAGCTGTTGTTTTTGGTGCTGAAGAGAACTTTTGATCGATTAATAAAAGGACAAATTTAGAAATAACTTTTGTTGTTCAGTCAACAAAATCAATAAATTTTGTCCGAAAAAGTACCACTATCGATCATATATTGCCTGAAATTACTTGAAAGTAATAATAAAAAGTGTGAATTTTACTTTTTTTTTCCAACAGCCTGCTGCAAATGCCAGTTATAATACTTGACCCTTTACCCAACGAATCGCCCGCATCCGCCCGGGTAATATGCAAAAACAGCTGCTGAAAAAATATTATTTCTCGAAAAATTTCAACAAAACCATATCATGTGACCCCTCTTTGGAACGAGCTCGTTGAGCTCGTTCCAAAGAGGGGTCACATGATATGGTTTTGTTGAAATTTAAATTTTAAAAATGATATTTAAAATAATGAATTTTGAAATCGTCTGCGTTGGGTAAAGGGTTAAAGGAACTCACATCACATTTTATCACTTTCAAATCCATTCATTAACCCTTTACCCAACACACTATATCAAAATTTATTTTGAATTATTTTTTTCTTCACATTTTTCACAAAATTTCCATAAAACCATATCATGTGATCCCTCATTGGAACGAGCTTGACAAGCTCGTTCCAGTGAGTGGGTCACATGATATGGTTGTGTTGAAAAATGTTTTCATTGAGCCCATCAAAACATAGCATATGACACATCATTGGAAGAAGCTCATTGAGCTCATCAAAACATAGCATATGACACACTGGAAGATGCTCATTGAGCCAATCAGAATATAGCATATAACACATCATTGGATGAAGCTCATTGAGCTCATTAAAACATAGCATATGACACATTGGAAGAAGTTCATTGAGCCCATCAAAACATAGCATATGACACAGCATTTGAAGAAGCTCATTGAGCCCATCAAAACAGCATATAACACATCATTGGATGAAGCTCATTGAGCTCATCAAAACAGCTTACAACACATCATTTGAAGAAGCTCATTGAGCCCATCCAAATAGCATATGATATCATTCTTAGAAGCTCAGTTGTAATAACTTGTTTAACCCTTTAACCAACGAATCGCCCGCATCCGCCCGCGTAATTTGCAAATTCAGTAGTTGAAAAAAAAAATTTTTTTCAAAAAATTTCAACAAAACCATATCATGTGACCATCGAGCTCATTCCAACGAGGGGTCACATGATATGATTTTGTGGAAATTTTTTGAAAAATTTGAAAAAATGATATTTAAAATAATAAATTTTGATATCGTCTGCGTTGGGTAAAGGGTTAACCCTTTACCAAATGAATTGACTGCATCTTTCCACATAATTTGAGCAGTTGAAGAAACATTATTTTTTCAAACATTTTAACAAAACCATATCATGTGACCGACCCCTCATTGGAACGAGCTCGTTCCAATGGGGGGTGGGGGGGGGGGGAGGGGTGGGGTTGGGTCACATGACATGGTTTAGTTAAATTTTTTGGAAAATGTTTTTCAAAAAATAAATAAAACACGAAATTGAGATATTGTGTGCATTGAATAAAGGGCCAGGCCTGAAAATAAGCAGTCTGACATTTGCAGAATGAGGTCACCAGAGGGGGAATTTGATTATGCTATTCCAAACAGTGAGCCAATTTATCCTCTGGGTATCTCTTTCTGTTTAGTTTTGAGACCCTGATTGAGGTTCACAGAGGGTAAATTTAGTGATGCTACCCTGCTGTGCAGGTGAGCATCACTAAATTCGCCCTCTGGGGACCTCATTTTGCAGATGACGGTCTGCTTATTTTCTGGCTTGTAAAGGGCTAACTAGCATCTTAATTTCAGATTTCATTTTCAGACTCGTAAAAATGCATGTTGTTTTGGTTGAAGCCGTATATGGCTGCCTTGAACTTATGCGATCCTTTGATAAACATATTTTGTGCATACACATTCAGCATTCAGAAAAGACTGTGCACTGAAACAGTATAACTACGTGTTGTTCCAGCTTGAATGCTCCCAGTGATTCAGAAACAAAAACATAAAAGCAATGAGGTCCATAATTTAATTTATTTATATATTTATACCCCCCCCTCCCCACCCTGTCCGTCCATCCGTCCATCCGTCTGTCCGGGCCAACATTGGGGGTTTAGGGGATATTATTATTAGGGGCTACCTCCAAATTAAGGTAGTGTTAGGGTTAGGAGTGGGGTGGGGTTAGGGTTAGGGGTAGCCCCAGAGTAGGGCGTAAGGTTGGGGAGGGTTAGGGTTGGGGTCAGGGGTGGGGTTTTACTTTTAGTAGCCCCTAAACCGAAAAATAGCTCCTAATCCTATTGGTTTGGCTAGGGTGGGGTTGGGTCAGGGGTGGGGTGGGGGTTAGGGGTAGCCCCAGAGTGGGCTTAAGGTTGGGGGTTAGGTCCCGGGGGTGGGTGGGGAGTAGGGTCTGTGGTGGGCTTTTAGGGTTTAGGGTCGGGATGGGTTAGGGTTAGGGTGTGGTTTTTGGGTGGAGGGGTGGGGTTAAGGTTAAATATAAGTTCTAGGGTGGAGGGGGTGGGGTTCTGGGTAAAATAAGGTTTTGGACATACAAAATGTTTTTTTGGTAGCCTATAAACCCGAAATGTTGGAGCGTCCGTCTGTCCATCCTTATAAGCGCAACTCCTCCTACACTGTTTGAAGAATTTTCATGAAACTTTACACAATAGAAGAACTCCATATGAAGATGTGCATGAAGCAATATAGTTCCGTTCTGACATTTCCAAGGGGAGATAATCTAACTTATACATTTTAATGTATCAAAAAGGCTACAACTGAGGCGAGGGGGGTATCACTTTGTGAGCTTGCTCACAGTACCTCTAGTTATTTATTGGGGTTTAACAACACTTTCAACAGCCAGGGTCACCTCATGTTAGACAGTTTTATGGGTTGAGGAAACTGGAGTACCTGGTGAAAACCCACGAGCAGTGACAAGCAACTGTCAGGCTCCCCAACATACTAACTCCACACAAGCAGGGTTAGCATTGGTTGAAGACAAGTGCACCGTCGACGTGCAGTACGCCTTAGTACACAATGCCACAGGGCCCCCACATGGGCAGTGGGGTTGAAGTGTCTTTCCCAAGGACACAACGCAGTTGCCGCAGGTTGGATTCGACCTGAGAACCTCTCAGCTTGCAGTCTGCATCTCTATCTACTGAGCTACTGCCCCCCCACCCCATAATTTAATAATTACACTTTTCTGTTTTTATACCCCAACTTTCATCTGCACTCATGCATCTGTCCATAAGTCTTGTTTTTCCACCATCTGTGTGTCATTTCAGCCATCTGGATCAATATCCCAGCAGAGAGTAGATGGAGTTAAATGAAATTTGGTAAGCGGTAAAGCGGTATGCAACAGTGGGGGTATGCACCAGACCGTGACTCCTCTTTTTTTAGCTCCGCTGACAAAGTCAGCAGAGCTTTTCTTATACTGATTTGTCTGTCGTCTGTCGTCCGTCTGTCTGTCCGTCCATCCGTCGTCAACATTTTATTTGTCCGTGCCATAATTTCTAAACTGCTGAATATTTTTCCACCAAACTTCATAACAATATGTATTATCAATAGACGGTGTGTCATCAATTATTCTGCGGTCTGTAAATCCACAGGGTCAAGGTCACAGGTCACAGGATCAAGAAAATCTTAAGATATTTTTGATATTTGTTTGTCCAAGCCATAATTTCTGAACCGCTGAATATTTTTCGGCTAAAGTTTGTAACAATATTAGTATTAGAAAACATGCCCATGCGATCAGTGGCCCTCAGCGGAGCTCTCTAGGCGTGACAGGCCTCTTGTTTTTTCTCTTTTCAAATATAAAAACATGTTTCAAAAGCTTGCAGTGCTCTGTAAATATGAATGTAAACAAATCTTAACCAAGCATGCACTTGTATTATGCTGTTGCAAGATTCAGATTTTGTATCAGGAGCGCCTAATATATGCTGTATTTGGGTAATTACAGACTCAATACATACTTAGTGTAAAATAAAAAAATGCAATGTTCACTTATTGAAGAACATTGTAAGTGCTCATTTTCTAGTTGTGCTAGGTAAAGGGTTAATCCTCTACCTAACATGGAAAGCAGACGACACTTGTGAAAAAATTCTTGAATAACTAATTTTTTTCATTTTTTGTCTCAAAATCATAGGTTATGACCCCTCAGTGAGGGGTCATAACCTATGTTTTTGAGACAAAAATGAAAAAAATAATGAAAATTAATTGGCGACTTTTGAGAATAGCGCTGGCCTGTTTTGGCTATTATGTTGGGTAAAGGGCTAATTGAACAATATAAAAAATAAGCAGCACATAGAACTGGCTTCATATCTGATCTTTCACACTTTGTGTGTCACTGCTGAAAGTGATCAAGCCTAGAAAAAAGCAGAGTCATCTGCAAAATGAGGTCCCTAAAGGGCGAGTTTGGTGATGCTTCCTTGCATAACAGGGTAGCATCACTTAATTTACCCTCTGTGAACCTCAGTTTGAATCAAGGTCTCAAGCCTAAACAAAAAGTGGTACCCAGAGGATAAATAGACCATTTTAGCATAGCACCATCTTACATCCGGGACTCGATATACTCATTCAAACCGACTTTGTTTATCAACATTGTAACATGTGTAATGAACAGTTGACTGGCATTGAAAGCTTCATCGAGAGAATGAAGGTTGTGTGTTAGAAATCTGTGTATTTTGTGCCATCACATTTCCATATTTATCATTTTTGTGTTACAATCAATCCTTCATGTTCGTTCCGAAGTTCGTCACAACTGTCAACTTCAAGTCAACATCAACATTATTCTTTCAACAAATTACCGAATAATCGAGCCATTTTCATTATTGATGAAAAAGAACAACAGCATTGGAGAAAAGTATTTATAAAGTGGAAACAAACGATATGCATGCGGCAATCAGTATTATATAGCAGACGCGGGTTCAGTTTTTAGTAACAAACCTAATTGGCTTGTTTAGATGGGCATATCAATTTCGGGATGTAAGATGACGCTATTCTAAAATTGTCTATTGGCCCACTGTATGGGATAGCATTGGCAAATTCACCCCTTGAGGTCCTCATTCTGCAGATGAAAGATTTCTTATTTCCAGGCTTGAAGGTGATACAGCAGAACTCATGGATAATTTTTCTCCCATCCAAATGCCAACATGACATTTGGTTTCGAACACTGGTCACATGCCTCGATCTACCTGAAGATGGGTTGGTCATTGACAAAATCTAATCACATTTTATCACACATTCACCATCAGATTACTCATTACAGAAAATATTATTCACAACATGTCTAATATTGGAATGGCGTCAGAAGTCAATGTCGACATGGTAATGGTGTGAGTTGGTTTTGGAAGTGGAGTTGAATTAATCTTTTTTCATTAACTGTCTACCAAATACAAATAGCTGATGACATTTGCAGAAAACATTGTCTGAATAACTAAATATTTTCATTTTTTGTCTTGAAACATGGTTTGTCTCACATGTCTCTGCAGGTTGGAAATGGAAGAAAAATATATTTAACCCTTTACTTAACATGGAAAGCTGACGACACTTGCAAAAAAATTCTTAAATAACTAATTTTTTAAATTTTTGTCTCAAAAACATAGGTTATTACCGTTCGTTGAAACAAGCTTGTTCCCACGAGGGGTCAAAACCTATGTTTTCAGACAAAAAATGAAAAAATAATGAAAATTAACCCTTAAGTCCTCAGATTAATTTTAAAGTATTTATGGCCTTTTTCTGCTTACATAGTTATTGATGACTTGGCAGTGGTTCTACATCACTGCTGGCTGCCTATACAGGCAGCCAGCAGTGATGTAGAACCACTGCCAGGGAAAATTCAGTCTACACACAAGAGTAATAAAAAAGATTACACAAGGGAGCACCTGCTTCAATGCAATATAACAGTGGCGGTTTGGGGCTATATGGGGGCTCAAGGGTTAATTGGCTATTTTTGAGAATAGCGCTCGCTGGTTTTGACCGTTACGTTGGGTAAAGGGTTAAATAGAATATAGTTCAAGATGGAAAGTATGTTGAGGAGCCAAGTGTTGTGTAATATTGTACTGCCTCCGCAATTGTTTCTGTCATTGATGGTTTCATACTTTTCATGGCCCCCCCCCTCCCCCCCCTTCCCCCACACACAAACCCCACTCCCACTCTCTAAACTCTTGGAACATTGGACCTGATCATAAATGGCAGGTGTGAAAGTCCTCTAAAGAAGCCAGCACAGCTTTGGGTTCATCAATTGGCTATACTTGATTGTTATTTGTGTTGAAGCTGTGATATAGCCATAGATGCTGAGTTACATTAACCCGTTATCTAACATGAATAGATTACGACACATGCAAAAACTTTTGAATAACTGGTTATGGCTGTTATGTTAGGTAATAGATTAAAGCCAAATAAATGAATAAATAAATAAATAAATATTCACGATACTTTTCATTACCATCTTAACCCCAGTGTTCCTGCAGAGTTTTGGATCGAAGGAGCGGACTTGAATTTGACTAAAACCACCCCAAATGCTCGAGGAGGCCTTGAAAAAAGCCTTGAATATTCACAGGAGCGGACTTGAATTTGACTAAAACCACCCCAAATGCTCGAGGAGGCCTTGAATATTCACACAATAAAAAGGCTGATGAAGTATGTAATCATAACTATATAGTTTTATATGCCTTAGATTGTGATGGCATAGTCCCAACTAGGACCCTCCAGTCATTACTGATCATTACATAGATTATGAAGGCATAGTCCCAACTAGGACCTTCCAGTCATTACTGATCATTACATAGATTATGAAGGCATAGTCCCAACTAGGACCCTCCAGTCATTACCCCTCATTACATAGATTATGATGGCATAGTCCCAACTAGGACCCTCCAGTCATTACTGATCATTACATAGATTATGATGGCATAGTCCCAACTAGGACCCTCCAGTCATTACTGATCATTACATAGATTATGAAGGCATAGTCCCAACTAGGACCTTCCAGTCATTACCCTCATTACATAGATTATGAAGGCATAGTCACAAATAGGACTCTCCAGTCATTACTGATCATTACATAGATTATGATGGAATAGTCCCAACTAGGACCCTCCAGTCATTACCCCTCATTACATAGATTATGAAGGCATAGTCCCAACTAGGACCCTCCAGTCATTACCCCTCATTACATAGATTATGAAGGCATAGTCCCAACTAGGACCCTCCAGTCATTACTGATCATTACATAGATTATGATGGCATAGTCCCAACTAGGACCCTCCAGTCATTACTGATCATTACATAGATTATGAAGGCATAGTCCCAACTAGGACCCGCCATTCAATACCCCTCATTACATAGATTATGACGGCATAGTCCCAACTAGGACCCTCCAGTCATTATATAGATTATGAAGACATAGTCCCAACTAGGACTCTCCATTCATTACCCCTCATTACATAGATTATGAAGACATAGTCCCAACTAAGACCCTCCATTCATTACCCCTCATTACATAGATTATGAAGGCATAGTCCCAACTAGGACCCTCCATTCAATACCCCTCATTACATAGATTATGAAGGCATAGTCCCGACTAGGACCCTCCATTCAATACCCCTCATTACATAGATTATGAAGACATAGTCCCAACTAAGACCCTCCATTCATTACCCCTCATTACATAGATTATGAAGACATAGTCCCAACTAGGACCCTCCATTCAATACCCCTCATTACATAGATTATGAAGACATAGTCCCAAGTAGGACCCTCCATTCATTACCCCTCATTACATAGATTATGAAGGCATAGTCCCAACTAGGACCCTCCATTCAATACCCCTCATTACATAGATTATGACGACATAGTCCCAACTAGGACCCTCCAGTCATTACATAGATTATGAAGACATAGTCCCAACTAGGACCCTCCAGTCATTACCCCTCATTACATAGATTATGAAGGCCTAGTCCCAACTAGGAACCTCCATTCATTACATAGATTATGAAGGCATAGTCCCAACTAGGACCCTCCATTCATTACATAGATTATGAAGGCCTAGTCCCAACTAGGACCCTCCATTCATTACATAGATTATGAAGGCATAGTTCCAACTAGGACCCTCCATTCATTACATAGATTATGAAGGCCTAGTCCCAACTAGGACCCTGCAGTCATTACCCCTCATTACATAGATTATGAAGGCATAGTCCCAACTAGGACCCTCCATTCATTACCCCTCATTACATAGATTATGAAGGCATAGTCCCAACTAGGACCCTCCATTCATTACCCCTCATTACATAGATTATGAAGGCATAGTCCCAACTAGGACCCTCCATTCAATACCCCTCATTACATAGATTATGATGGCATAGTCCCAACCAGGACCCTCCAGTCATTATATAGATTATGAAGACATAGTCCCAACTAGGACTCTCCATTCATTACCCCTCATTACATAGATTATGAAGACATAGTCCCAACTAGGACCCTCCATTCATTACCCCTCATTACATAGATTATGAAGGCATAGTCCCAACTAGGACCCTCCATTCAATACCCCTCATTACATAGATTATGACGGCATAGTCCCAACTAGGACCCTCCAGTCATTACATAGATTATGAAGACATAGTCCCAACTAGGACCCTCCAGTCATTACCCCTCATTACATAGATTATGAAGGCCTAGTCCCAACTAGGAACCTCCATTCATTACATAGATTATGAAGGCATAGTCCCAACTAGGACACTCCATTCATTACATAGATTATGAAGGCCTAGTCCCAACTAGGACCCTCCATTCATTACATAGATTATGAAGGCATAGTTCCAACTAGGACCTTCCATTCATTACATAGATTATGAAGGCCTAGTCCCAACTAGGACCCTGCAGTCATTACCCCTCATTACATAGATTATGAAGGCATAGTCCCAACTAGGACCCTCCATTCATTACCCCTCATTACATAGATTATGAAGGCATAGTCCCAACTAGGACCCTCCAGTCATTACCCCTCATTACATAGATTATGAAGGCATAGTCCCAACTAGGGCCCTCCATTCAATACCCCTCATTACATAGATTATGACGGCATAGTCCCAACTAGGACCCTCCAGTCATTATATAGATTATGAAGACATAGTCCCAACTAGGACTCTCCATTCATTACCCTCATTACATAGATTATGAAGACATAGTCCCAACTAGGACCCTCCATTCATTACCCCTCATTACATAGATTATGAAGGCATAGTCCCAACTAGGACCCTCCATTCATTACCTCTCATTACATAGATTATGAAGACATAGTCCCAACTAGGACCCTCCATTCATTACCCCTCATTACATAGATTATGAAGGCATAGTCCCAACTAGGACCCTCCAGTCATTACCCCTCATTACATAGATTATGAAGGCATAGACCCAACTAGGACCCTCCATTCAATACCCCTCATTACATAGATTATGAGGGCATAGTCCCAACTAGGACCCTCCAGTCATTATATAGATTATGAAGACATAGTCCCAACTAGGACTCTCCATTCATTACCCCTCATTACATAGATTATGAAGACATAGTCCCAACTAGGACCCTCCATTCATTACCCCTCATTACATAGATTATGAAGGCATAGTCCCAACTAGGACCCTCCATTCAATACCTCTCATTACATAGATTATGAAGACATAGTCCCAACTAGGACCCTCCATTCATTACCCCTCATTACATAGATTATGAAGGCATAGTCCCAACTAGGACCCTCCATTCATTACCCCTCATTACATAGATTATGAAGGCATAGTCCCAACTAGGACCCTCCATTCAATACCCCTCTTTACATAGATTATGAAGGCATAGTCCCAACTAGGACCCTCCATTCAATACCCCTCATTACATAGATTATGAAGGCATAGTCCCAACTAGGACCCTCCATTCAATACCCCTCATTACATAGATTATGAAGACATAGTCCCAACTAAGACCCTCCATTCATTACCCCTCATTACATAGATTATGAAGACATAGTCCCAACTAGGACCCTCCATTCAATACCCCTCATTACATAGATTATGAAGACATAGTCCCAAGTAGGACCCTCCATTCATTACCCCTCATTACATAGATTATGAAGACATAGTCCCAACTAGGACCCTCCACTCATTACCCCTCATTACATAGATTATGAAGACATAGTCCCAACTAGGACCCTCCATTCATTACCCCTCATTACATAGATTATGAAGACATAGTCCCAACTAGGACTCTCCATTCAATACCTCTCATTACATAGATTATGAAGACATAGCCCCAACTAGGACCCTCCATTCATTACCCCTCATTACATAGATTATGAAGGCATAGTCCCAACTAGGACCCTCCATTCATTACCCCTCATTACATAGATTATGAAGGCATAGTCCCAACTAGGACCCTCCATTCAATACCCCTCATTACATTGATTATGAAGGCATAGTCCCAACTAGGACCCTCCATTCCATACCCCTCATTACATAGATTATGAAGACATAGTCCCAACTAAGACCCTCCATTCATTACCCCTCATTACATAGATTATGAAGGCATAGTCCCGACTAGGACCCTCCATTCAATACCCCTCATTACATAGATTATGAAGGCATAGTCCCAACTAAGACCCTCCATTCAATACCCCTCATTACATAGATTATGAAGACATAGTCCCAACTAAGACCCTCCATTCATTACCCCTCATTACATAGATTATGAAGACATAGTCCCAACTAGGACCCTCCATTCAATACCCCTCATTACATAGATTATGAAGACATAGTCCCAAGTAGGACCCTCCATTCATTACCCCTCATTACATTATTATGAAGACATAGTCCCAACTAGGACCCGCCATTCATTATCCCTCATTACATTATTATGAAGGCATAGTCCCAACTAGGACCCATTATTTATTACCCCTCATTACATAGATTATGAAGACATAAACCTTATTAGGGTTTTATATTCATTAACCCAACGCAGACGATATCAACATTATTTTAAATATCATTTTTTAAAATTTTTCAAAAAAATTCAACAAAACCATATCAGGTGACCCCTCATTGGAACGAGCGAGCTCGTTCCAGAGAGGGATCACATGATATGGTTTTGTTGAAATTTTTAGAAAAATAATATTTTTTCAGCTGCTGAATTTGCATATTACACGGGCGAATGTGGTCGATTCATTGGGTAAAGGGTTAGCCCTTCCTCCCACTTACTTTCACTGAGAAAATTGCTATTCAATTAATAGGTTTTCACTGTTTCTGAAAAAGTTCACCATGAACCATCCTTGTTCTTCATTCTGTGCCAGTTGTGACAGGAAGATGGCATATCAAGGGACATAATTCTTGTTAATCATTCACAAAAAGTTCATCCTTACATTCACAGCCAATTTTCTCAGATTATCTTGTCAATAACATTTTTAAATGAAATGAAACATATGAATTTTGTATTTTGTAAGTATTCTTGTGCTGTCTGTTCATTCACAACCCTTCATGGTAATCCATATCCAATTTTCCAGGTTGTATGAAACTGTCAAGAGTTGGTGAGATGTGCAAAATACACTTCTGTTCTCGGGTTGAATTTTATGACTGCTCTGTTACAATTGAATTTAGACCTATTAAAGTTGTTGGGAGGTGTGCAGAATCAATCCTGAAAATGAGATGGGTGCTGGTGCAATCGCTCCTGTCTGCTCCCTCGTTTTATATTTTACGGGAGCTAAAAAATGCACTTGTCGAAAAATATTGTGTGACTTTAATATACTGTGAGAGCATATACATGTGTATTGTTTTTATACATTCAAAGTTTCTGGTGCTTAGTGACAGTTTTCCATCAAAATTTGTGTACAGTAGACCCCCTGTTAATTAAATAGCCATTTTGGCAGTGGAAATTGTTCAGTTGATAGGAGTGTTCAGTTGACAGGAATTTTGTCACTTTGCAGTATTCTAGAAATAAACTTAGCATTTATTCTATTATATCTTGTTTGACAGAGCTCTATGAGCTCTGTCAAACAAGAGATAATAGATTATTATTTATTTAGTGGTGTTTAAGGTCACATTTATGCACAATGGCTAATCATGACCGCGACAGTTTTACAGGTGGAGGAAGCTGGAGTACCTGGAGAGAACCACCGAGCAACGGCGAGCAGCTGTCAGCTCTTCAACATACTAACTCCACACAAGCAGGGTTAACATTGGTTGAAGACAAGTGTACGCCTTAGTGCACAACGCCACCATGGCCCCACGCAGGCAATGGAGATGAAGTGTCTTGCCCAAGGACAGAACGTGGTTGCCACAGGTGGGATTCGAACCGAGGACCTCTCAGCTTGCAGCCTGCACCTCTACCAACTGAGCCACTGCGCTCCCGATAATAGATTAAATGACGGTAATGGGTGTACTGAGGCCAAATAGGTCTATAGACAAAAGAAAACTGGGGAGAGTAAGGGTAATTTCTCGACAGGTTACAATACTTTTTATTCAATTAACAGGAGTTTACTCTATAACCTATATTCAGTTAACAGGTCAGATTTGTACTGGAGATATGGTAAATGGTTTTGTGTTGGGAAATTATATACAAGTAACAGAGTTATTCAGTTAAGAGATATACAATTAAGTGGGCTCCACTGTACTAATATTTTACGGGTGCAATTTACTCCCTTCTTCGATTTCTCGGAAGCTTAAAACTGCACACGTCAATTTTGTTCATTTCCATCACTGCAGAATATTCTTTTATTTTTTAGTTGAATTTTTTTACCATTTAGCATATATATATTCTCTCATTAATTATTATTTCTTTTTAGCTCATCTGACTGCAAGTCAGCGTGAGCTATTGCCATCACTTGGCATCCTTCGTCCATCAACTTTTGGAAACTTTCCCTCTTCTTCACAACCATTAAGCCAAACATATATTGCGCAGACCATCTATGGAGTGTACCCTTTCTGTTTTGTTCAGATGAAACAGCTGCCATCTTTGGGCCCTGGTTAATTATTTATTTATTGGTGGTTAAGGTCACATATCTCTGCACAATGGCTAATCATGACCGCGACAGTTTTACGGGTGGAGGAAGCCGGAGTACCCGGAGAGAACCACCGAGCAACGGCGAGCAACTGTCAGCTCCCCAACATACTAACTCCACACAAGCAGGGTTAGCTTTGGTTGAAGACAGGTGCACCATCGACTTGCAGTACGACTTAGTACACAGCGTCACCGTGCCCCCACGTGGGCAATGGGGGTGAAGTGTCTTGCCCAAGGACACAACACGATTGCAGCAGGTGGGATTCAAACTGAGGACCTCTCGGCTTGCAGCCTGCACCTCTACCTACTGAGCCACCGTGCCCCCGGGCCCTGGTTAATAATGCCCTAAAAGTCTAAAAATCTTTAAAACTCTCTATTGGGTTCAGCCTAATTACCCTTTTTTCATCATTCGTAGAAGTTCTAGGGATCAGTTGCTAAGCCTGTTCAGTTGAAAAAAAAAAACCAAAATTAGGGTAACAAATGAATGAAGGTCATCTAATCTACGTTGTGTTCTCATTGTCACATTTTCTCCGTTATTGACTCGTCCGGTGGACGAGTTAAGAGGGGAGATAATGTGACAATCAGAACATGATATATTAGCCCCTTTGCCAGATAGACTCAGTGACGCGAGTTCATAGTGATCACTTGTCCAGTTCCATCCCAGTACTGTAGTTCGATCAGTTTATGCACAAACACAATAAAACGGTTCAGCATTTTTTTTTAGGGTCTTGCAGTTCGGTTTTCCAGTTTGCTGAAAAAGAACTGAACCGGAAATCCAAAAAACCACCCACCTCCACAACCATGATCTCCATTTAGCTTTGTTTTTTGCCAACTTCTCCAGTGTTCACCACATATATCCTTTCTTCTTCATCTCTCCTTCAAACTGGCCTTTATTGTGTTGCCTGCCCCACGAAGTGGGGAGCAACATATAGGGATTACTTTTGTCGTCTTGCGTCGGCCGCGTCGTCGTCCACGTCATCTGCGTCACACTTTCTCTTATCCGCCACTCCACTTTAACCTATGAATGGATTTTGATAAAACTTTCAGTGATTCTTTATCACATAATGGCATTGTGCACCTCCTATTTTATTTTTTGATACGCTGTATTTTTTCCAGAGTTATGCCCCTTTTCCACTTAGAATTCTGTCTGAAATATTAAAATATAGTGCAGGCGACACACGTCTTCCATGGAAGACTCACATCTAAGTTTATGTATTTATTTATTTATTTGTTTATTTATTTATTGAGGGTTAATGATGCTTTCCACAGACAAGGTCACCTCATGGGAGCCAGGGTCAGCTCGTGATGGACAGTTTTATGGGTGGAGAAAACTGGAGTACCTCGAGAGAACCACCGAGCAATGGCGAGCAACTGTCAGACTCCCAAACATACTAACTCTGCACACAAGCAGGGTTAGCATTGGTTGAACACAGGTTCACCATTGACATGCAGTATGCCTTAGTACACAGCACCACCATGTATCCATGTGGGCAATTAGGATTAAGTGCCTTGCCCAAGGACACAATGCAGTTACCCCTGGTGGGGATCGAACCCCCGACCTTTCGGTTTGAAGTTCAATGCCATAACCCCTGGTCCACCGCACTCCCTAAACAGGCCTTTAGATTTGTTTCATTTTGGCACAGTAGAAAATTCAGACCCACCATAATATGTGCTGGTGGGAGAAAAAAGCACCATTTTTGTGACTTATTCCAAATATTCCTTAACCCTTTACCCAATGCAGACGATTTCAAAATTTATTATTTTAAATATCATTTTTTAAATTTTTTCAAAAAATTTCAACAAAACCATATCATGTGACCCCTCTTAGGAAGGAGCTCAATGATATGGTTTTGTTGAAATTATTCGAAAAATAACAGTTTTTCAACTGCTGAATTTGCATATTATGTTGGGTAAAGGGTTAACATTTAAAGGCCTATTTCTGGCTTTTGTGATCTCATATTATGTGCCCTTAACATGTCATCATTAGGGAGCATGGTGGCTCAGTAGGTAGAGGTGCAGACTGCAAGCCGAGAGGTGGTTCTCTCCGGGTACTCCAGCTTCCTCCACCCTAAACTGTCACTGTCATGATTAGCCTGTCGAGACATTACCCTAAATCTCCCCAGTTTTCCTGTGTTTATAGACCTATTTGGCCTCAGTACATCCAATACAGGCATTTAATTTATTATATCTTGTTTGACAGAGTTTCATGGAGCTCTGTCAAACAAGATGTAATAGAATAAATGCTAAGTTTATTTCTGGAATACAGGAAACTGACACAATCCCTGTTAATTGAATTTTCCTGTTAATTGAATAATTAATTTTCATTGGCAAAGTGGTTATTCATTTAACAGGGTTCCACTGTAATGCATCTTGGAATTCAACCAATTCAGGCTTCAGCTCTGTCAAACAAAATGAATGGTTGAATTCCTGGTTGCATATTGGGGAAAAAATGTGCGGCTTAAAATTTTCTGCTTTCGACATCAGTATGGAGTGGGTTAATAGTAGAGATAACGCAATACTAGAGAAATACTATAAGATTGGTTATCTTTTTATCTTCCACCCTTGTTTCTGTAGCACATGTAACAGTAAAGTATGTGGATTTAATATTTTGCATTGTCAGTGTTAGTGGGTGATCATGTTCATTTTCAAGGAATCAGGTAACTATGTTTATGATGTAAATCTGACACCTTTTGACAAAAAATGTAACTTAATTTATTCACTTTTTTATTTTTTTCTGCCTGAAAGATGCGAGGATGAGCTAATCATGTTTTCAATGCTTCATTTCTATCAAAACAAGGCAGTTAAAAAATAGTCCACCTAAAATTATAAAGGTGTGGTATTACAGGCCTGCTGTTTTCAAAATTTTGCCTAACCCATTTATCATTCACCTGGGCTGAGCTTTGGTAACTTATCGTTCATTCCCCTGCACTTGATTCAGGTAACCCATTAGGTAACCTAAATATATATGTATCACAACTCTGCCAATATATGAACTGTTGTATCATAGCCAAGTTCTTCCTTTGTAACAGGAGGAGAGATAAGTGCGGGAGCCGGGGTTCGAACTGTCGACATCTAGCACACAAAGCGACCGATTTACCACGAGACTAAGAGATCCGGACCAACCAGGCTGGTTGGTAAATGGCCTTTATACCTCGACCGCTACACTACTCTCCCCTTCTTCTGAGATTCACCACATGTGAATCTCACCCAGGTTCCTCCCTCAGAGCGGTCGAAACACCCACAGTGCCACCTACTGCTGAGGATCGGACAAGCCCCCAAATGTAACAGGAGGAGAGATAAGTGCGGGAGCCGGGGTTCGAACCGTCGACCTCTAGCACACAAAGCGACCGATTTACCACGAGACTAAGAGATCCGGACCAACCAGGCTGGTTGGTAAATGGCCTTTATACCTCGACCGCTACACCTCTATTGACAATATTCTGATGAATACAGATGAATCCTTAGGAAAAATAATGAGGCTGTGTTGCAGCAATTCAGGTACAAATTAGCTGCAGTTATAGCTTAATCTTGTCATTGGCTTGCGTACTGCAGAAGAGTATGGCATCCATTATCACTATTTGTGGCAGAGACATGAATTATTGCCATTTCCTGATTTTGTACATATGCTACATCTTAAGATGTTCAACAATTTAAAATGATTTTGAGCATCAATCAGTCATCAGCATAGGTGTTGGCGTCTGCATGAAGTATAGCTGCTCTATTGGCCAACAGAGCAGCTATACTTTCAGGCAGATGCAACACCTGTGCAGCTGATGACTGGTTGATGTTCAGCATCATTCCGCCATTCATTCAAACTAGATCATTCATCTTGATGAATATTTCACTTGACCTGGCGACAATTTGGTGCAACCCATTTTTAGTTCGCATTTCTCACTTAAGGTAACCTCTACACAACCCAAACAGCCGTTCGCCTCAAATCGACAGGCCTGTATGAGGGAAGCTAAAACTGTTACCAGAGATATTTAATGTTATTATCTTGATACAATTTTATTCATGTAATATCAAAAAAGTTAACTTATTAACTTATATGTCAATAGCTGTTTTAACAGGATTTATCTTACAAGAAAGTATTTTCCCCAATGCGAGTAAAAAGGGCTGGACAAATACAAATCTGTAATGAGGGTAGCAACTGCATGTGTGATGATTCAGTTCAGGAAAAGAATTTTTTACTTGCACTCGACTGGCATCAAGTTTTTACACATGTTGAGGGAACTGTTTTTGATACCAGTATTTACATGATAAATAAATCACCAGCTCGATGAAAGACTAGATAATTATTTCTTTAAGGATGTTTTTATATAAGCCTGCCATGTGTGAAACATGAAAAATAAAATAAAGAAACACATTACTGAAACACTACTATAAATGTCAGCGGTTGTAGTACAAGTAGAACAATGAATGAGGATTATGTCAAGCACAATGCAAGAATGCAATACCATGACATCATGATCTTCATTCATAAAAAATCAATTCATAGACGTTGAATTATTGAGAAAACAGACACCATTAACCTTTTACCCAATGCAGACGATATCAAAATTTATTATTTTAAATAGCATTTTTTTAAATTTTTAAAAAAATTTCAACAAAAGCATATTTTGAAAAATTTAATTTTTTCAACTGCTCAGTTTGCATATTACGCGGGTGGATGCGGGCGATTTATTAGGTAAAGGGTTAAAAACTCTATGAGTCCCTTCATTATGCAAACATGTCAAGGAAGGGAGGAATATTGTAACATAAATTGGTTGGTACCACCAAGTGGGCTTATAAGATGGTGCTTTGAAGTCTCAACCTAGTCTCTGCATCAGATATTGACTCACCCTGACAGATTTATCGATATATGCCCAGAGACAAGGTTCCGACTTCGATAAAGCATCTTGAAAACTCACTTGGTGAAAATAACCTATACTTATTCGTGTGATATCTGAAAAGTTAACTGATTAATGTCTATGTCAGTAGTTGTTTTAACATGATGTATACTGATGAAACTAACTTGTTTGATAATTTGGGGCTCAGCCTCAGGTAAGCATAGCCAGGAAGTTTGACATTATAAGTTATTGTGATGAATTGATGGTAACACTTCTCAAACTAGTGTCAAAGTTAACCTCTGATTACCAGTTTTCCTTTTTAGCTCACCTGACTGAAAGTCAGGGTGAGCTTTTCTTATCACTCTTCGTCCGTCGTCCTGCGTGAAGGTGGTGTTTGAGCCTCTTTCTCCTAAACCTCTGACCACATTTTAATTAAATTTCATGTAAGTAGTGGTTATATAGGGGCATTTTGATTTTTATGCAAATTTGGTTTCGGCTTATATTGAGCAGAGGTGTGGGGGAAAAAATGGCCAAATTTTTTGAAAATCTTCTAATGAACCACCAGTAGCAGAGACTTGATTTGTGGTATACAGAGTCCTTTTGAGGTTTAGAATCAAGTTTGTTCAAGAGAAGTTTGTCGGGCATTATTTGCCTTCGTTATGGGAGGGGCAAGAATTTTTGCCAGCCAAACCGAGAGGCAGATTTGAACCAAATTTGATATGAGGGCTTATTGGGTCATAAGTACTTAATTTATGCCCCAATTTTTTTTCCCATCACCCCATCAACGAAGACTGGGACACCTGCCAATGATCCTTGTGTAATGTTGATGTAATATTTCTAAAGTGGCCATAAATGCAGCTCATAGTTACCAGGAAAAGCCTAGATGGGAAATCACATTTTTAGCTCACCTGAGTGAAGCTAATCACTTTCCGTCCGTCCGTCCGTCCGTCCGTCCGTCCGTCCGTCCATCGTCCATCCGTCCGGCATTAACTTTACATTATCGACTTCTCATGAACTGCTGGACCAAATTCAACAAAATCCCTATCATATGTCAATTCAAGTTTGTTCAAATCAAGTTGACCCGCCCCTTGGTAGGGCCACGCCCAAAAAGTGAGCCTAAATCTTAAAAAATCTTCTTCTCATGAACCAGCAGTAGCACAGACTTGATATTAGGTGTGCAGCTTCCTTTTGAGGTGTAGACTCAGATTTCTTCAAGAGAAGTTCTAGGGGATATATTTGCCATCGTTATGGGAGGGGCAAGAATTTTTGCCCCACCCAAAATTTCTATTTCCCAAACCGAGAGGTTGATTTGAACCAAATTTGGCATGAGGTTTTATTGGGACATAAGTAGTTAATTTATGCCAAACAAAATTTTTCGGTCGCCCCATGGGAACCGCAGGAGCTAAAAATAGAAAAAAATTAAAATGCCCATATCTCCAAAACTACACGGCACTGAGAATTCTTATTTGGTGTGAAGCTTCCTTAGGACCAACAGAATGGAATGGTCAAAAAAAATTACTATCGGTTTTATCATAGGCTACTTTTTGGGGACTTTGAAAAAGTGCTGAGTCAGCATTTTTTAACACTGTGGGTAATGGGAAAAACATGTAAGACTACTTTTCTCCCAAACCACTGCTCCAAAAGCTTTCAAATTTCACATATAACATCTTTGGAAGATTGTTTCACATGTTTATTGAAATCAATTCCCTGGGTCCATATTTGGGCTCTCTATTGTAGCCCAAATGTTTAAATTAGTGGAGTATGAGGAATATTCTTTAAAAATCTTCTTCTTCAGATCTACCAATAAGAATCTTTTGATATTTCAGCATCCTTAGGGGGATGAGATTCAAGTTTGTTCAAGCCAAGTCCCTGGGTTCATATTTAGACTGAAAGTTTGGGGCCCCGTTCCGGACCAAAATCCGGAAATTTTTTTTTTTGTTTTTTATGCGTTTCGGTCAATTTTAAGACAAAAAAAAAATTTTTTTTTTTTACACTGAAAATTTTGGGTCTGGGTGGGACTTAGAAAATTTTGGACCAAAATCCAGAAATTAGTTTTTTGGTTTTTTATGCGTTTTAATAAAACAAAAAAAAATTAGGCTGAAAATATTTTGTTTGGGAAAAAAACCTGTTTTTTTTTTTTTTTTGCGTTTATCTCAATTTTGGGACGTAAAAGTGCAGGAACTGAAAATAGAAGAAAAATCCTGTGTATTGTGTGGGCACAGTCGCTTCATCTAGTTGGTATATGCTTTTCTCAGGAGGGACGTATGCAGCTTATTCAAGTCAAGTCCCTGGTTTGATATTTAGACTACCATGTCAGGTGAGCGCCCTCAGGCCCCCTGGGACCTCTTGTTTAACTGCTTGAGTGCTGGAAACCCATATTTGGGCTTTATGCTGAAGTGCAGGTTGAGTAACTCAAATGCTTTGAATTCTGTGGATATCCTTCATATTATCTTTCAAGCTAAATTATTTCATCTGGAAGGATTTGCCTTGTTATATTATAATATTAGCTGCTTCAGGTTTTATTTCAGAAATCACACAAACTCAGGTACTATCGACCGATAGAACATGAAAAGAAACGTTCTAATTATTTTATTATGCTGAACAAAAGTATGTTCATTGTTATAATGTTAAGCGTTAACTGCAGCATGCCATCAGTCTTATAACAACAATGTAGTCGAATCCAAAAACATGACGTCATTTCAAACGAATGATGTCTCTTCGAAAATGACTTGTCACAAGTGCCGTCGCTTTGGGAGTTTCTATATCAACAAATGCCAGGTGTTTACAGCTGTTCATGTTATAATTCATTGTTAATGCTTGTGTGATAAGTGGTATAAATTAATGGAATATAAATTCATGTTTCTCGGACGACGACAGTTGATAGAATTAAGCAGAGTGAAACAATTTATTTTGAACTTGAGGCGGAGGTTCAGTGAGGACGGGGATTACTAAACTTGTGGAAATATAATTGATTGAGGTCATAACTCATATTCAGGATTCACTGAGGTGGTGAACAACACGAACAAGGTGTCGAATTAACCAATCACGGCTGATGTTACAAATGTGAGGCATAATCATTTATGATAGAGTGCCTATTGGCACTCCACCATAAATTACATGTAACATGACAAAGACATGTGAACAATTTTTGATGACTGAAAATAATTCAGTACTCTACCAGTTAAACCTAATACCTAAAGTATCCCAGATAAACTTGACACAGGTAAGCGATAGTTTGAATGGAAACTGCTCATCAATATTTCGTAATTTCTCATTCTTTCGTGGAATTTATGCGGTCTTCCTTAATACCAAAGGATGCTGCACTTGAAATATTAGAATATTTATATTAATTTCTTCATTATCACTGCCTTCTTAAGGGCCTATATAAGTAATGAAATTTTGTTTATTTTGAAAATTCTCATCTCTGATATTCCTTCAATTCAAATTAAATATACACAAAATGTACATCAAAATGAAGGTTGGGATGTATAGAACATGAAACACGTATGTAATCAACTCATAGAGTCGACTGTAGGCACCACTGGTTCCTGGAAGTCTGCTGCCGTATTCACACCAGAACTGATAATTTAATAATATTTCACGAAAACAACTTGTGGCCAAATGTGCTTTACGTATCCAAGAACAAAGCTAGGGGATAACAATTCTTCAAAACACGGCGACAGAGCTGCATTGGGGAAAATTCCAAAGCCTTTGCTTTTGTTTACGTATGAGTATACTTTTGATTTCCGGTCGACGTCATCGGACAGAAAAAGCATGTAAAAACAACGCCATCTAAAATCAAATAATGAAAAAGATCGCCTTCATACAGTATATTGTTATTAGGTAGAGATTGCATAGTTGCCATATTCAATGCAAGGTATCATGATACCTGTTGAAATTTCTTAGAATTACAATTTTGTTTTTTGATGGAAATTCGTGGTAACGAGTGATTTGCGCATGTCTGTCGAGCATGGAAACCATCTTCAATAAAAAATGCAGACAGTGTTGTCCTTTTCCACAATGCAGACCTTTCGCTGTATTCGAAAGTGTTTTGAATGCCTAGCTTTGTTCTTGGATATATGGAGCACATTTGGCCACAAGTTCTGATGAAATATTATTTTATTATCAGTTCTGGTGCGAATAAGGTAGCAGACTTCCAGGAACCAGTGGTGCCTGCTGTCAACTCTATGAGTTGATTACATATGTGTTTCGTGTTCTATACATCCCAACCTTCATTTTGATGTATAATTTGTGTATATATAATCTGAATTTAAGGAATATGAGAGGTGAGAATTTCAAAATAAACAAAATTCCATTACTTATATAGGCCCTTAACTCAACACTTCATTTTCAAGATATTTTTCATCAAATCTAGTCATGGCTGCTGTGAAGCAGCCATGACTAGATTTGATGAAAAATTCATTTAAATTTAACTGAAGAAATCCTTCGTAAATAAACCCCATTCAGTTTACCCTGGGGGGTGGGGGATTTGATTAAATGTGCCCAAGATATACCTATGTAGCAGTCGAGGTACAAAGGCCATTTACCAACCAGCCTGGTTGATCCGGATCTCTTAAGTCTCGTAGTAAATCGGTCGCTTTGTGTGCTAGTGGTCGACGGTTTGAACCCCGGCTCCCACAATTATCTCTCCTCCTGTTACACCTATTTCATTGACAAGAGAACCTGCGTGCTAGGCATGAATATTCATCAGCAACATGCAAGGCATTAAGATAGCAGACACTCACACATTAGTACAAGGATAATGTCCGATATGAATGACTTGGGATATAAATTTGTCCTCTTTGTTAATGCTGATGGTTTGTGAAAGCAATTGTTAAAGGTCTATTGATTCAAACAATTAGCTTTAACTAAAACTTTCTGGACCAGAAGACACAGTGAAGGGTTCCAACTGATCATTGCTTAAATGTATAAATCCCTCTCAGCAGGTATTAAATCTCCGGTTTGACATCATTAATCTGTTGTAATACAGGTAGTAATACATGTCAAGTATTTGTTACCTTTCAGCTTTAAAGATACAAGGGATACTTTAGAACATGGAGTATGTTCAGAAAAGATAAACAATTTTATTTTTATAAGTGGTTTCTGGAGTTTTATGTTGTGAGGAGTTTCCACCTTTGGAATATTTGTTGAGGTATCACAGTACTAAATATTTTCCTAAGGCAATCATTATAATATTCATGCAAAAAAAAATATGATCACATTACTTTAATTTTGGCATTCAAATATCTCTGTCAAGTATAGTCCTTCAGACAACTTTTTCTAACCCCAAAACATGGGGGTCAAGCAACAAATATGAGAGAAAAACCAGTCATAGTGCACATGCCCGGTCACATGCACTTATTTTTCAGGGAATTCCCAACAAAAACACACCAATAGCCAATTGTATTTTTAGGTCCAAAATGTCACCAAATCAGCCTCTTTATTTATCTAGAATATTCAACAATACTGCAAGATGTCAATTTTAAAAAAATTTGTTATTAGGGTTTAATGACACATTAACAGCCAGGATCATATCATGTCGGTGACAGTTTTACGGGTGGAGGAAGCCAGAGTACCCGGAGAGAACCACCAAGCAACGACGAGCAGCTGTCAGCTCTCCAACATCGTAACTCTGAACTCTGCACCGCGGCGCAGGCAGGGTTAGATTGGTTGAAGACATGCATACCATCTACATGGAGTACGCCTTAGTACCCAGCGTCATCATGCCCCCATGTAGGCAATCAGGGTTAAGTGCCTTGCCCAAGGACACAACATGGTAGCACGAAACGGCCGCTGAAATGGTCACCCATTCAACTACAAACGTGCTCGACGTTGCTTAACTTCGGTGATCTGACGAGAACCGGTTACCGCGACGCCACCACACCCCCTCATAGATAATATGAAGCACATTCACAGACTATGAAGCCTTTGCAAGTGTCATCTTATAACCACCCTGTTAGGTAAAGGGTTAAAAAATAAAAAAAATGGAGTACAGTATGTGGAGAGTATTATCACTAAATAACCCGGAGAGTAGAGATTCCACCCAAGCAACAATTGCAAATTTGTTGCTATGCATAACAAGCACAAGCAAAGTTCCAGCCAATGGGCCTCCGGGTTAAACCTGGAGGTCCATTGGCTGAAACATTGCTGGTGTTTTTTGTCCATATATACAGAATTTGAATGTGATGCTTTGGGTGATAACTCCACTCTGTGGGTGATCAAGTCACAATCCACTCTCCACGTACTGTAGCTCCCCTTTAGCTCTGCAGATGGCCAAGCCAGAAAATAAGCAGACTGCCATCAGCAAAATGAGGGCTCCCAGAGGGTGAATTTAGTGATGCTGCCCTGCTCAGCAGGATAGCATCACTAAGTTTACCCTCTGTGAACCTCAATCTGAATCAGGGTCTCAAAACTAAATAGAAAGAGGTACCCAGAGGATAAATTGGCCCACTGTATGGGATAGCATCATCAAATTCACCCTCTGTTGACCTCATTCTGCAGATGTCAGACTGGCTTGCTTCAACCGCTGCTAACTCTGCTTGGAAAGTCTTGACAGTTGCTTGCCATGGCTTGCGGGTTCTCACCAGGTACTCTTGCTTCCTCCACCCATAAAACTTGTCGTCTTCTAGTCGTGGTAGGTATTTATTTATTTATTTATTGGTGTTTAAGGTCACATATTTCTGCACAATGGCCAACCATGACCGTGACAGTTTTACGGGTGGAGGAAGCCAGAGTACCTGGAGAGAACCACCGAACAACGGCGAGCAACTGGCAGCTCCCTAACATACCAACTCCACACAAGCAGGGTTAGCATTGGTTGAAGACAGGTGAACCATCGACGTGCAGTATGCCTTAGTACACAACGTCACCGTGCCCCCAGGTTGGCAATGGAGGTGAAGTGTCTTGCCCAAGGACACAACACGGTTGCCGCAGGTGGGATTCGAACCGAGGACCTCTCGGCTTGCAGCCTGCACCTCTACCAACTGAGCCATTGTGCCCCCAGTCGTGGTAGGTAACTGATTAAAAGGAAAAACAATATAATTGGTGCGACATCCTACTTTTGAGTTACCCTGACCTTCAATTCTGTACTTGTAGAAAACAAAATGAAATGGTTCACACCCCCTGTGTGAACCCTGAGATATGGAACAGTTCTTTCTTACTGTGGTATATATACTGTTAACTGTGGACAGGATTTAGAGTTAGAGGTCCCGAGTTGGATCCCCGTCCGGGACGACCCGCATTGTGTCCTTAGGCTAGGCACTTTATCCCAGTTGCCTACATGGGGGCACGATGACACCGTGTACTAAGGCGTACTGCACGTCGATGGTGCACATATCTTCAACTATTGTAACCCCGCTTGTGCAAAGCTTGAACAGAGTTAGAATGTTGAGGAGCTGACAGTTGCTCGTCGATGCTCGGTGGCTCTCTCTGGGTACTCTGGCTTCCTCCACCCGTACAACGTCACGGTTAGCCATTGTGCATAAGTATGTGACCTTAAACACTAATAAATAAATAATTTAGAGTTAATGCATGTTGATTGACTAAAAAATACTATATGCTCCAATACAGACATGTTAACTCTCCCGAAATGCCCGGGAAAATCCAGAAATTTCAGTGTAGTTCCCGGCCTCCCGGACGGTAATCAGTTTTGAACCAAAAATCCCAGAAAACAACAGTTGAACATTTCTTTCCTGTTGTAACTTATGTAAAACGTTTGGAGTCAAATCACATGCATTTCAAACCCTGATAAAAAACTCCTGAAGCAGTAAAATATGGATTTAATTTAAATTTATTTAAGAAAAGGGGGGTTATTTTATGAAATATATTTCAACTGTGTTCATGTTTATTTCTGTTTTTTTTCTTCGTAATCAGAGATTCGTTATCAATGTGTGAGTGTCAAAGTGAAAATAGGTGACTTACTTTCAGAAAATTGAAAACTCCCCCTTCAGTGCAGTTTTTTGGCAAATAAAATATATAAAAAGAAATTAAATAATATATATTTATTTATTCATAGAATAGCTTTATTCCTCATCTCTTTTCCAAATCAAAACGTAATCAACACCTTGACCTCAACTATTTAACAGTTTAAAAATAGGTTAAAGTCGCTTAGGATGCCGAAAAATTTTGACTGCATATTTATACACAATGGACTTATTTTCTAACACTACATTTATTCCGTTGCGTTGACAACAGAACTGTTAACTGTTGGCTGTCTGTACCCAGAAAATTTTGAATGGAATTATAAGAAAAAATGGTTCAATGATGAAAAGAAAAGTTTTGTACAGGGCACAAGCGTCCACACATGCAAGAAGGATTTTGATAAAGATACTTTCCAAGTTCTAATCTTCTTACAGTAACTGAACATTAGGACATCTTTTCCCGTAAACATTTCCGGACTTGGGAAATTATTAGCTTAGTAGACTTTGATAAAAGCAAACCACAGGTGGTGGTGCTCTGTGGTGGGGGGGGGGGGGGGGGGGATCATGAAGAAGAGGAGGGGGAGGTCAAATCAACAATTTTTTAACATAGCATGAATGCATCAGCATAATTGACAACTAGATCTGAATATAATCTGGTGTTAATTGTGGTCCATGAGCTGAAAATTCACAAGTTTTTCTTTTGTTTTGTCTCATCACGAACTTTTCCCTGAAATCCATCCCATTTCCCTGAAAATCACCCTCAGGTTCCCTGAAAAATTATTCTGGATGTTAACATGTCTGCTCCAATAAGAGTAAAATTCTTGCCCTCTGATTGGATGAGAGCTGGCATAGTTTCTTTTATGTTTATCCAGTTGCAAATGTTACAGTCTGATGTCACCACCGGTTCGTGCAATTCACTTTTATCTCAATTGGACGCTGTTCATTACGAAGGGTAGGAACAATTTTTCTGTCTCTTTTTCCCGGTCGACAGAATATCTCTCCTCAATCCATTTCTCGATGGATTTGTCTTGCTATTTGTGCAGCTTACGCTCGTCTGGCGACTGGCGATTGTATTACCAATCGTATTTCTGCTCACAAGGTGCGTGCATTGTCTACCTCTTGGGGCTTATACTAACTCTGTCATGTTGTCGGATGTTATGCTGGCAGCCTACTGGAGAAATGCTACTTTCTCCACTTATCTGCAACAGTTGCAGGAGCAGGCAGAGGAACTTTGTACTACAGACCCTCTTTCTTCTGCTCAGACTGTTGTCTTCTCAAGCCATTCAGCTTCTTACAAGGTCAGTTCCACCTCTGTGCTGTTACTGTCCATTCAGTCTTTGCGTCGCACAGAACCATACGCCTCATCTCTCATTGTCTTTTACTAATGTTTGTGATGCTACGGTTTGATAGGCCTAGGGACCTCCAGTGCAATTGGGTTATGTGTGGGTTGGTTATGTGGTTCCCTCCATCCTATTGTCTATTCAGCCTGTAGTAAACAATTGTAAGGTAGGTTGATTAGAAATTTAAATTTTATAGTAAATTTCTTTTCTTATTATACCTACCACAATTGTTTACATGGAGGCCCTCCCGTCTTCTATTCGGGTAAGAATCCCTTCTCACCACTGATCCCATAACTCCTATGTTGGCGGACTCAAAAGAATGATTCATTGGTGACTGCCTTGCACACTGGTTCTGGAAGTCTTGGATTTGCACTAAGAGAAGAGCATTCCCAACTGGGTGTGCGCTGATGGCGCTCGACCCAGTTTTGGCTTCTTTTTTTTCTTGGTGCTTTAGCACAACTTTTCTTTCCCAAATCTCTTGGGGAAAGATCAAAATAGAGAGTATATTTTCTGAGTTAGGGTCTTCCACTGTAGTGCAAGTCTGTAGTAAACAATTGTAAGGTAGGTTGATAAGAAATTAACATATTCCCAATTATCACAATTCTTTTCTTATTTCATAATCCTTTCATAAACATTGAACATTATCCTTTTCATCAAACACAACACACAGACAAGTTAAGCTACAGTGTCATTGACACTTTCATTACTAGATGTGGTCTGTGCATTCTACTCGTGACGAGAATGTCTTGGTTGAGTTTGAAAACCAATCCTGCCCCAATTTTTTTTTTTCAATAGTTACACCTCTTGGATTGTTTTTTTTCCTTGATTTTCTGACTTTCATGCAGTGTCTGCAAGATAACTTGAACAAACGTTATCCAGTTTTTGCAAATTTGGTGTGTGACTTGTACTCAAGAATGTTTTGGGGTGAGTTTGAAAACCAGTCTTGTGGGGCGCGGTGGCTCAGTAGGTAGAGGTGCAGGCTGCAAGCCGAGAGGTCCTCGGTTCGAATCTCACCTGCGGCAACCGCGTTGTGTCCTTGGGCAAGACACTTCACCCCGATTGCCTACATGGGGGCACGATGACGCTGTGTACTGAGGCGTACTGCACGTCGATGGTGCGCATGTCTTCAACCAATCTAACCCTGCCTGTGCTGCGGTTCAGAGTTCAGAGTTACGATGTTGGAGAGCTGACAGCTGCTCGTCGTTGCTCGGTGGTTCTCTCCGGGTACTCCGGCTTCCTCCACCCGTAAAACTGTCACGGTCACGATTAGCCATTGTGCATAAGTATGTGACTTTAAACACCAATAAATAAATAAACCAGTCTTGTCTGAGTTGTTTTCAAGAGTTATGCCTCTTAGATTGCCTTCTTGTTTGAATTATCAACTCACAGGCAGTGTCAGCATGATATCTTGAACAAACCTTATCCAATATCCAACTAAATTTGGTCTGTGGGTTCTACTTGTGAATGTCTTGAATGAGTTCAAAAAACAATTCTGTCTGAATTTTTTTCAAGAGTCTTGCCCTTGTTTGAATTTCTGACTTCTGGGTGGTGTCAGCACAATAACTTAACCCTTTACCCAACGTAACGGCCAAAACCGGCCAGCGCTATTCTCAAAAAGCCCCAGTTAATTTTCATTATTTTTTCATTTTTTGTCTCAAAAACATAGGTTATGACCCCTCATTGGAACGAGCTCGTTCCAATGAGGGGTCATAACCTATGTTTTTGAGACAAAAAATGAAAAACATCAGTTGTTCAAGAATTTGTTTTGCAAGTGTCGTCTGCTTTTCGTGTTAGGTAAAGCTTTAGGTTAAGCAAACATCTGATTTTTACCAAATTTGTCCTACATGTAAGTCTCTTGTTTCCTAGTTTCAGCTGCTAGCACAGATTTCCTTTTAGCCACCACAACTGAACCTCAGCAACTCGGATGCAAATATTTTGTTGACTTTGGTATATAGCATCTTGATAATGGTGATTTACATTGTTGTTTAAATCCTGCCCTTAAGATCATATTCAAGGGTGATGGGGACCACGATCATGACTCTATTGAAAAGTGCTAGAAGCCATTCTAGTGGCTTTACACTGTATGCATTAGCTTTAAGTTTGCTTTGCAGAAGAAGAAAACATTTTTATATAAAATTGTTTGGTTACAATTTATTGGAGACTGCCTGTTAGCACCTCCAGTAAATTATAACAAAACAATTATGAACAAAATCTTGTTAAACTTTGGATGTGCTTCTTGATAGCTTAGTATCTTTGAAAAAAATACTGTATTTCAAATCTCCTTTGAAAAGTAATTTAGCACTCAACCAGTTAACCCTTTACCCATCGATTCGCCCGCATCCGCCTGCGTAATATGCAAATTCAGCAGCTGAAAATATATTATTTTTCGAAAGATTTCAACAAAACCATATCATGTGACCCCTCTTTGGAACGAGCTCGTTCCAAAGAGTGGTCACATGATATGGTTTTGTTGAAATGTTTTGAAAAAATTTAAAAAATGATATTTAAAATGATAAATTTTGAAATCGTCTGTGTTGGGTAAAGGGTTAACCCATTACCTATCATGAAAGGCAGACGGCACTTGCAAAGTTATTGAAGAATTATACTGGTATCAGCTTGTCCGTCCATCCATCCATCTGTGGACATAATTTTGTCCCGAGCTTTTCTCAGTTGCTTATGAACCAATTTCTTTGAAAGTTGGTATGGATGTTCACTACCATGGGAACCTGTGCACCTGTGATTATAGTTTCGGTTGGACCTTTTTTGCAAGAGTTGTGCCCCTTTCTGTCTTAGAATACTGTGAACATAATATTTTTTGTCCAGTGTTTTTCTCGGTTCTTTATGAACCTGTGCATCTGCGATTATAGTTTTCGATCAGACTTTTTGGCCAGAGTTATGCCCCTTTCCATCTTAGAATTGTCCGTCCATCTGTTCATGGACATAATTTTTGTCCGGACCTTTTCTGGGTTGTTTATGAACCAATTTCTTTGAAAGTTGGTATGGATGTTCACTACCATATGAACCTGTGCTCCTGCAATTATAGTTTTGATCAGACTTTTTTTGCCAGAGTTATGCCCCTTTCCATCTTAGAATATCATGGATATAATTTTTTTGTCTGGAGCTTTTCTTGATTGCTTATTAACCAATTTCTTTGAAAGTTGGTACGAATGTTCACTACCATGGGCACCTGCGATTATAGTTTCAATGGAACTTTTTTTAGCCAAAGTTATGTCCCTTTTTGTCTTAGAATATAGTGGCAGGGGTAACAAAGGCCCATCTGGGATAGTCACACCTCTATTTTTTTCATTTTTTGCTTCAAAACATAGCTTATGACCCCTCATTAGAATGAGCATTGAGCTTGTTCCATAGAGGGGTCATAAGCTATGTTTTTGAGACAAAAAATGAAGAAATAATAAAATTGAATCTTGAGTCTTGCGAATTGCACTGGCACGTTTTGGGCATTAATGTTGGGTAAAGGGTTAAAAAGTTCTCAGTGTGTTCCAGTTGCCATGAAACATTTTGTGTTTCATGAGGAAAAACCTGAACCATTATATATGGGGGTACACACTCTTATGGGGCTATATACTGTTAAAACTAGAAGTCCTGTTATGAAATGCGCACAAATAGCATGTTGATCTGCGCGTTAATGTACACTTTATGGCCATAGTAAAGCTATCAAATTCTGTACATATGGCCTGTGCACAAGCAATGTTTCAGCCAATGGACCTCCGGGTAACCCGGAGGTCCATTGGCAGAAACATTGCATGTGTTTGCTATGAGTAACCAGGAGAACCTGCCATGATTTGGATGCCATTCGATATGGCAATTGCGCACAATTCCAACGCGCAATTAAGCCTAGATAAGCATACAGTTCGTGACAGGACTTCTAGTTTTCTAGTTTTAACTGTAAGTAAGGAAAAACAATTTACTCTGAAATTCCTTAATCAGATATTCCATGAATTTAAAACAAATACATGTATACACAAATTCTACATCAAAATGAAGTTTGTGGTGTGTAGAACATGACACATGTATGTGTTCGACTCACAGAGCTGTTTGCAGGCATTGTTGGTTTCTGAAAGTCTGCTACCATATTTGTACCAGAACTGATAATAAAGGCGTATTTGATGAGAACAACTCAAAATGAACCAACAGGACTGTGTTGGGAGAAATGCCAAAACTGTCTGCATTCTTTCTTTAAGCCATTCCAACATAATTTGTTATTGTCAAGTGATACTCTGTGGTATTCCCTAATTTTTATGGAATCAGATTTAAGAATTCTAGGCAATTCAAGCAGGTGCAAGCCAGAAAATAATCAGACTGTCATCTGCAAAATGAGGTCCCCAGAGGGTGAATTTAGTGATGATACCCTGCAAAGTAGGGTAGCATCACTAAATTTACCCTCTGTGAACCTCAATCTGAATCAGGGTCTCAAAACTAAACAGAAAGAGGTACCCAGAGGATAAATTGGCCCACTGTATGGGATAGCATCATCAAATTCACCCTATGGGGACCTAATTCTTCAAATGTCAGACTGCTTATTTTCAGGCCTGAGCAGGTGTCACATACCTTGCAAGTAATACACCCACTGTACAGTTTTCCGATGATGACCAGTCTGTAGTGTGAAGGTGATCGGTCTCAAAATGCCATTTTAGAAGGCAATGAATATTGTTGCTTTTTACTTCTGCAGACCTTGTGCTGCAAGTAAATAAGGAACATGGTGATTCTCCCAAAAGAAAGCTGACAGTTTTGCAATTTCTCCCATGAAGCCCAGTACCTGCTTTTTGAAATATTTTCAAATCCTTGCTTTGTTCTTGGATATTTGAAGCATATTTGGCCACCAGTTGTTCTCATAAACTATTATTTTATTTCAGGCAAACAATTCATGGGCAAATGTGCTTCAGATATCCAAGAACAAAGCTAGGGCATCAAAATTCTTCAAAACACAGTGACAAGAGCTGCGTGGTGGTGAATTCCAAAACTCTGCTTTGTTTACATTGTAAATCTAATTTTGATTTCCGGTCAAGGTCATCGGACGGAAAAAGCATTGATATACAATGCCATCTAAAATCACATAATGAGGAAGATTGCCTTAAACAGCATACTTTTGTTATACAGTCACTTCACAGTTGCCATATTCTATGCAAGGTATCATGACACCTGCTGAAATGTCTTAGAATTATGATTTTGTTTTTTGATGGAAATTTGTGTGGCATCGAGTGATTTGCACATGTCCGTCGAACATGGTATCTATCTTCAACATCAGACAGTGTTGTTCTTTTCCCAAATGCAGTCCTATCGCTACCTCCTAAAGTGTTTTGAATGCCTAGCTTTATTGTTGGATATCTGAAGTACATTTGGCCACAGGTTCTCTGGAAATATTGTTTTATTATCAATTCTGATATGAATATGGTAAGACTTCCAGGAACCAGTGGTGACTGCTGTCAAATCTATGAGTTGATTTCATATATTTTCCGTGTTCGATACCTCCCATTCTTTATTTTGATGTTTAATATGTGTATATTCAATTCAAATTTATGGAATATCAGAACTGATAATTTAATAATAATATTCTGGCTAAATGGCTAAATGTGCTTTACATATCCAAGAACAACGCTAGGGTATCAAAATTCTTCAAAACACTAGAGCTGCATGGGGGTAAATTCCAAAACCTTTGCTTTTGTTTAGATATGAATTTACTTTCGATTTCCGGTCGACGTCCTCAGATGGAAAAAGCATTTATATACAACGCCGTCTAAAATCAAATAATGAGAAAGATCTCCTTAATACAGTATACTGTTATTATCTAGAGACTGCACAGTTGCCATATTCAGTGCAAGATATCATGATACCTGTTGAAATTTCTTAGAATTACGATTTTGTTTTTCGATGGAAATTTGTGGTATCGAGTCATTTGCGCATGTCTGTCGAGCTTAGAAACCATTTTCAATCAAAAATGCAGACAGTGTTGTCCTTTTCCAAAATGCAGTCCTATCACTGCAATTGAAAGTGTTTTAAATGCCTAGCTTTGTTATTGAATATCTGAAGCACATTCGGCCATGAGTTGTTCTTGCGAAATATTATTTTATTATCAGTTCTGGTACGAATACGATAGCAGACCTCCAGGAACCAGTGGTGCCTGCTGTCAACTTCTGAGTTGATTACATATGTGTTTTTTATGTTCTATACATCACAACCTTCATTTTGATGTATAATTTGTGTATATTTAATCTGAATTGAAGGAATATCAGAGGTGAGAATTTAAAAATAAACAAAATTTCATTACTTGTATAGGCCTTTAAGGGCCTATATAAGTAATGAAATTTTGTTTATTTTGAAAATTCTCACCTCTCATATTTTGTGTATATTTAATTTGAATTGAAGGAATATCAGAGGTGAGAATTTAAAAATAAACAAAATTTCATTACTTATATACCCCCTTAACACAGAATGATATGAAGTAAAGTTGAGGGGCGGGGGAGATTTTCCCTTGCCATTGACTGCTGAAAAATATTTTGTTTCCCCCCACCCTTAAATTAACCTGATTGTGCTTCAATTCTCTGTGGTCTTACTAATTATGTTCTATCTTTTTCAATTTGGTCTCCAAATTTTTCTCTTTATCCAGTTTGCCTTCTTCATGAAATTCCCATTGTCATTTCACACCCCATTTACCATTAACCATGCATGAAATATCTTTTATGTGTTTTCCTTTTTTACTCCTCCTGTCATGTGACAATGGCTATTGTGGAAGATTACAACATAATCAGTGCATAAAGTGGCTTGTTGTGATCTTGTAGAATTTGAAATTTTGTACATTCATAGCTTGAATTAGAGACTTTTTAACACTTGATAGATGTTGTGGGTTTCTCAATCAGCATTTAGTGGAACTGTGCTTTGGACTTTGCAATAGTTGTGTTTTATGATTTGATGTAGGTCAATTTTGAATTGTCAAAGAACATGGACAGCTCAGGTATTCAAAATCTTAATTATTTTTTCAACACATCTTGACAAATGGAAAAAAAAGACAGACCTATTTTTAGTGTATGTGTTGTGCTTCACTATAATATCAAAGAATTGGAGGTGTCAGTTTGAATATAATCACAGTTGTGAAGTAAGTTGGATGTTCAAATTTAAGGTGCTATATAAATACTGAAATTTTGTATATTTTGAAATTCCCACCTCTGATATTCCTTGAATTCAATTTATACACAAATTATACATCAAAATGAATGCTGGGATGTATAGAACATGAAAAATATACAAAATCAACTCATAGAGTTGACAGCAGGCACCACTGGTTCCTGGAAGACTTCTACTGTATTCGTACCAGAACTGGTAATACAATAATATTTCCTGAGAACCACTTGTACGCAGCTCTATCTCTGCATTTTGAAGAATTTTGATGTACTAACTTTGTTCTTCAATATCTGAAGCACACTTGGCCGCGAGTTGTTCTCGTGAAATATTATGTTAATATCAGTTCTGGTGCGAATACTGTAGGGAGTGCAGTGGTTCGGTTGGTAGAGATGCAGGCTGCAAGCCGAAAGGTACTGGGTTCAAATCCCACCTGCGGGAACAGTTTGGTATCCTTGGGCAAGACATTTCACCTCCATTGCCCAGGTGGGGTCAACATGATGTTGTGTGATAAGGCGTACTGCCCATTGATGATGCACCTGTCTTCAACCAATGCTAACCCTGCTTGTGTGGAGTTGGTATGTTAGGGAACTGACAGTTGCTCGGCGGTTCTCTCCGGGTACTCTGGCTTCCACCACCCACAAAACTGTCATGGTCATGATTAGCCCTTGTACAGAAATATGTGACCTAAAACACCAATAAATATAAATATATATATCCGAATATGGTAGCAGACGTCCAGGAACCATTGGTGACGTCCAGGAACCATTGGTGATGTCCAGGAACCATTGGTGACATCCAGGAACCATTGGTGACATCCAGGAACCATTGATTGCATATGTTTTTCGTTTTCTATACATCACAACCTTCATTTTGGTGTATAATTTGTGTATATTTCAATTTAATTTAAGGAATATCAAAGGTGGCAATTTTCAAGTACACAAATTTCTTTTACTTATACAGCACCTTTAGGGATCATCCAACAAACTTTTTGACATTTTTTTGAAGATTTCAACAATGCTCTACAGTATGTGGAGAGTGTATTATCACTAAATCACCCACAGAGTGGAGATTCCACCCAAGCAATGATTGCAAATTTGTTGCAGAGGATAACTAGCACAAGCGAAGTTTCAGTCAATGGACCTCCGGGTAATACCCGGAGGTCCATTGGCTGAAACATTGCTTGTGTTTTTTTTCTACATGTATGCAATTTGAAAGTTATAGCTTTGGTGACAACTCCACTCTGCGGGTGATTTAGTTACAATCCACTCTCCACGTACTGTAAATGCGAATTAAAGTGGTGAATTGTGACATATTATATACCAAAAAAATTACAAAATTCAAAACTTGAATTTATCCACTTTTTTTGCTTTTGATGACGGAGATATTACCAGCTGCATAAATAACAGACAAGAATAACAAGGATAGATCAGTAATTCTAAGGTCTGAGTTGTAAATAAAAGACTTCACACTCCATACTCGGAGAAAGCATATTCATCATTTCATCACCGACATGTTGAAAACTCAGAAAAAACTGAATGACAGCAAAATATGGATTGTTTTGAGAAGACATGCTTGTTTTGATCACATGATTTTTGGGCCAAGTTGGGAAATGATTTGATTTCCAAAGATATGAAATCTTCAGACACTTCATTGCAAGTTTTTGAATCTGCGGGGCAATGTAATATATAACACATGATACATTGACAGGAAAATATTCAACTGACAATGTAATAATTGCGAGATACAGTCCTTAGCTGCAATGTTGAATCTGGAAACTGTAGAAAGTTGCACAAGTTTCGGCAAGGGATTAATACGCCACTGAGAAAGCATGAAGCTGCCAGGCCACAAAATCATACAAATTACCAAAATGAGATCACAACATCTCAGAAATCTTTACATAAATGAATTTAATAACCTACTTGATTGAGATACTGTTTGGGACTATAATTCACTGTCTATAAAATTAGTATTGGTAAGCAGATCAGTTATCAATGTTCTTAAATCTCATGAGTATGCAACAAGCAAGCCTTTCCAAACAGCAACTGCAGGAGGGAGATAGTTTCAAAACAAATGAAGCATAACAAACCATGATTTCTAACTTAATGCAGCTGATTAATGTGAGTCTTCTGCATGTTGGGCAGGTTATTTTTAGCTCAACTTTAACGTTGTAAAATTTGAGGTTATGTCATGGCTCATCTAGCCGTCCATCATCAATTCAATACGGCCAGGGCTGGAGGCCAAATTTATGAACCGATCTTTACGAAACTTATTGGGTACCTTTGTTATCACAGTGGGACGAGAACGAGTTTTTTGGGGTGCGGTCCGAAATTCAAGATGGCCACCAGCAGCCATTTTGTCCTGAAATTAGTGCAATCAGTTATTTGTACAGAATTTCTGAATGAAAGTTCTGATTTGAATAAATTTTTGTCTGAATGTTTAGTAACATGGAATACATCACATATAATACAGTTTTTTATCTCGAGCAGAAATTATGCAAATTAGATGAACTTTGATTTATTCAGTGCTACTTATACTCAATAAGTACACATGTCAGTACGGCTCTGGCTAGGGGCTGTATTTATAAACCAATCTTCAGGAAACTTCTTGGGTAACTTTGTTGTTACCTTGGGACGAGAACAAGTGTTTTTGGGTGCGGTCTGAAATTCAAGATGGCTGCCACGGCCATTTTATACCGAAATTAGGTGCAATCAGTTTTTTGTACAGAGCTTCTATATGAAGGTTCTGATTTAAATAAATTTTTGTATGAATGTTCAGTACCATGGAACATGGAATACATCACATATAATACAGGGTTTTTTCTTGTGCATAAATTATGCAAATTAGATGAACTTTGATTTATTCAGTTCTACTTATACACAGTAGGGGGCGCTGTGGCATTGTAACAGGTTCTCATCAGATCAATGAAGTTAAGCAACGTTGAGCTCGGTTAGTCCTTGGATGGGTGACTGTATGAATGATCGATTCGGACTCCCGCGTTGTGTCCTTGGGTAAGGCACTAGAGATGGGCGGTATTGGAATTTTGAGTTCGGTATCGGTTTCGGTATTTTTGTGTGGGCATACCGCGGTATCGGTTCGGTATTCGGTATGTGACTTCAGATTCACTGATAGTACCAAGGGGGAATCCATGTCCGAAAAAATACAGAATAAGTTGTTCTTGTATCATTCTATCACAGTGCTACACATGCCATTGTTGATGGGCTCAACATTGTCAATCTTTTGTCAACACAGATCATATCTACAGTAATTTGGTGACTTGTTCTAAATACGCCTTAACTTTTCAAGCTCACTTAAGGCGTCTGTAATCATAGAATGTGTGTCCTGAAGATGTCATCTTTAGGTGGGCCTGATGACAGTAGTAAAATGATCTGGTCAGTGATTTCTAGCCAAGTCTTGGCTGCCTGTTAAGGCAGCCAAGACTTGGCTAGAAATCACTGCTAAGCAACTGGACATGTACAGGTCGTAGACTATTGATAATTTAGTACAACTGCCCTGGTCCTTAAGGCTTAACAAAACTGAAAAATAAAATCAGTCACTTCTGTCATGAAAATGAACACTTCAACTGCTATCAATCCTCACCAAGGCCTTATAAATAGTGAATGCACAGGGAAAATTGAAAATACCGTTGGTTTCGGTATTCAAAGATTGGGTCGGTTCGGTTTTTCGGTGTCCCCATGATATCGGTATCGGTTCGGTTTTTCGGTATATTGCCCATCTCTATAAGGCACTTAACCCCAATTATCCACATGGAATATACTAAGGCATACTGCATGTCGATGGTGCGCATGTCTTCAATCAGTCTAGCCCTGTCTGTGCTGCAGTGTGGTGTTACGATGTTACCAAGCTGGCAGCTGCTTGTCGTTGCTCGTGGTTCTCTCTGGGTACTCCGGCTTCCTCCACCCATAAAACTGTCACTGACACAATGTGACCTTGGCTGTTAAAATGTTGTTAAACCTCAATAAATAAATAAATAATACACAGTACACATGTCAATACGACATGAGCTAGAGGCTGTATTTATGAACCGATCTTCATGAAACTGGTACACTTTGTGTTATCATCTGCCTGTGTAATATGCAAATTCAGCAGCTGAAAAATATTTTTCGAAAAATTTCAACAAAACCATACCATGTGACCCCACTTTGGAACGAGCTCGTTCCAAAGAGGGGGTCACATTATATGGTTTTGTTGAAACGTTTTGAAAAAATTTAAAAAATGATATTTAAAATAATAAATTTTGAAATCATCTGCGTTGGGTAAAGGGTTAAATGAGGACATTGAGTAGTTTTCCCTTGTTTGGTGTATCAATCTCATCCTTTTTTTTCACCAAGTTGACACAAATCTCATGCAAAATGGCACAGAATTGTGGGGGATATAATTACTGCAGACTGACAAAAGCCATATTGGACATTCTTCATTTTATATTGATGCACTCTCTCATGACTCCATACTTGTTCTTGTGACTGTGGGGATTTTACCCTTCATGAACTTCATAACACAAACAAGAGAAAAATGGCAGCCCTTGTGAAATTTAGACACCCTAAATTACAATTTGTCTTATTGTCTGTTCCTTGCAAGAATAAAAAAAAAGATTTCTCTGAGTATGTACTGGAAGGATTGCAGAATATCACTGTTCAGTAAATTTAAGGTATTTTATTGTAAAAAATCTGGTCTCTTGCTTGAAGCCATAGCAGAATCTCATACAGTGCTTTCTACCACATGTTAACAGTTCCATTGCAAATATTAATTTCCACGTGCTGTATGTTTCATTCCAAAAAAACTGATATATAATTTATTGGGGTTATTCCTTTCTGGCCTTTTTTTTGGACTTGGGAGAAAATTACCTGAAATTTCACCAAAGGTTGGACGTCCCCTTAACTAACTTTAATCATATTTCAGGAACTTTCCTCCAAAGTCCAAAAATTGCCTGAAAGAAATAACCCCAGAAAAATTATATCTGAAAATGTTTGGAATTGAACATAGAACAAGTAGAAACTGAAATTTGCCATGGAAATTCTGTCAGGTGGATGGGAGCACAGCCTAAAAGTCTGCTATGGCATAAGTAAGAGTCCAAAATTTTAACCATAAAATACCTTAAGGTGCTATAGTACCTGTTAAAACTAGATGTCCTGTCAAGAACTGTGCGCTTATCCAGGCTTAATTGTGCATATGAATTGTGCACAATTGCCATATTGAATGGCATCCAAAGCATGGCAGGTTATCTTGGTAACTCATAGCAAACACAGGCAGTGTTTCTGCCAATGGACATCCAGGTTACCATTGCTTGTGCAGAGGCCATACAGTACGTGGAGAGTGTATTATCACTAAATCACCTGCAGAGTGGAGATTCCACCCAAGCAATAATTGCAAATTTGTTGCAGAGGATAACTAGCACAAGCAAAGTTTCAGTCAATGGACCTCCGGGTTAGACCCAGAGGTCCATTGGCTGAAACATTGCTTGTGTTTTTTGTCGATATGTACACAATTTGAAAGTTATAGCTTGGGTGACAACTCCACTCTGTGGGTGATTTAGTTACAATCCACTCTCCACGAACTGTATGTATAGAATTTGATAGCCTCACTATGGTCATAGCGTGTTGATTAACGCACAGATCGACATGCTATTTGTGCGCATTTCATGGCAGGACTTCTGGTTTTAACTGTAGTAAGGGAAATTTGTTTTCTTTGAAATTCCCACTTCTGATATTCCATAAATGTATATTAATAATATACACAATTTATACATCAAAATGAAGGTTGTGAAGTATAGAACACGACAAAAAAAATATATGCAATCAACTCACAGAGTTGACAGCAGGCACCAAGGCACCAATGGTTCCTGGAAGTCTTCTACCATATTCATACCATATTCATACCAGAACTGATAACAAAATAATATTTCCGGAGAACCACACGTGGCCAAATATGCTTTAAATATATATCAAGAACAAAACTAGGAAATTACTTCCCATCAAAACCTTTCCATATGAATGTCCTGCATTATAACTCCAGCATTGATTGTTGGATTTTGATGTCCTTTGGAATGGTGACAGATCAGCATGGAGGAAAGGATATACATTTATTACATGCCTGTTCTATGAATTCCCCAGCAACACTAAACCATGCAGAAAATGAAAATCTCTCCCGCTCATATGTGCGGAACGGATATTGTTGATGGACTATTTTTAAATAGAAGTGAAATTTCTTTGGAATTTTCTACAAAACGTGTGCCGCAATTACAATTTGAATCCCTAGCAATAGCTGAAAATCGTTCCCTGAGCTCCAATGTGTTCTATTTGCCAGTAGGCACATAGAACACATTGGAACCTAGGGTCTGAAATAGTAACATGGGTTCCCTTTGCAAATTTGGTTGGCAATAAAATCAGTGGCGTAGATAGCTTTTCGTTGGTGGAGGGGCAAGCCCAAAATTTTCCAACAGACAGAAAATTTTCCGACAGTGTAAGAACAACAAAAACCCAAACAAACAAAGAATCTGTTGTTTACTGCAAATGTACTGAAAATTGGTCTTTTTTACCCCAAATTTACCCAAAATGGCATGTTTGTATCCCCAAAGCCCGCATTTTAATGTTATTAGGCATAAATTCGCCTAAAAATGGTCCCAAAAAATTTCTGACAAAACTTGTATCTAGGCCACTGAATAAAATGTGTTCTTTGTGTTGATAGTTGTCATTGAATTGCTGAGTGTCCTTCTAATAATTGTTTTTACAAATGTGATGGCATGTAATAAACACAGAATGACACACATGTGTGAATGGGTTAATCAATATGGCACTTGTGCCATCACAGAAGGATAAAACTTGAGGCCTGTGGCCTCTCGTTCTATCCTTCCACGCTGGCACTCATGCCATATCGATCAGTACAAATGTTCTGCATTGTAACTCAAGCATTGATTGTTGGATTTTGATGTCCTTGTCCATTGGTATGATGAGATTCGAGCACAGGAGAAAGAGTATTCACATACTGAGGGTTTTGTCCATGCATACGTACCAGAGATATACACAGAATGACACACGCATGTGAAAGGGTTAATCGACATGGCACGAGTGCCAGCACGGAATGATAAAACAAGAGGCCACAGGCTTTGAGTTTTATCCTTCTGCGATGGCACAAGTGCCATATCGATTAACCCATCCGCGATGGCACAAGTGCCGTATCGATAAACACATTCGATTAACACACCTGTGGCATTCTGTGTTTATTACATGCCTTCATGTCTATAAAAATTATTAGAAGGACACTCAGCAATTCATTTGACAAGTTCCAACAAAAAGAACACACTTTATCACCAACCAAATTTGTGAGGGGAACCCATGTTTCTCTTTTGTCCCCTGAGTTCCAATGTGTTCTATGTGCTTAGTGGCACATAGAACACACTGGAACTTGGGGGACGATTTTCAGCTATTGCTAGCTATTCAAATTGTAATTGCATTGCACTATTTGTTGAAAATTCCAGTGAAATTTTGCTTCTATTTAAAAATAGTCTATCAACAATTTTCATTCCGCACATATGTGCAGAACAGATTTTTATTTTCTGCATGGTTTAGTGTTGCTGTAGATGGGAATTTCATAGAACAGGCATGCAATAAATGGAAATAATTGCATGTCGAAAACTTTTCATATGAAAGTGCTGCATTACATCATTGATTGTTAGATTTTGATGTCCTTTGGTATGGTAACAGACCAGCATATTTTTTATTCGATTCATCCATATTTATGTACAAGAGTTATGGTCCTTGTTACTCTTAGAAAACTTTCCTTACAAAAGTTATGCATTATAACTCAAGCATTGACTATCAGATTTTGATGTCTTTGTCCTTTGGTATGGTGAGAGACCAGCACAGGAGAAAGAATATTCACATATTGTGGGTTTTGTCCATGCATAACCAGAGTTATGACCCTTATTACACATAAGAAAACTTTCCATATGACGTATTGCATTTTAACTCAGTCATTGTTTGGAGAATTTTGATGTTCTTTGGAAGGGGCATCAGAAGGAATATCAGACCCTGAGACAGTGTGGTCGAAAGCACCCTCATAATGCAGAACAAATCATTCGATAAACAAGGCAGTGAGATGGGGGTGAGCCTGAGAGAGGGTGTCCCTCTCTCATAGGTGGGTGAAAAATATCCACATATTGCAGGTTTAGTTCATGCATACAGTTAAAACTAGAAGTCCTGTCATGAAATGGTTTAGTTCATGCATACAGTTAAAACTAGAAGTCCTGTCATGAAATGCGCACAAATAGCACGTCGATCTGCGCGTTAATCAACGCATTATGACCATAGTATGGCTATCACATTCTGTACATATGGTCTGTGCACAAGCAAAATTTCAGCCAATGAACCTCCGGGTAACCCGGAGGTCCATTGGCAGAAACATTGCCTGTGTTCACTATGAGTGACCAGGAGAACCTGCCATGCTTTGGATGTCATTCGATATGGCAATTGTGCGCAATTCATACGCGCAATTAAGCCTAGATAAGCGCACAGTTCGGGACAGGACTTCTAGTTTTAACTGTATGTATCAGAGGTATGGCCTTTGTTACTCTTAGAAAACTTTCTGTACAAAGATTTTGCATTATGGCTGAAGCATTGGTTGTAAAATTTGTAGGTTTTTTATTATAGTGAGAGACCATTATGGGGAAAACAATATCCACATGTGGTAGGTTTTGTTCACACATATGTACTACAGTTTTGTCCCTTAATACTTAAAAAAAAACTGGCCCTATAAATGTTGTGCATTTATTTACTTGTGTTTAGGGTCACATATTTCTTCACAATGGCTAATCATGACCGCGGCAGTTTTACGGGTGGAGGAAGCCGGAGTACCCGGAGAGAACCACCGAGCAATGGTGAGCAACTGTCAGCTCCCCAACATACTAACTCCACACAAGCAGGGTTAGCATTGGTTGAAGACAGGTGCACCATCGATGTGCAGTACGCCTTATTACACAACTCCACCATGCCTCCACGTGGGCAATGGGGGTGAAGTGTCTTGCCCATGGACACAACGCGGTTGTCGAAGGTGGGATTCAAACCAAGGACCTCTCGACTTGCAGGCCGCACCTCTACCTACTGAGCCACCGGCCCCCTATGTTTTGCATTAAAAATTGAGCATTGGTCGTTGGTTTTTGATGTCTTTTGAAATAGTGATAGACCAGAATGAGGGTGGGGGGGGGGGATAAGGATATTGTTATGGCACTCTATTATAATATCAGAATTGATATGTCCTTAGTTAACCCTTAAGCCCCCATATAGCCCCAAACCGCCACTTTTATTTTGCATTGAAGCAGGTGGTCCCTTGTGTAATCTTTTTTATTACTCTTGTGTGTAGACTGAATTTTCCCTGGCAGTGGTTCTACATCACTGCTGGCTGCCTGTATAGGCAGCCAGCAGTGATGTAGAACCACTGCCAAGTCATCAATAACTATGTAAACAGAAAAAGGCCATAAATACTTTAAAATTAATCTGAGGACTTAAGGGTTAACAATTATACACAATTAATATTTTTTAAAAAATTTTTTTTATTTGGAACTAGAAAAAAACCATGGAGCTCTCAAACAAGATATAATAGAATAAATGCTATATTTCTCTCTAGAATACAGGAAATTAACCCAACCCCTGTTAATTGAATACTCCTGCTAATTGAATAATTTTCATTGACAAAGTGTCTATTCAATTAACAGCATTCCACTGTATTTGTCTAAAGCATATCTTGCATACTGTTTGTTGCAAACCTGTCAAAGTTGATTTATTCCAACTTCTTGGGATGGCTTGTATCGCATATCAAAATTAGGTGCAGTTGATAATTCTTTGATGGTTGACTGCACTTGTGAGTACATCTTTCTCAAGTATATAAGTCCTGACAGGCTAATGGCAAGAGACACTAAACTGATGTAGATAGGGATGGTGGGTTGGTGGAGTGGGGGGGGGGGGGGGGGGGTGGAGTCATACGTAAATTATATGTAGGTCAACTGAACCCTTTACCTTACATAACTATCATAACCAGTTTGCACATTTACAAAAACTTTCATTCAAATTTTGTTATTTTTTCAATTTTTTGCCCCCAGTGCATAGCTTATTGATACCTCATTGAATGAGCGCATTCCAGTGAGGAGTTATAAGCACTGTTTTGGAGGTAAACCCATTTTTAGCTGCGGCTAGCAGCTCAATAAGTGGCAGTGTCGGTCTGTCTATTGGTCTGTCTGTGACCAATGAGTTTCAAAACTCAATAACTTTTGAAATACTTGATGGAATGACTTTATATTTGGCATGTAAGTGTATCTTATTGATGTCTAGCCACTGTTCAATGCATGTGTTGTTCCAAATATTTTTCTTGGAGTTATGGCCCTTGATGAACTTAGAATTTTGTGAGATTGCACCACCCGTCGATGTCGCGATTTTTTTTTCAAAACTTTAACAAAAAATTATTTTGCAAGTGGTGTCTGTTTTATTCATGTTCAGGAAAGGGCCAATACTTGCTTCATAGTTGGCTGCACATAAAATCTCTGACAAGCTTAACTTATTGTATGTGCAAAGTATATGCAGATGATCCCTATGGGAGCCCAGGGCGTGAAGTAGTGCTTGTTTACTGTGGTAAACAAGATCTGTTTTACTGGTAAAATAGGACCTAGTAACCGATGCGTGAGGTGAAAGTCCTCTAAAATTGGCAACATGGGTATAAACGATTGGCTAAACTTGACTCTTTATATCCATGTTGCGGTAACGATTAGCCATTGTGCGGAAATATGTGACCTTAAACACCAATAAATTAATATGCAGATGCTGTCTACCAAGCCTGAATATAAGCAACCTGTCATTTGCAAAATGGGGTCCTCAGAGGGTGAATTTGCTGATGCTCTCCCATACTGTGGGCCAATTTATCCTCTAGGTACATCTTTCTGTTTTGGCTTGAGACCTTGATTCAGACTGAGGTTCACAGAAGGTAAATTTTGTGATGCTACCCTGCTGTGCAGGGTAACATCACCAAATTCACCCTCTGGGGACCTCATTTTGCAGATGACAGTCTGCTTATTTTCAGGCTTGCTATCTACTGATCCAGTCAACTCTTGACTATTCTGCAATTTTTTTTTAATTTTATGTAAGGCAAGTAATCAAGTAACCCAATTATTTTCCAACTTATTATTATTAAAAAAATTTTGGGGAGCATATTGTCACTATTTTGTCCATCTGTCCACCCATCTGTCCATCCATCTGTCCAAAACAAATGGTTTCCGGATGATGACTCCAGTTTGCTTTGATGGATGAATTTATTTTTTTACAACTTTACTGGAAGCGTGGTGGCTGAGTGGTAGACTGTTGGACTTCTATGCTAGAGGTCATGAGTTTGATCCCCACCTGGGACAACCTGTGTTGTGTCCATGGGCAAGGCACTTTATCCCGGTTGCCTACATGGGGGCATGATGACGCTTTGTACTAAGGCGTACTGCACTTCGATGGTGCACATGTCTTCAGCTGCTGTAACCTTGCTTGAGCGGAGCCTGCTTGTCGATGCTCGGTGGTTCTCTCCCCGTCCAGGACAACCTGTGTTGTGTCCTTAGGCAAGACACTTTATTCCGGTTGCCTACATGGGGGAATGATGACGCTGTGTACTAAGGTGTACTGCATGTTGATGGTGCACATGTCTTCATCTGCTTTAACCCTGCTTGAGCGGAGCCTGCTCGTCTATGCTCAGTGGTTCTCTCTTACACAAAAATAATAAGATATGTTACCTTCATATCGACCTGATAGGGAGCGCGGTGGCTCAGTTGGTAGAGGTGCAGGCTGCAAGCCGAGAGGTCCTCGGTTCGAATCCCACCTGCGGCAAGCGTGTTGTGTCCTTGGGCAAGACACTTCATCTCCATTGCCCTCATGGGGGCACGGTGGCGTTGTGTACTAAGGCATACTGCACGTCGATGGTGCACTTGTCTTCAACCAATGCTAACCCTGCTTGTGTGGAGTTGGTATGTTGGGGAGCTGACAGTTGCTTGCCGTTGCTCGGTGGTTCTCTCTGGGTACTCTGACTTCCTCCACCCATAAAACTGTCACAGTCATGATTAGCCATTGTACATAAGTATGTGACCTTAAACACCAATAAATAATAATAATAATTACAACATTACTGCCTACCTTGAAATGTAGGTCAAGATCGATTTTAACCATTATGGCATTTCCCGCACCCGAGTTATGACCTTTGAAAAGACACAAAATGGTAAAATCAATGGTTTCTGGATGATAACTCCAGTTTGCTTTGATGTATGACCATTTATTATTTTGCAACATTGCAGGTCAAGTTCTATTTTCATTGTTATGGCATTTCCCATGCCAGAGTTATGCCTCTTGAACAGCTGCAAAATGATAAAATTAATGGTTTCTGGATGTCAACTCCAGTTTGCTTTGATGTATGGCCTTAACCATTTTTCTTTTACTTCACATGTGTTCTGTCCGATATATTTGTCTGTTTGCATTTTCAGGGAGCATACAGGGCTTAAATTACTCCTGAACCGAGGCGATAAACACCATGCCCAAAATATAAAAATGTGCCCAAATTTCAGGACTTGCTGGAACACATCTATCCAAAAACCCATTCAGATTTAAATTTTTTTGCTTTCAGTAGTGATGAAAGCTATATAGAAAAATAACACTCTTTGATTCCAAATGAAAGAGCAGAGTCACAAAAATACTGGAGTTAGGCCACACAAAGTAGCTCTTCTGTTTCTCAGGCCATTATTTATGAAATTGCATGCGGGCTAGCGGTTTTTTATTTTATTTTTTATTTCAGTAATTTCTTCTTTGCCATCAAAAGTTCATGTTCTTGGCCTCATAATCTACAGAATAGCATGGGTGGTGGTGTATTTCATCTCTTGAGTGCAAGTAGGCTTTGCAATGTTAAAGCATTGCAAAGCCTTCTTGCTCTCAAGGGACAAATTCATCAATTTTTTTTAACTTGGGTAAAATATCAGACATAAACCATTTAGTTTTTAGTTTTTTAAGGTTAAATTGGTTATAAAAAGAGAGCATGTGGCAGCCAAAAGGACCATGCGGGAGGGCCTGAGAAACATTTTTTATTTTTTTTAGGCCTTACCAGACTAAGCATACTTCATCTCTGTAAGACTCCTTACCACCTCAGGCTTACCTGAGCTAACTTATCCCAGGAAGGCCTGAGGTGGTAAGGAGTCTTACAGAGATTGAAATATACTACTACTGGTATAAATAAATCCATCAGTGACAAGGAGACCTCCATTTGGATTTATATTTCTTGAGATATTTAGTATTGCTTCCTCCAGTTAAGTGGATGGATACAAAATACTGACAAAATAAACACGTAGACCCAAATAAAGAATGTGTGGGGTGGAATTTGATTGACGGCATTTAACCCTTTCATGACTCGTCAATGCGCGCCGTGCCAGTGGTAAACTGACACTCCAAACCCGTCGGCGCATTGTGCGCCGATGGCATACAGTTAAAACTAGGAAGTCCTGTCATGAAATGCACACAAATAGCAAGTTGATCTGCACGTTAATGTAAGTGTTATGACCCTAGTAAAGCTATCAAATTCTGTACATATGGCCTGTGCACAAGCAATGCTTCAGCCATTGGACCTTCGGGTAACCCGGAGGTCCATTGGCAGAAACATTGCATGTGTTTGCTATGAGTAACCATGAGAACCTGCCGTGCTTTGGATGCCATTCGATATGGCAACTGCGCGCAATTCCAACGCGCAATTAAGCCTAGATAAGCGCACTATTCGTGACAGGACTTCTAGTTTTAACTGTAGTAATGCATCTACTCTCACCTCAGTCCACGTGTGCTATCTCTATCAGTCCACAGAAGTAATTTCATGCCCAAATGAATTTAGAGTTGTTTCCCTTTAGTTGATTGGCTACAGTTTTAGCGCATGTTGCACCTCACAGTAATTCCACGGACAAAGATGACAATTGATAGCAACGTGGAAAAAGGATTCTGCGGTACAGTCTGGCTCAAATCAAGCTGACACATATGACACTACTATGAGTGCTGGACGTTCAGATGATGTTGCCAGTAATAATACAGATGACGGAGTGGAATAGGACTGGCCTGTGGGAGGGGACGCGGCAGAAAAAGAAGTGCTGGTCAGGGACATGGCAGAATACAAGGGAGCTGGCGTGGTTGTGGAATTGGTCCAATTTTTCAATGGGAAAAATGCACAGATTTTGTTCCACTAGACAACCCATGTTCTGAAGCTGGGAAGATAAATCTTGACTTACCTGTCAATCCAAATGAATGGAACATTTTATACCTTTATCTAATGGACAAGATGATCCTGAAATTAACCCCAATATCCCAAGTCTGGGGGGTCGGTTTGGCTGAGTCGCGAAAGGGTTAATAAAGATGCATGTTCGAGTTGGAACTCAGGACATAAGTATAGCCATTTTCAGATAGCACTCAAGTCCAGAGAAGTAAAGAAATGATATGACTGGGTGTCAAATTCTTTCCTACTGTCGACTCAGTGGTTCTGCAATGTGCCCAAATTAGACCAGTCTAAAAGTCTGGGAGCATCCGTTGGGTGTGCCAACTTTTTACTTGTTTTTGAAGGATATTATCTGAATTATTAGTGTCCAACCGATTACCAAAAATGGTCGCTGACCGATTACCGGTTATTTGAGCCCACAATCGGCTGATTCTGATGCCGATTCCGATTGTAATACCGTGCACTACAAGACAAGTCAAGGCTCGAAAGAACTACATTAAACTGAACATTTTTCAAAGTGTTAAACTTCGTTGACTGGGGTCCCAGTAAAATTACCAGTCACGCACGTTTACCGCCCAAGTGCGCTCGACTGGTAATTTTACTGCGACCTTTGCCAATGGAGTGCATCCTTCACTTTTACGGTATGAACTGGCGATTGCTGCAAGTGTGCTCAGTTGTAAGCTTTACATGTCGTTCAACACGTATATCCCGTAAAGGGCGTCTAGAGAGATTAAGAATACACATTGTGGTTGTTTCTCAACTTTATTGAATGGTATCATCGACATCATTTTACATTAACAATTGAACAATTGCAGAAGATAATAAAATGCGATTTATAAAAATCACAAATTGCTTGGCAACAATCGGTTGAAACGATGTTCCAGAAGCCATTGCCATTGTCATCCAATTGCCCATAATCGGCCGATTGTGGTGGCCGGTTCCGATCATCGGTTGAACACTAATTGTTGTTCTTGTTAAGGGCAATAACTTGGAAGTGAAAGAGTCATTGATCTATTGATATCATGTAAATGAGTCACAGTTGAATAGCACAAAGTATTTGCCTACATGTATTCATAGTACTTTCCTATATAAGTAAAATTGCAAGTCTTAAATAATAAGATAACAGGCATAAGTAGAATTTAATTGTTCACTTGATGTCTTGCTAATAAAATATTCAAGTGGTAAAGAAAGGGCTGATACTGACAGATTGAAACCCACTATTTTCTGCGGTGAAAGAAGCATTGATACAGAAATGAATAGCTATCATTACTTGTTATTTGAATTAAGAAGAGAACTGTCTTGTGGTTATCATACGGTACTTAATGTGGTTAACCAACCGTTGTTTTTCTCAGAAATTAATATCAAGTGCATTTTTCTAGTACGCATTACCTACATGTCCTGTATGTCCTTGGTATAGGACTAATAGGAGGGATAACCTAACTAATATTTTCCAGTAATAATTTGCAAATGACAAAGTTTGGGGGGTAAATAGGAATCACCCTGTCCGTCCATCTGTCCGTCCATTCGTCTGTCCATCTGTCCATCCTTATAAGCGCAACTCCTAAACTGTTTGAAAAATTTTCATGAAACTTTAGGCAATGGAAGAACTCCATATGAAGATGTGCATGAAGCAATATAATTCCGTTCTGACAGATGCGGGGGGTATCACTTTGTGAGTTTGCTCACAGTACCTCTAGTTTTTTTTTATTTTAGTTTTGTTTGCTATTGTAGACAAGTTCTCAGTAATAAATCTTGTGATTCAGGCCCCACAAAGTAGATTTGTTTCTCCAGCCATTTTATGTGAAATTGCATGTGGGCGGGCATTTTTTTATTTTATTTTTGCAATTATTTCTTTGCCATCAAAAGTTCATGTTCTTGGTTTGTTTCATGTTTTAGGTCTCATAATCTACAGAATAGCATGGATTGTGGTGTATTTCGTCCCTTGAGTGCAAGAAATCTTTGCAGTGCTAAAGCATTGCAAAGCCTTGTTGAACTCGAGGGACAAATTTATCAATTTGTTCAACTTGGGTAAAATATCAGACATAAACATTTTAATTTTTTTTTAAAGTTTGCATTGATTCTAAAAAGAGAACATGCCGACAACAAAATGACCATGCTGGAGTGCCTGAGAAACTGATTTTCAACTTTTGTTACTATTCTGGAAAATTTTCAGCTGCAGTGTTCAAGCCAGAAAAAAAGCAGACTGTCATCTGTAAAATGAGGTCCCCAGAGGGTGAACTTAGTGATGCTACCCTGCATTGCAGGGTAGCATCACTACATTTCCCTCTGTGAACCTCAATCTAAATCAGGGTCTCAAAACTAAACAGAGAAAGGTACCCAGAGGATAAATTGGTCCACTGTATGGGATAGCATCATCAAATTCACCCTCTGGGGATCTCATACTTCCAATGTCAGACTGCTTATTTTCAGGCCTGGCAGTGTAAAAATTATGTTTGTGTTAGCTCCGCTATGGGAACTAATGGAGGTGAAGCAACACCTGTTTACTGTTGTAAACAAGCTCTGTTTTACTTGTAAAATAGGACCCAGTCACCATGCAATTCCTCTAAAATGGGCAACATGAGTGTAAACAATTGACAAAATTTGACTTTATCTCCTTGTTGTGGACACAATTAGCCATTGTGTAGAATAGGGGTGCGGTGGCCCAGTAGGTAGAGGTCCAGGCTGCAAGCCGAGAGGTCCTCGGTTTGAACCCCACATGCGGTGACCACATTGTGCCCTTGGGCAAGACACTTCAGCCCCATTGCCCACATGGGGGCATGACGTACTGCACGTTGATGGTACAGTTGTCTTCAACCAATGCTAACCCTCCTTGTGTGGAGTTAGTTAGGGAGCTGAGAGTTGCTTGGTGGTTTTCTCCGGGTACTCCGACTTCCTCCCCCCCCCCCCCCCCCCCCCCCCCCCCCCCCCCCCCGTAAAACTGTTGTGGTCATGATTAGCCATTGTGCAGAAATAGGTGACCTTAAATTCCAGTTCATAAATAAATAGATAATGGTGTAGAAATATATGGCTTTAAAACACCAATAAATAAATAAATAAATAAATTTGTGTTGGCTTCCAATAATTTTGGTCTGTATGTTTCAGAAATCTTTTCATGTTTCTTTTACTTTCAAACTATATGTTACTCTTGCTTTTGGATGTACAGTACAAGTCAAAATAAGTTGCAGGATAACCACTATAAACTATGTATCTTTCTCTTCCAAAGCTGATAAGACCAGAAGCTGGCATCATTTTCTGGAAAGCTCTCACTGATTGCTTTTTAGAAAATGATGTCAGATTCTGATCTTATCAGTGCAGGAGCAGCAGTATACTTAGTTTATTGCATTTATGCTACAGCTTATTTTGTCTTGTACTGTAATCAATCATCTTTGCAGTTAAATTTTCATGTGGGATTTATCTCTCTTTGACTTCATAGAACACTGCATGCTTTTATGTACCCCAGAAAAAGCTTGAACATAGCTGTAAGTAGCCTGGCGACGTAACCAATCACAATTCAACAATTTTCTTTGCAGTGAGTATGACATTTTCTTTTTCACTGGTATGATAAGAACTGACAACCATCACCTGGGTTGGAAGATTTCTGAAATGGGTAGTGCAGGCATAACAATTGCCTAAACTTGTTATACTTGCTGTCATGATGTAGCTGCCTCCATTGGAACCCCAGGAAGTGAAGCAGTCCTTAATTGTTTACTGTGGTAAGCAAGCTCTGTTTTACTTGTAAAATGGAACCCTGTCACCAATACTTGGGGTGCACAGTACGTGGAGAGTGTATTATCACTAAATCGCCCACAGAGTGGAGGTTCTACCCGAGGAATAATTGCAAATTTGTTTCAAAGCATAACCAGCACCAGCAAAGTTTCAGCCAATGGACCTCCGGGTTAAACCCGGAGGTCCATTGGCTGAAACCTTGCTTGTGTTTTTTGTCGATATGTACAAAATTTGAAAGTTATAGCTTGGGTGATAAATCCACTTCGCGGGTGATTTAGTTGCAATCCACTCTCCACGTACTGTAAGTCCTCTAAAATGGGCTGCTTGGGTATAAAGGATTTACTAAACTTGACTTTTTCTCCATGTTGTGGTCACAATTAGCCATTGTACAGAAATATGTGACCTTAAACATCAGTAAATAAATATGTAATGCAGCCATGATATTTTACAAATTGAGCAGTTGAAAAAAACTTTTTTGCAAAAATTCAGGAAACAAAAACATTTCATGTGACATCCTCATTAGCTCTTTACCTAACGTAGTTGATATCAAAATTTATTATACCCCCCGCAAACAAAGTTGGGGAGGGGGGGGGGGGTATATAGGAATCGCCCTGTCCGTCCGTCTCTATGCATCTGTCTGTATGTCCATCTGACCATCCTTATAAGCGTAACTCCTAAGCCGTTTGAAGAATTTTCATGAAACTTTACACAATGGAAGAACTCCATATGAAGATGTGCATGAAGCATTATAATTTCGTTCTGACATTTCCAAGGGGAGATAATCTTATACCATCTGTCCATCCTTGTAAGCGCAACTCCTCCTAAACCGTTTGAAGAATTTTCATGAAACTTTACACAATGGAAGAACTCCATATGAAGATGTGCATGAAGCAGTATAATTCCGTTCTGACATTTCCAAGGGGAGATAATCTAACTTATACATTTCTGGCACGGGGGGTATCACTTTGTGAGGTTGATCACAGTACCTCTAGTTATTTTAAATATCATTTTTTAAATTTTTAAAAAAAAATTCAACAAAACCATATCATGTGACCCCTCTTTGGAACGAGCTCGTTCCAAAGAGGAGTCACATGACATGGTTTTGTTGAAATTGTTCGAAAAATAATATTTTTTCAGATGCTGAATTTGCATATTACGCGGGCGGATTCGTTGGGTAAAGGGTTAAAACCAATTCAGTAGGATTGCTCCTCGTGAGAGGTCACATGATATAGTTTTGTTGAAATTTTCAAAAAAATTTGAAGAAAAAAAAGGATTAACCCTTTACCCAACAAACTGACGACATCCAAACATGTAATATACAAATTCAAAAGTTGAAAAAAAACAAATTTCAACAAAACCATATCACGTGAGCCCTTCACTGGTTTTGTTTGGGATTTTTCATTAAAATTTTAAAAATAATATTTAAAATAATAAATATTGATATCTTGTACATTGGGTAAAGGTTAAGATAATAAATTTCGTTATCAGGGTTAACCCTTTGAACACTGGTGGTATCTTCCATGCCAGTTAACCCTTTACCTAACCTGAAAAGCAGATGACACTTGCAAAAATAATTCTTGAATAACTAATTTTTTTCATTTTTTGTCTCAAAAACATAGGTTATGACCCCTCGTTGGAACGAGCTCAGCGAGCTCATTCCAACAAGGGATCATAACCTATGTTTTTGAGACAAAAATGAAAAAAATAATGAAAATTAATTGGCGATTTTTGAGAATCGCTCTGGCCGGTTTTGGCCGTTAGGTTAGGTAAAAGGTTAAATGGCAGAAATTGGAAGAGTCCATATCCATTATTTGGGGATAGAGCAATTAATATTTTCAAAGTGCAGCCTTCAGGCTGCACGTTGAAAATATTAATTGTTCTCCACACACATTCACCAGCCATCCTACTTAATGAAATTATGACGTATTGTGTGCTCCTGGACCGGAAAAGCGACCTCTCGTATTGACAGAGTTAAGTACTATTAAATAAATTTCAGCGGATGGTTTTGTTGATGAAAACTATATGCTATAAATAAGGATATTCTGTAATTATCATATACCAGAGCACACACTTTTGCTTTTCTCAAATAATGATTAATTGCTCTCGGTCATCAAAAGCCATAAATATGATTGACTGCTCGAAAGTTTTTATTTATAGTTCATGTTGACTTAAATATTTGAAAATATAAGGTATAAATATTTGAAAATATAAGTTATCATCTAATTAGGAAAGTTAACGATACGTATGAGTCGTTACTATTTATATTAATACTAACGGGTCATCATGTCTTTCATTATAAAATAAGGATTTATGCAAACTATATTTATGTGGTGTTTCTTATGAAAAGGATTTAGTTTTCAAGTACCTCAGTTACCTGTGTGGATATTCTTTTCACACTACCCGATAGCAGTTTTCATTGAAAGGATTTCTTTTGATGTTTATTGTTGGCATAAAAAGATTTAAATTTAATCTATTCATGATGTATAATTGAGTAATATATAGCTACTACCAAGATCTGTCTATATTCCACAATTCTTTAATTTAAGAGGACACCGTTTTCTATTTTAATGTTGATTCAAGGAATTTTCAGTTTTTAAACTTTAATGTGTGCTTATGGGATACTTTCAGTTATTTCACTACCATCTGTTTGGGTGTGGACATGGAGCTATTTTTGTAATACTTCAGTTATTGTGAATATGGATATATTACTTAGTAGGATAAAAGTGATCTGTAAAATGTGCTGTCCTTTTCGTATTGTGTGCACAAGTATTAACTGCCTCCCCATAACTTAAATTAATCATTGTACCTACCTAGTGGTGTTTGCTCAGATTTTGGAGTCTTGTAAATTTGAATTTTTTGGTTTCTTCCCAAAATAAGCTTAATTATTTCCGATTGAGACAAAATACTCCATTTTGATGGGCTGAGAGGTACGGTGGTACTTGAAATCCACAGCAGCGTTTTTTTTTACACTGTGGTTAACCACAGTATAAAAACAAGAATACACAATAGCAGGTTATGTGGGTAAAAAAAAGTACCAATTTTTAATTTATACCTTCTGCTCGGTTATTTTAGAACAAAAATAAAAATACAGGAAATTTAATATTTTCGTTCAATAAAATATTACAGATATGAATGTCAATGGAACTGGCTCTTTGAGCCAGTTCCAATGACATCCGTATTTATCTGGATGTATTAAGAAACTTACAAAGTACAAATTTTTTGTCAGTTTTTGCCCACAAGGTAGGTTAAAGTATTAAGTACACAAAAATTCTTGGAAATAAATCTGTTATCCTTGTGTTTTCCAGGGTGTATGGGAGTTTACACCGGTCTGGGAACTCACACACCCTTCGGCTTCGCCTCAGGGTGTATGAGTTTCCAAACCGGTGTAAATTCCCATACACTCTGGAAAACACAAGGATAACTGATATTCTTACTCTGCTGAATATTTCTTATAACTTTTTATGACAAGCTTTCTTGTAAAATAGGACCCACTAACCAATGCTTGGTGTTGATGTCTTCTAAATTGGGCAACATGGGAAAATGATTGACTGGATTTTACTTTATATTCATGTTGTGGTCACAATTGGCCATCGTGCAGAAATATGTGACCTTAAATACCAATAAATAAATAAAGATGGCTTCTACCCATTTAGGGTGTCCAAGCAGCACATATTTACACAGCATCTCTCATCTGGGGCGATCCTCTAAAATGGGCAGCATTTGTATAAATGATTGGCTTGACTTTACTTTTTATCGATCTTGCGATCACAATTAGCCGTTGTGCAGAAATATGTGACCTTAAACATCAGTAAATAAATAAATATAAAGTTGAATTTTTTTCATTCTTTCAAAAATAAGTTTTAACTCTCAATCTGCCAAGTATTTGCTATTTTTTGTCACTTTTTAGTCGACTTGTGACGAAGTCAAACTCGACTTATAGTTTGATGAATGGCGGGTGGGTGGGCGTAAACAATTGGTTTCCGGATGATAACTTGATAATTGTTCAACCCATGTTCATGAAACTTCATAGGTAGGTTGGTATCAGTGAGAGGAAGAACCCTATCTATTAATTTTGGACTTGCTTGGTCAAAGGTCAAGGTCACAGTGACCTTGAACATAGTAAATTGTAAACAATTGGTTTCTGGATGATAACTTGACTACGGTTCAACCCACATTCATGGAACTTCATATGTAGATTGGCCTTCGTGAGAGGAAGAACCCTATTTATTTTGGACTCACTAGGTCAAGGTCACAGTGACCCTGAACATAGTAAATCAAAACAATTGGTTTCCGGATGATAACTTGATAATGTTTCGACCCGTGTTCATGAAACTTCATAGTTAGGTTGGCATCAACGAGAGGAAGAACCCTATTTATTTTGGACTCACTAGGTAAAAGGCCAAGGTCACAGTGACCTTGAACATAATAAATCATAAACAATTGGTTTCCAGATGATAATTTGACAATGGTTCCACCTATGTTCATGAAACTTCATATGTAGATCGGCATTGGTGCAAGAAAGAGCCCTATTTATTTCGGAATCACTAGGTCAAAGGTCAAGGTCACAGTGACCCTTCACATAGTAAATTGTAAACAAATGGTTTCCGGATGATAAGTTGATAATGATTAAACCCACTTTTGTGCAGTCACAACTGGACATTGGATCAGTGATCCTATCGGCATTTTTTTTTTTATAAAATCTAGTCATGGCTGATGTGAAGCAGCCATGACTAGATTTGATAATAAAATACAGGAAAATTCACCTCAAAATATCTTTAGGCAAAAGGTTGATTTACTTACACAAAAGAAAATGATGTTAAAAATATCAAAATTATACCAATTCAAGTGACAAGAGACTTGCTGTCCTTGGTGAGAATAATTTGCCGGTAGCATGCAAAGAGTTAATGGTCACTTGTGAGTGCAGTGGAGTCCAGTTAATTGGATATCTTTCAAAAGAATAACCCTGTTAATTGTAAATAACTTACAAACATCAAACCATGTCTTCAGCACTAATTTGCCCTGTAAATTGCATATAGGTTACAGATTAACCCTTTACCCAACATAGAGAATATCAAAATTATTTTAATTATTATTTTTTTTTAATTTTTCAAAAAAATTCAACAAAACCATATCATGTGACCCCCTCATTGGAACAAGTTCGATGAGCTCGTTCCATTGAAGGGTCACATGATATGGTTTTGTTGCGGCCTGATGCAGGCAATTTGTTAGGTAAAGGATTAACTCCTGTTAATTGAATATAAGGGGAGCACGGTGGCTCAGTTGGTAGAGGTGCAGGCTGCAAGCCGAGAGTTCCTCGGTTCGAATCCCACCTGCGGCAACCACGTTGTGTCCTTAGGCAAGACACTTCATCTCCATTGCCTGCGCGGTGGCACGATGACGCTGTGTACTAAGGCGTACTGCACGTCGAAGGTACGCATGTCTTCAACCAATCTAACCCTGCCTGTGCTGCAGTGCGGAGTTAAAATGTTGGGGAGCTGACAGCTGCTCGTCGTTGCTCGGTGGTTCTCTCCGGGTACTCCGGCTTCCTCCACCCGTAAAACTGTCACAGTCATGATTAGCCATTGTGCATAAATATGTGACCTTAAATGTCAATGAATAAATAAAAAAATAAATTGAATATAAAATCTTGTGATCTGTTGATGAATTACTCAGACAGCCACTGAATTCTGTGCATTTATAAGCATTTGTTATAGCTTGTTTGACAGAGCTCAGTGAGAGCTCTGTCAAACAAGATATATAATAAATGCTCAGTTATAACTAGAAGATAAGAAATTGACCCAATTCCTGTTAATTGTATACTCCTGTTAATGAAATATTATTCTCTGGTAATATGGCTATTCAATTAACAGGGCTTCACTGTACAAATTTTAAATTTGATTCAGTACACTTCAGATTCAAAGGCAATTTGTTTGAAGAGAAAGTAAAATGTTTCAAGTTAAGAAGGAACAGATAATTGTATTATTGGTAAAGCTGAAGAATTGAGGACTTTTCCATTTACGTAAAAACAACGCATTTTTCTCACCTTTTTTCTACATTTTCCTATTACTAGTCATGTTTGACCGAAAGATATTCACTTTTACTGGTAATTATAACCGCCCAACAAATGTTTTTTACCTGTGCGAATTGTGACATTCGAAATCATCTTTCCTCCATGTTTTTTTGTGTTTTTTAACGACTGCTCTGTGCATTGGTTATTTTTGAATGACGTCACGGGGGTGAAAATCATTGCAAAAAAGCGGGTACGCTTGTTTGTTCTGTTCCCGACATGGTCTAGGGTCAGTATAGTAAGGGCTAGGGTTAGCTTAGCGTTAAGCTAACCCTAACCCTCACTATACTGACCCTAGACCTACAATCGCCAGCCAAAGAGAAAACAAAAGTTATGTACTTGCCTCATTTATCCTATTTAAATACTTACTGAACTCTCCCAGTTTCAATACAATGAGTACAACCTGATGAGGAGAAGAAACAGATCTCTCTTTGGAACAACTCAACGAAACATGCACTTCAAAATGGCGAGAATGCAGAAGAATCTCTGGCACCGTAATTAGAGATAATTTTGACTAAATTATCTCTAATCTTAGTCAAAAGTGAATATCTTTCAGTCATTTTATTAGCTCAACTTTGACGAAGTCAAATTTGAGCTATTGTCATGGCCCGTCGTCCGTCCATCCGTCTGTCCGTCCGTCTGTCTGTCCGTCTGTCCGTACGTCAACAATTGGCTATGGCTCGGGCTAGAGGTCATATTTATGAACCGATCTTTACGAAACTTCTTGTGTACCTTTGTTATGACCCTGGGACGGGAACGAGTCTTTTTAGGTGTGGTCCGAAATTCAAGATGGCTGCCAGCGGCCATTTTGTACCGATGATGCAAAAATCAGTTTTTTGTACAGAACTTCTGTATGAAAGTTCTGATTTGGATAAAGTTTTGTATAAATGTATAGTACAATGGGATACATCACATATAATACGGGTTTTTTTCTCGTGCGTAAATTATGCAAATTAGACTAACTTTGATTTATTTAGTGTTACTTTCAGAGCTGTAAGTGCCAAGCTGCTATGTCTCGGGCTAGAGGCCGTATTTATGAACCAATCTTTACGAAACTTCTTGGGTACCTTTGTTATGACCGTGATTTGAATAAAGTTTTGTATAAATGTTTAGTACCATGGGATACATCACATATAATACGGGTTTTTAGTCGAGTTGTGACGAAGTCAAACTCGACTTATAGTTTGGTGAATGGCGGGCGGGCGGGCGGGCGGGCGTAAACAATTGGTTTCCGGATGATAACTTGATAGTGGTTCAACTCACATTCATTAAACTTCATACATAGGTTGGTCTTGGTGGGAGGAAGAACCCTATTGATTTTGGACATGCTACGTCGAAGGTCAAGGTCACAGTGACCTTGAACATAGTAAATCTTAAACAATTGGTTTCCGGATGATAACTTGATAATGGTTCAACTCACATTCATGAAACTTCATAGGTAGATTGGCCTTGGTGAGGGGAAGAACCCTATTGATTTTGGACTCGCTACGTCAAAGGTCAAGGTCACAGTGACCTTTAACATAGTATATCGCAACAATTGGTTTCCGGATGATAACTTGATAGTGGTTCAACCTAGAGTCATGAAACTTCATAGGTGTGTTGGCCTTGGTGCGAGGAAGAACCCTATTGATCTTGGACTCACCAGGTCAAAGGTCAAGGTCACAGTGACCTTGAACATAGTATATCGCAACAATTGGTTTCCGGATGATAACTTGATAGTGGTTCAACCTAGAGTCATGAAACTTTATAGGTGTGTTGGCCTTGGTGCGAGGAAGAACCCTATTGATCTTGGACTCACCAGGTCAAAGGTCATGGTCACAGTGACCTTGAACATAGTATATCGCAACAATTGGTTTCCGGATGATAACTTGATAGTGGTTCAACCTAGAGTCATGAAACTTCATAGGTATGTTGGCCTTGGTGCGAGGAAGAACCCTATTGATCTTGGACTCACCAGGTCAAAGGTCAAGGTCACAGTGACCTTGAACATAGTATATCGCAACAATTGGTTTCCGGATGATAACTTGATAGTGGTTCAACCTAGAGCCATGAAACTTTACAGGCGTGTTGGCCTTGGTGCGAGGAAGAACCCTATTGATGTTGGACTCACCAGGTCAAAGGTCAAGGTCACAGTGACCTTGAACATAGTATATCGCAACAATTGGTTTCCGGATGAGAACTTGATAGTGGTTCAACCTAGAGTCATGAAACTTCATAGGTGTGTTGGCCTTGGTGCGAGGAAGAACCCTTTTGACCTTGGACTCGCCTGGTCAAAGGTCAAGGTCACAACTCGACATTGGATCTGTGATCCTGAGCGGCATTTTTTTCTCATGCGTAAATTATGCAAATTAGACTGACTTTGATTTATTTAGTGTTACTTTCAGAGCTGTAAGTGCCAAGCTGCTATGGCTGGGGCTAGAGGCCGTATTTATGAACCAATCTTTACGAAACTTCTTGGGTACCTTTGTTATGACCCTGGGACGGGAACGAGTGTTTTTGGGTGTGGTCCGAAATTCAAGATGGCTGCCAGTGGCCATTTTGTACCGATGATGCAAAAATCAGTTTTTTGTACAGAACTTCTGTATGAAAGTTCTGATTTGGATAAAGTTTTGTATAAATGTATAGTACAATGGGATACATCACATATAATACGGGTTTTTTTCTCGTGCGTAAATTATGCAAATTAGACTAACTTTGATTTATTTAGTGTTACTTTCAGAGCTGTAAGTGCCAAGCTGCTATGTCTCGGGCTAGAGGCCGTATTTATGAACCAATCTTTACGAAACTTCTTGGGTACCTTTGTTATGACCGTGGGACGAGAACGAGTGTTTTTGGGTGCAGTCCCAAATTCCAGATGGCTGCCAGCAGCCATTTTGTACCGACGATGCCGAAATCTGTTTTTTGTACAAAACTTCCATATGAAAGCTCTGATTTGAATAATTTTTTGTATGAATGTTTAGTACCATGGGATACATTACATATATTACAGGTTTTTTTCTTGTGCGTAAATTATGCAAATTAGGCTAACTTTGATTTATTTAGTGTTACTTTCAGCACTGTGAGTGCAAATCCCAATACGGCTCGGGCTAGAGGCCGTATTTATGAACCGATCTTCACGAAACTTCTTGGGTACCTTTGTTATCACTGTGGGACGAGAAGGAGTGTTTTGGGGTCCAGTCTGAAATTCAAGATGGCCGCTAGCAGCCATTTTGTTCAAAATTAAGTGCAATCAGATTTTTGCGCAGAACTTCCAAATGAAAGATCTGATTTGAATAAATTTTTGTATGAATGTTTAGTACCATGGGATACATTACATATAATACAGAGTTTTTCTCGTGAATAAATTATGCAAATTAGGGGTCCGGGTGGGACTTAGAAAATTTTAGACCAAAATCCGGAAATTATTTTTTTGTGTTTTGATGCATTTTGGTCAATTTTAAGAAGAAGAAGAAAAAATTTTAGTCTGAAAATATTTTGTTTGGGACTGAAAATTTCCACACAAAAATAATAATCTACAATGATTGGTCTTAATCTGTAGTCCATTACAGTCACCTTGTAATTCTTTTATTATTGTTGACTGGGCCAAAACAAATACTAATTCCTGTCATATTCATTATTCAGTTGTCTTGGTCACAGCAAGTACTAATTCCTGTCATATCCATGTTGAGCTACAGAGTCATTGACTCTTTCATTGAAAACATGACTAGTAATAGGAAAATTTAGAAAAATGGTGAGAAAAATGTGTTGTTTTTACATAAAAGGAAAAGTTCCCTATTCTTCAGCTTTACCATATTATTAACTGCAAATAGTTCCCCGTGGAAACCCCTTGGAAGTGAAGCCATGCTTGCTTGTTTACTGTGTTTGACAAGCTCTGTTTTACTGGTAAAATAGGACCCGGTGACCAGTGCCTGGGATGGAAGTCCTCCAAACTGGGCAACAAGGTTATAAACAATTGCGTTGACTTGAGGTTATCTTCATGTTGTGGCCATGATTAGCCATTGTGCAGAAATATGTAACATTTAAACACAAATAAATAAATAAATAAATAAATAAATAAATAAATAAATAAAAATGTTAATGAGTTAGTACAAACTTTCAAGTTTTCTAACTGCAGTTTAGATTCATAGACAATTTGTTGAAAGAAACTGAAATTATCTATGAACAGATAATTATCTTTTTCACCCTTTACCTAACATCAAAAGCAGAAGACACTTGCAAAAAGAATTCTTGAATAACTTTTTTTTTTTCATTTTTTGTCCCCAAAACATAGGTTATGACCCCTTGTTCCAACAAGGTGTGATAACCTATGTTTTTGAGACAAAAAATGAAAAAAATAATGAAAATTAATTGGCATTTTTTGAGAATAGCGCTGGCCGGTTTTGATCATAACGTGGGTAAAGGGTTAACTGCAAATAGCATTTTGTAAAGATTTTTTGTGCACCAACCAATTTGAATAAGTTATCCATCAGTCATCAAATGCTACTGAAAATTCAAATGCTAATAACATTAACACTTTCTATAACACAGCTAGATGATGACACTTGGCAAAATGATTCATGCATCTCTAAAATTATTTATAATTAAAACATAGCCTATGACCGCTCATCCAAACAAGCTCAGATTTTGTCTAAATACTCATGTGTTGGTTAAAATAATTTTGAATGCCCTGCCAAAATTTTACCAACAAGAATGTTTTCCTTCTTGCTTAACCCTTTACCCAACGTAACGACAAAAACCGGCCAGCGTTATTCTAAAAAATCACCAATTAAGTTTCATTATATTTTCATTTTTTGTCTCAAAAATATAGGTTATGACCCCTCTTTGGAACAAGCTCATTCCAATGAGGGGTCATAATCTATGTATTTGAGACAAAAAATGAAAAACATTAGTTATTCAAGAATTTTGCACATAAGTCTTGTTTGCTTTTCATGTTAGGTAAAGGGTTAAAAATTGAAGTCCAAGTTTGATTTTCAAATTCCTGATAGCAGCCCTTGAAATTAGGAATATTTTACCACGGCAATCAATTGCTGTGGTAAATTCCATTTCCCACGGCATTGCCACAGCAATCACAGACACGAAAATCAGTTCTGTACATTATGTGGAGATGATGAGTTGTAAGCCTCGGGCTTTATGTCTAATCCATTGCCTTGTTTGTATAGTTTAAGATTTGTTCACTTGGCTTCTTGGAAATAAATATGGTTTGAACTAAAGAACATCACAAATCAAGTACTAGGAGTGCATGTAGCCTTTCCTAACTTAAGCATTGAATATCAGGACTGGCAGGTAACACTGCCAGTCCTGATATTCAATACTTGAGTTATATAATTAAGAGTGTTGCACAGGGGTATTTTGGATGGGACGTTGCTCATGATTTCTAATACACATTATTGAAATATTATAAATTGAGCATCTGGGGAAAATGTTACCACAGCATTAACGTGCCCTGGTAAAACTAATTTACTACAGCATTCACCACAGCAGTGCTGATTGCTATGGCCAATTTCGAGGTCTGCTGATAGTATCAATTCAACAGTTATTGCTCTTGATTGCACTAAAACTTCGTTATTTTGTTTTCTGCATGGTAAATTGGGGATTTCTTAGTTGTTTGATTTTCAGCTTTTTCTTTTGAAAAAAAATGGGCCTTGAATGGGAAAAATCATTGTTATTTTGAGGTTTTCACACTATATCTTTGAGGTTTGTGCAGGTGAATAATGCAGTAGTTATGGCTTAATGCTAGTAAAAACTTCATTTGTTTTTCATTTGTTCAGTTTTCTGCACAAATGGGTGGGGGCATTAATGTCCCATAAACACGTTCATTCTGGTTTAGTAAGAAGTTAACTAATACAGGTTGAGGATATAATTTTGTCCTTTGAAGGTTTTGTTTGAAATGGGTTTATGATCAAAGTAATAAAACTGCATGTCATGATCAAGAAAAAATACTTGATGTCAAGTACATTTGCAAAAGAACTTTTTCTGTATATTCTCTAAATAAGCGGCAAAAATAATGTGACATCACTTGAAATAAATCCCAGTAATCAAATAAAGTTTATCTAAATGGTTGTTGATTATTCATATTCAAATAAGATGAGCATTTGTTAATATTATTTGTGACATGAAAGTAAATAATGAGGAGTTACCTGATATAATAGTTGACTAACAACTTACATGTGGACCAGATTTTGAGTAAGGAGCTCAACCTTAGACGGGATTATCTGTTAAAAAGCTTTTGTGTGGCACTTTTTTTGGAGAGAGCTGTTTTTCAAGTTAAGGGCCAAGAATCTTAATGACTTTTCAACCGGAGTTCTTTATTGCTTCCATATTTGTTCATGGCTTTGTGTGTTCAGTCTGTATTTTGAAGGATTTGCTGATTCTGTGACATTCATTCAATTGGTCTCTCTTAAACTGCCGAGTATTTTCTTGATTTTCTAATAAGATCAGGTCATGGCTTCTGTAAAGCAGCCATGTCTTGATTTAATGATAAATTCAGTAGAGCCCAACATCAAGAAAGGATTTATAAGAAGATTATATGTAGGTTTCTATTTATTTATTTATTTATTTATTTATTTATTTATTGGGGTTTAGCAACACTTTCAACAGTCAGGGTCACCTCATGTCTTGACAGTGTTACAGGTGGAGTTCCTATAGAGAACCACTGAGCAGCAACAAGCAACTGTCAGACCTCCTAATGTACTAACTCCGTGCAAGTAGGGTTAGTAGTGGTTGTATATTTTGTTAACACATACCTTGATTAGGTAATAGAGTGGTTTTGTACTGAGTAGGAAAATTGCCTGCTGAAGACAAAGTTAAGTAATGTTGAGGTTGAGGATCACGGGGTTGATTTTTATAAATTATCCAAAAAATTTAAAATGGCTAAAAATTTCACGAAAGCAAAACTTTTGGCTTCAAAAATTTAAATTGGCAGGGATTCTTTTCTGTGTCTACAGGGGCCAAATATGGGACCCATTCTCAATGGCAGTTTGTCATGATTTTTCCCAATTCAAACCCCAAATTTCCCAATCTGTCCACTTTTCAAATAATTTAATCCTTTAACTCTTGAGAGCATAATTTTGTTTTTCATCACTTTTTATGGCAACAAAATAGGTACCTCAACAGGCAGTTTTTAGATACATTTGCAAGTTGCATCTGGAGAACCTTGTCATTTGTTTTTAGGAAAGTCTTGGCTGCCTATATAGGCAGCCAAGACTTGCCTAGACACAACTGTAAAGCCACAGAATGTCTGCTGTTAAAGGACAGAAAAATGCATAAATATCTTCATTATTTAATAGTGTAAGAACAATTTATTTAATAAAGATTTATTTATTTATTGGTGTTTTAAGGTCACATACTTATGCACAATGGCTAATCGTGACCATGACAGTTTTATGGGTGGAGGAAGCTGGAGTACCCGGAGAGAACCACAGAGCAATGGTGAGCAACTGTCAGCTCCCCAACATACCAACTCCACACAAGCAGGGTTAGCATTGGTTGAAGACAAGTGCACCATCGACGTGCAGTACGCCTTAGTACACAACGCCACCATGCCCCATGCGGAGATGAAGTGTCTTGCCCAACGACACAATGCGGTTGCCGCAGGTGGGATTCGACCTTCGATCTTAAACACCAATAAAAAAATAAAATAAATATTAGAGTCCTGGTAGACTAGGGCTCTGGGCATTGAAATTACAAGGCTATCATTATGACCTTATTTATAGTCTAGGTAAACAATGATGGTAATGCAGATGCCTTATCCAGACCTAAATACGGAAACAAGGAAGTAAACTCAGTAAATGGTATTTAAATAGTTATGAATAAAATATCAAATACAACCATTTAGGGGTGATAAACTTCGCTAATTGCTAATGTAACTTTAAATCAGAGCATTCAGAAACAGAAATTGACCCTGCCTTTGCTACAGTACGGAGTTGCGATGTTGGGGAGCTGGCAGCTGCTTGTCGTTGCTCAGTGGTTCTCTCCGGGTACACGGCTTCCTCCACCCGTAAAACTGTCACGGTCATGATTAGCCATTGTGCATAAGTATGTGACCTTAAACACCAATAAATAAATAATAAATAAATAACAGAAATAGAGGCTGAAATAGATAATCCGGTTGACAAATTATAAATAAAATATCTTCCTTGTTTCATTATGGGGAAAAAAAATTCAGGTTGAAATTTGTGTTATCACTGGAAGCATTGTGAGCAATCCACTAAGGCCTAAAAAAAAGATGAAAATCTGTTTCTCTGACCCTCCTGCATGGTCATTTTGGCCTCTTTTTTTTCATTAACAATGCTAACTTTAAAAAATAAATGGTTGATGTTGAATAAATGCCCCAAGTTAATAAAATGGATAAAATACACCACAGCTCAAGTTATTCTGTAGATTATCTCTCTGCACACTGATGTCACATTATCAAAATTTCAAGAAGAAAGAGTTTTTTTATATTGCAATAAGGAATTTTACCAAATCTGTCTTGTTTGACAGAGCTCATTGAGCTCTGTCAAACAAAACAGAATTTGTTAAATTTCAAGTTGCATGATGGGAAAAATTGTTGCTTGAAATTTTAATTTTTTGACTTCAGTGTGCCTAAAACATAAAACATACCAAGTATATGAATCTCTGAGAAAAAGAAAATAATAATTAGAGAAATACAACAAATAGAATAAAAAATCTTCTACCTGCATGCATCTTTATAAAAAATGCCCTGAGCAACAGATGTAGTTTCTGTGAACTAAGGTAATAATATTTATTAATTTCTCATCTCAGTTTGGATCCCCACGGGAACCCCGGGAAGTGAAGCAGTGCCTGTTCACTGTGGTAAACAAACTCTGTTTTACTGGTAAAATAGGACCCAGTCACCAATGCTTGGGAGGTGCAAACCCTCTCTAAAATGGGCAATATGGCTTATTGACACTCACCCCTGGTCTTGAGTTGATACTCATGTTGTGGTCATGATTAGCCATTGTTCAAAAATATGTGACCTTAAACACCAATAAATAAATAAATAAATATATAATCTCAGTTTTGAACTTTGAGATATTGTGATACAGTGGAGCCCTCTTAATTGGATATCTCTTAATTGTATATCTCTGTTAATTGAATATAATTTTCAAACACAAAACCATTTACCATACCTTCAGTACAGATTTGATCTGTTAATTGCATATGGGTTGTAGAGTAAACTCCTGTTAATTGTATATAATTTTTTGTAATATGTTGAAAAAATTACTGTGACACGCACCAAATTCCCCTTATTTATCAACCTTTTTTTTGGCATCACCACATCAAATACAGGCATTTATTCTATTATATCTTGTTTGACAGAGCTCTGTGAGCTCTGTCAAACAAGATATAATAGAATAAGTGCCTAGTTTACCTCCAGGAAACCGGAAACTGACCAAATCCCTGTTAATTGTATACTCCTGTTAATTGAATAATTTTCAGTGGCAAAATGGATATTCAATTAAGAGGATTCTACTGTACCTCTAATTGAAGCCTTGCTGTTGTGCTAAGACAAGAAAAAAATATACAATCACTAAATCTTTACAGGACATTTCAATCCTTTTATCAAAATCACAATTTGTGCTGTTAATGTTTCAGTTTTCTCAATGATCTCACTATAGTAAATATTTACTCTTAGGTTAAAGCAGGATTCAAATTTTAGGTATCGCATCACATAATACATACAACACAAAAAAAGTTTGAACTACCCCAAACATTCTGGTGTAAATGACAGATTATTTAAACCACAATGAAAAGCGATATATCACATGAAAGCTAATTTAGTAATTGATCACACAAATACATTGAAGACGTATCACCTGTCATATGAATGAGGGGAGGGATTGGTATCCAATGAACACATTTTCACTAGTCAGTATCAGGTGTGTCCACCTCTGGCTCGTAAATACGCTAAACACCTCTGCTTCAAGTTGTGATTGACAGTACGAACTAGATCCTGATCAATTTTCTCCCATTCCTGGACAAGAATGTTGAACTAAATTTCTAGCCACCTTTCTTGGGTACATCTCAGTTTGATATTGCATGAGGACAGAGGCAATTTGTGATAGTCAGTTTGTGATATTCAAAACACTACCTCTGACCTACTTATTTGGCACAAGGACACAGGCACTCTCATAAGCAGAGACTATTCTACTCCAAGGCATTGTACAGACCTGTTTAACCCTTTACCCAACGTAATGGCCAAAACCGGCCAGCACGATTCTCAAAAATCGCCAATTAATTTTCATTATTTTTTCATCTTTTGTCTCAAAAACATAGGTTATGACCCCTTATTGGACTGAGTCCATCAAGCTCGTTCCAATGAGAGGTCATAACCTATGTTTTTGAGGCAAAAAATTAGTTATTCAAGAATTTTTTTGGCAAATGTCGTCTGCTTTACATGTTAGGTAAAGGGTTAAAGTATATATCAGTTGGGTATTTCAGTATCTGACTTGACTTGAGATTTGCTTACAGTACCAAAGGGGAAGTCACACCGTGAAAATACAGAATAAGTTTTTCGTGTATCATGCTACCATAAATGCTACTGCCAATGAGCTCTACATTGGCATTCTTTTGCCAACATAAATCATATTTACAGTAAGTTTTTGACTTCTTCCAGACACACTTTAACCTTCTGAGGCCCATTTCAGACAACCTCAGACCATGTGCCATTAACACTAGGGCTGTCGCGACTATCATTTTTTGTAATCGACTAATCGAGACCAGTAATCGACGGTTAGTCAATTAATAGTCGCTTCCCATGATTTTTTAGCAAATCATTCTTCTGTTCGTAAAACTCTGAAAATGACAATGGCACCAGTGTGTTCAGACGAAGTGGGTTGTGGGAACAACAAATCGGTCCCGACTGAAGCTACATGTAGTCCAATCTTGGACCCACAGTCCGTAATATAATTTTTGGGGTTGGTACGTCCTATTACTGACTGCTGGTCCAAGTTTGAACTAGATTGAAGCCGATGAATTAAAATGAATTTACCAAAGAATGTTCCTGCATATGTTTCCTTTCTGCAATAAGTTTCTCGAAATTTTTAACATTGAGATCTATGCATTCCCTCGTCAGTTGTTAAAATTGGATCTTAGTCTGAAGTTCCGAACTTTGAGAAGTGATCTGACGTTCTGACTTCCGTCATAATTTTGTCACTTCCGCGCTTTGGGTTTTCCAATGGGTGCATTCGTGTGTACAAGACTGGAGAAATTCAGAAGAATCTATTCTTCTCGAGTAACTGTGAGTGTTCTTTCTTACACAGTCAGTGACAGTCGTACAGTCTTCCGGATATGAATGTTAACTATGGTTAGATATTTAAAGTTATTCACGTTCATTGATCATTCACCTCACAAAACAATGCAATTTAGCCTCGACATGTAGTAGACGTGTACCACCTTGAAAATGAACGACGATCGACTAAAAATAAAAAACGTCGACTACTTCAATAGTCGACGGTTAGTCGACTAATCGAATAATCGTGACAGCCCTAATTAACATACCATCATTAGGAGGTCCTGCTGACAATAAATAAATCACTGCTAATATACTGGTCATGTACAGGTTGTACTCTAGTGGGAATTCCAGACAGTTGTCCAGTCCATTGAGGGTTAACAAAAATAAAAAGAAAATCAGTCACCTCTTTTATGAAAATGAACCCTTTAACTGTTATCAAGCCTTATATAGGGTAGTGATGTAGGAAATTATAAAAATTGAGACTGTTTTTTTTATTCAGTGATTGGTTCGGTTTGTTTTTTCAGATCCCTGTAATATCGGTACTCTTTGGATCCAAATAAACGTGCATGCACGTTTATTGTTTCAGTTGGAAAATTCCCCCCTGCACGATGCTTATTTGGGTCTGCACGTTTATTTATTTTTTAGTAAAATAGTTTTTTTGTAGAATTCATTTTTTTTTTGTGGGTGGCCGTGTTCGTCAGTACTAGTATATGCTATAAACTTGTCCATGTAAATTTTGTTGCAAGTTAAAAAATGGTATACGTTACCTGAACACCCTTTCAGTTGAATATCAACCGATACAAGGTCAACCGGTACTACTAGTAGTAGTGGTAATAGATAATCTGGTTCAGTACTTGTAGAAAGAGAATGGTGCTACATGAAGTTGATGAACTGAGAATAAATGATTTACTGCTCGTGAGCAGTATATAATACTTATGGACTTTTTTTTATCTGAAATTCCCCCATGCACTATTATTTAAATCTGCACTTTTAATAATTTTCGATGAAAGTTTCCCCTGCACTATTATTCGGGCCTGCACTTTTATTAATTTTCGGTGAAATTTCCCCTCTGCACTATTATTTGGGTCTGCACTTTTATTCGGGACCCGAGAGTATCGGTTTTTTTTTTTTTCTCGATATATTGCCCATTTCTATGTTGTGAACAACACTTGCTAAAGAAGTTATCAATAACTAAAAAATTTAATTTACTAACCACTTAATGGAATGAGCTTGTTTTAATCATAAGCTGTGTTTTAGAGGCAAATACTGAAACCCTAAAACTTGAATGATGATTTTTATACACCCGTTTTGGAAAAATGGTTTGTTTTATGGTATACCGCCGTCCGGCTGTCCATCCGTCCATACGTCGAACAATGACTCGAAAATGCTTCGAGCAATTTTTGTGATTTTTTGTTGGAAAGTATATGTTGAAAGAAGGAAGCTTCCTTTCGATTGGTGTCACTGTCCGATTTGTCCTTCCAGAGTTATGGAACTTTATTCATCAAAATATAGGCAATTTTCCACGGCGGACAGTAACTTGAAAATGCTTTGAGCAATTTTGATGATTTTTTAGTGGCAAGTGGATGCTGATGGAAGGAATCCCCCTTTCTATTTGTGTCACCGTCTGATATGTCATCCCAGAGTTATGGGACTTTATTCATCAAAATATAAGCAATTTTCCACGTCGAACAATAACTTGAAAATGCGTAGAGCAATTTTCATGATTTTTTGGTTACAAGTATATGTTGATGGAAGGAATCTACCTTTCGATTTGTGTCGCTGCCCGATTTGTCATTCCAGAGTTATGGGACTTGATTCGTCAAATGTACAAGAATATAAAAAAAAAACCTGACAAGTACTCATATATACTCATGTATACTCATATTGTGTGCTTCCCTCTTGTAATTAATAACAGGCATATCATGCGCTCATGGCACAGCTGTTTATTGTGAATGGTGCTGGCTGGATATGCTTGTTTGGTAACAGGTTAATTTAAATGGAAATATATGAACCCTTAAGGGCCTGGAGAGTTTTATACATTTTTGTATACTTTGAAAGTCTGCCTCCAGTGGCTTTGCAGTTGTTTCTAGTCAAGTCTTGGCTGCCTGCAGAGGCAGCCAAGACTTGCCAAGAAGCAGCTGACAAGGTACTTAGAAAGCAAGTTTTGAGTGTACCCAAACAATGCATGTTAGGGCACCTGTTCCTTTGCATTAAAAAGTTATTAAAGTCAGAATTAGGCCCTTAAGGGTTAAGATATGTATTTTTTCTGATTTGAACTTACTGTGTGTATAGAATCAGGGCTTCTTGCAAGTATTCACAAGAAAGAATTAAAATAGGAAGTGTTATTTGCTGTTGTGGAAAGTGATCTAAAACCACAAGGGATTTCCACTTTGTACATATGTTTCGAAATTCAAAAGAAAATGACAGTGTTATGCATGAACAGCAATTATAGCATGCTTCTTTCAAACTCGGCATCTCATCGTAAGACTGACAGATTTAGTACATTTTCATATATTTTGTCTGGACATATATGGGATGTGAATGCCAGTGGGATTTTACCAGTTAAAAAGTTAGAATGAGCCACAGTAAGATTGTTCAGCGGTTGCTGCGCAATCTCCACCGGAACTCGATTCACCAATACACAGGTATGCTATTTTTATTGATTTAGATGGTATGAGAAAAGTCTCATACTGTACATATTGCTTGAACATACTCCTCATCAAAATAAGTTGTGGAGTTATTCATGGGTATAAACGATTGGCTGGACCTATTTTATATCCATGTGGCAGCCATGATTTGCCATTGTGTAGAAATATGTGACCTTAACTAGTAGAGTGATCAATTATTTTTCAAAGGTGATTTGTAACACAAGTATTTTTTTTTTAAAGATACATTGTGACCAGTAGGGGGAACCTTAATTGAGCAAGACTTTGTTCATAAATAATTGTTTTATTATTATTTATTGTAAAGTGCCTGTTTAATAGGGAAAACAATTTTCTACTTAAGACTTGTTCATAGATTATTTTTTTTTAAAGATACATTGTGACCAGTAGGGGGAGCCTTAATTGAGCAAGACTTTGTTCATAAATAATTGTTTTATTATTATTTATTGTAAAGTGCCTGTTTTATAGGGAAAACAATTTTCTACTTAAGACTTGTTCATAGATTATTTTTTTTTAAAGATACATTGTGACCAGTAGGGGGAGCCTTAATTGAGCAAGACTTTGTTCATAAATAATTGTTTTATTATTATTTAATGTAAAGTGCCTGTTTTATAGGGAAAACAATTTTCTACTTAAGACTTGTTCATAAATAATTGTTTTATTACTATTTATTGTAGAGTGCCTGTTTTATATGAACATTTTTTTCTTCTACAGTGGAACCCTGTTAATTGAACAGACACTTTGCCAACGGAAAATATTCAATTAATAGGAGTATTAAATTAACAGGTATTGTGTCACTTTCCTGTATTCTAGAGATAAACTTGGCATTTATTCTATTATATCTTGTTTGACAGAGCTCCACGAGCTCTGTCAAACAAGATATAATAGATTAAATGCCTATATTGGATGTACTGAGGCCAAATAGGTCTATAAACAAAGGAAAACTGGGGAGAGTCAGGGTAATTTCTAGACAGTTTACAAGATTTTTTAATCAATTAACAGGAGTTTACTCTTTAACCTATATTCAATTAACAGGTCAAATTTGTACTGGAGGTGTGATAAATGGTTATGCATTGGGAAATTTTATTCAATTAACAGGGTTATTCAGTTAAGAGATATCCATTAAGTGGGCCCCACTGTACTGCCTAAATAACAAGGTAATGCATAGTAATGTAAAGCCACTAAAATGGCTTTCAACACTTTTCAGAAGAGTCATAGCAGTGACACTCAACCAGTTAAATGCCACTGAATAAATAAATAATGTTGAGTTATTGCAATAATATTCTGATTTTGTTCCTTCATAAGTATATGTAGTTCCAGCATAAAAATTATTACTGAACTTTACCTGGTTAAAAGATAACTTGATAAGGACAGTCCTGTACAAATGTGGAATTAACCCTTTGAGACTTTAATTATCCTGATGTTCAAAAGTCGCTGTGGATTCAGTTTCTTCACCATTTTTTAAAATGAGACATCAAACATCGGAAAGGACAAATAATAAGATATTTTTCATATTAGTGATTAACTGGTTGAGGGCTTGGTTATTTTTGGTGGTCTGAATTTGTTATTCAAAACTTGTTTTATTACAAATTATTGGAGAGCACCCACAGGCATGCTCCAATAATTTGTAATAAAACAAATTTATATAAACAAAATATTATTTTTGTTTGAATATAAAATATAAGCAAGGAAAGTGTAGCTTTTGCGCTGATATCCTCATTTTATGAAAGCCTTGATAGTGGCTTCTAGCACTCAACCCGTTAAGAAGTCTTGACAGCAGAATTATATTACCGGTAGTTATATTAGGCTGCCTTAATATTTGGCTCAATGGTTGTCACCGAGGACTGTTCTGGAGAAAATAATAATTGAGGTTAAAACTTTAATTAAATTGAAAAATAATAACAAAACAAATGACCACAAAGTATCAACGCGCCATTTGATTTCGTACGTCATAGGACGTACAAAAGTATCAACACGCTGTTTCATTTCGTATGTCATAAGACGTACAAAAGTATCAAAGGGTTAACCTGTAACCCTTAAAGTCGTATTTCCGACTTTACAACTGCAGAACAGGTACCCTTAACCTGCCATCATGAGGAGGTTCTGCTGACAAGAGGAAAATTATCTAGGCTGTGGTTTCTAGTTATAGTCTTAGCTGGCCACGAGGCTGCACGTTGCAGATATTAACAGCTCTACCCCCAAATAATGAATATGGACTTTTCCTGTTGCTGTCATTGAACTGATATGGAATATACCACCAGGGTTCAAAGGGCTAACGATTGCATTTAGCGTTGCCACAACCTGATTCTTCGTGATGTTAAAACATAATTTTAACCGTAGTCGGAAAGAGTTACTTGGTCTACCAGATACATGCGCTTGGCAGCCATCCTATTTAATGAAATTATGACATGTTCCTGAACGAAAAAGTGTCCGCATGGGTTCAAAGGGTTAAGAAACTCTTATGCTCTCAAATCACTTTTCCAAATGCTTCCAGTTTGTTATGCCCCCCCCCCCCCCCCCCGACTTAAGTTGGGTGGCATATAGTGATTGAAGTGTGTGTGTCCGTCCATGTGTGTGTGTGTGTGTGTGTGTGTGTGTGTGTGTGTGTGTGTGTGTGTGTGTGTGTGTGTGTGAATAACTCAAAAACAGTTAGGGCCACAGTCATCAAACTTCACACAATTATAAAGGACCATGGGAGGATGTGTCACACACCATAGCCGGTTCCGTATCTTCAAGGTCAAGGTCACAAATGCTTCCAGTTTGTTCAAAAATATTTTTGAAAGATGATTTACAAGTTTGTTAAATTAACTTCCGAGGGTCATAATTAGGGCTTTGTGGAACCATGAGAGACAAACAGCAGGCCTGGAAATTAGCAGACTCTCATCTGCAGAATGTGGTCCCCAGAGGGTGAATTTGGTGATGCCACCCTGCACAGAGTAGCATCACTAAATTTACCTTCTGTGGCCTGAATCAAGGACTCCAGCCTAAACAGAAGGAGGTACCCAGAGGATCAATTGGCCCTCTGTATGGGTTATCATAACCAAATTTACCCTCTGTGGGCCACATTCTGCAAATGACAGATTGCTTATTTCCAGACTTAACTGTGGGTGATGAGAAGAACAATATAAAAATCCAAAGCTTTACTCTTTTGACATACAATACGTGGAGAGTGGATTGTAACTAAATCACCCGCAGAGTGAAGTTATCACCCAAACTATAAAAGCAATGTTTCTGATTTTGTTCTTTCATAAGTACATGTAGTTCCAGCATAAAAATTATTACTGAACTTTACCTGGTTAAAAAATAATTTGATAAGGACAGTCCTGTACAAATGTGGAATTAACCCTTAATCCTTAAAGTCCTATTTCTGACTTTACAACTGCAGAACAGGTACACTTAACCTGCCATCATGAGGAGGTTCTGCTGACAAGAGGAAAATTATCTAGGCTGTGGTTTCTAGTTACAGTATTAGCTGGCCACAAGGCTGCACATTGCAAATATTAATTGCTCTATCCCCAAATAATGAATATGGACTTGAACTGTTGCTGTCATTGAACTGATATGGAAGATACTCCAGGGTTCAAAGGGCTAACAATTGCATTTGACATCGCCACAACCTGATGCTTCGTGATGTTAAAACGTAACGATAACTGTAGTCGGAAAGGGTCAGTTGGTCTACCACATACATGCGCTTGGCAGCCATCCTATTTAATGAAATTATGACATGTTCCTAGACGAACGAAAAAGTGTCTGCACGGTTTCAAAGGGTTAAGAAACTCTGATGCTTTCAAATCACTTTTCCAAATGCTTCCAGTTTGTTCGAAAATATTTTTGAAAGATGATTTACAAGTTTGTTAAATTAACGTCCGAGGGTCATAATTAGGGCTTTGTGGAACCATGAGAGACAAACAGTAGGCCTGGAAATTAGTAGACTCTCATCTGCAGAATGTGGTCCCCAGAGGGTGAATTTGGTGATGCCACCCTGCACAGAGTAGCATCACTAAATTTACCTTCTGTGGCCTGAATCAAGGATTCAAGCCTAAACAGAAGGAGGTACCCAGCGGATCAATTGGCCCTCTATATGGGATATCATAACCAAATTTACCCTCTGTGGGCCACATTCTGCAAATGACAGATTGCTTATTTCCAGACTTGACTGTAGGTGATGAGAAGATCAATATCAAAATCCAAAGCTTTACTCTTTTGACATACAATACGTGGAGAGTGGATTGTAACTAAATCACCCACAGAGTGAAGTTATCACCCAAACTATAACTTTCAAATTTTGTACATATGGACAAAAAACACAAGCAATGTTTCAGCCAATGGACCTCCGGGTATAACCCGGAGGTACATTAGTTGAAACTTTGCCTGTGCTTGTTAAGCTCTGTAATTATTGCTTGGGTAGAATCTCCACTCTGCGGGTGATTTAGAGATAATACGCTCTCCTCATACTGTATAACATCTTTGTAATGATGATTAACTGCTCGAGTGCTCCATCTTTTTAGTCATCAGAATTTCCCATAGATTTTCCATTTTATAATTTGTGGAAAAGTGCTTGTAGGCACTCTCTCATAAATTGTAACAAGGCAACACCTTGTTGACTAAATAATTTCACTTCAAACATAATACCGAGTACATCCACGGAACATGAAGCCTTTAACTGGTAGAGTGCTAAATTCATTTTGGTCATCTAAATTAATTCAAGTGTCTCTGTTTTGTTACAATCTATGGGAAAGAGGGGGTGTGGTGATTCCATAGATAGAGGTGTAGGCTGCAAGCCAGAGAGGTCCCACCTGCGGCATCTATGTTGTGTGCTTGGGCAAGACACTTCACCCCTATTGCCCATGTGGGTGCATGGTGATGTTGTGTACTAAGGCATACTGCATGTCGATGGTGCACCTCTCTTCAACCAATGCTAACTTTGCTTGTGTGGAGTTAGTATGTTGGGGAGCTGACAGTTGCTTGCCATTGCTTGGTGGTTCTCTCTGGATAATCTGGCTTCCTTCACCTGTAAAACTGTTGTGATCATGATTAGCCGTTGTGCAGAAATATGTGACCTTAAAGACCAATAAATAAATAAATAAATGGGAGAGAGCCAGCGGGCACTATCCCATAGATTATTACAAGGCAAATTCTTGTTGACTAAATAATGTTGCCTCAAGGATAATACAAAGTAAACCCAACAAGTCTGAAGTCTTTAATTTGTGATACCTGTACTTGAGAATGAAGCTTCCAGCACTCTACCAGTTAACTAGGGGGTGTGGGGGCGTTGCGGTAACCAGTTCTCGCCAGATCACCAAAGTTAAGCAACGTCAAGCCCAGTTAGTCCTTGGATGGATGACCATCTGAGCGATTGGTTCGGATTCCCTTGTTGTGTCATTGGGCAAGTCTCTTAGCCCTGATTGTCCACATGGGGGCTCGACGCCATGTACTAAGGCGTACTGCACGTCGATGGTATGCATGTCTTGTGCTGCAGTGCGGAGTTAACGATTTTGGGGAGCTGGCAGCTGCTCGATGGTTCTCTCCAGGTACTCCGGCTTCCTCCACCTGTAAAACTATCACCGACATGATATGACCTTGCCTGTTAAAGTGTCGTTAAACCCTAATAAATAAATAAATAATACCAGTTAACTGGTCGAGTGGTAAATTATTTTTAAAAGGTGATTTTCAAAGATACCAAGTAACCAGCAAGAACAGACTTTGTTTAGCAAAATTTTATTCATAAATAATTATAACTGTCATGGTCACGATTAGCCATTGTGCATAAGTATGTGACCTTAAAGACCAATAAATAAATCAAGGCCTGCAGACACATTCAGGGGTGTTCAGACCTCTCCACCATTTCAAAACTGTGAGTAATGAAGAGAACATAAAACAATCATTTTATCTTAATCCAAAACCCCAAAATGCTTGCAGAAAATGGTCTAGTTCATGTCTACCAAATAAACTTCCAAGTACCAAATCACCCTGTCAGAGCTATTATAGGGTTTATGTGCTTAGAGCATTGAATGTTGTTTTCTAGAATGCATTTTATTTGGAGACATTTTGAACTTTCATCATTGTTTATAAACCGTTTTTGTGTACCACTGTTACCTTTGGAAGTCAGTCACCAGTTAGTTACTTTTCACACCAGGTTGTTAGTTTGAATGGAGTGTGTTATGTCTGCACTTCAAGCATATGATGTTTACATGTCTCTTATGATACGGACATGGTGGCACGAGCCAGTTATGTTTGTTCATACATATAACAATGTTCTTACTCCTAAAACTTCACCCTTTGTCTCATTCATTTTCTGAACTGAAGTTTAACTCAGGGTCTGTGGAACGATTTTGAAAGTGGAAGGGCTGAATGTTAGTTTCAATTTTCTGTATATGTGCTTGTGGTAAGGGATGAGGGTGGAGGGGGATGGCGGTGTCAAAGCATATGTCCAATTAGCATTATTTTATAAAAAACAAATTGCTTCTATTAACATGTGAATAGAATGTTTAAAAGACCGGTTTCAAGTGGAAGTTACTTAATTGTGTATCTGTTAACCCTTTACCCAACATATCAGCCAAAACCAACCAGCACTATTTACAAAAATCGCCAATTAATTTTCATTATTTTTTTCATTTTTTGTCTCAAAAGCATAGGTTATGACCCCTCTTTGGGACGAGCTTGTCGAGATTGTTCCAATGAGGGGACATAACCTATGTTTTTGAGACAAAAAATAAAAAAATTCATTATTCAAGAATTTTGTTTGCAAGTGTCGTCGGCTTTTCATGTTGGGTAAAGGGTTAACTGAATATACAGTTCAGCTGCCGTGGACTGGTTGTAATCCATGCGTGGACTGTGATATCCTCCATGTGTTTCACAGGTAATAAAAATCCATCATCAGATAAAAAATTAATTAAATTTTGGATAACCATTCTTATAATTAGCATTTGCAATCTGATGTTATTGTGTCCGTGAGAATACTGCCATCCCGTGGAAAGTGACCAATCCATGGCAGCCATGCTGTAGTTTTGAAGTAAATTCCTGTTAACCCTTTACCCAACGAATCAGCTGCATCCGTCCGCGTAATAAGCAAATTCAGCAGTTGAAAAAATATTATTTTTTAAAAAATTTCTCCAAAACCATATCATGTGACACCTCGTTGGAACGAGCTCGTCAAGCTCGTTCCAACGAGGGGTCACATGATATGGTTTTGTTGAAATTTTTTGAAAAATTTTGAAAAATGAAATTTAAAATAATAAATTTTGATATCGTCTGCGTTGGGTAAAGGGTTAACTGAATAAAATATCTTTGTAATATGTTACAAAATTACCATCACCCAATTCTCATTATTTACAGACCTATTTGGCCTCAGTTGATGCAATGCATGCAGTGAATCTATTTTATCTTGTTTGACAGATCTCCATGTACAGTTAAAACTAGAAGTCATGTCACGAAAAGTGCGCTTATCTAGGCTTAATTGCGCATTGGAATTGCGCGCAATTGCCATATCGAATGGCATCCAAAGCACGGCAGGTTCTCCTGGTTACTCATAGCAAACACATGCTGAGGTCCATTGGCTGAAACATTGCTTCTGCACAGGCCATATGTACAGAATTTGACAGCTTTACTATGGCCATAATGCGTACATTAACCCTTTACCTAACGAATCGCCCGCATCCGCCCATGTAATATGCAAATTGGGCAGTTGAAAAAATAAAATTTTTCAAAATATTTCAACAAAACCAGATCATGTGACCCCTCATTGGAACGAGCTCATTGAGCTCGTTCCAATGAAGGGTCACATGATATGGTTTTGTTGAAATTTTTTGAAATATTTAAAAAATTATATTTAAAATAATAACTTGATATCATCTGCGTTGGGTAAAGGGTTAACGTGCAGATCAACGTGCTATTTGTGCGCATTTCATGACGGGACTTCTAGTTTTAACTGTAACAGAATGAAAGCTGAGTTTATCTCTACAATACAGGAAAGTGAACAAATCCCTGTTAATTGAATATTCCTCTTAACTGATCTGGAATAATTTCTGTTAGCAAAGTGGCCAAATTATTCTACATCAAATAACAGGAGTATTCAATTTACATCGTTTTGGTCAATTTCCATATTCTAGAAATAAACTGAGCTTTTTTTATTCTTTTATATCTTGTTTGACAGAGCTCTTAATAGAGTAAATGCCCAATGGCATAAATAGAAGATAGCAAAATGCAGGGGCCACGGAGTAATTTTGAAAGTGGGGGTGCTGAATGCCATGAGGGTCTGGGAAGATTAGAGGGTTGGAGGTCATGCTCCCCAGGAAAAAAAAAAAAAAAAAAAATGCCCCAGAATGCTATTTCCTGAATTCTGAGCTCTGAAATTTGTTTTTTTTGTTCTGCCACAAAAACAAAACTATATCGCTAGTAATTATCTTTGACAAAACTTTAAAAGGGAAGACATAGAAACATCCATAATTTCTTTGAACCCTAGCGGCTGCTTTTCTGGCCAGAAGGGGGGTGGGGGGGGTGCGCAGTGGCTCAGTAGGTAGAGGTGCAGGCTGCAAGCCGAGAGGTCCTCGGTTTGAACCCCACCTGTGGCAACTGCGTTATGTCCTTGGGCAAGACACTTCAGCCCATGTGGGGGCACGGTGACACTGTGTACTAAGGCGTACTGCACGTCGATGCTGCACCTGTCTTCAACCAATGCTAACCCTGCTTGTGTGGAGTTAGTATGTTGGGGAGCTGACAGTTGCTCGCCGTTGCTCGGTGGTTCTCTCCGGGTACTCCGGCTTCCTCCACCCGTAAAACTATCGTGGTCATGATTAGCCATTGTGCAGAAATGTGTGACCTTAAACACCAATAAATAAATATAAATAAATTTCCGGCCAGGAGCATGATGCATCATAACATCATTATATAGGATGGCTGTTCAATAAATGTGTGGGGTAGACCAATCAATATTTTCAACGTGCAGCCCTGAGGCTGCACCTTGAAAATATTGATCAGTCTACCCCAAATAATGAACATGGACTCGTCTAATTGCTGCCAATGAACTGGCGTGGAAGATACCACTAGAGTTCATGGGTTAAACACATTTCCCCAAGAGACAAACAACCAAAAAACTGCTTATTAACATGTACAGTGTGACCCTGTTAATTGAATAGCCAGTTTGCTAATGAAAATTATTCATTTAACAGGAGTATTCAATTAACAGGGATTGTGTCACTTTCCTGTATTCTAGAGATAAACTTGGCATTTATTCTATTATAACTTGTTTGACTGAGCTTCATGAGCTCTGTCAAACAAGATATAATAGATTAAATGCCTGTATTGGATGTACTGAGGCCAAATAGGTCTATGAACAAAGGAAAACCGGGGAGAGTGAGGGTAATTTCTCGACAGGTTACAAGATTTTTTATTCAATTAACAGGAGTTTACTCTATCACCTATATTCAATTAACAGGTCATTTTTGTACTGGAGGTATTTGTAAATGGTTTTGTGTTGGGAAATTATATTCAATTAACAGGGTTATGCAATTAAGAGATATCCAATTAAGTGGGCTCCACTGTATTATTATTCCAGATTATTCAGACAATAACATGTATAGTCACGTCTCAAAGTCAGACTAGCTGAATGTCCCCAATTTTCTGGCGTGAAAGTCATTGACATGAAAGGGGATAGGTTGTGATATTGGCCACATGCACTGTGGCTAATATCACAACCTGTCCCCTTATAGATAAGCCTATGGAGTTGAACTCCTGTATCCTATATACCTACAGTTAAAACTAGAAGTCCTGTCACGAATAGTGCGCTTGTATAGGCTTGATTGCACGTTGGAATTGCGCACAATTGCCATATCGAATGGCATCCAAAGCACGACAGGTTCTCCTGGTTACTCATAGCAAACACATGCAATGTTTCTGCCAATGGACCTCCGGGTTACCCTGAACATTGCTTGTGCACAGGCCATATGTACAGAATTTGATAGCTTTACTAGGGCCATAACGCGTACATTAACGTGCAGATCAACATGCTATTTGTGTGCATTTCATGACAGGACTTCTAGTTTTAACTGTAATACTTATATTGTGTTTATTTCGCTCTGTGTAACTGTGCCATAAAATATCGGAATTACAATCCCGTATTAGTTGCATGCTTGGTGATTTTTTTTTTTTTCGGTAAAAAATGTGTGGGTGTGGGGGAATGGGGATGGAGTGGGTGGTTTGGAGCACCCCTAGCCCTCCAATCTTCGCAGCCCCTGAAATGTCCCAACTCCTTTTAATTGACTTAAATGCCTATGGATGTACTGAATGTATTGAATTCGAGGCCATTCAATTAACAGGTGTTTACACTAACCTATATGCAATTAATAGGTCAAATTTATCACGATGGTATGATAAATGGTTTGGTGTTTGGCAGTTATATTCAATTAACATGGTTATTCAGTTAAGAAATGTCCAGAGTTGTAAGTGGGCACGAGTCGAATACACAGAAAACATAATTCCTGTGCAGTTCTGAAGAGATTTCTTTCCCAACGTTCCATACTTCATCACCATGCTCTCACTGGTGCCAAATATCTTTACCGAGGGCACAGTGCAGATGACATGGGTCAGGAGCAGGTCGTCTAGCTTTTGATGAGAAATCCAGTGCACTACACACGAGCCACTGTGCTTCCATTACTTTAACCTTTTACCCAACGCAGATGATATCAAAATTTATTACAGTAGAATCCTCTTAATTGAATATCCATTTTGCCAGTGAAAATTATTCAATTAACAGGAGTATACAATTAACAGGGATTTGGTCAGTTTCCTGTGTTCTGGGGTAAACTGAGCATTTGTTCTATTGTATCTTGTTTGACAGAGCTCATAGAGCTCTGTCTAACAAGATATAATAGAATAAATGCCTGTATTGGATGTGGTGAGGCCGGAAAGGTTGATAAATAAGGGGAATTTGGTGCGTGTCACAGTAATTGTTTTGACATATTACAAAAATTTATATACAATTAACAGGAGTTGACTCTACAACCCATATGCAATTAACAGAATAAATTTGTACTGAAGGTATGGTAAATGGTTTTGTGTTTGAAAATTATATTCACTTAACAGGGATATACAATTAAGAGATATCCAATTAAGTGAGGTCCACTGTATTTTAAATATCATTTTTTAAAAATTTTTTAAAAATTTAAACCAAACCATATCATGTGACCCCTCATTGGAACGAGCTTGATGAACTCGTTTCAAAGAGGGGTCACATGATATGATTTTGTTAAAATTTTTTGAAAAATATTTTTTTAGCTGCTGATAGAATTTGCATATTACGCGGACGGATGTGGGCGATTCATCGGGGAAAGGGTTGAGGGTCAATGCTACCAAGAGTATTTGAATCAGACTGTGATACATCATAAACTGAACATTTATTCTATTATCTCATGGAGCTCTTGTCAAACAAGATATAATAGATTAAATGCCTCTATTGCATGCACTGAGGTCAAATAGGTCTAAAAATAAAGGGAAGTCAGCAATGAAAATTATTCAGTTAACAGGAGTATTCAGTTAACAGGGATTGTGTCACTTTCCTATATTCTAGAGATAAACTTTGCATGTATTCTGTAATATCTTGTTTGACAGAGCTGTATGAGCTCTGTCAAACAAGATATAGTAGATTAAATGCCCGTATTGGATCTATGGAGACAAAATAAGTCAGTAGACAAGGGAAAATTGGTAAGCGTCAGGGTAATTTCTCAACATGTTACAAGATTTTTTATTCAATTAACAGAAGTTGACTGCATGATAGGTCTATAAACAAAGGAAAACTGGGGAGAGTCAGGGTAATTTCTCAACATGTTACAAGATTTTTTATTCAATTAAGAGTTTGCTCTATGACCTATATTCAATTAACAGGTCAAATTTGTTCTGAAGTTATGGTAAATGGTTTTGTGTTTGGAAATTATATTCAATTAACAAGGTTATTCAGATGAGGGATTTCCAATCAAGTAGGCTCCACTATAACAGTTTTGTGTATCATTTGCTTGATTGCTTATTGAAATAATGTTCTGGGATATATTGTTGGGAGGAGCTAGCAAAGAGTCTCTTCTCACAGTGTGTTGCATAACAGTGATCCATTTGTGAAAGTCACAACCAGGTCTGAAAATAAGCAGTCTGACATTTACAAAATGAGGTCCCCAGAAGGTGAATTTGATGGTGTTATCCCATACAGTGGGCCAATTTATCTTCTGGGTACCTCTTTTTGTTTAGCTTTGAGACTCTGATTCAGATTGAGGTTCACAGAGAGTAAATGTAGTGATGCTACCCTGCTGTGCAGGGTAGCATCACTAAATTCACCATCTGGGGACCTCATTTTGCAGATGGCAGTCTGCTTATTTTCTGGCTTGCATGTATAGCCAATATTCTTTCTCCACATACATATTCTATTTTAGTTTTGTTCAAATGGGGTCTTCGGACTCACAACACTGTGTACTAAAGCATACTACAACTCGTTGGTGCACTTGACTTCAACCAATGTAGAGTTTGTATGTTGGGGAGTCTGACACTTCCCACTGCTCTGTGGTTCTCTCTGGGTACTCCAGTTTCCTCTCACCAAACCCCAATAAATAATAAATAAACAAATATCTGAATGTGTAAGAGATGAATGGTATATTAGACAGTGTTTGTTTTCAGGAAATATTTTGTCAACAGGTGGTTGGAAAAATCATTTTCAACCAACCCAATCCAGATGAAACATTATTGGTCTAAGGCCTAAAAAAATAAAAAATCTGTTTCTCAGGCCCTCCCACATGGTCCTTTTGGCTGCCACATGCTCTTTTTATATAACCAATTTGAACTTAAAAAAAATTAAAATCAAATGGTTTATGTCTGATATTTTACCAAAGTTAAAAAAATTGCTGAATTTGTCCCTTGAGTGCAAGAAGGCTTTGCAATGCTTTAGCATTGCAAAGCCTTCTTGCACTCAAGGGATGAAATACACCACCACCCATGCTATTCTGTAGATTATGAGGCCTAAAACTTGTACCAAGAACATGAACTTTTGATGGCAAAGAAGAAATTACTGAAATAAAAATTAAAATAAAAACCGCTCGCCCGCATGCAATTTCACAAATAACGGCCTGAGAAACAGAAGATCTACTTTGTGTGGCCTAATATACAATTTGTTTGTTATATATGCTCCTGTAATGTCTGTCTGTTGTATAGTATTCAACCGATGATTGGAATCGGCCAACCCAATCAGCCGATTGTGGGCAATCGGATGACAACAGCAATGGCTCCTCCTGGAACATCGGTTCAGCGGATTGTTGCCAAGCATTTTTTGTGATGATTCATTAACCACGTTGTTGTCAATGATACCATTCAATAAAGTTGAGAAACAACCACAATGTGCATTCTTAATTTCTCTGGACGCCTCATTTACGGGATATACAAGTTAAACGACATGTAAAGCTTACAATTGAGCACACTTGTGGCCATCGCCAGTTAATACTGAAAAAAGCAAAGTTTGCACTCCATTGACCAGTCACGTGCACTTGGGCGGTATACGTGGCTCTGAGAGCCACATACACCACCCAAGTGTGCACGTCTGGTCATTTTACTGTGACCTGAGTCAACAATGTTTAACACTGTGAAATATGTTCAATTTAATATAGTTCTTTCAAACCTCAACACATCTAGCAGTGCACAGTATTACAATCGGAATCGGCCAAGTGAAGCTCAAATAACTGGTAATCAGTCAGTGGCCATTTTTAACCCTTTACCCAATGCAGACGATATCAAAATTTATTATTTTAAATTGTTTTTTCAAAAAATTTCAACAAAACCATATCATATGACCCCTCATTGGAACGGGCTCAATGAGCTCATTCCAATGAGGGGTCACATAATATGGTCTGTCTGTCTGTCTGCCTGTCAGTCGGTCAGTCTGTCACCAACGACTTTAAAAAACACCATAACTCCTAAAATACTCGAAGGAATGACACCATACTTTGTATGCAAGTGTATCTTCATGATGTCTACACCCACTCAATACTGCATGTCATTCAGATAATTTCTGTCACATTTATGGACTTGTCACCAACAAGTTTTTTTGTCAACAAGTTTTTTTGTCACCAACGAGAACTCCTAAAATACTTGATGGAATGACACCATACTTGGTATGCAACTGTTTCTTTATGATGTCTACACCCTCTCAATAGTGCATGTCCTTCGGATAATTTCTGTCACATTTATGGACTTGTCACCAACGAGTTTTTTTGTCACCAACGAGTTATAACTCCTAAAATACTTGATGGAATGACACCATACTTGGTATGCAAGTGTATCTTTGTGATGTCTACACCCTCTCAGTAGTGCATGTCATTCGGATAATTTCTGTCACATTTATGGACTTGTCACCAACAAGTTTTTTTGTCACCAACGAGTTTTAAACATTGGCATTGCACGAATCGTCGCAGCTTCGGCACTGTGACAGTGCGCTCTAGTTTTTATGAATTGGGCTCCACAAAGTAGATCTTCTCTTTCCGAGGCCAATTTTTGTATAATTCCATGTGGGCGGGCAGTTTTTTACTTATTTTTGTAATTAATCCCCCACAGATTCACTGTGAAGGGTCCATCCATCCATCCGTCTGTCCGTCTGTCTGTCTGTCCTGTTACCACCTGTATCTCAAAGATGCTTTTTTTTCAAATTTTCAGATTTGTTGGGGCATTAGGAAAAATTGCTGCACGTCAATTTTTTTCAGAAAAAAATTCAAGATTGCCGACTGGTGGCCATTTGTGTTGGAAATTGCGTGTAATTTGTTATACGCTCAGAACTTCTGAACGACATTTCCGATATCAATAATTTTTGGTATGGAGGTCTAGCAGCATAAGATAAATGACATATCATACGGGTTTCTTCCTCTTGCATAAGTTAGATTAGCAAATTAGCCTTACTTTACCTTTTTCTCGGGTAATATTTTTGTGCGTATTATGTTGTGTACTGTTACCACCTGTATCTCAAGAGATGCTTTCATGCTTTTGTTTCAAATTTTCAGATTTGAAGGGAAGGGACATATGATAAATAAAATATTATACAGGTTTTTTTCCTTGTGCATAAGTTATGCAAGTTAGACTTACTTTAACTTTTTTACAGGTATTTGGATGCTTCCAGTAAAACCACTAAAATATGTGTAATATTGGAACTACAGTTAAAACTGAAAGTCCTGTCACGAAAAGTACGCTTATCTAGGCTTAATTAATTAAGCACATTGGAATTGTGCGCAATTGCCATATCGAATGGCATCCAAAGCACGGCAGGTTCTCCTGGTTACCCATAGCAAACACATGCAATGTTTTTGCCAATGGACCTCCAGGTTACCCGGAGGTCCATTGGCTAAAACACTGCTTGTGCACAGGCCATATGTACATAATTTGATAGCTTTACTTGGGCCACAATGCGTACATTAACTCGCATATCAGCGTACTATTTGTGCGCATTTCATGACAGGACTTCTAGTTTTAACTGTAGTTTGTTGAGTTGTTCCTTTGATATCCATATTTGTTTGGGTTTTATTGAGGAGATATCAATATAAGTAACAGTAATCCACTTACTGTGGGGGATGATTGTCTGGTCGCTGGCAATTGGCGTTGCACTTGTTTTTTTTTCTTTGCCATGAAAAGTTCATGTTCTTGGTTTGTTTTATGTTTTAGACCTCACAATCTACAGAATCACATGGGTGATGGTGTTTTCTGTCCCTTGAGTGCAAGAAGGCTTTGCAATGCTAAAGCATTGCAAAGCCTTGTTGCTCTCCAGGGACAAATTTATCAGTTTTATTAACTTGGGTGAAATATCAGATATAAACCATTTAATTTTTTTTTTCAAGTTTGCATTGGTTATAAAAAGAGAGCATGCATCAGCCAAAATGACCATTTGGGAGGACCTGAAAAACAGATTTTTAACTTTTTTATGCCTTACCTGATGACAGATCGAGCATCTGTCAGTTAATTTCTGAAGATATAACAATTCACCAGTTTGGCCTGGATCAACTAACTTTGAACTAGTTCCAACTTTATACAAAATGCATGTCATCCAAAAGGTTAATAATTTGAATAGCTCCATTTGGTATTTCTACTTAAAAAATGCAGGGTAATTTGTCGAAGCCTCTGCAAATATTTCCCCAAATGCAACACCAAATTTAACCAATACAATCAAACAAAATTGAATTGGTTATATTTGCAGAGTTGTATTATGGATAAAATTTGTTGATTGAAATTTCAATATTTTGTCATGGCTGTGATTGCAAAAGTAGTGTCATCCTTAATCAGATCACGATCTGGTTGCATTACACTTAAATGATGGAATCCCAGTTTCCAAAATTGTAAAATCCACACGTAATCAATAAACAATAATAGTATCACAATAATTTTGATGTCCGCGTGGTTTTGAGTGACTTGCAAGTGGTGTTCATTGGTCTTTCTATGCCACTGTATTCATGCCTGGATATAATTTTTTGGGGGGTGCCAGACAAAATGACAGGAACAAACTGACTCCTGTCGGACATTTAGAGACCCTGCCGGACAGGGATAAAATCTTACCAGCAAAGAATAGGTGCCATCCACTGAAATTAACTCTGAGTTTGACATCCTAATGATAATTAAGAAAATATAATGCACACCTTGAAGGGTTAAAACCATATCATTGATAAGTAAGTGTGACAACAGTACTTCAATTGAAATCACTGCATTCAGGTTTCTTTTGACAATTGTGAATAAGGAAATTCAAATCAAGGGGAAGCACTGCATGCTGGATATGTTGCAGGAGTAACCCTGCAATAGTGTCCATCTACAAAATCCTTTTTAGCTCAACTTTGACAAAGTCAAATTTGAGCTATTGTCATGGCCCGTCGTCCGTCTGTCCATCTGTCCGTCTGTCCGTACGTCAACAATTGGCTATGGCTCGGGCTAGAGGTCGTATTTATGAACCGATCTTTACGAAACTTCTTGTGTACCTTTGTTATGACCCTGGGACGGGAACAAGTGTTTTTAGGTGTGGTCCGAAATTCAAGATGGCTGCCAGCGGCCATTTTGTACCGATGATGCAAAAATCAGTTTTTTGTACAGAACTTCTGTATGAAAGTTCTGATTTAAATAAAGTTTTGTATAAATGTTTAGTACCATGGGATACATCACATATAATACGGGTTTTTTTCTCGTGCGTAAATTATGCAAATTAGACTGACTTTGATTTATTTAGTGTTACTTTCAGAGCTGTAAGTGCCAAGCTGCTATGGCTCGGGCTAGAGGCCGTATTTATGAACCGATCTTTACGAAACTTCTTGGGTACCTTTGTTATGACCGTGGGACGAGAACGAGTGTTTTTGGGTGCGGTCCGAAATTCAAGATGGCTGCCAGCCGCCATTTTGTACCGACGATGCAGAAATCTGTTTTTTGTACAGAACTTCCATATGAAAGCTCTGATTTGAATAATTTTTTGTATGAATGTTTAGTACCATGGGATACATCACATATAATACGGGTTTTTTTCTCGTGTGTAAATTGTGCAAATTAGACTAATTTTGATGTTTTTTGGGGTTACTTTCAGCACTGTAAGTGCAAATGCCAATACGGCTCGGGCTAGAGGCCATATTTATGAACCGATCTTTACGAAACTTCTTGGGTACCTTTGGTATCACCGTGGGACGAGAACGAGTGTTTTGGGGTCCGGTCCGAAATTCAAGATGGCCGATGGCAGCCATTTTGTACAAAATTAGGTGCAATCAGATTTTTGCACAGAACTTCCATATGAAAGCGCTGATTTGAATAATTTTTTGTGTGAATGTTTAGTACCAAGGGATACATCACATATAATACGGGTTTTTTTCTCGTGCAGAAATTATGCAAATTAGATGAACTTTGATTTTTTCAGTGCGACTTACACACAGTAAGTACACATGTCAATACGGCTCAGACTAGAGTCTGTATTTATGAACTGATCTTCACGAAATGTCTTGGGTACCTTTGTTATCACTTTGGGACGAGAACGAGTGTTTCTGGGTGCGGTCTAAAATTCAAGATGGCTGCCAGTGGCCATTTTGTAACGAAATTAGGTCTAATCAGTTTTTTGTACACAACTTCTATACAGCTCAGACTAGAGGCCATATTTATGAACCAATCTTTATGAAACTTCTTGGGTACCTTTGTTATCACCATGGGATGAGAACGAGTGTTTTTGGGTGTGGTCCAAAATTCAAGATGGCCACCAGCAGCCATATTGTACCAAAATTAGTGCAATCAGTCTTTTGTACAGAACTTCTGTATGAAAGTTCTGATTTGAATAAATTTTTGTATGAATGTTTAGTAACATGAAATACATCACATATAATACGGGGTTTTTTTTCTTGTGCAGAAATTATGCAAATTAGATGAACTGATTTATTCAGTGCTGCTACACACTGTAAGTGCACATGTCAATACGGCTCCGGCTAGAGGCTGTATTTATGAACCGATCTTCACAAAACTTGTTGGGTACCTTTGTTATCACCTTGGGACGAGAACGAGTGTTTTTGGGTCCGGTCCGAAATTCAAGATGGCCGATGGCAGCCATTTTGTACAAAATTTGGCGCATTCAGATTTTTGCACAGAACTTCCATATGAAAGCGCTGATTTGAATAATTTTTTGTGTGAATGTTTAGTACCATGGGATACATCACATATAATACGGGTGTTTTTCTCGTGCAGAAATTATGCAAATTAGATGAACTTTGATTTTTTCAGTGCTACTTACACACAGTAAGTACACATGTCAATACGGCTCGGGCTAGAGTCTGTATTTATGAACCGATCTTCACGAAATGTCTTGGGTACCTTTGTTATCACCTTGGGATGAGAACGAGTGTTTCTGAGTGCAAACCAAAATTCAAGATGGCTGCCAGTGGCCATTTCATACCGAAATTAGGTCTAATCAGTTTTTTGTACACAACTTCTGAATGAAAGTTCTGATTTGAATAAATTTTTGTATGAATGTTCAGTAAAATGGAATACATCACATATAGTACAGGGTTTTTTTTCGTGCAGAAATTATGCAAATTAGATGAATTTTGATTTATTTAGTGCTACTTATACACTGTAAGTACACATGTCAATACGGCTCGGGCTAGAGGCTGTATTTATCAACTGATCTTCACAAAACTTCTTGGGTACCTTTGTTATCAACTTGGGACGAGAATGAGTGTTTCTGGGTGCGGTCCAAAATTCAAGATGGCTGCCAGTGGCCATTTTGTACCGAAATTAGGGCAATCAGTTTTTTGTCACAACTTCTATACAGCTCGTATTTATGAACTGATCTTCACGAAACTTCTTGGGTCCATTTGTTTTCACCTTAGGAGAGGAACGAGTGTGTTTTGGGGGTGCCTTTGGGGTTCAGTCAGACCCACTCTGGGACTCAAAGATTTCTTTTCTAGTTTTGCATCTGACTGTCACCCACCTTTACAGTACTTTACCTATACATTTGTTACAGGCTATGGTCAGTATTTATGTACAGACCGTTACAATACTTTATATGTACCTTTGTTATCAGGTCATTACCTAGATGTTTGTCATTGCTGAGTCACATACTATACATGTACATGTCTTTGTCTTGACAAGTTGAGCTACAGTGTCATTGACACTTTCATTTTATGTTTTGCATTGAATTTTTATAATGAGGTATACGGAAATCGTAAATGATTGTCATGTATTATGATGACAGGAAGTAAATTGTTATACATTTGTACTTTCAATGAACAAAAATAGAGGTGAGCGATAATTCACCCACCATTCCCACACATCACTCTGGCCTCGGACAGAGTGACAGGCACAAGCACTGGCCATCTGACGAATGCATAACTGAGTCGGACTTTGTCTGTGTCCGACCTCTTATATCCAGGCTTGATTGTTTTGCTGAAATATTGGAAAAATACGTAACAACTCAGTCTGCCTACCCCCTCCCCACCCTGTCAATATTGCTTCAAATCAATCAGTGTTGTGACATCAGCCTTCAGTGATGTTTGTTGATGTGAATGCTGTTATACTGTGACTGAAGTCGCAGCGTAACAGCTTACCCATCATCAACATAAAACAAAAGCCAGTCATGAAAACTAGTAACCTTGATTGATTGATTAATTGACAATATTTTATTTCCAAACAAACAAGATGAAAAGTACAGAAAAACAGAGATTACACAATACAGTGGAGCCCACTTAATTGGATATCTCATAACTGAATAACCCTGTTAATTGAATATAATTTCACAACACAAACCCATTTACCATACCTCCAGTACAAATTTAACCCGTTAATTGAATACAGGTTATAGAGTAAACTCCTGTTAATTGAATAAAAATTCTTGTAACCTGTCGAGAAATTACCCAGTTTTCCTTTCTTTATAGACGTATTTGGCCTCAGTATATCAAATACAGGCATTTAATCTATAACAGCTTGTTTGACTGAGCTCATGGAGCTCTGTCAAACAAGATATAATAGAATAAAAGCAAAGTTTATCTCTAGAATGCAGGAAAGTGACACAATCCCTGTTAATTGAATACTCCTGTTAATTGAATAATTTTCATTGGCAAAGTGGCTATTCAGTTAACAGGGTTCCACTGTATTAACAAAGGTTGTGAATTAGAAAATGGATCCAGCAGTAAGTGGATACTTATGTGAGCTGTCTCCACCTTTAGAATAAAATGTTGCATGGAGTACAGTGGAGCCCACGCAATTGCTTATCTCTTAACTGAATAAACCTGTTAATTCAATATAATTTCCAATACAAAACCATTTACCATACCTCCAGCACAAATTTGACCTGTTAATTGAATATAGATTATAGAGTAAACGCCTGTTAATTGAATAAATTACCGATTCTCCCCAGTTTTCCTGTTTATAGATCTCTTTGGCCTCAGTACATCCAATACAGACATTTAATCTATAATATCTTGTTTGACAGAGTTCATGGAGCTCTGTCAAACAAGATATAATAGAATAAATGCTAAGTTTGTCTCTAGAATGCGGTTAAAACTAGAAGTCCTGTCATGAAATGCGCGCAAATAGTGCGTCGATCTGCTCATTAATCTGCGCTTTATTACCATAGTAAGGCTATCATATGGCCTGCGCACAAGCAATTGTTAAGCTAATGAACCTCCGGGTTACCTGGAGGTCCATTGGCAGAAACATTGCTTGTGCATGCTATGCATAACCACAGGACTCTGCCGTGCTTTGGATGCCATTTGATATGGAAATTGCGCACAATTCCTACGCGCAATTAAGCCGAGATAAGCACACAGTTCGTGACAGGACTTCTAGTTTTAACTGTACAAGAAAGTGACACAATCCCTGTTAACTGAATACTCCTGTTAATTGAATAATTTTCATTGGCAAAGTGGCTATTCAATTAACAGGGTTCCACTGTATCAGAATTAAGTAGCAGACTATACAAGGTCGAATGTAATAAGTCAAGTTGCAGAAAGCCAAAAGTTTGTTTTTTTTATTTAGAACTCGGAAAAAACCATGGAGCTCTGAGAAACAAGAAATAATAGAATGAATGCTAAGTTTATCTCTGGAATACAGGGAAGTCACACAATCCCTGTTAATTGAATACTCCTGTTAATTGAATAATTTTCATTGCCAAAGTGGCTATTCAATTAACAGGGTTCCACTGAATTAAGTTTATTCTCAGGGTTATGTGAAACAGAAAATAACAATGATAGTTATTAAAATAATACTCCCCATCAATTTCAAGTACCATTTGCTCTGTTTTCTGAGTAGGCAGTAACACAGATGGATCCAGAGGTTCTGTTTCACACTTGAAAACTGATCCATTGATATCCGATTCTCGTTAGATCATCGAAGTTCAGCACCGTCGAGCCTGGTTTGTCCTTGGATTAGGGCTGTCACGATTTTTTACTTTAGGAATCGATTAATCATCACAAATAATCAATACTAATCAATTAATCATACCTAGATCCCCCCTCCCCCTCTCGTTTAAGTCGTTAAAAATGAAGTTTAAGTCCATTAACCTCCCACCAGTAAACAACGAAGACGATCCCCCTTTAGGTACATTCAAAGCTTTCTGAACTTTTGAACCGTCAGTGTAATAATCAAGACCGGTCGGCAGTTGCGAATTTTGACCGGTCGGCAGTTGCGAACTTTGCAAGTTCGCAACTGCCGACCTGTCTTGATTATTACACTGACGGTTCAAAAGTTCAGGACATCAAAGCTTTGAATGTACCTGAAAGACAAATGCTTCTAACAGGTTCTTGGGGTTTAACGTCGATGTTCTTGACCTTTTACCTTTAGAAACAATAGATTTTTCATTAATTTTTTTTTAAATTATTAAACGTCTAAAACGGGGAAAAAAATACCGATTCGTCGACAACGAAAAATATTAATCGATTTTGGCGTGACCAACTGACAATCGATTTAATCGTGATAGCCCTACCTTGGATGGGTGACCGTCTGAGCAATCGATTCGGACTCCCGCGTTGTGTCCTTGGGCAAGGCACTTAACCCTGATTGTCCACATGGGGGCATAATGACGCTGTGTACTAAGTCATACTGCACGTTGACGGTGCGCATGTCTTCAACCAATCTAACCATGCCTGTGCTGCTGTGCGGAGTTACGATGTTGGGGAGCTGGCAGCTGCTTGTCGTTGCTTGGTGGTTCTCTCCGGGTATTCCGGCTTCTTCCACCTGTAAAACTGTCATGGTCATGATTTGCCATTGTGCATAAGTATATGACCGTAAACACCAAGAAAAAAAATGAATCCATTCTAATTGTTACTGTATTGCACCACTGCAGATATTGTCTTCATTGTGGAACATTCATCACTAGAGATGGTGCTGCTTACTTCTGTTGACTGCAGAAGTTGATAGCTTGCCACACCTTCAGCCTTGTAATAAAGTTTATGGTTTACAGTTTGTGGTTTGCCAACATTTCCAGAACATGTTACAACAACATCTGAAGACTGTCCTTTTACAATTTCAGGAATACTTATTGTTGGTACAGATGGCTGAGCTGTAATGACAATAATTAAAGATTGATTACTGCATGTTCCATTCCTTTCAAATGAAGTTTTACAGTGTTTCATTTATATGTGGATAAGTTACATGGAAAAGTGCAACATGCCCCCCATCTGCCCTCTCCCCAACACACACACACACACTTCAAAAAAGAAAGAAAGAAACAAAAAAACAGCAACAACATGTTGACTGCAGAAGTTGATAGTTTGCCACACCTTCAGCCTTGTAATAAAGTTTATGGTTTACAGTTTGTGGTTCCACTGTACGGAGTGAAAACTGAAAACTAGTGATATTGTATCAACTTTCCAATATCAGCACTTTGTTAATAAAAACTAAAATATACAGTGGAACCCTGTAAATTGGAAAAGCCACTTTGCCAATGAAAAGTATTCAATTAGCAGGAGGATTCAATTAACAGGGATTGTGTCACATTCCAGTATTTTAGAAATTAACTTAACATTTGTTCTATTATATCTTGTTTGACAGAGCTCCATGTCAAACAAGATATAATAGATTAAATGCCTGTATTGGATTCCTGAGGCCAAATAGGTCTATAATCAAAGGAAAATTGGGGAGAATCAGGGTAATTTCTCGACAGGTTAAAAGATTTTTTATTCAATTAACAGGAGTTTACTCTATAACCTATATTCAATTAACAGGTCAAAATTGTACTGGAGGTATGGTAAATCATTTTGTGTTGAGAAATTATATTCAATCAACAGGGTTTTTCAATTAAGACATACCCAATTAAGAGGGCTCCACTGTATTGAAAATATTCAACCTGCATTGCCATGAAAACTTCGCATATCATCAACATATTCATTTTTAGCTCAACTTGACAAAGTCAAGCTGATCTATTGCCATCACTTCTCGTCCGTCGGCATACAGTGCATCCACAATTTCCTTTGGCATACCTCACAGGTCGCATTTATGATCAGATCGCTTTGAAACTTGGTATGCCTTTTGAGGGTGACCTCTAGATGGGAGCTACCGATTTTCTTCAATTTCCATCAAAAAATATTGCTGCAGCCAACGTTCTTAGAACTTAGTTCAGTCAGACCTCAATATTTACCTTTGGCACACTCTACAGGGCACATTTATGATTGGATTGCTTTGAAACCTGGCATGCTTATTTGGGGTAACCTCTAGATGGGATACTACATTTGTGTATCAACATTCTTCCTTTAGCCAGTCTTACAGTTTACATTTAAAAATGCATGGATTAATCTGACGTCGTGCACACACAATGCTATTATGTTGAAATTTCATCAAATAACATCGGTACCAATGATCTTCAATTTTGCCATTTCATTTATAACTTACCAAGTTCAAGTTTATCAAGTTGAGCTACAGTGTCATTGACACTTTCATTTTGTCTCAAAAACATAGGTTATGACCCCCCCCCCCCCCCCCTCCATTGGAATGAGCCTGTGACAAAAAATAAAAAAAAATTAGTTATTCAAGAATTTTGTTTGCAAGTGTCATTTGCTTTTCATGTTAGGTAAAACTGTCCCGGTCACGATTAGCCATTGTGCATAAATATGTGACCTTAACCCTTTACCCAATGCAGACGATATCAAAATTTATTATTTTAAATTTCATTTTTTTTAATTTTTCAAAAAAATTCAACAAAACTATAGCATGTGACCCCTCATTGGAATGAGCTCAGAGTGACGTGCTATTTGCGAGCAATTCATTGACAGGACTTCTAGTTTTAACTGTAGGTATAAATAATTGGTTAACTCTTTACCTAATGAATTGACCGCATCTGCCCCCATAATATTCAAATTGAGCAGTTGAAAAAAATATTAAATTTAAGAAAACTATGTCATGTGAAAAAAAAAAAGAAGGAAAAATTCAACAAAACTATATCCTGTGACCCCTCATTGGAACAAGCTCAATGAGCTTGTTCCAATGAGGGGTCACATGATATGGTTTTGTTGAAATATTTTGAAAAATTAAATTTTTTCAACTGCTCAATTTGCATATTATGCTGGCAGATGCAGGCGATTTGTTAGGTAAAGGGTTAAATACCAACAAATAAATAAATAATACTGATGAGTTCAGTTTTTTGATAGTTGTATTAGTTGAAGGGTTAATATTTATTCATTAACATCAAACAGACAGAATAAGTTAATAACACTGTGATTGTAAGACTTCATTTCACTGTCTGATGACTGCTTCTTGGGACTGTAATTGAAAATTAGAAAATGTCTTGCTGTTATGATTGGTAACTCAGATTTAATTGGTTTTCTCTTGAAGATTGTCCTGCTGGTTCTCTGCGTATTGTAGTAGTGTCCAAAAGAGATAGAGCACAATTTTTATGGCACAAAACCAGATATTAAACTTTTAATATATTCAGACTGTTGTTTCATTTAGGCTTCAGAAGTTGGTTCAGTCGATAGTTTTTTTTTTGAAATATATGGTATGATTAATATGAAATAGTTAAAATTCATTGTATTCACCGAAATATTGTCATTCTCACTTTAGTTCTCTTTGTGAAACTAAATTACTGTTCAGATAAGAAATATGGCTAACAGAAGGAAAATTGGCTTATTACAAATTACAGGTGTGTAATTGATGCATTTCAGATGATCTTTAAAAATTTAGGGTGGGAAATCGGAACTAAGTTGTGTGGATACATTCATGATATGTTGGTATACCAATATGCTGTAAATATTGAGATGATGAAAATGATTGCTCAGATTCAAGTACTATTTTTATCCTCGAGTGGGGCACGTGGTGGATTATTTCATGAGGCGTTAGCCGAATGAAATAATCTGTGTGGCCCATGAGAGAATAAAATCGTACTCATATCCAAGCAGTGAACATTTGTATTTTTTTATTCTTTCCTAATTTGTTTTCCCAAAACACCACTTTATGCTTGATTCCATGGTTACTTTCAAAACATGTCCAAAACAAAAAAAAAATCTGTCATCGCTGAAAGTGGAATACGATGCTGGGAGTGGAATACTATTTTTGGCGAGTGTGAGTGGGAATATGATTTGTTTTGGGGGAAGAAAAATGAATGAAAATAAAATAAATATTCAAAACTCATTACGAACACACTTTGTAGATATAGACCGGCAGCCAGAAGGGGCAAAAGGGGCAGTCATGCAATGTCTTGAAAGTAAAAGGGTTTTTTTGTCATTTATATGGTAACTTTTTGCACTCAATCTGAATCTACCGTAAATAATGTCCAAGATGGCCACCAAAAAACACCATTTTCATGAATTCGTTTAAATATCATCACATGAGAACAATAAGGTTTTATCTCTCAGTAGAAGATAGAATCTTAAGGTTCTCACACAATGATATCACAATGAAACTTACACAAGGTATGTACCACAACTTGATGGTGGTGTGTTGAGTACAAAATTCATGACCAATCCACAAAGGTTAATATTTATTTATTTATTTTATTGGTGTTTAAGGTCACATACTTATGCAGAATGGCTAATCATGACTGTGACACTTTTACGGGTGGAGGAAGCCGGAGTACCCGGACAGAACCACCAAGCAACGACGAGCAGCTGTCAGCTCTCCAACATCGTAACTCTGAACTCTGCACTGCAGCACAGACAGGGTTAGATTGGTTGAAGACATGCGCACCATCGACGTGCAGTACGCTTCAGTACACAGCGTCATCGTGGCCCCAGGTAGGCAATCGGGGTGAAGTGTCTTGCCCAAGGACACAACGCGGTTGCCGCAGGTGGGATTCGAACCGAGGACCTCTCGGCTTGCAGCCTGCACCTCTACTAACTGAGCCACCGTGCCCCCCACAAAGGTTAATGTCACAGAGTTCAACATATGCAATGAGCATGCACATCAACTTTTTCTTGTCTGAGCCATAACTTTTTAATGGGATGAGATCTCACAATAAAAGTTGCACAACATATGTACCACCACTAGACAGTGTATCACATATAAAATTCACGGCCGACATATTGTTTTGAGTCTGGGTTAGGGCTGCACTGTATATCGATAAACCGATATATGCCGGTATTCAAACCAATATCGATTTAATACCAGTGTAATTACAAAAATATTGGTTTATCGTCATTATTTATTTACACATAATTTAATTTTCAAGATGTCTTGAGTTTTTTAACTGTACCACCGAATGAATAATATTATCCCTTTATCCAAGGAATCGTCTGCTTGTGCCCTCGTAATATACAAAATTCAGCAGTTGAAAAAATAATTTTCAAAAATTTTAACAAAACTATATCATGTGACCCCTCATTGGAACGAGCTCGTTGAAAGTAATAAATTTTGTTATCGTCTGCATTGTGTAAAGGTTTTTCGAACCGCATCATCAAGGCGTGCTAATGCGTTCCGACTGTGATGCCTCAAGTCTCGATTATGGTACTTATGTTCATATATCTGAACAGTTTTCGATATACCGGTATACCGCGGTAGTTTTTTGAATACCGGTACCGGTATTCAGTTTTGAATATCGTGCAGCCCCAGTCTGGGTCATAACTTTTAATGGGAAGAGATATCATAATGAAACCTACACAATGTAAGTACCACACCAGATGGTGTGCCATGTACAAAATTCACAACCACCTTACTAAAGTCAGTGTCACAGATAGAGGTCAATACATGGAATGACCATTCACAATTATTTATTTATTTATTGGTGTTTAAGGTCACATACTTATGCACAATGGCTAATCATGACAGTGACCGTGACAATTTTATGGGTGGAGGAAGCTGGAGGACCCAGAGAGAACCACTGAGCAACGATGAGCAGCTGCCAGCTCCCCAACATCGTAACTCCGCACTGCAGCACAAGCAGGGTTAGATTGGTTGAAGGCATGCGCACCATCGATGTGCAGTACGCCTTAGTACACAGCGTCATCATGCCCCCATGTGGACAATCGGAGTAAGTGCCTTGTCCAAGGACACAAGGCGGGAGTCCGAATCGTTCGCCCAGATGGTCACCCATCCGAGGACTAACCAGACTTGACGTTGCTTAACTTCGGTGAACTGTCGTGAACCGGTTACCGCAATGCCACCGCACACCCCAGCATTCACAAATTTTTAGAATCCAGCCCAAGACATTTTGGTGGACGTCATTGTCACAGTGAAATTTATACAACACATGGAACACAACTAGAGAGTGTGTTGCATATAAAATTCAAGATCGAGACTAGGGCCCTGCGAATCACACATTTTTGATTCTAATTGAATCAAAAAGGGTCTGTTATTTGAAATTGAATCAAATCTCAAATCAACTTCTGGGCATCTTGAAGATGATCGATACGGGTATGGGTGTGGTGGACTGTAAATCTGATTGTTCCAACTGTGACTGCTCAAGTCCTGACTGATAAAATATTCCAGCTACATCATCAAGGCATGCCTTCCTGGAAGGCATGCCTTGATGATGTAGTTGGAATATTACCCAGGAATGTGTGCAGGACTTACAAGCTCGAAAAGGGTGTGGTGGCTCAGTGGTAGACTGTTGGACTTCTATGCTAGAGATCCCAAGTTCAATCCCCGTCCAGGACGACCCACGTTGTGTCCTTGGGCAAGGCACTTTATCCCGGTTGTCTACATGGGAGCACGATGATGCTGTGTACTAAGACTTACATCGATGGTGCACATGTCTTCAACCGCTGTAACCCTGCTTGAGCGGAGCTTGAACAGAGTGAGAATGTTGAGAAGCTGACAATTGCTCGTCGATGTTCGGTGGTTCCCTCCAGGTACTCTGGCTTCCTCCACTCGTAAAACTGTCACGGTCACGATTAGCTATTGTGCATAAATATGTGACCTTAAACACCAATAAATAATAATAATGAATACTAATACCAGCACTAAGCAATGCACTGGACTAGCCACTAGCAACAGCTCATCGTCAACATTGTTTGAAAACTTTAACTTTGTTATAAACAGTGGTACCAGAGTGTGTTCCCTGCCAGCAGGTGTTGTCAGTAGAGCACATTCTTTTACATTGTACTGATTTTAATCTTAGTAGAAGACAGTATTTTAATGTTGTGTCTCTTCGAGACCTATTTTACAGTACAAATCCTCATAAAGTGCCGTGTTTCTTGAAGGAAATCAACCTTTTTAATAAATTTTAAAAAATTTTTTATTCTTTTAACCCTTTACCCAACGTAACGGCAAAACCGGCCAGCGCTATTCTAAAAAATTGCCAATTAATTTTCATTTTTTGTCTCAAAAACATAGGGTTTGAGCACTCGTTGGAACGAGCTCGTTCCAATGAGGGGTCATAACCTATGTTTTTGAGACAAAAAATGAAAAAAATTAGTTATTCAAGAATTTTTTTTGTGTCGTCTGCTTTTCATGTTAGGTAAGGGGTTAATCAAGACTCTTCAAGTCTCAATTCATCAGGTTGATTTATAAGTTAATCACTTCTCTCATCTCATTACCCATTGTTGTTCTAATCACTCCGGTTTTTGACAGATCTTTTGTAGTTATTTTCTATTTTTATTCAAACTTTTTACTTCTCAAATGATAATGACTTTTTACTTTCCACTGTTTTCTTGTCACAATATAGCCTTAGCTGCTGATGTGGCTTTAAGCACCAATAAATAAATAAATAAATAAATAAATCAACAGTGGTAGAGACTAGTGAGACTGGAATTAGCATGGGAGGTATCATGGGTCAGATGCCATTTATGTAAATATAGATGAAATTAAGCTCTTGTCTTTATTTTCACCATTATTTTCAAACAATTCTTTGTGAACTATACGTTTTGTGAGACGACGGCAATGACTGATACTAAACTATATTCCCATGTAAAGATTTGAAGGAAAACGAATCGGGCAACTGATTTTGAATCAAATCGAATATCAACTTAAGATTTGAAATCGAATAGAATCTCGAAACTTTGCAGGGCTTTAATCGTCACACCAAGGTCATGGTCAAGTAAGGATTAACACATGGATTGAGCATGTATATCAACTTGTTGGTGTCCGGGCCTTGATTTTTTTTTAGTGAAAGGTGATACTACAATGGATTTTCCACAACATTTATTTCAACGCTAGATAATGTGTTGCATACAAACTTCATGATTGACCTATCAAGGTCAAGGTCACAGATAGAGGTCAACACATGGAATCAACATGCACAGCAGCTTTTTCGTGTCGACAAACTTGTTGCATGTGATGTCATAAATATGGTATCAATTCTTGACGTAATATATACAGATCACAACAGTAATTTCATCTGGGTACTTGTATTCTATTGCTTTTACAAGACCAGAGTAGCCAGACCACACTGGATGCAGTAGACAAATTTGATTGATGGTTTTAGGAAGTGAAGAAGTGCCTGTTCACTGCAGTAAACAGGCTCTGTTTTACTGGTAAAATAGGATCCACTCACCAATGCTTGGGAGGTGCAAACCCTTTCTACAATGGGCAACTTGGCTTATTAATGCTCACCCCTGGTCTTGAGTTACTACTCATGTTGTGGTCATGATTAGCCATTGTGCAAAAATATGTGACCTTAAACACCAATAAATAATAATAATAAAATGATTGACAGTTTTCACACCTGACCACAGCCCATACACATACAGTGGCTTAGTAGTGATTTCTAGTCTGTAAAGGCAGCCAAGACTTAACTAGAAACTGCTGCCTAGGGAATTTGTGTATATCCTCATGATGGCATGTTGAGGGCACCTGTTCTGAGGTTGTAAAACTTGGAAATACTTCTGGGTTAATAACTTGTTTATTATATAGCAGTGGATATTTAAAAAAATACAAATTTTTTAGCATATTAAAAAAAAATACAGTACCTGAAATATAAACAAAAAATGAAATTAAGTATTCAGCGTACAGCACTTGAGTTTTTGTCTCCCGCTTTTTGAAAAAAACAGGAAATATTATTGTATCCCGCTTTTTGAAAAAAAACAGGAGATGTTAAATTCGGGGTGTCCTTCTGTCCTTCCATCCTTCCGTCCTTCCATGTTTTTTGTTTCCAGACTCTAACTTTTCATACAGTGACCGGATTTCGATGAAATTTGGGTATAGATCACTTTCATCAATTGTGGGTCCAATTTCGAATATGGGCATTTTCCGCACATACTTAATTAGGTTGCTAAAATTTGATTGGCTGACGGTTTCCAGACTCTAACTTTCCTTAAAATCAACCGATTTTGATGAAATTTCATATATGGATTACTTTTATCAGTACCTAGGTCAAGTTCGAATGTGGGATATTTTGTACCGAAAATCTGTCCGTCTGCCTTGTGCATCAACGCACCTCGGACTAAAAGCCGTATTTATGAACCGATCTTCACGAAACTTCTTGGGTATCTTTGTTATCATTGTGAGACCAGAATATGTGTTTTGGGGTTTGGTCCAAAATTCAAGATGGCCGCCAGTGGCCATTTTGTTCCAAAATTGGGTGTGATCAGTTTTTTGTACAGAACTTCTATATGAAAGTTCGGATTTGAATAAATTTTTGTAAGAATGTTTAGTAACATGCAATACATCACATATAATACAGGTTTTGTTCTCGTGCAAAGATTAAGCAAATTAGGGAAACATTGATTTATTCAGTGCTACTACTAATACACAGTAAGTACACACCTTCCGTGTTTTTCGTTTCCAGACTCTAACTTTCCTTACAGTCAGTCGATTTCGATGAAATTTGGGTAGTAGATCTCTTTCATCAATTGTGGGTCCAAGTTCAAACATGGGCATTTTCTGTGAATATTTAATTAGGTTGCTTAAATTTGATTGGCCTATGGTTTCCAGACTCTAACTTTCCTTAGAGTCAACCGATTCCACTTGCAACTCAACTAGATTCCACTTGATGCATTAATTCCCCTTGAAACTGCTGCCCAGCGGGAGACATGAATTCACTGAATTTGCTTGTTATTTTTCCTTTATGTAATTGTTGCCTCAAAAACATTGGCACATCAGTAACATCATCCAAGCCTCATTTGAGAAAGTTGAGACCCTTCGTTTTCTTGTGAAACAAATTAATGGACAAACTACAGCAGTATTGGGGAGCTATTTTTGTGCCAGTCATATAATAAAAAGCTAGCTCCAGTGAAGAGTCCTAAATAAAAGCTTGCTCCAATGAAGAGTCCAAAGTTATGCTTTTAAGACAAGAAGAAGAGTTATTTGGTGTTCAAAAAATTTTTGTGAAAGTATCGTCTGCCACTCATGTTGAATGGTTGAAGAAAAAACCATGAAAATAATTTCTGTGGTGCAAGTTTGGCTTATGTGTGAGCAAGGTTTGGGATTTGGTGAGAAGTCATAGAGTTTCAGTGGATCTGATTGAAATCAAGCACTGGTGATACAGCTCCTGATAAAAAAATCTGTTGACGTTTGCTTTAAGCTATTTTAAATGCTCTTTTTTCAGAAATTGGTAGATCTGTTTGCAAGAATCCCACTTGTATATATGAAGAAAATCCAGTACGGGTGAGTATTCGGTATTTAATTCTTTTGTGTTAACCACGATGTTCAGAAACTTAACCCAAATTATCTCCCATTTGCAGTGGTTTTGCTACACTTTTCATAACAGTGTATTACAGGTCTTGTCTTTCATATGCCACTTGTAATTTTAACAGTCAACAGAATGTCATTTTGATTTTACTGTATTTTATGTCATGACTGCTGTGGATGGCCACAGGGACATAATAAGCATTTCAAACTGGGTGGGGTGGGGGGGGGGGTGAGGGGTGGACATCAGACCTGTTAACCTGTGAAGGTGACTGTCAGTGAGATTTTGATAAGCTCTCAGTGAGATTTGGATGCTTGTCAGTGAAATTTTTGCACGCGACCAATACATCAATTTTTTCCTGGTTATGCCTCCCACGATCCCACCCGGGCACCCCCCCCCCCCCCACAACCCAAATGCATTATATATTTCATTTTAATAATTTATTTTAACACTTTTAATGGTATTTGTCAGTAAAAGCATACAAATATGGATATCACTGGTCCAAGCCCCTCGCCCCCCAGGGACAATGGATAATGACCCCCCTCCCTCCAACACACACACAAATTTTATGTGAGTGGATGCCTATCTAGCCTTTGCCTGTACCCCCCCCCCCCCCCCCCCCCCCCCCCCCCCCCCCACTCCTCAGTCCGGCCATTTTTCCTTGCTCATGCAAACCCATCCCGGTGCTTTAAAAGGTCAAAATGCCTCAGGACCAAAACGTTCAAGAACCAAAACAAGCGTTCCTTCTTCGTTCATGCCATTTATTCATGTAAATTCTTTGTTCCGTCTGTACATTTTTAGTGAGGAAATATTCATTCTTATTATCTTTTGACAGGTTTTATTGTACAATAAAAATTACTCAATGCTGATAATACATATCGTTTTGTTTAAAAAAAAAAACGACCTGCCGGTGTTGTGTGTGATTGTGGTAATTTCGTTTTCGTTTTTTTATTAAAAAAAATATTTGAACTGTGTTTTGTATTACTCACATTAGAGAAGGTGCCCTCAGTATTCATAACTCCCATTGTGAGAAAAAATACAAACAAAATAACCCTGTTGGTTCAAAATGAAGACAAAATACTCTGCTGGAGCCTGGACATGATTGTTCTGAATCTGTTTGTATATAAGTAAGGGGAGGTAACTTCATTCTTGTGAAATCTCACAACAGATTTTTTTCAGTTTTCAACAAACTTTCAATTATATTTTTTTTTACACAAAACGGATAAATTTGGTATGAACCATAACAATAGTATATATAAAAGGTCAGCTGAAGTTAATTATACTTGAGAGATTATGTTTTTATTTAATTTATATTTTGAGTTTATATAATTTTGATTTCTTTCACGTAACCACGACAGTATGAGAATATATTTGGCATACAATGCAACTTGTTTAATTTTCAAAATAGAATAAGACAACTATTTTTTAAAAGTGTCAAATCGGGAGACAATTGTGACTGTGAGAGCGTGAGTTGGTGTCTCAAACCGGGAGATTCACGGTGAAACCGGGAGAGTTAACAGGTCTGGTGGGCATTGCTCTACAAGTGTCACCGATATATATCGGTGATGGCCCATGTGCCTCCGAGGCATGGTAGAAATACACTACACACAGTTATGTTTGGAACTCATGCACCTCTTGATTGAGTAAAAGGTAGATTTTTTGTTCCATATTCAACAAATTTTCCTATCAGGCCCCAATACTCAGCATATTTTCCTGTTGGGCCGAAACAATGTTTTGCCCCAGTAGGAAAATTTATTATACAGTGGAGCCCACTTAATTTGATATCTCTTAAATGAATAACCCTGTTAATTGAATATAAATTCCCAACACAAAATCATTTACCATACCTCCAGTACAAATTTGACCTGTTAATTGAATATAGGTTATAGAGTAAACTCCTGGTAATTGAAAAAAAAATTTACCTGTCGAGAAATTACCCTGACTCTCCCCAGTTTTCCTTTGTTAAAAGACCTATTTGGCCACAGTACATCCAATACAGGTATTTAATCTGTTATATCTTGTTTGACAGAGCTCATGGAGCTCTGTCAAACAAGATATAATAGAATAAATGTTAAGTTTATTTCCAGAATAGGATAGTGACGCATCCCTGTTAATTGAATATTCCTGTTGATTGAATAATTTTCATTGGCAAAGTGAGTGTTCAATGAACAGGGTTCCACTGTATATGGAGCCAAAAATGGGCATTTTTTATGCCCCTGCCATAAAATACCTGGGGGGTATATAGTGTTACCATTGTCTATCTGTCATTCCATCATTCCATTTCTCTGTTATTCCAAAATAACAGTTTTCCAGATGTTTTTTCACCACACATTGAGATAATTGGCTGATTTCTGGTTTATGTTTTTGTCATGGGTACCTACAAATCAGGCTTGAGTTTGATCCTGGTTAGATGATTTTTCATGGAGTTACTGCCCTTGAGCTTTGTTTATGATGTGAAAGAGAATCAGTTTTCTGGATTTTTTTTTCTCGTGGGAGCAGAAGTGTACTACTGAACATCTAGTCCTTGACTTAAACCCTTTACACAACACAGAGAATATCAAAATTTATTATTTTCATTACTATTTTTTTTTAATTTAAAAAAAAAATTCAACAAAACCATATCTTGTGACCCCCATTGGAATGAGCTCGATTAGCTTGTTCCAATGAGAAGTCACATGATATGGTTTTGTTGAAATATTTTGAAAAATTAATTTTTTTCAACTGCTCAATTTGCAAATTATGTGGGCGGAGGAGGGCGATTCGTTAGATAAAGGGTTAAAGTCTGTAGGAGAGACAAATCAACTGAGGTAGACTTAGGGCACATCTTATGCGTAAAGAATCTGTGCTCCCCCTTCCAGGTAATTTCTAATCACATCTTATGAGTAAAGAGTCGGTGCACCCCCTTCCTGCTAATTTCTAGTCACATCTTACAGTACGTGGAAAGTGTATTATCACTAAATCACCTGGAGAGTGGAGATTCCACCCAAGCAGTAATTACAAATTTGTTGTAATGCATAACAAGCACAAGCAAAGTTCCAGCCAATGGACCTCCGGGTTAAACCCGGAGGTTCGTTGGCTGAAACATTGCTTGTCTTTTTTGTCCATATATATGGAATTTGAAAGTGATACTTTGGGTGATAACTCCACTCCATGGGTGATTTGGACACAATCCACTCTGCACGTACTATATGAATAAAGAGTTTGTGTGCCGGTTCATTACAGCTGGAGTTGTTTTCGAACAACACTCAAGAAATACATTTTTCAGAATTGAGCCTTTCTTACAATGCCAGATACTGAAAGTTGGTTTTTCAACTGCTTCCTGGAGCTACATTATCCATCTTAAATGCTCCTGTGGTGTAAATGATTTTTTGATTGGCACATGACTGCTTAGCTTGGTAACCACTGCTTGGGAGGTAATAAAACATTTACACCCAATGCCACCTTACGTGCATCTCAGGCAATGTGGAACCAATAAGTTGAGCTAGTCGTGAGCAAGCCTGAATATAAGCAACCTGTCATTTGCAAAATGAGGTTCCTTTGCTGATGCTATCCCCTACAGTGGGCCAATTTATCCTGTAGGTACATCTTTCTGTTGTAGCTTGAGACCGCGAGTCAGACTGAGGTTCACAGTCGATAAATTTTGTGATGCTACCCTGCTGTGCAGGGTAGCATCACCAAATTCACCCTCTGGGGACCTCATTTTGCAGACGACAGTCTGCTTATATTCAGGCTTGGTCCTGAGAGATTATCATTTCTTACAGGAAAAATATGCTGGATTATTGTATTTATGTTGTATTATTTTGTCAATGTTTTTTATACCACCCACTTGAAAAGTGGGCGGTATATAGCATTCATGGTGTCCGTACTTACGTACTTCCGTACGTCCGTGACGCTTTGGGGGTACACATCTGCTATCCGCTACTCCTCTTAAACCAGTGGGTGGATTTCATTGAAACTTACAGGCATTCTTTTCTATACATTATAGATGTGCACCTCCTATTTTGCTTTCAGGTATTTTTATTTTTTACTCTTTCCCAAAGGGCGAAATGAACTTAGCCAAATTGTTGTGATGCTTTAGGGGCGTACACTCCTGCTATCCGCTACTCCTCTGATACCAGTGGGCGAATTTCATTGAAACTCTCAGACATTCTTTTATATACATTATAGATGTGCACCTTCTATTCTGCTTTCAGGTATTTTTATTTTTTCATCTTGCATGCTCTTTGTAATATTTACCCTTTCTCATATTGAAAATTGCTCTCATGTTTTCGGAGAACATACAGATGTGCTGTGTATATTAAATACTTTTTTACTGTTGTGAAATGTTTCTTGGTTGGAGTGGGTGGTATCTTTAGTGAGCAGTGCTCACAGTAATTCTAGTTTATTTTGTCATAACCTGTAGTTTGTTGGTACACAATTACTGTAATCCCCCTTGTAACCTAAACAATCATTTGCAGGTTATTTTCAGGCCTGCTTCACTTGTATAGTTATACCAAGTTCCCCATACTGCCATCATATCTTGTACTCAACTACATGATATCCTTCAAGAGATTATTAGCTCAACTTTGACGTAGTCAAATTTGAGGTTATGCCATGGCCCGTCATCCGTCTGTCAGCAATTCAATATGGCTCAGACTATAGGCCGTATTTACGAACCGATCTTTACGAAACTTCTTGAGTACCTTTGTTATCACCATGGGATGAGAAAGAGTGTTTTTGGGAGCGGTACAAAATTCAAGATGGCCACCAGCAGCAGAAATTATGCAAATTAGATGAACTTCGATTTATTCAGTGCTACTTATACACAATAAGTACACATGTCAATATAGCTCGGGCTAGGGGCTGTATATATGAATCGATCTTCACGAAACTTCTTGGGTACCTTTGTTATCACCTTGGGACGAGAACGAGTGTTTTTGGGTGTGACCCGAAATTCAAGATGGCCATCGGCTGCCATTTTGTTCCCTAATTAGTACAATCAGTGTTTTGTACAGAACTTCTATATGAAAGTTCTGATTTGAATAAATTTTTGTACGAATGTTTAGTAACATGGAATACATCACATATAATACAGGTTTTTTTAGCGTGCAGAAATTATGCAAATTAGATGATCTTTGATTTATTCAGTGCTACTTATGCACAGTAAGTAAACATGTCAATACGGCTTGGGCTAGGGGCTGCATTTATGAACAGATCTTCACAAAACTTCTTGGTACCTTTGTTATCACCTTGGGACAAGAATGAGTGTTTTTGGTGTGGTCCAAAATTCAAGATAGCTGCCAGCGGCCATTTTATACCAAAATTAGGTGTCATCATTTTTTTGTACAGAACTTCTAGGACTACGTTTGTTATCATCATGGGATGGTAACGAGTACTTTTGGGCTCGACCAAAAATTCAAAATACTTGTTAGCAGTCATATTTACGGAAATTGTGTGTATTACATTTTTTGTACAGAACCTGTAAAGAAGATTGTTTATGTCAGTAATGTTTGCTATAAATTTATGGGGTGCCTTTGTTATCACTGTGGTATGAGAACTAATATTTTGGGGTTCAGTCAGTCAAAAAGGGAGATAATTAAAAATCTTTTCCAAAACCACCAGACAAAATAATGTTTCTTGAATTCAGCATCCCAAGGATGTGTATATTCAAATGTGTTGAATCCAAGTTCCTGTGTTAATATTTGGTGTTGTTTGGGGAGGGTAAACATTATTAGCACAACCCGATTTTCTATTTCCAATGAGAAAAATAAAACCTCCTCACCCGTGGGAACCCTATGAGTTAAAGATAAAAAATTCAAATACCTATATTTTAAGAAGGACTGGAGAAATATTTATTAATTATTATGAATCAACCTTAGAAGGGTTTGAATCAAACAGGCCAAAACAATTGCTAACATTTGGCTTATAGTGCACCATACAAGGATCCCCATTGTAACATTAACCCCATGGAGATTTCTTTCCTAGTTTAGCATCTGTCACCCACCTTTACAATACTTTACCTGTACATTTGTTACAGGCTACGGTCAGTATTTGTGTACAGATCTTTACAATACTTTACATGTACCTTTGTTATCAGGTCATTACCTAGATGTGTGCCATTGCTGTGTCACATACTACATGTACATGTCTTACACAAGTTGAGCTACAGTGTCATTGACACTTTCATTTTGGGTGTCTACAGTGGGGATGAATATGGGAGTTTTCCCAATGGCATGTGTGATGTTTTTTCCCAATTCAAACCAAAAAGTTCCCAATTTCCATCCCCATTCAAACAAAAATTTATTTCACAATTGGTGTTCTGAATTGAGTTTTATTACACGCCTGTTCTACAGTACGTGGAGAGTGGATTGTAACAAAATCACCCGTGGAGTGGAGTTATCACCCAAGCTTGAACTTTCAAATTTTGTACATATCGACAAAAAACACAAGCAATGTTTCAGCCAATGGACCTCCGGGTTTAATCCGGAGGTCCATTGGCTGAAACTTTGCTGGTGCTGCTTATGCTTTGCAACAAACTTGCAATTAGTCCTCAGGTGGAATCTCCACTCTGCAGGTGATTTAGTGATAATACACTCTCCGCGTACTGTATGTAATTCCCATCTACGGCAACACGAAACCATGCAGAAAATAAAAATCTGTTCCACACGTGCAGAAGGGAAGTCGTTGACGGACTATTTTTAAATAGAAGCATCATTTCACTGGAATTTTCTACAAATCGTGCGCCGAAATTACAATTTGAATTGCTAGCGATAGCTAAAAATAGTAACATGGGTTCCCTCGTAAAATTTGGTTGACGATAAAATGTGTTTTTTTATTGATAGTCCGTCCCCCGAGTTACAATGTGTTCTATGTGCCTTCTGGCACAATTAGATCACATTGTAACTCAGGGGACGAGTTGTCAAATGAATTGCTGAGTGTCCTTCTAATAACAGCTTTTAAAGACATAAAGGCATGTAATAAACACAGAACGACACACGTGTGGATGGGTTAATCGATATGGCACTTGTGCCATTGCCGAAGGAAAAACCCGAGGCCTGTGGCCTGTTATTTTATCCTTTCCCGCTGGCACTTGTGCCATATCGATTAACCCATTCACACGTTTGTGTCATTCTATGTATGTTATAAGCCCTCGGAAATCCAATAATTACCAAAATAATGAAACTTAGAAAGTGGCTGAATTCAAGGGCAAACAATTTGATCCTCCTTGAAGGCCTAATTCTGTCTTCTACCACTTTAAATGCAACAAAACAGGTGCCCCAACAAGGCAATTTTAGATACACTTGCAGTTGTTTTTAGTCAAGTGTCGTCTGCCTGAATACTTCATCTGCACTTGACTGGAAATGCCTTTTTAAAGACTTTTCTTGTTCACTATCAGTCAAATGTCAGTATGCAAGAATTCATTTGGTTGAAGATATTCACATGTGCGAACCTGTTTTAGTTTACATGAGCACTGGTGGGTGGTACTTCCGCTGTCAGTTTTATCGCCGAAACAAAATGGAAAAAGACACACGTAAATTACGCGGCCTTTTTCATTTTAATAACATAATAACATACTATACTGAGTCAAAAAAGAAAGTATAATAAACTTTGAGGTTTTTAGTATTATCGACTTTAATCCCAAACAAATTATCGTGAATTCATATTTCGAGTCTAGTTGTATTAATTTGCATAATTGCATGTTCTTACTGTTGCCAGCGTTACGTCAGGACGTCGCAGTTCCGACATGGAGTGAAATGAAAAGTTCACACATGCTGTCAATAGCGTGTATGTCCACCGTTTGCCTCTTGGATGGCAAGACATCGACGACACATGGACCTGATAATTCTCTGGATGTCACCCTGTGGTGTTAACGTTCCACTCCTGCCTTAGAACATTTCGTAAATCGCCTAACATCTGAAGATCATGAAGTCGTACCCGATGGTCCAATTGATCCCAAAGATGCTCCATTGGCAACAAATCTGTTGAAAGTGTGGACCAGGGAAGAAGTTTGATGCTCCGCTCCTCAAGAAAGTCACGACAGAAATTCCCGCCCAAACCATTATACTACCCCCGCCGAAACAGTCGGATTCCCGCACTCAAGCATCAGAAAAACGTTCTTGTTGTCAGCGATACACTCTTGCCCTACAATCAGTGTGCCATAGACAAAATCGTGATTCATCACTAAAAAGAACTGCTCCAACGTTTCTGAGTTCAGCGAACATGCTGACATACCCATTCTATTCAGACGATACCATGACGTTGGGTAAGGATTGGTCCGTGGTATGGACGCCTACTTCGGATGCCATGTTCAACGAGTCTGTTGCGGACAGTTTGTGCACTGATTCTATTGTTAGTTCTACCAGGAGTAATTGCTGCTGCCCTTGTCACCGCAAGGAAGTGATCCCGCAAATGAGACGTTATGATGTGACGGTCTGGTGCAGGGGTCGTAACTCTTGGTCGACCTGAACATGGGCAGTCGGGAGTAGATCCAATGGTTTTGTACCTTAAATGAGATATTAAATAGTGGCCACACAGAGACTCCGAACTCTGCAGCAAGCTCATCTGGAGGTATCCCAGCCTCATGCGTACCAATGGCAAGCAGCCTCGGAATTTCGGTTAACCTTGGCATTTTTTAAACTGTCGGAAGACAAAAACTAGTGTGTTTTCTCAATAACCCAGGCTCTCTAGCACAACATAACACAAGGAAACTTGTCAGTCACCCATTCAATTTGACATTCTCGGGTAGCATGTCCTATTTTGAAATTCGTAGCAAAATTGTATACGGTCGGATGGACAACATGTCATTAAACTCTTTGCACGAATTCTTGTCCACAAACATGGAACATTCAGGCTTGGCAATTTCAGGAGAGCGATTTTTTAGCTCTCCTTACTGCCCTCCTGAAAGAATTAAGGAGAGCGAAAAATTGCCCTCCTAAATATTTTGGTCTGGGATAATTGAGATTACATGTATTATACTCACATTAAATTTTGTTTGTTGTAAAGCAAAATTGTAATTTAACTTCGAAGTCACATAACATCACGTAATTTCATTTTGAAAGTGGTTTAGTTCTAAAAGGTAATGGCTACAACCATACCCAAACACAGTTGCAATCATTTGAAGCAAAATGGGTCACAGCAATATTTTTTTTTCTGTCAGTTTCAAGTTCAACAACTGACATCACAGTTTGAGGGGTAATTATTCAAGGAATATTGACACTATAATATACTACCATTACTACTATCCTGTCACTTGAAGCACTTGCACCAGGATGTGACTGTAGATTCAAGCAGACCTGTTGTCCAAGAAAGTCATACGCCTACCACTACCACCTTCAACCCCCCTTGGGGGGTTGAAGGTGGTAGTGGTAGGCGTATGACTTTCTTGGTCAACAGGTCTGGGTACACACACAGATCGTATCAAGTGTGTGTGCGGTTGTTAAGTGAGACATCTAGATGTCTAACAGATTTCGCTTTACCTTAGTAAAGTTAATAAAATCACTGATGTAGTCTGTTGGTTTGAGTTTCAATGAGTTTGTTCAACTGGATACTTAAAATGCTGTGTAAACCTAATTGCTCTCCTAAGCTGATTGAGAAGAGCGATTTTTTGCCCTCCTGCATTTTTCAGAATGCCAGGCCTGAACATTAAAACTATTATATTTCATTCTTTATGCTATTTTTTCACATTTGTTTCTATTATACTTTCTTTTTTGACTCAGTATATTTTGAGTTATGGGTGCTTTATTAACATGCATGTTTGTTAATTTTTCGGTATCTTACGAGGTAAACTCATTTAAAAACATACTAAATAATTGAAGGTTTCATTTCACTCTTTGCGAGGTGACGAGTGATAAATTCAGACAAGTTTGCATTCAAGTCGGGGTCACCAAAGGTAAACTTGAATGCAGTTCCACTGTAGGTATAAATTTTAACTACTGAAATCCTATTGCTGACGTGTTCACCACGTTTGGTGTATAAAGCTAAAATTTATGTCATAGGCTTTTTATATATAGTAGAATAGGTTATCATGGTATATATGACTGTAGCTTACCAAGGTACTCCTGCACCAGATGCATACTTTGGATTACTTTTCATCAAGAAGTAATGTTAGTATGTATGTTGCAAAAACCTGTATCTTACAGAACAAGTCAAAAGAAGTTGAGGCATAACCACAATAAACTAAGTATACTGCTGCTCCTGCACTGATAAGATCAGAATCTGGCATCATTTTCTGGAAAGCTCTCAATGAGAGCTTTCCAGAAAATGATGTCAGCTTCTTGTATTATCAGTGTAGGAAGAGAAAGATACATAGTTTATAGTGGTTATCCCCCAACTTATTTTGACTTGTACTGTACATTGCTTGCACATTTGATGTTCAGCATGGGTACACCTTTATCAGTTCATACAGTTTAAGCCAAATTAAGTGCCCTTGAACTGAGTATCATTTATCAGGTAACAGGATGACTCCCTCTCCCGTGGAAACCGCAGTAAGTGAGGCAGTGCTTATTTACTGGTAAACAAGCTCTGTTTTACTGGTGAAATAGGATCTTGTCACCAATACTTATGGGTGGAAGTCCTCTAAAATGAGGAACATGGGTATAAACAATTTACTGGACTTCACTTTTTTCTCCATGTTGTGGTCACGATTGGTCATTGTGCATAATTATGTGACCTTAACCCTTTACCCAACGTAGACGATATTGTAAGTTATTGTGATGAATTGACGGTAACATGGTCTGAGGTTTGCGGCTCGGAGCTTATGTTCAACTGAGATGCAAAGCGTCGGGGTTGAACAAATGCTTTGAGCCGCAAACCTCAGACCATGTTACCATCATTTCATCACGATAACGTATTTGTTCCTATAGACACTACCCATAGCCCAAAAGCTACACCGTGAAACACAAGAGGCTTATTTACTAAACTTGTGAACTTTTTAGGATCACAGGTTTAGTGAATAAACCTTTCGTGTATAATAATAATAATAATAATAATAATAATAATAATAATAATAATAATAATATACATTTATATAGCACAAACATCTCACAATATTAAAAAAGTTCCATGGCGCTTTACAACACTGCTCATAAACAAAATGATGACCAACATAGGATTTAAAAATATTTGTTAAATAAATGGGATTTCAATCTAGATTTAAATGCTGTCAAAGAAGGGGCTGTTTTAACAAATTCTGGTAGCATGTTAAACAGTCTAGGAGCATTATAGCTAAAAGAACGTCCACCGTACCTAGCAAGAACATAGGATTTCTTTTCTAAAAGATTTTGGTTTGTGGAACGGAGGGGGCATTTCGGTATATCTGGTTTTACTAGATTAGCAATGTAAGCTGGGGACTGCTTCATGTGTACTTTATATGTGAAGAGGAGAATTTTGAACTCAACTCTGGCCATAATAGGAAGCCAATGCAAACTTTTCAACTTAGGTGTTATGTGATCTATCTTTTTCGCTAATGTCACAATGCGTACTACTGTGTTTTGAATAGACTGTAGTCTGCCAAGTTGTTTATTGGGAAGACCATGTAGAAGTGAATTACAGTAGTCCAGCCTTGAAGAAATAAATACGTGAATGAGTCATTCTGTGGCATGCGTGGTTAGGAATTTTCTGGATCGACCAACTTTCTGAAGATAAAAATTGGCGGACTGGCAGACTTTTGAAATATGAGGAACCATGGTTAAGTGAGAATCAGAATACACTCCAAGGTTTCTAACAGTGGTAGATGGATTGATAATGGTATCTCCTACTTTAAGGCAGGGCAAATTGTCTGGGGCAGGTTTATGCCTAGAAGAAAAAATTATAAGTTCTGTTTTCTCATCGTTAAGTTTAGTTTGTTTACCAGCATAAAGGTTCTAATATCATCGATGCAATTCCGCAAAATTTGAAATTTCAACTCAGTGTCATTTGTATCCAAGGGGTCAAACTCTGCATAGATCTGTGAGTCATCTGCATAGAAATGGCAGCCAATCCCATGTGATCGAATAATCTCCCCGAGGGGCTGTATGTATAATGTAAAAAGAATTGGACCCAGGACTTAGCCTTGGGGTACGCCAAATTTAAGTGGTACAGGGTTTGATTGAATTCCCTCAATTGTGACACACTGGGTCCTTTCTGATATGTACGATTGAAACCACCTCAATGCAGATTCATCAATACCCAAATGCAAAAGTCTATCGGATAAGATTTTATGGTCTATGGTATCAAAGGCAGCTGAAAGATCTAAGAGGATCAAAACAACTGCCTTCTGGTGGTCTAGGTATTCTAGTATATCATTTTGCACGCTCAGAAGTGCAGATTCTGTAGAGTGGCCTTCGCGGTATGCAGACTGTTTTGGATCCACAAGCTGTTTGTTGTCTAAGTATAAATGCAGCAGCTGTTTGGCAATTACTTTCTCAATGACTTTGGAGATAAATGGCAGGTTTGATACAGGTCTATAATTTTTCAGTACACAGGGATCTAAAGAAGTCTTTTTTAGAAGAGGCGTAACCAGGGATGTTTTGAGACATGGTGGCACATAACCATTTTGTACTGACTCATTAACAATCTTTGTTATACAACCTATGAGAGCTGGAAGACATGACTTCAACAAAGAAGTGGGAATAGGATCCAAGGCACAACTTTTAGTTGGCGAGGACATGATAATTTTCTCCACAACACTTTCGGACACACAATCAAAGCTTACCAATCTTTTATCAGATGAGAGATAAATGGGGTTTCAGTTGGGCCTTGATCGAAGGTACATTGTGTTTGATCCAGGGTCTTTCTAATTGTCTCAATTTTATTCGCGAAAAACTCGGAGAACTTTTGGGCAATATGGGCACTAGACAGCTCCTCCGACAATTTATTTGTCTGCTTCGATTCTAGGGACTGTATGATTTGGAGCAGTTGCTTTTGGTCAGAGCCACAGGCACTGATCTTACCACAAAGAAACTGTTCCTTAAAGTGAGTAATTTGGTTTTTGACAACTTTACGTTGTGCAATGTACAGCTCGCGATGTACAGTTAGATTTGTACGTTGCCACTGCCTTTCTAGTTGGTGGCGCGTTTGTTTGGATGTACGAATTTCATTCATCCAGGGGCGTGCTTTTCTACTGATGATAGTTTTTGAAATCACGGGTGCTGTCTTATTGAGTAGCTCCCTAAGACTAGAATTGTAGCAATCTAACAGGTCCTGGAGAGAAGTCCCACAGTTAAGTTTATCAAGGGCTTCAGGAATTTACTGCCTAAAACTATCATTATCTATGTTGTTAAGTTTGCGGAATGACGTTGTTTTCTTAATCCACGACAGCACTGGATAAATAATCAATAAACCAGATAAACTCATTCCATCTTAGTTCAGATCGTAAATCAGTTTGTAATTTAAACAACACTTCATCCAGAACAACGTCTGCTGCTCATGTGAAACATCCAGAAAAATGAAGCAGCCTGCTAGTCACTCTATTGATGAAGCAGTTACAAAACGGACGACGTCATTGCAAATATTTCGCGTTTTGATGTCAGATGGTAACATTTGCCACTTGAGCCGTAAACATGGCATATACTAAGTGAGCTCTCGTCCAATCAGAGGAGGAGGATTTTAGTCTCATTGGAACATAAAAATTTATTATATTAATTACTATTTTTTTAAATTAAAAAAAAAATTCAACAAAACCATATCATGTGACCCCTCATTGGAACGAGCTTGATGAGCTCGTTCCAATGAAGGGTCACATGATATGGTTTTGTTGAAATATTTTTAAAAATTTCTTTCTTTCAAATGCTGAATTTGCAAATTATGTGGGTGGATGCTGGCGATTTGTTAGATAAAGGGTTAAACACAAATAAATAAATAACAGGATGACAGCATTCCTGCTTCAACAAAAGAGTTTGCATTGTTGACCTTTTCCCCATTGAAATCCCATAAACTGGATTTGTTAGGAACCCTGCTTACATCTTTTGAGTCATTCAACGTGCATGGTGTTCCAGATTTCTAAAAAATGTAGGTTTTATCTGTCCTTGAGCCACAGTTCTGTCCTTGGGCAAGACACTTCCCCCTCCCCCCCCCCCCCCTTTGCCTACGTGGGGGCACAGTGATGTTGTGTACTAAGGCGTACTGCACGTCGATGGTGCACCTGTCTTCAAGCAATGCTAACCCTGCTTGTGTGGAATTCGTATGTTGGGGAGCTGACAGTTGCTCGCTGTTGCTCAGTGGTTCTCTCCGGATACTCTGACTTCCTCCACCCGTAAAACTGTTGTGGTCATGATTAGCCATTGTGCAGAAATATGTGACCTTAAACACCAATAAATAAATAAATAAATAGCCAGAGTTCTGATAATTTAGAGATGGATGGTATTGAAAATTTGAGTTCGGTATCAGTATTTTTTGTGTGAAATACCATGGTATGGCTCGGTATCAGTATCAAATCATTGCATAAACCATTATGATTACAGGTGTGCGTGCAGTGTGGGGTGGGGCAGAAAATGAAACTTGGCAAATCAGGATGGTGGGGCACAATCATAGGCTTATCATATGGCCATCTTCGAGGTGTGCTAATATGAGAGAGAACATTTTTTTCACTGGTTTTTGTGAGTTGTGGATGCATGGATAACTTTGTGGTCAACCCTTTCTCCTTTTTTATCCCCCCCAAATTATATTTGGTGGTCAACCCCTTCTCCCTTTTTATCCCCCTGAAATTATATTCTGGGTGATATAGCCATAGCAATGTCCATCCATCTGACCATCTGTAGATGGAGTTGGTTTCCGCTCTTTAACTAAAATTCTGCTTGGCCGACTGAAACCAAACTTGGCATGATGAGAGGAAGAACACTATTCATTTTGAGGTCATTGTGCCAATGGTCAAGGTAACAGTGACCTTAAACTTGAACTTTTACCAGAGTTGGCTTCTGTAATTGAAATTTTGCTTGCCCATTCGAAACTAAACTTGGCTGATGGGTTGAGCATAATGAAAATAAGAACCCTATTTATTTTTGGGTTATTGTGTGAAAGGCAAAGATCACAGTTACCTTGAATTAAAAGTTTTATCGGTCAGAGTTGGTTTCCGCTCTCTAATTAAAATGTTATTTGCCGGATCGAAAACCAAATTTGGCATATGGATCTGGTATAATGAGAAGAAGCACCCTATATATTTTTTGGTCACAGAAACCTTGAAATTAAAATTTTATTGGTTGGAGCTGGTTTCGGCTCTTAAAAAGTCAGGGTCACAGTGACCTTGAAATTGAAATTTTATCGGTCGAAGCTGGTTTCTACTTTCTAATTAAAATGAGGTACGTATTCGTGATTGAAACCCAACTTGGCTTGTGGATTGATTGTGCATGATTTGGCATGTGGGTTGACCATTATGCCAAAGATATAAATTACTTGTGTAAAAGAAGTTTTAAGTTTTCTACATCAAATTAATTGGAGGATCAACCAGAAATATGAAAAAATTATTCAAGTCCAGAGAATAAGATGTGAGTATGTCTTGAACATGTGATTACATAATAAAAACATTCAGTACCAAATAAACTGTTCATCTGCACCTAAATTGGACCACAGACTACAAAGATATCTATCAGTTCCCATCACATACAGGTAATCTTATCTGTATTATTTGAGTAAATACTACCAACAGTGGCTGTGTTAATTTAATATAATTTATGACCAAGGTTACTGTATCAGGGTGATATTTCCGGTGATTGGCCATCCCTGGTGGCTACCTCTAGTTTGGCCTCTCAATTGGTGTTTGAATCCCCATACTCCATAATACCACAGAGAGATCTTTAACCCTTTACCTAACATAAAAGGCAGACGACATTTGCAAATAAAATTCTTGAATAACTAATTTGTTTTCATTTTTTGTATGAAAAACATAGCTTATGACCCCTCATTGGAACGAGCTCAATGAGGTCATAACTTATGACCCCTCATTGGAACGAGCTCAGTGAGCTCGTTCCAATGAGATGTCATACGCTATGTTTTTGAGACAAAAAGTTAAAAAAATAATGAAAATTGGATGGTGATTTTTGTGAATAGCGCTGGCTGTTTTTTGCCATTACGTTGGGTGTAAAGGGTTAATATGCACATGTTGTCCTCTTTCTGCACATTCTTCTGTCATTTCTGCTCCCTTCCCCCACCTCACAACTGCACACTCCACTGTACAGGTCACTTTGAAATGAGTCGATGATGGGAAGAGGCTGTCATTGAGCAGAATACAAAGGTCACAAATGCTAACTTGAAAGGGAGTTTAAATATATTAAAAGCAGCATGTCACTTAATTTCTAATCAATTGGAAAAAACGAAACTTTTTCTCTGGTCCTACCAGGTCTCGCCATGAGAAAATTCCAGATAGGAAGGTGGGAACATTATTTTTGTGAAGTAAGAACTCTGGAGTGAAATTGAAATGCCAGAAAGGCCGGAATGTAATAAATGAGTAATTCTTCCAATCCCCCAGTCATCTAGAACAGATTCCTTCACAATACCACTGAAACAAAATGGAGCATGGACAAAACTTTTAACTGTAAAATGTCTGATGCATCCAAGTTGCAAACAGGGGTGGCACCAGGGATTTCTCGACAGTGGGGGGCAGGGAGGGGAGGGGGAGGGGGACTGACCTCTCCGACAAATAGAAGCAAATTGAGTATGTTTGTTGATTATTTAACGTAAACATATTATAATAAGATCGGGAAATATTTCATCTATAAAGCCAGTTTGACAAACGACATTAAGAAATTTCGTAAGAATCACTATTCTCTATCAAAGTTCCAGTGCTGCATGGGTTTGAGTCCACCTTGCGACACTGGAATATAGAACACCACCCATTATAGTGGGACGCCATTGTTGTTTAGATTTTGATAGATTCAAAACTTTTACCGTGACGATAACCGATGATTAGGTATGGAAGAAATGGAACACCAGTTGGATAACAACTGTCATAATGCCTTACAAAGAAGAACCATATACCTCGTTCTTGATCGACACAAGACGAGATATCTACATTCGATTGTCGGAAATTTCTCGTGAAGTCGGGTTTACGAGACTCTCCGACAGACTGACTAAAAATCTCTGATGGGGGGGGGGGGGGGGGGTGCTGTAGCCCCCCACCCCCCACCCCCCGATACCCCCTTGGTGCCACCACTGGTTGCAAACATTTGAAAAAAGATTGCGATTTGACCTGGGTTCATGCTGAATAATAACTTTCAAACATTACTAATATTTGATACGAAGAACATTTCTTCAACTAGAGCAAGCACCAACAGTTTGCTTTATAATAAAGTTACCTGGCCTGTAGCTAGCTGAAACACTTCCATACAAGGTGATGAGAGTTCATATTATTTAGGTGAAGCCGATCATGATATGAACACTCGAAGAGCCTTGTATGGAAAATGTATCAGTCAGCTGCATGCCATGTAACACATTTATTGTGTTGAAAATCCATGTAAATCAAGGGATTAATGAATTTTCACAAGAAACAAAGACTGACTAGGTGTTTATTTCTTGGAAACCGCTATTTACAGCACTGTGCAGAATCAACAGTAACGAGCAGCGGTTCATATCCATGGTCCCATTAAACAATTGTCGCTGTTTGAAGTGCGATTTTTGTTTACAAAATAAAATGTATTGCTACAAGTATATCTGAAATACCCTTACATACATTAACTTGTCATTACCACCTGAAAACAGATAACAAAGCACTTTTAAATGTTCAAAAAATCACTTTTAATCTACTGGATAAACTGTAAAGAAAATGTTCAGTATAAAAAAACCGATAGAGTTGTAAAAACAGCAAAGAACTTTTGGGACTACAAATAATATTTTCTGTCCATTTTTTAAATATTCAATGTTTTAACCTTCAACTCTTAAACCGCTGAGTATTTTCAAGATATTTTTTCACCAAATCTAGTCATGGCTGCTGTAAAATAGCCATGACTAGAGTTGATGAAAAATTAATCTAAATATAACAAGAAATCATTGGTGAAAAATCCATTCAATTTACAGGGGAAAATATGTTTAAATATGCCCAAATTATACTTATATCAGTAACAAGAGAAACCCTGTGCTGGGCAGGAATATCCACCAGCAGCATATAAAGAGTTAAGGACCTGGACAGTTATCATGAGATAACACAGGATCACAGCCTGTACTTGTCCAGTGGCTTAGCAGTGATTTCTAGCCTGTTGAGGCAGCCACGACTTGACTAGAAACCACTGCCAAGATAATTTGTCTATTGTCAGCAGAATCTTTTTATGATGGCATAACAAGGACACCTGTTCTGAGGTCATACAAGTCGGAAATAGGCCTTTAAGGGTTAAATCAACAAATACGGTACCTTGAAAATATTTTTTGGTACTTAAATTCTCTTATTTTGTTTTAATTCATCTTTTGAAATTCAAAGAAAGTGGAACTGCATCAAAATAGTAATGGCGTCGACTGGAGGTGTGGTGGCATTGCGATAACCTGTTCTCGTCAGATCACCGAAGTTAAGCAATGTCAAGCGCGGTTAGTAGTTGGATGGGTGACCATTTCAGCGACTGATTCGTGCTCCCGCGTTGTGTCCTTGGGCAAGGCACTTAACCCTGATTGCCTACATGGGGGCACGATGATGCTGTGTACTAAGGCGTACGGCATGTCGATGGTGCGCATGTCTTCAACCAATCTAACCCTGCCTGTGCCGCGGTGCAGAGTTCAGAGTTACGATGTTGGAGAGCCGCAGCTGCTCGTCGTTGCTCGGTGGTTCTCTCCGGGTACTCCGACTTCCTCCACCCGTAAAACTGTCACCGACATGATATGACCCTGGCTGTTAATGTGTCGTTAAACCCTAATTAAAAAAAAAAAAAAAAAAATGGCATCCACTCACCTGACATCAAATAATATCAGGTGAGTTACCTGATATGACAGACCCTTAGATGGTATTCCAGCATTCTGATTGGACAAACTGACTTTGATGCATATGGGGGAATGGCACGATGTGTGTTATTTATTAAACAAGTTGATTGTTTTTAATTCAGTACATCCAACAAAACAAGGATATGAAATTTTGACGGGATTGAAAAGAAGCATATGCACATGATTAAGCGTTGTTCCTGGCCTATAGAACTGCTGTTTTGCGTATTACAGAAAATTAGCAAAGATTTCTCCTCTTCGTTTTGTAGATTAAATTCATTCTATTTTTGAGCATCAGATCATCAAATGATAAATTCTATTCGATATTGTTTTTATTTATCGAATACACGTTTCAAAAATATTATATGTGAGGTTGGATAACTGATTTCATTGGAAAGAGGTATTTGGAACAAGTCAAATGTTTGTAGCTTCTGTTTGCAATGGAAAAGAATGCTGCCATTAAGCTTCTTTGAGACAGCGTTGCCAAATGCCACTGCTAATTGTGATGAGGACAGCCACCACTTCCACCCCCCCCCCCCCCCCCCCACCTCCCATATGTGTTAAAATTACAGCGTTTGGGTAGCATGTCAACCATTTTGGGTCAGTGCTGCAAAAAACCTTTCTACTTTGAGTTTGAGGCTGGAAATCCAACATACCCTTCGATAACTTTTAATTGCTTCGGTACGGTATATTGGTATCAACTCAATACCGATACCATCCCACATTTTTAGTATACTGGCCATCTCAAAAGATCTTACAATCTAGATAGTCATAACCTTGATGTAGGTGAAAAGCATACATAAAAGATCATTTCCAAAGATGATGATATTGACTTAAGTACAGCTCACCAGGGTACCCCTGCACCAGATCCATACTTGGAATTACTTTAATTGAGAAAGAATGTCAATATATTGCAAAAAATTAATTGTATCTTATCAGTTGGTAATAGTTGTTAATTAAACTTGTCACTTTAGTTTTGTACATTTGCTATTCATCATAGGTGCGCCTTTATCAACTACATACAGCTCTGGCCAAACTAGGTTTTACCCCTTAACCCTTTACCCAACGTAACGGCCAAAACCGGCCAGCGCTATTCTCAAAAATCGCCAATTAATTTTCAGTATTTTTTTCATTTTTTTGTCTCAAAAACATAGGTTATGACCCCTCGTTGGAACGAGCTCGTCGTGCTCGTTCCAATGAGGGGTCATAACCTATGTTTTTGAGACAAAAAATGAAAAAAATTAGTTATTCAAGAATTATTTTTGCAAGTGTCGTCTGCTTTTCATGTTAGGTAAAGGGTTAACCCTTTACCTAATGCCAATACGCACTATCCAATCAAACATGACTGAGCAATGTGTCATTAACAAAATGTGGTTCTTCCCAGGGTCAATATCAATATTTATTGGTGTTTAAGGTCACATACTTATGCACAATGGCTAATCGTGACCATGGCAGTTTTATGAGCGGAGGAAGACAGAGTACCCAGAGAGAACCACCGAGCATTGACGAGCAACTGTCAGCTCCTCAACATTCTAACTCTGTTCAAGCTCCGCTCAAGCAGAGTTACAGCGGTTGAAGACATGTGCCCTATCGATGTGCAGTACGCCGTAGTACACAGCGTCATCGTGCCCTTCATGTAGGCAACCGGGATAAAGTGCCTTGCCCAAGGACACAATGCAGTCATCCCGGATGGGGATCAAACTCTGGACCTCTAGCATAGACGTCCAGCAGTCTGTCACGGAGCCACCACGCTTCCCCAGGGTCAATAAGAAACCTCCTCTAACAGACTGTAGGTATTACAGTCACAACCTATGGTATTTCATAAAGCCCAAACATGGGCTTCCAGCACTCCACCTGTTGACTGATAGATTACAGGAAGCCCATATTTGGGCTTTATTCTGAAGTGTCGGTACCACAACTTGAAGGCGTCATATTCTGTGGATGTTCTCTGTATCACCTTTGAAGTGTAATTATTTGGTCTGCTAAGATTTGCGTTGTTACAATTTATGGGCATGTGCTTATTGGCAAAGATATGTGAATGAATTTCGATGATCAAAAATAATTTAGCACACTACCAGTTAAGTCTTCATACAACCACAAACTGCCACTTTTTCCAAGTGGGAATCTTGGGAAGTGAAATGGTGCTTGTTTACTGTGGTACCCAAGCTGTTTAACTGGAACAATAAGACGCTGTCACCAAAGTAATACTTGTTTTTAGTAAACAAGCTTGGTTTTATGGGTAAAATAGGACCCAGTAACCAATATTTGGGGTGGAAGTTCCCAGAAATAGAATACTTCTGTCAATTTAATATGTTTTTCCCCATGGGAACCCTGGGAAGTGAACCAATACTTGTTACTGTGGAAAACAGGCTCTGTTTCACTGGTAAAATAGGACCTATTCATAAAATGCTTGGAGTTGAAGTCCTCTAAAATGGGCAACATGAGTATTAACAAAAGGCTGGACTTGACATTATACCAATGTTGTTGTCATAATTAGCCAGTGTGCAGAAATATTTGACAACTTTTTATATTGCTTTGAAAAGGTTCTCTACTCCAAGAGTATTCTTCCTTGGTAACTATTTTTATCCCATAAGTGGACGTTTATTTGAACAATAAAAGTCTTTGATAAGGCCTAAAAAAATTAAAAATCTGTTTCTCAGGCCCTCCCGCATGGTCCTTTTGGCTGCCGCATGCTCTATTTTTATAACCAATGCAAATTTAAAAAAAAATAAAAATTAAATTGTTTGTGTCTGATATTTCACCAAAGTTAAAAAAAATTGATAAATTTGTCCCTTGAGTGCAAGAAGGCTTTGCAATGCTTTAGCATTGCAAAGTCTTCTTGCTCTCAAGGGATGAAATACACCACCACTCATGTTTCTCCATAGATTATGAGGCCTAAAACATATCAAGGACATGAACTTTTGGCGGCAAAGAAATAATTAGAGGAATAAAAAATAAAATAAAAACCCACTCGCCCGCATGAAATTTGACAAATAATGGCCTGAGAAACAGAAGATCTACTTTGTGTGGCCTAAATTTTTGTTTTATTCACCTAGTAGCAGCAGCTAATAGGGTGATAAATTTTCCGCGTAGGTTTAACACTGAAAGAATTTATTCCTATAGTATAGACAGGCTTGTTGACCTCTCATCTCTACCGCATTTGTGTTGTCATGACCTGTTTTATGTTTGTGGGAGACATAATGAACCAACGTTTATCAAACGTTGATCGTCGCTGAAATGTTTAGTTTTAGAATGTGTGACACATTTCAACTCTGTCTAACAATAAAACGAAATACTATTAACAAAGAAAACACAAAGTAAATCAATCGAAATCAAGGGTTGAAAAGCAGATAAGTTCGATTGTAAAAGGTGGGGACATGATGAGTGACGTTTCATTTTCCAAATTAGGAAAGTGTAAATAAGCAGATGCATGTGTCGTCTGCTTTGTTTATAAAACTCAAGTTGAATCAACGATGAAAAAAACAACAATAAACAATGAAAATAAGAAAGATAAACATTGTTCATTTAATAAAGTATTTTTGCAACTTTAGCTCAAGTTTGTAGGGGAATTATTTTTAGATAGAAATGTATCACTGCGCATTGTTTATTTTTGGCTGTTTCACTTGTCGATCGAATTTGACCAATGTGCTCCTCACTTCTCGCAGAGAGGTATAGCGAGTAACAGCTCAATTTCACCATGACTGCCCTGTAAATGACTTATGGGATAAACAAAATAAACATATAGTGTTTTCAAGTAAAAAATTTATTCTACAAGTTGGATTAAGAATGAAACCGACGAGCCTCTTTTAATAAAGTATTTTTGCAACTTTAGCTCAAGTTTGTAGGGGAATTATTTTTAGAGAGAAATGTATCACTGCACATTGTTTATTTTTGGCTGTTTCGCTTGTCGATCGAATTTGACCAGTGTTCTCCTCACTTCTCGCAGTGAGGTATAGCGAGTAACAGCACAATTTCACCATGACTGCCCTGTAAATGACTTATGGGATAAACAAAATAAACATATAGTGTTTTCAAGTAAAAAATTTATTCTACAAGTTGGATTAAGAATGAAACCGACGAGCCTCTTTTAATAAAGTATTTTTGCAACTTTAGCTCAAGTTTGTAGGGGAATTATTTTTAGAGAGAAATGTATCACTGCACATTGTTTATTTTTGGCTGTTTCGCTTGTCGATCGAATTTGACCAGTGTTCTCCTCACTTCTCGCAGTGAGGTATAGTGAGTAACAGCTCAATTTCACCATGACTGCCCTGTAAATGACTTATGGGATAAACAAAATAAACATATAGTGTTTTCAAGTAAAAAATTTATTCTACAAGTTGGATTAAGAATGAAACCGACGAGCCTCTTTTAATAAAGTATTTTTGCAACTTTAGCTCAAGTTTGTAGGGGAATTATTTTTAGAGAGAAATGTATCACTGCACATTGTTTATTTTTGGCTGTTTCGCTTGTCGATCGAATTTGACCAGTGTTCTCCTCACTTCTCGCAGTGAGGTATAGCGAGTAACAGCACAATTTCACCATGACTGCCCTGTAAATGACTTATGGGATAAACAAAATAAACATATAGTGTTTTCAAGTAAAAAATTTATTCTACAAGTTGGATTAAGAATGAAACCGACGAGCCTCTTTTAATAAAGTATTTTTGCAACTTTAGCTCAAGTTTGTAGGGGAATTATTTTTAGAGAGAAATGTATCACTGCACATTGTTTATTTTTGGCTGTTTCGCTTGTCGATCGAATTTGACCAGTGTTCTCCTCACTTCTCGCAGTGAGGTATAGCGAGTAACAGCACAATTTCACCATGACTGCCCTGTAAATGACTTATGGGATAAACAAAATAAACATATAGTGTTTTCAAGTAAAAAATTTATTCTACAAGTTGGATTAAGAATGAAACCGACGAGCCTCTTTTAATAAAGTATTTTTGCAACTTTAGCTCAAGTTTGTAGGGGAATTATTTTTAGAGAGAAATGTATCACTGCACATTGTTTATTTTTGGCTGTTTCGCTTGTCGATCGAATTTGACCAGTGTTCTCCTCACTTCTCGCAGTGAGGTATAGTGAGTAACAGCTCAATTTCACCATGACTGCCCTGTAAATGACTTATGGGATAAACAAAATAAACATATAGTGTTTTCAAGTAAAAAATTTATTCTACAAGTTGGATTAAGAATGAAACCGACGAGCCTCTTTTAATAAAGTATTTTTGCAACTTTAGCTCAAGTTTGTAGGGGAATTATTTTTAGAGAGAAATGTATCACTGCACATTGTTTATTTTTGGCTGTTTCGCTTGTCGATCGAATTTGACCAGTGTTCTCCTCACTTCTCGCAGTGAGGTATAGCGAGTAACAGCACAATTTCACCATGACTGCCCTGTAAATGACTTATGGGATAAACAAAATAAACATATAGTGTTTTCAGGTAAAAAATGTATTCTACTCATAGGATTAAGAATGAACCGACTCGCCAGAGGCTCGTCGATTTCATTCTTAATCCTACTTGTCGAATAAATTTTTTACTTGAAAACACTATATGTTTATTCTATATTTATGGGCTGCATTTATCTTGACAATGTGTTTTGATAAATGCTGTATGGGCAGCCAACAATACTGTAGAAACACAGTAATCAAGCCTGAAAATAAGCAATCTGACATTTGCAGAATGAGGTCCCAAGAGGGTGAATTTGCTGATGCTATCCCATAGAGTGGACCAATTTATCCTCTGGGTACCTCTTTCTGTTTTGGTTTGAGACCCTGATTCAGCTTGAGGTTCACAGAGGGTAAATTTGGTGATGCTACCCTGCTGTGCAGGGCAGCATCACCAAATTCACCTCTGGGGACCTCATTTTGCAGATGACAGTCTGCTTATTTTCTGGCTGGGAAACACTTGTCAAATCATCTGAAGCTATGTACAGTTAAAACTAGAAGTCCTGTCATGAAATGCGCACAAATAGCACGTTGATATGCACGTTAATGTACGCGTTATAGCCCAAGTAAAGCTATCAAATTCTGTACATATGGCCTGTGCACAAGCAATGTTTCAGCCAATGGACCTCCGGGTAACCCAGAGGTCCATTGGCAGAAACATTGCATGTGTTTGCTATGAGTGACCAGGAGAACCTGCAGTGCTTTGGATGCCATTCGATATGGCAATTGCGTGCAATTCCAACGCGCAATTAAGCCTAGATAAGTGCACTATTCATGACAGGACTTCTAGTTTTAACTGTACATGTTATACAGTAGTAATTATTGTAAAATTAATCCTGAGACTTTAACGGTTAATTAAGCAACATATATCAGGCAACAGGATAACCCCATTCCTGGATCAAGGAAAGAGTTCATGTTGACATCTTTTTTCCACAATGAAATCTTATCAACAAAATTGTCAACAAGTCTGTAAAACTTGAAAAAAATATCCTGGTTCACAGAAAAAGTTCACATTGATAACCTTTTCCCCAATGAAATCCAATAAACAAGTAGACTTGTTTGCTTGAGAGTGTACATCTTTGGGAGTTAACAGGTTATTAATAAATTTAAATAATTTTAAAAAGAAGTGAAAAAACGTCTTTGATCAAGGAAAACATTTACATTGTTAACCTTTTTCCCAATGAAATCTTATAAAACTGGAATTGTTTGCCTATTTTAACCCCCTGCAGACTAATGTCAAAATTTCGGTCTGCCACAGTGCTCAAAATAACTTTTTTTCTTTGTGTAGCAAAATGCTACGCATTTCCAAAAAATGAATAGCATTTTGTAAAAATTACATGGCTATTTTTGTATACCAGAGTTATGTTATGCTGTTTTATATTGAATTCTTCTAAGGAGATAGAATAGTTTCATCCATTTCTGGGTATTTCCAAATGATCTGCAACACATGAAACATTTATTATGTTTTTTTAACTGAACTGCCTTTAAGGGTTGCATGGACTTGTATACTGTTATAAATGGCATCTTGGTTGTTTAATAGAGTTCTCAAAATGGAAGTGGGGATTTTTAATTTGATGGGCTTGTAGTTATTTTTAATGGACATTTTATGCAAAATGTTGTAAAAAAAGGAAATATTTAAACCAACAGAACTCATCTTACATATGAAGTTGCTAATGATGCTTGATGGAAAGTTAATCTGAGTTATGCCGGGAATGTTCCACAATCAGAAGTAAAGCATCAGTGAACTAGTTTTCAAATTTGTTTGCAAATTTTCATTTACATTTTGCGATACAAGATAATCAACTGCAGCCTAATAGGCTGCAGTTGATTATCTTGTATCGCAAAATGCTACACATAATTTAACATTGTGTAGCTTTTTGCAAGTTTTGCATAGCAAAAGGCGACACGACACCGCTTATTTTGAGCCCTGGTCTGCCAATATTTCCCATGATGCAACTAGGAATTTGAACAGTTCGATCTTGTTTGACAGAGCTCACTGAGCTCTCTCAAACAAGATTGAATTGGTTAAATTCCTAATTGCATTATGGGGAATAATTACAAGTTGAAATTTTAATATTTTGTCACCAGATTACAGAGGGTTAACAAAAGCATTTACAATTTCTTCAGACCAGACCTCCTCGGCTGTTTTTCAATTAATCATTTAACCAACACACCTGTTATCGAAATTTGTTACCCCCTCAAAAAATTTAGGTGGGGATATAGCCATGGCACTGCCTGTCCATTAGTTGGTTTCCACTCTCTAATTAAAATTCTGCCAGGCCGATCAAAACTTGTCTTGACATATGGGTTGAGTATGATGAGAGGAAGAACACTATTTATTTAGAGGTCATTGTGCCAAAGGTCAAGTTGATATTGACCTAATCACTTACAAATTTTCTAGGTTTCTACTCACTAAAAAATTCTGCTGGACCAATCAAAACCATATTTGACATGTGGGTTGGATATGATGAGAGGAAGAACCCTATTTATATTGCAGTTATTGTGCCAAAGGTCAAGGTCACTGTCACTTTTAACTTACAAATTTTCGTATTTTCGTTTGGATAAGCTGTAGCAAAATTTTTTTTTTTCTTCACATTTAAAAAAAAAAATCGGCAAAACCCATATCATTACCCCTCATTGGAACAGGCTCATTCCAAGAAGTGGTCACCTGATATGGTTTTCTTGAAATTAAAAAAAAAAAAAGAAAAAGAATTTTCAAGTGCTCAATTTTATGATTACAGGGATGGATGCAGCTACTTAGTTAGGTAATGTATTAAGTCATAGAAACTTGAATTGAGTCTACTCACTAGTGATGTGATATAGCAAGTGCTCTGGTCTGGATAATAGTGAGGAGAGAGAGTTTTAAATTCTGATAAGTTGTTTCTTGCCAAGTGTCGTCTGCCTCTTTATTTGACTAGAAACATCGGCCAAGCCCTACAGCTTGAGCAGTATGCAGAGACTTTGCTAAGATTTCTCTGCCCTCCCCCCACTGGTAGGCAGATTCCCGACAACCACTAGATAATTTCTAACAAGTGGGATATTCCATTAGCATCATCCCCTTCCCCTCTTTATTCCATTAGCATTCCCCCTTCCCCTCTTTGAGTCAAAACTTTCCAACTACAGGGTTTAAGATGCTGAATTCCATTTGTACCCCCCTTGCCCGCCCCCCCCCTGCTCTGCCCCCCCCCCCCCCCCAGCAACTTTGACTATAAACATCCAACTGCTGAGGCTCTCGGTAGTCACAAGTTCAAATTACAAATCAATATTTGGGGGATTTTTACAACTTATTAATCAATATCTGCAGGACATTTACCACTTTTCAGTCTAAAGACATGTTTTGAAAAATTACACTAGCGCCATGTCTGAAATTTCCAACTTTCTCCAATATAAGGCTTCAAATTTCCAACTATTGTAAATTTGATGAATGATTGAGAGGTGTGGAGGCGGTGGGGGGGACAACATCTTATTCCCCATTATGTCCTCCCTCCACCCCCATCACAACATTCCTGGTAGTATGTGATATTAAATAGATTCACACTTATTTCCTGGCTAGTACAAAATAAATTTGGTTGGAATGTTCTCCACTATAGCACCTTTCTCAGGCCTGGAAATAAAGAGCTTTCATTGTAAGCCGTCGACCCAACAGACGTGGTGGAAACTTTTTAGGGAGATAGTAAAGAATTTCTGTCTGGACATGGACTGAATGGACACTCTCCATTTATATAATAAATAATATGATAATAACTCTAGGACAAAAAGTGTTGTGGTACTTTTCTACCTTCTCTATTTTTACTACGCTAACCATACTGTGTACATCTTCACAGAATTTATACCAAAATAGATAATGCCCACAAGTGTGATGTCTCACTTTGGAAGTTCTATCAACCTTTGGGACCTAATTCCGGCTTTAATCACATTTTTCTGCATCAAAACAGGTGGCCCAACATACAGTTTTGGTGTAAGCTTGCAAGTTACATTCAAAGTTCCATGGTAGTTGCTTCTGGGCAAGTCTTGGCTGCCAACATAGGCGGCCAAGACTTGCCAAGAAACAACTGCAAAGTCATAGAATGTGGCTGGTCAAAGTAAAGCAAAAAAATCTCCAGCCCTTAAGAGATCGATGCAACATCAGCCTTTGTGGATGCAGTGTGCATTGTATGTGGATGCAATGTGCAACCTTTAAATCCAGTTAAAACCTGAAAAATTGTCAAGTCAGACTGCAGACATGCAGGATAAGGGATTTAATTAATGTTGAATTATTTTGTCATCACCTGCAGTTCGTTCGTACATTTTACAGTTGAGGTAAACCCAAAACAACCTAAATCATAGCCTAAACGATCATTCATGTATCATTTCCCGGTCTCCCTTTTTTAGGACTGGAGGTTGTTAACCCTTTAGCTGAAGAACTGGTACCACATCTCCCTGCAGTGAGCAGATTTTTACGAGAATGCTCATTTGATTCAGGTTACACACTGCACCTGATTAATATACAAATTGAGCAGCTGAAAAAAATTATTGTAAAAAAGATTTCAACAAAACTATATCATGTGACCCCTCTTTTGAATGAGCTCATTCCATTAAGGAGTCACTTGATATGTTTTTGTTAAAATATTTTTAAAAATTGGAAAAAATAATATTCAAAATAATAAATTTTGATTTTGTGTGTGAAGGGTAACTTTCAAGTTAGTTTCTATATGTCATGGAATGTGATGAAGTAAAACTAATATGTAGCTCATCCAGAACAGACAGAATGACTTGGTACTCCGTAACTCAAAGGGTGAACATCTACGTCTAGCTGTATTTGCTCGTCTGATAAAAACTTGAAGGTTATACAAGCAAATTTGTAGTTCATTGATCACTAGGTAAACTACCTGGTGATCCATGAATAGAAAAATTGCTCATTGTGTCTTTATATTTCTATTCGACAAGTATGAATATTGGCAAATGTCCACCCACGTGGGTGGCTGAGTATCAATCCACACTGTTTATGTTATATGAGTGGGCGTTGTTTTGGGTAGGGCTGGGTGTGTACATCCGTCCATCTGTGCATCCATCCATGAATTCACTCTCTCATGAGAGATAAATTACAGTACGTGGAGAGTGTATTATCACTAAATCACCTGCAAAGTGGAGATTCCACCCAAGCAATAATTGCAAATTTGTTGCAGAGGATAACTAGCACAAGCAAAGTTTCAGTCAATGGACCTCCGGGTTATACCCGGAGGTCCATTGGCTGAAACATTGCTTGTGTTTTTTGCCGATATGTACACAATTTGAAAGTTATAGCTTGGGTGACAACTCCACTCCACGGGTGATTTAGTTACAATCCACTCTCCACGTACTGTATATGGCTCACGAAACCAAAAGGTACACTGTGTGTGCAATTTGCTTGTGTGGATAGCCACACAAGAAAACCTGTCTGAAAAGACTCCCTGTGGCTTAGTTTGCGCTCAGAGTATTTCCAAAAGTTTGACACAAGTTATGGAAACTATTTTCTAACAAGAGGTACTTTGATTAGAGCTGAAACGGTTAACCGATTAATCGAATAACCAGTGATAAACATCTTGATCAATTAAAAAAGTAATTGATCGATTAAACATTTGAACTACTGTATTATACGGGTTAACAAAGGAACAAACTTGCTCAAAAACAGACAAACATTGTCATACTGACTCACGTCAATTATATGAGACAGTAAAGCATGCAAGTTATGTAATGACATACTTGTTCACTTGCATGATCATTATACTGTAGAATCCTCTTAATTGAATATCCATTTTGCCAGTGAAAATTATTCATTTAACAGGAATATACAATTAACAGGGAATGGGTCAGTTTCCTGTGTTCTAGAGGTAAACTGAGCATTTGTTCTATTATATCTTGTTTGACAGAGCTCATAGAGCTCTGTCAAACAAGATATAATAGAATAAATGCCTGTATTGGATGTAGTGAGGCCAAAAAGGTTGATAAATAAGGGGAATTTGGTGCATGTCAGTAATTTTTTTGACATATTACAAAAATTTATATACAATTAACAGGAGTTTACAACCCATATGCAATTAACAGATCAAATTTGTACTGAAGGTATGGTAAATGGTTTTGTGTTTGAAAATTATATTCAATTAACAGGGATATACAATTAAGAGATATCCAATTAAGCGGGCTCCACTGTACTGTATTAACCCTTTACCCAATGTGTGGAGCAGACAATACTTGGAAAATAAATTCTTGATTTATTAAAAAAATTGGGGGCGCTGTGTCATTGTGGTAACCGGTTCTCGTCAGATCACCGAAGTTAAGCAACGTCGAGTCTGGTTAGTCCTCGGGTGGGTGACCGTCTGAGTGATTGATTCAGACTCCCTCGTTGTGTTCATTGACAAGGCACTTAACCCCAATTGTCTGCATGGGGGCACGATGACTCCGTGTACTAAGGTGTACTGCATGTCGATGGAGCGCATGTCTTCAACCAATCTAACCCTGCCTGTGCTGCAGTGCGGAGTTACAATGTTGGGGAGCTGGCAGCTGCTTGTCGGTGCTCGGTGGTTCTCATCGGGTACTCCAGCTTCCTCCACCTGTAAAACTGTCACTGACACGATATGACCTTGGCTATTAAAGTGTTGTTAAACCCTAATAAATAAATAATACTAAAAATTTCAATTTTCGTCTCAAAAAATAGCTTATGACCCCTCATTGTTCACTCCTTATTTGCTTAACTTGACAAAGTCAAAAAAAGCTATTGCCATCACGCGTGTGGAAGTCTGTTAGTCTGTGAGTCTGTTCACATTTTCTTTAAGCACAGGCTACACCCCATAGTTCTTATCCGATCGTCACGAAATTTCATATGCAGGTTTGAGGTCGTGTCTAGATGACAACGTCCTCTTTTGGTCACGATCAGTCAAACGTGGTGGCTGCCTGAGCCCAAAACCCGAAAACCATTAGCACAGTCTACAGGTCATATTTATGAAGGAATTTCATTGTAACTTGGTAGGATGCCTCTGTATAATATTTAGATGAGAACATCTCCTTTTGGTCATGATCTGTTAACACTGTGACGGCTGCCCAAGCTCAAAACCCAAAAACTTCTAGCATTACATGTATGGTGCATTTTGTAAATAGCGCTGGCCATTTTTGGTCATTATGGTGGGTGAAGGGTTAAAGCATCGATGATGATGCACTTGCTTTCAACTGCTGCAACTTAGTAAGTTGGGGAGTCTGAGAGTTACTTTCTGCTGCTTGGTAGTTCTCTTCAGGTCCTCCAGCATCCTTCACCCTTAAAACTGACACAATATGAACACGGCTGTTGAAAGTGTCATTAACTCCTTGCATGCTGCCAGTACAGGATTCTGTTTACCACTGGAATAAGTATCAATTGGGTGCATTTAAAGTAAATTGAATGGTCTTTTTCATCAAAAATTTCTTTGGTTGAATTTTGGGGGGGAATTTTGATTAACCCTTTAACCAATGAAAACTATATCAGAATTTGCTATTTTAATTCTTTTTATTCCCCCCGACAAATGTTAAGGACAGTCAGAAGGTGTGTCGCGTATAATAGTTTCCGCCGCATCTGCAAGGTGAAGGTCACAATTGACCTTTATATGTTCAGGGTCACAAATCGTGCCTCAAGGATAACTCGAAAACTGTTAGGACCACAGTCATCAAACTTCACACAATTATAAAGCACCATGGGAGGATGTGTCAAACACCATAGCTGGGTTCGTACCATCAAGGTCAAGGTCACATTTCAAGGTCACACTAAAATCGGTCAATATTCGTGTCTCAGCCATAACTCAGAAACGAATCATAGTACAATTGTTAAACTTTTTACAAATGTTAAGGACAGTCGCATATAATAGTTTCGGCAAAGTCTGCAAGGTGAAGGTCTCAATTGACCTTCATATGTTCAGGGTCCCAAATCTTGTCTCAAGCATAACTCCAAAACTATTAGGGCTACAATCATCTAACTTCACTCAATTATAAAGGACAACGGGTGGATGTCACACACCACAGCCAGGCCCGTAAGGTCAAGGTGAATTTTTTTTTTTTTGGGGGGGGGGGGGGGGATGTGTTACCTCAGTAACATTTTTCTTGTTTTTTATTCAAATGTAAAAAAAGATTTCCTCAAAAACCATATGTGATCCCTCTTTGGAATAAGCTCAATGCAGCAACCACGTTGTGTCCTTGGGCAAGACACTTCACCCCTATTGCCCATGTGGGGGGGGGGGGGGGCACGGTGGCGTTGTGCACTAAGGCATATTGCACGTCGACAGTGCACCTGTCTTCAACCAATGTTAACCCTGCTTGTGTAGAGTTCATATGTTGGGGAGCCGATAGTTGCTTGCCATTGTTTGGTGGTTCTCTCTCGGTACTCTGGCTTCCTCCACCCGTAAAACTGTTGTGGTCATGATTAGCCACTGTGCAGAAATATGTGACCTTAAACACCAATAAATAAATTTGATTGAATTTGGATGATTTTTTATCAAATCTAGTCATGGCTGCTGCATGGCAGCCATGACTAGATTTGATGAAAAATATTCTAAAAATACTCATCGGGTTAAGAGTTAAAACCAAACAAACAAACTTGCCTTCAACCGCTGATAACTCTACTTTTGTCAGGTTACCGAAAGACTGACACTTGCTTACCGCTATTCAGTGGTTCTCTCAAGATACACAAGCTGTCTTCATTCATAAAACTGTCTTATACGATGGACTGTCTGTGGAAAGTGTCATTAGACCCCAGTAAATTTATTTATTTATTGGAGTTTAATGACACTTTCAGCAGCCAGGGTCACCTCATGTTGGACAGTTTTACGAGTGGAGGAAGCAAGAGTACCCAGAGAGAACCACCAAGCAATGGCAAAACCCCAATAAACGAACAAACCATGGAATATAATCTTAAATTTAAGTTTTTTCTGGAAGAATATTGATATTGTGTTAGCTAAAGTGTTAAGCATGAAATCAGTTTTGCAGGGTCTCGAGATATTCAGCACTATCAAAATATTAAAATGGAAATGTAAATAGTAAAGTAATATTTCATGTATCCAGTGTAATTGTTCAAACACTCCAACACAGCCTTTTTTGTTACCAGCCAAATATATCAACATAACAAAGTGTAGTAGTGATATATATAATGTTATAATTTATGTAAAATATATTTGTCAGCCTATCCTTCAAATCATTGAATATAATTCAATTCAACAAGGTACCCCTAAATTTTAGCGCAGAAGAAAATTTGTTGGTTTATAGACAAAGAATAATGCATAACCAATAGTTCAGGAGGGGCAGTACTAATTTCATTTAACAGCCACACATGGTTAACCCACGGTACACTGGTTTAAAATATCAAAATTACAACTTGTAAATTTTTCCTATAATACATTTTGGAATTTAACTAATTCAGCCTTATTTGACAGAGCTCATTGACTGAATTGTTTAATTTCTAGTTGTATTAATAGAAAAATTTTGGGAGCGCAGTGGCTCAGTTGTAGACTGTTGGACTTCTATGCTAGAGGTCCTGAGTTCGATCACTGTCCGGGATGACCTGCATTGTGTCCTTGGGCAAGGCACTTTATCCCAGTTGCCTACATGGGGGCACAATGATGTCATGTACTAAGGCATACTGCACGTCGATGGAGCACATGTCTTCATCTTCTGTAACCCTGCTTGAGCCTTGAACGGAGCTTGAACAGAGTTAGAATGTTGAGCTGACAGTTGCTCATCGATGCTTGGTGGTTCTCTCCAGGTACTCTGACTTCCTCAACCCGTAAAACTGTCACCCTTTACCTAACGAAACGGCTGCATCCGTCCGCGTAATATGCAAATTCAGCAGTTGAAAAAATATTAATTTTCTGAAAATTACAACAAAATTTCCTCAAATTGCACTCATCGTGCTTGTTTCAATGAGGGGTCAAATGATATGGTTTTGTTGAAATATTTTGAAAATTTTGTGAAGAAAATAATATTTGAAATCACAAATTTTGATATCGTCTGCATTGAGTAAAGGGTTAAAAACTCCAATAAATAATGGAAAAATTGCCACTTGAAGTTTTGACATCAGTGTGCGGAGGGTTACAATTTTAACTGATCCTCCCTTCAAATTGAAAATGGATCTGGCCAACCCCAGTGTTGTATGTTGTGGTCTTCCCATTCATGAACTGAATGCTGAATAGGAGGTTAACTGGTAGAGTGCAAAATCATTTTCAGTCATTAAAAGTTGTTTGCATGTCTTTGCCTTGTTACAATTTATGGGAGAGTGCCTATAGACACTCTTCCATAAATTGTAACAAGGCAACTCCTTGCAGATAATATATGGACAGAACGGCATTCGTGGTCGAACTGTCATTTTTTAGCTGCGACTAGCAGCTCTATAAGTGGCAATGTCGGTCGGTCTGTCAGTCGGTCTGTCGGTCGGTCTGTCTGTGACCGACGAGTTTGTCTGTGAGCAACGAGTTTCAAAACTCAATAACTTTTGAAATACTTGATGGAATGACTTTATATTTGGCATGTAAGTGTATCTTATTGATATCTAGCCACTGTTCAATGCATGTGTTGTTCCAAATATATTTTTCCACTATACCAATGGCCCAGACTAGCTGGTGCAACCCAATTTATTTCCAGGGCCAAACACAAATTTTGAATCCCCCAAACCCCCCAAAATTTGCCAAAAAACGCAAAAACGAGAAGACCAGTATGGTCCTCCATACTTTTGCGCAATGCGCAACTTGTTGTCAAGGATAACAATAGGCTAAAGGCATCATGTCATTCTGTTGTTTGGCCCATTTCAGATCAACACGTATCCTGACTTTTGTGCTATAAAACCCTACAGTATAATGTAGCCAGACACGATTTTGAAGTGGAATGGTGGAATAATTGCAGCAGAATGCAGCTGAATATAGACATTGAGTTTTTGAACATCAGGGCTATAACTTTATTGAAATTAAAATAATATTTCTTGTTCTTCCCATTTTCGGGATATGCACCTGATTTGTTCATTCTTTGTTTATCATATGTGTGTGTTCAATGTTCACCTTTTTCCCCTTGAATCCTCTCATTAGATTTTTAAGAACTAATTGCTCTTAGCGAATTTGTTATTAATTAAAATTCTTCTTAAAAATCTTAGATAATTTACGGAATGTGGATTATTCGTACCCCCTTTGTCGCGTACCGGTTATTTTTGACTTAGTCGGACGTGTCTGTTTGCCATTACCCTTCTCTGTGGGGAATCTTCTGTGAAGTTTCTCTACTGTTAAGGGTATTATTGGGATACCGGTTGTCTGACCTGGGCCTTTGTTGTGCCTGTTTTGGACTTGGTTACCGGCTCCTATTCAGTTTAAATTTTTGCCTCGGGCGTGTGGGTATTATGAAGTCCTCATGTTCGAAATGTAAGAGGAAGAAGTCCTCTCTTGATTCTCATTCTTCATGTTTAGCTTGCACTCGTTGCTCGAAAGATGTTACCTGTGCAACTTGCTGTTCTTGGGATTCCAAGCTATGGAATTCTCTCTCTACTTATGTATGTGTTGGCGAAGCGCCGATTTCGGTGCTTTCGCCTAAGGTAACTAATCAAAATTTAGTTTCCATTTCAGAGGAACAAGAACATGGTATTGGTCATGGTATAACATCAAGTTCTGTGCTGCCGTCGTCTTCAGACACAGAGCATGTTGACTTACGAGGTATCGCAGAATACTCGGTACCTCGGGCAAGCAGACGGTCAACTAGCTCGACCGGTGTAACGGAGCCTTTAATTAGTGCTTCAATACCGGGAAAATCCGTAGCGGTCCAGGAGACGGAGGATGGAAGACAGTCCTCTGTTCAGACGACGGCACGTAAGGGGAAGAGGCCGGTCAAATTGAAAGGTGCATCAGTAGTGAAGCATTCTTCTGTTTTAGGGACAAAACAGAAAGATTTGACTTTTGTTGCCAGTTCCGCTGGTAGTCCGGTAGAAAATGCTTCAGAGCCAGTTGTTTCTGATGTACCTTTCTCTGCCAGTGCGGCTGGCAGTAATTTTGATATAAGAGCCTCTTCTTCGTCCGTTTCCAGGACTCAGCACAGTAGACCGCATGCTAGCCGGCAAGATCCAGAGGTAGAGAGTCAGAGCAAGGATATGGCTCTCTCTACGGCTAGCATTTCGAGGCAAACGTCTTTTTCAAAAAGACGGACACAGGGCGATGTGTCAGATCACCTTCCGGAGCCTAAAAGGCGTAGAACGGGGGTGAACATAGCCTCGAATACGGAATTGCTGGAGCAAATTGCCCAGCTAATTGCAGACTCCCAGCAGCATAATATGCGGCCGTCATCGATCTCCGCTTCGGATGATTCGGACGGTGCTGGATCGGCAGAAAGAAGGGTTTCCTCAAATAATCAGTATGCCGATAAATAGACCAGACCAGGAACCTCTAGTTGGTAGTGTTAGGGAGTTTGATGAAGACGAGACTGACACTACATCTTTGGCTGAGCAGCATATGGAAACTATGAGGTTCCTGCAGGATTTTTCACCTGAATTAATTCCTTCTGGTCAGAGTTCTGTGCCTTCTAGAGCCAAGCGACTGTCTTCTTTAGACAGGGAGGTCATTAAGTCGAAGGAAAGTATCCTTCTGTATCCGTCTCAATCAGTCCAAGCGTCAGATGCGTTTGATTGTTGTGACGAGGCTATTGCTGACCTGGCTCAGGCTAGAAAAAATTCTTTCCTTTCGGAAAAGAAGCTTGACCTACCGTTTAGAGGCAATACCTTCTTAAATACGGTAGGCGAGAATAAGATTCCAAGAGCTCCTCTGCTATTGGATGACGGAGCTAGGGACTTGGGTATGTCTCTTCCGTCATCGTGTAGCGTCAGTTCTTTTGTTATAGATACTTGCATTGAATCTAGCAGAAGTATTTTGGACGCTATGTCTTATGCAGATCATATTTGCAGGGCATTGGCCGGCAATCTGGTATCTGAGAGCTTACAGAAGTTGTTATCTCCTTTAAGAGTGCTCTCTCATGCCATAATGTATACAACATACCACTCTGCTCTTTCAGTAGTGAATTTAGAGTTGGTCAGGCGCGATGCTGCCCTTAAATCTACGTCATTTATTGACGACAGTGTTAAGAGCTCTCTAAGGGCCGCTCCCGTTTCGGGCTCTTCATTATCTAATGATAAGCTAAAAGCTGTCTTTGAAGATGCTTCTAAGAAAGCTACAAGTCAGCTTTTGTTGCGCTCAGCTTCGCAACCTCAGCCTTCCACAAGTGGTACTCCTCGGAGAGGTAAATTTTTCTCCAAGAGAGGCTCAGCCCGTACTGCTTCTAAAGCTAATCGTGGGCGTGGTGGCTCGAAACAGGGGGGGCGATTTCAAAAAGGGGATGGTGCAGTTGGATAATAACGAAAGGCGTAACCCCACACCGACGTCACAGAGGGGTGCGAGAGCTTCACGAGGTTTCTTCTCGTATAAGCCTCGTAAGTCCTACAAATGAAGATTTTGACCTCTACTGTTCTCCGGTTGGCGGAAGGCTTTCAAAATTCGCAAGCAACTGGAACAAAATAATTCAGGATCTTTGGGTTCGAGACAGTGTGAAAAATGGTCTACGTCTTTCGTTCCGGAGAAAACCTCCATTAATGCGGATTCCGCGATTTGTGAGCCTTCCACAAAATATAACAAAGAGAGAGGCTTTGATTTCAGCAGTAGACTCTCTCCTACAAAAGGAGGCAGTAGAGGTCATAGAGAATCCCAATTCAAAGGGATTCTACAGTCATCTTTTTCTTGTGCCGAAGCCAGACGGCTCGTACAGACCGGTCATCGATCTCAGTTGGATAAACAAGCTAATAATTGCTCCAAGATTTTATATGGAGACAATTCGATCGGTGAGAGGCAGCATCCGAGTGAACGATTACGCCGCAAGTATAGATTTGAAGGACGCGTATTTTCACATCATGATTCATCCGGCTTTTCGGAAATACCTCCGTTTCGCGGTTCAAGGAAAGGTATACCAGTTCAGAGCAATGTGTTTTGGCCTGAACCTTGCTCCGTGGGCGTTCACTCAGGTGATGAATGCAGTAATGAGCCATTTCAGAGCGCACTCGGCTTCGATGACGTCGGCATATCTGGACGACATACTTCAAAGGTACGAAAATTTTCATGCTCTCCAAAGCGACGTTCAGAGTCTGCTACGATGCCTAGGTTTTATAATCAGTGTCGACAAGTCGGATTTAACGCCGACGAGGTCGTTTGTTCATCTGGGAATGAGTTTCGATACTGAAAACAATCGGGTCAGTTTGCCGGTAGCAAGAGCAAAATTAGTTTCCCTTTACGCAAAATACTGCATAAACGCACAATTCATTACTGCAAAAGAGTTTATGCGTCTGTTAGGACTTTGCGGCGCCGCCGCGGAGTTAATTCTGCTAGGTCGTTTACGCACTCGTCCACTTCAAATTTATCTAATTCAAAACTGGAGCGTAAAACGTCAGTTGTTGGACAGTCCGATTGTTTTAACACAGTCAGTAAAACATCATCTTCAAATTTGGGCGGATATCCAGTGGTTATCCCAGGGAATACCACTTCAGATTCAGGAGCCGTCATCCATAATCATGACGGATGCCAGTCAAGAGGGTTGGGGTGCTTCTCTGATTCCGGGCGATCAAGTGTGTCACGGTTTATGGGAGAGTCAGTTTCTTGTGTCCCATATAAACTACAAAGAAATGAGGGCAATTTGGTTAGCTCTAAATCATTGGCTCAGTCAAGTAATACACTCACATGTTCAAATTCTGTCGGACAATTCAACAGTAGTAGCCTATATTTGGAATCAGGGAGGTACTCATTTCGTCCAGCTGATGAATCTTACCGAAAAGATTCTTCTTTTCTCTCAAGAGAATCAGATTCTGATATCGATTCGTCATATTCCAGGTCATCTCAATGTAATAGCAGACTCCCTATCGAGAAAGGATCGCCTGCTACCTTCAGAATGGATGTTAAAAAAGTCTGTCTTCAATCAGATTTGCTTCCAGTGGGAACGTCCAATGATCGATCTTTTTGCCACGAGTCTGAACAATCAGTTACAGACGTTTGTGTCTCCATGCCCGGACCCTCAGGCTTATGCAGTAGACGCTCTGTCAATTTCTTGGAACGGGATCATAGGGTATGCTTACCCTCCAGCTCCCCTCATTCAACAGATCTTGCTAAAGATAAAACAGTCTTCTTGCAAGATTCTTCTGGTTGCAAGTCTGTCGGCTCACAGACCATGGATAAATCTTCTCCGGGAACTTCTTTGGGACGTTCCACGGAAGTTACCACCTCTCCGGGATCTTCTGACGCAGGGGAAACTCCGCCGGCTTCATCACAATCCGGAAGGCCTCAACCTTCACGTTTTTCCGTTGTGCGGTCCTTCTTGCACGGAAAACAGTTTTCCAGACGAGCAATGGACGCAATTTCTAACTGTAGGAGGACCTCCTCTTCATTAAATTATGAAGCGAAGTGGAAGGTTTTTGTTCGTTGGTGTGAATCACAATTGATTGATTTTTTCAACCCAACTATTCCTCAATTAGCTAACTTTTTTATTTATCTTTTTGATGAAGTTAAGCTACAGCCAGTCACTATTAAGGGCTATAGGTCTATGCTTTCTGACACCTATGCACACCAAGGGAAATTAAACATTGGGTCAGATTTATCTTGAAATAAATTAATGAGGAACTTCTCTGTGAATAGACCTCGCACCTTGAGACTAGTCCCTAAGTGGAATTTAGCTTGGGTTCTTCTGAAACTTCAGGAAGCACCTTTTGAACCGTTAAATACTGTTGAGTTTAAATTTCTTACTTATAAAACGGCTAGAAGAGTTAGTGAGCTTCATGCTTTGTCTGTTGAAGACTCTCATTATCGTAGTGTTGGTAATTCTATTACCCTCACTACGAAAGTGGGATTCTTAGCTAAGAATCAGGTTCCGGACAAACGGCCTAGTCCTATTCTGATTAAAGCATTACCATCTTCAGATGGTCAGAGACCTTTGTTGTGTCCAGTAAGAGCGCTTAGGATTTATAAGGGGCATTCTAGTTTTATTAGAAGAGGTAGGAAGAGGTTATTTCTTTCTCTTCTTCCTAACAGAAATGATATTTCTGTTCATTCCATATCTAGATGGATTCAATTAGCTATTCGGTCGGCTTATAATGCATTGTCTGTGAATCAGAGAATAGCTTATAAGATTTCAGCTCACGAAGTTAGAGCTTTAGCTTCTTCTTGGGCTTATGCTAGTAGTACTTCTTTGAAGGATTTGATGCAAGCAGCTTATTGGACACAACAGACGACTTTTACCAAATTTTATCTTCGAGATTTAGAATCAATTTCGGATGATCTCAGATCTTTAGGACCGTTATCGGTAGCTCAGAATGTCGTCCATTCTAATTAGGATTTTCATTCTGCTCTAGCACTGTCTCCAGTCTGCTACCCTCTTCGTTTTGAAGTGCAGTTACTTTCAAAACAAGGGGAGGGGGGGGGGATGGTATTTCCAAATAGTCATCTGGCTTTATAGTGAAAAGTATGGACATACCTCCTTCAGTGATAGTATCCTGGGGTCGGTGCTATGGTAGTTTTAATGTGTAGCTTGGTATGAAGCAATTTTCAATGTATTATATGCTTTTAATGTGTAGCTCGATGTGAAGTGTTATTGTATATGTCATGTGTCAAGACGAGCTTTACTATACAATACTCGGACACTTTTAATGATTTATAAAGAGTCTCATTTCTCTGGGCTTCTTTATATTTTGGCTCCCTTTATCAAATTAGCATAGTGGGTTATGCTAGGCCTTAAATAGAGTTACACCTATATTTCATTGTTTTTTCTGTAATAAGAGCAATGAATATCAAGTACTGGGCCTGCCTGCCTGTTTACTATTCTCAGCTAGTCTGGGCCATTGGTATAGTGGAAAAGTAAGAAAAATTTATACCAATTTTAATATTTTTAATACTTACCAATGGCCCAGACGGGGACGGCCCTCCCTGGAGTAGACACTCCTTCCTCCCCGCTGAGTTATTAGCTCACCTGACTGAAAGTCAGGGTGAGCTTTTCTGATCACTTTTCGTCCGTCGTCCGTCGTCCGGCGTGAAGGTGGTGTTTGGGTCTTTTTCTTCCAAACCACTGGCCGCATGTTAATGAAATTTCATGTGAGTAGGGGTTATATAGCGGCATTTTGATTTTTGGGCAAATTAGGTTTCGGCTCATATTGAGCAGAGGGGTGGGGCAAAAATGCTCCAATTCTTAAAAAATCTTCTTCTCAAGAACCAGCAATAGCAGAGACTTGATATTTGGTATGCAGCTTCCTTTTGAGGTGTAGACTCAAGTTTGTTCAAGAGAAGTTTGTAGGTCTATACTTGGCGATGTTATGGGAGGAGCAAAAATTTTGGCCCCACCCCAAATTTCTATTTTTTAAACCGAGAGGCCAATTTGAACCAAATTTTATGTGAGGGCTTATTGGGTCATAAGTACCTAATTTATGCAGAAATTTTTTTTCCTGTGGCCCCGTGGGAACCACAGGAGCTAAAAATAGAAAAAAATTAAAACGCCTATATCTCAAAAACTGCACGGCAGTGAGAATTTTTATTTGGTGTGAAGCTTTCTTGGGACCAACAGAAAGGATTGGTAAAAAAAAATTGCTATCGGTTTTATCATAGGGTACTTTTTCGGGACTCTGAAAAAGTGCTGAGTCAGTATTTTTTAACACAGTAGGCAATGGGAAAAAAATAAAGAATTGTTTTCTTCCAAACCACTGCTCTAAAAGCTTTCATATTTTACATATAACATCTTTGGAACATTGATTCACATATTTGTAGAAATCAAATTCCTCGGTCCATATTTGGGTTCCCTATGGGAACCCAAATGTTCAAATTAGTGCAATATGAGGGATATATTTTAAAAATCTTCTTCTTCGGATCCACAAATCAGAATCTTTTGATATTTGCTATGCATCATCCTTAGGGGGGTGAGATTGATGTTTGTTCAAGCCAAGTCCCTGAGTTCATATTTGGACTCCCTTTGGGAACCCAAATTGTAACTTAGTGCAATACGAGGTATATTCTTTTAAAATCTTCTTCTTCGCATCCACCGGTCAGAATCTTTTGATATTTGGTATACAGTATGCTTAGGGAGGTGAGATTCAAGTTTGTTCAAGTCAAGTCCTTCGGCTCATATTTGGTCTCCCTGTGGGAGCCCAAATTATAACTTAGTTCAATATGAGGAATATTCTTTAAAAAAATTTTTTTTTTCAGATCCACCAGTCAAAATGTTTTGATATTTGATGTACAGCATTCTTAGGGGCTGAGAGTGAAGTTTGGTAAGTACCTGGGTTCATATTTGGGCTCACTGTGGGAGCCCAAATTATACCAAAATTTTTATTTTCCAAACCAAAAAGTCGATTTGAACCAAATTTGATATGAGGGCTTATTGGGTCATAAGTACCTAATTTATGCCGAAAATTGTTTTCCTGTCCCCCACGGGAACTGCAGGAGCTAAAAAAATTTTTTCTTTTTAAATGCCCATATCTCCAGAACTACATGGCACTGAGAATTTTTATATGGTGTGAAGCTTCCTTAGGACCGGAAGAAAAAAATGGTAAAAATTTTATCATAAGGTTCTTTTCTAGGACTAAAAGTGCCGAGTCATCATTTTTTAACAGTGTAGCTAATGGGAATAACGTTGAAGAATCTTCTTCTCCCAAAACACTGCTTCAGAAGCTTTTATTTTTGGGCTCCCTATGGGAGCCCATGTATAACTTAGTTCAGTATGAGAAATATTCTTAAAAAATCTTTTTTTTCTGTTACTCCTGTCAGAATCTTTTGATATTTGATTTTTGATTTTCTTAGAAGTGGCAAATTGAAGTTTGTTCAAGTTCTGCTTTATTGATAAAATTGGGCCCAGTAGTAACCAATTCCTGCATTGAAAGCCCTGTAAAGTGGGCAGTGATAGGCATAAACGATTGACCAAACCTGATATTATAATTATGCCTCTGTAATGATGTAGCCTTAGAAAGTGACCTTAAATTCCAATAAATAAATAGATAAATTATTGAGTACCCAATATGGGGATCTAACATATGAACACTCTGGGTTACTAAGTAGAGAAAACACTTTTATGTTGAAAAACTGATAATAACCACAAGGCAGAATCCCTTGCTATTTTGGTGATATGACTCGGCCAGTATCAGGTGAGCGCCCTCAGGCCCCGTGGGGCCTCTTGTATATTACAGTTCTTAATAACATTTAACAGGCACAACAATAAAGAATGACATGATGGCGGTAGCCTATTGTTGTCCTTGACAACAAGTTGCGCATTGCGCAAAAGTATGGAGGACCATACTGGTCTTCTCGTTTTTGCGTTTTTTGGCAAATTTTGGGGGGTTTGGGGGATTCAAAATTTGTGTTTGGCCCTGGAAATAAATTGGGTTGCACCAGCTAGTCTGGGCCATTGGTAAGTATTAAAAATATTAAAATTGGTATAAATTTTTCATTTTTCTTGGAGTTATGGCCCTTGATGAACTTGGAATTTTTTGAGATTGCACCACCCGTCGCAGCTATGGTGACGATGTCGCGATTTGTATCACACAAGATCGATTTGGGCAGAGGGAGGATATTGAACGAGAAGCTGAAGGTAAAAAATGACAGATGGAATGCGTATGTTGTTCTGTATTTATTGCACACCTACAGTTTACTAAAAAATTGTTCATCAATTTTGGTGGAGGGACAATATTGAACTCGAAGCCTTCGACTTGTTCAATATGATCCCTCTGCCGAAATCGATCTCATGCGGTAAAAAATGACAGTTCGAATGCGCATTCTGTTCTGTATTTATTGCACACCTACAGTTTGCTTAAAAAAATATTTAAAACACAAATTATTGCCAAAAAATAACCCTAACGTAAAAAGAAATAGTTAAATAATCCACGCATGTGATCTGTCTTGTTCAAAGACGATACAAAACAAATTATTGTTCGCTTCGGTTTTTTGCAGAAAGAGCATGTATTTTATGAAAATAAAAACATATACCTGCAATAAACCTGCACATCAAAGATAATATGAAGCACGTCCACAGAATATGAAGACTTTCAGTTGACGCACCAACAACACCTCAGAATAAAGCCCAAATATAGGCTTCCAGCACTCAACCAGTTAATATTGCCAGGCATAAGAGAAGCTTTTCGATATTATCATATCTGTGAAGAGGATTAAGTCAATACCATATAAGTATGATTGAAGGATAAAACATACATGAAAAATGAATATCAATTATGAAGTGCTGAAAGTCATTATGGCAGCACTATTGATACTGTTACATGATTTCCACTTGGGTGACTTGGGATCCCCTGAATGGCCCCATTGCCCTCGCCCTAAATTCCTCTAACCGTGCATTCCACAGTTGATATAAATTGCTACAAGAAGTTTGACATGGGGGGAAAACTCAAAATATAACTCTCATGCTACCAATGCAGTTCATTTAACGGATCTTTTTGAATGATTTTTCACCTGAATTTCTCCTCATTGGTCCTTTAACCGGCTCTCAGTATGTGAAAACCTACTGAAATATTGCTGTGAAAAACCTTAAAATATCCCTCAGATGCAAAGTAAATGGGAGTTTTGGGCCCCCCCAAATTTAAAACTCTTGGTTGCCCCACTGTATTGGCTGCTTTTCAGCAAGCCAGACAAGAAGACTGTCATCTGCAAAATGAGGTCACCAGAGGGTGAATTTGGTGCACAGCAGGGTAGCAGCAGTAAATTTACCCTCTGTGAACCTCAATATGAATAAAAGTCTCAAACCTGAACAGAAATAGGTACCCAGAGGATACATTGACCCAATGTATGGGATAGCATCATCACATTTACCCTCTGGGGAACTCATTCTGCAAAGACATATTGCTTATTTTTAGGCTTGCTTTTCAAGGAGCATAGTAGTTAGGGCACTGGACTTTAAACTGAAAGGTCAACAATTCGATCCTAATCATTGGTAGCTACATTGTGTCCCCAGGCAAGATACCTAATCCTGATTACCCATGTGGGGGTACATTGGTGCTGTGTACTAAGGCCTTCTGCACATCAATGGCACACTTGCCTTCAACCGCTGCTAACTCTGCAGAGTTAATAATTTGGAGAATCTGTCAGTTGTATGCTGTTGCTCAGTGTTTCTCTCTGGGTGTTCCAGCTTCCTCCACTTGTTAAAAAAAACTCCATATTGTTGAAAATGTCAGTCTGTAAGTTCCATGGCTTGGCAGTAATTTCCAGTCAAGTCTTGTTTGTCAACACAGGCATCCTCGACTTGAGTAAAAATAATAATGCAATGTTAACCCTTTACCCAATGTAACGGTCAAAACGGCCAGTGCAATTCTCAAAATTTGCCAATTAATTTTCATTATTTTTTGTCTCAAAAGCATAGGTTATGACCCCTTATTGGAACGAGCTCGTTGAGCTCGTTCCAATTAGGTGTCATAACCTATGTTTTTGAGACAAAAAATGAAAAAAATTAGTTATTCAAGAATTTTTTTTGCAAGTGTCGTCTGCTTTTCATGTTAGGTAAAGAGTTAAACTGAAAGGTCGACAGTTCGTTCCTAACCATTGGTAACTGCATTGTGTTCTCAGGCAAGACACTTAATCCTGATTGCCCGTGTGGGGGGCATGGTGGTGCTGTGTATTAAGGCCTTCTGCATGTCAATGGTACACTTGCGTTCAGTCGCTGCTAACTCGGTGCACAATAATTTGGAGGATCTGACAGTTGTATGCTGCTTAGGGTGTTCCGGCTTCCTTCTCTTGTAAAGCTGCATGTTGTTGAAAATATCAAGCTGTAAGTTCCATGGCTTGGCAGTAATTTCCAGTCAAGTCTTGTTTGTCAACATAGTCATCCTCGACTTGAGTAATAATAATAATAATAATGTAATATTAACGTACTGAATACACCACAGTGCTCTCTGACTTACATTATTACCTTATAGAAGTCATTGGTAGGATTATTTGATAACTGCTTGGAAGGAATCCTAATGGTTGCCATATGGAGCACCTGTTATGGCATCAGAATGTTTATCAAAGCTGTATTTGTGGCTTGAAGGGTTAAAGAGATTTCCTAGTATTAAATGATTGTAGTTGTTACTCCATGGAGCCTCAACAGTGCTTTTAACCCTCTGCACACTGATGTCAAAACATCAAAATCTCAAGCTACAAATTATTCCTATAATGCAAATATGAATTTAACAAATACAATCTTCTTTGCAGAGATCACTGAGCTCTGCAAACAAGTTTGAAGGAGTAAAATGCCTAGATGCTTTATGAGGAAAGATTTGCTGCCTAGAATTTTGATGTTTTGACATCAGGATGTGAAGTGTTAAGCACTGGGCAATTAATGATAAATCCTTGACCATTTTACCTGATTTAAAAAAAAAAAAAATTGGTCTCTTCTCCAAAACCACTGGGCCAATACAAGTGAACGTTTATGTGAGTGATGGTCCTGAAGGGGCATTGCATTTTTATGTGTACCCATACCATGTATGGTACACATAATGTCGGCATCCGGGGTGGCCCTCCGCCGTTCGGCCATCCTTTGTCCATCCGTCTGTCTGACTGTCCCTCCGGCATCCGTATCCATTTCTTTGGCATTCAATAACTTGAAAAATATTGCTTGAATTGTCATGTTACTTTATATTTGTGTTCAGGTTACTGATGTGCCGAGCTGTATAGTTTTTGGTGTAAATCTGATAATTTGCTCCTGAGATATTAACCCTTTATCCTTCAAATTGAAAATTCCTCCAATCCCTTCAGCATTCGATAACTTGAAAAATATTGCTTGGATTGTCATGTTACTTTATATTTGTGTTCAGGTTACTGATGTGCCGAGCTGTATAGTTTTTGGTGTAAATCTGATAATTTGATCCTGAGATATTAACCCTTATCCTTCAAATTGAGAATTCTTCCAATCCCTTTGGCATGAGATAACTAAAAAAATATCAATCCAATTGTCATGTTACTTTATATATATCTTCAGATTACTGATGTGCCAAACTGTATAGTTTTTGGTGTAATTTGATCCTGAAATTGGTCCTGAGATAATAACAGCTTTCTACTAGTTGCGAGTATGGGTACACACACACCTGATGATTTAACCAACCTATTTTTTTCCTTCATCCATCCATCCTTTCTCATTTCTTATCAACCTACTCACAATTGTTTACTCCAGGCTTGTACTACAGTGGAAGTCCCTAACTCGGATAAAATACTCTCTATTTTTAGTCGAGTTGTGACGAAGTCAAACTCGACTTATAGTTTGGTGAATGGCGGGCGGGCGGGCGTAAACAATTGGTTTCCGGATGATAACTTGATAGTGGTTGAACTCACATTCATTAAACTTCATACGTAGGTTGGTCTTGGTGGGAGGAAGAACCCTATTGATTTTGGACATGCTACGTCGAAGGTCAAGGTCACAGTGACCTTGAACGTAGTAAATCTTAAACAATTGGTTTCCGGGTGATAACTTGATAATGGTTCAACTCACATTCATGAAACTTCATAGGTAGATTGGCCTTGGTGAGGGGAAGAACCCTATTGATTTTGGACTCGCTACATCAAAGGTCAAGGTCAACGTGACCTTGAACATAGTAAATCGCAACAATTCCTTTCCGGATGATAACTTGAGAGTAGTTCAACCTATATTCATGAAACTTCATAGGTGGGTTGGCCTTGGTGCGAGGAAGAACTCTATTGATCTTGGACTCACCAGATCAAAGGTCAAGGTCACAGTTACCCTGAACATAGTAAATCAAAACAATTGGTTTCCGGATGATAACTTGATAATGGTTCGACCCAAGTTCATGAAACTTCATAGTTAGGTTGGCATTAGTGAGAGGAAGAACCCTATTTATTTTGGACTTGCTAGGTGAAAGGTCAAGGTCACAGTGACCTTCAACATAGTAAATCGTAAACAATTGGTTTCCGGACGATAACTTGATAATGGTTTGACCCACATTCATGAAACTTCATAGATAGATTGGCCTAGGTGAGTGGAAGACCCCTATTTATTTTGGACTTGCTAGGTCAAAGGCCAAGGTCACAGTGACCTTGAACATAATAAATTGTAAACAATTGGTTTCCAGATGATAATTTGACAATGGTTCCACCTACGTTCATGAAACTTATAGGTAGGTTGGCATTGGTGCAAGAAAGAACCCTTATTTCGGAATCACTAGGTCAAAGGTCAAGGTCACAGTGACCCTTCACATAGTAAATTGTAAACAATTGGTTTCCGGATGATAAATTGATAATGATTAAACCCACTTTTGTGCTGTCACAACTCGACATTGGATCGGTGATCCTCTCGGGATTTTTGTCTTTCCCAAGCAATTTGAGAAAGAAAAGTGGTGCAAAAGCACCAATAAAAAATAAGCCAAAACTGGGTCGAGTGCAACCGGCGCAGACCCAGTACGGGACGCTCTCTCCCAAGTACAACTCCACGACTTCCGTTGCCAGTGCGCATATACCGTCTCTAAAGACTCATTCTTTTTATAATCCGCTTCGAGTCGAGATGTTTTTGCACGCTTATCAGTGTTCCACCAGCTCGATGTTTGATGATTCCTGATTCATTATACCACAGTGTATCCTTTGTATTCTCAGGAACAGTGTTTTATATTCTCTTTTCTATTATATGTCCATAATGTATATTTATTTGCTCTCTCTCGAGTCGCGTGCGAATTTCGTGTGCCACGTGGTTCGGACTTAGATTTTTCACAATTATTGTTAACGCTTTTTTTGCAAAATTTTCTAATTGTGTTAGAGTTAGGTGTCAGCGGGGTACCACTCCTACAGTGTTTCTTCTTTCTTTTGAGAGTAGTCTTCCTGTTGTGTGGTTCCCGGTCGACCTTCTGGGGTCTTTGTTTCTGTCACCTTTCTCTCTTCTTTGGGGGTGTTCTGTTTTCTGATCTCACCTTCTCTGCTCCTCTCACCTCTATCATGCCCAGGACAATTCCTTGTGGGCAATGTCTGCTGCCAAAGCATGTGGACGATGTACATTCGTCTTGTTCCTCCTGTAATGGGTGTTCGGCCGAGCGGCCGTGTGGTGTCTGTGGAACATGGTCTTCCACCTTCTGGGCGTCAGTAAATCGTGTCGTTCGTTCTCGTGGTCGTGCCTCCCGCGGGAAAGGAGAACGTGGTCGTTCGGGGCCTCCCGAGCCGACTTTGTCTGGTGAGAGTTATTCCTCCCCCGTGTGGGATGTGCAGTCTTTTCCTGTGGTGGATACTGCGGGAGCCGTTGAGTGTTCTGGTGAAGAGATGCCTGGTTCCGGGACTACGGTCCCCCTCCAGTCGACATCTGAGGCTGTCACTAGGGTTGTGACTCCTCCTTCGGAGCCGAGCCGGTTTGCTCTCTGCACTTTTTCACCAGCCTCAACGACTCTCGACGTATCTACTACTGCTGCTGGTCCGTCTGCTTCGTTGTCTGTTTCAGCCGGCCTCGGCTTTTCGCTGCAGGGGACTGCAGGAATGTCCGATACTGTAGACGTGGGATATCGGCCTCAGCCTTCCCTGACTTCAACTCGGCGACGTCGGAAGGTGCTGCCGGCCAAGCCCATCTCTGTGGTCTCTTCGCCGTCGAGCACCACAGTTGTGTCTTTGGATTCGGATGTTCGTAGTGGAAACACTATGAACTCCGTGGCATTTCCGTCTACTCACTCTGGTCACACGATCAGTTTTGGGGGACCAACGCCTTTTGTGCAGCCTGGACCTTCTGCCCCGCAGAGGTCCACGGTGACTCTCATGAGTTCTCGCAATATTGATCCTCGGGGTGCATCGTACCCCTATACACGTCTGCCTTCAGATGTTTCGGCTGCTGCCCGTCGTCCCGCGTCGGGTGTTTTGGAGGATCGTGACCCTTCACTGGTTAAGAGGGTCAGAGGTGAAGCCACTTTGCAAGTTCGCTCCCCTGTCGAACCGGTCAGTACGGGCAGTGAGCTTAGGGAGGCCCTCTCCTTACTCACTCAGGTTCTTTCTAAGAGCCTTCCTGTTGCTTCCAGCGAGGCTATGAGTGGTTTCCAGGCACCTCCTAGTGCGCCGCCTCCCGAGATTGGAAACAGGCCGGTTTCTGATTCCTCTGGTGTCCCGACACCATGGGAGGCGTCGGCTGGTTTGCCCACGATGGGCTATATGTCTTCCGACTCTGGGGAGGAGTCCGACATGCTTGAGGTCGAGGGCCAGCAGTCTTCGGACTTGGGGGCGGCTCTTGACTTTGTGTTTGGGTTTCTGCCTGAGCTCAAACCTGCTAACCAGCCGACAGTGTCAGCCTGGCCGCAATCATCGGTCGCGCGCCAACAGCCTATGGAGCAACCTGCTTCTGGGCGCCTTCGACCGTGCCAGTCGGTACAGGTGGTTGAAGCTTTTTCAGCATTGGATGCCAAGCTGAATTCCAAGGCTTTGAAGACTTCGTTCTTCACCAGGGTTGACACCTTTTTGCCTCCTGTGCGTTATCGTTCCTACGATTCCGCCAATCTGTCAGTCTGCCAGGCTTTGACGGTTCTGGATCAGGACTCCACTTCCCTCGGGCTTTCCAAGCCCAAGTCTGCCGTCATTCCAATGACAACTCTGGAGTCCACGTTGGGCTTATCTAGAGAGATGCTTGGCATGCTTTCTCTCTCAGATCACGTCGTCTCAGCTTTGGCTGCTTATCTGCCTCCAGATAATTTTGACGAGGTACAGGCTCCTTTGCGTGTGCTGTCCAAGGCGCTTATGCACCTTACTCACACACATGCCTGTAACACGGCTAATTTGGAATTAGTTCGAAGGAACGCTGTGCTGGACACAGGACGATCCCTTCCCGAGGAGCAGCGTGCTACTCTTCGATCTGCTTCTTTGGCAGGTCCGCAACTTTTCCATGGTTCCGTGTCGACGGTCCGGGATGACGTCTTATGTCATTCCAAAGATCAGCTGCTGTTTCGTCAGCTTGATCAGCCTTCTAGGGGAGGCAAGGGCCGTTCCAAGCCTAACAAGTACCCTTCTGCTTCCTCTGTGAAGCAAAAGGCTGGTCCTTCTGCCGCCGCCTCTACTTCTTACTCACGGGGTAAAGGTAGGGGTCGGAAGAATCGAGGGAAGGCTCAGGATTCTTCATTTAGCAGAGGAGGTGGTTTCTCCTCTCGCGGGCCTCGTCGGGGCTCGAAATGAAGGTCCTCACCTTGACTCGTCCCAGGTTGGAGGAAGGATAGCAGAGTTCGCAGACCATTGGGCCACCATCACATCCGATCCATGGGTGTTAGATGTTGTTCGGTCCGGGCTGCGAATATCCTTCCGTCGGCACCCCACTCTGTCAAGGGTGCCTCTTCCAACCACAGTTCCTTCAGACGTTTTACGTCGGGAACTTTTATCCACGGAGATTGCCAATCTCCTGGCAAAGGGGGCGATCGAGGTCGTCAAGAACGTTCAGTCAGTGGGTTTCTATTCCCGCCTGTTCTTGGTGTCGAAAAAGGATGGCCGACTCCGACCGGTTATCGATCTGAGTATCCTGAACCAGTCTATCATTGCTCCCAAGTTCAGCATGGAGACTTTCAGGTCGGTCCGCCAATCTATTCACCAGGGAGATTTCGCAGCCAGCATCGACCTGCGAGACGCTTACTTACACGTTCTGATGCATCGGGCGACACGGAAGTATCTCAGGTTCGCTTTTCTGGGGCGAGTTTACCAGTTCAAGGCCATGCCTTTCGGCCTCAACCTGGCTCCTTGGGCGTTCACCAGACTGATGTCGTATGTGATAGCGTTCCATCGCACACAGTCCAGGGTGACTACTTCGGCATATCTGGACGATATCCTCCAGAGGCATTCCAACGCTGCCTTACTGGAGTCGGATGTCGCCACTCTGTTGAGCTTGTTGAGGATTCAGAGTCAACGAGGAGAAGTCGGACCTGGTCCCTTCTCAGTCGTTTTGTCATCTGGGGATGTCTTTCCAAACCAAATTCAATTTGGTGGCGGTTCCCCAGGCCAAGGCTGTGATTCTCTCAGCTTTTGCTCTGACTCTGTCCCAGTCCATGTCCGCGACCGCTCGGAGTTTTCTCTGGCTGATCGGTCTCTGCGGTTCGGTGACGGATCTCATTCCTCTAGGTCGGCTGCGTGTCAGACCTCTCCAACATTTTCTGCTCAGTTGTTGGAGGTCGAATGTAGATTCTCTGGATCAGATGCTTCCGTTTCCGGACTCTCTGTATCCTCACCTTCTTCCCCGGACAGATGTTCAGTGGATTACGCAGGGTGTTCCACTGGACTTACCCACGTCCGATCGCGTTCTGACAGCAGATGCCAGCGATCTCGGATGGGGTGCGACATTGGATCCTCTCGGTTTTTCCCTACACGGGATGTGGGACCAGGATCAAGCAGCTCTACACATCAACCAGAAGGAGCTTCTTGCTCTTCTTCTGAGTTTCAGGCAGTGGATCCCTCACCTGTCGAATCGCCAGGTCCTTCTACTATCTGACAATTCGACAGTGGTTGCTTACATTCGGAACCAGGGCGGCACGCACTCGGTTCCGATGTACGAGTTAGCTCGGGATCTTCTACTGCTCGCTCAGGATGTTCACGCCGGATTGGTTGTCCGTCACATTCCCGGTTGTCTGAACGTCCTAGCCGACTCCCTGCCCCGACAGGGCAGGGTTATTTCCACCGAGTGGATGCTTCACAGGGCAGTGTTCCAGTCGCTTTGCGATCTCTGGGAACGTCCCCACATCGACCTCTTTGCGACTCGTTGGAACCATCAGGTGGACACTTTCGTATCTCCGTGTCCAGATCCTCAGGCTTTTGCCGTGGACGCTCTGTCACTCGATTGGAATGGTCTAGTCGGCTATGCCTTCCCGCCGGTTCCGATTCTTCCTCAGGTTCTCGCCAAAATTCGAACCTGCAGTTGTCGAATCATTCTGATCGCTCCCCTGTCGCCTCAGCGGGTGTGGATCAATCAGCTCCGCTGGCGGTTCCGGCACGTCTCCCGCTACGTCGCGACCTTCTTTGTCAAGGTCGCCCGAGGAGGTTTCACGTCGACCCGACTTCATTGTGCCTTCACGCATATCTTTTGTCAGGTCCTGTTTCCTCCGTAGAGGTTTTTCGAGACGAGCAGTGGAGTGCATTTCTTCTTCAAGGAGGCACTCCACTGGTTTAGCTTATGCAGCTAAATGGAAGGTCTTCTGTCGATGGTGTGCTGATCACTCTGTTGATTATGCCAATCCTTCGATTTCACAGATTGCGGAGTTTCTGGTATATCTGTTTGATTCTAGGGGTCTCCAGCCTGTTACCATCAAGGGTTACAGGTCTATGCTTTCAGAGACTTTTTCTTATGTGGGGAAGCGTCGTATTGGCACTAATCCTTACCTCTCCAAGCTTGTTCGGCACTTTTCTTTGAAAAGGCCTCGGACTTTGCAGCTTACTCCACGATGGAATCTTTTGTGGGTGTTGCTTTGCCTGGGGGGGGGGGGGGGGGGGTGCCGTTCGAACCTTTATCCCAGGTGGATATGCATTTTCTCACATATAAGACAGCTTTTCTGATGGCCTTTGCTTCGGCCAGACGTGTTAGTGAGCTTCACGCCCTCTTGGTTGCCCCGGCCTTTTTTAGGAGCTCTCCCAACAGTGTTACTTTTACCACTGATTGCTCCTTTTTGGCCAAGAATCAGTTACCAGATACTACTCCTCCTCCTATCTGTATCAGGGCTCTTCCTTCTGTTGAGGGTAATCGCCCTTTGCTCTGTCCGGTCCGTGCTATTCGCATTTATCTTGATCGGACACGCTTCATCCGGAAAGGCAGGAAACGTTTTTTTCTGTCTCTCATTCCGGGTTGACAGAAGATCTCTCCTCAATCCATTTCTCGATGGATTTGTCTTGCTATTCGTATGGCTTATGGTCGTTTAGCAGCTGGCAATTGTATTACCAATCGTATTTCTGCCCACGAGGTGCGGGCACTGTCCACCTCTTGGGCTTATTCTAATTCCGTCAAGTTGTCGGATGTTATGCAGGCAGCCTACTGGAGAAATGCTTCTACTTTCTCCACCTTTTATTTGCGCCAGTTGCAGGAGCAGTCGGAGGACCTTTTTGCCCTGGGTCCTCTTTCTTCTGCTCAGGCTGTTGTCTGCCATTAGGCTTCTTGAAGGTCGGTTTCAGCCTTGTGCTGTTACTGCCCTTTTTCTGTCTGTGTGTCACACAGGCTCATATGTCTCTTTTCATTGTCCTTTACCAATGATTGCGACATTATGGTTGATAAGCCTCGGGACCTCTTCCTTCTACTTCACAGTTCCAGTGCACTGGGGTTATGTGGGGGTTGGTTATGCGATTCCCTCCAGCCTTTTGTCTATTCAGCCTGGAGTAAACAATTGTGAGTAGGTTGATAAGAAATCTAAATTTTATAGTAAATTTCCTTTCTTATTATACCTACCACAATTGTTTACATGGAGGCCCTCCCGTCTTCTTTACGGGTAAAGAATCTTTCCTCCCCGCTGATCACATAACTCTAACGTTTACGGATTCAAAAAGAATGAGTCTTTAGAGACGGTATATGCGCACTTGCAACGGAAGTCGTGGAGTTGTACTTGGGAGAGAGCGTCCCGTACTGGGTCTGCGCCGGTTGCACTCGACCCAGTTTTGGCTTATTTTTTATTGGTGCTTTTGCACCACTTTTCTTTCCCAACTTGCTTGGGAAAGACAAAAATAGAGAGTATTTTATCCGAGTTAGGGACTTCCACTGTAGTGCAAGCCTGGAGTAAACAATTGTGGTAGGTATAATAAGAAAGGAAATTTACTATGAAATTTAGATTTCTATTCATATTTTAACCCTTTACCTAACGAATCGGCTGCATCCGCCCGCATAATTTACAAATTAAGCAGTCGGACAAAATACATTTTAAAAAAAATTTCAACAAAACCACATCATGTGACCCCTCATTGGAACAAGTTCAATGAGGTCATTCCAGTGAGGAGTTACAGGATGTGGTTTTATTGAAATTTTTTTAAACATTTTAAAAAGCAATAATTAAAATAATAAATTTTGATATCGTCTGCATTGAGTAAAGGGTTAACCCTTTACCTAACATGGAAAGCAGATGACACTTGCAAAAAAGATTTTTGAATAACTAATATTTTAAATTTTTTGTCTCAAAAACATAGGCTATGACCCCTTGTTGGAATGAGCTTGACCTGTGTTTTTGAGGCAAAAAAAGAAAAAATAATGAAAATTAATTGGCGATTTTTTAGAATAGCGCTGGCCGGTTTTGGCCATTACGTTGGGTAAAGGGTTAAAGAAAACTTCAAAATACTTTTCCCAAATTTAATATTTAGGTTATTTGTGTAATATCATGAAGGAGATAGCAATCCAGGCATGTCTAAGTATATCTTCAACAGTTATTGCCTTATTGGACATAGATTTCCTTGTCATCACATTACCAGTTCTCGTCTGCTTGTCCAGTACTAAATTTTTCTTTGTGTAAAAATTTGTGAATACAGTGGAGCCCACTTAATTGGATATCTCTTAATTGTATATATTTTAACTGAATAACCCTGTTAATTGAATATAATTTCCCAACACAAATCCATTTACCATACCTCCAGTACAAATTTGACCTGTTAATTGAATATAGGTTATATAGTAAACTGTTAATTGAATAAAAAATCTTGTAAAATGTTGAGAAATTACCCTGTCTCTCCCCAGTTTTCCTTATTCCTATTTGGCCTCAGTACATTTGATATAGGCATTTAATCTATCATATCTTGTTTGACAGAGCTCATGGAGCTCTGTCAAACAAGATATAACAGAATAATTGCTAAGTTTATCTCTAGAATACAGCAAAGTGACACAATCCCAGTTAATTGAATACTCCTGTTAATTGAATAATTTTCATTGGCAAAGTGGTTATTCAATTAACAGGGTTCCACTGTACCAGATTAAGAGAGTTAAAATTTGAGCTTCAGGTTTTTAGGCCTGTGCAAATTAGGGAAATTATCATTTTGTTCACACATCGTTTGCCTCAAGGGGCATCATGAAAATGACTGATTGAGGATGAGTGAGTGGTGCAAACCTAATTTGGTCTGATTGATGATGCAAGTCCCGACTGATCATATTTTCCAAATACATCAAGACGTGCCTTCATTGAAGGGCATCCGGCCATTCTCACTCTGTTAGTGCAATAACTTGAACAAATATCTCTGATTTTACTAATATTTGTCATACAGGTCTTTTGCAATAATATTTCAATGAGTTCGAAAACTGGCCCGGCCCAATTTTTCGTTTCATAATTATGGGCCTTAATTAGTCAATTTTTATGCATTTTGAGCTGGTTAGCACAATGACTTCAACAAACATTCTCCGATTTGACTTATATTTTCCATGAATCTCTTTTGAAATAATTTCTCAAGCGAGTTCGAAAACAGGCCTGGCTTGATTTTTTGTTACAGTGTTATGGGCCTTTATTAGTCAATTTTTACGGATTTTGAGCTCGTTCGTGCAATAACTTGGGAACAAAGCTCTTAAGTTTGACTGATATTTGCTATACAGGTTTTTGTTAGTCGAGTTTTGACGAAGTCAAACTCGACTTATAGTTTGATGAAATGACGGGCGGGCGGCAGCGTAAACAATTGGTTTCCAGGCAATAACTTTAGTTCTATTTGATGCACCTTTACTGGGGAGCGTGGTGGCTCAGTAGGTAGAGGTGCAGGCTGCAAGCCGAGAGGTCCTCGGTTCGAATCCCACCTGCGGCAATCGCGTTGTGTCCTTGGGCAAGACACTTCATCCCCATTGCCTGCGTGGGGGCACGATGACGCCGTGTGCTAAGGCGTACTGCACGTCGATGGTGCGCATGTCTTCAACCAGTCTAACCCTGCCTGTGCTGCAGTGCGGAGTTACGATGTGGGGGAGCTGGCAGCTGCTCGTCGTTTCTCGGTGGTTCTCTCCGGGTACTCCGGCTTCCTCCACTCGTAAAACTGTCACGGTCATGATTAGCCATTGTGCATAAATATGTGACCTTAAACACCAATAAATAAATAAATAAATAAATATGCACATTTACCAAAATTATACCAGAGGTTACCCTATAGGAAAGGAAGACACCTATCGATTTCAGAGTCTCACGCCCCAAGGTCACTGTTACTATAAATAGAATATTTTGTGACAAATTGGTTTCTGGGCAATAACTTTAGATCTGTGTGTCGCACATTTACCAAACTTATACCAGAGGTTACCCTATAGGAAGTGAAGACACCTAATGATTTTGGAGTCTGGGACTCCAAGGTCAAGGTCACTGTTACTATAAATAGAATATTTTATGACAAATTGGTTTCCGGGCAATAACTTTAGTTCTATTCCGTGTATCTTCACCAAACTTATCCCACAGGTTACCCTATAGGAAGGGAAGACACCTATCGATTTCGGAGTCTGGGGCCCCAAGGTCAAGGTCACTGTTACTATCAATAAAATATTTTGTGACAAATTGGTTTCCGGGCAATAACTTTAGTTCTATTTGACGCACCTTTACCAAACTTATACCAGAGGTTACCTTATAGGAAGGGAAGACACCTATTGATTTCGGAGTCTGGGACTCCAAGGTCAAGATCACTGTTACTATAAATAGCTTATTTTTTCAGAATTTAATGTCAAAACTCTACTTCTGGATCTGTGATCCTCTTGCTGAATTTTTTTTTTTTTAATAATATCTCAAGTGAGTTCAAAAACTAGCACAGTCCGATTTCTTGTTACAGAGTTATGGGCCTTAATTAATCCATTTTTTATGAATTTTAAGCTAGTTAGCATAAATTTTTAAGAATTTTGACTTTTCTGATTATTTTTTGATTCTGCATCTCCAATGCACACCTCTTGTTGGATACATGAAATATGCATATACATGGTAGTGGTGCTTAACCAAGGCAGAAAATAAGCAGACTGTCATCTGCAAAATGAGGTCCCCAGAGCGTAAATTTAGTGATGCTACCCAGCACAGCAGGGTAGCATCACTAAATTTACCCTCTGGGGACCTGAATCTGAATAAGGGTCTCAAAACTAAACAGAAAGAGGTACCCAGAGGATAAATTGGCCTACTATATGGGATAGCATCAACAAATTCAACCTCTGTGGACCTCATTCTGCAAATGTCAGACTGCTTATTTTCAGGCCTGGCTGTAACATTGTATTTAATTAACATGTACTATACGAGTACTCCAAACTGGTCATGTTGTCCCCACCCTCACCCCCAACAGTCTGAACAGGGCACTACAGACCTCCATTTGTATTCGCAACTATGTGCGTGACACAAGTCCTACTTTTAAATTAGTCTTGTAAGACAAGCCTGGTTAGTCCTCAGATGGGTGATCATCTGAGCAATCAATTCGGACTCCCGCATTGTGTCATTGGGCAAGGCACTTAACCCCGATTGTCCACATGGGGGCACGATGACTCTGTGTACTAAGGCATACTGCACGTCAATGGTGTGCATGTCTTCAACCAATCTAACCCTGCCTGTGCTGCAGTGTGGAGTTACGATGTTGGGGAGATGGCAGCTGCTCGCCGTTGCTCGGTGGTTCTCTCTGGGTACTCCGGCTTCCTCCACCCGTAAAACTGTCACGGTCACGATAAGCCATTGTGCATAAGTATGTGACCTTAAACACCAATAAATAAATAAATAGTCTTATAAGAAAATATGTGATGACAAGCAATAGCAAATTAGTATCAAAGGTACCAATCCAGATGAAAATGTTTGGGGCGCGGTAGCTCAGTTGGTAGAGGTGCATGCTGCAAGCCGAGAGGTCCTCGGTTCGAATCCCACCTGCGGCAACCACGTTATGTCCTTGGGCAAGACACTTCACCTCGATTGCCTACATGGGGGCACGATGACGCTGTGTACTGAGGCGTACCGCACGTCGATGGTGCGCATGTCTTCAACCAATCTAACCCTGCCTGTGCTGCGGTGCAGAGTTCAGAGTTACGATCTTGGAGAGCTGACAGCTGCTCGTCGTTGCTCGGTGGTTCTCTTCGGGTACTCCGGCTTCCTCCACCCGTAAAACTGTCACGGTCATGATTAGCCATTGTGCATAAGTATATGACCTTAAACACCAATAAATAAATAAATAGATGAAAATGTTCAGACTGGAAAAATTATTGGAGATTGTAACTCTCCCCAAAACCTTTACATAGCATTCTCCTACCCTTAACTCTTTACCCAACGCAGACGATATCAAAATTTATTATTTTAAATATGATTTTTTAAAATTTTTCAGAAACTTTCTACAAAACCATATCATGTGACCCCTCGTTGGAACGAGCTCGATGAGCTCGTTCCAACGAGGGGTCACATGATATGGTTTTGTTGAAACTTTTTGAAAATATAATTTTTTTCAACTGCTGAATTTGCATATTACGCGGGCGGATGCGGGCGATTCGTTGGGTAAAGGGTTAAAGAAAAAAGGCAACCAATTTTTCAATTTCTCAATTACTGGAACTCAAAACAACAAATAAGTAAGATGTACACTCAAAATTTACATTGCAATTTACCCCTCATTGGAACATTCTCAATGAGCTTGTTCCATTGAGGAGTCATAAGCTATATTTTTAATGAAAACAATTAGTTATTCAAGAATTTTGATTGCAAGTGTCGTCTGCTTTTTGTGCTAGGTTAAGGGTTAAACAACTGTATCAGTTTTTATGTTCTTTTCACTGAAGATTCTTAGCATTTGTGTGCACTAGTTTCAAAATAGGCTTGAAAATCATGGATTTTTATCCCCAAAAGTCTTCCAAGTCACTTGAATTCAGTATCTGAGTTTGTTTGGATGGATGACCATTTCAGCGACTGATTTGCGCTCCCATGTTGTGTCCTTGGGCAAGGCACTTAACCCTGATTGCCTACATGGGTGCACGATGACACTGTGTACTAAAGCGTACAGCACGTTGATGGTGCGCATGTCTTCAACCATTCTAACCTTGCCTGTGCCACTGTGCAGAGTTCAGATTTACAATGTTGGAGAGCTGACAGCTTCCTCCACCCATAAAACTTTCACCAACATGATATGACCCTGGCTGTTAATGTGTCGTTAAACCCTAATAAAAAAAAAATATCTGAATTTGTGGAATAAACTCGGGGACTCCCTGTGGGAAGTCTAGAAAGAAGAGGAGCACTTGTTTACTTGTTTACTCTTGTAACCAAAACTCTTAAGTTTGTTGTGGTCATGATTAACCACTTTGCACAAATATGTAATCACAAATACCTGTAAATAAACTTTGATGAATGCATGCCTTGATGATGTAGTTAGAATATATTATCATCTGGGACTTGCACCATTGCAGTCAAGGTTAATCTGTTAATAATCCACTCCTCCCGACATTTTTGCAATGCCCCTTGCTCCTCTGACTGTTCATTTTCTCAACAGTTTGTGAACTGAAAAGATTCTGCTACTGTTTTCATACAATTCAAAAATGTTTTGTTTGATTTCCATACATGCCTGAAAATAAGCAATCTGTCATATGAAGAATGAGGCTCCAAGGGGGTGAATTTGCTGCTGCAATCCCAAACAGTGTACCAATTTACCCTGTGGGTACCTCTTTCTGTTCAGGCCTTTGACCTTGATTTAAATTGAGGTTCACAGAGGGTAAATTTAGTGATGCTACCCTGCTGTGCAGGGTAGCATCACTAAATTCACACTCTGTGGACCTCCTTTTGCAGATGACAGTCTGCTTATTTTCTGACTTGTCTCTTATCCCGCCACAATATTGCGAATAAAAGTGGGTGAGTTTTCTTGGGTTCCTGTTCTGATGACATGACACAATTTTGCTATCTGAACAGTACATTGAAGTTTATTCTGTGATGTGTTAAGGCAGCAGCTGTTGTGCATGTGACTGTGTATCATCACAATCAAACACCTAGTATTGTTGCCTTTTTAATTACAATATCGGTGTAATAACAGAGGTATATATATGTATATTATTTATCTAAAATGCCTGCAGCTTGCTCAGTTGGTCTTTATCGAGTATGCAAAGTTGATAAGGATAAAATTTGAGTATTCAGCAGGATTCCAAATTCATCACCAGTATAGTATTTGGGCGTGTACAAGTCCAGTTAATAGCAGTACAGGTAGGTTAGATTATCACTAAAACATTGACCAATGGAGTGCATCACCACCCTGACATAAACTCCTTTTTACGATGAAACTCCCACAGTTTCATTCATTGGACCCCTGTGTTGAACTTCGAAGATCCTTGGAGTATTTGTTTGTGTTGATGTTATTTCACGATTTAGACCCTTCAGTTGAGTATTTGTTTGTGCCTATGTTATTTCACGATTTGGATCCTTTAGTTGAGTATATTTGTTTGTGCTTATGTTAATTCAGGATTTGGATCCTGTAGTTGAGTATTTGTGCTTATGTTATTTAAGGATTTGGATCCTTTAGTTGAGTATTTGTTTGTGCCTATGTTATTTCACAATTTGGATCCTTTAGTTGAGTATATTTGTTTGTGCTTATGTTAATTCAGGATTTGGATCCTGTAGTTGAGTATTTGTGCTTATGTTATTTCAGGATTTGGATCCTTTAGTTGAGTATTTGTGCCTATGTTATTTCACGATTTGGATCCTTCAATTGAGTGTTTGTGCATGTGTTAATTCAGGATTTGGATCCTTTAGTCGAGTATTTGTTTGTGCCTATGTTATTTCATGATTTGGATCCTTCAGGTGAGTGTTTGTGCATGTGTTAATTCAGGATTTGGATCCTTTAGTTGAGTATTTGTTTGTGCCTATGTTATTTCACGATTTGGATCCTTTAGTTGAGTATATTTGTTTGTGCTTATGTTAATTCAGGATTTGGATCCTGTAGTTGAGTATTTGTGCTTATGTTATTTCAGGATTTGGATCCTTTAGTTGAGTATTTGTTTGTGCCTATGTTATTTTACGATTTGGATCCTTCAATTGAGTGTTTGTGCATGTGTTAATTCAGGATTTGGATCCTTTAGTCGAGTATTTGTTTGTGCCTATGTTATTTCATAATTTGGATCCTTCAGGTGAGTGTTTGTGCATGTGTTAATTCAGGATTTGGATCCTTTAGTTGCGTATTTGTTTGTGCTTATGTTATTTCATGATTTGGATCCTCCAGTTGAGTATTTGTTTTTGTTTGCTATGTTTTTTTAGTATTCGAATCCTTTAGTTGAGTATTTGTTTTTATGTTATTTCAGGATTTGGATTCTTCAGTTGAGTATTTGTGCTTATGTTATTTCATGATTTGGATCCTTTAGTTGAGTATTTGTGCTTCTGTTATTTCTGGATTTGGATCCTTTAATTGAGTATTTGTGCTTATGTTATTTCAGGATTCGGATCCTTTAGTTGAGTCTGTGCTTATGTTATTTCAGGATTTGGATCCTTTAGTTGAGTATTTGTGCTTATTAGCTCTGCCTGACAAAGTCAGCAGAGCTTTTCTGATATCGAGTAGTCCATCGTCCATCTGTCTGTCATCCGGCATCAACATATTGTTTGTCTGAGCCATAATTTGTTTACCACTGGATATTTTTTAACCAAACTTTATAACAGTATGTATATTGTCAATAGGCAGTGTGCCATCAATCACAATAAGGTCTGTATCTATCAAGGTCAAGGTCACAGGTGACATGGTAAAGGTAACACTCAGGAAAACATCAACATTTTGTTTGTCCGATCCATAATTTCTTTACACTGGATATTTTTTAACAAAACTTTATAACAGTATGTATTGTTAATAGGCAGTGTGCCATCAATCACAATAAGGCCTGTATCCATCAACGTTAAGGTCACAGACTACCTGGTCAAAGTAACACCAATGTATTTGCCAAATTTTATTATGTTTTCAATTTTTGTCTAATAAACAAAGCAAATGAGCCTTCATTGAACAAGCTCAACAAACTTGTTCCAATGAGGGGCCATAAGCTATGGTTTTGAGACAAAAAATGATGATGTCTGCTATCCATGTTGGGAAAAGGGTTATCAGAATCAGAGATTGGGGATTAAATGTTACCCTGTACATGGCTGTCCCTGAAAGTAGTTGCCCTGAGCAGAGCTATCTTGGCCGAGAGGCCTGTTGTGTTATTTCACGATCGATTTGGATCCTTTAGTTGAGTATTTGTTTTTGTTTGCTTATGTTATTTCAGGATTTGGATCCTCTAGTTGAGTATTTGTGCTTATGTTATTTCAGGATTTGGATCCTTTAGTTGAGTATTTGTGCTTATGTTATTTCAGGATTTGGATCCTTTAGTTGAGTATTTATGCTTATGGTATATCAGGATTTGGATCCTTTATTTGAGTATTTGTGCTTATGTTATTTCATTACTTGGATCCTTTAGTTGAGTATTTGTGCTTATGTCGTTTCATGACTTGGATCTTTTAGTTGAGTCTTTGTATTTATGTTATTTCAGGATTTGGATCCTTTAGTTGAATCTTTGTGCTTATGTTATTTCAGGATTTGGATCCTTTACTTGAGTATTTGTGCATATGTTAATTCAGGATTTGGATCCTTTAGTCAAGTATTTGTTTGTGCCTATGTTATTTCATGATTTGGATCCTGTAGTTGAGTATTTGTGCTTATGTTATTTCATGATTTGGATCCTTTAGTTGAGTCTTTGTGCTTATGCTATTTTAGGATTTGGATCCTTCAGTTGAGTATTTGTGCTTATGTTAATTCAGGATTTGGATCCTTTAGTTGAGTATTTGTTTGTGCCTATGTTATTTCTGGTTTTTAAAGTTATTGTTTACCTCTTAATCGTTTACCCAACACAGATGATATCAAATGGACATGAGCATATTTTAAGATTTTTCATCTGTGACAATTTTAACCTGGTTATTTCCATGCACATGTACTAAAATTTTTGTTCTTTGACAATCTTAACCTGGTAATTTCTCAAGATCTTCGATTTATTATGGATTTTCAAATGAGATTCTTGGGTACACAAACTCCTCCTGCATTATTGAATTGATTTCAATGATAGTTCTTAAACATGGCCACTAATGACTGAACTTGCGTATATATTCAAATTTTCCACCAGTTGTGATTTTTACAAGGTTATCTCCCCTTCAGCTTAGAAGATTTAACTCTTAGAAGCCGGAGAATCAGACTGAATTTATTGAACATGACATACCGCGACAAATTTACTGTAAGCAGGTGCTTGTAGTCAAGTGTCGTCTGCCTATTCAGGCAGACGACACTTGACTAGAAGCACCTGCCCAGTGTTTAATTCTCCGCAAGTCCGAAGATAGCCAAACCATCACAGCCAAAATACCTGTCGTATTACACCACAGGCAAGAAAACTCGACTCCCGGCTTCTAAGAGTTAATATAGATTTGTACATGAGATTTTTGTGTGTGGAACACCTTCATTGATGAACCAATTTGATCAAACTTCTCAAACATTATGATTAACAAGTGGTCATATGCATATTCCAAAATGTTTGATTTGTGACAGTTTTATCAGATTATCTTCCACTCAGATTTATTATTGGTTTTTCAAGTTCAACATTCATAGATGCTTTCTGTTAAGTCGGAAGTTGGGGTATTGATTACCTTCAGTGATAGCTCCAGTTTTAAACACTATTTTTTTTAATTTAAAAAAAAAATTCAACGAAACCATTTGATGCCCCCCTCCCCATTGGAACAGCTTGTTCTAATAAGGGGTTACATGCAATGGTTTGTTGAAATATTTTTTTAAATATTTCTTTTTCAACTGCTGAATTTGTATATTATTTGAACAGATGTGTTCATTTCCTTAGATAGAATGTTAACCTGCCGATTAATTTAAAAAAAATTACTCTTCAGCAAATCTAGTCATGTCTGCTTCTGAGCAGCTAATTATAGATTTTATGAAAAATTCATGAAATTTTTTAACAAGCCACTTGTCAAAAAGTCGATACAATTTACAAGAGGAAAGCTTTGTTAAATATTCTCAAATTTGACTTCTTTTAACTCCTTGTATTCTGATGGCAGATATTCCTGCTCAGGCCACAAACTATCATGCCACTGAAATAAGCAGAGTTGAGCACATTTAACCTAATTTCTCTCCTGTAAATTGAATTGTATCATTGACCAATGATTTCTTTATTTAATTTTAGATGAATGTTTCATCAGGGAGCGCGGTGGCTCAGTAGGTAGAGGTGCAGGCTGCAAGCTGAGAGGTCCTCAGTTCGAATCCCACCTACAGCAACCGCGTTGTGTTCTTGGGCAAGACACTTCATCTCCATTGCCCTCTTGGGGGCATGGTGGCATTGTGTACTAAGGCGTCCTGCATGTCGATGGTGCACTTGTCTTCAACCAATGCTAACCCTCCTTGTGTGGAGTTAGTATGTTGGGGAGCCGACAGTTGCTCGGTGGTTCTCTCCGGGTACTGTCACGGTCATGATTAGCCATTGTGCATAAATATGTGACCTTAAAACACCAATAAATAAATAAATAAATAAATATTTTTTATCAAATCTAGTCCTGGCTGCTTTAGAGCAGCCATGACTAGATTTGAAGAAAAATGTTTAGAAAATACTCAATGGGTTAATGGCAAGAGATTTTCGGTGTTGAGCAGGTATACCTGCCAGCAGTATGCAAAGAGTTGAGAGGAAAACTGCTCTCCTGGTGATTTATTGCCTCTTTCAGCCCTGACCTCCTGAAAAGAAGTGTTCTAAACAATATAACAACAACAATATAATTTACACCATTGTGGGTGAGTCAGGGTTCCCGCGGGCCTTGGAAAGCCTTGAATTTGAAAATCAATTTTCAGTGCCTGGAAAGTCATTGAATTTCCTCAAAACTCTCAAAGTGGCCTGGAAACTCCTTGAAAACAATCTTTCAAAATATAAAAACCCTTTTTTGTGATGGGCTTTATAAAATGTGGAGGCAAAAATGTCCAGGAACCATGTCAATAACCTTGAAAAACCTTGAATTTAACTTCTATGAAGCCTTGAAAAACCTTGAATATGGCATGAAAATGTCTGTAAAAAGCCTGGAATCTACTTACTGATTAGCTGCAGGAACCTTGAATCTATTTTGTATTCACAGAGAGGTTCAGCCCTTTTGGGTTGTTGCCTATCCTCCTTACAAATTTGTTGTGTATTGTGACATTATGTCATCGAATGCTACTATTTTCTTAATGCCAAAATTTATGCATAACAGTTTGAAAGGGTTATAGGAGTATAATGAAACCTTTTTCAGTTCATGCATTTTCAGGCAAAATGATTGGCAAAAGTATTTCTTTTTTTCTTTTCATTACACAATGAACTGAAAAAAATACATTTAGGCCTGCCGTAAACCATGCCCCCAATGTCCATCTTAAAAATTACATTCCATTGTGTTAGTGGAAAAGAACACCCGCATGCATGCTCATATTGTTTCAAAATGAATAAGTAATTAATATTTAAATCATCATATTAAAAAGACTTTCAAAATAAAATTTAATAAACAATGAAATCTTTATCAAGCTCTTTATTCCGTGTTCAATTTTTTTTTTATAATTGTTCGGACTGATTTAAATAAAATTGCCACCTACCTTCATCCACAGTGAATCCAGTTATCTTAAAATACAGAGTGTGATATGAGTTAGCCATCCATTTAGTTTGTCAGGGTCTTGAATTCCACAAACAAATTACATTGAATTCATTCCGGTTTTGTAAAGATGAAAATAACTATGCATATGTCATCATTGCACATGAAACCCAGCAAAAACATTGTCAGGGTGGTCTGGATAACGAGGAAGCACCGACTGATAAAAGGATATACAGTAAAACCTGTCTTGAGAGACCATTGTCATGAAAGACCACCTGTCTTGAGAGACCACAGAAACCTTGTACCATTGGGTTGTTTTACTGTATAATGGACCTGTCATGAGGACCACCTGTTTTGAGAGCCCACTTTTTCATTGCAAAAAGGTGGTCTCTCAAGACAGGTTCTACTGTCTACAAAAAATGACAAGTTTTGTCCAGTTAACCCTTTACCCAACATAACGGCCAAAACAAGCCAGCTCTATTCTCGAAAATCGCAAATTAATTTCCATTATTTCTTTCATTTTACTCTAAAACAAAGGTTATGACCCCTCGTTGGAATGAGCTCATTGAGCTCGTTCCAATGAGGGGTCATAACCTATGTTTTTGAGACAAAAAATTAGTTATTCAAGAATTTTTTTTGCAAGTATCGTCTGCTTTTCATGTTAGGTAAAGGGTTAAATCACTTCGATTAACTGAGAAAAACTTACCCAAATGTAAAATCTCTCAACCACTGTTCTATAGATTGCTCTCCTTTCATTATCAACTGTAAAAGAATATCAGTTCTCAAAACGTATGTCTGCCATTTCACGAAATACAAAATGAAGCAAAACATACACAGCATACTGTTTATGTGCAACTGGTATCCAGGCTAATGAAGGTTCCATCCAGAGTTACATCACTGACGTCTTATGACATCCAGTCTCCAGTAAATTCCCATAAAGCACTATGCAATTTCAAATGTAATTAACATCCAACAAGTATAATGGCGCAAAAGGTAGTTTTAAAATATTCCAGTAGAATCCTCGCTCTTCACAAAAGTAAATTTTCATTTACAAGAAGAATAATAAATTCTCTTCAAAATTCTCTTTTGGAAACACTTTCCAATACACAAAGATCTCAAAGATATTTAAAAATTTATAATTAGTTCTCAAATGCTCTTTTTTTATAACTGTAATAATAATCTCCAATGTTCATTTACTGCTGAATGTAAACAAATGACTTCCCAATGCTCTCTGTATGGAATGATTACCTGACTTGTGTTGACAGAGGTTATTTATATGGTCTTCAGATAGAAAGTTCCAGAAATTTCCCCAGTGTTCTGTTTTCCATTAATTATGATTGGCTGAATAAAATCACCTCATCAAGCTTCTAGATGATTCTATCTAATTTCAAGCAAACGTGTGTGGCCGCCAATTAAACAGTCTGTGAGCTACTACGAGGTAAAAGTAGATTCTGTGTAACAGTCTCTGTAAACATTTTGATAGGTGCATTCAGAGGTCACTCAATGTAAATAAATGATCACACAAGCCAAAGTCGGCTTATTCTAGTTAAAAAAGTATTTTTAGAAAATATTAATTGCATGTAATTATTAACCAAGACATGTCAATTCTAATATTATAATAAGCAGCCATAACACTCTCAAATTTGATTTTTATTTTATTATACCCCCGCTTTGAAGAAGTGGGGGCTATATAGGAATCGCCCTGTACGTCCGTCCGTACGTCTTTCCGGACATGAAATTCTTGTGTGCGCAACTCCTCCTACATTTATCAATCAATTTGGACAAAACTTTTCAGACATCATCACTACTAAGTGAACATGCACATATTCCAAGATTTTTGATCTGCGACAATTTTAACCAGGTTATCTCCCTTTGACTTAGATTTATTGTGTCTTTCCATCCGAACAAATTCTTGTGTGCGCAACTCCTCCTACATTAATGAACCGATTTTGATGAAACCTTTCAAACATCATTTCTACTAAGTGAACATGTGCATATTCCAAACTTTTTAATCTGCGACAATTTTAACCAGGTTATCTCTCTTGAACTTTGATTTAATATGGGTTTCTACATGAAATTCTTGTGTGTGCATCTCCTCCTACATTTATCAATCAATTTGGACAAAACTTTTCAGACATCATCACTACTAAGTGAACATGCGCATATTTCAAGATTTTTGATCTGCAACAATTTTAACCAGGTTATCTCCCTTTGACTTAGATTTATTATGTCTTTCCGTTCGAACAAATTCTTGTGTGCGCAACTCCTCCTACATTAATGAACCGATTTTGATGAAACCTTTCAAACATCATCTCTACTAAATGAACATGTGCATATTCCAAACTTTTTGATCTGCGACAATTTTAACCAGGTTATCTCTCTTGAACTTTGATTTAATATGGGTTTCTGCATGAAATTCTTGTGTGTGCAACTCCTCCTACATTTATCAATCAATTTGGACGAAAGTTTACAGACCTCATCACTACTAAGTGAACATGCACATATTCCAAAATTTTTGAGCTGTGGCAATTTTAACTAGGTTATCTCCCTTTAACTTAGATTTATTATGGGTTTCTACATGAAATTCTTGTGCGTGCAACTCCTACATTTATCAATCAATTTGGACAAAACTTTTCAGACATCATCACTACTAAGTGAACATGCGCATATTCCAAGATTTTTGATCTGCGACAATTTTAACCAGGTTATCTCACTTTGACTTAGATTTATTATGTCTTTCCGTTCGAACAAATTCTTGTGTGCGCAACTCCTCCTATATTAATGAACCGATTTTGATGAAACCTTTCAAACATCATCTCTACTAAGTGAACATGTGCATATTCCAAACTTTTTGATCTACGGCAATTTTAACCAGGTTATCTCTCTTGAACTTTGATTTAATATGGGTTTCTGCATGAAATTCTTGTGTGTACAACTCCTCCTACATTTATCAATCAATTTGGACGAAAGTTTACAGACATCATCACTACTAAGTGAACATGCGCATATTCCAAAATTTTTGAGCTGTGGCTATTTTAACTAGGTTATCTCCCTTTAACTTAGATTTATTATGGGTTTCTACATGAAATTCTTGTGCGTGCAACTCCTCCTACATTTATCAATCAATTTTGACGAAACCTTTCAAACATTATCACAACTAAGTGAACATACGCATATTCCCAAATTTTTGATCTGCGACAATTTTAACCAGGTTATCTCCCTTTAACTTGGATTTATTATGGGTTTTCAAATGGGATTCTTGTGTGTGCAACTCCTCCTACATTAATGAACCGATTTTGAATACATGTTGCACATTGTAAATGTGTTTTTCCAAATGTAAACCATATATGTGTGGGCTCTTTAAGTATCCAGTGCTGTTCTGTGGAAGGCCACATGCAAATACAAATTTCAACAACAAAAAATTTATGTATACATTTCCTTATGGCCTTCGCCTACATGATCAGAAGTGCATTTCTCTAAAAACCCAAAGCGGGGGTATTAATCACCTTCAGTGATAGTTCTAGTTTTAATTATTCATTTCAACCAAACACATAATAAACACAACAATATAGAATAGGATCTGTAAATAACCAATATCAAGTGTTAGGAGAAGGTGTAACAGTGTGCAAAATTTGTTGAGAATGCTTGTTGCATTGGCATTGGCAAATTTCAATCTACGTGAATGGATGACCGGTTAGCCAAAAGTTGCATGTTGAATGGTAAAGTCTGAGTCACTTAACTGGTAGAGTGCTAAATTTGTTCTCAACCTCAAGATTTGTTCACACATTTATGTCTTGTTACAATTCATGGGAGAGCCCTCTCCCATGAATTGTAACAATGCAAATTTTTTTTATTTTTTTTATTGGTGTTTAAGATCATATACTTATGCACAATGGCTAATCATGACCGTGACAGTTTTATGGGTGGAGTAAGCCGGAGTACCCGGAGAGAACCACCGAGCAACGACGAGAAGCTGCCAGCTCCCCAACATTGTAACTCCGCACTGCAGCACAGGCAGGGTTGGATTGGTTGAAGACATGTGTGCAATCAGGGTTAAGTGCCTTGCCCAAGGACACAACGCGGGAGTCCGAATTGATTGCTCAAACGGTTACCCATCCAGTGATTAACCGGGCTCGACGTTGCTCAACTTCGGTGATCTGACGAGAACCGGTTACCACAACACCACCACACCCTCAACAATGCAAATCAATGGAGATGGAAGTAATTTTACTTACAAGATAATATGAAGGTCATCCACAAAATATGAAGACTTTAACTTTAGGTACCTGCAGTTCAGAATAAAGCCGAAATATGGGCTTCTAGCACTCAACCAATTGAGCAGCCTTTCTTGTGTCTTGATAGATGTTTAGACTTTTATTATTAGAATTGTATATTTCAATTCCATGTAATATTTGAGTACTTGTTAATGATAAAAAAGCAGTTTCCCAAGAATTTTTTCATAGCTGAACGTTCGGTTAGCCATCTCCATCCCACATGAACGGTCAGTCAGAGTGATTTTTGAAATTTTGCACACTGTGTAACCATATTGGTTGACATGATGTCATCTGAATACATGTCTTGGTTTTAAAGATCAAGATGTAAGATATACACTCAGCAAGAAACTAGTAGCTTGATAATCAAACATTATAGTCAAATTACTTTTGGTTATTGCAGTTATCACACTTATTGTTTGATGGGAACATTGGGCTATCTCACACACAAAAGTTTAGATAAACAATTCCAGTATTTTTAAGTGTCTCCACTATCGGCCCAGCAAGCAGTGGTGTAGCCAGCCCAGAGCAAGTGTGTGGGGGGTGGGGGTGGGGGTGGACGAACTGGTAGAGCATGTCTTGGCTCCATGTTAATGGGGGGGGGGGGTTGCGGGAAAAGCTTTCCAAGCCTTCACATCTCAGAATTTTGCGTCCTTAAAGTTTGAGCTAGATAACAAAGGTAACAATAATCAAGGTTTCCACTGGAGGGAAATAAATGTGTCCGATATGGGGCGGTCAAGGGTCGTTGATGGGGGTTTTTGAACCCTGGAATTCAAAATTTTTTTTAGAAAAATTTTGGAATTCCAGGGTTAAAAGAACCCCATCTCCTTGCATCTGAGTGGATATTTTGAGGTTTTTCATGTATTGACGACTGTCTACCTTTTCACCGACACAGATATTAGGACAAGCAATCTACAAATCTACAACCACACCCCCATTGACCTTAGCCCCCTATGATTTTTATGCCATTTTTGGACATATTTCGATGACCAACTTTGAAGGAAAGTGCGGGGGGGGGGGGGGGGGGACTTGTCCCACCCAATCCCAACTGGCAGCAAGAAAGATCAGCAGTCTGGTTTATGGCTTATGACCTGAGTTACAGTGGCTACAAATGTCATGAAGGGCTGCAAGTGCAATGGAGGGCCACTAATCACTCCTGGAGAACCTGCATGGGAAGCTCAGATGTCCGACAGCCAAAACAAAAATGTATATATTATTTATACCATGATTACCTTTTCTACTGTATATAAAAAAGCCTGTGACATAAATTTTAGCTTTACACACCAACCGTGGTGAGCATGCCAGCAATGGGATTTCAGAAGTTAAAATTTATACCAACAGTGGAACTACATCCGAGTTTACCTTTGGTGACCTCAGCCTGAATGCAAACTTGTCTAAATTTACCTCTCGTCGTCTCTCGAAGAGTGAAATGTAAGGGGCAATTATTTATTATGTTCCAAGTGAGTTCACCTCATACATGTATATCAAAAATTAACAAACATGCATTGTATTGTTTTAATGAAGCATCCATAACTCGAAATATTAAAATGATAAATGGCGCCGTGATTTTCGCATTTCTTTTTCCATTTCGTTTCTGTGATAAAACTGACAGTAAACAAAAACAGATTCACATGTGAGTACGACTGCTGCTCAGTAAAATTGAGAAAAATAATAGCGACTCTTAATAATCCAACGATAATGGTATAAATAAAATATACCCAAAGTAGCTTGGTGTACCAAATGTTCTCGACTCATGGTGAAGTGGTGTTAACTGTGTCCCCTTTTACCCTGAATTCTTCTCCTTCTCGCTGTTGTTGTTGTTCTTCTCATACAACCGTGTCCGGGCCAGAACTTTTTTATTTTATGACCTAGTCTTATGATATTTAGCATGTGGGTCTATCACCATGAGACGATGTGTCGTGCACCATCATGACCCACATATAACCTTGACCTTTGACCTCCAGGTCAAATTACCAATTTTTTGACAAGCTTGTCCAGGCCAGAACTTATTTACCTTTTCACCTCGGATTATGATATTTGGCATGTGGGTGTATCACCATGAGATGATGTGTCGCGTGCCAACATGACCCACATATGACATTGACCTCAAGGTCAAATTAATGATTTTTTGGCAAGTAAGCTAGACCGAGCAAGAACTTATTTACCTTTTCACATTGGCTTATGATATTAGGCATGTGGGTGTATTACCATGAGATGATGTGTCGTGTACCTTCATGACCCATATATGACATTGACCTTTGACCTCAAGGTCAAATTACTGATTTTGTGGCAAGTAAGCTTGTCCAGGCCAACAACTTTTTTTTACCTTTTCACCTCGGTTTATGATATTAGGCATGTAGGTGTATCACCATGAGACAATGTGTCACATACCATCATGATCCACATATGACCTTGACCTTTGACCTCAAGGTCACATCATTGACTTGTTTTTTTAATAAATTTTAATAATTTCAAAACAGCAAAAATTAACAAACCTGCATTGTCTCATGTTAATAAAGCATTTGTTATATAAGGTAGTAGAAAAAGATCTGCTTTACCTGTATAATTTGATTCGGTAAAACGTGAAACCGTAAGCATAAATACTTGATTCATCTTGCTTTTATAGTTGTGTTATGGTTGCAGTATAGCCATAGATGCTGATGGTGACCTTAAACCCCAGTAAACAAATACATTGGAAATTTATACAGATCATCACAAAATCACACTACTGTTTTTACTCTTTGTATTGGGACAGCTAAAAATAAATATTTTCACAGATGTCCCACATCTTAGAAAATGGGGAAAAAACATAACCTGGTCTTGTTTTGATGCTGAATCAAGTTGTGTGTGATTCATTTTCCATCACTATATACGAAAATCGCCATCCCATTTTTTTTTAGATTTTTATTTTTTGCTTCCAAAACATAGCTCATGTCCCTCATTGGAACGGGCGCATTGTGCTCGTTCTAACGAGGGTAGTAAGCTATGTTTTGGAAGCAAAAAATGAAAATTTTAAGTTACACAAGAATTCTTTTTATGAGTGTCATCTGCCACTAGCGTTCGGTAAAGGGTTGAAGACTGTCACAATGTAATATTAAATAGTCTTCCTCATGTCAGTCCGGACTGTAAATATTAAAACTTAGGAACAGATTTAAATAAAAACAACACAAATCAGTATGTATTATCAATTTTTTATTGTTTAAAAAGGAAAATTAAACACAAACTTAGCTTTACTATTGAGCATTTTGCACCGTTTTCAGGTAACTGGGCCAACTGGAAACAAGTCTCTTGTGTGTCCCAAGCATTGGCGCATAAAAAAAAAAAATTTCTGGAAAAATGTGTGTCCCAAATTATAGAGTGTCCCAATATATAGAGTAAATACGGGTAATATATTTGCTTCCATACTTCCATTACAATGTTTGAATCTATTATATTCTGCTAGAGAGAGCTCTGTGAGCACGGTCAAATAAAATATAATGGATCAATTCTCCTTAATCACTGGAGTATTGAGAATATACCATCATCTGTAAAATTAAATATTCCTTTTATGTGAGTATTATTATTGTCAAAGTTGGTACAGTGGAGCCCACTTAATTGGATATCTCTTAATTGTATATCCCTGTTAATTGAATGTAATTTTCAAACACAACCATTTACAATACCTTCAGTACAAATTTGATCTGTTAATTGCATATGGGTTGTAGAATAAACTCCTGTTAATTGTATATAAATTTTTATAATATGTCGAAAAAATTACTGTGATACGCACCAAATTCCCCTTATTTATCAACCGTTTTGGCCTCACTACTTCCAATACAGGCATTTATTCTATCATATCTGGTTTGACAGAGCTCTATGAGCTCAGTCAAACAAGATATAATAGAATAAATGCTTAGTTTACCTCCAGAACACAGGAAACTGACCAAATCCCTGTTAATTGTATACTCCTGTTAATTGAATAATTATACCCCTGCTTCGAAGAAGTGGGGGCTATATAAGAATCGCCCTGTACGTCCGTATGTACATCTGTCCATACGTCCGTCCGTACGTCATTCTGTCCGAACAAATTCTTGTGTGCGCAACTCCTCCTACATTAAAGAACCGATTTTGAAGAAACCTTTCAAACATCATCACTACTAAGTGAACATGCGCATATTCCAAAATTTTTGATCTGCGACAATTTTAACCAGGTTATCTCTCTTGAACTTTGATTTAATATGGGTTTCTGCATGAAATTCTTGTGTGCGCAACTCCTCCTACATTTATCAATCAATTTCCTTATGGCCTTCACCTACATGATCAGAAGTGCATTCCTCTAAAAACCCAAAGCGGGGGTATTAATCACCTTCAGTGATAGTTCTAGTTTTCACTGGCAAAATGGATATTCAATTAAGAGGATTCTACTGTATTCATTAAACAGGGTTCTACCATGGGAACCCCAGGAAGTGGAGCAGTGCTTGTTTACTGTGCTTGTAGTAAACAAGCTAAGTTTTACTGGTAAAATACTAACTAGAACCAATGCCTGGGATGGAAGTCCTTGAAAATGGGCAGCAAACGTATAAACGATTGGCTCAACTTTGCTTTATACTTGTTTTGTTTTCATGATGTATTCATAGCAGCTGAAAGTGATATTAAACACCAATAAATTAATATATATATAGTTAACACAGTTCTATCAAAGTTACATATTTTTTTTTTTTATGATATACTTGTAAAATAATGACAACCAACATCTGGGGTGGAAATTTTCTAAAGTGAGCAGTAAACAGTTAAAACTTGAAGTACTGTTCACAAATTCTGCGTTTATTTTGACATAATTTTTAGAGATGAGTCGATTAATCTGTGTAACATTGGCACTTGGCTGATAAGCGCCCATCGGTTCACCATCGGCCCTCGCCGATTGTCTGAAACTCAGTGAAAGTGTTATGGATGATCTGTAATGAACTTTCTTACCCTTTGTGGGACAACCAGTGGCAAGCAATCGGTACGTCACTCATCTTTTACTCATATCAGGTATTCTTACCCTTTGTGGGACAACCAGTAGCAAGCAATCGGTATGTCACTCGTCTGTTACTCATATCAGGTAAGTGATGGTTCGTGAAAGAAAATGCAGAATATTATATTAAAAATGTTGATTGTGTAACTGTGTACCGAGTTGTTTTTTTATCCATCATGTGAATACGGACGCTCTTCACTGCCCAAACTGTACTGCATTCTGCAAAATGTCACAGTATTTCTTTCAACCATGCTCATCGTCTCATTAAATATATAATGGCATTCTTTATTCCCATATTGGACAGATAATTCCTCCATATTAATAATCTGTGTTAACTGTGAGAGGTTTGGGTGCAATAAGTTTAATATCGGCCATTCGGGATGGGATTTATCAACACGAAGCCACTGAATTTTTCTCATGTTGAAATGAATGGAGCATGTGATAAAAATAGATAATGCTGTGCAACGTCATGACTCGTGTGACACAATCCCATATATGGGTTTACCGAAAAGAAACTCCCACTTTAAAACATGTGGTTCCAATAATGGCTTTTAATAACTTCTCGACTCAATTGTTAGCTGTTTATTGTCTCCCGCTTTTTGAAAAAAATGGGAGATATTAAATTCAGGGTGTCCTTCCGTCCTTCCGTGTTTTTCGTTTCCAGACTCTAACTTTCCTTACAGTCACCGGATTTCGATGAAATTTGGGTAGTAGATCAGTTTCATCAATTGTGGGTCCAAGTTCGAATATGGGCATTTTCCGCACATATTTAATTAGGTTGCTGAAATTTAATTGGCTGACGGTTTCCAGATTCTAACTTTTCTTAAAAACAACTGATTTTGATGAAATTTCATATATGGATTACTTTTATCAATACCTAGGTCAGGTTCGAATGTGGGAAATTTTGTACCGAAAATCTGTCCGTCTGCCCTGTGCGTCAACGCACCTCGGACTAAAAGCCGTATTTATGAACCGATCTTCACGTAACTGCTTGGGTATCTTTGTTATCATTGTGAGACCAGAATATGTGTTTTGGGGTTTGGTCCAAAATTCAAGATGGCTGCCAGTGGCCATTTTGCTCCGAAATTGGGTGTAATCAGTTTTTTGTACAGAACTTCTATATGAATGTTCGGATTTGAATAAATTTTTGTATGAATGTTTAGTTACATGCAATACATCACATATAATGCAGGTTTTGTTCTCGTGCAAAAACTATGCAAAATAGGGAAACTTTGATTTATTCAGTGATACTACTAATACACAGTAAGTGCACACCTTCCATGTTTTTCGTTTCCAGACTCTAATTTTCCTTACAGTCAGTCGATTTCGATGAAATTTGGGTAGTAGATCACTTTCATCAATTGTGGGTCCAAGTTTGAACATGGGCATTTTCCGCACATATTTAATTAGGTTGCTGAAATTTGATTGGCTGATGGTTTCCAGACTCTAACTTTCCTTAAAATCAACCGATTTCGATGAAATTTCATATATGGATTACTTTTATCAATACCTAGGTCAAGTTCAAATGTGGGAAATTTTTTATCGGAAATCTGTCCTTCTGCCCATGCATCAATGCACCTCGGACTAAAAGCCGTATTTATGAACCGATCTTCACGAAACTTATTGTGTATCTTTGTTGTCATTGTGAGACCAGAATATGTCTTCATCATTACTTCTTTTGCAACTCTACAAAGTCAGACTCTCCCAGTACCATATACAGACCACCATATGATTTGGACATCACTTCCAAGGTTTCATTAACTTCCAATCACAAGCTTTACAGGTTGGTTAACACTTTTCACATCAGTTTAATGTAATATGTCTTATCATACAGTCTTAGTTTTTAGTGATTCTCACAGTTATACTCCACATCACATTACTTGCTTTGACAGTGACCTCCGTAAAAATAAATCTGATAACCACTGTCTGAAGCACTGTCTGTTCTGTCTCTTGTAAATAACTTTCACTTGCAACTCAACTATATTCCAATGAATGCATTAATTCCCCTTGAAACTGCTGCCCAGCGGGAGACATGAATTCACTGAATTTGCTTGTTTTAAATAAAAAACATACTGCACTGATGGTGCTTCAATGACATAAAATTAACCCTTTGATATCTGTTATTTAACTTATTTACAAATAAGCGAGTATTAAATGTGTGCTACCTTCCGGGTTGATGGGGATTAATGGCACGTAAATTAAATTCTGATTACTGTAAATCAGCGAGCTTCTGCAAGCTTGAATAATAAAGAAACCATCTGACATCAGCATTCGGATTCGGTCGATTGTTGTCTAAAATAATCGACATTCGTCTGATGGGGCATTTTACTAATCGGCTCATCTCAAATAATTTTGCACAGGAATTTCACAAATTTTCCCTATTGAATGGCATCCAACACACAACAGATTCTCCTTGTTATCAATAGAAAGCACAAAAATGTTTCAATCAATGAACCTCCGGGTTAAACCCGGAGGTTCATTGGTTGAAACATTGCTTGTGCATAGGGCATATGCAATATTTGATAGTCTTACTGTCGTCATAGCACTCGGAACAATGCTCAGAGTGACGTGCTATTTGCAGGCAATTCTTTGACAGGACTTCTAGTTTTAACTGTAGGTATAAATGATTGGTTAACTCTTTACCTAATGAATTGACCGCATCTGCCCGCATAATATTCAAATTGAGCAGTTGAAAAAAAAAAAAAAATTAAATGTAAGAAAACCATGTCGTGTGAAAAAAAAAAATAAATAATTCAACAAAGCAATATCATGCGACTCCCTCATTGGAACAAGCTCATTGAGCTTGTTTCCAATGAGGGATCACATGATATGGTTTTGTTGAAATGTTTTGAAAAATTGGGAAAAAAAATTTTTTTAATACAATTTTGATATTATGTTCATATGGAAAAGGGCAAAATTTTTTTAAATCATAACATTTTAATGAGAAGTTTGTAAATCAACACTTGACTTCATAGCTATGTTGCTGTCATAATATAACCATAGATGCTTAAAGTGACCTTAAACACCAAAAATATGAATGTTGAATAATTATATTAACTTCAGCATACTAACAAATCAGTATTTTCTCAGTAGATTTAAAATATTCCTTGATGTATTAAACCTGTTGTTGAGTGTAACTCTTCCTCTGCTCTCTGCCCCATTATGCCTAAAGGATTCTGTGATATAATCTTATCCAGACAGACATCATACAGGTGAAATTATATTTTGTAGTATATGCTATGCTTGACAACTCAATTAGGCAAGTGGCAGCCTAGAGAAGAGATAGACAGTCCTTGACCAGTTTTTGTCAATACATTTCAACCTTTGCTGAGGTTTGTTATAATCTTATCAGCTGAGGTTATGACCAGAAAGTTACATAAGAAATAGAAAGCAGGTAAAACAGCTTAGGAGGTGTGCTATCATACAGAAAGATTGATAGATAACAAACAGTAGTCTTGTTCTCATTTTACTAGTGTTTGAGGGATTTTACAAATCAGCAGGTTGAATTAGATATATGTCTCTGGACAGTGTTTCTCAAATTTTGTTTGGGTAAGTAATATACATTTTAACCCTTAACTATTAGTAGTAGAGTATCCTGAAGCCTTAAGGGGTGATTTTTGTGAATAGTGCATACCGATTTTGATTGTTACATTGTGTAAAGGGTTAATTGAGCTCATTATGTGAATTTCACTGTAACGAGGGAATTTGTTGGAGACCTTCCTATTAACCCTTTGAACACTGGTGGTATCTTCCTTATCAGTTCAATGACAGCAACTGGAAGAGTCCATATTCATTTTTTAGTGGCAGACCAATTAATATTTTCAACATGCTGCCTCAGGGCTGCACTTGAAAATGTTAATTGGTCTGCCACACATGCACTTGGCACCATCCTATTTAATGAAATTGTGACGTAACATGTTCCTTGACAAAAAAGCTGGCGCTCAGCTTCAAAGGGTTAACTCTCTCTGCACTGATAGAGCTCATTGAGGTTGAAATTTTAATACTTAGCAATCAATTTACAGAGGGTTAAATAATACAAGGGTTCTGTATTTCATCGTAACGGGGGAATTTGTTGGAGACCTTCCTATTATCCCTTTGAACACTGGTGGTATCTTCCATGTCAGTTCAATGACAGCAACTAGAAGAGTCCATATTTATCATTTAGGGGCAGACCAATTAATATTTTCAACAGGCAGCCTTAGAACTGCACTTTGAAAATATTAATTGGTCTACCACACATGCACTTAGCATCCATCCTATTTAATGAAATTATGACGTAACATGTTCCTTGACAAAAAATCTGCCGCTCAGCTTCAAAGGGTTAACTTTCTTTGCACTGATAGAGCTCATTGAGGTTGAAATTTTAATACTTAGCAATCAATTTGCAGAGGGTTAAATAATACAAGGGTTCTGTATTTCTCTGTAATGGGGGAATTTGTTGAGGCCTTCCTATTAACCCTTTGAACACTGGTGGTATCTTCCATGTCAGTTCAATGACAGCAACTAGAAGAGTCCATATACATTATTTAGGGGAAGACCAATTAATATTTTCAACGTGCAGCCTTAGGACTGCACGTTGAAAATATTAATTGGTCTGCAACACATGCACTTCGCATCCATCCTATTTAGCTCATCGAGCTTGTTCCAATGAGGGGTCATAACCTATGTTTTTGAAACAAAAAATGAAAAAAATTAGCTATTCAAGAATTTTTTTGCAAGTGTCGTCTGCTTTTCATGTTGGGTAAAAGGTTAATAAATCAGTCGCATCCAGCCGCATAATATACAAATTTATTTTTTATGCAAATTTTATTTTATTTTATTGGGGTTTAATGACACTTTTGACAGCCTGGGTCACCTTCTATCATGTAAGCAATCAGGATTAAGTACCTTGCCCAAGGACACAATGCAGTTACCCTGATGGGGACCGAACTGTGAACCTTACGGTTTGAAGTACAGTGCTGTAACCACGGAGCCACCACGCTCCCTGTAGTATATATATTCAGCAGCAATTGAAAAAATAACATTTCAACAAAAACCATATCATTTGACCCATCAATGGGATCACCTTGCCAAACTCATTCCAATGAGGGAGTCACATGATATGGTTTTGTTGAAATTTTTGGTAAAATTTGAAAAAATAATATTTAAAATAATAAATTTTGATATCATTTGCATATTTGGTAATACATGTAATTATCATGAACATTAATTTACGTCACTTAACCCCTTTACTCAATGAATCGGCCGCATCCGCCCGCGTAATATGCAAATTCAGCAGTTGAAAAAATATTATTGTTCAAAATTTCAACAAAACCATATCATGTGACCCCTCGTTGGAACAAGCTCGTCGAGCTCGTTCCAACGAGGGGCCACATGATATGGTTTTGTTGAATTTTTTTTAAACAGGACGCGCTGTCACAGTGCCGAAGGTACGACAATTCGTGCAACGCCAATGATGTTTTGAAACTCGTTGGTGACAAAAAAAACTCGTTGGTGACAGAAAAACTCGTTGGTGACAAGTCCATAAATGTGACAGAAATTATCCGAATGACATGCACTATTGAGAGGGTGTAGACATCATGAAGATACACTTGCATACCAAGTATGGTGTCATTCCATCAAGTATTTTAGGAGCTATGGTGTTTTTTAAACTCGTTGGTGACAGACCGACAGACAGACCGACATTGCCACATATAGAGCTGCTCGTCGCAGCTAAAAAAATCAAAAAATGATATTTTAAAATAATAAATTTTTATATCGTGTGCGTTGGGTAAAAGGTTAAATATTGGCTCGTAAAACTGTTTTCATGTGACTCGTAATATGCAAATTCAGCAGTTGAAAATATATTATTTTAAAAAAAATTTCAACAAAACCATATCATCTGACCCCTCGTTGAAACGAGCTCGTTTCAACGAGGGGTCACATGACATTGTTTTGTTGAAATTTTTTTTTTAAATTTCAAAAAACAATCTTTAAAATAATAAATTTCGATATCATCTGCGTTGGGTAAAGGGTTAAAAGTTAAAGATATGATCTTTTCACTTGCATATCCCTATTGACAGGGGCATTTGATAAAAAATGGATTGATTAACCTTACTTGTTCTGATTTATTTATTTATTTATTTATTTACAACACCTTCGACACCCACCATCAACTCGTGATGGACAGTTTTATTGGTGGTGGAATCCGGTGTACCCGGAGAGAATCTCTGAGAAACTGCCAGGCTCCCCAGTGTACTAACACTTCACAAGCAGGGTTAGTCTTGATTGAAGACAAGTGCACCATCGACGTGCAGTACGCCTTTGTATACAGTGCCACTGTGCCTTGCCCAAGGACACAACGCAGTTAGCATTTCGGGATTGAAACATGGATTTTTCAGTTTGCCACTGCTCAGTAGTTCTCTCCAGGAACTCTGGATTACTCCACCTGTAAAGTTGTTTGTCGGCTTTCTGATGCTGGCCATTGAAAGTATCGAACCGCAATGAATAAATAGACTCTCACTTTTTTAACCCTTTTAAAAACTGGCATTTAAATTTTATTACATATATTTTTACCTGCGTCACCAGCAGCAGAGCAGGTCTAGTAACCGCTCGACTTCGTCCGTCCATCCATCCGCCCGTCCGTCAGTCCATCTGAAACACTTCTTCCGTCAAAGTTTTCTTGGCTTCTATGAAAGGGATTGATTTTATATTTGGTCTGCTGCTTCATAATGATGAGTTGTATCGTGTATCTAATTTTCAGATCTGCCGTAGCTGAATTGCATGCAGCGACGTAGGTCCAGACCCGGTATTGGTCTTGGCTTGTTTTTTTAATTTTTGCCTAAAAAACATAGTTTATGCCACCCCCCCCCCCCCCCCCCCCCCCCCCATTGGAATGAGCACTTTTTTTTTCTTGCAGCGGATAGCAGTAGGGAGTGTTGGGAATAGGAAATATTTTATTTGCAGAGCTTTGATAACCATGTTGTGTTCTTGGGCAAGACACTTTACCCCTATTGCCCACGTGGGGGCACGGTGGTGTTGTGTACTGATGCGTACGGCACGTCGATAGTGCACTTGTCTTCAACCAATGCTAACCCTCTGTAGAGTTAGTATGTTGGGGAGCCTGACGTTTGCTGGCTGTTGTTTGGTGGTTGTCTCCGGGTACTCCAGTTTCCTCCACCCGTAAAACTGTCTGACATGAGGTGACCCTGGCTGTCGAGAGTGTCATTAAACCCCAATAAATGCATAAATATTTGCAGAGGCTCCCATTAATATAGTTTGGGTTATGTCAATCATCAGATGTGTGAATCCCGTTCCATTATTGTCATTTATCATGACTTTGGTAGATTGTCGTGGCTAATTTCAATGGTTCAGCTATTGACGTTAGGAGTTTAATGACCATTTTAAATGAAGTTAATATTTTCCAATAATTTTAAAGGTAGAGGAGTATGAAGAGAGAAAGCCCAAGCAATAACGAGTAACTGTCAAACCTTCCTTGTTAACCCTTGACCCAATGTAACGGACAAAACTGGCCAGCACTATTCTCAAATATCGCCAATTAATTTTCATTTTTTGTCTCAAAAACATAGGTTATGACCCCTCACTGGAACAAGCTCATTCCAATGAGGGGTCATAACCTATGTTTTTGAGACAAAAAATGAAAAAAATTAGTTATTCAAGAATTGTTTTTGCAAGTGTCGTCTGCTTTTCATGTTAGGTAAAGGGTTAACTCTATATCAAAAACAACCTGTGTTATTCATAAAAATCATCATCCAAAGTTTATTATTTTTTCAAATTTGCCTCAAACACATAGATTATGGTCTATTTATTCGCAAAAGCTCAATGAGATTGTTTCATTGAGGTCATAAGCTTGGATTTTGAGGCAAAAAAAATGAAAATGTTTATCTTCTTGTATGCTGTGCTTGGTATTTGTGTTGGGTGTGGTCATGATGTAGCCATAGATGCTAAAATTCACCTTAAACACCAATAAATGTACAGAATGCGATGTGTGTTTGAATCGGTGGGTGTTTTACATAAGTTGGAATGGCATAAATATGATTACGCCATGCCATTGAGTTATGTAAAACACCCACAGATTCAAACACACATCATGTTCTGTGTTTATTACAATCCCCCATGCATTATAATTAATTTAAATAAACAGATTTTAATTCTGATGTTTAAGCCCAAAGGTGAAGAGTGTGTTATTATCTTCCCGCAAGAGAGGGATGTAGCCAAGAGTTCTGTCTGTCCATCCGTCCATCCATCTGAACTTTATTTTTGGCATAACTTGAACAATAGTTAGCAGATTTAAATTCTTTTTGGTATATGTCTCTATAGCAACAATGTCTACGTCAATTTCGATGACTACCAATATCTCTTGAAAATTATGGGAGTTATTGCCCTTTGTTATAAAAATATTCTGTAAATCTTGTTTACCCCTGGTTCCAATTAGGCAATTTTTTTCTTTGCTCCAAAATGCATTTTGAAGGATTTAGAGTGTGTATGTGGAAAACTTTTCTTTTCTCCTCTGACAGCCCCCCCCCCCCCCCAAACCCCCCCGGTCCCATCAGGCAATTTTTTATCTTTGCCCCAAAATGCATTTTGAAAGATTTAGAGTGATTACATGCAGAAAAAATTGGACTCCTATGACCCCCCCCCCCTCCCCCCTGTCAGATCAGTTAGGCCACAAAATTTTTTGTTGTTGCTCCAATATGGGTTTGGCCAGATTTAGAGTGATTTTATGTGAGGAAAAAACCCACTTATTGGGGTGTGCGGTGGGATCAGCAGCGCTAGGCGATGCAGGCCTCTTGTTTTTGTTTGAAACGCTACTGATCAAATGGATCGATAAAAAATCAAAACAACCTTTAGGGAACCAGTCTAATTTAAATTTGTTATCTTTTCTATTGGGCATGTTTGTATAAATTCATATTGCTGTTTCTCTTCGGTTTGTATCCGTTCACGCATAACCATTTGGTGACTATTACTGATAGTAAAAATATAAGTACAAATTTGTTCGGATTTGCAAAACAGCTTAGAGAAACACAGACAATCGATAATTACATAATGAAATTTGGAAACTTTTAAAAGCATAACTAATGACTCGCAGGAAAAGAACTAGTCTAAACAGTGCTAGAAAAAAGAGTTCCAACTTGTACATCACCAGTTAAATACAGAAACATTTATGCCATAGCGGAGATTCCATTAAATACAAGGGTTTAAAGTTTAATTGACGTGTAATAAATAATAATATTTGTGTTAGGCAAAGGGTTTAACTGGACTGGTAGATCTAGAACTGGTTTGCATTGGTTGAAAACATGTATTTGTCATCAGCTTGCTACACGCCTCAGTACTTGCACAACTGATCTCCAACAAGAGCATATATAGGGAAAGGTGTCTTGTTCAACTACAGTTAAAACTAAAAGTCCTGTCATGAAATGCGCACAAATAGCACGTTGATATGCACGTTAATGTACGCGTTATGACCCAAGTAAAGCTATCAAATTATGTACATATGGCCTGTGCACAAGCAATGTTTCAGCCAATGGACCTCCGGGAAACCCGGAGGTCCATTGGCAGAAACATTGCTTGTGTTTACTATGAGTAACCAGGAGAACCTGTCGTGCTTTGGATGCCATTCGATATGGCAGTTGCACGCAATTCCAATGCGCAATTAAGCCTAGATAAGCGCACTATTCGTGACAGGACTTCTAGTTTTAACTGTACCTGCATCCACAGTGAATCCATTGGCAGAAACATTGCATGTATTTGCTGAGTAACCAGGAGAACCTGCCGTGCTTTGGATGTCATTCGATATGGCAAATGTGCGCAATTCCAACGCGCAATTAAGCCTAGATAAGCGCACTATTGGTGACAAGACTTCCAGTTTTAACTGTATGTAACACATATGACACTCAACTCATTTGGTTAAATTCTACAGTATGCTGCCATGGACTGATCACTTTCCATGGATGTGTAATACAGTGGAACCCGGTTAATTGAATAGCCACTTTGCCAGTGAAAATTATTCAGTTAACATGAGAATTCAATTAACATGGATTGTGTCACTTTCCTGTATTCTGGAGATAAACTTGGCATTTATTCTGTTATATCTTGTTTGTCAGAGTTTCATGAGCTCTGTCAAACAAGATATAATAGATTAAATGCTTGTATTGGATGTACTGAGGCCAAATAGGTCTATAAACAAAGGCAAACTGGGAAGAGTCAGGGTAATTTCTCCACAGGTTACAAGATTTTTTATTCAAAAAAAGAGTTTACTCTATAACCTATATTCAGTTGACAGGTCAAATTTGAACTGGAGGTATGGTAAATGGTTTTGTGTTGGGAAATTATATTCAATTAACAGGGTTATTCAGACATATCCAATTAAGTGGGCTCTACTGCATTTACATGTATGCAATGATATTAAGATTCCAAACACTAATTGTATAAATAATCATCAAAAATTTAATTAATGAAGCACCGGGTACAACCCGGTGCTTCATTAATTAAAATATTGTTAATGATGATTTTTATTACCTGGTAAATGATATCACTGCCTACATGTGGATTACGACCAGTCCATGGCAACTCTAGTGTGCCCTATCTGAGCCACTTTGAACAATGTCGAGAAGTCTATATTTATGCCTCAATGCACCATAATGGGTTCAGTTTCTGGAAACCCTGATAATATTTAAGTTTTGATACAGAATGCATGTAATCCCTTGTGGCAGCATAAGCCAATGCTGGCCATCAGGATTAAGTGTGTTGCCCAAAGTCTCCCTGTGATGAAAGCAGAAATATTTGGTTCAGGTTAATATTTTGTTCTCAATTAATGAGGTTTTTGGGATATCAGTGATTTTAATTGAGGTTGTTAGAAATGATATTGGTCAATATAATGTGTACAAGAAATGGTGGTGTAAACATATGAACCATCCGAATAGCTGTCTACAGTAGTATGTAGTGTTTACTTAGAACATATAGTGCCAATAAAGTTGTAAGGATATGAGTACTTAGTAAACACTGTAATCAATATTTGTTGACAAAGACAGAAGATTTTGCAAGTACACCCTAAAGTAACCCTTCATGTCTCGGGGAACCCAGTTGATTCACCTGCATCACAGCTGAAACCTATGCCGGTACTATGATTTTTCCAGTCAACCATGAAAGCACATGTGCCGTCACTGTGAAATCGAAATTTTTTTGAGATTCTGTGTTTGGCACAGCAGGCCTCCTATTTTCAGAATTGTGCGTAACCCATTTGTTGTTCACCTGGTCTGAGCTTTGGTAACTTTATCATTTGTTCCTCTGTACTCGATTCAGGTAACCCATTAGGTAACCTAAATATATATGAATCGGAGCTATGCTGATACGTGAACTGATGTCTCAAACCCAAGTTCTTGCTCCTATGGGCAATATCCTGATGAATAGAGATGAGCCCTTAGGAACAACAATGCTGCTGTGTTGTAGCAATTCAGATACAAATTAATTGCAATTATAGCCTAATCTTGGCATGGGCTAGTATGCTGCAGAAGAGTATGGCATCCTTAACAACCACTATTTGTGGCAGAGATATCAAATTATTGCCATTTCCTGATTTTGTACCTATGCTACATCTTAAGATGATCAACAATTTGCAATGATGTTGAGCGTCAACCAATCATCAGCATGGGTGTTTGTATCTGTCTGAAGTATAGCTGCTCTGTTGGACAATAATTGGCCAACAAAGCAGCTATACTTCAGGCAGATACAAACACCTGTGCAGCTGATGATTGGTTGATGATCGACATCATTCCACCATTCATTCGTACTAGATCATTCAGCTTGGCAAAAATTTTGCGTGACCCGGTAACAATTTCGCGCAACCCGTTTTTCATTTGGGCGTTTTGCATTTTAGGTAACCTCTACGCGACCCAAACGGCCGTTCGCCTCAAATCGACAGGCGTGGCAAAGTGACATCATTTCAACATGGCTTCGGCTTACAAAAATTGTGTTACAACACAATTACTGATTAAAAACAATAATGGTTGGAGCAGATGTAAAGTTTGAACTTACCATTTCAGACTCTAATCAAAAATATCTACAGGCATTCTTTAAAATGTGGTGCAAACTTAAGTTAATGATTAAAAACAGTCCCTTTACCCAACAAAACTCCCGAATCAGTCTACAAAAAAAAAAAAAAAAAAAAAAATGCAACAACTCTGAGTTGTGTTCATTGTGACATTCTCAAAGTGAATCATGCAGCATCTTTTAGAATGAGCTGTTCCGACTCACTCCAAAACATTGTCACTTGAAGGGCATTTTTAAAGTCTGACAACTTCACATCAATGCTCATATAAGGAGCAACTCATTTTGGGGGGATGCTGGGGGTATATTTACTTTCGGGTGATTTGTCTTTGAACTCAGTAATTGTGCTGGGTCATTCTGATTGATTCACAGCTCAGCTCAAAAGTGTTCTGGCTGTGCTATCTGTGCTGTGCCGTGACTGAATCAGCCAGTCTCAGAATGATTGCAGGATATCAATTAAAGAGCTTGCATACCGTTGCATTTCTTTTTGTTTTGAATATGGCAAGAGCTGATTTAAATTAAAGTTGTTTGATGCCAGTAGATGAGATAAAATTTCTTTTGTGCAGATGGTTCTTGTAAATTATTTTTTTCTGAAACAATTTCAGAAAGATTTCAGTATTTTTAACTTTTAACCCGCTCAGTATTTTCAAGATATTTTTGTGTCGCCGCCCCACGAAGTGGGGAGCGACATATAGGGATTACTTTTGTCATCTTGCGTCGTCCGCGTCACACTTTCTCTTATCCGCCACTCCTCTTTAACCTATGAATGGATTTTGATGAAACTTTCAGTGATTCTTTATCACATAATGGCATTGTGCACCTCCTATTTTATTTTTTGATCCGCTGTATTTTTTACAGAGTTATGCCCCTTTTCCACTTTGAATTCTGTCTGAAACGCCAGGCGACACACGTCTTCCATGGAAGACACACATCTGTAAAGACTCACATCTGCTGTAAAGCAGCTATGACTAGATTTGGTGAAAACTTTATATACATTTAACGCCAAAATAATTGGTGAAAAATTCATGCAGTTTACAGGGTAAATTGTATTAAATGTGACCACATTATATTTATTTCAGTGGAAACACAAATACTGTCTGAGGCAGGAACATCTGTCGGCAGCATGCAAGGAGTTAAGCCTAAAATCCTCAAACATGAAAAAATGTTACATATTTTTTATAAACTTCATCGGCTGATGTGGAAGGTTTAGCTCTCAACAATCTTTAACCCTTTACAAACGAATCGCCCACAAACGCCCGCGTAATATGCAAAGTCATCAGCTGAAAAAATATTATTTTTCGAAAATTTTCAACAAAACCTTATCATGTGACCCCTCTTTGGAACTTGCTCGTTGGTAGGTTTAGCTGTCAACAGTCTTTAACCCTTTACCCAACGAATCGCCTGCATCCAACGGCATAATATGCAAATTCAGCAGCTGAAAAAATATTTCTCGAAAATTTTCAACAAAACCATATCATGTGACCCCTCTTTGGAACGAGCTCATCGAGTGCATTCCAAAGATAGGTCACATGATATGATTTTTTTGAAATTTTTTGAAAAAATTAAAAAAATGATATTTAAAATAATAAATTTTGAAATCGTGTGCATTGGGTAAAAGGTTAAAAAATTGCTAATTTTCCCAGTCATGCACAGGCCTGTTATTTTTTAAATCGCTGGAAGACAACTATTGTCCCTTCTGGAATAAAGCTCAGGAGGGCAATTGCCCTCCCGTAGTTCAGCAGTCATTGTACTGTGTAGACAAATGCGAAACAATAACTGTAGGCCATTCTTTGATAAAATCCATTGGGAGTTGTTAACCTTTGCTGCCAGGAGTGCAGTGTCTCACTGGTTAGTGAATTGGACTTCATCTCCTGCACACTGATGTCAGAATCTCTAAATTCCAGTCTGCTAATTTTTCCCATGATGCAACTAGGAATTTAACCAGTTTGATTTTGTTTGACAGAGCTCAGCGAGCTCTGTCAAACAAGAATGAAATGTTTTAACTCCTAGTTGCATTAAGGGAAATAATTGCATGTTGAAATTTAAATATTTTGACAGCAGAGTACAGAGGGTTAAACCGAAAGGTTGACTGCTTGATCCTGATTAGCAATAACATTATTGTTTCCTTTCATAAAACACTGCATTGTCACCCTGTATACTAAGTTATGTGTTCCTTGCCAGCAGGGGTTGACAGTGGCACACATTCTTTTGCACTGTGCAGATTTTAATCATGTCAGACGGCAATATTTTAATGTTATGTCTCTTCGAGAACTATTTTGCAATACAAATTCTCATAAAATTCTATTGTTCCTCAAGGAAATCAATCTTTTTAATGAATTTTAAATTGTTTTTATCTTTTAAACTTCTATTCAACAGGTTGATTTACACAGCATTCTTTATACAACTGGTCTCATTTTCTTATCACTGTGTTCACTCCTTATTTTTTTTCCTCATATTTCATCGACTTGTTTTTATTACAGTGAAACCCTGTTAATTGAATAGCCACTTTGCCAATGAAAATTATTCAATTAACAGGAGTATTCGTTTAACAGGGAGGTGTCACTTTCCTGTATTCTAGAGATAAACTTTGCATTTATTCTATTATATCTTGTTTGGCAGAGCTCCATGAGCTATGTCAAACAAGATATAATAGATTAAATGCCTGTATTGGATGTTCTGAGGCCAATTTGGTCTATGAACAAAGGAAAACTGGGAAGAGACAGGGTAATTTCTGGACAGGCTACAAGATATTTTATTCAGTTAACAGGAGTTTACTCTACAACCTATATTCAATTAACAGGTCAAATTTGTACTGGAGGTATGGCAAATGATTTTGCATTGGGAAATTATATTCAATGAACAGGGTTATTCATTTTAGAGATATCCAATTTAGTGGGCTCCACTGTACTTCATTGTTGATAATGACCTATTTTATAATACATACTTTTCATTGCCACGATATGGCCTTAGCTGCTGATATGGCTTAAAGCACCAATAAATAAATAAATAAATACTAAGGCGTATTGTTTGTCGCTGGTGCACTTGCCATCAACCATGCCTTCAATCACTTCTAACTCTGTGTGGAGTTAATACACTGGAGACTCTTGACAGTTGTAGTCCACTGCTTGGAAGTTGCCTCCGTGTGCTGCAGCTTGCTTCACCCATAAAACTATCCAACACTATGTGACCCTAGCTGTTTGAAGTGTTGTTAAACCCTAATAAACATTAACTGGTAGAGTGCTAGAAGCCCATATTTGGGATAATATGGGCTTTATTCTGAACTGCTGGTTCCGAAAGTTGAAGGCTTCATATTCTGTAGATGTCTTTCTTATTATCTTGGAATTACAATTACTTCATCTCCATCGATTTGCATTGTTACAATTTATGGCAGAGTGCCTGTAGGCACTCTCCCATAAATTGTAACAAGACAAAAATGTGTGAACAAAACTTGAGGCTGAGAAAAAAATTAGAACTCTACCAGTTAATAAACCTCTATTATCCCTCGCCAAAACTAAGTTTGCAGGGGATAAAGAAATGGGTTTCGTCCGTCCATCCGTTCGTCCAAGCAAACATATGAGGTTTATGTGCCTAGTTGTTGGTACACAGCACTGTTATGTGTCTAGTCTAATTTATGTGACTAGCTGCATAAAGTTGAACTAACAAATGCCATTTATGTGTTTAAAAAGTGAGTTATGTGGTTAAAATGTTTTTTAAAGTGGGTAAAATGGTTTATGTGGCTAAAAAGTGGGTATTGTATTTTCAGGGATTTTATGTTAGGGTAAGGGTTAGGGTCATTAAGCTGAAAGGGTTAAGGTTTGCTACCGTCCAGAAATTAGACTTAAAAATGGGTTTTTAGTGGTTATCCATGCATTTTAAATTCCTCAAATATTTTAGCCACATAAACCTGATTTGGACGGTGTGTCCACCCATCCATCCATGCATCCATCAGTCCATCCACTCATCGCTAACAACTTTTGACCGTTATATCTCAGTCAGTGGATGTTCGATTTAAATGATCTTTGGTATGCTAATAGATCACCATGATGGAAAGGATATTCATAAGTAGCAGGTTTTGTCCATTTTTTTCTGGATTATGGGCCTTTTTCCACTTTTTTCAATTTAGAAACCCTTGGCGGAGGATACTGGTGGCATTGCACCTTATTTGACTTTAGGATATTCATACATTGTCTCAGAACAGGTGCTTTATTTCAAACACTATCTAGAAGATCCTTTGCAGATAAATTACTTTGGCACTAATTTCTTGGCAAGTCTTGGCTGCCTCTAGAAACTGCTGGCTAGAAATTTCTTATCAGGACACCAGATGCACATTATGTAGTGTAGTGGAAAGCCTGGAAAATAATCCAAGCCCACAGGAGTAACAGGGAGAGTGCTAAATTATTTTTGGTCATCAAAATTTGTCGACATATCTTTGTCTTTTTTATTATCGACTGGACTATAGCCATACATATCAATTATTGTGTAACAACTTAACACTCCCCATAGGAACAAAAGAGAGATGTAGTAGTGCTTGTTTACTCTGTTCCATTCAGCTGGTAGAGTGTTAAATTATTTTTGGTTGGCGGCACGGTGGCTCAGTAGGTAGAGGTGCAGGCTGCAAGCCGAGAGGTCCTCGGTTTGAATTCCACATGCGGCAACCGTGTTGTGTGCTTGGGCAAGATACTTCACCCCATTACCAATGTGGGGGGTACGGTGGCATTGCATATTAAGGCGTATTGCACGTCGATGGTGCACCTGTTTTCAACCAATGCTAACCCTGCTTGTTTGGAGTTCGTATGTTGGGGACCTGACAGTTGCTCTCTATTGCTTAGTGGTTCTCTCCGGGTATTCTGGCTTCCTCCACCCGTAAAAACTGTTGTAGTCATGATTAGCCATTGAGCAGGAATATGTGACCTTAAATACCAATAAATAAATAAATTATTTTTTTTGTCAACCAAATTTCTTGATACGTCTTTGCATTGTTAAAATTTATGGGAGAGTGCATATGGGCGCCTCCCATAAATTGTTACAAGGCAAATCCTTAAAGACCCAATAATTTCACTTCAAGGATAAAACGAAGTACATCCACTAAATATGATGTCTTTTAGATGGGTTACCTGCACTTCAGATTAAAACCCAAATAAGGGCTTCCAGCACTCTCTTTTCTCTACCAGTTAAAAGAGACTTGTATGCTTCCATTGTGAAAGTGCAGATTACAGAATCTGTTAGTTTTATCAATGATTTTCTCAATGTTCAAATCATGCCTACTCCTGGAGTTCATTACTATGAGGGGTCACATGATAAAGTTTTGTAGAAATTATTTTTAAAATTTTAAAGCACAGTAATTGAAATAATAAATTTTGATGCCATGTGCGGTCAAGGCAGAAAATAAGCAGACTGTCACCTGCAAAATGAGGTCCCCCAGAGGGTGAATTTGGTGATGCTAAATTTACCCTCTGTGAACCTCAATCTGAATCGGGCGCCCAAACAGAAAGAGGTACTACCCAGAGGATAAACTGGCCCACTGTAATGGATAGCGTCGGCAAATTCACTCTCTGGGAACCTCATTCTGCAAATGTCAAACTGCTTATTTTCAGGCCTGTGTGCGGTGAGTAAATGGTTAAATGGTATAGCAGTCCATTGTTGCAGTGGTAGATAAATGCTATCACGAAACCTGTACAGTGGAGCCCAGTTAAATTGGATATCTTTTAATTGTATATCCCTGTTAATTGAATATAATTTCACAACACAAAACCATTTACCATACCTCCAGTACAAATTTTACCTGTTAATTGAATATAGATTATAGAGTAAACTCCTGTTAATTGAATAAAAAATCTTGTAACATGTCGTGAAATTACCCTGACTCTCCCCAGTTTTCCCTTGTTTATAGACCTATTTGGCCTTAGTACATCCAATACAGGCATTTAATCTATTATATCTTGTTTGACAGAGCTCATGTAGCTCTGTCAAATGAGATATAATAGAATAAATGTCAAGTTTATCTCTAGAATACAGGAAAGTGGCAATCCCTGTTAATTGAATACTCCTGTTAATTGAATAATTTTCACTGGCAAAGTGGCTATTCAATTAACAGGGTTCCACTGTATAACCATAGACACAGTCAGCGTCCTCAATAAATAAATAATGAAACATATGGATTATCATTTTGTGAATAGAATCTTTACAGTCATGACACTCCATCTTCAATATTGCACAAACAGTACTGTGATCGTAAAATTATTCTCATTTTTCACCAGATTATGATCTGGTTGTGATTACAGTAACACTAACAGGTCAAAGATTTTATTAAAAAAATATTGTGAAATCAAGTCCAAATCAAGAAAAAGCAAATGAATATAGCAGATGAGACCCGGCAAGTTGTTGCAAGGAATGTCAATGGTGAATTAGAACTGAATTGTGAGCATGTAGTGATCCAGGTGAAATACTCTGCCCGGTTTTGTAATCACAGAAATTATGTTTTCTCACTCACACATTAGTCTTTCAAATTTGAGGTGAGCTGTCGCTCTTGCACGCCATCAAATCTGCACTTTTTCCAAGTAGACAACAGCGTACCTCCATTCCACATATCTGATGAGTCACCCTTGACCCCTCATTGGAATGAGCTTGAGGAGATTATTCCAATGAGGGGTCACGTGATATGGTTCTGTTGAATTTTTGTTCAAGAATTGGGGGAAAAATTAACCCTTTACCTAACATGAAAAGCAGACGATCCTTGCAAAAAATTTCTTGAATAACTAATTTCTTTTCATTTTTTGTCTCAAAAACATAGGTTATGACTCTTCATTGGAACGAGCCCGACGAGGGGTCATAACCTATGTTTTGGAGACAAAAAATTAAAAAATAATGAAAATTAATGGGCGATTTTTTAGAATAGCACTGGCTGGTTTTGGCCATTACGTTGGGTAAATGGTTAAAATATCAAATTTTGATATGGCCTAAAAAAATTGAAAATCTGTTTCTCAGGCCCTGTCGCATGCTCCTTTTGGCTGCCACATGCTCTTTTTTTATAACCAATGTAAACTTAAAAAAAATAAAAATTAAATGGTTTGTGTCTGATATTTTACCCAAGTTGAAAAAATTGATAAATTTGTCCCTTAAATGCAAGAAGGCTTTGCAATACTTAGCATTGCAAAGCCTTCTTGCTCTCAAGGGACGAAATATACCACCATCCATGCTATTCCATAGATTATAATACAGCTAAGAATTAATTTACAAGACGACTTAGATGAGAACACCCTTGGTGCAAGTCCGTAATATAATTTTATGTACAGACCCATAAAATTATATTACGAATTGCATCCATATACTATCATTGTGCCCCACCCCTCCTCTCTGTTTCTCCCACCCCCATGGCTTTAAATTATCTCCTCTTAGTGTTTATAGTACCATTAAAGTCTTCATCTCACAATATATCAAAGCACATATTATCCAGCTTACTGTTTATACAGCAATACAACTTGATATTGTTATGCCATACAGCACACTGTGTGTGACAGATTGACCAGCTTATTGTTTATACAGTAATTCAGCTTGATATTGTATGAATTATCTGTGCCTATTTTATTTTTATTTAGTACTTTGAAAATAGCGTGACATTAAATGAACAAATTCTTTCTTTTTCTTGTAATAAAATCTTGAAATTCAATTTTTTTTAGTTTGGGGAAAATGTCCACTCTTTTCTTCTTAACTAGGGGAAAATGTCCACCCTCTCATTTGAAATTAGGGGAAAATGCCCTAGGTGACACGTTTTTTAGGGGAAATGTCCTAGCAGAAAATGTCCGGAACCCATTAACTGAAGCATTGCTTGTGATCCATTTTTTTAAAAAAAAAGTTTTTTAAAAAACTGGATGTTATGTAAGTTTGAACAGAAAATCTGAAAATATTTTAATGCACTTGTGTTTTTAACATTTTCATTTGTTGTGTGTAATGTTACTCATCTGAATGCCAGTCTTGAAAATAAGGCTCATTTTTCAACTTACCCTTTGAGGGAACCCTGGGAGGGGAAGCAGTGCTTATTTACTGTGGTAAACAAGCTCTGTTTTACTGGTAAAATAGGACCAAGTCACTAATGCAGGGGGTAGAAGTCCTCTGAAATGGGTATAAACAATTTGACTAAACTTGACCTTATCTCCATGTTGTGGTCATGATTAGCCATTGTGCAGAACTCTGTGACCATTTACACTATTAAATATAAATATTTTAAAGTTACACCAGTGAAAAAGAGTGCTCTCCCATTAGTTGTTAACCTCAGATAGAGCAAATGACTTGTGTACCAATTCATCTTATGTGAATCTGCAAACCTTTTTAACTTAGGCCTAAAATATCTGTTTCTCAGGCCCTCCCGCATTTTCCTTTTGGCTGCTGCATGCTCTCTTTTTATAACCAATTTAAACTTTAAAAAAATTAAAATTAAATGGTTTATGTCTGATATTTTATCAAAGTTAAAAAAATTGATGAATTTGTCCCTTAAGTGCAAGAAGGCTTTGCAATGCTTTAGCATTGCAAAGCCTTCTTGCACTCAAGGGATGAAATACACCACCACCCATGCTATTCTGTAGATTATGAGGCCTAAAACTTGAACCAAGAACATGAACTTTTTGATGGCAAAGAAGTAATTACTGAAATAAAAAAAAAAATAAAAAAACGCTCGCCCGCATGCAATTTCACAAATAATGGCCCGAGAAACAAAAGATCTACTTTGTGTGGCCTTATATAGAATAAATTCGAAATGAACAGAAATAATGTATTAACCAGAACCCAATGAAAAAATGGTAGTCTTACCTGATAAAGTTGAGAAGTAGAACATATATTTCTTTCCAATTACGCCACCACATACATCCACACATCACACCGATGAACAACACCAAAAACCTCGTGTTTTTATTCATTCGTCTTTTTCCGTCTCCTTCCGGAAGGTCCCGAACATATCCGACTCGTATCAATTGAAGTTTTTCTGACTGTATAATTTATATACATCGGCCGTAAATATGTACATGTAGATTTGTTGAACATAACGTACAAAGGCTATTTCTCACAATATTAACACCCAATTTGGTGTCATGCATTCCACAAAACAATACCAGAAAATCCAACAACACCTCAAGTACAAAATGTTTTGTACACTTTCATCCACACAGTTTCCTGCTTTCATGTGTTAGCAATGTGTTTCTGTTATAAATTAAAGATAAATTTTGTTAAGGCAACACAAAATAAATTATTTGATTCTCAGGTAAATAATTTTTTCAGATCAGTGAGGGAGGGTTTTATTTTTATTTTTTATTTATCTATTGCAAAAAGTGAGCAAACATGGAGAGGATTTCGGCTGTCTTTTTACACACAGAAATATAGAAAGTACATATTTGTACAGATGAAATGCATTTTTACCTGCGTCGCCAGTGGCAGAGCAGGTCTAGTAACCGCTCGACTCCATCCATCAGTCCGTCTGTCAGTCCGTCCATAACACTTCTTCCGTCAAAGTTTTCTTGGTTTCTATGAAAGGGAATGATTTTATATTTGGTCTGCTGCTTCATAATGATGAGTTGTATCATGTATCTAATTTTCAGATCTGCCGTGCAGCCACTTCCTGTTTGCCGATACTTTGAAGTCTGTTCATCTCTGTAATCAATTGCATGCAGCGACGCAGGTCCAGACCCGGTATTGGTCTTGGCTTGTTAATTTGAAAAATAGAACTTTCTCCTATAAACAAACTGTAGGTACTGCAATTCAAAGACTTCATATTCTTTCGACGCTCTTCATGTTATCTTTGAAGTTAAAGTATTTAATCTGTGGGGATTTGCCTTGTTACAATTTATGGAAGAGTGCCTATAGGCACTCTCCCATAAATTGTAACAAGGCCAACATATTGGAGAGACAACTAAATAAATATGCATCAAACAAAAAATGTAAGAAGTGTTGGGTTTCCCTGAGTTTGTACTAATATTGGAAGACACTGAAAGTCAATAAAAATGTCCCAACGACGGGGTTCAAATTCAGGGACGGATATTTATATTTATTGATGTTTAAGGTCACATATTTATGCTAATCGTGACCGTGACAGTTTTACTGGTGGAGGAAGCCGGAGTACCCGGAGAGAACCACCGAGCAACGACGAGCAGCTGCCAGCTCCCCAACATCGTAACTCCGCACTGCAGCACAGGCAGGGTTAGATTGGTTGAAGACATGCGTACCATCGACGTGCAGTACGCCTTAGTACACGGCGTCATCGTGCCCCCCACGCGGGCAATGGAGATGAAGTGTCTTGCCCAAGGACACAACGCGGTTGCCGCAGGTGGGATTTGAACCGAGGACCTCTCAGCTTGCAGCTTGCACCTCTACCTACTGAGCCACTGCGCTCCCTCGAGGAGGGATGGCTTGAGAATCAAAACACTTTTTTTTTAGCCTAAATGTTAATTATTTTGCCCACTTGAAGATGTAACTGTTCAAAAAGACTTCAGCTGACATGTTCTCTTTTAAGGAGTGTGCCAGCAAATTGCTTTTTCAAACCAACAAAATTTTTCTTTTAATTGAACATTCAACTCTTAAATGTATTTTGAGTCTAAAGTAATTTTCTGCCCCGCAGTTCATTTACTTCCTTGTTGGTATTTTTTTTTAAGACTTTATATCTCATATTCTATTGAATTGGATGAAGAGAATATCTCGGATCTAAACCTGCTTTTGTACTTCATATTGAATGTTTGCAATTAATGATAATTTTGGTTATTTGATGATATGGAAGTACCACTTACATCAAAAGAAGTGTGAAAACATAAAACAAGAAATTATATAATATTTGTTTGACACAGATAAAATGTTTTCAACTCTTTCTTTTATCACTGGAAAAAGACACATCTTAACCCTTTACCAAATAAATCGGCTGTATCCACCCATGTAATATACAAATAAACAGTTGAAAAATATATTTATCAAACTTTTTTAACAAAACTATATGGTATGACCCTCAGTTGGTAGAGGTGCAGGCTGCAAGCCGAGAGGTCCTCAGTTCGAATCCCACCTGCTGCAACTTAGTTGTGTCCTTGGGCAAGACACTTCATCCCTATTGCCCACGTGGAGGCAAGGTGACGCTGTGTACTAAGGCATACTGCACGTCGATGGTGCACCTGTCTTCAACCAATGCTAACCCTGCTTGTGTGGAGTTAGTATGTTGGGGAGCTGACAGTTGCTCACCATTGCTCGGTGGTTCTCTCCGGGTACTCAGGCTTCCTCCACCCGTAAAACTGTTGTGGTCATGATTAGCCATTGTGCAGAAATATGTGACCTTAATCCCCAATAAATAAATAAATAATAATATGATATGACCCCCCCCCCCCCCCCCCCTCATTGGAGCTCATTCCAATAAGGGGTCACTTGATATGGTTTTGTTGAAATTTTGTTTAAATTTTAAAAAACAATAATTAAAATAATAAATTTTGGTATCCTATGCATTTGGGTAAAGGGCCCCCTCCCCCTTCCCCACCACCTCACATTTTTCAACATATCATGTGACTCCATCATAGGAATGAGCTCAATGAGCGCTGAAGCCACTGAGGATGAGGGGGGGGGGGGGGGGGGGGTCACATGATATGGCTTTGTAGAAATTTTTGGAAAAATAATTCAACTATTCAAGTTCTAATTTATGTGGGTGGATAAAAGAGATTCATTAGATAGTTAATTACTATACAAGGGGTGCGGTGGCATTGCGGTAACCTGTTCTCAGCAGATCACCGAAGTTAAGCAACATCGAGCCCGGTTAGTCCTCGGATGGGTGACCGTCTGAGCGATCGATTCGGACTTCCACATTGTGTCCTTGGGCTTGGCACTTAACCCCAATTGCCCACATGGGGGCAAGATGACGCCATGTACTAAGGCGTACTGCATGTCAATGGTGCGCATGTCTTCAACCAATCTAACGATACCTGTGCTGCAGTGTGGAGTTACAATGTTGAGGAGCTGGCAGCTGCTCGTCGTTGCTCGGTGGTTCTCTTTGGGTACTCCGGATTCCTCCACCTGTAAAACTGTCATGGTCTTGATTAGCCATTGTGCATAAGTATGTGACCTTAAACACCAATAAATAAATAAATATAATTACTATATAAATATCTATTTTCTTCTGGGGATCGCAGTGGCTCAGTAGGTAGAGGTGCAGGCTGCAAGCCGAGAGGTCCTCAGCTCGAATCCCACCTGCGGCAACCGCGTTGTGTCCTTGGGCTAGACACTTCACCCCCATTGCCCACGTGGGAGCACAGTGGCATTGTGTACTAAGGCGTACTGCACATTGATGGTGCACTTGTCTTCAACCAATGCTAACCCTGCTTGTGTGGAGTTCGGACGTTGGGGAGCTGACAGTTGCTCACCGTTGCTCGGTGGTTCTCTCTGGTTACTCCGGCTTCCTCCACCCGTAAAACTGTCGCGGTCATGATTAGCCTTAGTGCATAAATATGTGACCTTAAACACCAATAAATGATAATAAATAAATATATTTTCTACTGACCAAAAAACAAGAAGCCTATGCAAACAGTGTAAAACCTATAAAGTTTCTTCCAGCACTTGACCAGTTAACAGAGAATGAGGTGGTTTACTGAGATGCCCTGGTGGGTTTTGTTGAAACTTGGTATATATGTTGCTTATGGGAAGACGGTGTGTCGCACACTAAATTTTTTGTCAGGAAGGTTTTCATTTTTGTCGGGAAGATTTTTGTGTCTGCTCCATAACTCGGAGATGTTTCGTTGAAACATGGCATACATTTTGCTTATGAGGAGATGATGTGTCACGCAAAAAAAATTTTTTTTCTTTGATGGAGATCAAGGTCATAGTTCAAGGGCATCCATGGCTGGGCGGTCACTGTTAGTCTTGCTTCTGTTGTATAAGGTCACAGTGAGAATTATGGCCATTTCATAACCTCAACAGAGAATCTGTTTTACCGGGTTAACTGACAGTGTTGGAAGCCCAAATTTGGGCTTTACTCTGAAGTGTGGTTACCCCAAGTTAAAGGCTTCATATTATGTGTATGTGCTTTTTATAATGATTGAAGTGAAATTATTTAGTCTGTAAAAATTTGCCTTGTTCCAATTTATGAGAGAGTGCCTTTGGGCACTCTCCCATAAATTGTAACAATGCAAAGACGTATCAAGAAATTTGGTTGACCAAAAATAATTTATTTATTTATTTACTTATTTATTTATTTATTTATTGGTATTTAAGGTCACATATTTCTGCTCAATGGCTAATCATGACCACAACAGTTTTACGGGTGGAGGAAGCCGGAGTACCTGGAGAGAACCACTGAGCAACAGCAAGCAACTGTCAGCTCCCTAACATACCAACTCTACACAAGCAGGGTCAGCATTGGTTAAAGACAGGTGCATCATCGACGTGCAGTACGCCTTAGTATGCAATGCCACCGTACCCCCACATGGGCAGTGGGGTGAAGTGTCTTGCCCAAGGACACAACGCGGTTGCCTCAGGCGGAATTCAAAACGAGGACCTCTCGGCTTGCAGCCTACACCTCTACCTACTGAGCCACCACGCATCTGACCAAAAATAATTTAACACTCTACCAGTTGAATGGAACAGAGTAAATAAGCACTACTACATCTATCTTTTGTTCCTATGGGAATGTTAAGTTGTTACACAACAATTGATATGTATGGCTATATAGTCCAGTCGATAATAAAAAAGTTTTTTTCATTCATTATATGTACTAACCCACAAAACATTCCTAGCTGTTGGTAATTTTCTGCTCCACCAGGCTCACTGTCAATAGTTTTGATATAAGCAGGCATCATGCAGTGACAGCTTCAGCAAAAAATACGCCATCAATAAAATTTATGTACATACAATATACATCACATGGTTAGTTGAGTTCCACCTCATAGATTTCTCAGTGTGTTATCCTTATAATTTGCACTCTCCTAAGAAATTTGAAGGGGCTGATTTCAACACCATGCATGATGTAAAGTGTCACAGCCAATTATTTCATTGCTTAGCCCTTTACCAGGTCTAGTAATAACCCAAATGAGCAGTCTTTTAGGCTATTTCAATTGTAAAATATGTGAATGAACTACAGGTTACAGTTTCCCTGTGAAAACCCTGGGAAGTGAAGCAGTGCTTGTGTACTGCGGTAGACATGTGCTGTTTTACTGATAAAATAGAAGCTGATAATCAATGCCTGGGGTTGAAGTCATCAACAATGGGCAACATAAACGGTTTTATATCCATGTTGCAGTCTCGATTAGCCACTGTGCAGAAATATATGACCTCAGATACAGTCCTTGTATTTCAGTAAGTTTAAAGTTGGGATCCCACAGTGATCCATAATACAGTGGAGCCCACTTAATTGGATATCTCTTAACTGAATAGCCCTGTTAATTGAATATAATTTCCCAACACAAAACCATTTACCATACCTCCAGTACAAATTTGACCTGTGAATTGAATATAGGTTATAGAACAAACTCCTGTTAATTGAATAAAACAGCTTGTAACCTATCGAGAAATTACCCTGACTCTCCCCAGTTTTCTTTCCTTTATAGACCTATTTGGCCTCAGTACATCCAATACAGGCATTTAATCTATTATATCTTGTTTGACAGAGCTTCTGGAGCTCTGTCAAACAAGATATAATAGAATAAATGCTAAATTTATCTCTAGAATACAGGAAAGTGACACAATCCCCGTTAATTGAATATTCCTGTTAATTGAATAATTTTCACTGGCAAAGTGGCTATTCAATTAACAGGGTTCCACCATACTAATAAATAAATAGCCTAGCTCAGCTAGAGACCACACTTGCAAAGCATCATTTTGAATCACTAATATCCCTGTGGGAACCCTGGGAAGTGAAGCAGTGCTTGTTTATTGTGATAAACAAGTTTTGTTTTTTTACTCATAAAATAGGACCCGATCACCAATGCCTGGGATGGAAGTCCTCTAAAATGGGCAACATGGGTATAAATGCTTGGCTGTACTTGGTTTTATATCCATGTTGTGGTGACGATTTGCCATTGTACAGAAATATGTGACCTTAATCACCAACAAATAGACAAATAAACCTTTCACAGACCGTTACCTTAATCCTCAGCGGTGGATCCATTGGAATGTTAAGTCCAGTATTGTTTTCAGTATTTTTAAGGGGAAAACAGAGGTATCAGTTTGGAATTTTATATCTGACTTGACTGAGATTTGCAAGTACAGTGGAGCCCACTTAACTTGATATATCTTAACTGAATAACCCTGTTAATTGAATATAATTGCCCAACACAAAACCATTTACCATACCCCCAGTACAAATTTGACGTGTTATTTGAATATAGGTTATAGAGTAAACTCCTGTTAATTGAATAAAAAATCTTGCAACCTGTCGAGAAATTACCCTGTCTCTCCTCAGTTTTCCTTTGTTTATAGACCTATTTGGCCTCAGTACATCCAGTACAGGCATTTAATCTATTATATATATTGTTTGACAGAGCTCCGTGAGCTCTGTCAAACAAGATATAATAGAATAAATGCTAAGTTTATCTCCAGAATACAGAAAAGTGACACAGTTCCTTTTAATTGAATATTCCTGTTAATTGAATAATTTTCACTGGCAAAGTGGCTATTCAATTAACAATTTACCTAACATGAAAAGCAGACACATTTGCAAACAAAATTCTTAAATAACTAATTATTTTCATTTTTTGTCTCAAAAACATAGGTTATGACCCCTCATTGGAACAAGCTCAACGAGCTCGTTCCAAAGAAGGGTCATAACCTATGTTTTTGAGACAGAAAATGGAAAAATAATTAAAATTAATTGGCGATTTTTGTGAATAGTGCTGGCCGTTTTTTGCCTTTATGTTGGGTAAAGGGTTAACAGGGTTCCACTGTAGTACCAATGGGGAATTCACACCCGGCAAATACAAAATATGTTGTTCTTGTATCATTCTACCAGAGTGCCTGAAATACCACTCTTATTAAACTCAGCATAAGCATTCTTTTGCCATTACAAATCATCATATCTACAGGAATTTTGTGACATGTTCCAATCACACCCAGGCCTGGCATTCTTAAAAATGCAGGAGGGCTACAAATCGCTCCCCTCACCTAACCTAGGGGGCGATTAGCTCTCCTCAAGCTTACAAAATCTAAAAGTGGCAAAATAAAGTTTTACTACAGTAGAATCCTCTTAATTGAATATCCATTTTGCCAGTGAAAATTATTCAATTAACAGGAGTATACAATTAACAGGGATTTGGTCAGTTTCCTGTGTTCTTGATGTAAACTGAGCATTTATTCTATTATATCTTGTTTGACAGAGCTCATAGAGCTCTGTCAAACAAGATATAATAAAATAAATGCCTGTATTGGATGTAGTGAGGTCAAAAAGGTTGATAAATAAGGGAAATTTGGTGCGTGTCACAATAATTTTTTCGACATATAAAAATTTATATACAATTAACAGGAGTTTACTCTACAACCCATATGCAATTAATAGATCAAATTTGTACTGAAGGAATGGTAAATGGTTTTGTGTTTGAAAATTATATTCAATTAACAGGAATATACAATTAAGAGATAACTAATTAAGTGGGCTCCACTGTATTACAATTCTGCCTAGTGGGCTTCGTACATTTTACTTGGTGCTGCTAACAAGGTAGTCTCTGTGTGATGGCTACACTGCCCCTCTCACACCTTTGGGCTTCGGCAAGGCCTGGATGTGTGGGCTTCTTGCAGAGACCACGAACATAGCACAGATCTGAAAAATGTGGGTTTTAGGAATAAGCTATCACGGCAATAATTATTTTCTACTGTCAGGAGGGGTAGTTTCAACCCGCCTTAATTTTTTTAAGGTGAGTAGAAAGCGAGCAAATAAATCGCTCTCCTGAAAATGCCAGGTCTGCACACATTAACCTTTAATGCCTATATCAGACTTTTGCAATTTGCAAGGATATGCCCTTTACCTGCCATCATTTTGAGATCTTGCTTACAAAAGACAATTAGCTCAGCAATGATACTGTCTTTGACAATTTTCCTCAGGTGAAGAATTAACATAAAGTATCACCCCACTGATAAAAAATCTGACCTGCCCTTCCCCCCTCCTCACCCCAGACAAAGAACTAGCATTGCCATTGAATATGAAATAAAACTAAATGCAGTTCTTTATGGGCTTGGTGTGGGGTGGAGGGGCTGGGCACCCCTTCACCTACCCATCCACTCCAAGCTTTTACCAAAACTTAAGTCATAAGTGGCCCAGTGCTATTCACAAAACCTATTCAAATTCTTTTTCTTCAACAACTTCTGCCTCAAAAATATAGCTAATGGCCCCTCAAGATGAGCCATTTAAGCTATGTTTTTGAGGCAAAAAATTAAAATTTTTAATTATTCAAGAAATTGTTTTGCAAGAGTCATTTGATATTCATGTCAGGTAAAGTTTTAAAATACATGTACATCTGTGCTTTCATATATTGTGTATCGCAATAAAGGTTAACAAACAGGATTAGGATGAACTGAAAGAAAAATTGCACGATTTAAATATTTTGACAGGTGTAAATCAGTTTATAAGTCTGATTTTAATATGAAATGAAAACCTGTTTTCGGGGAATATTCACCCTGTAACTCTGATATTGTTTTTTTTTACATTTCATCTCGACTCACTTCCTTATATCTGAAGGCAGAAGCTGTCACAAAATAACCATGATTCCCTCTTCTGTAACTAAGAGATCCTCCTACGTTCAGCTCAGTATTATTGAACAAGTGGTATTTGAATTTTGAGAACATACCTTTAAGTTTCTCTGTGGTAACCCTGGGGAGTAGAACAGCACTTGTTATGCCTATGACCTTTGGATGAGTTTTTTAGTTGGCATATAGTTGATGTCTTTGTCTACATGTCAGTACTACTGTACAAGGTGGCCGCCATAGACTGGTCTCTTTCCATGGGTGGGCAATATTTCCACGGACCAATAATATTAAGATTCCAAACACTAATTATAGAAATAATCATAAAAAATTTACTTAATGAAGCACCAGGTCGTAACCGCCCCAGTGCATCATTAATTAAAATTTTACTGCTTATGATTTTGTTGCCTGGTAAATGCATACATGGACATCATTGTCCACTTGAGGATTACAACCAGTCCACAGTCAGGCCTGAAAATAAGCAGTCTGACATTTGCAGAATGAGGTCCCCAGAGGGTGAATTTGATGATGCTATCCCATACAGTGGGCCAATTTATCCACTAGCTGCCTCTTTCTGTTTAGTTTTGAGTTCCTGATTCAGACTGAGGTTCACAGAGGGTACATTTAGTGATGCGACCCTGCTGTGCAGGGTAGCATCACTAAATTCACCCTCTGGGGACCTCATTTTGCAGATGACAGTCTGCTTATTTTCTGGCTTGTCCATGGCAACTGTACTGAACTTCCTTTCCAACATTTTGCATTGCAACTCAGGTACTGGTAGTCAGATTTTAATGCCCTTTGATATGGTAAGAGAGCATTGGGGAAAGGATATCCACATACTGCAGTTTTTGTCCACGTATTCTTACCAGATTTATGGCTCTTGTTAAACTTGTGTTTTGCAATATAACTCAAGGACTGGTTGTCGGATTTTTATGTCCTATGGTATGGTGAGAAACCAGCAGTGGGTAAAAGGATATTGTAGGTTTTGACCACATTTTTTTTTACCACAGCTGTGTTCCTTGTCAGACTTAATTAACCCCTAGCACTCTGGTAGAGCAACATAATTTTTTCAAATCACTCTGTTTTTCTCTTGTTTAACTTCAAATTTAACCAATTATATCTTGTTTGACAGAGCTCACTGAGCTCTGTCAAACAAGATATATTTGGCTAAATATCAAAACTGCATTATGCGAAATATTTGCTGATGAAAACTTGCCCTTTTGACATTAGAGTGCAGAGGGTTAACAAAATAGGTGATACCTTACAGTACGACCACCTTGGACTGGTCACTTTCCACGGTTGGGCAATATTTCCATGAACGAAATAATATTACATTCGTGGGCACGATGACGCCATGTACTAAGGTGAACTGCACTTCGATGGTATGCATGACGCATGTCTTCAACCAATCTAACCCTGCCTGAGCTGCAGTGCGGAGTTACGTTGCTGGGGAACTGGCAGCTACTCATCATTGCTCGGTAGTTCTCTCCGGGTACTCCGGCTTCCTCCACCCGTAAAATGGTAATGGTCATGATTAGCCATTGTGCATAAGTATATGACCTTAAACACCAATAAATAATAATAATAAATAATAATGAATATTAGATTCCTAACAGTAATTATAGGAATAATCAACAAAAATTTAATTAATGACGCACCAGGTGATGATGATGATTTTTATTACCTGGTAAACACATGCAAGGACATCACTGCCCACACCCAGATTACGACCAGTCCACGGTGACTGTACTGTACTCGCATTTGAAAAAATAGTTTTGGTAAATATAAACAGACAGCAATCATTTCATTTTGTTACATTCGGTGACAACTTGTACAAGTTTCAGTGTTAACAACTGGTAGAAATCACTTTACCCCTTAAAAAGTGTGCCTTGATAAAACACACAGTTGGTTTGTGAGTACAATAGGATGCATGAGAAATGAAGCTGTAATCCATGTTATTAAGGGTTAACCCTTTACCCAACGAATCACCTGCATCCATTCGCTCGCGTAATATGTAAATTCAGCAGCTGAAAAAATATTATTTTTTGAAAAGTTTCAACAAAACCATATCATGTGATCCCTCTTTGGAACGAGCTCATTCCAAAGAAGGATCACATGATATGGTTTTGTTGAAATTTTTTTTAAAATTTAAAAAATGATATTTAAAATACTAAATTTTGACTAAGTATACTGCTGCTCCTACACTGATAAGATTAGAATCTGACATCAATGATGTCAGCTTCTGGTCTTATCAGCATAGGAAGAGAAAGATACATAGTTTATAGTGGTTATCCTACAACTTATTTTGACTTGTACTGTACTAATTTCATACCCAGCGACTCCTCCATGGGAACCACTGGAATTGGAAAGGTGCTTGTTTACTGTGTTAAACAAGTTGTGCTTTACTAATAAAATATGAACCGGTAACCAATGCCTCGGTTGAAAGTCTGTTAACTCTTAACCCGCAGAGTAATTTTAAAATATTTTTTATCAAATCTAGTCATGGCTGCTTCAGAGCAACAAAGGCTAGATTTTGTAAAACATTAATGACAATTTGACTTGAGAAATCATTTGTCAAAAAGTCTCTGCAATTTGCAATTTGGTTAAATATCCTTAAATTTTATTTACTTTTATGGCAAAGAGATTTTGAGTGCTGGGCAGGAATAGCAACCTGCAGCAGTATGCAAGGAGTTAAAGTTCACAACATCTGTGTAAACGATTGGCTAAACATGACTTAACACTTGTTTTGTGATCATGTATAGCAATAGATGTTGAAAGTGACCTTCATCTCCAGCACACTGTTGTCAGAATTCTACAATTTTGAGCGCTTATTATACCCCCTGCAAACAAAAGTTTGGAGGGGTATATAGGAATCACCCTGTCCATCTGTCCATCCATCTGTCTGTCTGTCCATCCTTTTAGCACAACTCCTCTTAAACCGTTTGAAGAATTTTCATGAAACTTTACACAATGGAAGAACTCCATATGAAAATGTGCATGAAGCAGTATAATTCCGTTCTGACATTTCCAAAGGGAGATAATCTAATTTATACATTCTAATGTACCAAAAAGGCTATAACTGAGGTGCGGTGGGTATCACTTTGTGAGCTTGCTCACAGTACCTCTAATTATGCTCCAACCTCCAAATGAGTATTCTACGGTATCTAGTGAATACCTCCATCCATCTGTCCCTCCTTTTGTCTCTCTGTTTGTCCATCCATCCGTCCATCCATACAAACATTTTGGATTGTAATTTCAAAGACATCATCCGGATTTGGATCTTCTTTTGTATGCTGATAGGCCCACATGGAAGAACGGATATGCACAAGGAACAGGTTCAGTCCAATAATATATTCGAGTTATGGCCCTTTTTCACTATTTCGACTTAGAAAATTGTTCTGTCCCATAATACCTTTAAGGCTATTTCAGACATGCCTACGGGGTTGGGGGTAGTGGTCCACGCTTTGTGTAACCCTTGTTTTTTCCATAATTCAGCTTGGAAATTAACTAATTCAATCTTGTTTGGCAGAGCTCAATGAATTGGTTAAATTCGAAGTTGCTTTATCAGAAACATTTGTAGTTTGATGTTTTTATACTTTAGGATCTATAATAAGTCGCGATTACATATGAAATATAGTGGAGCCCTGTTAATTGAATAGCCACTTTGTAAATGAAAATTATTCAATTAACAGGAGAATTCAATTAACAAGTATTGTGTCACTTTCCTGTATTGTAGCGATAAACTTTGCATTTATTCTATTATATCTTGTTTGACAGAGCTCCATGAGCTCTGTCAAACAAGATATAATAGATTAAATGCACATATTGAATGTACTGAGGCCAAATAGGTCTATAAACAAAGGATAACTGGGGAGAGTCCGGGTAATTTCTCGATATTTTACAAGATTTTTTATTCAATTAACAGGAGTTTACTGTATAACCTATATTCAATTAACAGGTCAGATTTGTACTGGAGGTATGGTAAATGGTTTTGTGTTGGGAAATTATATTCATTTAACCCTTTACCCAACGAATTGCCCGCATCCGCCCGCGTAATATGCAAATACAGCTGCTGAAAAAAATATTATTTTTCGAAAAATTTCAACAAAACCATATCATGTGACCCCTCTTTGGAACGAGCTCATCGAGCTTGTTCCAAAGAGGGGTCACATGATATGGTTTTGTTGAAATTTTTAAAAAAAAATTTTAAAAATGATATTTAAAATAATGAATTTTGAAATCATCTGCGTTGGGTAAAGGGTTAACAGGGCTATACAATTAAGAGATATCCACTTAAGTGGGGGCTCCACTGTATTTGTACAAAGTTCACTAAAATCGACCTGCGCCAAGGTTTATTTACCAAGGCTCAGATCACTTTCAGTAAATAAAGTTAAGAAATTTCAAGTCATTTAAGAATTTGAGAATCTTTTTATCACGTAATGTGTAATTTATTCTTTTACTTAACATAACGACTAAACTGGCCAGTGCTGTTCACATAAAAAACACCAAATTTTATTATGTTAACTTTTGCCTTGAAAACATTTATTTATATATTTATTTATTGGTGTTTAAGGTCACATACTAATACACAATGGCTAATCGTTACTGTGACAGTTTTACGGGTGGAGGAAGCTGGAGTACCCAGAGAGAACCACCAAACATTGACAAGCAACTGTCATCTCAAAATTCTAACTCTGTTCAAGCTCCGCTCAAGCAAGGTTACAGCTGTTGAAGGCACATGCACCATCGACATGCAGAACGCCTTAGCACACGGCATCATCGTGCCCCCATGTAGGCAGCCGGGATAAAGAGCCTTGACCAAGGACCCAACATGGGTCATCGCAGACGAGGATCGAGCTCGGGACCCTTGAAAACATAGCTTATGGTTTCCCATTGGAACGAGCTCAGCAAGGTAGTTCCATTGAAGGGTCATAAGCCTTGTTTCCGAGGCAAAAAATGAAAATGTTTACTTATTCAAGAAATTGATAGGGGTTTTTTTGCAATTGTCACCAGCTTATTGTATTAAGTAAACAGCTAATGAAATGATAAATGTTAATTTTGAAATTTCTCCTATCATGAAAATTGGAAAATGTTACCTGTTTATGTTTTTGAATAAGAAGAGACACAGTTATTTATTTTAAAACTTTGTTCTTTTTTCTTTACTTTAGGAGTGTAACATCTCTGAGGGAGAGTTAACTCATATGCCTGGGAGGGCATTGTATATGCTTTCATGTGTTATTGTTGTTAAATGAGGTTTGAAGAAAAAGTCATTAAATTGATGTGATTATGTCCGCCATGCATTTCATATTTATAACTATTTTTATGATTTTGTGTTTGAGAGATTTTGATAAGAATTATTGGGTAAGATATTCACTCTTCTCCAAAGCAATTCAAACCAAGAAAGTACATTAATATAAACAAAGCAAATTAAGAAATTTAATGTTTAAACTAAAAGATGTGTCCTTTATCACAACAAGCCAGAAAATAAGCAATCTGTCATTTGCAGTATGAGGTCCCAAACAGTGGGCTAGAATCCCCAATTTATCCTCTGGGTACCTTTTTTCTGTTCAGGTCTGAGACATTGATTCTCGAATGAGGTTCGCAGAGGGTAAATTTAGTAATGCTACCCTGCTGTGCAGGGTAGCATCACTATATTTAGCCTCTGAATACCTCATTCTGCAGATGACAGTCTGCTCATGTTCAGGCATGTATCACAATTGAATTTTCATAAAAGAGATGGGCAACATACTGAAAAACTGAATCAAAACAATATCATGTCGGATACCAAAAAAACAAACTGAACTGAATGTTGAATACTGAAACTATCGGAATTTTCAAATATTCCTACATTCACTATTGACTGTTGTGGCTTGATCACAGTTGAAAGGTTCATTTTCATGAAAGAAGTGACTGAATTTTTTTCTCAGTTTTGTTAACCCTCAATGGACTGGGCAACTGTCCTGAATTCCCACTAGACTACAAACCTGTGTGCATGTCCAATTGTTAACTGGTAGAGTGCTGAATTATTTTTGGTCATCAAAATTTGTTCACATATGTTTACCTTGTTACAATTTATGGGAGAGTGCCAATAGGCACTCTCCCATAAATTGTAACAAGGCAAATCCTATCAGACTAAATAATTTCACTTCAAAGGTGGTATGAACAACATCCACAAAATATGAAGCCTTTAAGTGCTGGTACTGACACTTTAGAGTAAAGCCCAAATATGGACTTCCAGCACTCTACCAGTTAAGGCAGTGAAGGCCTGTCTGATGACCCAGGTTTTTTGTCTATTGTCAGCAGGACTTCCTAAAGATGGCATGCCAGGGAACATGCTCTGAGATTACGAAAGCCTGAAATAGATCTTTAAACATTAAGGTGCATTTTGAAACAAGTCACAAAATTACTGTTGATATGTTTTGTAGTCATAAAAGAATGCCACTGCTACACTCATTGGCAATGTCATAGCATTGTGGTAGTATGATACTACAACGACATATTCTGTTTTTCCTGATGTGAATTCCTATTTGGTACTATCTGCAAATCTCAGTCAAGTCAGATACCGAATACCAAACCAATACTGAGGTACACTCCCCTAAAAATACAAGAAACGATACCTAACTCAAAATTCCAATACCACCCATCTCTAATTCATGGAAACAAATGAAAATAAAGACCCATCCATGATCCAATCAAAATTCTCTGTCTACTTTTGTGATCACAGTACCGTATGTATTTACTTATTTATTCATCCTCAGGTAAGCTAGAAATGAATGGAAACTGTACGATTTATTTATTTATTGGTGTTTAATCCTTTACCTAACATGAAAAGCAGACACTTGCAAAACACATTCTTGAATAACTATTTTTTTTCATTTTTTTGTCTCAAAAACATAGGTTATGGCCCCTCATTGGAACGAGCTCGATGAGCTCGTTCCAAAGAGGGGTCATAACCTATGTTTTACAGACAAAAATGATAAAAAATAATGAAAATTAATTGGTGATTTTTGAGGATAGCGCTGGCCGGTTTTGACCGTTACGTTGGGTAAAGGGTTAAGATAACATATTTCTATACAATGGGTAATCGTGAGTGCAAACATGCATATAAAGTCAAGTCCAGCCAATCATTTAACCCATGCTGCCCATTTTAAAGAACTTCCACCACCAGCATTGGTTACTGGGTCCTATTTTACAAGTACAACATGTGATCAAATAGAAGTTCCAGCATAATGGTTGTTCCGAGGAACTTCCATTATGTAACAGATGTTCCATTCGGGAACTTTCATTATATAATATTCTTTCCAGTGTCATAAGAAAAGATCCATAACCCTGGAAATAATGTTACCGAATATCAAACCAGTACTGAGATATACCCCTAAAAATACCGAAACTGATACGGAACTCAAAATTCCAATACTGCCCATCTCTAATTCATTGTTTGTGTTCCTTTTCCCCCATGGAATTTAAGTAGTACTTTTAGTGGGTAAGAAATGATCTGCTTTATTTGTACAACAGGACTCTGCAGCTCAATACCTAGAGTGAAAACAGGACTCTCATTTTGAGGTGAGTGATGGCCCTCATAATCTTTTGCCCACTTGATTTTGAAAATCAGTGAAGCGGCAAATGCCATCTTAATCCTTTACCCAACCCAAACAGCAGACAACACTTGCCAAAAAAAAAATTCTGAATGACTAAACATTTTCATTTTTATCCCAAAAGCATAGCTTATGACCCCTCATTGGAAAGAGCTTGTAGAGTTCATTCCATTGAGGGGTCACAAGCTATGTTTTTGAGACATAAAATGAAAAGATAATAAAATTTGAATGGCGATTTTTGTGAATAGCACTGGCTGAAAATGGCTGTTTCATTGAGTAAAGATTTAGCAAACTAAAGGATTGTAAAATCTGTGTTCCAGGTTCAATGATTTTAGGGTGATTGTCTTGACTTCTTCCAGAGGTGGCAGAACCAGGGGGGGGGGGGGGGGGCACAGGGGACACATGCTCCTCCACATTTTCCTACAGCATGTTGCATGGTTACACCATGATATAAATTGGGTGCATGCAAATGTGCTAATTTACAAATATTCTGTATTAGAGTATTTGCAAATGCAAACATTTGGCCATTGAATTTCACCTTCGATCACTTCGGTCCGTTTCTTCTATTTTGACTCTATTCCAACCCAAAGGCTAGCCTTCGTGTTGGAAGATGATTGAATTGGAAAAAATGGACAGGACAGGGACCACATTGTAAATGAGACACAGTAGTGGGTCACAGTACATTTACCGATATACGATAGTAACTTTTCTGTCCCATTGGGCTGAACCATGGTAGCCTGAAAATTTGTACTCCTCCACTTTTATCAAGCTTCTGCTGCCTCTTGACTTCTATTGCCCTCCTCACTTCATGCTCTTTTACTTGTCACTTGATTGAGCGGGAGCCCACAGCTCGCAACGATTCTACTAGAAGATTATCATTATGGCGGAATTGTATAATACTTCTCTGGAACAGACTGTAGTGACTACTACTGATACATCATTGATGCCAGGGCACACCATGCGTATGAATGATGCAATCCTATCAAAGTATTTTCATTATCTATTTTTAGCTTCTAGTTTTTGTAAAAATGTTGAAATCAAAATGTATTTGGAGAAAAAACTGGCAATCACATAAAGCTTTCAGCATTTGCACAACGGAACACTCAAAACAGGGCAGTAGAGCACAAAACTATACAGGATCATGGAATTGACTCTGTGATAAACATTTGGTTCAGAAAATGCAGAAAGCACTTACAAGATGTTGATGATTCATCCACAGCTGCAGAGAAAGGAAAGAAAAAATACCCAGACATATATGTCGAGATAATTTTACCAGTGGCTGGGGGCACCCTCTCCTGTTCCCTTGCCTTAGTCTTCAGACCTTTTAGAAATACCTGTGACGTCTTGTCTGGAAATAGCTCTCCAGGACTGGTTTAACGTGGGGGCATTATGACTCTCCTGGATCTTACAAATGATCATGCCTGGTGTTTATACAAGAAAATCTAATGGTAGCATATCAAGTCTCTTTTAACCTTTAAGGGTCTCTGTGTAATTTTTAACCCTAAAAGGTCTTGGTAAGTTTCCAGACTTTCTCCTACTGCACTGCTTGGGAGTCTAGAGGCTTAGCAGTGGTTTCTAGCCAAATCTTGGCTGCCTCAAGAGGCAGCCAAGACTCTACTAGAAACCACTGCCTCTTCAATTTGGGAACCTCTTGAAGCAGAGCAGTAAACAAGGTCTGATTTACTGGTAAAATAGGACTCTGAACCAATTCCTGGGGTGGAAGTCGTCTAAAGTAGTCAGCACAGATATAAATGCTTGTCTAAACTTGACTTCATCCCTTTGTTGCTAAGGATGCAGAAAGTGACATTAAACACTAATAAATAAAAAGATAAATATAAACTACTTCCAAGACAATTTTACTATTGTCCACAGGACCTCTTCTCTTGATTGCATGTCCATGTCCCTGTTCTCAGACTTCTATGAGAACTTTGATAATTAGCAGCTCCCAATGTAAAAAAATCCTATGAGAATATATAATAATCTCAGCTGCTATTTAAAAGAATTCACTGTCTTGTAATAATAACCTTCAATGTTCATAAACAAGTGTCACTTCTCAATGCTCTGTATGGAATGGAGATGAAACCATCAGATGAATGAATGCTAGAGTCTGTTGACAGAGGTTTTCTTAGTCCTCAAATGGAAAATTACAGAAAGAGAAATTTCTTCAGTGTTCTTTTGTTCCACTAATTGCTGATTGGCTGAATTAAATCACCTCATTAAGTTTCCAGATGATTCTGTCTAATTTCAAATAAACAAGTGTGGACTCAAATAAACAATCCATGAGCTAACAATAGATTCTGTGTAACAGTATTTGTAAATATGTTGATAGGTGCATTCAAAGGTCACTCAGTGCAAATAAGTGATCAGTCCAGCAAAAGGCTGCTTACTTTAAAGCAAAATAATTTTAGAAAATATAAAATAGTTTATAATTATTAATCAGTGACATATCAATTCTAATATTATAAGAGGAGTCCATAACAATATAACAGCAATTTTTGTGAATTGTGCTGCCTGGTAAAGGTTAAGAGTTTCACTAATTTAACCATTTACTTATATACAAAAAATGTTTCACAAAAATTTCTAGAAAACAATATGTGACCCCCTCATTGGAATGAGCTGTGGGAAAGTGAAGCAGTATTTGTTTACTGTGGTAAAACTCACGTTTCCTTGGGCAAGGCACTTCACCCTGATTGTCCACATGGGGGCATGATGACACCATGTACTAAGGCATACTGCATATCAATGGTGCACATATCTTCAACTGCTGTAACCCTTCCTGTGCTGCAGTGCGGAGTTCCGATGTTGGGGAGCTGGCAGCTGCTCGTCGTTGCTCTGGGGTTCTCTACGGGTTCACCAGCTTCCTCCACCCGTAAGACTGTCACCGACACGATATGACCTTGGCTGTTAATGAGGCGTTAAACCCTAATAAATAAATAAATTACTGTGGTAAACAAGCTGTGTTTTACTAGTAAAAAAGGACCCAGTCACAAATGCTTGCGGTGGAAGGCCCCTAAAATGGTCAACATGGATATAAATGATTGATTAAACTTGACTTTATCTCTATGTTGCATCATGATTTGCCATTGTATAGAAATATGTGACTTTAAACACCAATAAATAAATAAATAATAAATAAATAGTCACCAATGCCTGGGGTGATAGTCCTCTAAAATGGGCAAAATGGGTATAATTGTTTGGCTTGACTTGACTTGTCACGATTTACCATTGTGCAGAAATATGTGACTTTAAACACCAATAAATAAATAAATAAATAAATAAATAAATAAATAAATATTCTTTTAACGCTATACCTACAGTTAAAACTAGAAGTCCTGTCACGAATAGTGCGCTTATCTAGGCTTAATTGTGCGTTGGAATTGCGTGCAATTGCCATATCGAATGGCATCCAAAGCCCGGCAGTTTCTCCTGGTTACTCATAGCAAACACAAGCAATGTTTCTGCCAATGGAGGTCCATTGGCTGAAACATTGCTTGTGCACAGGCCATATGTACAGAATTTGATAGCTTTACTGTGGTCACAACGTGTACATTAACGTGCAGATCAACGTGCTATTTGTGCGCATTTTATGACAGGACTTCTAATTTTAACTGTAATGAATCGTCCCTGTCCACCCATACGATATATTAATTGAGTTGTTGAAAAAAAATATAATTACAGTGGAACCCTGTTAATTGAATCGACACCTTTCGAATGAAAATGATTCAATTAACAGGATAATTCAATCAACAGGGATTGTGTCACTTTTCTGTATTCTAGAGATAAACTTACCATTTATTCTATTATATCTTGTTTGGCAGAGCTCCATGAGCTCTGTCAAACAAGATATAATAGATTAAATGCCTGTATTGGATGTACTGAGGCCAAATAGTTCTATAAACAAAGGAAAACTGGGGAGAGTCATGGTAATTTCTCGACAGGTTACAAGATTTTTTATTCAATTAACAGGAGTTTACTCTATAATCTATATTCAATTAACAGGTCAAATTTGTACTGGAGGTACAGTAAATGATTTTGTGTTGGGAAATTATATTCAATTAACAGGGTTATTCGGTAAAGAGATATCCAATTAAGTGGGCTCCACTGTATACGTAAAAAAAAAATGTCAAGAAAACCATATCATGGAGTTTGTTCCAATGCGAAATATCTGTGTAAAGGGTTAACACAGCTATTCATTTAAATGATATTTAGTTAAGTTGGATTGGACACACTGTAGTCCCTTACCGTTAGTATAACCAAGTCAGAAACTTTTCAAAAGAAAACACGTTATACATGATAGATAAGAGCCATTGAGCCAAAACAACCAGTTCATAATTTTATATTTATGAAACTCAATCCCAATCTTCAAATAAAGCCCTTCTTCCTGCAATTACTTCTCACAATAATGTCCTTCTGGGAGATAGTGATCTTAACTTGGATGGGGTATTGTAGTGCTATCAAAGACTTGTCTGTTCACTTGATAATATCACATTACAATTCATGCAATAAATAAGTCATATCATCCATTTACATCACAAAAACGTTTTTGATATAATTAATATTTCATGTGTCTGTTCATCATACACAGGTGTATACTTGGCTTTTGAACTCTGTGATTTATAGAGTGTGATTGTCCTGGGTGAACTACTTTAGTACTGCTGATTAGGAGTACAGTGGAACCCTGTTAATTGAATAGCCACTTTGCCAATGGAAATTATTCAATTAACAGGAGTATTCCATTAACAGGGATTGTGTCACTTTCCTGTATTCTAGAGATAAACTTAGCATTTATTCTATTACATCTTGTTTGACAGAGCTCTGTCGAGGCCAGATAGGTCTATAAACAAAAGAAAACTAGGGTGAGTCAGGGTAATTTCTTGACCGGCTACAAGATTTTTTATTCAGTTAACAAGAGTTTATTCTATCGCCTTTATTTAATGAACAGGTCAAATTTGTACTGGAGGTATGGTAAATTGTTTTGTGTTTGGAAATTATATTCGATTAACAGGGTTATTCAGTTAAGAGATATCCAGTTAAGTAGGCTCCACTGTACTTATAATTATACTGAAGAACTGAAATAACACGCTGCTCTGTTTTTTAACCCTTTACCCAATGTACAGGATAACATTTTTTATTATCAATGACCTCAGATCTCTCTTATTATGCCTCTGAAAGAGGATTCGGGGGTATCTGGTGAAGCCCTTCATCCGTCCTGTCTGTCTATCTGTCCATACAAACGCTTTGCATTGTAACTTCAAAGCTATCAGTCGGATTTGGATCTCCTTTGGTATGCTGATAGACCTGTACGGGGGAACAGATAAGCACAAGGAACAGGTTCTATCCACTAATTTAGAGTTATGGCCCTTCTTTCAAGTTAGATAATTCTATCCTTACAAACGTTTTGCATTATAACTTCAAAGCCATTGGTTGGATTTGGATCTCCTTTGGTATGCTGATAGACCTGCATGGGGTAATGCATATGCACAAGGAATAGGTTCCGTCCAATACTTTTTCCCAGAGTTATGGCCCTTTTCCCCTTCTTTTGACTTAGAAAATTCTGTCCGTACAAATGTTGTGCATTTGCATTGTAACTTCAAAGCCATCAGTCGGAGTTCGATCTCCTTTGGTATGCTGATAGACCTGCATGGGGGAACGGATATGCACAAGGAACAGGTTCTGTCCAATACTTTTTTCCCAGAGTTATGGCCCCTTTTCCCCTTCGTTCAACTTAGAAATTTTTTATGTCCCACACTACATTTAAGGCTACTTCGAACATGTCTGCAGGTCACGGCGATTACCCATGCTTTGCATTGCTCTTCTTATGGGAGTTATGGCCCTCTGTCACAAAAAATATCCTGTAAAACTTGTTTATGGCATAACTTGAACAATAGCTAACGGATTTCAATTCCTTCAAATTCTCTCTATAGCAACAATGTCTGTGTGAAGTTCGATACCACCAATATCCGATGAAAATTATGGGAGTTATTGTCCTTTGTTTAAAAAGTATCATGTAATGCTTGTTTACGGCATAACTTTAACAATTGTAACTGGATTACAATTCTTTTTGGTATATGTCTCTGTAGCGACAATGTCTATGTCAAGTTTGATGACCAGTGATATCCGATGAACATTATGGGAGTTATTGCCCTTTGTTAAAAAATATCAGGCCTGCTATTCTGAGAAGGGCGATTACTCCCGATCCTTATAGCCCGCCTGAAAATTTTCTGAGGAGAGCAAGTAACTAACCTCCTCAATAGCTTGATTCTGATGATTTTGGTATGTACCAGCCCACCTGGGTGGGATTGTGCCTGTCTGAATATAGATCAAGGAGAGCCAGCAATTGTCCTCCTGTGATTTTCAAAAGCACAGGCCTGAAAAATATTGTGTAATGCTTCAGATAATTTCAGTAAAACCATAACAGTTAAATGAGCTCATCCTAGTTTTGCTGAAATTTTGGTGACAAATTTGGAAAAATGTTAAAGTAAAATAAGAAATTTGGATTAGTACTGAAATGATTAACTGGATAATCGGTTTGAAACCAGTTAGCTACCTAACCTATTAGAAAAAACGTCAACCGAGTTATCCGAAATATTGATAGTGATCGTCATTCCACATTCAAAACATAGTGAATCTGCTGCTTCTCCTTTGTGATACATTACACATTGAAGCCGTGTTGTATATATTGTGAAATAATCGACTTTGGGGTTCAAGACTTTGTTAATGATCGACAGTTTCCGTGAGTAATGAGTAATCGCAGAAACTATTCCATAGTGTGTATACAAATGAACGTTGTCGAGTATTCGACAACGTTCGTTTGTATACACACTACGGAATAGTTTGAGAATACTGCTTTCCAATTCCTATAGTTTTGATTCCATATTCGGTGAAATAATGGTGACAGATAACCGGATATTATCCGGTTATAGCTCTCGGTTAGTCGGTTATGAAAATGAGCCAACCGTTTCATCTCTAATTTGGATATTGTGTGAGTTGGGTTTAAGGTTAATTAGAAGTAACCCAATCTTCAGTGCCTGTACTGATATGTCAAATTTTCTGTGATAAAACATCATCCATGTAAATTTTTATGGGGTCTGATTGTGATTTGTTTTGAATATAATTGTTTGGGGGGGGGGGGGGAGGAGGGGGGTGGGATTAGAATCGCTTTGTGATGCTTGTCTTGTTTTAATTATTGTTTTTTCAAATTTCACCTGTCTGAAAGCAGGGTGAGCTATTGTGATCACTCACCATCCTTCGCCCATCAATTGTCTGTCGCCTGTCCACCATCTGTCGTCCATTGAACATGGTGTTTGTATCTTTCCTCACAAAATATTGAACCAATTTTAGTTGAATTTGAGGTGATTTGCTTGTTCTAACATCGCATTTTGTTTTTGTTCAAATCAACTTGCTCAACCCCATAGGGAGGGGGTGGGGGAAAATGCTCCAAGTTTATATGCCTGTTTGAAAAAATGGTCATACAGTAAAACCTGTCTTGAAAGACCACTGTCTTGAGAGACCACCTGTCTTGAGAGACCACATCTACCAGTTACCAATTAGTTTTACTCTAAATGGACCTGCTATGGGAGACCACCTGTCTTGAGAGACCACTGTGACATGGTACCAACTTGTATTTTTATGCCATAATAGACCTGCCTTGAGAGACCGCCCCTTTGAAGACTGAAACCATGACAAGAACTTTTTACCTGTTCTGGAATTGGAAAATCCATTGTGGTTATACTAACATAATTAAAAGTATTAAATGCTCTTAATTAGGTTTCGATTGCTAACTCATTAAAGATTGAAATGTTTTTATAAGACCCCTGTGAAAAGATTAGGATTATTGCTGAATAAACAATTTCATACATACCTGAAATGTGACAGATAGGAATGAAAATAAATTTGTGTTGAAAATCTTTTTGTAACAAATTGAAATGGACTGTTATAAAAATTATAAAAATAAATTAGTGTTGAAAATCTTCAATGAAGATTTTCAACACTAATTTATTTTTATAAGTTTTATAACAGTACATTTCAATTTGTTACAAAAACTTCATAAAAAAGAACTACAAAGTAATTACAAGAATCCATTCTTCTCCATTTCGGAATTTTGTGGTTGGTTATTCACTGACTTGAGAAAACCTGAAACCTGTTATGAGAGACCACCTGTCTCGAGAGACCACTTTTGTGTGGCCCAAAGGGCGGTCTCTCAAGACAGGTTCAACTGTATTACGTGATCGGTCTGTCCATCTGTCTGTCTGCCAATTCATAAACTTTTCCATTTCCAGATGATAACTTGAGAGTTTACAGGCCTGGCATTCTTAAAAATGCAGGAGGGCTAAAAGTCGCTCCCCTCGCGTGGCCTAGGGGAGCGATTAGCTCTCCCGAAGCTTACAAAAGCTAAAAGTGGCAAAATGAAGTTTTATTCTTAATGAATTCTGCCTAGTGGGCTTTGTACATTTTATTTGGTGCTGCTAACAAGATGGTGTCTGTGAGACTGCTGCACTGCCCCTTCCAACCCTCCAGGCCTCGGCAAGGCCCGGAGGTGTGGGAGGGGCAGTGTGGCTGTCTTACAAACACCACTTACATACATGAAGCAGAGATTTGAAAAGATGTGGTTTTAGGACAAGACTGTTATGGTAACCATTATTTTCTTAGGCCAGGAGGGCTAGTTTTCACCCTCCTTAAGTTTTTTAAGGCGAGCGAATAAATCGCTCTCCTGAAAATGCCTGGCCTGAGCTTAGAATTATAGATCGGGACCAGAATAAGTTATATCAAAATGAAGGTTAACCCTTTACCTAACGTAACGGCCAAAACCGGCCAGCGCTATTCTCAAAAATCACCAATTAATTTTCATTATTTTTTTCATTTTTTGTCTCAAAAACATAGGTTATGACCCCTCGTTGGAACGAGCTCGTCGAGCTCGTTCCAACGAGGGGTCATAACCTATGTTTTTGAGACAAAAAATGAAAAAAATTAGTTATTCAAGAATTATTTTTGCAAGTGTCGTCTGCTTTTCAGGTTAGGTAAAGGGGGTAAAGGGTTAAGTTCAAATTGTGGCTTTGACTGATGATTTTTAGCTCACCAATGAAGTTGTGTGAGCTTTTTTATTACTTTCCAAAGTGTGATTTACTGGGATTTCCCGATTTGATTATAAACGATAACTTCACAAGTGAATTATGCAATCAACAATTGTGTCATGTATCTGTGCTTGCAAATGAAGATGCTTTGCCATGGGTGTAATGGGGACTTCATTGTTGCTTGTTTCTTTAACCCTTTACCTAACATGAAAAGCAGACGACACTTGCAAAAAGAATTCTTGAATAACTATTATTTTCATTTTTTGTCTCAAACAAAAACATAGGTTATGACCCCTCATTGGAATGAGCTCATACCAATGAGGGGTCATAACCTATGTTTTAGAGTCAAAAAATGAAAAAATAATGAAAATTAATTGGCGAGTTTTGAGAATAGCGCAGGCCGTGTTTGGCCGTTACATTAGGTAAAGGGTTAAATAATATAATTATCGTTAATAATGAAAAGTAATAAAGAGAGTAATCACTTGACTGGACTTCGCTTCTTATGTGAAATAATTCATTTGAGGCGAGGGACTATATTGTAAAACACTTGTGCGCATTTGTGCACTCGTGTTTGTACAGTGTCCCTCATCTCTCATGAATTATTTCATGTAACCAGTCTAGTCAAACGATTACTCCCTATATCATGGCCCGAGGTGCGTTGGCATCTACACTTGTGTTCAAGTTATTGTAAGAGTCCACTTTGACTTTTCCATCCGTTACTATGTACCTCTTACTGTTTCTATGGCTTACAGTTACCCACAGACCCTTACCAAGTAATATTGTCCAATTTTTAGAGGGATTTTTTTGCAATATTAGACTTTTTTGTAAGTATGGACTTAGAAAATTTCTGACCTGTTTTGCTATACATGTGCATGAGTGGAGGCTACCACCGGTATGCTCTGTCTTTTATATTTCATATATGTGTTAAATGCATCGATATAAGTGGGGATGGACACCTCCCTCTTGTTGCAAGTGTTATGGGCCTTTTTGACTTAGAAATTACACATTTCCATCAACATTTGGGTTTCTGGATAACTTGAGTTTGGATTTAAAGATCAGGACCAAACTTGGTTTCTGTCTCAGTTATTTCAAAATGAAGGTAAAGTTCGAATAGGGGCTTGGCCCAATGATTTTTACAAGAGTTATGGGCCTATTCGACTTAGAAATTTCACATTTCCATAAACATTTTGTTTTCCGGATGATAACTTGAGGATGGATATATGGATCAGGACCAAACCTGGTTAGTGCCTGAATTAGATCAAAATACAGGTTGATTTCGAATTGGAGTTGGGTCCGATGATTTTTAGAAGAGTTATGGGCCTTTTCAACATAGAAATTGCTTATTTCTGTCAACTTTCTGGTTACCAGACAATAAGTTTAGTTCTGCTTATTTGGCCTCAACCAAATTTGGCATGTGACTCAATTATACCAAATTACAGGTCAGATTTCAATTGGGGTTCAGTACAAATTTTTAATTAGGTATGAACTTTTTCTAGCTTGGAGCATTTTCAACTTGGAGCCTTTCTCGAGTAAAACAATGTCTGTTCATCCATCTGTCCGTTTGGTCAATATCATAGCAGGCTCGATTTCCAATCCAACTTCAACATGTACTTTTGTCACTGATTTTGGCTCTGGTTCTATTTTGTCATTTAGTTTTGTCCCTGATTTTCGCTCGGATTAACTTTAAATCAATTTATACAAATAGTGGTTATTTGTTGGATAAAAACAGTGACTATGTACAATTCGAAGAAGCCTAACGGTCATTTCATGCAATGCCAGACGTGACTCTTGTTTTAAAAATCTTCTCATGAACAAGTGAGTACAAAGACTTGATATTTGGTACAGAGCTTCTTTTTGAGGTGTAGAATCAAGTTTGTTCAAACAAAGTTTGTGGAGCAATATTTGCCTTTGTAATGGTTTTTGCCCCGCCCAAAATTTCTATTTTCAGAACTGATGATCCGATTTGAACCATGTTTGGTATGTGGTATTATTTAGTCATAAGTTCTTGATTATTGCAAAAAAAATAAATTCCTAGAGATCAGGTTCAAGTATGTTCAAGTATGACCCTCAATGAATATTTGGGTACTCTATGGGGACCAAAATTTTAACTTAGTCCAATATGAGGAATAATTTTTAAAACACCTTTACTAGTCAGAATCTTATGATATGTAATACATAGAATCCTGACAGTTGTCAGATTCAAGTTTCTTCAAGTCAAGTCCATCGGTTAATAATTGGGCTCTCTATGGGAGCGCAAATTTTATCATAGTTCAATATGGGGATTAATCTTTAAAAATCTTTAGACTCACAAATCAGAATCTTCTGATATATGGTTGACAGCAACCTTATGTGGGTCAGATCAAGTTTATTTGGGATGCCGATTGGAGCCCGAATTTTTACTTGGTATAACATGAGGAATATTCTTTAAAAATTTTCTCCTCATAAACCCCTGATCAGAATCATTGATATATGGTATACACATTCAAGTTTGGAAACAGCAAGTCTCTGGCTTAACAATTGGGATTAGTAGATCTTTAACTCCTTACCCAGTAAATCGCCCGCATCCGTCTTCATAATATGCAAATTCAGCAGCTGAAAAAAATATTATTTTTCGAAAATTTTCAATAAAACTATCTCATGTGACTCCTCTTTGGAATGAGCTCATCAAGCTCATTCCAAAGAGGGCTCACATGATATGGTTTTGTTCAAATTTTTTAAAAAGATTTAAAAAGTAATATTTAAAATAATAAATTTTGAAATCATCTGCTGTGGGTAAAGGGTTAAGGCCATGTTCAAATCTATAATTCCCTGAATAACTAGGGTTTAGTACATTGGAACCCTGTTAACTGAATAGCCAGTTTGCCAATGAAAATTATTCAATTAACAGGGAATGTGCCACTTTCCTGTATTCTAGAGATACACTTGGCATTTATTCTATTATAACTTGTTTGACAGAGCTCCATGAGCTCTGTCAAACAAGGTATAATAGATTAAATGCCTGTATTGGATGTACTGAAGCCAATAGGTTTATAAACAAAGAAAAACTAGGGAGAGTGAGGGTAATTTCTCAACAGGTCACAAGATTTTTTATTCAATTAACAGGAGTTTAGTCTATAACCTATATTCAAGTCACAGGTCGAATTTGTACTGGAGGTATTGTAAATGGTTTCGTGTTGGGAAATTATATTCAAGTAACAGGGTTATTCACTTAAGAGACATCCTGTTAAGTGGGCTCTACTGTATATAATGGGTTGAGCATCAGTATCTTTTTCATCTCCACGTTTGATTATAAAAACAGTTTAACATGCATCAAGATTTGTAAGAGGGTTTTTTTGTACCAGCATTTGTACTCCTTTTTCTGTATTATTAAAAAGTTGATGTTTTCACAAAAGTTTTGATGTTTTGAAGTTTGTTGAACAATTTCTTTTGATAGCAGAACATAAAATGCAATCTCAGATCTGACTTGAGGAAACATTGAAATAACAAAAACTGAAACTTGCCTAACAGGTTAGAGAGATTATAATATGAGATGAGCATGAATACAATATTCTGTGGTGTGTACTCGAGAACATTTTGTATTGTTACCATAACTGTGATGCTTTTGTGGGGAAACACTCTCTCCTGTGTTGAAGGGTAGATGGTCGTTCATGGATGCTTAGCATTTAATTTTTTTTTCGAGCACTGTTGTCATGGAATTAACAAGTTGGAAAGGAAGGCATAATTAAAATTCATTGTCTGAGAAGCAAGGGATCAGTCATATAGTTTAACGAAATGGAATGATCAGTTCTTGAAAAAAATTTTTTACGATGTACATTTTTTCTTACAAGGTTGTGTATGATGGTATTAATGAACCTTTATAAGCTTGACGATTTTAATAAATTTTGCTCTTCCATGAGAACCACAGGAAGTGAAACAGTGATTTTTTACTGTTGTAAACAAGCTCTGTTTTACTGGTAAAATAGGACCCAGTCATCAATGCTTAAAGTGGAAGTCCTCTAAAATGTGCAGGCAACATGGGTATAAACGATTGACAGAACTTTATCTACAGGTTGCAGTCATAATTAGCCAATACATTTGTACAGAAGTACATGACCTGAAACATTGATAAATAAAATACAATAAATACATTTTTCCCACACTTTGACAGTCAACATCCTGTGGTTTTGCAGTTGTTTCTAGGCAAGTCTTGGCTACCTAGATACAGTACGTGGAGAGTGGATTGTAACTAAATCACCTGCGGAGTGGAGTTATCACCCAAGCTATAACTTTCAAATTTTGTACATATCGCCAAAAAACATAAGCAATGTTTCAGCCAATGGACCTCCGGGTTTAACCCGGAGGTCCATTGAATGGAACTTTACTTGTACTTTTTATGCTTTGCAACAAATTTGCAATTGTTGCGTGGGTGGAATCACCACTCTGTGTGTGATTTAGTGATAATACACTCTCCACGTACTGTAGGTAGCCAAGATTTGCCTAGAAATAATTGCCATGGTACATACAATGTGACTTTTAAATTTATCCTCAGACTGTATGTTAGGGCACCTGCTCAGCAGTAAAAAGGGATGAAAGTCAGAATTAGTCCCTCAAGGGTTGAAGGGATTTAGCTTAATTGGAATTATATGAAGACATTGTGTGTGCATTGCTCAGGATTAGTCTGGAAAATGAAAAATGCATCGAGAGAACTGTTGTGAAAAGAACTTGTTTTCTTGGATTGATTTTTGTGGTAACTGATATTTGAAGATTTTTAATGGACTTGGAAGTGATTCCTCACATTGAAGAAAAAAATTCTTGTTGGACTTTCAAGAAAAGTTGCTCAGTGTGTTAATGGACTTTAACATGCCAAATTATAGTTTACAGTGGGATGAAGTGTGCTTTGCCTCATACATATTTGGAAATTCATCCATTAAGTTTCATTTCTTTGACCCTCTTCTTGGTTGCGTTTGAGTCTGTAAACTTCAAATGTTATTTTTGTTTCTTCATAGTTTTATTTATTTGCTCCCCACATGGGAAACCCTGGAAGTGAAGCAGTGCTGTTTGCTGTGGTAAACAAGCTCTGTTTTATTGGTAAAGTAGGACCCATTTCCCAATGCTGTGGGGTGAAAGTCTGCAAACTAAACTTGACTTTATCTCTATGTTGCAGTTATGATTAACGATTGTGCAACAATATGTGACGTTAAACACTAATAAATATATAAATATGTGACCTTAAACACAAATAAATAAGTAAATAAATAAAATAAATAACTAAATAAATCTGAGATTCATATACTACATAAAAAACAGAAATTCATCTGTTTTATCTCTAAATGGGCATCTGAAGCAAGTTACAGTTGATTCAGGCCTTTAGTTTGATCTAATTTGGGCACAACACAATGGCAAAGAAGGATTCACTGTTTTGTGTCGTGGTTTGAGAGACAAGTGCTACTGTTTTCACCTTCACAGCATCTGTTTCATGCATGTATACTTTCAGGTAGATCTGTAGGTTAACCGAAACCGAATCGAGGTTTTTTTTTTTTTTAAAAACCGAAACCGTCGACATCCTGTGATCTAAGGTTTTTTCGTTTTTTATTAAAATACTCTCTTGCTGCAGAAATTCACAGAATGTAGCCATCCCAGAGTAGTGAGAGTACCCAGACACTGCCAATGGCAGTGTCTGGGTACTCTCACTACTCTGGGATGGCTACATTCTGTGAATTTCCGACATTTCAGCTTAGTTGTGTTTGCAGCTTTCCTCAAGTTGTGCGTAGGTGTCAGACCTCGAAAAATGGCCAAGCACAATAAAAGTTCTGTATATTTAGGTAATTAATATATTGGCCTTCCTGATTCTTCATGTATTATAGCTTATTTCGGGCATTCACTGAGTTTCATTCAATTTCACTGCCATTCAGTTATGATTCCGGACATGTAGAATGAGTTTTATTGAATTTTATTTGGCCTCATGAACAAACCGAAAACCGAACCGAACCGAGGTTTTACTCAACCTGAAAAACCGAAACCGAACAAGAAATTTAAAAACCTACAGCTCTACTTTCAGGTTTTTTGGCTCACCAACGTTAGTTGTGTGAGCCTATGGCATAGCCCTCATGTCGGCGTCGGCGTCCCCTCCCAAATATTTTGAACTTTTCTGTACAGGTTTTGATTTTTTGGCTTTTCAAATTTTTTTTTAGTTTCAGCATATTACTATAGTGGTTCACTATAACATTTAACTCGTTTCCAGGGTATTTTGTCGTAATTTTAACCCTTTGAATCAAATTTTAGACTTATTTTGATGTTTGCGTGCAGGTTTTGATGTTTTTTTTTTCCTTTCTTTCAAGTGGAGATTTACCTTGCAGCATATGTCCATGCTTTCTATTGTATGTAAACATACATCTTAGGGCTATGTTTGTATTATTTAGCCCTTTTCGTGCTGAATTACTTCAATTTTGGACTTTTATGTACAGCTTTCAGACTTAGGCTTACAGCTTCTTACTTTTATGTACAGGTTGTGATAAAAAAAAAACAATTTCAAGTGATGTTGACCTCACTGCATATTGCAGTGGTGGTTATTATAACATTGATATCTTTCCAGTGCATTTTTTAAATTTTTTTTAACCCTATGAATAGATTTTTAGACTTATTTTGACGTTTGTGTGCAGGTTTTCATGGGTTTTTTTTTTTTCCTTTCTTCCAAGTGTAGAGTTTCTGCATATTGCTATGGTGGTTCACTATAACATTTAACTCTTTTCCAGGGTATTTTGTCTTCATTTTAACCCTTTGAATCAAATTTTAGACTTATTTTGATGTATGCGTGCAGGTTTTGATGGGTTTTTTTTTCCTTTCTCCCAAGTGGAGATTTACCTTGCAGCATATCTCCATGCTTCTTAGGGGTTATTATTATATTATTTAACCCTTTAGCTACTTATTTTCTTTAATTTTGGACTTTTGTGTGCAGGTTTTGAACTTTTTTTTTTGCTCCAGCCACCCGTTTACATTGGCCACCTGTTGGTGAGCCACAGGGTACTGATACCCCCTCTAGTTCTCACTCAGTTTACAGCTCTTTTCATAAGTCTTCACCATAATTGGTTTGCGTCCATAAGCTAAAGTTTGGTTGAGAAAGTTTCTAAGTTTCTTGGTATCAAGCCAAAATGCTATTTAATCCTTTACCCAATGAATCGGCCAGCATCCTCCCGTGTAATATACAAATTCACTAGTTGAAAAAATGTTATCTTTTCAACAAATTTCAACAAAACCATATCATGTGACCTTTCATTGGAATGAGCTCGCCAAGCTTGTTCCACTTAGGGGTCACATGGTAAGGCTTTTTGAAATTTTTGAAAAACATTTAAAAATGATATTTAAAAATACAGTGGAGCCCACTTAATTGGATATCTCTTAATTGTATATCCCTGTTAATTGAATATAATTTTCAAACACAAAACCATTTACCATACCTTCAGTACAAATTGCATATGGGTTGTAGAGTAAACTCCTGTTAATTGTATATAAATTTTTGTAATATGTCAAAAACATTACTGTGACACCCACCAAATTCCCCTTATTTGTCAACCTTTTTGGCGTCACTACATCCGATACAGGCATTTATTCTATTATATCTTGTTTGACAGAGCTCTGTTACAATTTGAATCACTAGCAATAGCTGAAAATCGTCCCCTGAGTTCCAATGTGTTCTATGTGCCAGTGGGCACATAAAACACATTGGAACTCAGGGGACGAAATAGTAACACAGGTTCCCTCGCAAATTTGTTTGGCGATAAAATGTGTTCTTTTTGTTGATAGTTGTCAAATGAATTGCCGAGTGCCCTAATCATTTTTTATAGACTTGAAGGCATGTAATAAACACAGAATGATACACACATGTGAATGGGTTAATCGATATGGCACAAGGTGCCATCACAGAAGGATAAAACCTAAGTCCTGCGGCCTCTTGTTTCATCTTTCTGCGCTGGCACTCGTGCCATATCGATTAACCAATTCTCACGCGTGTGTCGTTCTGTGTATAAATGCACTAGGGAAACTTGGAACAAACTATTATGACCAACACACTTCACCTTCTTTACCTTCACACCTTCTTCTAGAATTTTTTGTTAATCTCTGGTGATAAAATTGTTTTTGCTACAAGTCAGAATGTTTTGACGCCTACACACATCTTAATATGTATTTCTGGCCAATATATTTTGTTTCGATAGCAGCCTTTTTCAAGCAAACCTAAAGGTGTACCACACAAAACGTTAATTGTCGACCTGACCTTCCAAGTTTGAACTTATGCAGTCTAAACTCACTTGCCTTTGCATTCCTATTTTATTTTGGTTTGCTTTTCAGAACAACTGAAATTTTCAAGATGAGTGAATCTAAACATAGGTGATTGGCTATTTATCAGCTAGACTGGTTCCAGGCCATAACACATGAAATTCTTTACAGAATTATTTAGTAGCTTGAGATCTTGTATTTTTCCACCATCTGAGTAGGATGGGATTACTTTTCATTACATGGCTTTTCTATGTAATCCCCAGCTACAGCAACACTAAACCATGCAGAAAATGAAAATCTGTTCCGCACATATGTAAGGAACAGAAATCGTTGACCGACTATTTTTAAATAGAAGCGAAATTTCAGTGGAATTTTCGACAAACCGTGCAACGCACTTACAATTTGAATCGCTAGCGATATCTGAAAATCGTCCCCGGAGTTTCAGTGTGTTCTATGTGCCAGTAGGCACATAGAACACATTGGAACTCAGGGGACAAAATAGTAACACAGGCTCCCCTCGCAAATTTAGTGTGCAATAAATTGTGTTGTTTTTGTTGATAGTTGTCTCATGAATTGCCAAGTGTCCTTCTAGTAATTGTTTTTATAGATGTGAAGGCATGTAATAAACACAGAACAACACATGTGTGAATGGGTTAATCGATATGGCACTTGTGCCATTGCGAAAGGATATAACTCCAGGCTTGCGGCACTCGTGCCATATCGATTAATCCATTCACACATATGTGTCGTTCTGTGTATGTCTGGTGCCTTTGTTCTCTTGCCTTTTGAGTTGCCCAACAAATACCTTAACAGTGGAAATATTATTGGGGAAAGCTTTCCAGGAACAAACAACTATCACCTGTGGTAAATGTGTTGCAAACTTGACAGATAGAAAAATAAACAGTTGGCTTACTAGATGTTATGCTCAAGTTGCCACTAGATAAATTTAATTGCTGAAAATATTAATGAACTGTAAACAACCAATTAAAAAGCTATACAGTTTTGTGAACTAAGTAACATTCTTTTTCAATTGGCCATTATAAGCTTGAAGGCTTTAGTAGACAATAAACTGACGCATTTCTCTCTCTATTATCATTCCATTGGTTTAAGCTGGAAATATCACGTTTTTTAAGTGAAGTTGATTTGGCAAGGTTTCAGGGTTGGGAGGTTAGTGGGAGTGAGGGTGATATTATATTCACCGTCAGTCCAGAGAACCTTGATGAACCTGTTACATGAAGTGGTCATTTTTTTTTTACTTCAGATTTCAAAGGCAGTTGCTTTACTTTCAATACAGTGGAACCCTGTTAATTGAATAGCCACTTTGCCAGTGAAAATTATTCAGTTAACAGGAGTATTCAATTAACAGGGATTATGTCACTGTCTTGTATTCTAGAGATAAACTTATCATTTATCCTATTACACCTTGTTTGACAGAGCTCCATGAGCTCTGTCAAACAAGATATAATAGATTAAATGCCTGCATTGGATGTACTGAGGCCAAATAGTTCTATAAACAGAGGAAAACTGGAGAGAGTCCGAGTAAATTCTCGACAGGTTACAAATTTTTTTTTCATTCAACAGGAGTTTACTCTATAACCTATATTCAATTAACAGGTCAAATTTGAACTGGAGGTATGGTAAATATTTTGTGTTGGGAAATTATATTCAATTAACTGAGTTATTCAGTTAAGAGATATATTAATTAAGTCGGCTCCACTGTATTAACCAAATTTGGCAATGGTCCAATTGGTATGTTGACATCTTCAGCACGAAAACATGGCATTACTGACAGAAGTTATTCACTACAAATGACATAATCCACAGTGCAACATCCCAGTGGTTGATGAGAGACATGAATTTACTGAGAAAGTCCCCATCACTACTGCCATTTTGGATTCTCAAAACTGAATGCTTAGTTCTATAAGTTGCTTTCCACGCCTGTTCACTTTCTTGTTTTGAAGTAATGTCAGTTGTGTTGTGACACTCCTATAGGGTAACCTCTGGTATAAGTTTGGTAAATGTGCGTCAAATAGAACTAAAGTGTGGACTTGAAAGTTGTTTTTTTTATGAGCGCTTGCTATGTGACATTTTACTGCGCAGTATTCAGCCCAATTCGACTTCAAACAGTTTCAAAACAATAACAAAGATCTGCTGATTGTTCCTGCAAGGTGACGTCATGTGTTGAAGCGTAATGTCATTTAGGAAGCAACTGAAAAAATTCATCGTGTGGACCTGAAAATATTATTAAATAAAACTTTCAAATCCACACTCGTGAGATAATTTCAGATACTGACTAAAATAGAGTAGATTTTCTCTTTTATTATATGCTACAAGACATTCTGTTGCACAATATTCCGCCCAATTTGACCCCCAGATGCGGACATTTCAAAACAATAACAAAGATCAGCTGATCATTTCTTAAAGGTGACGCTGATGCGATGTACAGTGATGTCATTTAGGAAGCTATTGAGGGATATTCCTCTAGATCCATCGAGATGATGGATATCGAGAAAGATCTTTTTTATAGTTTGCAATAATTCTCAGGCTAGCATGTAATAAAAAAAATGATTACTTTCGAAAGTGGGATTTCTGGGTTTCATTATAAACGATAACTTCACAAGTGAATTATGCAATCAACAATTGTGTCATGTATCCGTGCGTGCAAACGAAGATGCTTTGCTGTGGGTGTAATGGGGACTTCATTGTTTTGGGGTTTTTTTTTTTTTTTAACCCTTTACTTAATATGTAAAAGCAGACGACACTTGCAAAAAAAATTCTTGTATGGCTATTATTTTCATTTTTAGTCTAAAAAACATAGATTATGACCCCTCATTGGAACAAGCTCGAGCTTGTTCCAATGAGGGGTCAAAACCTATGTTTTAGAGACAAAAAATGAAAAAATAATGAAAATTAATTGACGATTTTTGAGAATAGCACTGGCCGTTTTGTTAGGAAAAGGGTTAAATAATATAATTATCGTTAATAATGAAAAGTAATAAACAGAGTAATCACTTGACTGGACTGGTTGCATGAAATAATTCATTCAAGGCGAGGGACTATATTGTAAAACACTTGTGCTTGTACAACGTCCCTCACCTCTCATGAATTATTTCACATAACCAGTCCAGTCAAGCGATTACTCTCTATGTTTTATTACTATTTACTGGACAGTGTCAATAGCCACTCTCCAATAAATAGTAACAAAACTTTTATTGATGAACAAAATCTTGCTAAACTAAGTTTTCCCTTGCCAACAGCATTGTTTCTTTGGAAAAACTACTCGTGTTACAAATCACCGTTGAAAAATAATTTGGCATTCAACCAGTTCATATCTTCTTGAAAACCTGGAAAAGGGGAACAATGCTTCATTTCTGTTTTACTGTTATAATACGAGTCTGTAACCAATGTTTGGTGTGGAAGTCGTCTAAAATGGAAAACATACGTTAACCCTTCACCCAGCCCACACGATATCAATATTTCTTATTTTAATTATTTTTTCCCGAATTTTTTTTTACAAAATTTCAACAAAACCATATCATATGACTCCCCTCATTGCTTGCTTGTTCCGGTGAGGGGTCACAGGATATGAAATGATTGGAAGAATAATTTTTTTTTAACATCTCCAATTTTTAAATTATGTGGGCGGATGCTGGTTTCGATCAGGTAATGGTAAACACGGTTGGCTGAATTTGACTCGCTATTTATTTTATCATGCTATAGCCCTAGATACTGGAAGTGACCTTAAACATAATTAAATAAATAAATAAAAATAAATTTATTACACATCCATTAAACCCATGTATTTAACGGAATCGCCACTATGACATACATGTTTCTGTATTTAACTGGTGATGTTCAAGCCGGAACTTTTTTCCTGCAGCATTTAGACTAGTTCCTTTCCCGTTGTGTCACTAGTTACACTTCGAAAAGTTTCCAAATTTTATTATACAGTTATCAGTCCTCTGGGGGGCGCGGTGGCTGAGTAGGTAGAGGTGCAGGCTGCAAGCTGAGAGGTCCTCGGTTCGAATCCCACCTGCGGCAACCGCGTTGTGTCATTGGGCAAGACACTTCACCCCCATTGCCCATGTGGGGGCACGATGACTTCGTGTACTAAGGCGTACTGCACGTCGATGGTACGCATGTCTTCAACCAATCTAACCCTGCCTGTGCAGCAGTGCGGAGTTACGATGTTGGGGAGCTGGCAGCTGCTCGTCGTTGCTCGGTGGGTCTCTCCGGGTACTCCGGCTTCCTCCACCCGTAAAACTGTCACGGTCATGATTAGCCATTGTGCATAAATATGTGACCTTAAACACCAATAAATAAATAAATAAATCAGTCCTCTGTCATTTGATCAGTAACACTTCAAACAAAAATAACAGGTTCTTCACCTTTGGGTTTAAACATCGGAATTCAACTGTGACTATTTAAATGAATATTTATGCTTGGGGATGTGCAATAAGCACAAAACAAATGTGAATCGGTGGGTGTTTTACATAACTCGTTGGAATGGCATAGTCATATTTCGCTCGAGCCTACAGCTCTCGCCAAATATGACTACACCATTCAAACTCATTCCAACACTGATTCAAACACACTATTTATTATATGCTAGCCTGTGAATTATCACAAATTATGTAAAAGATATTTCTCGATATCCATTGACTTGATGGATAACAATGATTATTCCTCAGTAGATTCTTAAATGACGTTATTGATGCATCACTTTGCCTTAGATGCAGTTACAAGCGATTCGGTGAAAACTATGAGAATATTCTCATTTGTATTATAATTTTCAAATTTTCATCTGAGTGTTGAACAATTAATTGGTTAAATTATCGTGGGAAAGTGAGACTATTTTTTTATGCTCGTGTGATTTGGCTAGTATGGACTGGAAAGAATGATTAGCTGATCTTTGTTATTGTTTTGAAACTTACAGTATGTGGATAGTGGATTGTAATTAAATCACCCATGGAGTGGAGATATCACCCAAGCTATAACTTTCAAATTGTGTTCATATCGACGAAAAACACAAGCAATGTTTCAGCCAATGGACCTACGGGTTTAACCCAGAGGTCCATTGGCTGAAACTTTGCTTGTGCTGGTTATGCTTTGCAACAGATTTCCGATTATTGCTTGGGTGGAATCTCCACTCTGCGGGTGATTTAGTGATAATACACTCTCCACGTACTGTATGTGTTTGCAGTCAAACTGGGTTGAATATTGTGCAGTAAAATGTCACGTAGTACACAATAAAAAGAAAATCTATGCTACTTTAGTGAATATCGGGAATTATATCTGAATATACCATATTTAGTCTATGTATTGGGACACTCTGTGATTTGGGACACACATTTTTTCCAGAAAACTATATTTTTTTTATGCTCCAAAGTTTGGGACATTCAGGAGATTTGTTTCCAGTTGGCCCGTCGCTAGTAGCAGACGACACTCATAAAAAAAATTCTTGAGTAACGAAAAATTTTCATTTTTTGCTTCCAAAACATAGCTTATGATCCCTCATTGGAACAAGCGCAATGCGCACGTTCCAATGAGGGATCATAAGCTATGTTTTGGAAGCAAAAAATGAAAATATAAAAAAAAATTGGACAGCGATTTTCATATATAGTGATGGAAAACGAATCACACACAACTTCATGCAGCATCAAATCAAGACCAGGCTGTGTTCTTTTCCCATTTTCTAAGAATTGGGACACCTGTGAAAATAATTATTTTTAGATGTCCCAATACATAGAGTAAATACGGTATCATTCATGTGGACCTGAAAATATTATTTTTCACTTGTGCAAGCGCTCGTGAAAATAAAACTTTCTCGTCCACAATGATGAGATAATTCCTGATATTCACTAAAATAGCATAGATGTCCTCTATTTATCATATGACTCATCCATTTTGTTCACTTTAAAACATTTGATATTTTGTTTTCATATTAATCAGTGATAAATAAAGCATTCCATCAATTTCATTGGTCAATTTCAAATCTAGCCAATTTGATAGGCTGAACAAAATACAACTGGGCCACATTTTCATAATCTGCATAATTAGAGTTGGGAGCTTTCATTGGGTCAATTTCAAAACTGGACAATTTGATTGGCTAAACAAAATACAGCTGGGTCACATTTGCATAATTTCAGTAGGGAGAATTTACGTTATCTGTCCTATTTAGGGTGGGTTATATTGGATTAATCTTTTACCTACAAGAAAAACGCCATTCATTTTTTTTTTTATATTTTCACTTTTTGCTTCCAAAGCATAGGTTATGACCCCTCATTGGAACGAGCTCGATGAGCTCGTTCCAATGAGGGGGTCATAACCTATGTTTTGGAAGCAAAAAATGAAAATTTTTAGTTATACGAGGATGTTTTTTCCAAGTGCCGTCTGCAACTCAAGTTAGGTGATGGGTTAAAAAGTCATACTAAGTGGTTAATTTGTGAGTGTGTGTGTCATATGATAAATAGAATATGAAATGAGTGTTTTTCTCATATACTATTTATGAAACTCGTCCGAATTTTCCGTTTGGGCTCGCCAAAATGGAAAGTTCTTAGACTCGTTTCATAAATATTATATGAGAAAAACACTCATTCCATATCCTCTAAAAATTTCTCTTTCTTCAAAATGTTCTTGTACAGTAGAATCCCCTTAATTGAATATCCATTTTGCCGGTGAAAATTATTCAATTAACAGGAGTATACAATTAACAGAGATTTGGTCAGTTTCCTGTGTTCTGGAGGTAAACTGAGCATTTATTCTATTATATCTTGTTTGACAGAACTCATAGAGCTCTGTCAAACAAGATATAATTAAATGAATGCCTGTATTGGATGTAGTGAGGCCAAAAAGGTTGATAAATAAGGGGAATTTGGTGTGTGTCACAGTAATTTTTTTGACATATTACAAAAAGTTATATACAATTAACAGGAGTTTACTCTGCAACCCATATGCAATTAACAGATCAAATTTGTACTGAAGGTATGATAAATGGTCTTGTGTTTGAAAATTATATTCAATTAACAGGGATATACAATTAAGAGATATCCTATTAAGTGGGCTCCACTGTACCAAAAACATGTCTCTCATTGAATCAAGTTGAGTGATCAGACCAGAATGAAGGACATAATCTGTACTTTAAAATTCAAATAAGCAAAATCAGGTTGGGTAGGTTTTACATTTGATTGTGTTTTTGTAAACGTTGACAGCTGATGACAAATTGGTCTGTCAGTTTAAAAGTATTTTAAATGACTTGAACAAAAGTTGTATTAACTAAGTTTTTTCATTATGAATGACTGATGGGTATTTCTTGCAGTTATTTTAAACTCTAGTCATGATCGCTTTTGGCAAGATTTACCGGTAGCCATCAATATAGACGTTAGAAGATAAAATGTCATCAACTCGAAAAAGTGATTTTGAAATATGTACATGTGATCAGCAAGCCTGAAAATAAGCAGACTGTCATCTGAAAAATGAGGTCCCCAGAGGGTGAATTTGGTGATGCTACCCTGCATAGCAGGGTAGCATCACAAAATTTACCTTCTGTGAACCTCAGTCTGAATGAAGGTCTCAAGCCAAAACAGAAAGATGTACCTAGAGGATAAATTGGCCTACAGTATGGGATAGCATCAGCAAATTCACTCTCTGAGGACCCCATTTTGCAAATGACAGGTTGCTTACAGTATGTGGAGAGTGTATTATCAATAAATCACCCACAGAGTGGAGATTCCACCCAAGAAATAATTGCAAATTTGTTGCAAAGCATAACCAGCACCAGCAAAATTTCAGCCAATGGACCTCCGGGTTAAACCCGGAGGTCCATTGGCTGAAACATTGCTTATGTTTTTTGTCGATGTGTACAAAATTTGAAAGTTATAGCTTGGGTGATAACTCCACTCCACGGGTGATTTAGTTACAATCCACTCTCCACGTACTGTATATTCAGGCTTGGTGATCAGTGTAAGAGAATACAAATGACAAAATTATTTGTTCATCAAAGAAATATTAGTGAATTCTATATGCAAATATACTTTTACATTTTATGTATAATTTCACGGAAATTATTTGTAATTTCATAAGTAAAACAATATCTGTTGTCAAGTGACACTCTGTCTCTTGTCATTGAAAGTTTACTAGGGAGCTTGCTGCTCAGTGGTTATGGAGAATAGTAAATGCACGCAAGAAAACAAGTGCATGGCTTTATCAGTCTGAGATGACTTTTTTGCAAATACCTGTACAAACTACAAAAAGATGAGTAATTTCCGTTTTCGAAGATCTCATCTGTTGTTAAGAGGCCCTGGGTATGATTTTTCTTTTCAATTAAATAAAACTTCTTTATTCGCCAACAGAAGATTAACGTGTTAACAAAGATGTGTAGGTATTGGCAAATATTTGATGTAGGTTATTATGGTTCAGGTAATGAGAATATAATACATAACTCAACAAAAAATTTGTAATCATAACCTATATTCCCATTTTGTCATAATGAAAAAAAGATAATCATTAACTCTCTCACTGACATGAACTAAGTTCACTAACTAAGTAGGTATTGCAAAAATACACTAATGTCAGTGGTAATTTGTCAATTTGTAGAAGGTCATCTTTAATCACCTTTGGTCTTTTCATATCAAGACTCTACATGCTAAGGAAATTGAGATGGTTGTGTTATGTAATATTTGTAAACACTACATAATCTTGGTTTGGAGATCAGTTTTTAATGAGATGTACACATCATGAGTCTTAACTTGTTACCTGCATATGTGACTGACATGAGTTAAAAACAAATTTTGAATTGAATGAATAGGATTTGAGATTTTAAGAATTTTACATTTGTAATTCACCGAGGTGTAGGTGTCATTTGAGGGTTGCATAAAAGGTTGCAAGCTTGACAAGGAAAACACAGAAGGTGTTTGGATCTAAGAATAGTGAGTCCCACTTAATTGCATGCTTTTAACCCTTTACCCAGTGCAGACGATATGAAAATTTATTATTTTAAATATCATTTTTTTCAATTTTTTCAAGAAATTTCAACAAAACCATATCATGTGGCCTCACGTTGGAACGAGCTCGATGAGCTTGTTCCAACGAGGGGTCACATGATATGGTTTTGTTGAAATTTTTTGAAAAAATAATATTTTTTCAACTGCTAAATTTACATATTACACAGGCGGATGCGGCGGATTCGTTGGGTAAAGGGTTAATGCAAATTTAACCTGTTGATTTTATTTGACCAGTGGAATGCTGTTATTTGAATAGCCACATTGCCAATGAAAATTATTCAATTAACAGGAGTATTCAATTAACAGGGATTGTGACACTTTCTTGTATTATAGAGATAAACTTAGCATATATTCTATTATGTCTTGTTTGACAGAGCTCCGTGAGCTCTGTCAAACAAGATATCATATATGCCTGCATTGGATGTACTGAGGCTAAATAGGCCTATAAACAAAGAAAAACTGGGGAAAATCAGGGTAATTTCTCGACAGGTTACAAGATTTTTTATTCAATTAACAGGGGTTTACTTTATAACCTATATTCAATTAACAGGTCAAATTTGTACTGGAGGTATGGTAAATGGTTTTGTGTTGAGAAATTATATTCAATTAACAGGGTTATTCAGTTAAGAGATATCCAAGTAAGTGGGCTCCACGGTATTATTATAGAGCAAATCCCAAATAAATAAATAAAAAATATTGTGATGCATCAGTATAAGATAACTTTAAAATTCTTTTGTTTTTCAAGTGTGAGAATTCACGCCATTGTTCGTTGTGGGAACCCCAGGAAGTGAAATAGTGCTTGTTTACTATGGTAAAAAAGTTCTGTTTCACTGATAAAATAGGGGCACAGTGGCTCAGTAGGCAGAGGTGGAGGCTGCAAGCCGAGAGGTCCTTGGTTCGAATCCCTCCTGTGGCAACTGTGTTGTGTCCTTGGCCAAGACACTTCACCCCCATTACCCACATGGGCTCATGGGGGGCATTGTGTACTAAGACGTACTGCACGTCGATGGTGCACCTGTATTCAACCAGTGCTAACTCTACTTGTGTGGAGTTGGTATGTTGGGGAGCTGACAGTTGCTCGTCGTTGCTCGGTGGTTCTCTCCAGGTACTCTGGCTTCCTCCACCCGTAAAACTGTCGCGGTCATGATTAACCACTGTGCAAAAATATGTGACCTTAAACATTATAAATAAATAAATAAATTAAATAAATAAATAAATAAATAAATAAATAATAATGATAAAATAGGACCTTTTCACCAATGCCTGGGGTCAAAATCCTCTAAAATGGCAACATGGATATAAACGATTGCCTGGACCTTTTCTTTCTATTGATGATATAGCCTTTTTGCAGAACTGTGTGATCTTAACCCTTTACCTAGCATGAAAAGCAGACGACACTTGGCAAAAAATTGTTGAATAACTAATTTTTTTCATTTTTTGTCTCAAAAACATAGGTTATGACCCCTCATTGGAACGAGCTCGATGAGCTCGTTCCAAAGAGTGGGTCATAACCTATGTTTTTGAGACAAAAAAATTTGGGTAAAGGGTTAACTGATTGAGTGTTAGAAGTCCAAAAAATGAGGGTACTTGAGCAAAAGCCAATATTTTCCTTGCTCATGTTTCATATTTAGTCAAATGCAAATAATATTTTGTTTACTTAAGAGTTGTTTTATTATAAATTATTGGAGAGTGCATGTAATAAAACAAATTTTGAATAACAATTCAGACCACCCAAAATAATCTAGCCCTTGACCAGTTAAACACCAATAAGTAAATAAATAAATTTATCTATTGTATCTTCTGAAAGTTCCATCTTTTTCACACCCCATTTTTTCCAAAATTTGGGACTTCACAGTAATCAACTTAATGTCCTCTGTCCTATCCGACCCATCCCCTTTGTCATTTGTATATTTCGCCTGGATTTATGAACTGATTTCAATGAAACATCTCGTATGTGGTTACTGGCAAGCATACATGCGTATGCTCCAAAATTTTTGAGTTGTGACAATATTTGAATGATTTATCTCCCCTTAAACTTGGATCTTTTTTTTTCACTGATTTCTATGTGAATTTTTTGTGTGTGCAATCTCTTCTTGGTTTATGGGCCAATTTTGATAGAACTTCTCACATTTAATCACTAGCAAATAGACATATCCGTACTTATCAATTTTTGGCTTTCAACAGTTTTTAACTGAATTATCTTCTCTTGGAACTTGGAATTTATTACTGCTGTCCTGTCCATTTCCTTTTATTCTTGTTTGTGTTGGTCTTAGGTTTACAGAAGAATTTTGATGAAACCTCTCATAAATGATCATTGGTATTGATGAGACGATTAAGCAGTATACGATCAGCCATCACCAATATCTGACCTTTGGTTCACCATCAGCAGTCAGGATGTAATGGCAAAAGCTACAGTATGTGGAGAGTGGATTGTAACTAAATCACCCGCAGAGTGGAGATATCACCCAAGCTATAACTTTCAAATTTTGTACATATCGACAAAAAACACAAGCAATGTTTCAGCCAATGGACCTCCGGGTGTAACCCGGAGGTCCATTGGCTGAAACTTTGCTTGTGCTAGTTATGCTTTGCAACAAATTTGCAATTATTGCTTGGGTGGAATCTCCACTCTGCGGGTGATTCAGTGATAATACACTCTCCACGTACTGTATTTGTCCAAAACAAGTTTAACCCTTTCATACTTTTGTACGTCTTATGACGTACGAAATCAAACAGTGCATTGATACTAATGTATGTCTAATGACGTACGGAATCAAACAGCGCCTTGATACTTTGTGGTCATTTCTTTTGTTGTTATTTTTCAATTTTTTAAAGTTTTAACCTCATTTCCTGTTTTCTCCCAAATAGTGCTTGTTGACAACCGTTGAGCCAACTGTTTTTGCAGCTTAAAATACTAATATAATCTTGCTGTCAAAGCTTCTTAGCTGGTTGAGTGCTAGACTCCAGTATCAGTGCTTTAAAAAATGAGGATACCAGAGCAAAAGCCAACTCTTTCCTTGCTTATGTTTCATATTCAGTCAAACACAAATAATATTTTGTTTATATAAATTTGTTTTATTACAAATTATTGGAGAGTGCCTCTGGGCTCTCTCCAATAATTTGTAATAAAAAAAATTTGAATATCAAATTAGGACCACCAAAAATAATCTAGCCCTCAACCAGATTATCACTAATGTGAAAAATACCTTGTTATTTGTACTTTCCGACGTTTGACGTCGCACTTTGAAAAACGTTGAAGAAATAGAGGATATGGAATGAGTGTTTTTCTCATATAATATTTATGAAATGAGTCTTAGAATTTTCCGTTTGGGCGAGCCCAAATGGAAAATTCAGACGAGTTTCATAAATATTATATGAGAAAAACACTCATTTTATATTCTATTTATCATATGACACACACACATGCACAAATTAGCCACTTAGTATGACTTTTTAACCCATCACCTAACTTGAGTTGCAGACGGCACTTGGAAAAAACATCCTCGTATAACTAAAAAGTTCATTTTTTGCTTCCAAAACATGGGTTATGATCCCTCATTGGAACGAGCTCGTCAAGAAAAAAATAAAAATTCAATTTGTACATCAAGGTAGTTAATTTATTGCTGTTGGTCCTAAAGGGTTTTGCCATCATGATTAGCCATAGTGCAGAAATATGTGACTTTAACCCGTAAGGGCCTAGAGATTTTTACATCTTTTTGTTACACTTTTAACAGTCTACATCCCGTGACTTTGCTGCTGTTTTTTGGCAAATCTTGGCTGTCTATATAGGCAGCCAACACTGGCGTAAAAACAACTACCAAGGTGCTTAGAATGTAACTTGTGAGTTAACCCAAAGACCCCTTGTGGGGGTACCTGTTCTGTTGGAAAAAATGTGATCAGAGTCGGAATTGGGCCCTTAAGGGTCAAACACAAATAAATAATAAATAAATAAAGATTCAACTTGTGCATCAAGGTAGTTAATTCATTGCTGTTGGTCCTAAAGGGTGTTGCCGTCACAATTAGCCATAGTGCAAAAATATGTGACCTTAATCCTTATGGGCCAAGAGATTTTTACATACTTTTGATACATTTTGACAGTCTGCATCCTGTGACTTTGCTGCTGTTTTTTGGCAAATCGTGGCTGCCTATATAGGCAGCCAAGACTTGCATAAAAACAACTACCAAGGTGCTTAGAATGTAACTTGTGAGTTAACCCAAAGACCCCAATGTGGGGGCACCTGTTCTGTTGGAAAAAATGTGATCAGAGTTGGAATTAGGCCCTTAAACACAAATAAATAAATAAATAAATAAATAAATAAAAATTAAACTTGTGCATCAAGGTAGTTAATTTAACGTTGTTGGTCCTAAAGGGTCATTAGAAGTTGATAGACGGTATTCAGAGTATGTCATACTTGTCACTGAATTTATACAAAGCTAACAAATCTCACTACTTGATGCAGCTCCTTGGTTGAAGATTTCAGTTGAAGATTCGTGATTTATTATTCTCAGATAAAGACCTTATTCAGATTTCTATAATGGGTATTGCACTACCTAATCTTTATTGTTGAAACCTGTATTGACACGGGATTGATTGGGAGATTACTTGAAGCATGAGATGAGTTCGGGCATGGGTGTTGTTACTTTCGGTTTGTTTTCAGGCCCAAATATATCTGGAAAAGGAAACAAATTGATAGATTAGTTTGTGTTTTCTGATATTGATGTTGACAATTGGAATGTTCCAAGTGATAATTAGGAATTGTTTATGATATGGTATTGTTTTGGACTTGGTGACCTGTATTGGTATTGTGTGGAGTGTATTTCATTGTCACAGTAGGATTGATGCTTTATCTATTATTATTAACGGAAGTGGATGGATTTAAATTATTGGATATATTGATCCCTTAGTGATCACTCTGCGCCCAGCATATGGATTTGTCGGAGTCACAGAGAAACAAACTTTTAACAGAAATTTTTTATTGTACACTTTTATTCAAACATGAAAACGCTTGCATTCCATTAATTGATATTTAGCTGAAACGGAAATTTCTTTTGTTGCTTAGATTAAATTCACTGCCACTCTTAACTCTTGAAGGTAACAGGCCAGAAAATAAGCAGTCTGACATTTGCAGAATGAGGTCCCCAGAGGGAGAATTTGATGATGCTATCCCATACAGGGTGCCAATTTATCCTCTGGGTGCCTCTTTCTGTTTAGTTTTGAGTTTCTGATTCAGATTGAGGTTCACAGAGGGTAAATTTAGTGATGCTACCCTGCATAGCAGGGTAGCATCACTAAATTCACCCTCTGGGGACCTCATTTTGCAGATGACAGTCTGCTTATTTTCTGGCTTGGAAGGTAAACACAGTGGAATCCATTTACCCCTTTACCAAACCAATCACCTGCACCCGCCCGCGTAATTTGCAAATTAAGCAGTTGAAAAAAATTAATTTTTAAAAATATTTCAACAAAACCATTTCATGTGACCCTCATTGGAATGATCTCATCGAGCTCGTTCCAATGACGGGTCCCATGATAGGGTTTTGTGGAAATTGTTTTGGGTAATTAAAATAATAAATTTTGATATTCTCTACATTGGGTAGAGGGTTAATTGGATATTTCTTCATTGAATAACCCTATTAACACTTGCCCTAATGAATTTGTCACATACGTTTTTTGAAATTTACAAATTAAGTTGTTGAAAAAACAAGACTTTCAACAAAACTACACCATTCGTGAAATATTTTGAAAAATTTGAAAAAGTAATAAAATAAATTTTGATATCGTGTGTTTTGGGTAAAGGGTAAATTGCATATAGCATCCAAATACTGAAACATTTACCACACCTTCAATACAAATTTAATCTGTTAACTGCATTCAGTATTAAGAGTACACTGCTGTTAATTGAATAAAAAATCTTGTTCTTTTTATTTATTTATTTATTTATTTATTTATTTATTTATTTATTTATTTATTTATTTATTTGGGTTGAATGACACTTTTGCCTACCAGGATCATCTTGTGTGGGACAGTGTTACAGGTGGGAGTTCCCTGAGAGCGCCACTGAGCAATTTGTGAGAGACTTCCCTACATACTACAGTATGTGTAGAGTGTATTATCAACAAATTATCTGCAGAGTGGAGATTCCACTCAAGCAATAATTGCAAATTTGTTGCAAAGCATAAAGAGTACAAGAAAAGTTCCAGCCAATGGACCTTCAGGTTGAGCCCGGAGGTCCATTGGCTGAACATTTCTTGTGTTTTTTGTTCATATGGACAGAATTTGAAAGTTATAGTTTGGGTGATAATCCACTCTGCGGGTGATTTTGTTACTATCCACTCTCCACGTACTGTATATCTGAACAAGCAGGGTTAGCATTAGGTGAAGGCAAGGGCAACATCGATGTGCAGTATACCTTAGTACACAGCATCACTGTGCCCGAATATGGGCAATCAGGATTAAGTGCCTTGCCCAAGGATGCAGATACCGCTAGTCAGGGTCAAACTGTGGACCTTTCAGTTTGAAGTTCATTGCTCTAGCCACTGATCCACTATGTTCCCTTGTGTTCTGTTGAAGAATAACTCTGACCCACTGAATTCCTCATGTTTATAGAGCTATTTGGTCTCAAAAACATCCATTATATGCATTTAAATTATAAAATGTAATATAACAATAATACTCCCATTAGGCCTAAAAAATTTTAAAAATCTGTTTCTCAGGCCCTCTCGCATGGTCCTTTTGACTGCCGCCTGCTCTCTTTTTATAACCAATTTAAACTTGAAAAATATAAAAATTAAATGGTTTATGTCTGATGTTTTACCCAAGTTAAAAAAAATTGATGAATTTGTCCCTTGAGTGCAAGAGGGCTTTGCAATGCTTTAGCATTGCAAAGCCTTCTTGCACTCAAGGGATGAAATACACCAACACCCATGCTATTCTGTAGATTATGAGGCCTAAAACTTGAACCAAGAACATGAACTTTTGATGGCAAAGAAGTAATTACTGAAATAAAAAAAAATAAAATAAAAAAACGCTCGCCTTCATGCAATTTCACAAAAATGGCCTGAGAAACAGAAGATCTACTTTGTGTGGCCTTAAATGAATATTTTTCACTGACAGAATGACTATTCAGTTAGCTCTGCAAACTGATTTCAAAATTCTGAAATTCGAAGAGGCTAATTTTTCTCATAATGCAGTATAATTTTATTATTTTAAATATATTTTTTTTTTTTTAATTTTCCAAAAATCTCAACAAAACCATAGTGACCCCTCATTGGAATGAGGTCGTTCCAAAGAGGGGTCACATGATATGGTTTTGTTGAAGTTTTTTGAAAAATAATATTTTTTCAGCTGCTGAATCTGCTTATTACGCAGACCGATGTGGCCAATTCATTAGGTAAAGGGTTAACCTATTCAATCTTGTTTGACAGGATTCATTGAGCTCTGTCAAACAAAATTGAAAATGGTTGAATTGCTGGCTGCTGCATTATGGGAAAGATTTTCAGCTTGGAATTTGGGTATTTCAGGTTCAGTATACAGAGGTTTGAACAGGTTTCCTCTAAACTCTGTCAACCATCAGATGATGATCAGCAGGCCTATTTGGCCCCAACACTGTAAAATATAATAATAAATGGTATTCTTAGTTTGAGTGAGAGCCTCCCCATGGGTACCCTGTGGTAAACAAACTCTTGTTTCACTGGCAAAATAGGACTTGTTCTTCTAATGCCTGGAGGGAAGTTCTCCAAAATGGGCAACATGGGTATAAACAATTGGCTGGACTTGACTTGATATTCCAGTTGTGGTCACAATTAGCCATTGTGCAGAAATATGTGACCTTAAACATCAATAAATAAATATCGAATCTTATTTGATAGAGTTCCCTTCTGATCACGGAAGTTTAGCAATGTTGAGCCCAGTTAATCGTTGGATGGGTGACCGTCTGAGCAATCAATTTGGACTCTGCGTTGTGTCCTTGTCCACATGGTGGCATGATGATGCCGTGTACTAAGGCGTACTGCTTGTCGATGGTACACATGTCTTCAACCAGTCTAACCCTGCCTGTTCTGCAGTGCGGAGTTACAATGTCGGGGAGCTGGCAGCTGCTCAGTGGTTCTCTCCGGTTACACCAGCTTCCTCCACCCATAAAACTGCCACGGTCATGATTAGCCATTGTGCATAAGTATATGACCTTAAACACCAATAAATGGAGTGAATGTGCTCTATCAAACACGATTGAAAATTGTTGATTTGTTGGTTGCATTGTGAGAAAGTTTTTCAGCTTGAAATTTGGATATTTCAAATTCAGTGCACACAGGTTTTAACAGGGTTCCTCTATACTCAGTCAACCATCAGATGATGATCAGCAGCCCCATTTGGCCCCAGCACTGTAAATAATATAATAAATGGTATTCTTTGTTTGACTGAGAGCCCCCACCTTGGGAACCCTGAGAAGTGAAGCACTGTTCGTTTACTGTGGTAAACAAGCTCTGTTTTACTGGTTAAAATAGAACCCGGTAAACAAGACCTCGCATGGAAGTGGGCAACACGGTTATAATCAGTTGGCTGGATTTAACTTTATATCATGTTGGGGTCATGATTAGCCATTGTGCAGAAATATTTTACCTTAAAACACAAATAAATAAATAAAGTCATTGAGAACCTCAACATGTCACCCCCATTCCCCACATGGGTGCACGGTGAGGTTGTGTACTAAGGCGTACTGCACGTCGATGGTGCACCTGTCTTCAACCAATGCTAACCCTGCTTGTGTGGAGTTGGTATGTTGGGGAGCTGACAGTTACTGACCATTGCTAGGTTGTTCTCTCTGGGTACTCCAGCTTCCGCCACCCATAAAACTGTCATGGTTAGCCATTGTGCAGAAGTATGTGACCTCAAACACCAATAAATAAATGGTCTCCTAAAGATGTCAGGCAAAGCAATCTCTTCATTGAAAATAGAATATGTTTTCATTTTTGGAATTCACTAAAAAAAAAAACAGTGAGGGGTCTTTATCTGATTTTGAATATTACTGGATGGTTTTAGACATTATGTGGGAGGGGCCCGGTGGGTCAGTAGGTAGAGGTGCAGGCTGCAAGCCGAGAGGTCCTTGGTTCGAATCCCACCTGCGGCAATCACGTTGCGTCCTTGGGCAAGACACTTCACCCCCATTACCCATGTGGGGGCACGGTGTCGCTGTGCACTAAGGCATACTGCATGTCGATGGTGCACCTGTCTTCAACCAATGCTGACCCTGCTTGTGTGGTGTTAGTATGTTGGGGAGCTGACATTTGCTTGCCGTTGCTCGGTGATTCTCTCCGGGTACTCTGGCTTCCTCCACCCGTAAAACTGTTGCGGTCATGATTAGCCATTGTGAAGAAATATGTGACCTTAAACACCAATAAATAAATAAATTTAGACATTATGTTGGCTAAAGAGTTGATATAGGTGAGATTTACGCTAAGGCTGTACAGTGCACAGGGTAATTAACTCAATTAAAAATAACCAGAAAGTGTGACTAACCCTGTGCAAAGCACAGGGTTAGTCATACTTTCTGGTTATAAAAAATAGGTTATGCAAAATCACTCTCTCCAAGAAAATATACACAGACTGAGGCTGTAAATGTTATGTGCAGTGTCAGTTGGTTACTTGTTATATAGGGTGCAGGATTCAAGGAACTAATGGAAATACTTATACAGGATGGTGGAAATTTTTATAAAGTGAATTCCAAAAATGAAAACATATTCTATTTTCAATTAATTGCTTGTTGCAAGCACTTCACTCTATTTGAGGTTTTTGTTGATAAACGCTGATGAGAGGAAATATTTCCTGCATGTAATTTCTCATATTAATTCATAAAAATGCTTATTTCTTTGGTCCAAATTCATGATTTTTCGTTGACTGTCAGATTAACTTATTTTCTCAACAGTCACTGACCTGGATTTTCAATAGAAATTTAAATGATTCATGTACTGATGCTAAAATGAATTTTATGATTGACTGAAACTGAAAAAAAATTATCATCAGTATTTCAGAACTACATATGTTGCAGAATAACTTATCCCCTACAATGTTATCCAATAAGTGTGACAGCAGGTAAAACTCGGACCGTCATGATATATTTATACATTTAACCTTTTCACTAACACTGATGGCAAATCTTCAACAATAAATTTTCTTCTTTTTTTTTGCCTCAAAAACATTAGCTAAAATTCAATGGATGTCAGAGTAATTCTTCGACATATTACCAGATTTTTTATTATGCTCCCAACCTCTGAAGGAGGATTCAGGGGTATCTAGTGAAGTCCTCTTTATGTCTGTCTGTCTGCCTGCCTTTTTATACCCCCGCTTCGAAGAAGTGGGGGCTATATAGGAATTGCCCTGTATGTACGTACGTACGTCCGTCCAACCATCCGTACGTCTTTCCGTCCGAACAAATTCTTGTGTGCGCAACTCCTCCTATATTAAAGAACCGATTTTGAAGAAACCTTTCAAACATCATCACTACTAAGTGAACATGCGCATATTCCAAAATTTTTGATCTGCGACAATTTTAACCAGGTTATCTCTCTTGAACTTTGATTTAATATGGGTATCTACATGAAATTCTTGTGTGCGCAACTCCTCCTACATTTATCATTCAATTTCCTTATGGCCTTCGCCTACATGGTCAGAAGTGCATTCCTCTAAAAACCCAAAGCGGGGGTATTAATCACCTTCAGTGATAGTTCTAGTTTGCATTGTAACTTCAAAGCCATCGGTCGAATTTGGATCTCTTTTGGTATATTGATAGACCCACATGGGGGAATGGATATACACAAATATTCCCTAACTTTTCGCACTTTTTCACTCTTTCAACTTACAAAATTTTCTTGTACCACAATATCTTAAGGCTGCTTTGAACATGCTTACGTGTTGGGGGTAATGGCCCATGCTTTTCGTAGCCCTAAATCAATTAACAGAAGTTTACTACATAACCTATATGCAATGAACAGCAAACCTGGAAATAAGCAATCTGTCATTAGCAAAATGAGGTCCCCAGGGAGGAAATTTGCTTATGCTATCCCATGCAGTGGGTTGGAATCCCCCAATTTATTCACAGAGTATCTCTTCCCTGTTTGGACCTGAGACCTTCAGTCAGATTGAGGTTCATTGAGGTAAAATTTAGTAATGTTGCCCTGCTTTGTAGGGTAGCATCACCAAATTCACCCTCTGGGGACCAAATTATGCAGATGACAGTTTGCTTATTTCCAGGCTTGATTAACAGATCAAATTTATATTGAAGGTTTATTTTTTGTTTTGTGCTTGGATATATATGCAATTAACAGAGTTATCCATTTATGTGGACTCCATTGTTCCTGTGAACAAAGATTGGTTTGATGTCGAAAAATCGGTACTGGTACTGAGGCAAGGCATTATTATTTGCTTTTCTTCCCTGCAGATATTCTTTATACACCCATTCTGGAATTTTGTTTGCTTATTTCACAAATGAAATATTTGGAAGACCTGAAAGTTTGGAACTGAGCTCTTTATTATTCCTTTTAACTCTCTGCACACTGATATCAAAATATCAAAATTTTCTGTTTCATTTTTCCCCCATAATGCAACAAGGAACTTACCTGGTAGAGTGCTGGAAGCCCATATTTGGGCTTTACTCCATGGTGAAGTTACTGCAACTTGAAGGCTTCATACTCAGTGGATGTGCTTCGTATTATCTTTGACATAATATTATTTAGTCTGTAAGGACATGTCTTGTTACAATTTATGGGGGAGTGCCTGTAGGCACTCTCCTATAAATTGTAACAAGGCAAAGATAAGTGAACAAATTTTGATGGCCAAAAATAATTTAGCACTCTACCAGTTAATCAGCTGAGCTCTGTCAAACAAAACTGAAGTTCCTAGTTCATAAATTGGTGGAAAGAAGATAAAATCATTATCTATCAAGCAGAGGCAGACTGGGCCAAGAAAAGTTACTGGGAATTCACCAAGGGATGTCCCCTGGACTCCGAGAAAATTTTGATTTTTTTAAATGAAAGAACACTACTTCCTTGCATCTTAGCGACATTTAGATAGCGTCTTTGTATCATCTTCATTGCTCATTCGGCAAACATGGTTGCATCGAGGTGTGGCTCTGGCCAATTGGGCTGACCATAGTTTGGTCCAATGGGAGATAATTTGATTTTTCAAACTGAACGAATGCCGTTTCCTTACATCCAAGCGATCAATAGCAGACAAGATTGCTGGTACAGTGGAGCCCACTTAATTGGATATCTCTTAATTGTATATCCCTGTTGATTGAATATAATTTTCAAACACAAAACCATTTACCATACCTTCAGTACAAATTTGATCTGCTAATTGCATATGGGTTGTAGAGTAAACTCCTGTTAATTGTATAAGAATTTTTGTAATAAGTCGAAAAAATTACTGTGACACACTCCAAATTCCCCTTGTTTATTAACCTTTTTGGTCTCACTACATCCAATACAGGCATTTATTCTATTATATCTTGTTTGACAGAGCTCTATGAGCTCTGTCAAACAAGTTATAATAGAATAAATAAATACCTCCAGAACACAGGAAACTGACCCCAAATCCCTGTTAATTGTATACTCCTGTTAATTGAATAATTTTCACTGGCAAAATGGATATTCAATTAAGAGGATTCTACTGTATATTGAAATTTCCTCAATGTGGACTGCCAGTGGCAGTCCAAATAGAGAGCACTTCTATATACCTGCAGTCTGTGCAATCAGATCCATTTCGCCTTTTGGTCATTTCATAAACCTCCATCCACTAACAAGTGTTGTGCAGCATCAATTAATGGAGTCCCCAGGGGACCCACCAGGAATTTTCCCAGTGGTGCATACCAGCATTTTTTCCTCTGCTACCAAGTTTCAATTTGATATGTTGACACATTAGTGACACATCAGAAAGTGAATACATGGTCCATTCTAATAGGTGTCTTTCTGTTTCTTTGATGATGGTTCATATTGTCTTGAACACAGGAAGAAAAGTCTTTGTCTTCCTAAGAACTCATAAACAAGCAGAATTTTTGTTAACTATTAAAATCTTGTTCTTTTTAACTGGTTGAGGGCTAGATTATTTTGGGTGGTCTAAATTTGTTATTCAAAGTTTGTTTTATTACATATTATTGGAGAGTGCCCACAGGCACTCTCCAATAATTTGTAATAAAACAAATTTATATAAACACAATATTATCTGCCTTTAACTGAATATGAAATCATGAGCAAGGAAAATTTTGGGTTTTGCTCTAGTACCCTCATTGTTTTGAAAGCCCTGACAATAGCACTCAACCAGTTAACAGAAATTAGTTTTCAAGTAGGCCAATAGAGATTTAAAAGTTTGTAGTTGGAATGAATCTCACTTTGCTGTCAAGCTTCTGGGGTTTTCTTTAGTAGATTTTACAACAATATGAACTTATGGAGTAATGCGAGGATGGGAGGGGCAATACTTGGCAAATTTTCTCAAATTAGCTGCAAACATTCAAGTCCAACGGTAGCTACATAAATTTAGTGATGGGCTGTAGGCTGTAAACAGTTGAACCCAGTAGCTGACTAACCTTGATACATTTTCTTGTTAACCCTTTACCCAACAAATCGGCCACATCTGCCCGCGTAATATGCAAATTCAGCAGCTGAAAAAGTACTATTTTTCAAAAAATTTCAACAAAACCATATCATGTGACCCCTCTTTGGAACGAGCTCATCGAGTTCGTTCCAATGAGGGGTCACATGATATGGTTTTATTGAAATTTTTTGAAAAAAATTAAAAATGATTTTTAAAATAATAAATTTTGATATCGTCTGCATTGGGTGAAGGGTAAATTCAAGTTGGAATAAGATGTTTTGTCCTATAATAAGATCATTCCTTTCTTGGTGAAATTCAACAAACATATTGGTAAATTAAGTCAGTTTTGCAACCTTTTATCCCAAGAAATTTCATATTTAATCAGGCACATCAGCCCAACTCATTCAAATCTACAAAACTGATTTTCTGTGTTTATTCTTTCTTTTTAGCCCTTTAAAGCCTTTGAGTTTTTCTCACATTTTTGCTAAACTTTGACAGTGACTTTGCAGTCTAAGCAAGTCTTGACTACTTGTAGAGGCAGCCCATACCTGCTAGGAAACAATTGTCAAGATACTTGGAATGAAAACTGCAAGTTTACCCATTGACTGCATGGTGGGGCCCCTGTTTTATTGAATGGTTGAAGCAGGGTTTTGATTAACCCTTTACCCAACACAGACGACATCAAAATTTATTATTTTAAATATCATTTTTTCAAATTTTTAAAAAAATTTCAATGAAACCATGATGATGAGCTCGTTCCAACAAGGGGTCACATGATATGGTTTTGTTGAAATTTTTTGAAGAATAATATTTTTTCAACTGCTGAATTTGCATATTACGCGGGCGGATGCGAGCAATTCGTTGGCTAAATGGTTAAGGCCAATTAAGGTCCAAGGCTATTTTTGTAACAAAAAATAAAATTTAGAATTACTTTGAACAGATGAAGGTTCCGATTTCTGAAAATTGCATTGCCTACAAGATAATATACAGTAACAAATCATTGGAAACCAACTGTCCTCATCTAGTTGCAATCAACTCGTGTTAACTGTTCTGTGCAGAGAATCTTTTCATGAATCAAGTTTCAAATTCAATTCAAGGTTTAATGGTATTCAATTTTCAACATAAACTTGACTTTAATAACATCATGCCAACCAAGAAACTGAAGAACCTCAATACAAAAAAGAGAACCTTCAGACAACGGTTTATCAATCCATTGTCACCAAAATCTCCAAAAAAGAAGGAGAAAAGACCAAGCTTCAGTAGCTATCCCTGCGATGGTCCTTCAGAAAATGGACTGGTCCCGGTCAGTCCTGATGACTTTTCACCTACACATGTAGATGACAACAGACCAACAAGTCCTCTTTCACCATCTAGTTATGATGAATTATCACCATCAAGTGGGGATGAGTTGCTTCCCCTTGATTTTCTAAGTGACAGTGGACTTTCGCCAACATCAGATAGCATTGCTCAGGTTATTGATGAACTTTTCTTCAGTATTGAAAAGAAACACTGCACTGAGTTTGCAGGTGATGACAATCCTGTCTCAGAATTAACTTCTCTTGAACTTGAAAATCACGAAACTAAAAATCTCACCATCTCAGATGGTAACAAATCTGACAGCATTTCATCAGATGAAGCTCCTAGTGCAGATAGTTTAGACAATCAGATCAGTTCGGAAGAAAACAAAGATTTGTACAAAATATGTTTTATTGACAAATCAGATGCTGATGATCCTGAATTGAAGGACACTGATGAAGAAATTGATAGGACTAGTTTAAAATGTATTCAGAAGAAAGTAAAACGTGTTAGATTTAATGCGAATACAACGGTGATTCCTCCATCTGACTGTTTTTTAAACCAACACTGTATGTGGGAGGTACCTGTGATGCATGTTGACATAAAACCTGGAGACGATGATGAAGAATACAAGTGTGAGATTCTTGAAACCTTTAAAATATGGGTAAGACATTCCTTAACTTGTAGACTGGTAAATTATTTTTGACCATCCAAATTTGTTCAGTTGTCTTTACCTTGTTACAATTTATTGGAGAGTGCCTGTGGGCCGTGTGAGCTGTGCCTGTGGGCACTCTCCCATAAATTGCAACAAGGCAAAGCCTTACACACTAAATAATATCACTTTTTTTTTTCTTTTTTTTCTTTTTTATTAGGATTTAATGACACATTAACAGCCAGGGTCATATCATGTCAGTGACATTTTTACGGGTGGAGGAAGCCGGAGAGAACCACCGAGCAACGACGAGCAGCTGTTGGCTCTCCAACATCGTAACTCTGAACTCTGCACCGCGGCACAGGCAAGGTTAGATTGGTTGAAGACATACCCACCTTCAACATGCAGTACACCTTAGTACACAGCATCATCGTGCCCCCATGTAGGCAGATGGGGTTAAGTGCCTTGCCCAAGGAATCAGTCGCAGAAATGGTCACCCATCCAACTACTAAGCGCGCTCGACGTTACTTAACTTCGGTGATCTGACGAGAACATAATATCACTTCAAAGATAATATGAAACACAGACACTGAATTTGAAGCCTTTAAGTTGCGGTTCCAACACTTAGAATAGAGGCCAAATATGGGCTTCCAGGGAGTGTGGTAGCTCTGTGGTGGACTGCTGGACTGCTATGCTAGAGGTCCAGAGTTCCATCCGCATCTGGGACGACCCACGTTATGTCCTTGGGCAAGGCACGTTATCCGAGTTGCCTACATTGGGGCACGATGACGCCGTGTACTAAGCCATACTGCAAGTCGATGGTGCACATGTCTTCAACCGCTGTAACCCTACTTGAGTGGAGCTTGAACAGAGTTAGAATATTGAGGAGCTGACAGTTTCTTGTCACTGCTCAGTTGTTCTCTCCAGGTACTCCGGCTTCCTCCACCCGTAAGACTGTCATGGTCATGATTAGCCACTGTGCATAAGTATGTGACCTTAAACACCAATAAATAAATAATATGGGCTTCCAGCACTCTACCAGTTAATTATCTGTTTCATATCTTCAATTAAGAATATAACGTTGCAAATTTTACATTAGTATATGACCCTTCATTGAAAGTTGCTTGTAAAATTTTGTTTTTATTATCTGGTTGAGTGCTAGAAGTCACTATCAGAGCTCTTCTGAAAAGTGCTGAAAGCCACTTTAATGGCTTTACACTATGTATGACCTTGTTATTTATTTATTTATTTACTGGGGTTTAACCCTTTACCCAATGCAGACGATATCAAAATTTATTATTTTAAATATCATTTTTTCAAATAATTTCAACAAAACCATATCATGTAACCCCTCGTTGGAACGAGCTCGTTCCAACAAGGGGTCACATGATATGGTTTTGTTGAAATTTTTTTAAAAATAATATTTTTTCAACTGCTGAATTTGCATATTACACCGGCGGATGCGGATGTCTCGGGTAAAGGGTTAACAACATTTTTGAAAGCCAGGGTCACCTCATGTCTGAGCATTATTAGCTCAACTTTGACGAAGTCAAATTTGAGCTATTGTCATGGCCCGTCGTCCGTCTGGCCGTCTGTCCGTCTGTCCGTACGTCAACAATTGGCTATGGCTCGGGCTAGAGGTCGTATTTATGAACCGATCTTTACGAAACTTCTTGTGTACCTTTGTTATGACCCTGGGACTGGAACGAGTGTTTTTAGGTGTGGTCCGAAATTCAAGATGGCTGCCAGCGGCCATTCTGTGCCGATGATGCAAAAATCAGTTTTTTGTACAGAACTTCTGTATGAAAGTTCTGATTTGAATAAAGTTTTGTATAAATGTTTAGTACCATGGGATACATCACATATAATACGGGTTTTTTTCTCGTGCGTAAATTATGCAAATTAGACTGACTTTGATTTATTTAGTGTTACTTTCAGAGCTGTAAGTGCCAAGCTGCTATGGCTCGGGCTAGAGGCCGTATTTATGAACCAATCTTTACGAAACTTCTTGGGTACCTTTGTTATGACCCTGGGACGGGAAGGAGTGTTTTTGGGTGTGGTCCGAAATTCAAGATGGCTGCCAGTGGCCATTTTGTACCGATGATGCAAAAATCAGTTTTTTGTACAGAACTTCTGTATGAAAGTTCTGATTTGAATAAAGTTTTGTATAAATGTATAGTACAATGGGATACATCACATATAATACGGGTTTTTTTCTCGTGCGTAAATTATGCAAATTAGACTAACTTTGATTTATTTAGTGTTACTTTCAGAGCTGTAAGTGCCAAGCTGCTATGGCTCGGGCTAGAGGCTGTATTTATGAACCAATCTTTACGAAACTTCTTGGGTACCTTTGTTATGACCGTGGGACGAGAACAAGTGTTTTTGGGTGCTGTCCCAAATTCCAGATGGCTGCCAGCAGCCATTTTGTACCGACGATGCCGAAATCTGTTTTTTGTACAGAACTTCCATATGAAAGCTCTGATTTGAATAATTTTTTGTATGAATGTTTAGTACCATGGGATACATTACATATATTACAGGTTTTTTTCTTGTGCGTAAATTATGCAAATTAGGCTAACTTTGATTTATTTAGTGTTACTTTCAGCACTGTGAGTGCAAATCCCAATACGGCTCGGGCTAGAGGCCGTATTTATGAACCGATCTTCACGAAACTTCTTGGGTACCTTTGTTATCACTGTGGGACGAGAAGGAGTGTTTTTGGGTCCAGTCTGAAATTCAAGATGGCCGCTAGCAGCCATTTTGTTCAAAATTAAGTGCAATCAGATTTGTGCGCAGAACTTCCAAATGAAAGATCTGATTTGAATAAATTTTTGTATGAATGTTTAGTACCATGGGATACATTACATATAATACAGAGTTTTTCTCGTGAATAAATTATGCAAATTAGGGGTCTGGGTGGGACTTAGAAAATTTTGGCCCAAAATCCGGAAATTGGTTTTTTGGTTTTTTATGCGTTTTGGTCAATTTTAAGACAAAAAAAAATAAATTTTTTTTACACTGAAAATTTGGGGTCCGGGTGGGACTTAGAAAATTTTGGACCAAAATCCGGAAATTAGTTTTTTGTGTTTTGATGCATTTTGGTCAATTTTAAGAAGAAGAAGAAAAAATTTTAGTCTGAAAATATTTTGTTTGGGACTGAAAATTTCCACACAAAAATAATAATCTACAATGATTGGTCTTAATCTGTAGTCCATTACAGTCACCTTGTAATTCTTTTATTATTGTTGACTGGGCCAAAACAAATACTAATTCCTGTCATATTCATTATTCAGTTGTCTTGGTCACAGCAAGTACTAATTTCTGTCATATCCAAGTTGAGCTACAGAGTCATTGACTCTTTCATCTTGTTATTTACACAGTAGCAGAAAAAAAAAATGTTCATATAAAATTGTTTTGTTACAATTTATTGGAGAGTTCCAACAGGCATTCTCCAATAAATAGTAACAAAACAATTATTTATGAATAAAATCTTGCTAAACTAAGCCTATCTGCCAGGGCTTCTATTTCGAAGAGAATTCGAGAATCAATTCGAACAAAGATTCGCGCAATAACACCGGCGAGAATCCATGTAGATTCCCGCTGCACCTCTGCTAGGATTCTCGTGAAAAAAATTGAGTCAATGTAACCCTTTAACTAACACAGCGGCAACAAATTAACCAATAGAAGGCTAACATGACCTGAAATATCCTGACCCTTTGTCAATAAAACCTTACAAAAATGGCTGTCATTGGAACCGGCTCATTGAGCCTGTTCCAACGACAGCCATATTTGTAAGATTTTATTGGTAAATATTGTTCATTTAATTATTTTATCATTTATGTATTATTTATTGTTTAAAAATTATCAAACTTAGTTTTAAAAATGAAAAAAGTGTGTTGGGTAAACTGTTAACATGTGTTATCAGTATACAACAGCAGTTCAACCATGGTGGCATCATGGGATCCTGGGATACTCATAGTAGGTATGGATTCTCGCAACCATTTTCACGAGAATCCAAATCTCACAAATTTAGACGAAATATAAGACCTGCTATCCACACTGGTAGCATTGTATCGTTGATCAAAATACTCGCGTTACAAATCACATTTGAACAATAATTTAGCACTCTACCAGGTTAAATTATTACCATGAATATACCTTCAATACTTGAGTCATGTGTCTATCAATTCTGGCTCACCAGAAAACAAGAGTCTCAATGTTTCCAAATCTGTATGATTCCTGTCTTAAATGTCAGCCTTGATGACATCACTGATGTTCAGTGCTTATCGAAGCAACAATTTTAAAAATGTAAAATGAAAACTCGAGTGCCTTTGGGCTGAACACTCCGGACAAACATCCATACTTTTCCTTTTGTTTACATTTCATGTTCATGTCGCTTTCAGTTTTTACAGATCTGCTGTCATGTAATAGACAAATTATTATTACTACTTTTATACGCCTGTTTGAAAAATGGTCGTATTATGTAAATGGGTTGTCCATCCATCCATCCATCTGGACTGATTTTTGTCTGGAGCATTTCTCTGCCATAAGAACTGCAGAAACATTGCCTGTGTTTGCTATGAGTAACCAGGAGAACCCACCATGTTTTGGATGCCATTCGATATGGCAAATGCGTGCAATTCCTACGTGCAATTAAGCCTAGATAAGTGCACAGTTCATGACAGGACTTCTAGTTTTAACTGTATAAAGAAATTCCAAACTCTTTATGTTTCTGGATACTGAATGGTATTGCTCTTATTCAGTTCAAACATAAATGGTTTTTTTTTTAATTTTATTTCATGTGACTTTTTCCTGTATAGTGAAAAGCCATCAAACAGAAGTACATAAAATTAAAATGTAGTCATATTTTTGCATGACTGTGTAATTTTCAGGTTTGGTAATGTAATAATCATTTTTCATGTCAAAGATGAGCTTTTTATATACTTAATGTAAATTTGCTTGTTGAGACACATGTTGTTTCTCACTTGGTGTCATAGCTAACTTGTACAGGTAAGGACTCAATTAACCTAGAATTTCATTGGAACATGGGAGTCAGTGGTATAAAGTATCCTCTGTGTGCTGGGACATGTATTACAATGATTTTCAACTATTTTTCTTTATCTGTTCATCTGTTGTCATTCCAGTAATGCAAATATATTTTGTTCACATTTTTAGCTCACCTGACTGAAAGTCGGTGGGGCTGTTGCCATCACTTGGCACCGTCGTTTGTTAACTTTTGAAACTTGTCTTCTTCTTCAAAACCACTGGGCCAAATTCGGACATATATGGCACAGACCATCTTTTGGAGTATACCCTTTCTACTTTGTACAAATGAAGCTGCAGCCATCTTTGGGCTGTGATTAATGCCCCAAAAGCCTAAAAACCTTTAAAAAATCTTTTCATGAACCACCAGAAAGAATGCCTTGATATTTGGTATGGAACTTCCTTTGGTGTTGAAGATTAAAGTTTGTTCAAGGGAAGTTTGTTGGTCAGTATTTGGTCTCTCTGTGGGAGCATGCCCATTTTGGACTCACCCCAAAATTTGTATTTCAAGAACTGATGGGCATATTTCTTCTAGTATAATTGGGTCATAAGTTCTTGATTGATGCCCGAAAAAAAGATTTCTCAATGCCGTGGGAACCCCAGGAGCAGTTTCTGTTCGTTACTGTCACAAATTTCAACACTGGCGTTCCGTAACTACACCATCTACAATTTCTGTTTCCATTGGCGTCTACACAAACTGCCATTCATCCATTGATACAAACATCCATTCCAACACAACATGCTATACGCAGGTCGACATCATTGTAAAAACCTGAATAGGGAAACAACCTTAATTTACTACGGGTATGACTTACACGCGAACGATTTGCAATTATAAAATGCAAAACACGAACATGCACGCAAAAACAATAATTATTATTATTTGCGACTCTACGTACTAAAACAGCACTGATAGCAACTGCAGCTATACAATATACAAACTAATTTCACGAACAGCCTAAAGGCTGAAATACACGTACTCGAAGGACCATTGGAAACAGATGGTTCAAAAAACTTGCTATTAATTTTGTCGTGGGGTGTCGTATGGGGATGCCCATTTTAACGTTGGCAAAATATTTTCATCTATCTTGTGTTCCATGAACTAAGTATTCTTCTTCAGAACCTTTGGGACAAATCTAAACTAATTTGGTACAAAGCATCTTGATGGAGTATACTCTTCTGTGTTTCTTTTCAACCTACTCACAATTGTTTACAATTGGCTGTAACGTAAGTGCAAGCCCTACTTCGGAACTAACTCAAGCTTTTAGAGAACTTTTCCAAACAAGTTGGAAAAGTAATAGAGTGCAAAAGCACGAAAAAGATCGAAAAAAGGGTTGAGCGAGACCAGCGCTCGAAATTACAGGTACTCTCTCTGCACACCTCTTGCGTTTACGGAGCGCATGTGCAACAACCGTGACGTCAATTCCTTTTATTTCCGCCATTTGTACATGGTCGTGCTACTTTGCTGTTATTCTTCGTGAACAACTTATTCTATGTGCTCTGCATTTCATTGTATGCAAGTGGATTGTATCCTTTTATCAAGGTATCCAAAATTGTTTTTGATTAATGTTATTTTTTATCATTATTGCGTGTTTCTTCACACGTAATCTTGTTTTTCCCCCACGTGTGAACACGACCTTTGTGCTCCGTCAGCGGGAAGCTTGATTCCATTTTCATTCATATAATGCCAAAGACTATTCCTTGTACCTCTTGCTTGCAAGTGAAGCATGTGGACGACTCTCATTCCACATGTGTCACTTGCAACAATTGCACTCAGGCCCAATCATGTGGTATTTGTGGGGTTTGGTCCTCTAAATTCTGGGCTTCTGTTAACAAGGTGGTTCTGTCCAGAGCTAGAACCCCTCGTTATCGGGGTAAGGGTAGCCATGCCGTAGCAGACATTTCTGCTGGTGCACGTGTGACTCCGTCACACGGGATTCTGATCTGTCTTCTGTGACGAGTTCCTCTGCAACTGTTGACGGTGCTAGTTCAGTGATACCTGACGTGGAGACCGTGGTCTCTTTGTCTTCTGATGTCACTCTTGAGGCGTCTGTTTTCACAGAGAGCTTCTCCGAGGTCTGCTAATGTTTCTTCTGGCTCATCGAGCTCGTTCCAACGAGGGGTCACATGATATGGTTTTGTTGAAATTTTTTGAAAAATTTGAAAAAATTATATTTAAAATAATAAATTTTGATATCGTCTGCATTCTTAAAGGGTTAATAAAGTTCATCTAATCTATGTTGTATTTTTATTGTTACATTTTCTCCTCTTATTGACTCGTCCGATGGAGTCCGGTAGAGTCCGATTGGCGAGTCAATAGGGGAGAAAATGTAACAATGAGAACATGACATATCCGTCTCTTTGCTGTTCAGACTATGTGATGACAGTCCATATGGGTCACTTGATAAAAAATGAAAAAAATAATAAAAATTAATTGGCGATTTTTTAGAATAGCGCTGGCTGGTTTTGGCCATTACGTTGGGTAAAGGGTTAACAAATTATCCATCAAGCAAAACAAATCTGTAAAATATGGTGCAAAAAATGTGGATTTTTTTTCAATGTAGAGATGTTTTTTTATTGCACACCTGTTCTATTCTACAGCAACAATAAACCATGCAGAAAATGAAAATCTGTTCCGCACACGTGTGGAACGGAAATCGTTGACATACTATTTTTAAATAGAAGAGAAATTTCACTGAAATTTTTTACAAATCGTGCCCTGCAATTACAATCTGAATCACCAGCGATAGCAAAAAATATTAACACGGGTTCCGCTCTCAAATTTGGCTGGCAATAAAATGTGTTCTTTTTGTTGAGAGTAATCTTGTCAAATGAATTGCTGAGTGTCCTAATAATTGCTTTTATAGATGTGAAGGCATGTAATAAACTCAGAATGACACATGGGTGTGAATGGGTTAATCGATATGGCACTTGTGCCTTCACGGAAGGATTGGATTGTGGACATGTCAATAAGGAAGAAAATGTGACAATGAGAACATGATGTATTCACCTCTTTGCTGGAGAGACAAAAGTCAATACGAGCCAGTAGACCAGTTCCCTCCCAGTAAGATAGTTTGATCAGTTTATGCACAAACACAGTAAAAGCCTTCAGCTGATTTTTGCGGGGCCCTTTGGTTCACAGGGTTCGTACAGGTTATGGAATCCTGGAAAAGTCATGGAATTTTTAAAAAAAATTCAAGGGCCTTGAAAAGTTTGGAAAATGGGTTGGAAGGGTTAAAGTTTTGGAAAAGTCCTGGAATTCGTAACCAGGTTTAAAAGAGATTGATTTTGTGTAAAAATTACGCGCGACTTGCACAAAAATTATGCAAAAAACGAACCTTTTCTGTTTGGGTCTGAACTAACCTGGTCATGGAATTTTTTTGAAAAGTTTTGGAAAAGTCATGGAAATTGATTCTCTGAAAAGTGTATGAACCCTGGGTTCAGTTTTCCAGTTTCTCACCAAAAAGGAAACCATACTAGAAAACTGAAAAAAATAGCTCTATTTCTGGGAATACAATATGTGAGAATGAATTTGTCACATGGTTGCGTTCTAAAACTCAATTTTGTACTAAAGTCAGTGGGGTGTCCATCTTTTGGTCTTCTATAGACTCGACACAATCTATTTCCATCTGGACAGTTTAACAACCTTTACCCAATGCAGACGATTTCAATATTTATTATTTTAAATATCATTTTTTAAATTTTTTCAAAAAATTTCAACAAAACCATATCATGTGACCCCTCTTTGGAACGAGCTCGATGAGCTCGTTCCAAAGAGGGGGTCACATGATTTGGTTTTGTTGAAAATTTTTGAAAAATAATATGTTATCAGCTGCTGAATTTGCATATGTGGGCGGATGCGGGAGATTGTTGGGTAAAGGGTTAAAGGATATGTTTGTGAACCTTCTGGCATAATGTTTCACTGAACTCAGCTCCTGAACTATTGATGTATTTCTTTAGTTTCTCATTTAGAACAAAGACAACCACGCAAACATTGTGTATCTATAAAGTGTTTGTATGCTTGGAGTGCCTCTGAGTTGACAGGTTTTTCCGGCTTTCTGTAAAAATCTTCTTTTGAAGTCCTCTTTGGAATTCTGTCTGAAGGAGACGTTTGTGTAATAAATTTTTGAATAATTTTAATATGATTCATAGTACAGCTACAAATCTTCGTACAGTGGGTCACTTGCAGAGAATTGAAATCATAATTAGTGTTATAAATAAGCATTAAGTGATGAATAAGCGTTATAAATAAAATATAGAAAACTGTCGGTAATTTGTCATGTATTTGGCATTATATCAAACACATGTGTCATAAAACATCACATTATGTGCATATAAAATATAGTAAGTAAATTGGACTTTTTTTTGCATTGTGTGTGTCAGTAAACCTACTATATTTTTTTACCTGCTGTAAAGAAGGATAAACTTACGTCAAAACCCGCCAGTGCTATTCTAAAAAATCACCTATAAATTTTCATTATTTTTTTCATTTTTTGTGTCAAAAACATAGGTTATGACCCCTCATTGGAATGAGCTCATCATCGAGCTCGTTCCAATGAGGGGTCATAACCTATGTTTTAACTGGTTGAGTGCTGAATTTTTTTTTTAAGGGGGATATGTAAAGCAAGTTTTTTCTTTATAATCTTCAATGCTTCCATCGGGGGAGCCTTAGTTTAGCAAGATTTTGTTTAAAAAAATAAGTGTTTTGTTAAAGTTTATTGGAGAGTGCCAACAGGTTTTATGTCGAGCTCTGTCACTATTTATTGTATTACAATTAATTATACCCCCTGCAAACAAAGTTTGGGGGGGTATATAGGATTGACCCTGTCCGTTCGTCTGTCATTCCTTGTAAGCGCAACTCCTCCTAAACCGTTTGTAGAATTTTCATGAAACTTTACACAATGGAAGAACTCCATATGAAGATTGCATGAAGCAATATAATTCCGTTCTGACATTTCCAAGGGGAGATAATCTAACTTATACATTTCAGGCGTGGGGGGTATCACTTTGTGAGTTTGCTCACAGTACCTCTAGTTTTCACACCTTTCTACCAGAGCATAGAAAAACTTCTTTTATGGCCAGATTAATGCCCTTGCATGTTTAGTTTTAGAGTTATTTCCCTTTTTCTCACTGGGGATAGGGGTACATGTTTATTCCTTCATGTTTCACTTTTGTCCTGGGGAATAATTTTTATTGAATGGTGGAGAGAGAATTGAATAATTTTTAGCTTAACTTGACAAAGTCAAGATAAGCTATTTAATTGCCATGCATGCGGAAGTCTGTTAGTCTGTTCACATTTTCCTTTAGCACAGGCTACACCCTGTAGTTCTTGTCCGATCGTCACAAAATTTCATCTGCAGGTTTGAGGTCATGTCTAGGGATACCATCCCCTTTTGGTCACAATCGATCAAGCGTGATGGCTGCCCGAGCCCAAAACCCAAAAGTCTTTAGCACAGTCTTCAGGTCGTATTTATGAAGGGATTTCATTGTAACTTGGTAGGATGACTCAGTATAATGTCTGGATGAGAACATCCCCTTTTGGTCATGATCTGTCTACCGTGATGGCAGCCTAAGGCCGAAACCCAAAAACTTTTAGCACAGTCTGTAGGTCATATTTAATATGGAGGGATTTCATTGTAACTTGGTAGGATGACTCCGTATGATGTCTAGATGAGAACTTCCCCATTTGGTTGTGATCTGTCAACCATGATGACTGCCCGAGCCCAAAAACCTTTAGCACAGTCTACAGGTCATATTTTTGGAGGGATTTCATTGTAACTTGGTAGGTTGACTCCATGTAATGTCTAGATGAGAACATCCCCTTTTGGTCGTGATCATTCAGCCGTAGCGACTACCTGAGCCCAAAACCCAAAAACTTTTAGCACAGTCTACAGGTATTTATGGAGGGATTTCATTGTAACTCGGTAGGATGACTCCATATAATGTCTAGATGAGAACGTTCCCTTTTGGTCACGATTGGTCAACTGTGATGCCTACAGGGGCCCAAAGCCCGAAAACCTTTAGTCTACAGGTCGTATATATGAAGGGATTTCATTGTAACTTGGTAGGATGACTCCAGATAATGCCTAGATGAGAACATCCCCTTTTGGTCACGATCATTCAACCATGATGGCTGCCCAAGCCCAAAATCCAAAACACTTTAGCACAGTCTACAGGTTGTATTTATGAAGGGATTTCATTGTAACTTGGTAGGATGACTCAGTATAATGTCTAGATGAGGATGTCCCCTTTTGGTTGCGATTGGTCAACCGTGATGACTACACAGACCTGAAGGCCAAAAACTTTTAGCACAGTCTACAGGCCATATTTATGAAGGGATTTCGTTGTTGTAACTTGATAGGATGACTCATTTTGGAATAATTTCACTGTAACTTGGTAACTTTGGTTGACATGCATTAACTGTGAGGGCCACATTAACCCATCTCTCAGTTCTTTAGTACAGTCTACACCTCATATTATTATACCCCACGCAACGAAGTTGCTGGGATACAATGTTTTTGACTGGTCCGTCCATCAGTCCGTCAGTCCTACTTGTTTTCCAGACTTTTTTCTACACGCTTCCAGATATTGAGCTGATTTTAGGTATGTGAGTCTAACATGGTGGCCTACAGATCAAGATTGCATTTTTTTCCGCTCCACTGATTTTTATCGAAATTACGGCCCTTGGACTCTGAAAAATTCATCAAAATTACAGTTTTCCAGACTTTTTTTCTACACGCTTCCAGATATTGAGCTGATTTTTGGTATGTGAGTCTAACATGGTGGCCTACAGATCAAGTTTGCATTTTTTTCGCTCCACTGATTTTTACCGAAATTACGGCCCTTGGACTCTGAAAAATTCATCAAAATTACAGTTTTCTGGACTTTTTTCTACACGCTTCCAGATATTGAGCTGATTTTTGGTATGTTAGTCTAACATGGTGGCCTACAGATCAAGTTTGTATTTTGTTCCGCTCCACTGATTTTTACCGAAATTGCGGCCCTTGAACTTTGAAAAGTTCATCAAAATTACAGTTTGCAGACTTTTTTCCGACACGCTTCCAGATATTGAGATGATTTTTGGTATGTTAGTCTAACATGGTGGCCTACAGTACAAGTTTGCATTTTGTTCCGTTCCACTGATTTTTACCAAAATTTCGACCCTTGGGCTCTGAAAAATGCATTAAAATTAGTTTTCCTGACTTTTTTTCTACACGCTTCCAGATATTGAGCTGATGTTTGGTGTGTTAGTCTGACATGGTGGCCTACAGATCAAGTTTGCATTTTGTTCCGCTCCACTGATTTTTACCGAAAATTACGGCCCTTGAACTTTGAAAAGTTCATCAAAATTACAGTTTTCCGTCCTTTTTTCCTACACGCTTCCAGATATTGAGCTGATTTTTGATATGTTAGTCTAACATGGTGGCCTACAGAACAAGTTTGGGTTTTGTTCCGCTCCACTGATTTTTACCAAAATTACGGCCCCATAGACTTTGAAAAGTTCATCAAAATTACAATTTTCCGGGCTTTTGAAACTACAGAACACTGTTTTCTGCAGTATTCCTAGAATCTATGTTTATTTTTAAAAAATGATTAGAGCTTGAAATATCGGGGCACGTGGGGTATGTGAGCGTCTCACTAAGGTTCTATATTTTTTATTGAAAACAAAGCATACAGGGAACAGAAATTTACATATTCCCAATTATCACGATTCTTGTCTTATTTCATAATCCTTTCATAAACATTGAACATTATCCTTTTCATCAAACACAACACAGACAAGTTAAGGTACAGTGTCATTGACACTTTCATTATATTGCCTGTGTCAAATGACTTTTCAGGTGGAAATGAACAGTGTCAACCTGCATGTGTGTTTGTTCAGAAGGGTGAATTTTTATTCACCTGAAAAAAATGTTGGTATATAGTTGTGGCACTGTCCATTAATCCCATCTGTCTTGTCTGTCCATCTGTAGACAGAGTGGAGCTTGACTGATTGAATGGTCAAAATCAAACATGATATTTGGGTTGGGTATGATGAAAGGAGGAACTTTTTAATTTCAAGGTCATTGTTCCAGAGGTCAAGGTCACAGATACTTTGACTTATTCTTCATGAGTGTCTACAGATAATTTGGCTAATTAAAGTTCCACTTGACTGATCAAAACTAAACTTGATATGTGGATTCAGTATGATGAGGGAAAGGTCCCTGTTTATTTTGGGGCCATTGTGCCAAAAGTTAAGGTCACGATGTCCTTGAACTTTAAACATTTCCGGGTGTTAGTTTCTGCTCTCGAATTAAAGTACTGGCTGGTCGATTGAAACCAAACCTGACATGGGCTGTGTATGATGAAAGGAAGAATGCTGTTTATGTTGGGTCCTTGTGTCAAAGGTCAAGGTCAGAGTTACTTGTCTTGAAATTGGTTGCTGCTCCATAACTTTAGATATTGTTGTTGATTCAGGATGAGTTTTTTTCAGGGGAATAAGCCAACCCTGGCAGCTACCTCTAGTTTAGAAATTGCCTATCTCACATTTTTCATTTGGAAGACTTTTTTTTCACACATTAGTTAGAAATGCCACAACTCCAATTGGGCACTAGCTTTTGTAACTTCAAAAGTGAGCTTACAGGGTAAAGGTTAAAAGATAATATGAAACACAGACAAGTAATATGAATACCCTAGTATGATCTGCTCTTCAGAATAATGCTCAAATATGGTCTTCTGGTACTTACAAAGTTAACCCTTAAAGGCTCATTTCTGACTTTTACGTCCACAGAGCAGGAACCCTAATAACATGTCATCATGAGGAGATCCTGCAGAAAATAGACATATTGCCTAGGCAGTCATTTCTAGTCAAGTCTTGGCTGCCTAAATGGGCAGCCAAGACTTGACTAGAAGTCATTGCTTAACCCTTTACCCAAACGTAATGGCCAAAACCCGGCCAGTGCTATTCACAAAAATCGCAAATTAATTTTCATTATTTTTTCATTTTTTGTCTCAGAAACAAAGGATATGACATAGGGGTCATAACCTATGTTTTTGAGACAAAAAATGAAAAAAAATTAGTTATTCAAGAATTTTTTTATGCAAATGTTGTCAGCTTTTCATATTAGGTAAAGGGTTAACTGGCAATGTGCAGGTGGTGGTCTAGCGGGTATTCAAGAAATTTGTCCTGTCCCTAAGCGTTAAACAGTGTTTGAGAATTATTTTGGGAATTGTTATTGGTTAGAAAATAATAAAATGTAATTTGATGTATAAATTTTGTGTAGTTTATTAACAAGTGTCTATGTTGGAAACAGCCTACCTCTCATCCCTGAATGTAAATGTTTACCAATCTGAAAGTGGTAAAGATTATTGATTTATACAAACTCTATTACTTGTATATTGAGAAGTATCTTATACTTCACCTTGTCAAGGAGACTTTCCCTGTCTTTTATTTAATATCATTTGTGACAAATCTTCCTATCCCTTAATCCTGTTTTATTTCCACAAAGATATTATGCTATGATATACAATTCATATGCATTACACTCTGCACTTCCGTTAACCCATTGCGCAGGATATCAAAATTTATTATTTTTTATACCCCCACCTAGGCGGGGGTGTATAGGATTCCTCGTGTCTGTCAGTCCATCTGTCCGTCAGTCCTTCCATCACAAAATTGTTTAATGGAGGGTACCGTCATGCTGTAATCAACTCCTGCCCTACTTTTCAATTCACATAGTTGAAACTTCAGAATATGATCATACACACAATGAAGATGTGCAACATGTATAAAGTCTTGCGAAAATTTTGTTTCTCCACAGTTATTTCCCTTTCTTAGCTGAAAGGCAGAGGTATTTGTTTGTGTCACCTTTAGGTGATACCTATTGTTTTCTGAACACCAAGATGTCACATTGTTGACCTTGCTCACCCTCAGGTATTGGTGCGGGGGTAACACACCACCTGGTGATGGATTCCGGGGGTGTTGCACCCCCTGGCGATGGATCGACTCTAGTTATTATTGTTTTTTCAAATGTTTCCAAAAATTTCTGCAAAACCATATCATGTGGTGACCCCTCCTTGGTGTGAGCTCGATGGGCTTGTTCAATTTAGGGGTGACATTATATGGGTTTGTTGACATTTTTAAAAAATTTCATTTTTTTCAACTGTGTAATTTGTGAATTACATGAGCGGATATGGCCAATTCGTTATGTAAAAGGTTGACTCCTTTGCTTCTGTTAGGGGTGGAGTAATTCTTGGCTGATCATTTTATGAAAATGCTTGCAACAACCAAACAGACATTAGTTTCAGCGGGAGTGCGGTGGCTCAGTGGTAGACTGTTGGACTTCAATGTTAGAGGTCCCAAGTTCGATCCCCGTCCAGGACGACCTGCGTTTTGTCCTTGGGAAAGGCACTTTATCCTGGTTGCCTACATGGGGGCATGATGATGCTGTGTACTAAGGCGTACTGCACGTCGAAGGTCCACATGTCTTCAACCTCTGTAACCCTGCTTGGGAGGAGCTTGAACAGAGTTAGAATGTTGAGGAGCTGACAGTTGCTTGTCGACACTCTGTGGTTCTCTCAGGGTACTCCGGCTTCCTCCACCCGTAAAACTCACGGTCATGATTAGCCATTGTGCATAATTATGTGACCTTAAACACCAATAAATAAATAAAAAAATAACTAGTTTTCAGCAACAGATATTTCCCGTTGTGCTGTCCTTGGGCAAGGCTGACAGTTGCTCACCATTTCTCGGTGGTTCTCTCTGGGTACTCCGGCTTCCTCTACCCCTTAAAACTGTCCAACATGAGGTAACCCTGGCTGTTGAAAGTGTCATTAAACCCCATTAAATAAATAAATAAATAAAAAATTGCACATTCTACTCTGGCAATGTGGCTATTCAGTTAAGAGGGTTCCACTGTATGTAAGTCAGACCAGCTCTAAAACTTAGCCATGGTAATTGGCAATATCGTGGTAAAATACTTTATCTATTGACTAAAGTGAATTTTTTTATTTGATTGGTTGATAGATACGTGGTATGAGACCATATCATTGAAACCCACGATACGTCCGCCCAGCCACTGACAAATTTCCCATACCCAGTGGAAGCCTCGTTCCGAAATCTACAAATTGTCCATACCCCGTAGAAGACGCGTCATTCCAGTTTTACAGTGTACATGTATTATATTTTAATTTTTTATCTCCAAAATATAGCTTATGACCCCTTATTGGAATGAGCTTGTTGAGTACCCTCCAATGTGGGGTTCATAAGCTATGTTTTTGCGACAAAAAAGAAATTCAATAATTTTTTTATACTAGTCATATCGGCATATTTTCACAAAAACTCTTTGGCACAAAAATTCCACAGAAACCTTTATGGCTCAACAATGGAAGATAAAAGATCTCATGCTGTGTGTGTTCACACATGAAATAGATTGTACTTCTAAAACGGAAAGTCAATAGATAAAAGATCTCATGCTGTGTGTGTTCACACATGAAATAGATTGTACTTCTAAAACAGAAAGATAATTGATAAATTTGTTACCCCGTGTTACCTTCGGCCTCATGGGATACGGCTGGCTTCAGGTAGGTAAAAACCTGTACCACGTGATCAGACACAGGGTAACTAATAATGTCTGTCGCAATCTGTTTTTACATTGTCATGCAATATCATGCTGTCTGCATGACTTTGGCTAATTTTGGTAATTGTAGAGAGTCAGGAGTGTGGTTGCTCCGTGGTTAGATTATCAGACTTCAGACTGAATTATTTATTTATTGGTGTTTAAGGTCACATACTTATGCACGAATGGCTAATCATGACTGTGACAGTTTTATGGGTGGAGGAAGCCTGAGTACCCGGAGAGAACCACCGCGCAACGACGAGCAGCTGCCAGTTCCCCAACATCGTAACTCCGCTCTGCAATACAGGCAGGGGTAGATTAGTTGAAGACATGCGCACCATTGACATGCAGTACGCCTTAGTACACAGTGTCATCATGCCCCCATGTGGACAATTGGGGTTAAGTGCCTTGCCCAAGGACAACGTGGGAGTCCGAATCTATTGCTGAGACGGTTACCTATCCGAGGATTAACCAGGCTTGACGTTGCTTAACTGGTAGAGTTCTGGAAGCCCATATTTGGGCTTTACTAAATACCACAGGCTGTGACTATAATATTTACACTGATAGTGGTTTTATATTGACCCAGCAAGAATTAAATTTTGTTGTTGACCCCTTGCTCAGTTACATTTGATTGGATAGTGCCTCTTGGCACTATCCAATCAAATGTAACAGAGCAATATATGGTGGAAGGAAATATGTGGTCAAGAAAAATGTAGCACTCTACCAGTTAACTTTGGTGTTCTGACGAGAACCGGTTATTGCAACACCACCGTGCCCCCCCTTCAAACTGAAAGGTACAAGGTTAGATTCTGACCAGTGATAACTGCATCAAGTCCTTGGTCAAGTTGCTTAATCCTGATTGTACATGTGGGAGCTCGGTTGCGCAGTATATTACGGTGTACTACATGTCAGTAGTACACTTACCTTCAACCGTTATTAACTCTGCCTGTGTTGATTTTGTAAGCTGGAGAGTCTGACAGTTGCTCACCACTGCTTATTGGTTCTCTCTACATATAGTCTTTCACCACCAGTAAAACTGTCTGGCACAATATGACCCTGGCAGTTGATAGTGTTAAATCCCAATAAACAAACAAGACAAATGAACAGTGCTTGTTTACTCAGTAGTAGAACAATATCTATATAATTGATTTGTTACAATTTATCGGAGAGTGCCAATGGGCACTCTCCAATAAATTGTAACACAACAATTATATATGAACAAAATTTTTCAAAATTTAGTCTATCCATAGTGGTAGCACAGAATCTCAAGGAAAATACTGATGTTACAAATCACTTTTGACCTCCTTGGGAACCCCGGGAAGTTAGGCAATGCTTGTTTACCATGGTAAATGAGCTCTGTTTTACTGGTAAAATAGGACCCTGTCACCAATGCTTGGGGTGCAAGTCCTCTAAAATGGGCAACATGGGTATAAACAATTGGCTGAACTTGACTTTATCTCCATGTTGAGGTGAGAATTAGCCATTGTGCAGAAGTATGTGACCTTAAGCATCAATAAATAAATAAATAAATAAACAGACATACATTGCCTGATAAGCGTAGGTAAATATACATAAGAACTGCCAGGAAAGTGGGGTGGGGGTGCGGTGGCATTGTGGTAACCGGTTCTTGTCAGATCACCGAAGTTAAGCAACATCGAGCCTGGTTAGTCCTTGGATTGGTGACCGTCTGAGCGATCAATGCGGACTCCCACGTTGTGTCCTTGGGCAAGGCTCTTAACTCCAATTGTCCATGTGTGGGCACGATGATGCTGTGCACTAAGGCGTACTGCACATCGATGGTGTGCATGTCTTCAACCAATCTAACCCTGCCTGTGCTGCTGTGTGGAGTTATGATGTTGGGGGGGTTGGCAGTTGCTCGTCGTTGCTCGGTGGTTCTCTCCGGGTACTCCGGCTTCCCCCACCCGTAAAACTCACTGACACGATATGACCTTGGCTGTTAACATGTTGTTAAACCTTAATAAATAAATACTGCCAGGAAAATTCATTATGTCTGGAAAACACAGCATGTCTCAAACAGAAAGTTGCAGTCCTGCCTTTCACAGACTCTCATTCATACTGGTGGAAATCTCAGAATTGTAATTTAAAATGAAAATTTACCTCTCTACCGCTCTACCTAACAGTATTTTTAAAAAATAAATTTTCACATTTTTCGAGAACGAATTTTACAATTTGTCAATAAAACAATACAAATATGGATATCATTAGAACCAGCTCAACATATTTGTATTGACAAATTTCTGAGATATTTTAGGCTGTGATGTTAGGTAAAGAGTTAAATAAAAAAAGTACAGTGAAGCCCACTTAATTGGATATCTCTTAATTGTATATCCCTGTTAATTGAATATAATTTTCAAACACAAAACCATTTACCATATCTTCAGTACAAATTTGATCTGTTAATTGCATATGGGTTGTAGAGTAAACTCCTGTTAATTGTATATAAATTTTTGTAATGTGTCGAAAAAATTACTGTGACACACACCAAATTCCCCTTATTTAGCAACCTTTTTTGTCCTCACTACATCCAAGACAGACATTTATTCTATTATATCTTGTTTGACAGAGCTCTATGAGCTCTGTCAAACAAGATATAATAGAATAAATGCTCAGTTTACCTCCAGAACACAGGAAACTGACCAAATTCCTGTTAATTGTATACTCCTGTTAATTGAATAATTTTCTCTGACAAAATGGATATTCAATTAAGAGGATTCTACTGTAATAAAATTTAAGATTTTGAATGTTCTATGGCATTGGAAAAGTCATTGTAATTACAAATGACTGACAGTGCATGACAATTGTTATATAATGAGTTCATGGTTTACAGGCATTAAGTACAGAGACAGTTTTCTTATTTCCATACAATTATGAATATATTATAATTTATGACAAGCTTCGAAAAGATTATTGCTTGAGGTGTTGTGTGGTTTGGTATGCTTTAGTATTGGTCTTACATTGTACCTTAAACAGTCAGTCATCTGTCTAAAATTTACCGTCTTCCTATTGTTACTTAGTGGGAGCGCGGTGGCTCAGTTGGTAGAGGTGCAGGCTGCAAGCCGAGAGGTCCTCGGTTCGAATCCCACCTGCGGCAACCGCGTTGTGTCCTTGGGCAAGACACTTCATCTCCATTGCCCGCGTGGGGGCACGATGACGCCGTGTACTAAGGCGTACTGCACGTCGATGGTACACATGTCTTCAACCAATCTAACCCTGCCTGTGCTGCAGTGCGGAGTTACGATGTTGGGGAGCTGGCAGCTGCTCGTCGTTGCTCGGTGGTTCTCTCCGGGTACTCCGGCTTCCTCCACCCGTAAAACTGTCACGGTCATGATTAGCCATTGTGCATAAATATGTGACCTTAAAACATCAATAAATAAATAAAATTGTTACTTAGTGTATTGGTTTAAAACCCATCGTGATGATTCTTACATACTTCAGAACTGAATGATACATTGATGAAGTTTATTAGAGTATAAACACGAAAGGTTTCAAATTGTAGTGTTGGTACAGAGGGGGCTGAAGTGGTAGCCACTACTCTACCAAATATTTTCTCAGTCATATAAAGTTGTGTCAGATTTTTTGTTGCCAACACAACTGTGGATTTGTGCTGAAAAATAATTCTGAAATGCCAGTTAGAATCAAGGAGATTATGCCCTTGAGACATCAATTTTTAGCTCATCTTGACAAAGTCAAGCTGAGCTAATCTCATCGCTTCCCGTCCGTCGTCCGTCAACACCATGTTTTGGTCTTCTCCTCCAAAGCCACTGGGCCAATTCAAGTGAAAGTTTGTGTGAGTGATGGTCCCAAAGGGGCATTTCATTTTTGTTCAACTCAGCATGCCCAGCCCCATAGGGAGGGAGTGGGGGAAAATGCACCCAAATATTTTAAAAATCTTCTTCTCAAGAACCAGTGTGTACAATGACTTGATATTTGCTATGGAGCTTCCATATGAGGTGTAGAATCAAGTTTGTTTAAACGAAGTTCGTGAAGTAATATTTGGCTTTGTAATAGGAGGGGTAAGATTTTTGGCCCCGCCCAAAATTTCTATTTTCTGAACCCGATGGTCCGGTATGAACCAAATTTGGTTTGTGGTATTATTGGGTCATAAGTACATGACCCATGCAAAAAAAAAAAAATTCCTGCATCCCCATGGGAACCCTGGGAGCTAAAAATAGAAATATTTTCAAACGCCCATATTTCCCAAACCCCACGGAACAGAGAGCTTTTATTTGGTATGAAGTATCCTTATGACCAGTAGAATTGAATGGTAAAAACAAATTGCCATCGGTTATGTTAGGGTGTTCTGTAATGGGCATCGATAAAATGCTGAGTCAGCATATTTGCAAAAATTTTAAAAAATCTTTTCTCCAGAACCAATCATCAGAATCTTTTGATATTTGGTATACAGCATTCATAGGGGGGTCAGATAAAAGTTTGTTGAAATAAAGCTCATTGGTTCATATTTGGGCTCTCTACAGGAGCCCGAAGTTTTAACATAGGGTAATATGGGGAATATTCTTTAAAAATCTTCTTCTTCAGAACCACCAGTCAGAATCTTTTAATATTTGGTATACATCATTGTTATGAGGGTCAGATTCTAGATTGTTCAAACCAAGTCCCTAGGTTAATATTTGGGCATCCTACGGAAGCCCAAATTTTATCTTTGTTCAATATGGAGGGTAATTTAAAAAGGTCTTCTTCTTCAGATCTATCAGTCAGAATGCTTTGATATTTGGTATGCAACATCTCTATGGAGGTCAGATTCAAGTTTGTTCAAATCAGATCCCTAGGTATATATTTGGGCTCACTATGGTAGCCCAAATTTTTACTTAGTGCAATATGAGAAAATTTCTTTAAAAATCTTCTTCTTCAGATCCACCAGTCGGAATACTTTTATATTTGGTATACAACATCTCTAGGGGGGGGTCAGATTCCAGGTTGTTCAATTCGAGTGCCTAGGTTAATATTTGGGCTCCATATGGGAACATGAAATTTAACTTAGTACAATATGAGGGAATTTCTTCAAAAATCTTCTTCTTCAGATTCACTTGTCAGAATGCTTTCACATTTGGTATACAACATCTCTAGGGGGGGGAGGGGGGGGGTTAGATTCAAGTTTGTTCAAATCGGATCCATAGGTCAATATTTGGGCTCGCTATGGTAGCCCAAATTTGAACTTAGTGCAATTCGGAGAAATTTCTTTACAATTTCTCTTCTTCAGATCCAACAGTCAGAATGCTTTCATATTCGGTACACAACATCTCTAGGGAAGTCAGATTTAACTGGGTTCAAATCAAGAGCCTGGGTTAATATTTGGGCTCTCTATGGGAGCCGGAATTGGCCATTTTGCTGAAGAATTAAAAATTTTGTATTCAGTACCTTCTAGAGGTACTAAGATTAATCCACATAGGTTGTATCAAGGGGCTTCATAGGGGAGCTCTACATTTTACTTATGTTCAACTGAAGAAAAGGCATGATGCCCAGATTATTTTTGTCACTCCTGAGGGACTCAAGGATTGACAGTGTAGCCTATGGAGATGGCTTGCTTAATGTAGACTCATTGGACTCTGTTTAAATTGTGTTCTGTACAAGATGAGCGCTTCAGGCCCCGTGGGGCCTCTTGTTTTAAAAATATTCTAAGTTTACCCTCTGCACACAGATGTCGAAACATCAAAGTTTCAAGAAGCAAAATCTTCCCATAATGCCGCTAGGAAGTTATCCACTTCATTGCTCGTTGAGCTCTGTCAAACAAGACTGAATTGGTTAAATGCCTAATTGCATTATGACAAAAATTAAATGCATTAAATTTTGTTTTTTTAAATTTTGTAATTTTGACATCTGTGTGAAGAAGGTTAAAAAAGTGGGAACTAATTTTTATCCCCCCGGCCTCTTTGAGGAGGAGGCATTATGTTATCACTTTTTCCCCAGTCCCTCGACCTCTGTCTGTTTAGTTGATTTTTGCGTTCCGTCAATTAACTGAAGTTCTACTAACCGGATCTTTTCCAAACTTCATATGTGGGTTAGGTATGGTGATTAATTTTTATCATGATGTGCCTAAGGTCAAGGTCACAGTGACCTCCAATGTTAAATACACTTGAAATTAGTTTCCGCTCTATAACTGAAGTTCTGCAAGACTGATCTTGTTTATTTTTTATAATTCTATCCATGATATTGCAGGAGTGGGCATATAGCATGCTTTGCGTTGCACTTTTTTTTGTTACTTCCTGTCATGGTGATAGGTACCAAAATTTTATGACTATTATCCTTTCCTTGGTACCTATCAAACATACATCTGTGAATCCTAATTTTTGGCTTGAATTGAATACTGAATTGAATCTAAAGGAAGATTTGAATCCAAATTCGAATCTGACATGTTAAATACCTAGTAAAGTCAGCGATATCCATGATTTTTAGTGATGGTATTTATTTATTTATTAAGGTTTAACAACACTCCAACTGCCAAGGTCATATGGTGACAGTTTTATGGGTGGAGGAAGCCGGAGTACCCGGAGAGAACCACCGAGCAACGACGAGCAGCTGCCAGCTCCCCAACATCGTAACTCGGCACTGCTGCACAGGCAGGGTTAGATTGGTTGAAGACATGTGCACCATCGACATGCAGTATGCCTTACAACACAATGTCATCGTGCCCCCATGTGGACTATCAGGGTTAAGTGCCTTGCCCAAGGACACAACGCGGGAGTACGAATCGATCGCTCAGGTGGTCACCCATCCAAAAGCTAACTGGGCTTGATGTTGCTTAACTTTGGTGATCTGACGAGAACTGGTTGCCGCAACACCACCGCGGGAACACTGGGACATGAAGCAGTGCTTGTTTACTGTGATAAACAGGCTCTGTTTTACTGGTAAAATAGGACCCAGTCAGCAATGTTTGGGGTGGATGTCATCTAAAATGGGTATATTTATAAACGAATGACTAAACTTTACTTTGTCTCCTTGTTGCAGTCAGGATTAGCCATTGTGTGTAAATAAGTGACCTTAAACCACAATAAATAAATAACTTTATATTATAATTTTTGGAAAGCTCTCTTCAAGAACTTTCCTGTGGATGATCACAAGTCATGAATTTGGTTAACCCTTTACCTAATGAGTCGGACAAATCTCCTCGCGTAATTTTCAGCAGTTGAAAAAAATATATTTTTCAAAAAGTTACAACAAAACCATATCATGTGACCCCTCATTGGAATGAGCTCATTGAGCTTGTTGTAATGAGGAAGACACATGGTATGGTTCCATTTAAATTTTTTTTTTAATTTTTAGAAAAATAATTAAATAATTAATTTTGATACCCTTTGCATTGGGAAAAAGGGTCAAGTCTACTGAAATAATACATATCATTTATTTCCATGTTGCAGTCATGATTAGCCATCGTGCATAAATGTGTGACCATAACCCTTTACCCAATGCAGACGATACCAAAATTTATTATTTTACATATAATTTTTTCAAAAAATTTCCACAAAACCATATCATGTGACTCCTTGTTGGAACGAGCTCGACGAGCTTGTTCCAACGAGGGGTCACATGATATGGTTTTGTTGAAATTTTTTGAAAAATAATATTTTTGCAACTGCTGAATTTGGATATTACGCGGGCAGATGCAGGCGATTCGTTGGGTAAAGGGTTAAACACTAATAATAAATAAATAAATAAATATTGTTTGTTTGTTTGTTATTGTTGGTCACATATAGAAAAGTGTCTCCACTACCGCCATCTTGGGGATGCAGAAGTTACCGTGAAAAAGAATGCTCAACAAAAATATATTTTTCGAATGTTTTCAGTTTCTGATGCCTCACAATCTCCAATCGTTTATTAACTGGTAAAAGGCTCAACTATACTACTCACAGTTTGATAAGCACCACATATTTGACACATAATTGTGAAATATGCTTGTGACATATTTGTGATATTTTTGGTGGATATGATTGAGGAATGTATTGAGATGGTCCCCAGAGTTTACATCAGCTCTCTTGACAGGCAGACTTTTCGTGACAGTCATGGAAAGCATGTACCCCTTGATTTTCATGTACTGTCTACATGTACATGACATGTGTAGGTTATTCATTCTTCATTTCAACACAAACTCTTGTGACTTAATGGTTGAATATGGCGTATGCAAATATAAGAAGACATATGTCTGAAGCAGAAATGTGACAGGCTGTTGGGATGGTGGAGCAAGGGGCTATGCATCGTCAGGTTGGTGAAGCCCTTGGTGTGCACCATACGCTGATCACCAGAGCCTGAGCAAGATTTCAGCAGTATGGCACACCAGTAAGATGGCATGATGGTGGCAGAGACATGACAACATCTGCAGCTGAAGACTGTTTTTTGATCATTCAGGCCCATAGGAACCATTTTGCAACAGCAACCCAGCTTCTCATTGACCTTCAGAATGCATCCGGGTTAAATGTTTTGATGCAGACTATCTGGGCAAGGTTACACGAAGGTGGTCTCCAATCGAGAAGACCATGTATTCGCATTCCGCTGTCCCAAAACCACTGCCAGACATGATATGAATGGGCCATGGACCATATTGAATGTACCAGAGAAGATTGGCAACCTGTCCTTTTTACAGATCAGTCAAGGTACTGCCTCGACTACACAGATAGGCATTCTAGGGTATGGAGAAGTTCAGGAGAGCCATTCCATGCAGCTAACATTGCTGAGCATAACTGTTATGGTGGAGGGTCAATAATGGTCTGGGTCGGCATCAGCTGGGATGGACATACAGAGCTCTGTGTCCTTGACCGTGGTACATTGACTGAACAGCGGTATATTGATATCCTGGATGCCCACGTCAGATTGTATGCAGGTGCAGTGGGTGATAGATTCATTCTGATGGACGATAATGCCCGTCCTAATGTTGCCTATGCTGTCTGGGAGTACAGGCAGGGGTAGGGGATTGAGCATATGGCCAGCAAGATCCCCTGACCTCAATCCAATTGAACATGTCTGGAATGAGTTGCAGCTTGCAATTTCAGCCCATCCAGTCAAGCCAAGAAGTGTCCAGGAGCTTGTTGCCATGATGGTCCAAAAATGGAACAACATCCCACAAAGGACCATCTGGAACTTGATTGGGAGCATGAGAAGGCGTTGTCAAGCTGTAATTAACAGTAATGGGTCTCATACTCGATATTGAAGCCATACTAGTTCGCTTCATCAACTTTTTGGCAAATTTGAAAAATTTCCTCTTTTACCAATAATATCAGAAGCTAAAAAATAATGTCAAACACAAAACAAAATCTTAATTTCTGTACTTTAATCATTAAAGATATAATTAAATAAAAAATATATACACTTTTCATAACAATATTTCAACTAAAACATAAAACAGGTAGTTGGATATACTTGGTGCTTAGCAAACTTTGAGTAGTATATTTTAGGGCATCAAAATTTGTCCACGTGTCTTTGGCTTGTTAAAATTTATGGGGAGAGTGCCCATAGGCATAACAAGGCAAATCCTTACAGGCTAGATAATTTTACTTTGATTATATGAAGCACATCCACAGAATATGATGCCTTAAAGTTGCGGCACTCACCCTTCAAAATAAAACCCACATATGGGCTTCCAGCCAGCTGCCAGTTAAAGAAGATTCTTTGATGTCTGTGAAATGTGAATATTTTGACGATGTGCACATTTTTTTGTGGCAATGAAAATTGAATATTTTTATGACATATTTAGTTATTATTACCACTTTATAGGGCCAATCCTTAAGCTGCCACCTGCGGCAACTGCGTTGTGTCCTTGGGCAAGACACTTCATCTCCATTGCCCGCGTGGGGGCACGATGACGCCGTGTACTAAGGCGTACTGCATGTCGATGGTACGCATGTCTTCAACCAATCTAACCCTGCCTGTGCTGCAGTGTGGAGTTACGATGTTGGGGAGCTGGCAGCTGCTCGTCGTTGCTCGGTGGTTCTCTCTGGGTACTCCGGCTTCCTCCACCCGTAAAACTGTCACGGTCATGATTAGCCATTGTGCATAAATATGTGACCTTAAACATAAATAAATAAATAAATAAATGATCCTTAAGCTATTATAACTAAAAATGAAGGCGTTTTGTGTATTCGCCCTGTTCCCGATGACGTCACTGGGCCGGTGGGCCAATAATAAAATTGATTTTTATTATTGGCCAGCGACCCGGTGACGTCAATGTTCATTCAGCATTTTGGATCTTCATTATTGGCCCGCGGCCTGGTGACATCAATGTTCATTCAATATTTTGGAGCATCAAACCACCGAGGTAACTCTCCTTCACTTCCGAGAAATATCGATATATTTTGAACGTCCAGTTTAATCAGTTAGCACCAAACATAATGTCTGGAGCTTCCTTCCATGGTTGCACAATAAACTTAAACTATGGGAAGTGACCTTACTAAGTTAGCCCAAACAGCTTCAATGCTGTGATGAAAGTGATTGTTTTTTGTTCATTAAATTATGTTGAGTTCAGTAGTACATTATTTCTCTCCTTGAAAATCCAATGAAGCAATACCTACATGTTCCTAGTGCCCTTGAATATTTATTAACAGTCCATGTGGTAATAATAGTAATAACATGATTTTGTAGGGCGTTATGGTTCATTAACGGCCCTACAGGAATGATTAAAAGCCCTTGGGCCTATTAGCGGCCCTCAACTCTGTCTCGGGCTGCTAATAGTCCCTTGGGCTTTTAATCATTCCTTCTGGGCCGTTAATGAACCATAACGCCCTACAAAATCATGTTATTGTATAATTAGCGACCAAAAACAATTACTGAGATTGGAAAGTTAAAACAGTGTTATTCGTTTTTGTGCGGGGAGCGCGATGCTTAGTGGTAGACTGTTGGACAGGGAGCGCGGTGGCTCAGTGGTAGACTGTTGAACCAGGAGCACAGTGGCTCAGTGGTAGAGTGTTGGACAGGGAGCGCGGTGGCTCAGTGGTAGATTGTTGGACAGGGAGCGTGGTGGCTCAGTGGTAGACTGTTGGACAGGGAGTGCGGTGGTAAAGTGTTGGACAGGGAGCATGGTGACTCAGTGGTAGACTGTTGAACTGGGAGTGCGGTGGCTCGGTGGTAGAGTGTTGGACAGGGAGTGCGGTGGCTCAGTGGTAAAGTGTTGGACAGGGAGCGCGATGGCTCATTGATAGTCTGTTGAACCGGGAGTGAGGTGGCTCAGTGGTAGACTGTTGGACAGGGAGCTTGGTGGTTCAGTGGTAGACTGTTGGACAGGGAGAGTGGTGGCTCAGTGGTAGACTGTTGGTCAGGGAGCACGGTGGCTCAGTGGTAGACTGTTGGACAGGGAGCGCGGTGGCTCAGTGATAGACTTGGACAGGGAGTGCGGTGGCTCAGTGGTAGAGTGTTGGACAGGGAATGCGATGGCTCAGTGGTAGACTGTTGGACAGGGAGCGCGGTGGCTCAGTGGTAGACTGTTGGACAGGGAGCGCGGTGGCTCAGTGGTAGACTGTTGGACAGGGAGCACGGTGTCTCAGTGGTAGACTGTTGGACAGAGAGCGTAGTGGCTCAGTGATAGAGTGTTGGACAGGGAGTACATTGGCTCAGTGGTAGACTGTTGAACCAGGAGTGCGGTCGCTCAGTGGTAGACTGTTGGACAAGGAGCGCGGTGGCTCAGTGGTAGAGTGTTGGACAGGAAGCACGGTGGCTCAGTGGTAACCTGTTGAACCAGGAGTGCGATTGTTCAGTGGTAGAGTGTTGGACAGGGAGCGAGTTTGATCCCCATTGTGTCCTTGGGCAAAGCACTTTATCCCAGTTGCCTACATGAGGGCACAATGCCGCTGTGTACAAAGGCATACTGCACGCTGATGGTGCACATGTCTTCAACCACTGTAACCCTGCTTGAGCCATGCTTGAACAGAATTAGAATGTTGAGGAGCTGATTGTTGCTTGTCGATGCTCGGTGGTTCTCCTGATACTCCGGCTTCCGCTACCTGTAAAACTGGCATGGTCATGATTAGCCATTGTGCATAAGTATGCGACCTTAAACACCAATAAATAAACAATAAATAATTAGTTTTTGTGCAAGGTAAACGTCCTGACATTTGATGAAATGGGAGCTGTTATGCTGTGTCATGATTTGGGAGAAGTTATTATGTTGATTGACTTGACTCCCTCTTAGGTGGGAAGGGGGGCAGTTTGTGTGGCAACATTTTTTGTCGATGTTTTTCAATTGAGTAGAAATCAGTGCCTCCATGCCATAGCTCCCCTTGCTCCAAGGCTGCTGGATTCACTATTCAAATCTGAATTTTAGTAGATCTTTCTGTACTGTAACAGCCGGAAATCTTTATTATCTCTCACCAAAACGAAGTTTGCGGGGGATCTAGAAATGGTGTCCATCCATTCTTTCATCCATCCATCTGTCCATCCTTCCATCTGTATGTCCGCATTATTATACGAGAGCTACAATTTTTTTTTTTTGTCCGGACAGGCATTATGAGCTTACCAAAATATTATGAGCTTATTTGATATATCATGGGCTTAATTACTAAGATATGAGACTTATGAGGCAAATTGTGAATTATCGGGATTTGTATTAAGGGTTAGGATCAGTTCAGGGTTAGGGTTAGCATTAGTTTCTCTTCAGTATTAGGTTGGGGGATGTAACCATGTCTAGATTTTCTAAAGAAACGAGGTTTTAACCGTTGTCCAAATGAATTAAAATGATCAATTTTTTTTCGTAATTTTTTAAGCCCACAACTCCCATTTTTAACTCTGTCCATCCATCCATCTGTTCATCCATCCACACCAGCAAATCAGGTTTATGTGCCTAGCTGTTGGTACATAGCACTGTTATGTGTCTAGTCTTTATGTGACTTACCACATAAAGTTGAACTAACAAATGGCGTTTATGTGTCTAAAAAGTGAGTTATGTGGCTAAAATCGTTTATGTGGCTAATAAGTGACAAAAAGTGGATATTGTATTTTCAGGGATTTTATGTTAGACTAAAGGTAAGGGTTAGGGTCAGTAAGCTGAAAGGGTAAGGGTTTGCTACCACCCAGAAATTAGACATAAAAAAGAGTTTTTAGTGGTTGTCCATGCATTTTAAATTCCTCAAATATTTTAGGGGTGTCTGTCTGTCTGTCCATCCATCCATCTGTCCATCCTTCCATCAATCCATGCAACCATCTGTCAATCTGTCCATCCGTAACAACTTTGGACCTTCATATCTCAGTCAGTGAATGTTTGATTTAACCCTTTTCCTAACATGAAAAGCAGACGACACTTGCAAAAAAAATTTGGAATAACTATTGTTTTCATTTTTTGTCTCAAAAACATAGGTTATGACCCCTCATTGGAACGAGCTCAATGAGCTCGTTCCAATGAGGGGTCATAACCTATGTTTTAGAGACAAAAAATGAAAAAAATAATGAAAATTAATGGCGAGTTTTGAGAATAGCGCTGGCCGTTTTTGGCCTTTACGTTAGGTAAAGGGTTAAATGATCTTTGGTATGCTGATTACAAGTAACAAGTTTTGTCCATTTTTTTTTCTAGATTTATGAGCCGTTTTCCACCTTTTTTCAACCTAGAAACCCTTGGCGGGGGATATCAGTAGCGATGCACCTTGTTTTATTTGATATAAAACTGTGAAATCAACAAAATGTTTGTATTATCAGAAAACATTGTGCTTACTAAAAGCTTAGTCACTTGAGCTGATTTGTTTGTAATTGTCTGCACCAATAATATATCATTGTTGAATGTGTTTTCATTGGTATTAACAATATTGAATTTACAGATCCTCAGTAAGTAAACTTGTATCACAAACTATGAAATAATCACAGGTTTTTTATTCTTGGGCCGGATGATCTTTACAAATTTGTCAATGGACAATTGATAAACATTATCTGTGGATTAAAATATTTGTATAGCTGTATCGACAGAATACCTGTATCACTCGGATGGATGAGTGAAAGTGCACTAAGTTCTTTTCCACTACTTACTTAACTACTTTACCTCACACGACTTGCAAATAACATTTACAGTTCAGTGGAACCTAATTGAACTCCCACTTTACCAGGGAAAATTACTCAATTAACCCTTTACCCAACGAATCGCCCTCCTCCGCCCGCATAATATGCTAATTTAGCAGCTGAAAAAAATATTATTTTTCGAAACATTTCAACAAAACCATATCATGTGACCCCTCTTTGGAACGAGCTTCTCGAGCTCGTTCCAAAGAGGGGTCACATGATATCGTTTTGTTGAAATTGTTTGAAAAAATTTAAAAAATGATATTTAAAATAATAAATTTTGAAATTGTCTGCGTTGGGTAAAGGGTTAACAGAGATTTGGATTTGTTCACATTCCTGTATTTTAGAGATAAAATGGACATTTATTCTATTATACTTTGTTTGACAGCTCATAGAGCTCTGTCGAACAAGATACAATAGATTAAATGCCTGTATTGAATACACTAAGGTCAAATAGATCTACAAATAAGAGGGATTATTTATTTTATTTATTAAGGTTTAACAACACTTTAACAGCCATGGTCATATTGTGTCGGTGACAGTTTTGCCGGTGGAGGAAGCTGGAATACCCGGAGAGAATCACCGAGCAATGACGAGCAGCTGCCAGCTCCCCAACATCGTAACTCCACACTGCAGGGTTAGATTGGTTGAAGACATGCACACCATTGACGTGCAGTATGCCTTAGTACACAGCATCATCATGCCCCCATGTTGACAATTGGGGTTAAGTGTCTTGCCCAAGGACACAACATGAGAGTCTGAATCGATCGCTCAGACAGTCACCCATCCAAGGATTAACTTGCCTCAACGTTGCTTAACTTCGGTGATCTGATGAGAACTGGTTACCGCAATGCCACCACGCCCCCAACAAGAGGGATTCTGTGAATGTCGGGGGTAACTTCTCGCCATATTTCAAGAATTTTGATTCAATTAACAGGAGTTTGTTCTATATACTATATGCAATTAACAGGTTAAATCTCGACTGAATGTATGGTAAATGGTTTTGTGCTTGAAAGTTATATTCATTTAAGAGGGATATTGAGTGAAGTGATATCCAATTAAGTTGGCTAAATGGTATTTTTTTCTTAATCATTGAACATCATTTTCAGTTTTTCCTTTCAATACATAGCTTAAAAACCTTCATTGAGGTAAGGTCAGTGAGTATGTTTCAGTAACGGATCATAAGCTATGTTTTTGAAAGACAAAATTAAAATTTCAGTGGGATTATGTAAATACAGTGGAACCCTGTTAATTGAATAGCCACTTTGCCAATGAAAATTATTCAATTAACAGGAGTATTCAATTAACAGAAGTATTCAGTTAACAGGGATTGTGTCACTTTCCTGTTTCCTAGAGATAAACTTAGCATTTATTCTATTATATCTTGTTTGACAGAGCTCCATGAGCTCTGTCAAACAAGATATAATAGATTAAATGCCTATATTGGATGTACTGAGGCCAAATAGGTCTATAAACAAAGGAAAACGGGGGAGAGTCAGGGTAATTTCTTGACAGGTTACACATTTTTTTCAATTAACAGGAGTCAAGGCATAGTGAACATTGTCTAGTCTCGATTTAATCTGCAGTGTTGAAGATAGCATACTCACTACAAGGGGATGGCAGGTAGACAGCCAATCTGGCTATGTCATCTCCATGCGGTATGTTCATTTGCATCATGTTTTGTAAGAACAATTTTGTAATCTACCCTGTTATAGATGTACGTTTATACCGCAAAAATAAAGAATCTAATCTAATCGAATCTAATCCAATCTAGCCTATATTCAATTAACTGGTAGAGTGCTAAGTTATTTTTGGTTGTCAGAATTTGTTTGCATGTCATTGCCTTGTTACAATTCATGGGAGAGTGCCCACAGGCACTCTCCCATGAATTGTAACAAGGCAAGTTCATGGTGATTAAATTATTTAACTTTGAAGATAAAATGAAGCAAATCCACAGAATATGAAGCCTTTAAGATGCGGTACATGCACTTCAGAATAAAGCCCAAATATGGGCTTCCAGCACTCTACCAGTTAAGAGGTCAAATTTGTATTGGAGGTATGGCAAATGGTTTTGTGTTGGGAAATTATATTCAGTTAACAGGGATATACAATTAAGAGATATACAATTAAGTGGGCTCCACTGTATAACACTGGCTGGCTGTTTGTATTATCTTAGATAATGCTTTACCCTTTGAACTGGAAGGCTGCTTTTCAAGTCCAGGAACATGATACTTCATAATTATTCCCCCACTTTTTTAGCTCCGCTGACAAAGTCAGCAGAGCTTTTCTTATACTGATTCGTCCGTCGTCTGTCGTCTGTCCATCCGTCGTCAACATTTTATTTGTCCGAGCCATAATTTCTAAACCGCTGAATATTTTTCCACCAAACTTCATAACAATATGTATTATCAATAGACGGTGTGTCATCAATTATTCTGCGGTCTGTAAATCCACAGGGTCAAGGTCACAGGATCAAGAAAATCTTAAGATATTTTTGATATTTGTTTGTCCAAGCCATAATTTCTGAACCGCTGAATATTTTTCGGCTAAAGTTTGTAACAATATTAGTATTAGAAAACATGCCCATGCGATCAGTGGCCCTCAGCGGAGCTCTCTAGGTGTGACAGGCCTCTTTTTTTTAAACAGTTGGGTATACTGGATTGCCTCTGTCCATCCATCTGTCCATCTGCCTCTCCATCTGTCCATTCATCCATCAGTCTGTCCATTCATCTTCTGATGTCTGTTCGTGTTATGTCTAACATTACTGCTCAGATTTTGATGAAATTTCATACAGATGTTCAATAACATGAGATCTTTCAGGAGAATCAGCTGTTGTGCTGTTGGAGTATTTTTTGTCTGTGAGTTATGTCCCTTTGAATATACAAAATAGCCAATTTTTTGTCTGCTCGCCTTGTATCTCAGGTTTGGGGATCTCAAGGGGGCGGTGGCTCAGTAGGTAGAGGTGCAGGCTGCAAGCTGAGAGGTCCTCTGTTTGAATCCCACCTGTGGCAACCGCGTTGGTTCCTTGGGCAAGACACTTCACCCCCATTGCCCATGTGGGGGCACAGTGACGTTGTGTACTAAGGCGTACTGCACGTCGATGGTGCATTTGTCTTCAGCCAGTGCTAACCCTGCTGGTGTGGAGTTAGTATGTTAGGGAGCCTGACAGTTGCTTGCCATTGCTTGGTGGTTCTCTCTGGGTACTCCGGCTTCCTCCACCCGTAAAACTGTCCGACACGAGGTGACCCTGGCTGTCAAAAGTGCCTTTAAACCCCAATAAATATTAAATAAATAAATATCGGATCTCAATGAAATTTCAAATGAATATTGTTCAAATGAGTCTCTTATAATATTTCTTACTTTTCACTTTCTAGACTTATCCCCCCCTTTTAACTTTGGAAATTCGCTGTTGGCCTCGTAACATTGCCAATTTTTTGTATGTTTGACTCATATCTCTTGTTTGAGTTATCAGATCTCAATGAAATTTGGAAAGAAGATTCTTTATGGGAGAGTCTTTCACAGTATCAAGTTTGTTTCTTCTCTTGCCATTGTTTGGCGGTATGCACCGTGGGGCAGGGGGGGGGGGGGGTATGCACTGGGGTATGGCCCACCTCTTGTTTTATTAAGTAGGATGACAGCAAAATGAATGTGTGGGGTAGACATATTAATATTTTCATTGTGCTGCCACAAGGCTGCAGAATGAAAATATTAACAAGCCTATTCCCAAATAACGAATATGGACTCTTCCAATTGCTGCCATTGAACGGACCTGGAAGATACAGCCAGGGTTCAATGTGTTAACCCTTTACTCAACACAAATGTGATATATGGAGATAAAAAATCATGAATAACTAAAACTTTTATTTTGTTTGCTCCAAAACATCGCTTATCACCCTTATTGGAATGAAGTCAAAAAATTCCTTCAGCTAAAAATTCAAAAAATAATAAAATTTGAAAGGCTATTATCAGTTATGTTTTCCCTTCCCAGGAGGGAGACATATTGTTTTAGTGCATATTCTTCTTCTTTCTTCTTCTTCTTCTTCTTCTTCTTCTTCTTCTTCTTCTTCTTCTTCTTTCTTCTTCTTCTTCTTCTTCTTCTTCTTCTTCTTCTCATACAAACTTTGTCCAGGGCATAACTTTTTTGTGTTTTGACCTAGACCTTAGATATTTGGCATGTGGATGTATCACCATGAGCCGGTGTGTCGCGTACCATAGTGACCTTCATGTGACCTTGACCTGAAGGTCAGATTAATGTGCTTTTTAAGGGAAACTTTGTCCGGGTCATAACTTTTTTGTCTTTTGACCTAGACCTTAGATATTTGGTATGATTGTCAATATTATTCATGTATATATCATTTGCAGTGCATTAACCCTTTACCTAACATGAAAAGCAGACGACACTTGCAAAAAAAATTCTTGAATAACTAATTTTTTTCATTTTTTGTCTCAAAAACATAGGTTATGACCCCTCATTGGAATGAGCTCGTTCCAACGAGGGGTCATAACCTATGTTTTTGAGACAAAAAATGAAAATATTTTGAAAATTAATTGGCGATTTTTGAGAATAGCACTGGCCGGTTTTGGCCGTTACGTTGGGTAAAAGGGTTAAACAGAAAGGAAGGGGAGACATATGTTTTAGTGTGCTAAAACAGTTTCTAGTTATTATTTGATCAATCACATTAAGTGTATTCCATTAGAAATCTATCTGTTGGGTGGAATAATGAAATCATAGTGTTATTGAGTTATCAATACTGCCATTATTTGTGAAAATTATGTTGGGTTAGATTTTATATAAAAATTAATAATGTTATTATGTGTGATTAACTCCTTGCATGCTGCTGAAGGATATTTCTGCCCAGGACAGAATTTCTCTTGCCACTGAAATAAGTATAAGTAGGCCACATTTAACCCTTTACCCAACGCAGACGATATCAAAATTTATTATTTTAAATATTATTTTTTCAAATTTTTCAAAAAATTTCAACAAAACCATATCATGTGACCCCTCGTTGTAACGAGCTCAACGAGCTCGTTACAATGAGGGGGTCACATGATATGGTATTGTTGAAATTTTTTGAAAAATAATATTTTTTCAACTGCTGAATTTGCATATTACGCGGGCGGATGCGGCCGGTTCATTGGGTAAAGGGTTAAACAAATTTTCCCTCTGTTAATTGAATGGACTTTTTCACAATGATTTCTCGAGTGGGAGCGCGGTGGCTCAGTAGGTAGAGGTGCAGGCTGCAAGCTTAGAGGTCCTCGGTTCGAATCCCACCTGCGGCAACCGCGTTGTGTCCTTGGCCAAGACATTTCATTTCCATTGCCTGCATGGGGGCACGATGACGCCGAGTACTAAGGCGTACTGCACGTCGATGGTACACTTGTCTTCAACAACCAATCTAACCCTGCCTGTGCTGCAGTGCGGAGTTACGATGTTGGGGAGCTGGCAGCTGCTCGTCGATTCTCGGTGGTTCTCTCCGGGTACTCCAGCTTCCTCCACCCGTAAAACTGTCACGGTCATGATTAGCCATTGTGCATAAATATGTGACCTTAAACACCAATAAATCAATAACTAAATATAATGATTTCTTGAGTAGAATTTTTTTTAAAATAATATTTTTTCAACTGCTGAATTTGCATATTATGCGGGCGGATGCGGCCGGTTCGTTGGGTAAAGGGTTAAACAAATTTTCTCTCTGTTAATTGAATGGACTTTTTCACGAATGATTTCTTGAGTAGAATTTAGATGAATATTTCATCAAATCCAATCATGGCTGCTTCACAGAGGATAAATTTGTATCCCAATTCCTTCATATCGAACATTATCCTTGTTATTTATGTATTTAGGTTTAATGACACTTTAACAGCCAAGGTCATATCATGTCAACAGTTTTATAGGTGGAGGAAGCCAGAGTATCACCGAATAACGACAAGCAGCTGCCAGCTCCCCAACATCGTAACTCCGCACTGCAGCACAGGCAGGGTTAAATTTGTTGAAGACATACAAACCATCGACGTGCAATACGCCTTAGTACACAGCATTATCATGCCCTCATGTGGATAATCAGGGTAAAGTGCCTTGCCCAAGGACACAACGTGGGAGTCTGAATCATTCGCTCAGATGTCACCTTTCCAAGGACACAACGTGGGAGTCTGAATCACTCGGATGGTCACCTTTCCAAGGACCAACCGGGCTCGATGTTGCTTAACTTCGGTGATCAGATGAGAACCGGTTACTGCAACACCACCACGCCCCCAATGTTATCCTTGTACTATTGTGTGACTATGTGTGTCTGGTACCTTAATACCTTGCATGCTGCTGGATGATGTTCCTTCCCAGCACACAGTTTCTCTTATCAATGAAATAGGCACAGGTTGGGCACATTTAATCAAAATTTCCCCCGAAAATTGAATGGGTTTTGTTTACCAACAATTTCTTAAATTAAATTTAAATGAATTTTTCATCAAATCTAGTCATGGCTGCTTCACAGCAGCCTTGACTAGATTTGATAAAAAGTATCTTGGAAATGCTCAGCGGGTTATGTGTTAAAACATAGTTATTTGCATGCATCCATATCTGGTCACACAGAGGACATGTAAATACAAATATTGAGATGCAGGAACAAATATATCTGAAAATATATTCTAAGGGAAACAACTCAATCTTGACAGAGCTAACAAGTCAAATTTATACTGACTTATTTTAGTTTAATTGATTTGGCTTCATTTACTATCAAGTGCTTTGGTGGCATGATCAATTCTAGATGGGAACACCTTCTTTCTATATGATTTGCTGATGGAAATCCCAGTGGGAACCACAGGAAGTGGAGCCATGTTTGTTTACTATGGTAAACAGTTTCTATTTTACTGTTCTATTGTGATGCATAAAAAATTTCTTAACCCTTTATCTAACATGAAAAGCAGACGACACTTGCAAAAAAACATTCTTGAATCAGGGGGGGGGGGGGGGGGGCCACCAAAAATTTGCAAGACACAGGGTGGGGGTGGGTGGGCCTCTTGCGTGCGCCAAAAATGTGCTTTGCAAATTTTTGAATATTTAGAGAATATGTCAAAAATGAACTGTCATTTGGGTCCCAAACCTCAAAGATTATATCATACATTCCCTTCTTAACATAAATACAACCTCAAGTCGTCTTGTAGGTGATAACACTGTAATTAACCCTGTTTTTTTCTGGGGATATCGCATTCGTTAGTAGGAGTCGGTGTCATGTCTGAGATCTAAAAAATGTGAAGGCAATATGTTTGGAAGATTCTCTTTGAATCACTAAGTTAAACCCAGATTAGTTGATCATTAATGCAATTTCTCGTATAATGTAGCTGTATGTTAATTCAATCTTTTTTAACGACACCTCAACAACGAAGGTCATATCGTGTCAGCAAAAGGTTTATAACCTAGTTCAGGCAGGTTCAGATGCAACAATTCCGAGTTTTCGGACAAAATATCTTCAGGATAACCAAAACCAACAATTCTGAGAATTTGTTGAAAATGAAAGTAGAACACTCAAAAGAAATCAGCATATTGACAAACTGTGAATTGTAGATTGACGACCACAGTAACCTAATCAGCAGTGTAATGAGTAATTGAATTTGTGGTATCAGCCACTGTATCAGCCGGGTACCGATACTGCTCGGCATTAGACAAATAAGAAAAACACCATAGCAAATGATCTCACTGAGTTTATAAACTTATTTTGGCTTTGAATGGGGATGGGTGGGGGTGGGTGTCTTAGAACAGTTGTAGAAAATTTGCATGTTGAGGTGGGTGGGTCTAAAAAGTGGCCGACACAAAAATATCAGCTAGTGTCTTGCAAATTTTTAGTGCCCCCCCCCCCCCCCCCTGCTTGAATAACTAATTTTTTTCATTTTTTGTCTCAAAAACATAAGTTATGACCCCTCATTGGAACGAGCTCGACGAGCTGGTTCCAAAGAGGGGGTCATAACCTATGTTTTTGAGACAAAAAATGAAAAAATAATGAAAATTAATTGGCGATTTTTGTGAATAGCACAGGCTGGTTTTGGCCATTACATTGGCAGGGTTCCCGCGGGCCTTGAAAAGCCTTGATTTGGCTACCTGGGCCTGGAAAAGCCTTGAAAAATGAAGCATTGCACGCCGAGTTGAGATGAATGAAATACGTCCGAGATGGTTCGAGTGGTTCAACTACGATAAGCCTGAAAAAACCTTGAATTTAACTTTCTATTAGCCTTGAAACTCCTTGAATGTGGGGTGTATATGGCCTGGAAAAGCCTGGAATTTCATGTCAGGTCAGGTGCAGGAACTCTGGTTGGGAAAAGGATAAACTGGTAGAGTGCTACATTATTTTTGGTTGGCAGAATTTGATCACATGACTTTGCCTTGTTACAATTTATGTGAGAGTATAGGCACTCTCCCATAAGATGCAACTATGGAAATCCTTAAGGACCAAATTATTTCATCCACAGATTATGAAGCCCTTACCTTGTGGTACCCACACTTCAGAGTAAAACCCAAATTTGGGCTTCCATCGCTCACCCAGTTAATAACCGAGAAGTTCTCTTTTGGTCCACCAAAACATAGCTGACCTCTCATTACAAGAAGTTTAATGAGCACCACCGGTAGACGAGTCAAGAAAGGAGAAAATGTGACCATGAGAACACGATGTATTAACCCCTTCACAGTATAGGCTAAGTGATGAGAATCTGCAAAGGCCCGACCGGTCAATTACCTCCCCAGTAAGATAGTTTAATCAGTTTATGCACAAACTAAGTAACACCCTTTGACCGTTTTTTGTTGAGTCTTGCAGTTTTGTTTGCTAGTCTGCCTCAAAGACCAGAACAACTAAAGTGAAATAAAAAACCCTCTGTGGTTCAAGCCTGGCATTTTTAGGAGAGCAATTTATTCACTTGCCTACTGCTCGTCTTAAAAAAAATTAAGGCAGGCGAAAACTAGCCTTCCCAGCCTCAGAAAATAATGATTTCCATAAGAGCCTATTCCTGAAACACACATCTTTTAAGACCTCTGCTATGTTAGTGGTCTCCGTAAGATGCCCACACTGCCCCTCCCACACCTCTGGGCCTTGCCAAGGCCCGGAGGTGTTAGAGGGGCAGTGTAGCCATCTCACAGAGACCACCCTGTTAGTCGCACCAAATAAAATGTACAAAGCCAACAAGACAGACTTGATTAATTGTAAAACTTCATTTTGTCACTTTTAGGTTTTGTAAGCTTGAAGAGACCTAATCGCTCCCCTAGGTGCACTATTTTTAGCCCTGCTGCTCTTTTAAGAATGCCAGGCCTGGTGCTTAACCCCCCTCCCTCCCCTCTTCCCCAAGCTCTAACTCTGTCTTTTGACAGTTCATTGAACCTCAGTAAATAAATACACCAATTTATAAATACATGAAGAAATTTAAAATAAAAAAATTCAAAGCACAGTTCAACTCTTGTGTTAAAATTTAATCCTCTGCTGCCTGTCTTATAGGAAATTTATCAAAACAGTAGAGCAATGAACTCAGATCATCTGACTTTCACAGTTGAGTGGAAAATATAATATTTAATATTAAAATGTATGTATCACGTTACAGGTATAATTTTGCAAGAATACACTGTATCTATTGTATTGTTGGGGGTGAAACACCTCCCATGAAGTATACTGTGAACAAATCGTGGTTTTCATTATGTTGTTCTTGTTTAATAAAAATAACAAGTTATTATAATATATTTTGTTGATATGACACCTGTATTTGTAGTTCATCCTATCACAACTGCAGCCTTAAAAGGAATTAACAATGGAGACTGTGATGGCTAATTCTCAAGTGTTTTTTTAATAAATGAGACAGAATGAGACACCTTTTTTTAAATAGATACAGTTGCACATTCATGTGTATATTAAGCTTAGTGGGAGCACGGTGGCTCTGTAGGTAGAGATGCAGGCTGCAAGCCGAGAAGTCCTCGGTTCGAATCCCACTTGCAACAACCGCATTGTGTCCTTAGACAAGACACTTCATCTCAATTGCCCACATGAATGCACAGTGGCATTGTGCACGAAGGCATACTGCACGGCAATGGTGAACTTGTCTTCAACTAATGCTAACCCTGCTTGTGTGTAGTTTGTATGTTGGGGAGTCTGAGTCAGTGGTTTTATCTAAGTACTCTGGTCCACCCATAAAACGTTTTACACGACGTGAATCTAGTAGTCTAAAGTGTCATTAAACCCCAATAAATAAATAAATTAAGCTTAGTGGCATAAGAAAGGCAGTCATATCTAGTCTTCATTAAGATGATTAACCTTTTACCTAACACCGTATTTTTTTTTTAAATTTCACATTTCTCGAAAACAAATTTCACAATTTTTCAATAAAACCACACAAATATGGATATCATTATTAGAACTAGCTCAACGTGCTGGTTCTGATGATATCCATTTTTGTGTGGTTTTATTAAGAAACCTCTTAAGATATTTTAGGCTGTGGTACACTTAGTCTAGTTAATTTTCTGGCCATTTTTGTCCCCGCTGTTAATTTTCTGGCCATTTTTGGCCCTGCTGTGTTTGGTAAAGGGTTCAGAAACATGTTAACTTGTGAGAGATTTCTCAAAGTGTAAGATTAACATTATTTTTATAGAAATCTTTGGAAGTGCAGTAGTCCTTCTACACTGAAGATGACCAGGTCTGTCTCATTGTTAACCATTTACCCAATACACAAGGGGTCAGAATTTCTTATTTGTCAAATTTTAAAAAAAATTGACCGATAGTGTGATGAAATCTGTGTGCAGGGGTGGATGGGCAGGAGGAGGGGTGGGCAGGTTTTCAGCTCTTTTTTCATTAGTATGATAACTTCAACAAATATTAATGGCTTTGGTCAATATTTTGGTATGTGAGACTTTCTGAACAGTATCTTGAACTAGTTTGAAAACCGGTGTAGTTTCAGGGCATACTTTGTGGAGTTACATCCCTTAATTAGTTAATGTTTGCCAGTTTTCAACTTGTTAGCATGATAATTTAAACAGATATCAATGGATTTGATTTTCTTACTATGGCCGTTTTGGCAATACATAGTCCCTGTTTTGATTATTTTTTCAAATTTTAAAAAAAATTGCAGCATTGTGAGCCCTCATTGGAATAAGCTTGATGAAAGTTTGTGGTACAGAAGAAACCACTTCCATATTGAAACCTCGACACTACAGTACATTTTGTTTATGTGCAGTTATAAAATGGCATTTTAACATGGCAATTTGGCATTTATTATAACAAATGGACGTGGACCTGTTTAATGGTTACTTATATCTGTATACATAATAGCACAGATTGCCACACAATTGCTGATTTTCAGGAATGATGCAAAATATAGCCACCGAAGATGTCGATTTAGATATACATCTGCCGAGTTTGAAGTTGAGGATGAGGAGACAACAAACAGAATAACTCATATTTTAGTAAGATATGAGAAAAAGAATATAGAATTTGAATGGTAGCCAACGCCTGGGGTTTAAGTCCTCAAAAGTGAGCAGCATAGGTATAAAATGGTTGCCTAAACTTCACTTCATCCCTATGTTGCTGTCATGATACAGTGGAGCCCACTTAATTGGATATCTCTTAACTGAATAACCCTGTTAATTGAATATAATTTTCCAACACAAAACCATTTACTATACCTACAGTACAAATTTAACCTGTTAATTGAATATAGGTTATAGAGTAAACTCCTATTAATTGAATAAAAAATCTTGTAGCCTGTCAAGAAATTACCCTGACTCTCCCCAGTTTTCTTTTGTTTATAGACCTATTTGGCCTCCGTACATCCAGTACAGACATTTAATCTTTTATATCTTGTTTGACAGAGCTCATGGAGCTCTGTCAAACAAGATACAATAGAATAAATGCTAAGCTTATCTCTAGAATAGAGGAAGAGTGGTGTCCAAGTGGATAAGTGAGCTGGTCTCTCATACCAGATGTCCCGGGATCGATCCTCGATCCAGGAAAGTTCTTCTGGTGTCTGAACACTCTCTGTCAGCATCAATTGTGAGGGTTGATGCTGTCACTGCATACTGTCCCATCGGGTGGCCACGTAAAATGGCTGTCCTCTGTGCGGATAGAGACGCTCTCCATGCACGCTAAAAATCCTTAGTAGTATTCAAGAAGAGTGAGGCTACAAAGTTGCTGCTGCGAAGGCATCCCACACACCTACGCCATTGGGCCAAGTTGCATAACTTGCTTGCAAATCCTTGTAAAACAAATAGGCTTGAATACAGGAAAATGACACAATCCCTGTTAATTGAATACAAGCCAGAAAAACTGCAAAATGAGGTCCCCAGAGGGTGCATTTGGTGATGCTACCCTGCACAGCAGGGTAGCATCACCAAATTTACCTCTGTAAACCTCAATCTGAATAAGGATCTCAAACCAAAACAGAAAGAGGTACCCAGAGGATAAATTGGCCCACTTTATGAGATAGCATCAGCAAATTCACCCTCTGGGGACCTCATTCTGCAAATGTCAGATTCCTTATTTTCAGACTTGATTGAATAGTCCTGTTAATTGAACAATTTTCATTGGCAAAGTGGCTATTCTATTAACAGGGTTCCACTGTATAGCCATAGATGCTGAGAGTGACCTTAAACACCAATAAAAAAAGGAAAATATACTTTAACTGGTTGAGTGCTAGAGGCCACTATCAGGGATTTCAGAAAAATAAGGATACCAGATCAAAAACCAACACTTTCCTTGCTCATGTTTCATGTTCAGTCAAACGCAAATAATATTTTCTTCAGGCCACACAAAGTAGATGTTCTGTTTCTCAGGCCAAGTTTTGTAAAATTGCATGCGGGCGGGAGGTTTTTTATTTTATATTTTATTTTTGTAATTACTTCTTTGACCTCAGAAGTTCATATTCTTGGTTTATTTTATGTTTTAGGCCTCATAATCTACAGAATAGCAAGGATGGTGGTGTATTTCGTCCCTTGGGTGCAACAAGGCTTTGCAATGCTAAAGCATTGCAAAGCCTTGTTGCACTCAAAGGACAAATTTATCAAGTTTATTAACTTGTGTAAAATATCAGACATAAACCATTTAATTTTTATTTTTTCAAGTTTGCATTGGTCATAAAAAGAGAGCATGCGGCAGCCAAAAAGACCATGGGGGAGGGCCTGAGAAACAGATTTTTAATTTTATTAAGCCTTATATATATTCGTTTTATTACAAATTATTGGAGAGTGCCCACAGGCACTCTCCAATAATTTGTAATAAAACAAATTCTGAATAACAAATTCAGACCATCAAAAATAATTTAGCCCTTAACCAGTTAAGTTGATTTGTCCCATTTGGTGGGTAAAGGGTTGCAATAGAAATGGCATTTGATATGTTTATTATAAGATAATTGAATTTTATCAACAGATGGCGAAATGAAAGAAGAAATGATCAACATGCAGGCAAAAAAATTGATTATCGATAGATAATGGGTTGTACTTGAAATCTCTGGTTGCTTTATTTTTCAGATATGTCACCATCCATCATGTATGGAAAAAAATGATGACCAGCCGTTGCTGTTATGTGGAACTTGTGATCAGTCAATACACCAGAATCCAGAAAACAAAGGTCATTTAGTGCTTGATGTTCCAAAAAAAGGTAAGAAATTAACCCTTTACCCAACGTAACCCCCAAAGCCGGTCAGTGCTATTCACTAAAATTACTGTTCAATTTTCATTATTTTTTTCATTTTGTTTGGTCTCAAAAACATAGCTTATGACCCCTCATTGGAATGAGCTCAGTGTCCACATAGTCTTTCAAGAGTTATTTCCCTTTGAATTGATATTTTCAGCTATTTTAGGTTATGTGTTCTGTCATAAACATGTCACAAACATGTTGGGTTTACCAATCATGTGACCTTATGTAAGTGGTTCATACCATTTCAGTTTTAACCCTTTACCCAACGCAAACGATTTCAAAATTTATTATTTTAAATATCATTTTTTAATTTTTTTCAAAAAATTTCAACAAAACCATATCATGTGACCCCTCTTTGGAACGAGCTCGACGAGCTCATTCCAAAGAGGGGTCACATGATATGGTTTTGTTGAAATTCTTCAAAAAATAATATTTTTTCAGCTGCAGAATTTGCATATTACGCGGGCGGATGTGGGCGATTCGTTAGGTAAAGGGTTAAGAACTCGAAAAGTTGATTAATTTACATAATCGTATATAAGTTTTCAGAAAGTAAACTCAGAATGAGTGGGAGCGCGGTGTCTCAGTAGGTAGAGGTGCAGGCTGCGAGCCGAGAGGTCTTCGAATCGAATCCCACCTGCGGCAACCGCGTTGTGTCCTTGGGCAAGACACTTCATCTCCATTGCCCGCGTGGAGGCACGGTGGCGTGGTGCACTTAAGGCATACTGCACGTCAATGGTGCACTTGTCTTCAACCAAAGCTAACCCTGCTTGTGTGGAGTTAGTATTTTGGGGAGCTGACAGTTGCTTGCCATTACTCAGTGGTTCTCTCTGGGTACTCTGGCTTCCTCCACCCATAAAACTGTCACGGTCTTGCTTAGCCAATGTGCACAAGTATATGACCTTAAAAACCAATAAATAAATAAATAAATAAATATTCTGTGGATGTGCTTTGTATTATTTTTGAAGTGAAATCATTTAGAGCCTGTATGGATTTGCCCATAGGTTCTCTCCCATAAATTATAACTAGGCAAAGACATGTCAACAAATTTAGATGACCAAAAATAATTTAGCACTCTGTCAGTTAAAAATCATCTACTCCAATACAACCACACCAAACTTTTCCATTTTTGATATATTACTTGATAATTCGTAAGTAAATTCAAACCAAGTCTATAGGGTTGTATATTGGGGTGTTACAGGGCCCCCTGATTTTTTATGCTGAGGGTTGTGGGGGAAATATAAACCACTGGGGCAGGTGCCATGATTTGTGAAATATATAGCCTCTTTTGTAAATAAGATTTTTATCATTTTGTTAAATGACTAGGGTCACATTGAGTGCTGTTAATGGACTTCAGATTTTGACACTGGGTAATTGAGAAAATATTCTTCTCCCAAATTACTGCCCCATGAGCTTTAAATTATGCCAAAAAAATTGTTTTTATTCTCTTGTCAATCCCTCACTGGAATTGAACACCCTCATTGGATGTTTTTTTTTTTTTTTGCCTGGCAGTGTTTCCCAATACAGTAGAATCCTCTCAGTTGAATATCCATTTTGCCAGTGAAAATTATTCAGTTAACAGGAGTATACAATTAACAGGGATTTGGTCAGTTTCCTGTGTTCTGGGGTAAACTGAGCATTTATTCTATTATATCTTGTTTGACAGAGCTCATAGAGCTCTGTCAATCAAGATATAATAGAATAAATGCCTGTATTGGATGTAGTGAGGCCAAAAAGGTTGATAAATAAGGGGAATTTGGTGTGTCACAGTAATTTTTTCGACATATTACAAAAATTTATATACAATTAACAGGAGTTTACTCTACAAACCATATGCAATTAACAGATCAAATTTGTACTGAAGGTATGGTAAATAGTAAATGGTTTTGTGTTTGAAAATTATATTCAATTAACAGAGATATACAATTAAGAGATATCCAATTAAGTGAGCTCCACTGTATTGCTACAAAACTTTTTATGCTCCCTAAAATAATTTTGGCAGAGCATATAGTCACCACTTTGTCCATCTGTCCATCCATCCATCCATGCATTCATCTATCTGTAGCAATATCCTACCAGTGCTGGGATGGATTTCAGTGAAATTCGGTAATGAGGGATTCTTGTGACAAACTGCTCCTGCACATATTATGAAAAAGTTATGTAACTGAAATCTGAAGAGCATAACTGAAGACAGTCCACATCCTGTGGTTTATCATTTGTTTCTAGGCAAGTCTTTGCTGCCTACATAGGCAGCCAAGACTTGCCTAGAAATGACTGCCAAGGCACTTAGAATATAACTTGCAAGTTCCTAATTGCTCACACCAGGGCATGGTGTCATTGTGTATGAAGGCGTACTGCACATGCTTGTGTGTAGTTAGTATGTTGGGGAGGCTGACAGTTGCTTGCCATTGCTTGGTGGTTTTCTCTGTGTACTCCAGCTTCCTTCACAGTGAAACTCCCCGACATGAGGTGACCCTGGCTGTCAAAAGTGTCATTAAAACCCCATTAAATAAATAAATCTGGTGCACAATTGCTTGTCCAGATGTAGGCATCCAAAACTTGCTGAGAAATGACTCAAGGCACTTAGAATATAAGTTATAAGTTTTCCCAGAGACTGAATGCTGAGGCACCTGTTCTGTTATTTATTTATTTATTATACCCCCGCTTCGAAGAAGTGGGGGCTATATAGGAATCGCCCTGTACGTCCGTACGTCCATCTGTATGTCTTTCTGTCCAAACAAATTCTTGCGTGCGCAACTCCTACATTAAAGAACCGATTTTGAAGAAACCTTTCAAATATCATCACTACTTGTCACATAGTTATGACGTCACGCCTTTGTTAAAAGTGTGTTATATATTTCGAAGAGTTGGTTAGAGCATGTGTGATATTCAACATATATCGCCACACTTTTACCAATCAAGGAACAATAGACAGTGATTGTGTAACCTGTCAGTTCTAATACAAACACAGCCGAGAGGAAAGATTAAGGGCACCTGTGCTAAAATGTTTTGAACAGAGAAACGAGAATTTACCTGACTTTTGATTTTATTGAAAGAGTTAAAGAAAGAAATCCACACCCGGGTGTAAATGATAAATGGAACGTTTAATTTCTCGCTCAACCTTTTGAGCGCAATGACGAAACGGAAAAAATGAAGTAATATCACTTGCTTTCCATCAATCTTCATGTGTCTTGCAAGTTTGGCTTAAGAAATTAACTAATTAAACGGGAATGGACACGTGTCAGACAAGGGTTCAGTGGAGTGTTTGATTGTTCGTGTTTTGATTGTTTGTGCAAACATCAATGTGACAAGTCGGTTACAGCACAAAAACTCGTGATATTGAACTAGAGTTATTGAATTGAGCTAGTTACTCGGACAAGTCCTCGTTAACTAACTCTCGCGATTGTATATTCAATATCACTCGTTTTCTATGCTGTAACCTATACTAAGTGAACATGCACATATTCCAAAATTTTTGATCTGCGACAATTTTAACCGGGTTATCTCTCTTGAACTTTGATTTAATATGGGTTTCTACATGAAATTCTTGTTTTTGGTGAGAAATAACTATGACAGTCATCAAATTCCCTTGTTTAGCATTATTAAATCCAATACAAGCATTTAATCAATTACATCTTGTTTGCCAGATCTCCAGGAGCTCTGTCAAACAGGATATAATAAACTATTCAAAAAAAGTAGGGGATATTTGATAAAAGTGAGATATATGAAGAAATATATTTATATTTATACCCCTGCAAACAATGTTTGGGAGGTATATAGGAATCACCCTGTCCGTCCGTCTGTCTGTCCGTCCGTCTGTCTGTCCGTCTGTCCATCCTTGTAAGCGCATCTCCTCCTAAACCGTTTGAAGAATTTTCATGAAACTTTACACAATGGGAGAACTCCATATAAAGATGTGCATGAAGTAGTATAATACCGTTCTGACATTTCCAAGGGGAAATAATCTAACTTATACATTTCAGGCATGGGGGTTTCACTTTGTGAGCTTGCTCACAGTACCTCTAGTTAATTAAGGTTTAACGACACGTTAACACCCAAGGTCATATCGTGACAGTGACAGTTTTACGGGTGGAGGAAGCCGGATTACCCGGAGAGAACCACTGAGCAACGACAAGCGGCTGCCAGCTCCCCAACATCGTAACTCTACACTGCAGCACAGGCAGGGTTACACTGGTTGAAGACATGTGCACCATCGACATGTCGTACGCCTTAGTACACAGCATCATCGTGCACCAATTTGCACAATTGTGATAAAGTGCCTTGCCCAAGGACACAAAGTCCGAATCAATTGCTCAGATGGTCACCCATCCAGGGACTAACCAGACCGACTTTTCTTAACTTCAGTGATCTGACAAGAACTGGTTACTGCACCACTGCGCCCCACCTGTTCTGTTATTTTTATGATTATACATTTCCTGTATATTACGTTTGTGAAAAAATAGCAGAAAGGATCTCAATCCATACTCATTATATGCAAGAAAAAAATAAAACCATCCCTCCCTTGTTGATTTAAAAAAAAAAAAAAATGTCTGATAAATCAATTTATCATATGACTCGTCCGTTTTGTTCACTTTAAAACATTTGATATTTTGTTTTCATATTAATCAGTGATAAATAAAGCCTTCCGTTAATTTCATTGGTCAGTTTCAAAACTAGACAATTTGATTGATAGAACAAAATACAACTGGGCCACATTTTCGTAATTTGCATAATTAGAGTTGGGAGCTTTCATTGGTCAATTTCAAAACTGGACAATTTGATTGGCTATTAATCTTTTACCTACAAGAAAAACGCCATTCATTTTTTTGTTATATTTTCACTTTTTGCTTCCAAAACATAGGTTATGACCCCTCATTGGAACGAGCTCAATGAGCTCGTTCCGATGAGGGGTCATAACCTATGTTTTGAAAGCGAAAAATGAACATTTTTAGTTATACGAGGATGTTTTTTTCCAAGTGCAGTCTGCAACTCAAGTTAGGTGATGGGTTAAAAAGTCATACTAAGTGGATAATTTGTGCGTGTGTGCGTCATATGATAAATAGAATATGAAATGAGTGTTTTTCTCATTTTATATTTATGAAACTTGTCCGAATTTTCCGTTTGGGCTCACCAGAGGCTCATCAAAACGGAAAATTCTTAGACTCGTTTCATAAATATTATATGAAAAAAACACTCATTCCATATCCTCTATTTATTTATTTGGTGTGGCCTAAGATTTTTTTTCAATCAACAGGAGTTTACTCTATAAACTATTATTAATTAACAGGTAAGATTTGTACAGATGGTATATGGTATGGTGTTTTGAAATTATATGCAATTAATATGGTTATTCAATTGAGAGCAATCCAATTAAGTCGACAGCACTTCACTACTGTTATTGAAACATTATTGAGGGAAGATCTTGCCCATTCTTATATTTGTACAAGATTCAATTTTCCGAGAGTAGTTATTTGTCAGTCTTTGTGATGACTTCTCCTATGTAATCATGATGGTAAATAACAAGTTACTGCTTTCTTCCAATAGTAAACTTCCCTATTTAATAGTGATAACTCACAAATTAAAAGGTATAGAAATGTAATGAAAGAATAGAACCATATCAGTTGGTTTGCCATTTCCTTCTTAGAGTTGTAGAAACTGTCACACTTCACACACACACATGGATTACTCAAGATTTTCTTACAAAATTATCCGTAAGTATATTTTGTCTTTCTTTCTGTAGAATGAGGTTCCTTGTGGAAGTGAAGCAGTGCTTTTTTACTGTGGTAAACAAACTGTCATGGTCATGATTAGCCATTGTGTGCATAAGTATGTGACCTTAAACACCAATAAATAATTAACAAACCACTGGGGCAGGTGTCATGATTTGTGAAATATGTAGCATCTTTTGTAAATAAGATTTTTTTCATTTTGTTAATCCTTCACCTAACATGAAAAGCAGACGACACTTGCAAAAAAAATTCTTGAATAACTAATTTTTTTCATTTTTTGTCTCCAAAACATAGGTTATGACCCCCCATTGGAACGAGCTCAATGAGCTCGTTCCACAGAGAGGTCATAACCTATGTTTTTGAGAAAAAAAATGAAAATTAATTGCCGATTTTTTAGAATAGCGCTGGCCAGTTTTAGCCGTTACGTTGGGTAAAGGGTTAACCCTTTACCTAACAGGAAAAACAGACCACACTTGCAAACAAAATTCTTGAATAACTATTTTTTTTTTCATTTTTGTCTCAAAAACATAGGTCATAACCTCTGTTTTTGAGACCAAAAATGAAAAAAATACTGAAAATTAATTGGCGATTTTTATGAATAGCGCTGGCCAGTTTTGGCCGTTATGTTGGGTAAAGGGTTAAATGACTAGAGTCACATTGAGTACTGGTAGTGGGGTTCAGATTTTAACACTGGGTAATAAACAAACTCTGTTTTACTGGTAAAGTAGAACCCAGTGATAAATGCCTGGGATGGAAGTCCTCTAAAATGTGTATAAATGATTGGCGGGACTTAACTTTATATCCATGCTGTGGTCATGGTTATCCATTGTGCAGAAACATGTGACAAAATACCAATAAATAAATTTGAGTTGGGTGGTATTGGAATTTTGTGTTTGGTATCACTATTTTTAGGGGTGTTTTCCACAGTATTGAATTGGTACCCGGCCTGAAAATAAGCAGTCTGACATTTTCAGAATGAGGTCCCCAGAGGGTGAATTTGATGATGCTGTCCCATACGGTGGACCAATTTATCCTCTGGGTACCTCGTTCTCTTTAGTTTTGAGACCCTGATTCAGATTGAGGTTCACAGAGGGTAAATTTAGTGATGCTACCCTGCGATGCGATGAATTTGTCCACTGTATGGCCTTGAATAATGCTGAGAAATTTTGAGAAATGGCCTTAAATTTTAAAAGTCTTTGCCTGTAGGAAACCCTGATTTTGAATGTGTTTTTGTCAGAAAATATTAAGCCTAACTCTTCAGAAAAAATTATAACTATTTTTTATTTGTTTCATTCTCACCACTTTCTAAATCTTGTACACTTCTATTTTTAGTACCACCCATTTTTACCCTCTACACTGGTGTCAAAATAATTTAAAGCCCAGATTCTACACTCACCCCCACCCTTGGGAACCTGAGGAGTGGAGCAATGCTTGTTTACTGTGGTAAAGTACTGCTTTACAGGTAAAATAGGACATGGTAACCAATGCCTGGGGTGGAAATCCTTTGAAGTGCAGCATAGTATAAACGATTGGCTAAATTTGACTTCGTAACAATGTTGAGGCCATTGTAAAGCCTTAGATGCAAATTGTGTCCTTGAACACCAGTGAAAAAAAAAAAATTCATGCAGCAAATTTTTGCCGTAATGCAATTAGGAATTCAACTAATTCAGTATTGTATGACCGAGCTCACTGAGCTTTGTCAAACAAGATTGAATTGGTTAAATTCCTGATGAAGGGTGGGAGTGTGGTGGTTCAGTGGATACGGCATTGGACTTCAAACCAAAAGGTACACGGTTGGATCCCAACCTTGGGTTACTGTATTGTGTCCTTGGGCAAGACACTTAATCCCGATTGCCCACATAGGGAGGGGGGGGGGGGAGCATGAGGGTGCTGTGCACGTCGATGGTGCACATGTCTTCAATATTTATTTATAACCCTTCTCATGAGGAATTAGTACATAGGAGAGTCTGACAATTGTTTGCTGCTTCTCAGTGGTTCTCAGGCTTCTTCCATCTGTAAAACTGTCCTTCACGAGGTGGCCCTGCCTGTTAAAAGTACAGTGGAGCCCACTTAATTGGATATCTCTTAATTATATATCCCTGTTAATTGAATATAATTTTCAAACACAAAACCATTTACCATATCTTCATTACAAATTTGATCTGTTAATTGCATATGGTTTGTAGAATAAACTCCTGTTAATTGTATATAAATTTTTGTAATATGTCGAAAAAATTACTGTGACACGCTCCAAATTCCCCTTATTTATCAACCTTTTTGGCCTCACTACATCCAATACAGGCATTTATTCTATTATATCTTGTTTGACAGATCTCTATGAGCTCTGTCAAACAAGATATAATAGAATAAATGCTCAATTTACCTCCAGAACACAGGAAACTGACCAAATCCCTGTTAATTGTATACTCCTGTTAATTGAATAATTTTCACTGGCAAAATGGATATTAAGAGGATTCTACTGTATTATTAAATCCCATTAACTGGTAGAGTGCTGGAAGCCCTATTTTGGGCTTTACTAAAAGTGACAGGCAATAACTGTCTGTAGCTACATTCTGCCTGAGGAAGCCTTTGGGTCTGATATGGATCAGATTTTTTATACAATACCTTGCTCTCTGACATTTAATTGGATAGTGCCTATTAAGGCACTATCCAATTAAATGTAATAGAGCAGTATATGATGAGCTTTGATTTGTTGTCAGAAAAAACTCAGCACTTTACCAGTTAAAAAAATGATAAAGAGTTCTTGCAGCTTGTTTAGTCTGGCAGTTCTTGACTCTTTAATCCATGCACATGATATCAAAATGTGTTATTTTACTTTTATTATTTTTTTTTTTAAATTTTCAAAATTTTTTAACAGAACTAGATCATGTGACCCCCTCATTGCAATAGGCTTGACAAACTTGTTCCTGTGAACAGTCCCATGATATGGTGTGGTTGAAACTTTTTTGTCCCCAACTACTCAATTTGTGAATTACATCAGCAGATACGGCCAGTTTGTTAGGGCCCACCATCCCCAAACAAAGTAGGTATTCTGTTTCCCAGGCCATTTTTGTAAAATTACATGTGGGCGGGCAGTTTTTAGCTCAACTTCACAAAGTCAAGCTGAGCTGTTGCTATCACTTCTTGTTCATAGGTATGTATGTCCGTCCATCCATACGTACATATGTACATCCACAATTTCCTTTGGCACACCGCACAGGTCTCATTTATGATCGGACCACTTTGAAACTTTCTATGCTTGTTTGGAGTGATCTCTAGATGGGAACTATCAATTTTCTTCCCATTTCCATAAAAAAAAACGTTGCCACTGGCAATGATCTTTGAACATAGTTTAGTTTGGCATCAATATTTCCCTTTGACACACCCTACATGGCACATTTATGATCGGATCGCTTTGAAACCTGGTATTTTTGTTTGGAGTGACCTCCAGATGGGAGCTATCAACTTTTTTCCATTTCCACCAAAAAAATGTTGCTGTTGGCAATGATTTTCGAACTTAGGCAGGCATCAGTATATTCTTTTCGCATGCCTTACAGGGCACATTTATGATCAGATTTCTTTGAAACTTGGCATGCTTGTTGGGATGACCTCTAGGTGGGAGCTATTGATTTTCTTCCATTTCCAATAAAAACATTGCTGTTGGCAATGACCGCAGGGGTCGATTTAATTTTTAAAAATTGAATAGCAGTTTACAAAGTTGGATAAATTTTGATTAGCATTTATTATTTATATGTTATTGTCCTGTGAAATTGGTTAGCTGTAGTTGAAAATTGATTCGAAAATCATTATGGGAATCCAATTAAATCGAGCCCTGAACGACCGTTGATGATCTTAATGCAGTTATGCATCAATATTTCCCTTTGGTGGGGCCCATTTATGATCGCATCACTTTGAAACCTGGTATGCTTGTTTTGGGGAGACCTCTAGATGGGAACTATTGATTTTCTTCAATTTCTGTCGGAAAATGTTGCCGCTGACAACAACCTTTGAACTTAGTTTAGTTAGGCATCAATATATTCCTTTGGCATGCCCTACAGGGCTCATTTATGATCAGATCAATTTGAAACTTGCTATGCTTGTTTGGGGTGACCTCTTGATCAGAGCTATCAATTTTCTTTCATTTCCATCAAAAGACGTTGCTATTAGCAATGACCTTCAACTTTGCTCTTTTGTGCATTGACATTTTCCTTTGGCACACTGCACAGGTCACATTTATGATCTGATTGCTTGGAAACTTGGTGTTCTTGTTTGGAGCAACCTTTAGATGCAAGCCATTGATTTTCTTTCATTTCCATCAAGAAATGTTGCTGTTAGCAATGATTTTTTAACTTCGATATTTTTGCATCAACATTTGTCTTTGGCATGCTCTGCAGGGTGCTTTTATGAATTGATTGGTTTGAAACTTGGTATGCTTGTTTCGGGGGACTTCAAGATGGGTGCTATAGATTTTCTTCCATTTCCATCCAAAAATGTTGCCCTGAACAATGACCTTCATCTTTGCTGGGTTTTTTGTCTGTCGACAACGTTTTTGGGAACCTGCACAGTTCACATTTATGATTTGATCGCTTTGAAACATGGGGTGCTTGTTTGGAGCAACCTCTAAATGTGAGCTTTGATTTTCTTTAATTTCTCTTAAAAAACATTGCTGAATGTTGCCATTATAACATGACCTTTGAACTGCAGGGTGAATTTATGAATGGATCAGTTTGAAACTTGGTAGTCATGTTTGGGGTAACCTCTAGACGTGAGCTATTGATTTTCTTCCATTTTCATCTAAAAATGTTGCCGTCAGCAATGACCTTTAAAATCAGTGCATTTGTGCATCAACATATTCCTTTGGCATGCCCTACAGGGTACATTTATGAATAGATTGCTTTGAAACTTGATTCAAGTTCATAAAAAAAATGTTATCATAGCAACAGCCTTTGAACTTGACGTATTTGTGCATCAACATATTCATTTGGCATGCTTTATAGGCACATTTATGGATAGATTGCTTTGAAAATTGGTATGTGTGTTTGGGGTTCCCTCTAGACGGCAGCTATTGATTTTCTTTCATTTCTATCAAAAAACATTGTTGTTAGCACCAATCTTTGAACCTGGTGCATTTGTGCAGCACCTTATCCCTTTTGCACTCCCTACAGGGCATATTTATGAATTTCCATCCCCCCAAAAAAAGAATTGCCACTAGCAACGACCTTCAAACTCAGTACATTTATACATTAACATCTTCCTTTGGCATGCCTCAGAGCACGTATTCAATATCGGAGTGCTTTAAAACTTGGTATGCTTATTCAGGGTGACCAAGATAGGAGCTATTGATTTTCTTCTAATTTCCATCAAAAACTGTTGCAGTTAGCAACGGCCTTTGAATTTAGTGCATTTGTGCATCAACATTCTTCTTTGACATGGCCTACAGGGCACATTTATCATAGGATTGTTTTTGAACTTGGTGTGCTCATTAGGCGAGACTTTTAGATAAGAGCTATTGATTAGCATTAATTTCCGTTTACAATGACCTATAAGCTTACTGCACTTGTGTATCAACATTCTCCCTTTAGCCAGCCTGACAGTTTACATTTAAAATGCATGGATTGCTCTGACATTGTGCACACACAATGCTGTTATGTTAAAGTTTCACCAAATAACATTGGAACCAATGATCTTCAGTTTTGCCATTTCACTTATAACTTGCCAAGTTCAAGTTTGCCAAGTTGAGCTACAGTGTCATTGACACTTTCATTTATTTTATTTTTTATTTTTATAATTATTTCTTTGGCATCAAAAGTTTATGTTCTTGGTTTGTTTTATGTTTTAGGCCTCATAATCTACAGAATAACATTGGTGGTGGTGTACTTCGTCCCTTGAGTGCAAGAAGGCTTTGCAATGCTTGGTGCACTCGGTGGGCAAGTTTATCAATTTTACTAACTTGGGTAAAATATCAGACATAATCTGTTTAACTCTTTACCCAACGAATCGCCCGCATCCGCCCACGTAATATGCAAATTTAGCAGCTGAGAAAATATTATATTTCGAAGAAATTTCAACAAAACCGTATCATGTGACCCCTCTTTGGATCGAGCTCGCTGAGCTCGTTCCAAAGAGGGGTCATATAATATGGTTTGTGGAAATGTTTTGAAAAAATTTAAAAATGACATTTAAAATAATAAATTTTGAAATCGTCTGCGTTGGGTAAAGGATTAATTTATTTTTTTTCCAAGTTTGCATTGGTTAAAAAAGAGAGCATGTGGCAGCCAGTGGACCATGCAGGAAGGCCCGAGAAACAGATTTTTAACTTTTTTAGGCCTTAGATAAAGGGTTATATACTTGAATCTTCCTTGAAAAGCCTTGAAATAGTTCAGAGGAGATTCATTTCACTAGTTTTCAGCTTACGTAACAGTGCATTAAATAATGCTGGAATATTATTATCTCTGATGGGTGAGGGTGTGAGATGGGGAAATCTCACCCAATGGCAAGATTTTTGGATCTCACACCCACCCCCATCAGAGATAATTTTTCTCCCCTACCAAAACATTCAACAATGTCACCAAAAGTAATCCATTGTTGTCCATTTCTGAAAAAAACTGATTTCCTTATTGGAGAGAGCGCACAAAAGTTCTGTATATACGGGTATATACCACAAAATTAAAGCCAACACCGACAAGACAGGGGTTAAAGATTTGTAGCGAAATGAACATTGACACATTCCAATGATGTCAGTTGGGCATGTGCATCATTCGATCACTGGAAATTCTGCATTGTCATTTGATATTATTTGCTTTCTATATTTACGTTCATTCAAATGTCTACCATGTGATGATTAAACAGTCTGTACACTCATTAAATATGCTAATAAGCTGGTCACGTGGGTCATGTGAGATAGATAGACATGCATATGAAGTGGAGGGAGAATATTACGATCCCCTATGAGTCTGGAGGTGGGATGGGGAAATCTCACCCGAGGGGCAAGATATTTGAACCAGACCCGAGGCTGAGATATATCTTGCCCCGAGGGTGAGATTTCCCCATTCCCACCTTCCCACTCATCGAGGATGATTTTTCTCCCCCCTCCCCCCCCCCCCCCCCCCCCCCCCACCATGCAGCGATTACGTTAGCCAGAGGTAATAGGAAGTCACGTTCTCATTCAATCAACTCATTATACCCCCGCTTCGAAGAAGTGGGGGCTATATAGGAATCGCCCTGTACGTCCGTCCGTCCGTCCGTCCGTCCGTTTGTCTGTCCATCTGTCCGTCCGTCTGTCCGTACGTCCGTCTGTACGTCTTTCCGGACATGAAATTCTTGTGTGCGCAACTCCTCCTACATTTATCAATCAATTTGGACAAAACTTTTCAGACATCATCACTACTAAGTGAACATGCGCATATTCCAAGATTTTTGATCTGCGACAATTTTAACCAGGTTATCTCCCTTTGACTTAGATTTATTGTGTCTTTCCATCCGAACAAATTCTTGTGTGCGCAACTCCTCCTACATTAATGAACCGATTTTGATGAAACCTTTCAAACATCATCTCTACTAAGTGAGCATGTGCATATTCCAAACTTTTTAATCTGCGACAATTTTAACCAGGTTATCTCTCTTGAACTTTGATTTAATATGGGTTTCTACATGAAATTCTTGTGTGCGCAACTCCTCCTACATTTATCAATCAATTTGGACAAAACTTTTCAGACATCATCACTACTAAGTGAACATGCGCATATTCCAAGATTTTTGATCTGCGACAATTTTAACCAGGTTATCTCCCTTTGAATTAGATTTATTATGTCTTTCCGTTCGAACAAATTCTTGTGTGCGCAACTCCTCCTACATTAATGAACCGATTTTGATGAAACCTCTCAAACATCATCTCTACTAAGTGAACATGTGCATATTCCAAACTTTTTGATCTGCGACAATTTTAACCAGGTTATCTCTCTTGAACTTTGATTTAATATGGGTTTCTGCATGAAATTCTTGTGTGCGCAACTCCTCCTACATTTATCAATCAATTTGGACGAAAGTTTACAGACATATCACTACTAAGTGAACATGCGCATATTCCAAAATTTTTGAGCTGTGGCAATTTTAACTAGGTTATCTCCCTTTAACTTAGATTTATTATGGGTTTCTACATGAAATTCTTGTGCGCGCAACTCCTCCTACATTTATCAATCAATTTGGACAAAACTTTTCAGACATCATCACTACTAAGTGAACATGCGCATATTCCAAGATTTTTGATCTGCGACAATTTTAACCAGGTTATCTCCCTTTGACTTAGATTTATTATGTCTTTCCGTTCCAACAAATTCTTGTGTGCGCAACTCCTCCTACATCAATGAACCGATTTTGATGAAACCTTTCAAACATCATCTCTACTAAGTGAACATGTGCATATTCCAAACTTTTTGATCTGCGACAATTTTAACCAGGTTATCTCTCTTGAACTGTGATTTAATATGGGTTTCTGCATGAAATTCTTGTGTGCGCAACTCCTACATTTATCAATCAATTTGGACAAAAGTTTACAGACATCATCACTACTAAGTAAACATGCGCATATTCCAAAATTTTTGAGCTGTGGCAATTTTAACTAGGTTATCTCCCTTTAACTTAGATTTATTATGGGTTTCTACATGAAATTCTTGTGCGTGCAACTCCTCCTACATTTATCAATCAATTTTGACGAAACCTTTCAAACATTATCACAACTAAGTGAACATATGCATATTCCCAAATTTTTGATCTGCGACAATTTTAACTAGGTTATCTCCCTTTAACTTGGATTTATTATGGGTTTTCAAATGGGATTCTTGTGTGTGCAACTCCTCCTACATTAATGAACCGATTTTGAATACATGTTGCACATTGTAAATGTGTTTTTCCAAATGTAAACCATATATGTATGGGCTCTTTTAAGTATTCAGTGCTGTTCTGTGGAAGGCCACATGCAAATACAAATTTCAACAACAAAAAATGATCTTCATGTATACATTTCCTTATGGCCTTCGCCTACATGATCAGAAGTGCATTCCTCTAAAAACCCAAAGCGGGGGTATTAATCACCTTCAGTGATAGTTCTAGTTTTGTATGCGTTGTTTTGAGAAACTGATGACACCATCGGAAAGAGCATGCACAAGTTATGTATATACCAAAGGCATATACCACGAAATAGATTAGGAACAGTGGCAGCTTGAGGGTTGAGTTTTAGAGCATCAAACTTTGATCACACTGCATTCTGATGACGTCAATATGAATTAGTTGGTAGCAAGAAACTGATACAGTATGCATAACGTCATAATAACGTTATAAATGTATAACGTCACATGGGTGGGGTGGGATACATCTGTTTCTCCCTGCTATCTCACCCGGGACACACGTATGTTACACATGCGGTGGGGGAAGAATCTATTTTCTCTGCCAAATAGGATTGATACCCAATTTAAAAAAAACATTTAGTGGTGTTTAATGACACTTTCAACAGCCTGGGTCACCTCTTGTTGGACAGTTTTATAAGTGGAGGAAGCCGACTCCCCAACTTTGTAACTCCGGACAAGCAGGGTTAGAATTGGTTGAAGATGAGTACACTATTTACGTGCAGTATGCCTTAGGACACAGTGTCATCGTGTACCCACATGGGCAGACAGGATTAAGTGCCTTGCTAAAAACACATAGAGAGTAATCTCTTGACTGGTGACATGAAATAATTCATGAGAGGTGAGGGACGTTGTACAAACATGAGTGCGTGAATGCACACGAGTGTTTTACAATATAGTCCCTCGCCTCGAATGAATTATTTCACGTAACCAGTTCAGTCAAGCGATTACTCTGTTTATTACTTTTCATTATTAATGATAATTATATTATTTAACACTTTACCTAACATAATGGCCAAGACCGGCCAGCACCATTCTCAAAAATCACCAATTAATTTTCATTATTTTTTCATTTTTTGTCTCTAAAACATAGGTTATGACCCCTCATTGGAACGAGCTCGCCAAGCTCATTCCAATGAGGGGTCATAATCCATGTTTTTGAGACAAAAAATGAAAATAATAGTTATTCAAGAATTTTTTTTTGCAAGTGTCGTCTGCTTTTCAAGGTAAGTAAAGGGTTAAAAAAACAATGAAGTCCCCATTACACCCATGGCAAAGCGGCTTCGTTTGCGCACACGGATACATGACCCAATTGTTGATTGCATAATTCACTTGTGAAGTTATCGTTTATAATCAAACCCGAAAATCCCAGTAAATGACACTTTGGAAAGTAATAAAATGCAGTTACCCCTCATGGGGATTGAACTGTGAATATTTTTGTTTGACATTCAATACCGTAACCACTGAGCCACCACGATCCTTGCTGCACACAAAAGGCATTAGATTGAGGTTACGATTGTAGTACAGTGAAGCTCACTTAATTGTATATCTCTCAATTGAATAACCTTGTTAATTGAATATAATTTCCAAACACGAAACCATTTACCATACTTTCAGTACAAAGTTGCCCTGTTACATGCATATGGGAGAGCACGGTGGCTCAGTGGTAGACTGTTGGACTTCTATGCTAGATGTCCTGAGTTTGATCCCCATCCGGGACGACCCGCATTGTGTATCCTTGGGCAAGGCACTTTATCCCAGTTGCCTACATGGGGGCACCATGATGCCGTGTACTAAGGCATACTGCACGTCGATGGTACACATGTCTTCAACCGCTGTAACCCTGCTTGAGTGGAACTTGAACAGAGTTAGAATGTTGAGGAACTGACAGTTGCTCATCGATGCTAAGTGGTTCTCTCCAGGTACTCCAGCTTCCTCCACCCGTTAAATGGGTCGCGGTGGCTCAGTAGGTAGAGGTGCAGGATGCAAGCCGAGAGGTCCTCGGTTCGAATCCCAACTGCGGCAACCATGTTGTGTCCTTGGGCAAGACACTTCACCCCCATTGCCCATGTGGGGGCACGGTGATGCTGTGCACTAAGGCATACTGCACGTCGATGGTACACCTGTCTTCAACCAATGCTAACCCTGCTTGTGTGGAGTTAGTATGTTGGGGAGCTGACAGTTGCTTGCTGGTTCTCTCCAGGTACTCGGGCTTCCTCCACCCATAAAACTGTTGTGGTCATGATTAGCCATTGTGCAGAAATATGTGACTTTAAACACCAATAAATAAATATAATAAATACATGAATATGGGTTATAGAATAAACTCCTGTTAATTGAATAAAAAATCTTTCAATATGTCCTGGAATTACCCTAAAAATGACCAAATTCTCATTGTTTATAGACCTATTTGGCCTCAGTACATCCATTGCAGGCATTTAATCTATTATATCTTGTTTGACAGAGCTGCTTGAGCTCTGTCAAATGTGATATAATAGAATAAATGCTCAATTTATCTCTAGAATACAGCAAAGTGGCAAATCCCTGTTAATTGAATACTCCTGTTCATTGAATAGTTTTCAATGACAAAGTGGTTATGCAATTAACAGGATGGTACTGTATTAAAATTGGGGAGTATGATGGCTCGGTGGTTAGAACGTTGGACTTTAAATTGAAAGGTTGATGATTCGATCCTGACCGTGGTAATTGGATTTTGTCCTTGGGCAAAACACTTTATCCTGTTTGTCACATATGGTCACATCAACACTCTGTACTGAGATATTCTGCATGTCAATGGTGCACTTGACTTGAACCACTACTAACTTTGGTTGTGCGGAGTTGGTAAGTTAAAGAGTCTGGTAGTTGCATCTCAGTGGTTCTCTCTGGGTCCTCAGGCTTTCTCCACCCATAAAACAGTCTGACATGATGTGACTGATTATTAAAAATGTCATGAAACCCCAATAAACAAACATTAAAATTGGCAATATTAAGTACAAACTTCCTTGGTTTACCTGTAAATGTACCTATTTATAGATCTTAGGGGAGAACTTTCTTATCCTCGAAAATTATTTAATTTCTCATCTCTCAAGCTCCTTGAGAGCTCCTGAATATATACCGCCAGAGCATAACTAAAGGGGTGTAGCACCCCCAAGATTTTCCAGTCAGGACAGTTTCATATGGATTTGAGCCTTAGATATCGATTTGCTTTTGCTTGTACAGTGGAGCCCACTTAATTGGATATCTCTTAACTGAATGACCCTGTTAATATACCTCCAGTACAGATTTGACCTGTTAATTGAATATACATTATAGAGAAAACTCTTGTTAATTGAATAAAAAATATTGTAACCTGTCAAGAAATTACCCTGACTCTCCCCAGTTTTTCTTTGTTTATAGACCTATTTGGCCTCAGTATATCCAATACAGGCATTTAATTTATTATATTTTGTTTGACAGAGCTCATGGAGCTCTGTCAAACAAGATATAGTAGAATAAATGCTAAGTTTATCTCTAGAATATAGGAAAGTGAGACAATACCTGCTAATTGAATACTCCTGTTAATTGAATAATTGTCATTGGCAAAGTGGCTATTCAATTAACAGGGTTCCACTGTATTTAAATTTCCCGATTTTTTTTTTTTCAACTATAATCCCCATTGACAAACATTCCGACTACATCATCAAGCCATGCTTTCCATGAAAGTATACCTTGATGTAGCTGGAATAATTCTTCAGTCAGGACTAGTGGCATGACATTTGGTACAAAAGGTGTTTACACCCCTCTCCCCCAATCAGTCACCATTGCAATGTCCCTGTATACGGACAAGGTCCTGAAAACTCCTTACATTTACTACCCATCCTACACTAATTCATTGTTCAGCAAAATCGATCTAACTGTACTAATAAGTAACTAAAAACTAACAGTACTAACGTAATTGGCTCATCAAATGTAAGAGCTATGATTGAATGGTACTTGGGTAGACTGATCCTTGGCTCTCAACATTTTTTGGGTTAATTTTAACCATGAGCTGTACTGTTGTTTTTAGTGCCAGACAGGGGTTTAATAAGGCATGAATCTACTCCAGCTGTCATTGTTCATCCTTCAGAGCCTGATGATATTCATGAAAATGATGGAGATCTCGATGAAGACACAGTAGATGGATTTTTTGTGAAAAAACATGAAAGTGAAGTGCTGAGGTAAGTCAGTTTTATGTAATGATCGATTAGGCCTATTTAACCCTTTTACCCAACGTAACGGCCAAAACCAGCCAGTGCTGTTCACAAAAATCGCCATTATTTTTTGTCCTAAAAACATAAGTTATGACCCCTCTTTGGAATGAGCTCATTGAGCTCATTCCAAAGAGGGGCCATAACCTATGTTTTTGAGACAAAAAATGAAAAAAAAATAGTTATTCAAGAATTTTGTTTTAAAGTGTCATCTTCTTTTCATGTTAGGTAAAGGGTTAAATAAATTTAGGTATAAATGTTAGGTATATCAAGGGGGGTAAACATACCTATACTGGCCAATCAGTCCGACTTTCCAGTGAATTAAAATGGCATTCGCCAAAAAAAGCTTTTTTTCTGGTGATGGGGCAAGACCATAAATACTTCGAACTTCATGATCTGTGAATGTCTTTGTCATTCGTTTCAACATTTTAAATTCTTGCTTTCCATTTTAATTCACTGGAAAGTCCGACTGTCCAGTATAGGTATGGTTATGGTTACCCCCTTAATTCACCTAACGTACCTTTTACTCACATTAAAAGAAAATTGCTCATAGCTTTGGTTGTTTGGACATGGCTTGTTTCCCACAATATCATGCAAGCCACAGTCCATTAACCCTTCACCTAACGAATCACACACATCCGCCCATTTAATTTGTAGATTGAGCAGTTGAAAAAAATTAATTTTCAAAAATATTTCAACAAAACTATATCAAGTGACCTCTTATTGGAATTAACTCGATGTGCTCGTTTCAATGAGGCATCACATGATGTAGTTTTGTTGAAATTTTTTTTTCTAAAAAAATTAGTAATTAAAATAATAAATTTTGATATTCTGAAACAACTTCTTGTTAAATGGCAAAAAATACGATGGCATTTTTCGGTTCGTAATTTGCAAATTAACTAAAGACAAGCATTTTTCAGTTCATAATGTGCAAATTGATGAACAACTAGGATCAGAAGAATGATGTCACAATGTTGACACCACGGTTGCAGATAAAAATGTCATGATAATATGATATTGGGTTTTATCATATGACTCGTCCGTTTTGTTCACTTTAAAACATTTGATATTTTGTTTTCATATTAATCAGTGATAAATAAAGCCTTCCGTCAATTTCATTGGTCAATTTCAAAACTAGACAATTTGATTGGCTGAACAAAATACAACTGGGCCACATTCTCATAATTTGCATAATTAGAGTTGGGAGCTTTCATTGGTCAATTTCAAAACTGGACAATTTGATTGGCTAAACAAAATACAACTGGGTCACATTTGCATAATTTCAGTAGGGAGAATTTACATTGTCTGTCCTATTTAGGGTGGGTTATATTGTATTAATCTTTTATCCACAAGAAAAACGCCATTCATTTTTTTTTTTTTATATTTTCACTTTTTGCTTCCAAAACATAGGTTATGACCCCTCATTGGAACGAGCTCGACGAGCTCGTTCCAATGAGGGGTTATAACCTTTGTTTTGGAAGCAAAAAATGAAACTTTTTAGTTATACGAGGATGTTTTTTCCAAGTGTCGTCTGCAACTCAAGTTAGGTGATGGGTTAAAAGGGTCATACTAAGTTGTTAATTCGTGTGTGTGTGTCATATGATAAATAGAATATGAAATGAGTGTTTTTCTCATATTTATGAAACTTGTCCGGATTTTCCGTTTGGGCTCGCCGGAGGCTTGCCAAAACAGAAAATTCTTAGACTCGTTTCATAAATATTGTATGAGAAAAACACGCATTCCATATCCTCTATTTATCGTATGACTTCTCTGTTTTCTCGGCTTATTATGATTTCATGGGAGCGCTGTGACTCGGTGGTAGACTGTTGGACTTCTATGCTAGAGGTCCCGAGTTCGATCCCTGTCCAGGACGACCTGCATTGTGTCCTTGGGCAAGGCACTTTATCCCAATTACCTCAATGGAGGCACGATGATGCCGTGTACTAAGGCGTACTGGACGTCAATGATGCCAATGTCTTCAACTGCAGTAACCCTGCTTGAGTGGAGCTTGAACAGAGTTAGAATGTTGAGAAGCTGACAGTTGGTCGCCGATGCTCGGTGGTTCTATCCAGGTACTCCGGCTTCCTCCACCCATAAAACTGTCACAGTCACAATTAGCCATTGTGCATAAGTATGTGACCTTAAACACCAATAAATAAATACCATTTCATTTTTCAATAAATATTAATTAGTGCTTCATAACACTATTTGATTTAATTGGTTAATTTCTAAAAGAATGCTTTTTGATTGGTTATCATTGAAAAGATCTGTGTCAAATTAATGCGCATGTTAACCCTTTACCTAACCTGAAAAGCAGACGACACTTGCAAAAATAATTCTTGAATAACTAATTTTTTTCATTTTTTTGTCTCAAAAACATAGGTTATGACCCCTCGTTGGAACGAGCTCGATGAGCTCATTCCAACGAGGGGTCATAACCTATGTTTTTGAGACAAAAAATGAAAAAATAATGAAAATTAATTGGTGATTTTTGAGAATAGCGCTGACCGGTTTTGGGCGTTACATTAGGTAAATGGTTAATAGAACTATTTCAAAACATCACTAAAGCCATAATGCCTGATAAACATTCACTAAAATCCCGATGATAAGAAATGTATAAATACTTGAAAATTAGTATTTATAATGCTGAATTGCGGAACTATATTTTGTTGTGGTTATGATATATGACTGCATTCAGCTGTGATATGTCAGTTAAATGCATGATGTTCAAGGTGAAATTTCATATTTCAACCCTTCTTTTGTATCTGAAAGATGTGTTTTGGTAACTGTGGTGTCATATGATACACAGAATATGAAATTTGTGTTTTGGTCAAACTCTTTTGAAACTCATCTACAAATTTCCTGTTTCCCTGGTATTGGGTATATTAACTTATTTACTCTATGTATTGGGACAGCTAAAAATAAATATTTCCACAGATGTCCACATCTTAGAAAATGGGGAGAAAACACAACCTGGTCTTGTTTTGATGCTGAATCAAGTTGTGTGTGATTCGTTTTCCATCACTGTATGTGAGAATTGCCATCCAATTTTTTTTTAGATTTTCATTTTTTGCTTCCAAAACATAGCTTATGCCCCTCATTTGAACGAGCGCATTGCACTCGTTCTAATGAGGGGTCATAAGCTATGTTTTGGAAGCAAAATTGCACTTGTTCTAATGAGGGGTCATAAGCTATGTTTTGGAAGCAAAAAATGAAAATTTTTAGTTACACAAGAATTCTTTTTTATGAGTGTCATCTGTCACTAGCGTTCAGTAAAGGGTTGAAGATAATGTAATATTAAATAGTCTTCTGGGGGCGCAGTGGCTCAGTTGGTAGAGGTGCAGGCTGCAAGCCGAGAGGTCCTCGGTTCGAATCCCACCTGCGGCAACCACGTTGTGTCCTTGGGCAAGACACTTCACCACGATTGCCTACATGGGGGCACGATGACGATGTGTACTGAGGCGTACTGCACGTCGATGGTGTGCATGTCTTCAACCAATCTAACCCTGCCTGTGCTGCGGTGCAGAGTTCAGAGTTACGATGTTGGAGTGCTGACAGCTGCTCGTCATTGCTCAGTGGTTCTCTCTGGGTACTCCCACTTCTCCACCCGTAAAACTGTCACGGTCATGATTAGCCATTGTGCATAAATATGTGACCTTAAACACCAATAAATAAATAAATAATAGTCTTCCTCATGTCAGTCCGGACTGTAAATAATAAAACTAAGGAACAGATTTAAATAAAAACTGCACAAATCAGAATGTATTATCAATTTTTTATTGTTTAAAAAGGAAAATTAAACACAAACTTAGCTTTAATATTGAGCATTTTGCACCGTTTTCAGGTGACTGGGCCGACTGGAAACAAGTCTCCTGAGTGTTCTGAGCATAAAAAAAAAAATATTTTTCTGGAAAAAATGTGTGTCCCAAATTATAGAGTGTCCCAATATATAGAGTAAATACAGTAACTTGAATACCACTTATAATTAGTATATCAAATTACTGGCGGCGCGGTGGCGTTGCGGTAACCGTTTCTCATCAGATCACCGAAGTTAAGCAATGCCAAGCCCAGTTAATCCTCGGATGGGTGACACCCGGTGCATCATTAATTAATTTTTGGATGATTATTCTTTTCAGTGCTATTTCTGAATATGCTATTCATTTTTCTTAGTTTTCAATCATTAGAATACAGTGCAGTCACCGTAGAATAATCGTAATCCAAGCATGGGCAGTGATGTCCATGCATGTGTTCACCAGGTAATAAGTTTGAATCCCACCTGCGGCAACCGCGTTGTGTCCTTGGGCAAGACACTTCATCTCCATTGCCCGCATGAGGGCACGCGATGACGCCATGTACTAAGGCGTACTGCACGTCGATGGTACGCATGTCTTCAACCAATCTAACCCTGCCTGTGTTGCAGTGCGGAGTTACGATGTTGGGGAGCTGGCAGCTGCTCATCGTTGCTTGGTGGTTCTCTCCGGGTACTCCTGCTTCCTCCACCCGTAAAAGTGTCACGGTCATGATTAGCCATTGTGCATAAATATGTGCCCTTAAACATAAATAAAATAAATAACCAGGTAATAAAAATCATAATCAGCGAAAGTTTAATTAATGAAGCACCGGGTTGTACCCGGTGCTTCATTAATTAATTTTTTGATGATTATTCCTATAATTAGTGTTTGAAGTCTTAATATTATTGCATCCGTGGAAATATTTCCCACAAATGGAATGTGACCAGTCTCCGGCGGCTGTAGTGCAGTTAATTTTCATCACAAGAGCAGTATTTTTATCTCGGTAATGTCATTGTGAAGTGTGATGGGATAACAGTCATCCTCAGATGAGATGCTGAGACCCACCAAACCCTTTGGTATATGCAGAACTTTTCAGTTGTGAGTTTGATTGGATTTTCCTAACCAAAGCTATGGTACAGTCTGACTTAATATACAGTCTGTGGAAACATTTTTGTCCAGAGCGTTTCTCAGCCATTTGTTGTCCAATCTTCAAACTTGGTACAAAAGTTAACCACCAAGAGTACCTGTGCAAGTGTGATTTTTAGTTTGATGAGAGTTTGGATTTGTAGATCAGTATACATGTTCGAATCGAGGTTCGGTACAATATTATTGGTTTGGATGAAAACAGTAGTAATGTACAATTTAAAAAAGCCTACCAGGCATATCATGCAACCCTAGGTGGTGCTCTTTTTTTTGTTGGGGTTTAACAACACTTTTGATGGTCAGGGTCACCTTATGTTGGACAGGTGGTCATTTTGATTTTGATTAGATTATTTTATCTAGGGCTGAAACAGTTACAGGGTTTTCTTCATCGATTAATCACGTGGATTAACCTTGGTTAACCCTTTACCTCATATGAAAAAGCAGACAACACTTGCAAAAAAAATTCTTGAATAATTATTTTCATTTTTTGTCTCAAAAACATAGGCTATGACCCCCTCATTGGAACGAGCACAATGAAAAAAAAATTAATTGGCAATTTTTTAGAATAGCGCTGGCCGGTTTTTGCCATTACATTAGGTAAAGGGTTAACCGACTAATCACTTGTCCAAATAGATATCTGAATAATTGCCATAACATTGATGATTTACAGCATGAACCCTTTACCCAACGTAACAAACAAAACTGACTAGGCCTATGTACAAAAATCTTGATTCAAATTTATTCCAATGAATGGTCAAAAGCTATGTTTTTGAGACAAAAGATTGAAAACTTTTAGTAATTCATGAATTTATTTTGCAAGTATCGTCTGCTACCTGCAATGGGCAAAGGGTTAAGAATTACCATTTCCAGCCACTGATACAGTATGATGATCATGCAAGTAAACAGTTATGTCAGAATGTAACTTGCATGCTTTACTCTGTCTTATATAATTGATGTGACTCAAAGTGACAATGTTCGCCTGTTTTGGAGCAAGTTTGTTCCTTTGTTAACCCATATAATGAAGTAGTTCATAATTAATGGTTAATCGATCAATTACTTTCTGGATCGATAAAGATGTTGATCATTGATTAATCAATTAATCGATTAACCCTTTACCCAACGAATCACCCACGTAATTTGCAAATTCAGCAGTTGAAAAAATATTATTTTTCAAAAAATGTCAACAAAACCTTATCACGTGAGCCCTCGTTGGAACGAGCTCAACGAGCTCATTCCAACAAGGGGTCACATGATATGGTTTTGTTGAAATTTTTCGAAAAATTTTAAAAAATGATATTTAAAATAATAAATTTTGATATCGTCTGCATTGGGTAAAGGGTTAACCATTTCAGCTCTGTTTTTAACCAGAGTGGTTTGTGTCTCACTCGTACAAAAATACAGGTTAAGTTTGAATCTCGGTTCGGTACAGAGTTATTGGTTGGATGAAAACAGTAGTTATGTACAATTCGAAAAAGCCTACCAGGCATATTATGAATAGCTAGGTGGTGCTCTTATTTTGCTTTGTGAAAGGTTGGATTAATTTATTTGATCTTTTTAAAAGTCTTTTTATAACTTATCATACAAAATCAGTCATTCTCTTTTCTTGTTAACAGCAAAAGAGAAGCCAGAAGTCGAGAAGAAAAACTAAAGAGGAAAAAAGCTATGAAGTGCCGGAGATTCAACTCAGAAGTATGTTGTGTGATGCAAAGTTTATCATATTGTTCAATAGAATTTAGAGAACTGAACTGAGGGATGTTTATCAGAGTGTAAACATAAAACATTGGCTTGGAGTTTTGAACCATTTTAACTTATTCCCATATGGAAGGTATTGGAAAACCTGTCAGCTTCAATAATTACATTTGTTTTAACCCCTTGCACACTGATGTCGAAAAATCTAAAGTTATGGTTGCAAATTGTTCCCATAATGAAACTAGAAATTTAACCAATTCAATCTTGTTTGACAGAGCTCACTGAGCTCTGCCCAACAAGATTGAATTGGTTAAATTCACAGTTGCATTGTGTGAAAAAAATGGCTACTTGAAATTTAGATATTTAGACATCAGAGTGAAGAGAGTTAAAAATGAACTTCATTTGGGGATTATTGAACAGTTTGTGTCACTCAATCACACAGGTTAATGAATGTAGAATAACTGATTGCAGTAATGCTTTCCGAAATTAGGAACTAGGGGAATGGGTCTCCTCATTTCAGCAATCATTGACGATTTGCTGAGGGCCATCCCAGAAAAAGTTTGAAATATTTTAGACCCCCCACGAAGTAGATCTTCTGTTTCTCAGCCATTTTTTGTAAAATTGCATGTGGGCAGGCATTTATTTCATTTTTATATGCCCGTCATTTTTTGACGGACGTAGTTTGTTATGGCATTGTCCATCTGTCTGCCTCTCTGTCTGTCTGTAAACAATTTTTGTGATGCCTACTCATCCAAAGGTTTACATGCTATATCGTTTAAACTTTACAGACATGTTGATCAGTAATTTCTGTTGTGCATGTGACAAGAGCAGGTAACTCTGTTTTGTATTTCCAGAGTTATGCCCCCTTTTAGGACTTGAAACATCGCAGTATTATGTCGCCTACTCCTTCAACATTTTACATGGTATATTGTTCAAACTTTGCACTCATGTTGATCACCAATTGCCGTTGTGCATGTGACAAGAGCAGATAACTCTGTTTTGTATTTCCAAAGTTATGTCCCCCTTTTAATACTTAAAACATTACAGTATTGTGTTGCCTACTCCTTCAACATTTTGAATGCTATATTGTTCAAACTTTGCACACATGGTGATCACCAATTACCGTTGTACATGTGACAAGAGCAGGTAACTCCATTTTGTATTTCCAGAGTTATGCCCCTTTTAATACTTAAAACATTACAGTATTGTGTCACCTACTCCCTCAACATTTTACATGCTATATTGTTCAAATTTTGCACACATGTTGATCACCAATTGTGGTTGTGCATGTGACAAGAGCAGGTAACTCTGTTTTGTATTTCCAGAGTTATGTCCCCCCTTTTTGTACTTAAAACATCAGAGTATTGTGTCACCAACTCCTTCAACATTGTACAAACTTTGCACACATGGTGATCACCATTTGCCATTGTCCATGTTACAAGAGCAGGTAACTCCATTTTGTATTTGCAGAGTTAAACCCCTTTTAGTACTTAAAACATAACAGTATTGTGTCGCCTTCTCCTTCAACATTTTACATGGTATATTGTTCAAACTTTGCACACATGTTGATCACCAATTGCTGTTGTGCATGTGACAAGAGCAGGTAGCTCTGTTTTGTATTTCCAGAGTTATGCCCCCCTTCAGTACTTGAAACATTACACTATTGTGACGCCTACCCCTTCAACATTTTACTTGCTTTATTGTTCAAACTTTGCACCCGTGTTGATCATCTATTGTCGTTGTGCATGTGACAGGAGCAGATGACTCCATTTTATTTTTAAACGACAAGAATCCTCGCCATTTATGGCTGTTATGATCCTCAGTGTCCTTTTCCTTGGACAATCATTATCAATGAAGTTAGCCTGTCACTGAATGGACGCTACCATTGTAAACGGCGAGGAGAATCTTCTACACCTAAAAATTGTTTGCATTTCCATTCTGCATACTAAAATTTCACAAAAACAATATGATATGTGTGCACACAAGCACACAATTCGAAACCCTTTACCACAGACAGAGCAGGGGAATGGGCAGTGATTGGAGGGGGTGGGGGCAGACATAGTCGAGTCAACAAAAATTTCAATCTTTACCCCAGAGAGACTTGTGCATGTTCCAATTTTGACGGGTGTAATTTGCCCCGCCAGGTGGTGCTCTTGTTTATTTTTACCTGCGTCGCCAGCGGCAGAGCAGGTCTAGCAGGGTTCATACAGCTCTTGAAAAACCCTTGAAAATGAGTTTTTTCTTGAAAAACCCTGGAATTTGAAATTAGCCCTTGAGAAACCCTTGAACTTTCAGAAATCTCTTGAAAAACCCTTGAATACCAAGCTATTTCCTGGGCATTGTAAATATATGTGTACTCGCCTTTTACTTGTTTGTTGCGCTCATGTCGCTCAGTTAAAAAAAAACATAAAAAAGTATGGAACGTTTTACCAAGATTACTGTAACACAGATCACACTGGGTACCACTACTTCCTGACTTCCAAAGTCAGATCCGTGTAACATGAATCCTAGATTTTTAGAGCTCATACAACAAGCTGGATAGTATATGTAGCCCTTGAAAAAAAAGAAAGAAGCCCTTGAAAAACCCTTGAACTTTGTGAGCAAATTTTTGTATGAACCCTGTCTAGTAACCGCTCGACTCCGTCCGTCCGTCCGAAACACTTCTTCGTCAAAGTTTTCTTGGCTTCTATGAAAGGGAATGATTTTATATTTGGTCTGCTGCTTCATAATGATGAGTTGTATCGTGTATCTAATTTTCAGATCTGCCATGCAGCCACTTCCTGTTTGCCAATACTTTGCATGCAGCAACGCAGGTCCAGACCCGGTATTGGTCTTGGCTTGTTATAATTAGTTGTTTACCATCAAAAATTCATATTCTAGGTTTGTTTTATATTTTAGGCCTCAAAATCTACAGAATAGCATGGGTGGTGGTGTATTTCGTCCCTTGAGTGCAAAAAGGCTTTGCATTGCAAAGCCTTGTTGCACTCAAGGGACAAATTTATCAGTTTTATTAACTTTGGTAAAATATCAGACATAAACCATTCAATTTTTAATTTTTAGCTCCGCTGACAAAGTCAGCAGAGCTTTTCTTATACTGATTCATCCGTCGTCTGTCATCCGTCTGTCTGTCTGTCGTCAACATTTTATTTGTCCGAGCCATAATTTCTAAACCGCTGAATATTTTTCCACCAAACTTCATAACAATATGTATTATCAATAGACGGTGTGTCATCAATTATTCTGCGGTCTGTAAATCCACAGGGTCAAGGTCACAGCTCACAGGATCAAGAAAATCTTAAGATATTTTTGATATTTGTTTGTCCAAGCCATAATTTCTGAACCGCTGAATATTTTTACACCAAACTTCATAACAATATGTATTATCAGTAGACGGTGTGTCATCAATTATTCTACGGTCTGTAAACCCACAGGGTCAAGGTCACAGGATCAAGAAAATCTTAGATATTTTATGATTCTGCGGTCTGTAAATCCACAGGGTCAAGGTCACAGGTCACAGGATCATAAAATATCTAAGATTTTCTTGATCCTGTGACCTTGACCATGTGGGTTTACAGACCGTAGAATAATTGATGACACACCGTCTATTGATAATACATATTGTTATGAAGTTTGGTGTAAAAATATTCAGCGGTTCAGAAATTATGTAATCGATCCAAGCCATAATGTTCGTGACAACTGAAAATTTTTCGGCTAAAGTTTGTAACAATATTAGTATTAGAAAACATCCCATGCGATCAGTGGCCCTCAGCGGAGCTCTCTAGGCGTGACAGGCCTCTTGTGTTAGGTTTACATTGCTTATAAATAGAGAGCATGCGGCAGCCAAATGGACCAATGCTGGAGGGCCTGAGAAACAGTTTTTAACTTTTTTAGGTATTACTGATGAATCAAGTTCTTGTTGATTTTTGTGTCGCTGCCCCACGAAGTGGGGAGCGACATACAGGGATTACTTTTGTCATCTTGCGTCGTCCGCGTCACACTTTCTCTTATCCGCTACTCCTCTTTAACCTATGAATGGATTTTGATGAAACTTTCAGTGATTCTTTATCACATAATGGCATTGTGCACCTCCTATTTTATTTTTTGATCCACTGTATTTTTTCCAGAGTTATGCCCCGTCGACTTGCGCCGTTCGTGTCATCGTCCGCGTCACACTTTCTCTTATCCGCCACTCCTCTTTAACCTATGAATGGATTTTGATGAAACTTTCAGTGATTCTTTATCACATAATGGCATTGTGCACCTCCTATTTTATTTTTTGATCCGCTGTATTTTTTCCAGAGTTATGCCCCTTTTCCACTTAGAATTCTGTCTGAAATGCCAGGCGACACACGTCTTCCATGGAAGACTCACATCTAAGTTTGCTGTTAGTTTCATTATTCTGATAGCCAGATAATCAGTACAATTCACACTCTTTCCATTTTATGGGAAGAATGTGGAAATGTTGCTCTGGTGAGACTCGATTGAGTTACAAACCAAAACAAATGCACTTGCAACTTAGAAAGGATGCCACTTTTGTGACATCATTTTGTGTATTTATATCCGGCCTATGTATATATTATATTATAGTTTAGAAAACATGTAACATAGTACAGTGGAGCCCACTTAATTGGATATCTCTTAACTGAATAACCCTGTTAATTGAATATAACTTCCCAGCATAAAACCATTTACCATACCTCCAGTAGAAATTTGACCTGTTAATTGAATATAGGTTAAAGAGTAAACTCCTGTTAATTGAATAAAAAATCTTGCAACTGTCGAGAAATTACCCTAAATCTCTCCAGTTTTTCTGTCTTTATAGACCTATTTGGCCTCCGTACATCCAAAATAAGCATTTAATCTATTACATATATCTTGTTTGACAGAGCTCATGGAGCTCTGTCAAACAAGATATAATAAAATAAATGCTAAGTTTATCTCTAGAATACAGAAAAGTGATGCAATGCCTGTTAATTGAATACTCCTGTTAATTGAATACTTTTCATTGGCAAAGTGGCTATTCAATTAACAGGGTTCCACTGTAATAACTAAAATGGGTTTAATGCAGCTAGCAAGACAATGGTGTTCTCCTTGAACACAGTGAGCACTCCTTCGTCTTGCTAGCTTCACAGTGTTGTGGATATTCTGAAAGATCAAGCAGTTCCTGGTCTTGCCATTGTGTGGAAACATCACTCCCCATTTGAAAAAAAGTAGAAGGTAGACGAATGGTGTTGCCCTGTGTTCCCTCAGAAAAGCACCTCTTAAACTGTCTCCTTTATTGCGTGCTTGTCAGGGAATGCCCTAGCCCTGTATCATGGAGCACAAGTCCCAAAGTAGGAGAAATTCTGTATTCTGTGTATGATATCCCACCGATAATACATGTATTGGATTTTCTGTGGCCAAATAGGTCTGTAAAAATAAGGAATTAAGTGATTTTCAGAGTAGTGCATTGATAAAACATAAGATTTTTATACACCATGTAAAGGGGATGGATTATGGTATAGCATTGTCAATCTGTCCATCCATTTACTTCTGTCTGTCTATCCATCTGTTCACATTTTGGTTTCATACGATAACTTGTGTTATAATTATTACATCCAATCCGTATTTAGTATATGACCTTATCCACAGAAAATGCAAAAAAGTTCAAATTTGAGGTTCATCGAACATTTCTCTGAGGAGTTATTGCTCTTTATTATCTTGGATTACCATTATTTATGGTTTCGAATGATAACTCCAGCTTGATTTTGAAGTGTGTGCCATATTCTGTTGTGGAGTTATTGCCCTTTATTTTCTTAAATTTCCGTGATTTAACAACCCCTAACACATTGGTAGTGCAACAAAATTTTTTCAGTCACTCTGTTTTTTTGTTTAACCCTTTACCTAACATAACGGCCAAAACCCGCCAGCGCTATTCTCAAAAATCGACAATTAATTTTTATTATTTTTTGTCTCTAAAACATAGGTTATGACCCCTCATTGGAATGAGCTCGTCGAGCTCGTTCCAATGAAGGGTCATAACCTATGTTTTTGAGACAAAAAAACGAAAATAATAGTTATTCAAGAATTTTTTTTTTTGCAAGTGTCGTCTGCTTTTCATGTTAGGTAAAGGGTTAACTATGAATTTAGCCAATTATATCTTGTTTGACAGAGCTCACTGAGCTCTGTCAAACAAGGTATACTTGGTTAAATATCAAACTGCATTATAGGAAATATTTGCTGCTGAAAAATTTGCTATTTTGACATCACAGTGCATAGTTAAGGTCATGGTTTATGGTTTTTGGATGACAACTCGACGCATACCAACCCTTTGTTTTCAAATTTTTAGCATACAACTTTACTCCAGTAAAAATTGAGTCCATTGGATGGAATTTTTGGATAAAATGAGTTTTGAGGAATTTTGAGTGTTTTTATGCAAAAATTAAAAAGTTTGCTCCATGGGGGTGGGGGGGGGGGGGGAGGGTCCATTGGGTGAATTTGTTAGCTTTAAAGCGAGTTTTGAGGGATTTTAATGCAAAGAAAACTTGTACCCCTTGGAGTTAAATTTTTGTTTTAAAACTAGACAACAGATCAAGATAACATTAATCAGTTCCAAATAAATTTGTTCGTCAAGACAATTTGGTCCAAATATACTTAATTAATTTTTTTTTAAATAAAATAAATATATAAGGTGTTGTACAATTTAAACAGCCCACACACATATTATGCAATGCCCAGTGTTGCTCTTGTTATTCAATCAATGGGAGTTGACTCAATAATGTAAATTCAGTTAACAGGTCAAATTTGTACTAAATGTGTGATAAATGGTTCAGTGTTTCGAAGTTATATGCAGTGAATCGTGTTATTCGGCAAAGAAATATACAATTAACCTTTACCTAACATGAAAAGCAGATGACACTTGCAAACAGAATTCTTGAATAACAAATTTTTTTTCATTTTGTGTCTCAAAAACATAGGTTATGACCCCCCATTGGAATGAGCTCAATGAGCTCGTTCCACAGAGAGGTCATAACCTATGTTTTTGAGAAAAAAAATGAAAATATAATGAAAATTAATTGCCGATTTTTGTGAATAGTGCTGGCCGGTTTTGGCCAATACATTGGGTAAATGGTCAAGTGGACTTGACTCTAACTGTATTATTCGTTCCAGGCCCAGTCACATGACAGAAGACACAGTGTTGTTACCACCTATGGTAGAACAGACTATCGAAGGTATAGTGACCAAGAAGATAGCGGCTCATTATCTGATACCAATGTAGACAGTATCACTAGCAATAGGAAAACTTCATTGACATCACTGAGGTCTAACAGTAGTATTAACTCAGACTTTTCAGACACAGTGACGGAGAAACCTCCAAGATCTCCACTGCGGAAACAATCAAAGGTATCAGTGGGTGAGGAATGTTTTGTTCTTGTGTTTGAGTCTAACACACCGACTGAAACAGAGGATACAGAAATTGTAAGAGCACAGAAAGGCGTTTCTTTGAAGTGAGTAAGCCTTTAATTTAATTGTCCACTTTATGCCTGTTATGTAATCAGCCAGTCTGTCTGCCCATCTTCTGTCTGTCCATCGGTTAACATTTTTTATTTCCAACCGATAAATCCAGTTGGGATTATTTAATCTGAACCAAAGTTGATATGTGTATTATCCAGCTAGTAATACAGGCCAAGTTTGAATATGAGTTCTGTCCAATTATTTTTACATGAGTTATGCCCCTTTTTTTACTTTGAATTCAAATGTCTATTAACATTTTTGATTTCCGACTGTAACTCCAGTTTGGATTATTTAACCTCAACCAAAGTTGGTATGTGTATTACCCAGCTAGTAATACAGGCCAAGTTTGATTATAGGTTCCGTCCAATTACTTTTACACAAGTTACAGCCCTTTTTGTGTTGCCCCCCCCCACAAAGTGGGGAGCGACATATAGGGATTATTTTTGTCGTCTTGCATCATCTGCGTCGTCGTATTACCCAGTTATTAATACAGGCCAAGTTTGATTATGGTTTCTGTCCAGTTGTTCTTACATAAGTTATGGCACTTTTTCGACTTAGAATATGAATATCTATTAACATTTTTAGTTTCCACCCGATAACTCCAGTTTGGATTATTTGATCTCAACCAAAGTTGGTACAATTCAAAAGGGCTAACAGGCGTATTTAGTGATACCTGGCAGTGCTCTTGTAAATTTTCAACAAACCTCTCAATAAGAGGGAGTGATCGCTTGCATGCATCTCATTGTTGCCTGAACCCCAAGTATGGGGAGCAGTCGATGATTGACCAGAAAATTTGGGCATGTGATAAACCACAGCAATATTGCCAACTTCCAGTTCATATCAGTTTGATAGACTCCTCAACAGTTATTGAAGGGTACAAGGTTATAACATTTTTCATAAAATCAGGATTTCCTTTCTGAGGTGCGCTATTGTGCTCACATACCAATGATGTGCCTTATTTGCAAATGAGGTATAGTTTTTTTCTTGCACTCCTAAAATATCAGTGATAGGATTTATCTCTTTACCTGCTACTGCAGATATTCCTGACCAGGACAGCAAATCTCTTGCCAATAGAATAAGAATAATTTGGGCATTTTTAATCAAATTAACCCCCTAAAAATTGAATCAACATTTTGACCAATGATTTCTTGAGTTAACCCTTTACTTAACATGAAAAGCAGATGACACTTGCAAAAACAATTCTTCAACAACTAATTTTTTTCATTTCTTGTCTCAAAAACATAGGTTATGAGCCCTCATTGGAATGAGCTCGTCGAGCTCATTCCAGTTAGGGGTCATAACCTATGTTTTTGAGAGGGGTCATAACCTATGTTTTTGAGACAAAAATTGAAAAAATAATGAAGATTAATTGGCGATTTTTGTGAATAGCGCTGGCCGGTTTTGGCCATTACGTTGGGTAAAGGGTTAAATTTCCAAACGATTTTAATCAAATCTAGTCGTGGCTGCTGCAGCTATGACTAGTTTTCATAAAAATGTTTTTAAAAATTCTCAGCAGGTTTGGAGATATATCTAATCATTTCTACGCCACCAGCAGGCAGGCCTGTGATATATCATAGATATTACATGGTGTTTTTGAAGTGTGAGAATATGTTTGCCGGAGATGAGTCGTAGTCTTTGATGGATAAGTTAAATTGACACAGCAATGTTGGAATGGATGCAATGGCTTGTTCCAATACATAACTCGAGTTTAGAATGCATGCAGGTGAGGCTCAGCATAAATTTTTCCTTTGATTATCATACAGTTATTATACCCTCATCCCCTTCCCCAACAAAGTTTGTGTGAGGAAGATGTATACTTCTGTTAGCTTGTCCACACACATCTTTCTGTTAATCTGTCCATGTGAAGACATAATTTTTTCCAGTGCTTTTCTTGTTCATATATGAGTCAATATTTTAATCCCCTGTCAAAACGTCCGTCCATCTGTCTGTAACAACTTTGGCCCTTGATATCTCCGTCAGTGGATGTTGGATTTAAATGATCTTTTGTATACTGATAGACCACCATGGGGAAAGGATATTCACAAGTTACAGGTTTTGTCCATTTTTAGCTCAACTTGACGAAGTCAAGCTGAGCTATTGCAATCACTTCTCGTCCGTCGGCGTACGTACATTTATGATTGGATTGCTTTGAAACCTGGCATGCATGTTTGGGGTGACCTCTAGATGGGAGCTATCGATTTTCTTCCATTTCCATCAAAAAATGTTGCCGCGGCCACCGTTCTTAGAACTTAGTTTAGTAAGACCTCAATATTTCCCTTTGGCACACCCTACAAGGCACATTTATGATCAGATCGCTTTGAAGCTTGGTATGCTTGTTTGGGGTGACGTCTAGATGGGAGCTATCGATTTTCTTCAATTTCTGTCCAAAAATGTTGCCGCAGCCAATGTTCTTAGAACTTTGTTTAGTCAGACCCCAATATTTCACTTTGGCACACACTACAGCGCACATTTATGATTGGATTGCTTTGAAACCTGGCATGCTTGTATGGGGTGACCTCTAGATGGGAGCTATCAATTTTCTTCCATTTCTGTCAAAAAATGTTGCCGCGGCCACCGTTCTTAGAACTTAGTTTAGTCAGACCTCAATATTTCCCTTTGGCACACCCTACTGAGCACATTTATGATAGGATTGCTTTGAAACCTGGCATGCTTGTTTGGGGTGACCTCTAGATGGGAGCTATCGATTTTCTTCCATTTCCAACAAAAATATTGCCAAGGCCAACATTCTTAGAACTTAGTTTTGTCAGACCTCAATATTTTCCTTTGGCACACCCTACTGAGCACATTTATGATAGGATTGCTTTGAAACCTGGCATGCTTGTTTGGGGAGACCTCTAGATGGGAGCTATCGATTTTCTTTCATTTCTGTCCTTCAAAAAATGTTGCCGCCGCCAACGATCTTTGAACTTAGTTTAGTCAGGCTTCAATATATTCCTTTGGCATGCCCTACGGGGCACATTTATGATCAGATCGGTTTGAAACTTTGTATGCTTGTTTGGGGTTACCTCTAGATGGGAGCTATCGATTTTCATTGATTCCCGTCAAAAAATGTTGCTACTGGCAATGACCTTCGACGAACTTAGTAAAAACTTAGTGCAGTTAAGTATCAATATTTCCGTTTGACACACCCTGCAGGGCACATTTATGATTGGATCGCTTGCAAACTTGGTGTGGGGTGGCATCTATTTGGGAGCTGTCAATTTTTCTTCCATTTCTGTCAAAAAATGTTGCTGCAGACCTCATTATTTCCCTTTAACACACCCTTCTGGGCACATTTATGATCGGATCACTTTGAAACTTGGTATGTGTGTTCGGGGTGACCTCTAGATGTGAGCTATTGCTTTTTTCATTTTCATAAAAAATTATTGTCGTTATCACCAGCCTTTGAACTTACTGCATTTGTGCATCAACTTATCCCTTTTGCACTCTCTGCAGGGTATATTTATGAATTTCCATAAAAAGAACCCCCAAAAAAATCCATTGCCACAAGCAATGACCTTCTACTTAAAGCATTTGTGCATTTAACATCTTCCTTTGGCATGCCTCGGAGGGCACATTCATTATCAGGTTGTTTTGAAACTTTGTTTATGCAGGGTGACAAAGATAGGAGCTATTGATTTTCTTTTCATTTCCATCAAAAACCGTTGCTGTTAGCAACAATCTTTGAATTTATTGCATTTGTGCATCAACATTCTTTGACATGGCCTACAGGCCACATTTATCATAGAATTGTTTTTGAACTCATGTGTGCTTATTAGGCAAGACCTTTAGATAAGAGCTGTTAATTAGCATTCATTTCTGTGAAAAAAGTTGCTATTTACAATAACTTCTGAACATACTGCATTTGTGTATCAACATTCTTCCTTTGGCTAGTCTTACAGTTTACATTTAAATATGCATGGATTACTCTGAAGTTGTGCACACACAATGCTGTTATGTTGAAATTTCATCAAATAACATTGGTACCATTTATCTTCAATTTTGCCATTTCATTTATAACTTACTGAGTTCAAGTTTGTCAAGTTGAGCTACAGTGTCATTGACACTTTCATTTTTCTAGAGTTAAGGGTTTTTCTCCACTTTTTTCAACTTAGAAAATTACAGTTTTTATGGTTTCTGGTTAGCAAACCACTTCTTGGCGGGGGATACCGGTGGTGTTGCACCTTGTTTAAATTTAATTTCCCCAACATAGAAACCAGTGATTTTGAGATGGACTGAACCCATTCTGTCTGAGTTATTGCCCTTTTTGACTTAAAATTTGCCATCCATTGTCAGAACTTTGTCCGATTTTGTATCCCTTAATTTTTGGTCAATACACATGACACAGAGATTAACTAGTATGGGAACCTGTGCACCTGCAATTTTGAGATCGGTCAGACTCTTGTGTAGGGTTGTCTCATTTTCATAACCGACTGAGAGCTATAACCAGATAATATCTAGTTATACATGGCCATTATTTCACCGAATATGGGCTCAAAACTATAGGAATTGGAAAGTAGCATTCACAGAAACTATTCTGTAGTGTGAATACAAACGTTGAGTACTTGACAACGTTGGTTTGTATACATACTACAGAATTGTTTCTGTAATAACTCAGTACTCGTGGAAATTGCCAGTCATTAACAAAGTCTTGAATGCCAAAGTCGATTTTTTCTCAATATATACAACACGGCTTCGAGGTGTAATATATCCCAAAAGAGAAGCAGCAGATTTACTATGTTTTAACCATGGAATGATGATCGCAATATTTTGGATAACCAGCTGATGGTTTTTCTATTCGGTTAGGTAGATAACTGGTTTCAAACTGGTTATTTGATTAACCATTTCAGTACAACTCTTGTGGACTTGGAGTATTTTTGTAACCTACTTAGTGTGGAATGCAGGGTGTATTCTTGAACACATTGGGACCAACACATCTCTAGTTTCTTTCACCATTCATAATTTTATAACAGCTACCAACACAGAAGCTTATAAGTAAACTCCTACATATTACATGTATATAACACATTCATATGAATAAAATAACCTACACTTTCCAAAATCACTTGTAATGAACATCTTCAGAGATAAATGTGTCTTTCCTAACAACGAATCTTCATAAATTCAGGTTCCTCATGGGGACTCCAGGAGGTGAAACAGTGCCAGAATAGTGTTTCCTTGAGAGCTGTGTCACCAAAGTGTAAAATCTTTATTTTAACTCTTCACCTAACATGACTAACTGTTGACACTTTGAAAAATATTTTCTTGAATGACTAAGAAATTTTTTTTTTTGCCTCAAAAACTTACCTTATGCCCTGCATTGAGCTTGTTGCAGTGAGGGGTCATAAGCTACGTTTTTGGAGGCAAAAGCTGAAGAGAAAAAAAAGAAGCAACCTTGAATAGTGTTGATTGGATATAGCCATTTCGTTAGATAAACAGATAAATTGTTAACTGGTTGAATTTCAGCAACTGATTCGTGCTCCCGCGTTGTGTCTTTGGGCGAGGCACTTAACCCTGATTGCCTACATGGGGGCACGATGACGCTGTGTACTAAGGCATACTGCATGTCGATGGTGGCATGTCTTCAACCAATCTAACCCTGCCTGTGCTGCTGTGGTGCAGAGTTACGATGTTGGAGAGCTGACAGCTGCTCGTCGTTGCTCGGTGGTTCTCTCCGGGTACTCCGGCTTCCTCCGCCCGTAAAACTGTCACCGACATGATATGACCCTGGCTGTTAATGTGTCGTTAAACCCTAATAAAAAAAAAAAAAAAAAAAAAAAAATTTACTGGTTGAATGTTAAAAGCTATTATAATGCTTTCAAAAAAATTAGGGTACTGGAGCAAAAATAAACGTCTTCCTTGCTCACATTTCATATTCAGTCAAATTCAAATAATATTTTGATTATATAAATTTGTTCTATTACAAATTATTGGAGAGTGCCTATGGGCACTCTCCAATAATTTGTAATAAACACATTTTGAATAACAAATTAAGACCACGAAAAATAATCTATCGCTGAACCAGTTAATGGGGAGTGTGGTGCTTCAGGAATTATAGACCATTGGAATTTAAACCGAAAGGTCAACGGTCTGATCCTCACCAGCCGTAACTGCATTATGTCTTTGGGCTAGACATTTCATCCAGCTTGCCCATGTGGCGATATGTTGACACTGTGTTCTAAGACAAACACACAGCTGGACAATTAATCCACGCTTTTGTGATGAGTTGTCTTGATTATTGCAAATCACTGCTATACCGATGCAAAAAGGCGTCACTGGATAAGCTTCAGCATATCCAAAATTGTGCTGCTAGGTGTGTAACTCGAAATAGGAAGTCGTGCCACATAACACCTATCCTAGCTGACCTCCACTGGCTTCCTGTCCAACAAAGAATTCAATATAAAATAATCCTGCTGACATATAAATGTATAAATGACCTGGCACCATCAGATCTCTCAGATCTGGTCACATACTACACACCTGCCAGAGACCTCCATTCTTCGGACTCGCACACCTTGGTCCAACCTGTTTCAAAATTAGCATTTGCAGGTGACCGGGCCTTTTTGATCGCCGCCCCTAACCTCTGGAACCTTTTACCAAGTCACCTGAGACTACCACAGGAAAGTGAGTCATTCAAAGCTGGTTTGAAAAGGCATCTCTACAAACAAGCTTTCTGCACCAGTATGTAGATAAATCATTCCCCCTTTTTGTGTGTAAAGCCAAAGAGCACATTTTGTGGATTTTAGGCTGAAAATTATTATTAAATTATTATTTTAAGATGTACTGCAGATCGCAATTGCACTTGTCTTCACCACTGCTTACACTGCTTGTGCCATGCTGTAACCTTGGCTCTTGAAAGTATTATTAAACTCCAATGAATAAAATAAGAAACAAAATATTAATGAAAGAAATTATAGGAATCCGTAACTATATTTTGGGGCTACGCAAATCATATTTGCCAAGGAAACATTTGGGGTCTGTTTTTAAACCACAGTCAATAAACATTTTTTTGAATTTGAGTATCTGAGTATATACAGTGGAGCCCACTTAAATGGATATCTCTTTATTGTACATCCCTGTTAATTGAATATAATTTCCCAACACAAAACCATTTACCATACTTTCAGTACAAATTTGATCTGTTAATTGCATATGGGTTGTAGAGTAAACTCCTGTTAATAGTATATAAATTTTTGTAATAGGTCGAAAAAATTACTGTGACACGCACCAAATTCCTCTTATTTATCAACCTTTTTGGCCTCACTACATCCAATACAGGCATTTATTCTATTATATCTTGTTTGACAGAGCTCTATGAGCTCTGTCAAACAAGATATAATAGAATAAATGCTCAGTTTACCTCCAGAACACAGGAAACTGACCAAATCCCTGTTAATTGTACACTCCTGTTAATTGAATAATTTTCACTGGCAAAATGGATATTCAATTAAGAGGATTCTACTGTATATAAAATAGAGAATTATTTCACATCAGAAACTTTGTCCATCACTGTTTGCCCAAGCCATTGATTATCACAAAAAAAGGCAGCTTATCATCTTTCCAACTACAATGTTTCAAGGTAGGCCAGTTATTTTATCAAGGTGATGGTAACACAATCAAAAATGACTGAAAATTTTGTTGGCGATCAATATTGGCACTCTCCAAGGGGCTAAATATAATTTATTTTCAAGTATCATGTGGCATCAATAATTGTGACAGAATTATACTATGCAAGAAATAACGATAAGGCCCCACAAAGTAGATCTTCTGTTTCTCAGGCCATTTTTTGTAAAATTGCATGTGTGCGGGAATTTTTTTATTTTTGTAATTATTTCTTTGCCATCAAAAGTTCAAGCTCTCAGTTTGTTTTATGCTTTAGGCCTAATAATCTATAGAATATCATGGGCATAAACCATTTAATATTTATTTTTTTAAGTTTGAATTTGTTAAAAATGTGAGTATGTGGCAGCCAGAAGGACCACATGGGAGGGCCTGGGGAACAGATTTTTAACTTTTAGGCCTAAATGAAAATTGAAAACTTAAAATATGTTTTTCATTTCCATCAAACTTTCCGCATATACAATTTCACCTACAAGTTACAAATAGCATTTAGAGTTTGTTTGAGGTGGTCTTGCCAATAATATATAATAGGGATACAAAAGAAATGTCTATTTCAATAATTTTAATCCGTTAGTATTTGAACTGTTGAAATGATACTGGGGGGTTATACAGATAATTTGTTTTTTTTATGTTAATTTTGAGTGCTTTTGATAAAAGTATTTGTTCATTTATTGTTGAATTTAATCAAAGCAGGTAGAATTGTAATTGCATATCAAATAAAATAAAATAACTGAAAGTTAGTGGGCGCCTTCAAAGATAACCTGAAAAATTTGTGTTGACGTTTTTGCTTTGCAAACCAGACTATTACAAGTAGATTAATTTCAAGTGCGTGTTAACCTTTGAGTACCTAATTCCGACTGTAATCACACTTTCCTACAACAAAACAGGTGCCCGAACATGCAGTCTTGGGGTGAATTTGCAAGTTACACTCAAAAGTGCCTTTACAGTTGATTCTAGGGAAGCCTTGGCTGTCTATATAGGCAGCCAAGACTTGCCTGGAAACAACTGCAAAGTCACAGGATATGAACTATGAAAGTATAACAAAAATGTATAAAAAATCTCCAGGCCCTCAAGGGTTAAAATAAATTATGAAACAGAATTGAATGCGATGACTCCTGAAAGACGGGGTTAAAAATACTACTGAATAGAGGTTTTCATACTATCAAAATTTCAATCCACAGATTTTTCCCATAATGCAACTAGGAATTTAAACAATTCAGTCATGTTTAAAGAGAGCATTGAAATTTTGATTTTTATGTGTACCAATACCATGTATGGTACACACAATGCCGGCATCTGGGGTGGCCCTTCGTCGTTCATCCATCTTTTGTCTGTCTGTCTGTCTGTCTGTCTGTCTGTCTGTCTGTCTGTCTGTCTGTCTGTCTGTCTGTCTGTCTGTCTGTCTGTCTGTCTGTCTGTCCATCCATCTGTTCGGCGTCCGTATCCATTTCTTTGGCATTCGATAACTTGAAAAGTATTGCTTGGATTGTCAAGTTACTGTATAGTTTTTGGTGTAAATCTGATAATTATACCCCCCCCCCCCCCCCCCCCGCAAACAAAGTTTGGGGGTATATAGGAATCACCCTGTCCGTCCATCCTTATAAGCTCAACTCCTCCTAAACCGTTTGAAGAATTTTCATGAAACTTTACACAATGGAAGAACTCCATATGAAGATGTACATGAAGCAATATAATTCCGTTCTGACATTTCCAAGGGGAGATAATCTAACTTATACATTCGGGGGGTATCACATTGTGAGCTTGCTCACAGCACCTCTAGTTTGCTCCTGAGATATTAACTCTTTATCCTTCAGATTGAGAATTCTTCCAATCCCTTTGGCATGAGATAACTCAAAAAATATCAGTCCAATTGTCATGTTACTTTATATATATCTTCAGGTTACTGATGTTCCGAGCTGTATAGTTTTTGGTGTAAATCTGTTATTTTGATCCTGAGATATTAACCCTCTACCCTTCAAATTGAAAATTCCTCCAATCCCTTAGGCACTCAATAACTTGAAAAATATTGCTTTGATTGCAAGTTACTTTATGCTTGTGTTCAGGTTACAGATGTGCCGAGCTGTATAGTTTTTGGTGTAAATCTGATAATTTGATGCTGAGATATTAACCCTTTATACTTCAAATTGAAAATTCCTCCAATCCCTTTGGCATGAGTTAACTCAAAAAATATCAATCCGATTGTCATGTTTCTCCATATATGTGTTCAGGTTACTGATGTGCCGAGCTGTATAGTTTTTGGTGTAAATCTGATAATTTGATCCTGTGATATTAACCCTTTATCCTTCAAATTGAGAACTCCTCCACCAATACCTTTGGCATGAGATAACTCAAAAAATATCAATCCACTTCAATTGTCCTGTTACTTTATATATATCTTCAGGTTACTGATGTTCCGAGCTGTATAGTTTTTGGTGTAAATCTGTTATTTTGATCCTGAGATATTAACCCTTTATGCTTCAAATTGAAAATTCCTCCATTCCCTTTGGCATTCGATAACTTGAAAAATATTGCTTGGATTGTCAAATTACTTTATATTTGTGTTCAGGTTACTGATGTGCCGAGCTGTATAGTTTTTGGTGTAAATCTGATAATTTCATTCTGTGATATTAACCCTTTATCCTTCAAATTGAGAACTCCTCCAATCCCTTTCTTCGGCATGCGATAACTCCAAAAATATTAATCCGATTATCAGGTTACTTTATATATATATATGTATTCAGGTTACTGATGTGCTGTGCTGTATAGTTTTTTATGTAAATCTAATAATTTGATCCTGAGATATTAACCCTTTATCCATCAAATTAGGCACTCCTCCAATTCATTTCTATATCTACCCATACCATGTGTGGTGTACATAATGTCGGCATCCGGGGTGGCCCTCCGTCATACAGCTTTCTACTAGTTGCGCATATGGATACACATCTGATGATTCAAACGGCCTGTTTTTAGCTTAACTTGACAAAGTCAAGATAAGCTATTGCCATCATGTGTGTGGAAGTCTGTGAGTCTGTTCACATTTTCTTTAGCACAGGTTACACCCTGTAGCTCTTGTCTGATCGAAATTTCATATGCAGATTTGAGGTCATGTCTAAATGAGAATGTCCCCTTTTGGTCAAGATCAGTCAACTGTGATGGCTGTCTGAGCTTGAAAACCTCTAGCACAGTCTACAGGTCATATTTATGATGGGATTTTCTTGTAACTTGGTAGGATGACTCCATATAATATATAGATGAGAACATCCCCTTTTGGTCACAATCAGTCAGCTGTGATGGCGACACAAGCCCAAAGCCCAAAAACCTTTAACACAGACTACAGGTCATATTAAGGAAGGGATAAAATTGTAACTTAGGATGACTCTGTATAATGTCTAGATGGGAACATCCACTTTTGGTCGTGATTGGTCAACCGTGACAGTGCTGCACGAGTCTGAAGTATGAAAATCTTTAGCACAGAACAAGGTCATATTTATGAAGGGATTTTATTGTAATTTCGTAGGATGGCTCTGTACAATGTCTTGATGAGAACCGCAACTTTTGGTCATGTTCAATCAACCGTGACGGCAGCAGGGGCACGTTACCTAGATTTCTTTAGCAGTCTACAGCTTGCATTTATGGAGGGATTTCATTGCAAATTTGTAGGATGACTCAGTATAATGTCAAGATGAGAATGTCTCTAGATTTGTTTAGCACAGTCTACAGTTCATATTTATGAAGCGATTTCATTACAACTTGAAAGGATAACGCGGTATGATGTCTAGATGAGAGACTATCCTATTTTGGTCGCAATCGGTCAGTTGTAACCCCCAAGCCGTCATGTGACCTAGATTCCTTTAGTAAAGTCTGTGCGTTGTAATGAAAGGATTTCATTGTAACTTGGTAGGATGACTCATTTTGGAATAATTTTACTGTAACTTGGTAACTTTTGTTGACATACCTGAACTGTGAGGGTCAGATTAACCCAGACCTCAATTCTTTAGTACAGTCTACACCTCAAATTATTCTTATTGCAAACATTGCATACAGGGAACAGGAATTAACATATTCTCAATTTTCACAATTCTTGTCTTATTTCATAATCCTTTCAGAAACATTGAACATTATCCTTTTCATCAAACACTACACACAGTCAAATTAAGCTAAAGTGTCATTGACAGTTTCATTTGACATCAGTGTTCTGAGGGTTAAAATACAGCAGAACCCCCTTAAGAATATTTTTTGAATCAAATAACCCTGTTAATTGCATACAACTGCTTAGCATTAACCAGTTACCACATCTTTAATATCAAACTTAGCTGCTAATTATATGTGGGTTACTGACTAAATCAATGTCAACTGAATAAAAATGATAAAAATAGATACTCATTGTGGGAACCCCAGACAATGAAGCAGTGCTTGTTTACTGTGGTAAAAAAGCTCTAATTTTTGGTTAAATAGGACCTGGTAACTAATACCTGGGGTGGAAGTCCTCTCAAATGAGCGTCATGGGTATAAACGTTTAACTGGACTTGACTTTATATCCATGTTGCAGTCACAATTAGCCATTGTGACCTGAAATAACAACAATAACAAAATAAGATACAGTGGAACCCTGTTAATGGAATTGCCACTTTGTCAGTGAAAAATAACCAATTAACAGTAGTAAACATTTAACAGGAATTGGGTCATTCCCCTGTCTTCTAGTGATAAAATAAGTATTTATTCTATTATATCTTATTTGACAGAGCTTATTCCACTCTGTCAAACATGATATAATAGATTAAATGCTTATATTGGATATATTGAGGCCAAAAATGTCTTTAAATGTGGGTAATTCAGTGGTTGTCGGAGTAATTCTTCGATAGATTACAGATTACAAGATTTTTTGTTCAGTAACCACCAGAGTTTACTCTATACCTATAGACAATTAACAGGACAATTTTGTACTGAAGGTATAGTAAATTGTTTGGTGTTTTCAACTTGTAACCCATTTGCCTACATGGGAGCACAGTGACACTGTGCTCATACACTTTGATAATGCACTTCTCTTCAGCCATTGATAACTAACCCTGTTTCTTGTTTGTGCTGAATTGGTACTTTGAGGAGTCTGATATTGCTCACCGCTGCTCGGCAATTCTCTCGGGGTACGCGGACTCCCTCCACCCATAAAACTGTCCAACACAAGGTGACCATAGCTGTCAAAAGAGTTATTAAACCCCAATAAAATAAATAAATTTAACTTATATCCAATTAACGGGGCTATTTAGTTAAAAGATATACATTTAAGTGGGCGCTTCTAAATAAGCATTTAATCTATCACATCATGTTTGTCAGAGTTGTAATGGAGTTCTGTCAAACAAGATATAATAGAATAAATTCTAGGTTTATCACTATAATATAAAATGTTGAAAGTCCTATCAGTTAAAAATACCTGTTAACCCCTAGTACTCCTGTAGTGCAACAAAATTTTCTCCAATCACTGTTTTTCTCTTGTATAACTATGAATTTAACCAAATATATCTTGTTTGACAGAGCTCACTGAGCTCTGTCAAACTAGGTATATTTGTCTAAATATCAAACTGCATTGTGGGAAATATTTTCTGTAGAAATCTTTGACGTATTGACATCAGAGGGCTGCTATAGAGCGGGCAGTAGCAGAATAAACAAATGGCTAAACTCGACTTTGTACTTGTGTTGTGGTTATGATATAGCTATAGATGCTGAAACAAGCCTTAAAAACCAGTAGAAATTAATGTAAATCATGATGAATTAGAGATTCTTTTTATCACATAATGTGTAATTTATAGAGGATATGGAATGAGTGTTTTTCTCATGTAATATTTATGAAACGAGGCTGAGAATTTTCCGTTTTTGGCGAGCCCAAATGGAGAATACGGACGAGTTTCATAAATATTATATGAGAAAAACACTCATTTCATATTCTATTTATCATATGACACACATACGCACAAATTAGCCACTTAGTATGACTTTTTAACCCATCACCTAACTTGAGTTGTAGACGGCACTTGGAAAAAAGATCCTCGTATAACTAAAAATTTTCATTTTTTGCTTCCAAAACATAGGTTATGACCTCTTGTTGGAACGAGCTCATCGAGCTCGTTCCAATGAGGGGTCATAACCTATGGTTTGGAAGCAACAAGTGAAAATATAAAAAAAAATGAATGGCGTTTTTCTTGTAGGTAAAAGATTAATGCAATATAACCCACCCTAAATAGGACAGATAACATAAATTCTCCCTACTGAAATTATGCAAATGTCACTCAGTTGTATTTTGTTTAGCCAATCAAATTGTCCAGTTTTGAAATTGACCAATGAAAGCTCCCAACTCTAATTATGCAAATTATGAAAATGTGTCCCAGTTTTATTTTGTTCAGCCTATCAAATTGTCTAGTTTTGAAATTGACCAATGAAATTGATGGAAGGCTTTATTTATCACTGATTAATATGAAAACAAAATATCAAATGTTTTAAAGTGAACAAAACGGACGAGTCATATGATCAAAACATTTACCTAACTTGAAGACTAAAACTGGCCAAAGCTGTTCACAAAAATCGGCATCCAACTTTTGATATTCTTTTTAAATTTTTGTCTCAAAAACATAGCTTATGATTCTTTATTTGTTTAAGCTCATTAAGCATGCTTCAATGAGGGATCATAAGCTAAGTTTTCAAGACAGAAAATTTAAAATATTTAGTTTTTTACTCAATGTTTTCTGCAACTGTTATCTGCTATTTATATTAGATAGACAGCTAATGGAAAAATATACGAAAATAACAATTCTATTCTACTTCCACCCAACTCACTTGCAATGTTATGGCATTGATGTTAATTTATGATGTCATTCCAATATTATGTGTGTTGTGAATGATATTTTCCATAATGTATTGTTTGATCGGGATTATATGATAACAAAGAATTACTCTCGATCACTGAATTCTCCACATTTATAGACCACCTTTGTCTCACTATATATACAAGAGGACTGATGTGTTTGCTTTGCCTATACACCCTCTCAGTTCTGTTGTCAGGAGGAACAGATGTTAACTCTTTAACCCTTTACCCAACGCAGACGATTTCAAAATTTATTATTTGAAATATCATTTTTTAACTTTTTAAAAAAAATTTCAACAAAACCATATCATGTGACCCCTCTTTGGAATGAGCTCATCGAGCCCATTCCAAAGAGGGGTCACATGATATGGTTTTGCTGAAATTCTTCGAAAAATAATATTTTTTCAGCTGCTGAATTTGCATATTTTGCGGGCGTATGCGGGCAATTTGTTGGGTAAAGGGTTAAACACTGTTATGGTGTGTACTCTTAATAATTCTGTAATGGAAAGAAAGTGGTGCGAGGTGTCTCAGTGGTAGACTGTTGGACTTCTATGCTAGAGGTCCCGAGTTCGATCCTTGTCTGGGACAACCCACATCATGTCCTTAGGCAAGGCACTTTATCCTGGTTGCCTACATGGGGGCATGATGACGCTGTGTACTAAGGCATACTGCACATCGATGGTGCACATGTCTTCAACTGCTGTAACCCTGCTTGAGCGGAGCTTGAACAGAGTTAGAATGTTGAGGAGTTGACAGTTGCTCGGTGGTTCTCTCCGGGTACTCCTCCTTATTACACACCCGTGACTGTATTTTTCACGATCACATGGATTTTAGGGGCATGCAGTAATTTTAAACAGAAAGCTCTAGTGCGATCCGATAAAAATACCCTTCGCGTGCACAAGTTCTCTCGATAGACTGGTTCTCATAGTTTGCAGCGTTCAGTGGAACATAACCAATGAGAACCATCGGCTATATTATCTGTCGGAATTACCAATTCTCATACCAAAATGTTTGATGCACAACTGTGCTAAAAACGATTGAAAGTTAGGAAAGACACATGATCTCTGCCAAGAAATCGAACAGTGAAACTCAACCTTTGCTCCGTTATTGAAAACCGAGGAAAACTTGATTAATTTTAGAGCAAAAAAGTCCAATTGGGTTCGATATTTCAGTCAGCCACTTGCACAGTTCCCATAAAATTTTGTTACAATGTTGCCCTCACCGCTGCGTGCTACCGACGAGTGATATGAGGTCTACTGTGTAATCCTATTCAATTCACTCTTCGGCAATGAAGCAGCACGTTTGCCAACCCAAACATACTTTGAAGAGCATGTTAAGTTGAAGTAGTTCTCAGGAAGCAAGACTAAATCAATCTTGAAAACTGGTTACCATGAAGCGGTAAAACAGACGGCGATACGCCGAAAGCGCCTTGAGATGTTTGGCAGCTAGTACATGCAGTTACTGATTAACTATCACCAATTCCACCCTTACCACCCACACCTTACCACCCCCTCCCCCCTCCGTCCACACTACACTACTCACTAGCTCAATAAAGTAAATAAATTCGGAAGAATGAAAAGCCTCATTTTATAAGAAAACTCAGTAGTTTACATTTGTGGAAGTGATGTTTTTTTTACGTTCTAGTGGGTGTTGCCTGTTGGGGCAACTGGTTTATTTTATTTTATTTTTTTTTGCGGGGGGGGGGGGGGGGGGGGGGGGGGGGGTGTGGGGGCTGGAGTAGGGAAAGTAGTATTGCTAAAATATGACTTTTTCTGGAGTTTGTACTGGGGGAAATTAAAAAAAGTTACCAGCTACCCACTACTGAAATTCTGAAAGGTCTTGAGTAGGGTGGGAATGAGACCACAAAGAGGGGAGGGGTGGTAAATACATGTGGTCTGATGAATGCAATATTGTAAATTTTATGAGATGACTTTCATGAAATTCAAAAATAATTATTAGAATATTTAAAACACAGTCAATATGACAATATTTTCCAGACACAGATTGATGTGTATTTTTAAATGACCAGTTAAGAATTATTTGCTAGTATTTCTGTTTTACACAGAGGTATTATTTTGCTTTAATTATCAGCAACAAAACTTAAATTGAATGTCACCTCTATGAATTAGCTACATGGGTGTATGAGATGGGATAGGGGTTGCGGCACTTTCATCCCCCTTCATCAATAAGCAGCTAATTTTGCAGTTTTCATTGAAAGGGACTGGTATTTTCAGAACAGATTGTTCAGAGGGAGGGGGTATTTTTATAATTTTGGCAAATATCAGGGTGGTGGGCAGAGCATTTTCATAGGCAAATTCGGGGAAAGGGTCTGCATTTTGATTTCGAAACAATAGTTCAGGGCAGTTTGATTGGTCAGCCCCCATCCCCAAGAAAATGTCCAAAAGCCTATCATTAGTCACATTCTATCAGTCCTCTTTAAAACTTCTTACTAAATGCAAATTCAGAATACCAAATTCCAAATTTAAGATTGACAAGATATTGGAGCAGACACATAAAAAATTATTTTGTTGTGAAACCAGATACCAAGAAAAAAATATTGACAGAACCGTTGAGATAACAAACTGGTGAAGTATAGTTTTATTACTAGTACAAAATAATGTAAACATTAATCAATCTTTGAAAATATTATCAACCAAAATAAGTTGGAGCCTACTGCGAGAACACCCCCACCCCTTATTTCTCTTTGAGCCTCTGACTAAGACTGCTGGATACTCATTTCATTAGCTTTCGAGAAAATGTTGTCAGGTTATAGATGGATGGGAGGGGGAGGGGGGTAAAAAAAGGTGTACAAACTAAATTACTTGTGGAGACAAGACATGACATTTTCTTGCAGTTATTGTGCAATATATTTCTCCCTTTGTATACATGCCTATCTGTACTAAATGTGGACAACCTAAAGCCTTTATTTTGTAAGTGCAGCCCATTTCAAACAAAAGTTATCAAGACTTGAGGTAAATAAAAAGAAGGCTAAATTTCAAGTCAGAAACAATATAATGTTGAAAAATAAAGTGCTAACTTACCAAGACTGCAAAGTTCACTCAGAATGGAATCTCAAACTGCCTCAGTTACTCTGAACGATTGAAATATTGCACCGGGGGGTTAATTTATTGCACAAAATGTCTTTTCTCGTCCAATGTGTACTTTTGTTACAGTGCAGAACAGAAATGATCAATATCCTCATGCGATAGGCGATAGCCTAGACTAAGTGGCAGTAGTGCATGTAAAGTCAAGCAGAGTTCAAACTTCTATTTTAGTTTCACTTTCAGTTTAAAAAGCACGAAATTTAAACAGAGCGGCCTGTTCGCACTGTATTTAAATTAAAATCCTTGTACATTTTCAATCCTCCAGATATAATGATGCCTGCACACACACTTTTGAAAACACATTTCAGACCTCATAATTTGTGACGTCTGATATGATGAACGAAATCTTTTGAGTTTTAAGTGGCCGGACCCTGCCGGACCGACATTTTTGGGGGAACAAAATGAATCAACAGCGATTCTACAAGTGGCAAGGTCAAAGACTTAAGACTGGTTCTCTGACAAAATTGCCCGTTTATCTCTAAAATTCTTTCAACCGTTCAAATCGTCGACTATTTAATTAAATTAGCGATTAATTACAGTGAATTCTTTTTCAGGGTTGGGTGTGTAATAAATACAGAACCACACTTATGTTTGAATGGGTTAACGATAACTGAACTCGAGCGTGTGGCGCTGGGATAACCACTCGAGCCTACCGGCTCTCGTGGTATCCCTGCGCCACTCGCTCTCGTTCAGTAATCGTTAACCCATTCAAACATAAGTGTGGTTCTGTATATTTCCTCCACCCGTAAAACTGTCACGGTCACAATTAGCCATTGTGCATAAGTATGTGACCTTAAACACCAATAAATAAATAATAAATAATAGAAAGAAATCTTAAGAATCAACAGCAATAACTCCAATTTAACAATTCCAGGCCTGGCATTCTTAAAAAGGGCTAAAAATTGCTTCCCTTGCATGGTATTGGGGAGCGATCAGCTCTCCTCAAGCTTACAAAACTTAAAAATGACAAAATTAAGTTTTATAATTAATGAATTCTCCCTGATGGGCTTTGTACATTTTATTTGGTGCTGCTAACAAGGTAGTCTCTGTGAGACGGCTACACTACCCCTTCCACACCTCCGGGCCTCGGCAAGGCCCGGAGGTGTGGGAGGAACAGTGTGACCATCATACAGAGACCACGAACATAGCAGAGATCTGAAAAGATGTGGGTTTTAGGAATAGGCTGTTATGGTAATCATTATTTTCTAAGGCCAGGAGGGCTAGTTTTTGCCCTCCTTAATTTTTTTTAAGGCGAGCAGTTGGCGAGCGAATAAATCCTTCTCTTAAAAATGCCAGGCTTGCAATTCTAAAATTTAATAATAAAAAAAAATAATATGAAGAGAAAATTCAACCTGAACTGAATAGATTTACAAGTGATTTAGTAATTCATTTGCTCTCTTTTTGAAATTGAATTGAACACAGGGAGTTAAAAGCATGGCATAACAAGTTCTTTAAAAAATATCAATTACATATAGACATGTTTGAAAATATTCTCCTGAAGATGATATTAAATGGCAGGGTATTTTTTGTGCAGGTTCGCATCACAGTTTGCGAAGCAAGGTCTCCTATGTGCGATCCAATCACTGAAATTTGGTTCGCATTGTGCGATTAAAAATTTTATGTGCTCATCCAATATTCCAATTGAAAAATGGTAAAACTAGAGATAAACAGTGTAACAATACACCAATTTATTATGAACGTCTGTTGGTTATGCGAAATGATAAATTTAACTACTATTTTACGAGTGTTTTCAAATCAGTTGACAAAACTCCACCCATGTTTTCTACGATGTCAGTGCCTATAAATTAGTTCCCTTGATCTGCACCAGTCATTTTTCGTAATCATCTTCGACGACTTTTTTCATTCGGGTGGATCGATTTGAAAATTGCAAAAGTGGCAGTCGATTCATGAACTGCAACAGCATGTTTCAATCACTGATGTATTTATTTTTCATTGCCAACCCATGGGACCAGAATACTCTAGCTTTTTATGTATTTGGTAAGGTTAGTTGTCGCGATCATCAGATGACTACTTACCTATTTTCATCATAATTACCAGTGCCTACAACTAAAATTGTCTTTATTTGAAAACTGAAAAGTACAATTAGAATGGGGTGCTTAGACTCCGAGGGACCACTTGGTAACTCTCATTTGTAAAGTTAGGGATGGGTTTTTGCTAGAGTATGAGAGCTCAGACATGAGTAACCAGGCAGTGTAGTATAGGGAAATTGGTGGTGGGAGGGCTGAAGTTGAAATTGCTAAATTTCCAGGACAGCAATAAGAACTGCTAATCAAATTTTTAAAAACAAAAAATACCCTGATCGGTGATCAGGGACCGACCTAGTAAATAGCCAGTGTGAATTTGACTACTAAAATTGTGATTTGGCTTCTAAATCTTAAATATCGGCTTCTTAGTTGGCTTGAAACCAGGCCTGAAAATAAGCAGTCTGACATTTGCAGAATGAGGTGCCCAAAGGGTGAATTTGATGATGCTGTCCCATACAGTGATCCAATTTATCCTCTGGGTACCTCTTTCTCTTTAGTTTTGAGACCCTGATTCAGATTGAGGTTCACAGAGGGTAAATTTAGTGATGTTACCCTGCGATGCAGGGTAGCATCACTAAATTCACCCTCTGGGTACCTCATTTTGCAGATGACAGTCTGCTTATTTTCTGGCTTGCTTGAGACTGTAAAAAACATTTCATCCATTGCTGACTTACGCAGCCAAGACTTGACTAGGAACTATTATGAAAATGAATGATTATTGTGATGAGATAAAAATAATTTTCAATTATTTGAAAAACAACTTTAGTTACGCCACAAAAAGAATGTAATTAACCGTTTATCCAATGCTGACGATTTCAAAATTTATTATTTTAAATATCATTTTTCAAATTTTTTCAAAAAAATTCAACAAAACCATATCATGTGACCCCTCTTTGGAACGAGCTCGTTCCAACGAGGGGCCACATGATATGGTTTTGTTGAAATTTTTCGAAAAATAATGTTTTTTCAGCTGCTGAATTTGCATATTACGTGGGCGGATGCGAGCAATCCATTGGGTAAAGGGTTAAATGCATAAATGTATGTCCTACACAGCTAAAAGCTAAAAGAATATCGTTAAGAAAACTGTTGAGTGCTTCATGCCCATATTTGGGCTCTATGCAGGTGTGAAGGTGCTGCAACTTAAAGGATTCGTGTTCTGTAAATGTACTTCATTATCCCCCCAGCGGGGGTATTTAGGATTGACCTTGTCTGTCCATCTGTTCGTCTGTCAGTCCATGCATCCATCCCACCTCCCCGTGGGAACCCCGGGAAGTAAGCAGCACTTGTTTACTGTGGTAAACCAGTTCTGCTTTACTAGTAAAATAGGACCCAGTCACCAACGCTTGGGGTGAAAGTCCTCTAAAATGGGCAACATGTTGATCAACGATTGAATAAACTTGACTTCATCTCCATGTTGTGTCACGATTAGCCTTGGTGCATAAATACGTGACGTTAACCACCAACAAACAACAATCCATCCCACCGGGAGCGCGGTGGCTCAGTAGGTAGAGGTGCAGGCTGCAAGCCGAGAGGTCCTGATGTCTACCCACAGTACAAGGTCCATCTATCTGTCTGTCTATCTGTCTATCCATCGGGGGCGCGGTGGCGTCACGGTAACCGGTTCTCGTCAGATCACCGAAGTTAAGCAATGTCAAGCGCGGTTAGTAGTTGGATGGGTGACCATTTCAGCGACTGATTTGCGCTCCCACGTTGTGTCCTTGGGCAAGGCACTTAACCCCGATTGCCTACATGGAGGCACGATGACGCTGTGTACTAAGGCGTACTGCATGTCGATGGTGTGCATGTCTTCAACCAATCTAACCCTGTCTGTGCCGTGGCGCAGAGTTCAGAGTTACGATGTTGGTGAGCTGACAGCTGCTCGTCGTTGCTCGGTGGTTCTCTCCAGGTACTCCGGCTTCCTCCACCTGTAAAACTGTCACGGTCACGATTAGCCATTGTGCATAAGTATGTGACCTTAAACACCAATAAATAAATAAATAAATATGTCTATCCATCAGTCTGTCTATCCGTCCATCCATCCCGAAATTCAATCATAAATAACTTGTAAAGTACTTGGTTGAGTGACTTCATATTTGGTATGCAAGTATATCCTATTGCTGAATATCCATAGCGAAATGCAGGTATCGTTCGAGATTTTATTGCCAGAGTCATTGCCCTTTATGGTCTTGTATATACCCCAAAACATATCACCTATACTCCGGCTTGCATTGTTAAATAAGCGGGGGTATCTTTTTGTGTTACCATATGGTGAAACTTTATTTTCCTTTCCTTTTCTGAGTATCAAAATGAAGCACCTATACAATGTGCTAACATATTTTTAAAAATCGACTTGATAGCAATCTTTATTTTGGGTTGGCCTGCACATTGCGGGGGTATTTCCTTAGCTGTGCTTACAAACAGGTCTAGTATTATCTTTGAAGTGAAATTATATCATCTGTTTGGATTTAACTTGTTACAATTTATGGGAGAGTGCCTATAGGCACTCTCCCATAAATTGTAACAAGGCACAACACATGAAGAAATTCTGACAAACAGTAATTTTGCACCCTACTGGTTCACCCTTTACCCAACTTAACGGCCAAAACCAGCCAGCACGATTCACAAAAATTCACAATTTTTATTATTTTTGCATTTTTTGTCTCAAAATCATAGGTTATGGCCCCTTTTTGGAACAAGCTTGTTGAGCTTGTTTCAAGGAGGGGTCATAACCTATGTCTTTGAGACAAAACATAAAAAAAAATAGTTATTCAAGAATTTTGTTTCCAAGTGTCGCCTGCTTTTCATGTTAGCTGAAGGGTCAAGAAGTAAATCTGGGATCTAGATTTCAAAAGTAGGCTCCAAGACTGGCTTTTGTTTTTAAATGCTCTGGTGGGTCCCTGTTAATAATTTAATAAGTCAACATGAAAGTACATTTTTCTCCTTCATTTGCTTTGTCAACCGAATATTAATTCAGTTTTTCATGAAAATGGGCCCAATTTCATCTGTAACATATCAGAAGAGAAATGTGTGAGCCAAGACTCAAATGAGTGCTAGCACACAGAGTGGCTTACCACTAGATAGAGAGATCTGGACCAGTAAAACTGTTGGTAAATAGCCCAAAAACCTCGACCACTGCTCTACTTGCATGTTCTTTTTGTGATTCAACCCCTGTGAACTGCATTCCAACTTCCACCTCAGTGCATCCACAATGCTAACAACTGCTGAAGGCTGCTCAAAGGTACCAATGTAACAGATCATGAGAGAAGTGTGGGAGTCGAAGCTTGGACTGTCAACCTCTATAAAAAAAAGCGTCTGAATTACCACGAGGCTAAGAGATCCAGACCAAACAGTCTGGTTGATAGATGGCCTTTATAACTCGACTGCTTCTCATTTCATAAGAGTATCTGTGATATGTTGATTATTGACTGACTATTTTTCAGAAAAATACTCAAATAATATTGTTATAAATTAAGAAGTGTTTCTAAACTACAAAATTAGCTGGGTCACTATTAAATTTGTGCATGTAAGAGTTAACCAAAGAATGGATGGAGTATTATTTTTTACATGAAGTCAGAAAATGTAAATTTTTAAAATAAATGATGGAGAATATTCCTGGCTGTTGAGATGAATGAAGTGATGAAGAACATTGGAGCTGGTTTCATCAGTCTGAAAAATTACCTCCCTTGATGTGTTGTAATGTCTCACAGTTTGGATGATAAACTATAACCTCATGATTGTATGGTATGAAGTGAGGTAATTACTTAGCAGTTTCCCTGAAGACAATTTCTATATATAAAAATATATTTTATACACCCAGTAATAAAAGTGTTTTCAGTGGAATATTTCTAGATGGATGTGAAAAAAGTTAAAAATTTTTTTCCAATACAAACCTAAAAAAATCAAAATTGAATGATTTATGTCTGATATTTTACCCAAGTTAATAAAATTGATAAATTTGTCCCTTGAGTGCAAGAAGGCTTCACAATGCTTTATTTAGGGACAAAATACACCACCACCTATGCTATTCTGAAGATTATGAGGCCTAAAACACAAAACAAACAAGAACATGAACTTTTGATGGCAAATAAATAATTACAAATATAAAATAAAAAAAAAAATTGCCTGAGAAACAAAAGATCTACTTTGTGGGTCCTTAAAGAAATTTTTTTTCTTCAACAGTTCATTTTGTAAATTTCATGGTGGATGCTTCCAGTTTGTTAGGTGAAGCATCAGTATACTTTGTTTCCTTTACTGTCAAGCCTGAAAATATGCAGACTGTCATCTGCTGAATCAGGTCCTCTGGGGGCACGGTGGCATTGTGGTAACCGGTTCTCGTCAGATCACTGAAGTTAAGCAATATCGACCCTGGTTAGTCCTCGGATGGGTGACCATCTGAATGATCCATTCGGACTCCCGTGTTGTGACCTTGGGAAAGGCAATTAACCCTGATTGTCCACATGGGGGAACGATGACGCCATGTACTAAGGTGTACTGCACGTCGATGGTGAGCATGTCTTCAACCAATCTAACCCTGCATGTGCTGCAGTTCAGAGTTACAATGTTGGGGAGCTTGCAGCTGCGCATCGTTGCTCGGTGGTTCTCGCCGAGTACTCCAGCTTCCTCCACCCGTAAAACTGTCACGGTCATGATTAGTCATTGCGCATAAGTATATGACCTTAAAACACCAATAAATAAGTGAATGAGGTCCCCAGAGAGTGAATTTGGTGATGCTTCCCTGCACAGCAGGGTAGCATCACTAAATTTACCCTCTGTGACCCTCAGTCTGAATCATGGTCTCAGACCTAAAGAGAATGAGGTACCCAAAGTATAAATTGGCTCACTGTATGGGATAGCATTAGCAAATTCACCCTCTGGGGACCTCATTCTGCAAATGACAGACTGCTTATTTCCTGGCTTGTTTACTGTCCATTGAAATTCGAGGAAGTGGAATAGTGCTTGATAACTGATAAACAAGTTCTGTTTCACTGGTATAATAGTAAGACAGAAGATAATAAGGTTGAAGTATTGGAGGGTATTGAATCAAGGACCGGAGGTGGTGTTTATCCTGTACATGTATTTGATGTGTGCCATGAAATACAGTAAAAACTTAAGGTCCTTTGCAGTTTCGAGATTTGATTTGATTTTGAATCTTAAGTTGTTATTCAGTTCGATTCAAAATTAGCTTTCTGGTTCATTTCCATTTGAATCTTTTCACTGGAATATAGCTTGGTATCAGTCATCTTTGTTGTCTCACAAAATGTATAGTTCTGATGGAAATGGTAAGTAAATAATATTGAAAATAAAGACTTGAGTGTAATTTCTGCTGTATTGGCAGTGTATAGTTCTGATGGAAATGGTATGTAAATAATATTGAAAATAAAGACTTGAGTGTAATTTCTGCTGTATTAGCATCAACAGCATCAGCATCTCATGTCACCAGCCATGCTAATTCAAGTCTCACCAAGCAAATATAAAGTTTCCAGACAGTGTCAATGATGAGCTGTTGCTAGCCGCTAGCCCTGTGCAGTGCCCAGTACCGACAATGTTTGCTCTCATTTTGTGTTTTGAACTAGATTCCTTATTGGGTAATATTTGACAAAGGCATGCCTTGGTGATGTAGTTGGAATATTTTATCAGTTGGAGATTGAGCCACCACAGTTGGAACGAATCAGGTTTACAGCACCTCCTTCCTGAGTCAGTCATCTTAAAGATGCCCCTGATTTGATTTGAGGTTCAGTTCAATTTCGAATAATAGAGCCAATGAGATTTGATTCAAAGCACAATTTGTATGATTCGCAGGGCCCTATAAAAGCTCCAACAAGGGTCGGTGAGTTTGAGCCGCCACAGTTTGAACAAATCAAGTTTACAGGACCTCTTTCCCCAGTCGGTCATCTTAAAAATGCCCCTGATTCGATTTGATGTTCAATTCAATTTCGAATTATAGAGCCAATGAGATTTGATTCGAAGCGAAAGTGTGTGATTCACCGGGCATCAAGTGACTAAAGTTTAGACTTTTAACCCTTTACATTACATGAAAAGCAGACGACACTTGCAAAAAAATTCTTGAATAACTAATTTTTTTCATTTTTTGTCTCAAAAACATAGGTTATGATCCCTCATTGGAATGATCTCGATCAGCTCATTCCAATGAGGGTTCATAACCTATGTTTTTGAGCTAAAAATGAAAAAAAATAATTGAATTTAATTGGCGATTTTTTTAGAATAGCGCTGGCCGGTTTTGGTCGTTACGTTGGGTAAAGGGTTAAAGAAAAGTATCTCCTTTGGCATTCTGTTTACTTTCTTACATGATGCTGTTTTGCATCAAAACATTTTATTCACATCACAACGTCAATCCAATACATAACCACCAATCGGATGCATTCTTACATGACGTTCTTACACGTAGGTTGGATTGTTTATGTGATGTACTGTACGTGGAGAGTGTATTATCACTAAATCACTCACAGAGTGGAGATTCCACCCGAGGAATAATTGCAAATTTGTTGCAAACAATAACCAGCACCAGCAAAGTTTCAGCCAATGGACCTCCAGGTTAAACCCGGAGGTCCATTGGCTGAAACATTGCTTGTGTTTTTTGTCGATATGTACAAAATTTGAACGTTATAGCTTGGGTGATAAAAAAAAAAAGTTTTATGGATGGAGGAAGCTGGAGAGAACCACCGAGCAACGACGAGCAGCAGCCAGCTCCCCATCTTCATAACACCACACTGCAGCACAGGCAGGGTTAGATTGGTTGAAGACATGCGCACCATCGACATGCAGTACACCTTAGTACACGGCGTCATCGTGCCCCCATGTGGACAATCGGGGTGAAGTGCCTTGTCCAAGGACACAACATGGGAGTCCGAATCGATCACTCAGATGGTCACCCATCCGAGGACTGACCAGGTTCGATGTTGCCTAACTTCGGTGATCTGACGAGAACCAGTTACCACAATGTCACCGCACCCCCGTCCATCCAACTAAAATATTTCATGTGATTGAATCTAAAAATACTATAAACATTCATTTCCTTTAAATCAGTGCATGATATGTTTCTCAGTTGAGACTTTATTTCATTAAATCTTTGATGAAATTATCATTACTATAAGATATGCATTTTTCCTTAACCCTTTACCCAACGAATCGGCCGCATCTGCCTGCAAAATATGCAAATTTAGCAGCTGAAAAAATTTCAACAAATCCATATCATGTTACCCCTTTTTGGAATGAGCTCATCGAGCTCGTTCCAATGAGGGGTCACATGATATGGTTTTGTTGAAATTTTTTTTAAAATTTAAAAAAATATGTAAAATAATTTTAGAAAAGGTGATTGCCTAACAACTTATGCAATACCTCTCAACAAATTGCCTATTGGAACCATATCAATCGGCCTATCAGGCTAAGCATAGTACAGAAACTGCTCTTTCAAGGGTCTGTAATGATATAATATGTTCATTAGGTGAACGTAGATCTGTCCTTCTGGTCTTATTGGATCTTTCCACTGCTTTTGATACCGTTGATCATTCCGTTCTCTTATACACAATGCAACAGCTTGGAATTAATGGAAAAGTTAGTGCCTGGTTCCAATCTTATCTCTCGTTACGTGAACAACAAGTAACCATTTCTAAAACAAACTCTGACAGTAAAGTATTAATGTGTGGAGTTCCACAGGGCTCCGTTCTTGGGCCTATATTGTTTACACTTCACACAGTGTCATTGGGAAAGTTGCTGAGGCAGATTGGTGTTCCTCACCATCTGTATGCTGATGACACTCAGTTGTATTTGTCAATAGACCCTTCAATTGGATCTGACCCTATTACTTCAGTTTCGTTGATGAAAGACTGTGTACACAAGGTTAGGGACTGGATGGTCTGTCATAGAATTAAAATGAATGACGATAAGACCGAGGTACTAGTCATATCACGTTCAAAGAGTCAATCAAATTTGCAAGTCAAGTCACTTGTAATCAGAAATTCTACACAACATGTATCAAACAGTGCTCGTAACATTGGTGTGATATTTGACTCTCTTCTCTCAATGGAGGAAAATGTCAATACTATTGACAAGCACTGTTTCATGCAAATTAGGAACCTGTGCTATCTTTGTCGTTACCTGTCCACTAAGTCATTGGAAACTGTAGTTCATGCTTTTATTTCATCTCACTTGGATTTTTCCAACTCACTTATTGGGTTGCCACAGTCATATATTTCAAAACTGCAGAATATTCAAAATACAGCTGCACGTATCATCACAGGCTCTAAATGTTATGATCATATAACACCACTACTAAACAAATTGCACTGGCTCCCTGTACGACAGCGGATTACTTTCAAAATTTTGGTTTTGGTATTTAAATGCATTCATGGCTCGGCACCTAAGTACTTACAAGACCTGGCAATTAAAAAACCTGAAAGGAAGCTCCTCCTCCTCACAAATCAAGCTTCAGATGCCCTTCTGTAGGTCCACTTATGTGAATAACAGAGCTTTCTCTTTCACTGGACCTGCACTTTGGAATAATTTACCAGTTCAGGTTCAGGCATCGGAAGATCTCAACTAATTAAAACAAAATTTAAAATCACATCTTTTCAGAGAGGCTTTTGACAATATGTAACCTGCTGGCCTGATTGTGAATTCAGTACTTTTTAATTGGAATATCTATAACTGGAGCGTCAAAGAATATTTGTATATTTGTGAGCAAAGGGACATTACATTACATCAACAGTAGTCTGTGCACACAAAAAAACATGACAGATGGGAAACAAATGGCCTTACAGCTGTTCCAGCTTCAAATTCTTTACAGATAGATTGACTCTCTGTGTGATCAACTGATTACCCAGATCTCTAAACAGGGGGGGAGGGGGACAGGCCATATGGTCCTTCGGGAAAATTCCCTGTGGTTTCTCTTAGTCCCCAAACCTCGAAATTGGTACAACTTAACACCTCTTGGTACATGAAAATGACCAACAGGTGAAATGGATCAGATTGCATAGACTGCCAGTATAATGAAATTGTCTCCATGTGGACTGCCACTGGGAGCACACATTGAGAAGATTTTGAGGTACTACAGTCTCGTCTCCCACTGATCACTCAGGTGCAAGTAAATAGCATTCCTCCAATTTTAAAGATCAAAATTTTCTCCCCTAGGACTAAACTATAGTCGCTCGATGGGTGTGGACCCTCTTGAAGAAATCATATTTGCTGACGAGCGATGATGTCCTCAACTTAAACATAACATCTCTCAGATGCAAGGAGCAGTTTGAAAAATCAAAATTCTCTCCAAGTCTGTGTCCCTCCTGGTGCATTTCCCAGTAACTATTCTTGGCCCAGTACACCTCTGGCTCCAAAACTGACAAGAATGGTGAAAGGTTTGATTTTCATTCCTTTCACTATCAATTTGGGAAAAGTTTATAATTTTTTTAGTTGCATTTTCATGAATTTTTTTATCAAATCTAGTCATGGCTGCTGTAAAGCAGCCATGACTAGATTTTGATGAAAAATACTTTTAGAAATACCCAGCAGGTTATGAGTTAAATACCAATAAATAAATCAATGATAAATTTAATGCTGAAACCACGAGGATGGGCATTTTATGCTGTCTCAGCCACAGCTGTATTACTGACATTTGTTTTTAACATTTTCTGTACCCAAACTAATTTTTTCAGTGACTGGGTCATTGATAAATGAGTGCACTTCACTCTTCATATTGGAAACTTGATTATACCCTTGTTAAGTGTTTTTAGAAAAATGTAATTTTCAAATATTTCGGGTGATAACAAATTCAATGCACTGCATTAGGAAGATAGGTGGGGCTGACATTTCAAATATGTCATCTGACAAAGAGTTGATATGATTTTCTTTAAATTGCTATCCAGAATTTTTTTTTAAAGTTGGGACAATGTATCTCATCAGCTGATCTGCATTCTTGAAAATAATAAAAATAAAAATGATTTAAAGGTGACCATTTTTACTTTTTCTTTTTGTAGGGAGTCGCTCATAACCATATTGGAACGTAGAAAGATTGATCTTACAAATGTACATGTTTATGTGCAAGCATCTCATACCCCACTTCCCATGAACTGTGATACCTTTCTACTTGGAGGCAATACATTGATTATTAAAGGTATGTATTTAGATCTTTGACACTCAAAAATTATTCCTTTAGACTATAATTTATTTATTTATAAATTATGGTTTAACGACACATTAACAGCCAGGGTCACATTTTGTCTTATTGTGAGAGGTTGATGCACAGGGCATTGGTGATAACATAATAACTGCAGTCTGCAGCCAAATGACTGCAGACTGCAGTTATTATTTTATCCTCCCTCTATAATGATATTATTTATTTATTTATTTGTTTATTTTAACAGCCAGGTTCACATCATGTCAGTGATAGTTTTACGGGTGGAGGAAGCCGGAGAGAACCACCCAGCAACAACGAGCAGCTGTCAGCTCTCCAACATCGTAACACTGAACTCTGCACTGTGGCACAGGCAGGGTTAGATTGGTTGAAGACATGCACACCATCGACGTGCAGTATGCCATAGTACACAGCGTCATCGTGCTCCCATGTAGGCAATTGGGGTTAAGTGCCTTGCCCAAGGACGCAACAGGGGAGCGCAAATAAGTCACTGAAAAGGTCACCCATCCAACTACTAACTGCACTCAACGTAGCTTAACTTCGGTGATCTGACGAGAACCGGTTACCACAATGCCACCACGCCCCCAGGGTATAATTTACATGCTGCAGAAATCATTTTCTTCAGCTTTGTCAGTGTTTTTTTGGAACTTTTTGTTTTACATACTTTCAGGTGTGTGGTGGCTCAGTTGTTACGGCATTGAACTTCAAACCGAAATGTCCACAGTTCAGTCCCTTCCAGGGGTAACTGCAGTGTGTCCTTGGGCTGAGCACTTCATCCTGATTGCCCACATGGGGGCACAGTGTCACTGTGTACTAAAGCTTACTGCACGTCGATGGTGCACTTCTCTTCAACCAATGTTAACCCTGCTTGCCCGGAGTTAGTACGTTGGGGAGTCTGACCATTGCTTGCCATTGCTCAGTGGTTCTCTCCAGGTACTCCGTCTTCCTCTACCCATAAAACTGTCTAACACGAGGTAACCCTGGCTGTTGAAAGTTAAACCCCAATAAATAGATTACATACTTTCATTTATATCAAAGTCAGTTATGATTATGTATATGCAGACAGTTCTCTCTAGACTGAAGTCAGATGTAATTACATCTCTAGTATTTCAATTCTTTACATGACTACCTAGACTTCAACCTGGGTACCCCAAGAAGTGAAGTAGTGCTTGTGTACTGTGGTAAACCAGCTCTGTTTTACTGGTAAAAGTCCTTCTGGGAGCCTGGGAAGTGAAGCAGTGCTTGTTTACTTTGGTAAACAAGCTCTGTTTTACTGGTGAAATCGGACCCAGTAACCAATGCCTTGGTCAGATGTCCTCTAAAATGGTCAACATGGGTGTATAAACGTTTGGCTGGAGTTGACGTGATATCCATCTTGCTGTCACGATTAGCCATTGTGTAGAAATAAATGACCTTAACCCTTTGAACTCCAGCGGCCGCTTTTCTGTCCCAGAAACAAGATATGTCATACTTTTCTTTAGTAGGATGGCTGCTGAGTTAAAGTGTGGGGCAGACCAATCAATATTTTCAACGTGCAACCCCAAATAATAAATATGGACTCTTCCAGTTGCTTTCATTGAACTGACATGGAAGATACCATCAGGGTTCAAAGGGTTAGACACCAATAAATAATACTTTAAAATACTTTACCTTAAATATATACTTTATTGGTATAATAGAACCCTGTCACCAATGCCTGGGGTAGAAGTCATCTAAAATGGTCAACATGGGTATAAACGATTGGCTGGACTTGATGTTATATCCATGTAGTGGACATGATTAGCTATTCTGCAGAAATATTTGACCTTAACTCCTTACCTGTTGCTGGTGATTATTCCTGCCCGGGAGAGCAAATTTCTTGATCCAAGAATAAGTTTTTTCCTTCCTAAATTGAATCATGTCATTGACTGGTGATTTTTTTATTTGGATTTTCAAGAATTTTTCAACAAATCTAGTCATGGCTGCTTCATAGCAGCCATGACTAGATTTTAATGAAAAATACTTTTAGAAATTCCCAGTAGGTTAAGAGTTGAACACCAATAAATAAATTAATAATCTCACTTGATTTAAAAACAAATGTCAACAATACAGCTGTGGCTGAGACAGCATAAAGTGCCCATCCTCGTGGTTTCAGCATTAAATTAATCATTAATTTTTTTATTGGTATTCAACTCATAACCTGCTGGGTATTTCTAAAAGTATTTTCATCAAAATCTAGTCATGGCTGCTGTAAAGCGGCCATGACTAGATTTGATAAAAAAAATCACGAAAATCCAACTAAAAAAATTGTAAACTTTTCCCCAACTGATAGTGAAAGGAATGAAAATCAAACCTTTCACCATTCTTGTCAGTTTTAGAGCCAGGAATGTAATGGGCCAAGAATAGTTACTGGGAAATGAACCAGGAGGGACCCCAATTGGAGAGAATTTTGATGGACAAGTTTTCCATGCATGGACGGGGAATTGACTAGTAATGATAAACTATGAGAAAGGATATGAATAAAAAATAAAATTCTGTTTGAAATTAAAACCATTAGTTAATGTGGACTGTGTTAAAGTTTAACCTCTAACACTGATGTTGAAATATCAAAATTTGAAATAACTATTTCTTTTCCCATAATGCAGTCAGCTATTTAATCAATGCAGTCTTGTTTGACGAAGCTTAGTGAACTCAGTCAAACAAGATTCCTAGATGCATTATGGGAAAAATTTGCTGCTAGAAATTTTGTGTGCTGAGGGTTAAAAATATGTTTAAAATAATTTAATAAGTTTTGTGTTGAATCAGTTAACTGGTATATTGCTGAATTATTATTTGTCTCCCGCTTTTTAAAAAAAACGGGAGATATTAAATTCGGGGTGTCCTTCCATGTTTTTCGTTTCCAGACTCTAACGTTTCTTACAGTCAGTTGATTTTGATGAAATTTGGGTAGTAGATCACTTTCATCAATTGTGGGTCCAAGTTCGAATGTGGGCTTTTTTCACGCATATTTAATTAGGTTGGTGAAATTTGATTTGTTGTCTGTTTTCAGACTCTTAACTCGAATGTGGGAAATTTTGTACCAAAAATCTGTCCATCTGCCTGTCCGTCTGCCCATGCGTCAACGCACCTAGGACTAAAAGCTGTATTTATGAACCGATCTTCACGAAACTTCTTGGGTATCTTTGTTATTATTGTGAGACCAGAATATGTGTTTTGGGGTTTGGTCCAAAAATTCAAGATGGCCACCAGTGGCCATTTTGTTCCGATATTGGGTGTAATCAGTTTTTTGTGCAGAACATCTATATGAAAGTACGGATTTGACTAAATTTTTGTATGAATGTTTAGTAACATGCAATACATCACATGTAATACGGTTTTGTTCTCATGCAAAAATTATGCAAATTAGGGAAACTTCGATTTATTCAGTGCTACTTCTAATACACAGTGAGTGCACACCTTCCATGTTTTTCATTTCCAGACTCTAACTTTCCTTGCAGTCAGTTCATTTCGATGAAATTTGGGTAGTAGATCACTTTCATCAATTGTGGGTCCAAGTTCGAATATGGGCATTTTTCACGCATATTTAATTCGGTTGGTGAAATTTGATTTGCTGTCTGTTTCCAGACTCTTAACTTTCTTTAACATCAACCGATTTCAATGAAAAATTACTTTTCACTTCAGTTTAATGTAATATGTCTTATCATACAGTCTTAATTTTTAGTGATTCTCACAGTTATACTCCACATCACTTTACTTGCTTTGACAGTGACCTCCGTGAAAATAAATCTGATAACCACTGTCTGAAGCACTGTCTGTTCTGTCTCTTGTAAATAACTTCCACTTGCAACTCAACTATATTCCACTGGATGTATTAATTCCCCTTGAAACTGCTGCCCAGCGGGAGACATGAATTATCTGAATTTGCTTGTTATCATCAGTATTTGTACACATGTCTTTGCCGCGATACAGTAGAACCTGGCTTGAGAGTCAACCCTTTTTTCCAGGCAAAAGTGGTCTCTCAAAAACCGGTGATCTCTCATGACAGGTTCATTACAGAGTAAAACAACCAAATGGTACAAGGACACAGCGGTTTCTCATGACATGTGGTTTCTCATGACATGTGGTATCTCATGACGGTGGCCTCTCAAAACAGGTTTTACTGTATTACAATTATGGAAGAATGGCTACAGACTCTCTATAAATTGTAAATGGCAAAGCCACACAGTCTTGATAAAATAAATTTGACTTAAAATATAGTAATAAGCACATCCACAGAATATGAAGCCTTTAAGTTGTGGTATGTGTTCATCAGAATCAGGGATATGGCGACAGGGTGTGTGTCACCCACCCCCACCCCCACCCCATCCCCCAATCCTGGCCATTTGAGCTTATTTGGTGATGCTGATGTCTACTTTACTTCCCATACTTCCAACTCTGTTTCAAATCGGCAAAAATTCTAACCGTTATTATTTACAACTACATTGTACGCAATATCAAGTATTCATAATGTCAGTCGGTATGAGATTTCTATAGTACATTGGCTTATCGTAACAAAAAAAATCCTCGAAATGCACTTCAAGAAAATCACATCATTTAAAATCGTTATCCTGAGTTAATTTCATCATGAACAGTTACAGAATGATGAAACATAGAAAATTGATCATTCCTCAATAAGATCTGATTTAATGTTAGGAGAGTGTGAATTGTTCAAATTTAAGCATGAGCATTTGTTTAGCACATGTTCAATTCCCAGAAGAATACAAAATAATAATAACCTGATAATTCTATCATAAATGTGTTGGCATTTCAGTTACTAGAATCAATTTTATGCTAGAGCTGTAGGTTTTTAAGTTTCTTGTTCGGTTTCGGTTTCTCAGGTTGAGTAAATCCCCGGTTCGGTTCGGTTTTCGGTTTGTTCATGAGGCCAAATAAAATTCAATAAAACTCATTCTATATGTCTGGAATCATAACTGAATGGCAGTGAAATTGAATGAAACTCAATGAATGCCATAAATAAGCTATAATACATGAAGAATCAGGAAGGCCAATATAATAATTACCTAAATATACAGAACTTTTATTGTACTTGGCCATTTTTCGAGATCTGACACCTACGCGCAACTTGAGGAAAGCTGCGAACACAACTAAGCTGAAATGTCGGAAATTCACAGAATGTAGCCATCCCAGAGTAGTGAGAGTACCCAGACACTGCCAATGGCAGTGTCTGGGTACCCTCACTACTCTGGGATGGCTACATTCTGTGAATTTCTGCAGCAAGAGAGTATTTTAATAAAAACGAAAAACCTTAGATTACGGGATGTCGACGGTTTCGGTTTCGGTTTTTAAAAAAAACAAAAAACCTCGGTTCGGTTTCGGTTAACCTACAGCTCTATTTTATGCCCTCTTTCATGGCTTCATTTTCAAAATCTTTCTCTGTAGTGAATTTCCAACTATGGGGAGGGACTGGGAGGGGGTTTCCCCCTCCCAGTCCCTCCCTTAGTTGGAAATTCACAACCGTACCCCCCTCCCCTCCCCCCCCCCCCCACCACCACCACCCAATTGGAAACCTCTAGCCACATCCCTGTTCAAAATAGAACCTAAAAATGGGCATCCAATTCTAAACAAGTTCATAAACTTTAACATATAAAAATATGTTGTTCCCATAACTTCCATCGATTTATTCTTCCTCTTACTCACCTTAATAGTCAACACTGATCATGTCATATGTGCAAATACATTTTATTGATGATTTTTATAAGTATATGTCTATTTGTACAATCAGAAAATCTCAGCCTAGCAACAATGTTAAGTAAATTTCTTTGGAAAATGTATGACCTCAAGTTTAATGATCCCTCTCTTAACCCTTTGAGACTTTAATTATCCTGATGTTCAAGCGTCACTGGGAATTCAGTTTCAACATTTTTCAAAATGCATTGTCAAACGTCGGAAAGTACAAATAACAAGATATTTTTCACATCAGTGATTTAACTGGTTGAGGGCTAGATTATTTTTGGTGGTCTGAATTTGTTATTCAAAATTTGTTTTGAACGACGAGCAGCAGCCAGCTCCCCAATATCATAACTCCGCACTGCAGTACAGGTAGGTTTAGATTGATTGAAGACATGCGTACCATCAATGCGCAGTACACCTTACTACACAGCGTCATTGTGCCCCCATGTGGACAGTTAGGGTTAAGTGCCTTGCCCAAGGACACAACACGGGAGTCCGAATCAATCACTCAGACGGTCACCCATCCAAGGACTAACTGGGCTCGACATTGCTTAACTTCGGTGATCTGATGAGAACCGGTTACTGCAATGCCACCGCGCCCCCATGCTATGTCAAACAAGATATCCTGGACTTAATACTCAATTTATTACCAAAGTTTAGGGTTGGAGAGTCTAATGAGAGTTGAAAGTGTCATTAACCCTTTACCCAATGTAGACGATATCAAAATTTATTATTTTAAATATAATTTTTTTTTAATTTTTCAAAAAATTTCAACAAAACCATATCATGTGACCCCCTCATTGGAACGAGCTCAATGAGCTCGTTCCAATGAGTGGTCACATGATATGGTTTTGTTAAAATATTTTGAAAAATTTAATTTTTTCAACTGTTCAATTTGCATATTACGCAGGTGGATGCGGCCGATTTGTTAGGTAAAGGGTTAAACTCCAATCCACAAACTAACAGATCAAAGTTCAGGTGTTTAACAAATGTTTGATCAGTTTAATATTTTTGATGAGCAAAATGGGTATTCAATTAACATTCAATTAACAGGCCTCAACTGGAATCTTAAAAAAATGAGTTGGATAACAGAGGTTTGTTTTTTTTTTTACTGTCTCCGGGTACTAGGGCTTCCTCCACCAATAAAACTGTCACGGTCATGATTAGCCTTTGTGTATAAGTATATGACCTTGAACACCATTAAATAAATAAATATAAATTGACATAGCATTTTATGGATTGACTGCTAGCATTTGAAGCGCAGTACACATTCGACAGCCAGTGTCACCTTATGTCAAACAGAGGGCAGAGGAAGCCAGAGTACTCAGAGAGAACCATGGAGCAGTGGCGGGCAACTGTCAGAAATACCTATGTACTAAATTCTCACAAGTAGGGTTAGCATTTCCTTTAAGGCAAGTACACCATTGACATGCCGTACACCTTAGTACACAGCACCACAATACCTCCACTTGAGCAATCAGGATTACGTGCCTTGCCCAAAGATGCAACGCAGTTATTGTTGGTCTGGATCAAACTGTGGACCTTTCGGTTTGAAGTTCAGTGCTCTAACCATGGAGCCACCACACTACTGCACTACCGGCCATTGGGTTACGTAAATAGAACGCAATGTGTGTTTGAATCGGTGGGTGTTTTACATAACTCGTTGGAATGGCATAGTCATATTTCACAAGAGCCATAGGCTCAAGCGAAATATGATTACGCCATTCCAACGAGTTATGTAAAACACCCACCGATTCAAACACACATCGTGTTCTGTGTTTATTACACAACCCATGCATCAAAATTCAATTAAATAAACAAATTTTAATTCCGATGTTTAAGCTCAAAAGGTGAAGAGTTTGTTTTGACTGAAGCTGTACGGATCAAATGGATCGATAAAAAATCAAAGCAACCTTTTCGGAACCAGTGTTTGTTGAAATTCATATCGCTGTTTCTCTTCGGCTGGTGCCCATTCACGCCTAACCATTTGGTGGCTATTACGGTTAGTAAAAATATAAGTACAAATTTGTGCAGATTTGCAAAACGGCTGGGAGAAGCATTTTTAAAAGAAGTTCGAAGCCTCTCAAGATGTACAAAGATTTACTGAAATAAAGTTGACCAATTTAGATATAATGGGATCCACAAAACAATATGGCCACGGGACTGGGTTAATGTTCTGGTTGGAAATGATTGGGTTTTTTAAAAATATTATCTAATTTTTGGCTAATTTTTTGTGAACCGACTTTATTTTGCTTCAGACGTTTTCATTTTCACTCTATACGACAGACGGTCGATGATTGTATAGTGGAGCCCTCGTAATTGTATATCCCTGTTAATTAAATATAATTTCCCAACACAAAACCATTTACCATACCTCCAGTACAAATTTGACCTGTTAATTGAATATAGGTTATTGAGTGAACTCCTGTTAATTGAATAAAAAATCCTGTAACCGGTCAAGAAATTACCCTGACTCTCCCCAGTTTTCCTTTGTTTATAGACCTATTTGGCGTCAGTACATCCAATACAGGCATTTAATCTATTATATCTTGTTTGACAGAGCTCATGGAGCTCTGTCAAAAAAGATATAATAGAGTAAATACTAAGTTTATCTCTAGAATACAGGAGAGTGACAATCTCGGTTAATTGAATAATCCTGTTAATTGAATAATTTTCATTGGCAAAGTGGCTATTCAATTAACAGGGTTCTACTGTATAACGAAATTTGGAAACTTTTCGAAGCGTAACTAAAAGTAAAAAAGTTCTGGCTTGTATATCACCTGTTGAATTCAGAATCATTTATATCATAGCGGCGATTCCGTTGAATACAAGGGTTTAAAGTTTAATGGATGTGTAATAAAAAATGTTACAGAACTCTAAATGTCTTGACAAAATCCTTGGGGAAGGATCACTCGCAGCCCAGTCCTGTATCCATGACACTCCAATATTTATTCTGTTAATAGAGTTTCACTGTATTTAAGTTGCTGTTATTATTATCACTCTGCCCCAATACAGATGATTTCAAAATTTATTATTTTAAATATTATTCAAATTTTTCAAAAAATTTCAACAAAACCATATCATGTGATCTCTCATTGGAACGAGCTCAGTGAGCTTGTTCCAATGAGGGGTCTCATGATATGCTTTCATTGAAATATTTTGAGAAATAATATTTGATCAACTGCACTATTTGGATATGTGTACTACGTGTGTGGATGCAGCAAACTGGGCCATATCCTGGGATAATTTGGGGACACCTGTCCGTATATGCCACAGGCATAACCGAAGGTCGTAGACAGTAGAGACGGAAACTGAAAGTAGGATTACCATACTGAATGCAACGTTTTTAAAAGATGCAAAAGTTGAAATTGCCATAATGCCTCCACGTGCTTTCCACATACCTATTCCATGCATTTTTTTCTTTTTATCAGAGTGCAATTGTCAGAGGTGTATGTTTAGTCAGCGAAAATATCCTAGTTCAGGATTCAAAGGATTAGCTTCATGTTGGTTTAAGTCATGTATAATTTTTGCTGAATTTTGACTTTTTTAGCAGACTATGGGATGGAGATTATACACGAATACAATGAGTTTGGGCACCCAAACCGCAGACATGTTAACTCTCCCGGAATGCCCAGGAAAATCCCGGAATTTAAGTGTAGTTCCCGGCCTCCCGGACGAGAATCAGTTTTGGACCAAAAATCCCGGAAAACAACAGTCAAATATTTCGTTCCCATTGTAACTTATGAAAAACGTTCGGAGTCAAATCACATGCATTTCAAACTCTGGTAAAAACTCACGAGGCAGCAAAATATGGATTTAAGTTAAATTTATTTAAGAAAAGGGTATTTTATGATATATATTTCAACTGTGTTCATGTTTATTTCTGGGTTTTTTCTTCGGAGATTCGTGATCAATGTGCGAGTGTCGAAGTGAAAATAGGTGACTTACTTTCAAAAAATTGAAAACTCCACCTTCAATTAAATGCAGTTTTTGGAAATTAAAATATATGAAAAGGAATTAAATAATATATATTTATTTATTCCTTCATAGAATAGCTTTAATTCTCATCCCTTTTCCAAAATCAAAACGTAAACAACTACTATTTAGCACAGTTTAAAAGTAGGTTAAAGTCGCTTAGGATGCCGAAAAATTATGACTGCATATTTAAACACAATGGACTTATTTTCTAACACTACATTTATTCTGTTTTGCTGACTACAGAACTGTTAACTGTTGGCCATCTGTACCCAGAAAATTTCGAATGGAAATAAAAAAAAATGCTTCAATGATGAAAAGAAAAGTTTTGTGTAGGGCACAAACGTCCCACATGCATGAAGTTTGATAAAGATACTTTCTAAGTACTAATGTTCTTGAAGTAACTGAACATTAGGACATCGTTTCCTGTTAACATTTCCAGACTTGGGAAATTATTAGCTAAGTAGACTTTGATAAGAGCAAACCACAGGTGGAGGTGCTCTGTGGGACAGTGTGGGTGGGTGGTGGTGGGGAGTGGGGGGGGGGGGGGGGGCTCTTGAAGAAGAGTATCCTGGGGGGGGGGGGGGGGGGGCAAATCAACAGTTATTTTATGATTTTTTATCATAGCATAAATGCATCAGCATAGTTGACAACTAGTTCTGGATATAACCTGGTGTTTATTGTGGTCCATGAGCTGAAAATTCACAAGTTTTTTCTTTTATTTTGTCCCTGCGCGAACTTTTCCCTGAAATCCATCCCATTTCCCTGAAAATCACCCTCAGGTTCCCTGAAAAATTATTCTGGAGGTTAACATGTCTGCAAACCGGTATACCGGTACCAAAAGCATCCTGGATATTACCCTGGCCAATTTGTCAGGTAAAGGCTTAACCCTTTACCTAACATGAAAAGCAGATGACATTTGCAAAAAAAATTCGTGAATAAATAATGTTTTTCATTTTTTGTCTCAAAAACATAGGTTATAATCCCTCATTGGAACGAGCTCAACAAGGGGCCATAACCTATGTTTTTGAGACAAAAAATGAAAAAAAATAATGAAAATTAATTGGCAATTTTTGTGAAGAGTGCTGGCCGGTTTTGTCCGTTACTTCATTTCTTTGTAGTGTTGATGAACCATGCCTAACTGAATGTAACCCCCAAAATACTTATTTTAACCACTTTGGCAGGTGAGTGATTAAGGCCCCTTGGAGCCTCTTGTTTTATTTGGATTTTCGTGAATGTTTTATCAAATCTTGTCATGGCTGCTTCACAGCATCCTTGACTAGACTTTGATGAAAAATACTTCTAGAAATTCTAGAGCTGAACACCAATAAATAAATTAATAATCTTCATTTACAATGGACTGCTTTTCCATGCATGGGTGGAGAATTGACTCATAATGATAAACTGTGAGAAAGGATATTAATAAAAAATAAATTTCAGTTTGAAATTAAAACCATCAGTTACTGTGGACTGTGTTAAAGTTTAACCTTTACACACTGATGTCAAAATATCAAAATTTGAAACAACTATTTTTTCCCATAATGCAATCAGCTATTTAATCAATGCAGTCTTGCAGTTTCTGGAGATTATACATGAATACAATAAGTTTGGGTTTCTGGAGTTTTGGCACCGAAACCAATATATCGGTACCAAAAACATCCAGGATTTGGCCCTGGCCAAGTTGCCAGGTAAAAGCTTAAATGAGTGTTTACACTGAGATTATTACCTTAACATGACAAAGTCAAGATAAGCTTTTACCATCACGTGTGCACAAGTCTGTTAGTCTGTGAGTCTGTTCACATTTTCCTTTAGCACAGGCCACACCCCGTAGTTCTTGTCCGATCATCATAAAATTTCACATGTAGGTTTGAGGTCATGTCTAGATGAGAACATCCCCTTTTGGTTGCGATCAGTCAACCGTGATGGCTGCCCGAGCCCAAAACTCGAAAACCTTTAGCACAGTCTACAGGTCATATTTAAGAAGGGATATCATTGTTACTTCGTAGGATGACTCTTTATAGTGTCTAGTTGAGAACGTCCCCTTTTGATTGTGATCTGTCAACCGTGATGGTTGCCCAAGCCTGAAACCCCAAAACATTTTACCGCAGTGTACAGGTCATATTTAATATGGAGGAATTTCATTGTAACTTGGTAGGATGACTCTGTATGATGTCTAGATGAGAACTTCCCCATTTGGTCACGATCTGTCAACCATGATGGCTGCCCGAGCCCAAAACCCGAAAACCTTTTGCACAGTCTACAGTTCGTATTTATGGAGGGGTTCCTTGTAACTTGGTAGGATGACTCCATATAATGTCCAGATGAAAACATCTCCTTTTGGTCGCGATTGGTTAACTGTGATGGCTACAGGGGCCCGAAGCCCAAAAACCTTTAGCACAGTCTACAGGTCGTATTTATGAAGGGATTTCATGGTAACTTGGTAGGCTGACTCAGTATATAATGTCTAGATGAGGACATCCCCCGTTGCGACCGGTCAACCATGGTGGCTACTCAGGCCCAAAGCCTGAAAATCTTTAGCACAGTCTGCAGGCTGTATTTAAGAAGGGATTTCATTGTAACTGGATAGGATGACTTGTTTTGGAGTAATTTCACTGTGACTTGGTAACTTTGGTTGACATACATTAACTGAGAGGGTCATTTTAACCCACCCCTCAATTCTTTAGTGCAGTCCACACCTCAAATTATTTTTATTGAAAACATAGCATACAGGGAACAGAAATTAACTTATTCTCACTTATCACAATTATTGTCGTATTTAATAATCTTTTCATAAAGATTGAACATTATCCTTTTTATCAAATGCAACACACAGACAAGTTAACCCTTTACCTAATTTAAAAAGCAGACGACACATGCAAAAAAAATTCTTGAATAACTAATTTTTTTTCATTTTTTGTCTTCAAAACATAGGTTATGACCCCTCATTGAAACGAGCTTGACGAGCTCGTTCCAATGAGGGGCCATAACCTATGTCTTGGAGACAAAAAATGAAAAAATCATAAAAATTAATTGCAGATTTTTGAGAATAGCGCTGGCCAGTTTTGGCCGTTATGTTGGGTAAAGGGTTAAGCTACAGTGTCATTGACACTTTCATTATTATCCCTGATGGGTGAGGATGTGAGATGGGGAAATCTCACCTGAGGGCAAGATATTTGAGCCAGACACAGGGCTTGCCGAGTATCTGCACCAAATATTTTGTCCCGAAGGTGAGATTTCCACATCTCACACCCATCAGGGATAATTTTTCTCCCTCACCAAAAAAACCCTGACGTCATCAAAAGAAGTTCAAGGGCACATGCAGCTATATCGAACAATTTTGTTGTCCATTTATGAAAAAAACTGATTTGCTTATCGGAAAAAGCACACAAAAGTTCAGTATATACCACAGGTATATACCACAAAATTAAATCCCATTGCCTGCAAGACAGGGGTTCAAGATTTGTAGCGAAATGATCATTGACACATTCCGATGACATCATATTATGAATTCTGCAGTGTATTCACATTACTTTTCGACGTGAATTTCGTGCAACTCTCTCAACTCATAATTGCGTTCCCCCCAAAATTCATGTAAAAGAGTCAAGTGTCCTTTGGTTTTGCGGTCTGTATTTTTATTTCTATTTTCATCGACAAACGTACATCTGTTAATTATTCCTAAATGTGACACCATGTTGTTTGCAGAAGAACGTGCAATGATTGAATAGTTCTGCGCTCATTAAATATGCTAATAAACTAAATCACATGGGTCATGTGAGATAGATACCTAACTCACATGGCCTTCTCACATGAGACGTGCATATCTTGCATAGGAAGCAATGGCATGGAGGGGGGGGGGGTATCCCCCCCCCCACTTCCCTTCAAAGTTGGTCCTCGAAATATGTCCAAAAATGGCATAAAAATCATAGGGAGGTAAGGTCCATGGGGGTGTGGTTGTAGATTTGTAGATTGCTTGTCCTAATATCTGTGTCAGTGAAAAGGTAGAAGTCGGCAGTACATGAAAAACCTCAAAATATCCGCTCAGATGCAAGGAGATGGGGGTTTTTGAACCCTGGAATTCAAAATTTTTCTACCATGGGCCGAACCAAATTTTTTTGAATTCCAGGGTTCAACCCCCCCCCCCCCCCTCCCCTGCCATCAACGACCCTTGACCGCCCCATATCGGACACATTTATTTCCCTCCAGTGGAAACCCTGATTATTGTTACCTTTGTTATCTAGCTGAAACTTTAAGGACGCAAAATTCTGAGATGTGAAGGCTTGGAAAGCTTTTCCCGCACATGCCACCCTCCCCCCCTCCCAAACATGGAGCTAAGCCAGGCTCTGCAAGTTTGAACCCCCCCCCCCCCCCCCCCCCCCCCCCCCACACACTTGCTTTGGGCTGGCTATGCAACTGATAGGAAGTGGGGGGAATAAGTCGACTCATAATAAATTAGTTACTGTTGATATGAATGGGAAGTGTAAGGAGGAAAGAAATCTTATAAGGTCCCCTGACTGTACTTTTAAGAATCAAATAATTGAAGATTTTACTTGTGACAAACTGCCTCATATCAATAATAATCCTTCAGTAAAGAAACGGAGATGAGGTCTATAATCATTGTCCATTATGTGATCTGTGGTCAACAAAAGTTAAACATTTTATCTTGAATTGGGTATAAGGGGTCTATTTGACATGGAAATTATTGAAATAGTCACTTTTGTATTCTCAACAATGAAGATTTCTACTTCCTCTTCTTTTGTTAACTTGTTTTCCTAACCCTTACATGCATGAATAGCAGACGACACATGTAAACAAAATTCTCGAACAGATAAAAATTTCCATGTTTTTTTGTCTCAAGCACATAGGTTTATGATCGCCAATTGGACAAGCTCAGTGAACTTATTTTTGAGGCAAAAATTTAACCCTTTACTGAACAAGAAAGGAAGATGACACATGGAAACAGCATTCTTGAAGAAGTAATTTTTTTTTCATTTGCATCAAAAGCATAGCTTATAACCCCTCATTGGAACGAGCTCAGTGAGCTCGTTCCAATGAGGGGTCATAACCTATGTTTTTGAGACAAAAAATGAAAATTGAATAGTGGTTTTTGTAAATAGTGCTGGTTGGCTTTGACCGTTACATTTGGTAAAGGGTTAAAAGATAATAATAATTGAAGAGTGATTTTCGTGAATAGCACTGAGAGGCACGGTTACAGTCATTATTGTCCTCCTTGGTCCCTGCGGGAACCCCGGGAAGTGAAGCCGTGCCTGTTCACTGCGGTAAACAGGCTCTTGTTTTACTGGTAAAATAGGACCCAGTCACGAATGCTTGGGAGGTGCAAACCCTCTCTAAAATGGGCAACATGGCTTATTAAGGTTCACCCCTGGTCTTGAGTTGATGCTCATGTTGTGGTCATGATTAGCCATTGTGCAAAAATATGTGACCTTAAACACCAATAAATAATAAATAAATAAATTGGCTAAAACTTGATTTTATGCTTGGGTTACTGTCACTATGTAGCCAAAAATGCTGAAAGTGACAGTAAACACCAATAAATAAATAAATATTAAATTGTCCTCCTTGGGGCTGCTTGTTGAAAATCTTCTTTGGTCTACCACACAAAAACACTGAGCAGCTATCAACTTTATGAATTTAGGTTTTATCACGATCTTGTGCCAGAAAAAGGCCTTTCGGATTCAAAGGGTTAAGATAAAGCATCCAGAACGTTTTCCAAGTGGCAACCCTGGGAAGTAGTGTGATGCTTGTGTTCTGTGGTATATAGAGATTATTACCATTATGTGGATGTACAAAATATGTATCCGAGTGGAGCTCCAGGTTCTAAGAGTCGTGATCTACCCTTAAAACCTGGAGCTCGACTCGGATACATATTTTGTACATCCACATAATGGTAATAATCATTTTATCTTACAATATATTGGGGATAAGTCAAGAATGTAGACGAATATATAGCAAACTATTTATTCGTACGGATGAACAAAAAGAAAAAAAAATGGAACTCACGCAAAAGGAATGTGCTTGTATCTGATCCCCTGATACAAACATGTGTATCAGGAGGTCGGATACATCACAGTTGCAGAATTAATACAGACAAAATACATGTTTGTTGTAAGATAAATGATATTATTAACTGGTAGAGTGCTAAATTATTAAACATCTTTATTATCTATGGTCAACATAATGGTAAACAATTTCTTGTTCTTTTTATCCTGCAATTCTCGACTTTGATACAGTGGAACCCTGTTAATTGAATATCCACTTTGCCAATGAAAATTATTCAATTAACAGGAGTATTCAATTAACAGGGGTTGTGTCACTTTCCTGTATTCCACAGATAAACTTAGCATTTATTCTATTATATCTTGTTTGACAGAGCTCCATGAGCTCTGTCAAACAAGATATAATAGATTAAATGCCTGTATTGGATGTACTGAGGCCAAATAGGTCTATAAACAAAGGAAAACTGGGGAGAGTCAGGATAATTTCTCGACAGGTTGCAAGATTTTTTATTCAATTAACAGGAGTTTACTTTATAACCTATATTCAATTAACAGGTCAAATTTGTACTGGAGGTATGGTAAATGGTTTTGTGTTGGGAAATTATATTCAGTTAACAGGGTTATTCAGTTAAGAGATATCCAGTTAAGTGGGCTCCACTGTACCACATTCATATCATAGATCTCAACCAGATTTCTGTGATTCACTTGTCACCCAATTTTCCACTACAGCTTGGGTTGAAACTGAAAGATATAATTGCCTAAAAAAGTTAATGTAAATAAATACACTCCAAACTTATCAACGCGCTAATTTAGCAGATCTCTACCTGCCACATCTACCCATCAGATCTACCTGCTTTTCCTACTCGCCAAAAAACGATTTGCTGTAACAATCAGTCAGTTCTACCCGCCACCTCTACCCAGCAATTCTACCCACCAGGCTTTGTATATAATTAGGAGAGAGCTACCACACAAGACAAAAGTCTCTGACGAAGCTCAAATCGAGTGAAACCGGTTAGACAGTTAACTTATCATTATATTAAGTTATCAATTATATGCGGGATATCCAGCTTTAGAGTCCTCTCGCACTTTCAAGAGACTTTTGCTAGAGTGCTAAATTATGTTTGATCATCAAAATTTGTACACGTCTTTGCCTTGTTAACCCTTAAGTGTGTAGTAGTGCACGGTATTACAATGGTAATCAGCATCGGAATCTGCCGATTGTGAGCTCAAATAACCTGGAATCAGTCAGTGGCCATTTTTGGTAATCGGTTGAACACTACAAAGCAAAGACATGTGAACAAATTCTGGTGACCAAAAATAATTTAGTTTAATTTAGTTAACAGCTTCTTACTCAACATTGTATTCACATTGGGCTACATAACCATCTTACAATATTTCACAATTTTTTAGCTTAACTTGACAAAGTCAAGATAAGCTATTGCCATCACGCGTACAGAAGTCTGTGAGTCTGTTCACATTTTCCTTCAGCACATGCTACATCTGGTAGTTCTTGTCCGATCATCACAGAATTTCACATGCCGGTTTGAGGCCATGTCTGGATGAGAACATCCCCTTTTGGTCGCGATCGGTCAACCATGATGGATGCCCAAGCCCTACTTTTAGCACAGTCTACAGGTCATATTAACCCTTAAGCCCCCATATAGCCCCAAACCGCCACTTTTATACTGCATTGAAGCAGGTGCTCCCTTGTGTAATCTTTTTTATTACTCTTGTGTGTAGACTGAATTTTCCCTGGCAGTGGTTCTACATCACTGTTGGCTGCCTGTATAGGCAGCCAGCAGTGATGTAGAACCACTGCCAAGTCATCAAAAACTATGTAAGCAGAAAAAGGTCATAAATACTTTAAAATTAATCTGAGGACTTAAGGGTTAAAATTTATGGAAGAGTGCCTTTGAATAAATTGTATCAAGGCAAATCCATACTGAATAAATAATATCACTTCAAAGATAATATGAATCAGAGCCACTGAATATGAAGCCATTAAGCTGTGGTACTTGCACTTCAGGATAAGGGGACGCAGTGGCGTTTGGGTAACAGGTTCTCGTCTGATCACCAAAGTTAAGCAACATCAAACCCAGTTAGTCCTTGGATAGGTGATCGTCTGAGCGATCGTTTCGGACTCCCGTGTTGTGTCCTTGGGCAAGGCACTTAACCCCGATTGTCCACCTGGGGGCACGATGATGCTGTGTTCTAAAGTGTACTGGACGTCGATGGTGTGCATGTCTTCAACCAATCTAACCCTGCCTGTGCTGCAGTGCGGAGTTACGATATTGGGGGGCTGGCAGCTGCTCGTTGTTGATCAGTGGTTCTCTCCGGGTACTCCAGCTTCCTCCACCCATAAAACTGTTACTGACACCATATGACCTTGGCTGGTAATGTGTTCTTAAACCTTAATAAATAAATAAATTTAAACATTGTTTGCGGTTACGAATTTCAATTAAGTTTGCTGCATTACAGATAGTCACAGTGTAGTAAATTTGTGGTCAGTAAGGCTACAAGTTATAATTGTCTACCATTAAATTCAATTTATTCAGGAAATTAGATCCATATTGATATGATGTTTGGGTCACTGGGTGTGAAATCTCTGTTTTAATATCTTTGAGAGGTCCATTGTTTGGAAATATGTTTTCCTTTCATGCCTTGGTTTCTCATCTTGAACTAGATAACTGCAAAACTTGCCCAAGGGAGACTTGCTTGTTTACATTCCTAAAGTGTTAGTATTGTGTTTTGGAGAGTACTTGTAATAAAGCAGTAGGAATACTGGATTGAAATCCAGAGTAACTTAAATGACTTGTTACTCAAACTCCATTCTTGCTGTTTAGGTAGTATAGTTGTATTTATTTTAATTCCAACTGATAAATCAAATTTAATAAGTTAAATTCCTCATGAGAATCCTGGGAAGTGAAGTAGTTCTTGTTGATTATGGTAAAGAAGCTGTGTTTTACAGATAAAATAGGACCGCATAACCAATGCTTGGGATGGAATTTTCTAAATTGGCAACGTGAGTATAATCGATGGGCAGGACATGACTTTGTATCCCTGTTGCGGTCATGTTTACCCATTGTGCAGAAATATGTGACCTTAATTTGTCGAGTGCTAGAAGCCACTATCACTGCTCATGGCTTTACAGTGTATGCATAGGCTTGTTGTTTTCTTAGCAGTTGAAAATAAATGTTTATATAAAATTGTTTTGTTACAATTTCTTGGTGAGTTCCAACAGGCCAACAGGTACTTATCAATAAATTGTGACCCAAAAAAATGTTCAGGAACAAAATGATAATAAAATGCGGTGAGGTGAAAAGGTAGACAGTCATCAGTACATGAAAAATCTTAAAATATCTGCTCAAATGCAAGGAGATGGGGGTTTTTTAACCATGGAATTCAAACTTTTCCAACCACAGGCCAAACCATAGTCAGCCTGTGGTACCGATGACCCTTGGCCACCCCATATCAGACACATTTGTTGCCAACTGGTGGAAACCCTGATTACTGTTACCTTGGTTACCTTGCTAAAATTTTAGGGAGGCAAAATTCTGAAATGTGAAGGCCTGGAAAGCTTTTTCCGGACCCCCCCCCCCCCCACCCCACCCCACCATTAGTTACAAATTCAAAGGGGCTCAACCCCTATTAAAACGGCTCTAAGCCAGGCTGTGCAGGTTTGTGCTGGCTATGCCACTGGTTGCATGGCATGTTTGAAAAAAAAAATACTCGCGTTTCAAATCACGTTTGAAAAAGAACTTAGCAATCAACCAGTTAATAAAAGTTTGGAAATCGGAATTGTCAAACAAGATGATACAGTGGAACCCTGTTAATTGAATAGCCGCTTTGCCAATGAAAATTATTCAATCAACAGGAGTATTCAATTAATAGGGATTGTGTTAGTTTCATGTATTCTGGAGATAAACTTAGCATTTATTCTCTTATATCTTGTTTGACAGAGCTCAATGAGCTCTGTCAAACAAGATATAAAAGATTAAATGCCTGTATTGGATAACAGAGGCCAAATAGGTCTATAAGCAAAGGAAAACTGGGGAGAGTCAGGGTAATTTCTTGACAGGTTACCAGATTTTTTATTCAGTTAACAGGAGTTTACTCTATAACCTTTTTTCAATTAACAGGTCAGATTTGTACTGGAGGTACGGTAAATGGTTTTGTTGTTTGCTCAGCAGTAAAAAAAAAGTTTATATAAAATTGTTTTGTTACCATTTATTGGAGAGTGCCAATAGTCACTCTAATAAATGGATATAAAACAAGTATTTATGAAGAATATCTTGTTAAACTAAGACTCCCCTTGCGGGTAGCATGGTATCGTCAAAAAAAAAAAATTGTCAAGTTATAAATCATCTTTGAAAAATAATGTAGACTCTACCATTTAAAAACCAATTAATTTATTTATGTATCGAATGGGGGGGGGGGTGCATTTAAATTACCTTCAAAGACTCAATCGCTTTTACCGAATACATATGCGTGTATGTGTGTGTGTGGGGATGCATGCATTCAACTGTCCTCTAATGGGGGGCAACATAATTATGTACAATTGGCTAAACTTGGTCTTCATACTTATATTGTGGTCGCTGTATGATCATAGATTTGGAAAGTGAATTTAAACACCAATAAATAAATTAGTATTACAGTACGTGGAGAGTGGATTGTGACTAAATCACCTGCAGAGTGGAGTTATCACCCAAGCTATAACTTTCAAATTTTGTACATATCGACAAAAAACACAAGCATTGTTTCAGCCAATGGACCTCCAGGTTTAATCCGGAGGTCCAATGGCTGAAACTTTGCTTGTGCTGGTTATGCTTTGCAACAAATTTGCAATTATAGCTTGGATGGAATCTCCACTCTGGGGGTGATATAGTGATAATACACTCTCCACGTACTGTAGCTACATAATTGTTTTGCTAGCTCTAGAAGTCATACGGAGTATGGAAAATAGTTAATATCAGCGTGTATAAATAAATAAATAATAAATAAATAAATAAATAAATAAATAGACATTTTGGTGCTGGAATTGCCAATGCATGCTATAGAAGTGAACCTTGTAAAGATGAAAAATAGAGAAGTCTACAATTTATTTAACCCTTAAGGGTTGTAAGATTTTTATACATTTTTGCTATACTTTGAAATCTACCTCCAATGGCTTTGCAATTGTTTCTAGTCAAGCCTTGGCTGCCTACAAGAGCTAGCCAAGATTTGCCTAGATACGACTGACAGGTTTTGAGTTTACCCAAACAATACATGTTGGGGCACCTGTTCATTAAAAAGTTATCGAAGTCGGAATTAGGCTTTTAACCCATAGGGGCCTAATTCCAACTTTAATCACATTTTTAGCTTAACTTGACAAAGTCCATATATGCTATTGCCATCACGCGTACGGAAGTCGGTTCGTCTGTGAGTCTGTTCACATTTTCCTTTAGCACAGGCTACACCCCGTAGTTCTTGTCCGATCATCACAAAATTTCATATGCAGGTTTGGGGTCATGTCTAGATGGGAACATCCCATTTTGGTCATGATCAGTAAACCGTGCTGGCTGCCAAAGCCCAAAACCCAAAAACCTTGAGCACAGTCTATAGGTCGTATTTATGAAGGGATTTCATTGTAATTTGGTAGGATGCCTCTGTATAATATGTAGATGAGAACGTCCCCTTTTGGTCATGATCGTGACGGCTACCCAAGCCCGAAACCCAAAAACTTTTAGCACAATCTGCAGGTCATATTTAATATGGAGGGATTTTATTGTAACTTGGTAGGATGACTCCGTATGATGTCTTGATGAGAACTTCCCCATTTGGTTGTGATTTGTCAACTGTGATAACTGCCCAAGCCCAAAAACCTTTGGCACAGTCTACAGGTCGTATTTACATGTATGGGAGGATTTCATTGCAATTTCGTAGGTTGACATCATATAATGTCTAGATGAGAATGCCCCCTTTTGGTCACAATTGGTCAATTGTGACGGCAACAGGGCCCCAAAGCCCCAAAACATTTAGCACAGTCTACAGGTCATATTTATGAAGGGATTTCATTGTAACTTGGTAGGATGACTCCAAAAATGTCCAGATGAGAACATCCCCTTTTGGTTGCGATCATTCCGTCATGATGGCTGCCCAAGCCCAAAACCCCAAAACCTTTAGCATAGTCTAAAGGACGTATTTATGGAGGGATTTCATTGTAACTTGGTGCATTGACTCCATATAGTGTCTAGATGATAACATCCCCTTTTGGTCATGATTGGTCAGCTGTGACGGCTGCAGGGGCCCGAAAGCCTTTAGCACAGCCCAGAGGTCATATTTATAAAGGGATTTCATTGTAACCTGGTAGGATGACTCCAGATTGTCTAATGTTTAGATGAGGATGTTCCCTTTTGGTTGCAATCGGTCAGCTGTGATGGCTACACAAGCCTGAAGCCCCAAAACCTTTAACACAGTCTACAGGCTGTGTTTATGAAAGGATTTCATTGTAACTTGATAGGATGACTTGTTTTCCAATAATTTCACTGCAACTTGGTAACTTTCATTAACATTCATGAATTGTGAGGGCCACATTAACCCACCCCCTCTCTTCTTTAGTACTGTCTACACCTCATATTATTTTTATTGTAAACATGGCATACAGGGAACAGAAATTAACATATTCCCAATTATCACAATTCTTGTATTATTTCATAATCCTTTCATAAACATTAAATGTTATCCTTTTCATCAAACACAACACACAGATAAGTTAAGTTACAGTGTCATTGACACTTTCATTCTGCAACAAAACAGCTGCCCCGACATGCAGTTTTGGGGTAAGCTGGCAAGTTACATTCAAAGTTCCATGGCAGTTGTTTCTTGGCAAGTCTTGGCTGCCTTCATAAATGTATAAACAATCTCCAGGACCTTAAGGGTTACAATACGTGGTCACCTCAATTTTTCAGAGTTTATTGTTATTCCATATCATGATGTCCCCCAAAAAATAACTGTTTCAGGTCCAACAATATTTATTTATGTAGGTTCACTGACACTTTTGACAGCCAGGGTCACCTCGTGTCTGACAATTTTACAGGTGGAAGAAAATTCTGCTTAGCCGACTGAAACCAAACTTGACATAAGGGTTAGGTATGATAAGAAGAACCCTATTCATTTTAGAATCATTGTGCTAAAGGTCAAGGTGTCCTTGAACTTCAATTTTTTATCAGTTTGTTTCCGCACTGTAATTAAAATTTTGCTTTGCCGACTGAAACCAACTTTGGCATGTTAGTTAGGCATGATGAGACTAATAACCCTGTTTATTTTGAGGTCATTGTACCAAGAGGTTGTCTCTGATTTAATGAACACTTTTGTCCCGCTTCGCAAAAGATCACTCACCGCGAGGCACCATTCTGCATGGTACACTGATGAAGTGCGGGAAGCCAAAAGTGAGCACCGCAAACTAGAAATTCAGTGGCGAAAATCAAAACTGTCAATGCACCAAGAAATGTTTGTAAATCAAAGAAATCGCGTAAATTGGCTCATCCTTCAAGCCAAGCGAAAGTATTTTGCTGATATTATAATGGACAATTCAAAGTGCCCAAACACCATTTCGTCTGTAATCGACAAATTATTTCATCAGAAAGGTAACATTTCTCTCCCAGATCACTCCTCTGCTGGCGAATTGGCGGACACTTTCGCCGACTACTTCGTACAGAAAATCAAAACTATAAGATCCAGCTTCTCTTCTGAAAATCCAACTGAAGCTATGTCTGAAGTAAAGTGATCAGAATCAACCTTTGGTGGAACACATTTCGATTGTTTCCTGTCTGTGAGCGATGAGGATATTGTGTCCATTATTAGGAAGTCCCCTTCAAAACAATGCTCCCTTGACGTAATTCCAACAAAACTTCTGAAACAGTGTTTGCCATCAATTTCTCCGTGGCTTCTTAGCATAGTGAACAAGTCTCTCGAATCTGGTACATTTCCTTCTTCCATGAAAGAAGCCTGCATTGTTCCTCTTTTGAAGAAACCGGGACTTGACAAAGAAGTCCTGAAGAATTATAGGCCAGTTTCAAATCTTTCCTTCCTTTTCAAACTACTAGAACGGGTGGTAGCTTGTCAGATACGCCAACACCTGACACGATGTGGTCTTGAGGAGGAGTTCCAATCAGCCTACAAGCCATGTTGTAGTACTGAGACTGTGCTTGTCCATGTGCAGAACGACATTCTCCTGTCTGTGGACAAACGTGAAGTCTCTTGTTTGGTCCTTTTAGATTTAAGCGCGGCATTCGATACAATTGATCACGCTGTGCTTCTTGATAGATTAGAGCAACGATTGGGTATTGTCGGGGCACCATTGAGATGGTTCTCGTCATACCTAACTTATAGATCCCAGAGAGTGGTGGTCAGCGGTGCAGTATCGAAAAATGTCCCCTTGGAATTTGGGGTGCCTCAAGGCTCTGTGTTAGGACCCTTGCTTTACATTATGTATGTTCTCCCTCTAGGCGATATCATCTGTAGTCATGGCCTGAGCTTTCATTGTTACGCTGATGACATGCAGCTTTACGTGCATTTTCAACCGGAGACCGAAGGGCAAGCAGCTAGCAGCCTAGAATCTTGTGTATCTGACATCAAAATGTTGGATGACACGTAATTTCCTGAAACTGAATGCAGACAAAACAGAAGTGATATACATTGGTTTACCTCACCAGCTATCCAAAATATCTAAACCGCATCTTGAAATTGAATGTACCGTTGTTCCCCCTTCTACTGACGTTCGAAACCTGGAATATTTTGTCGATGACAATCTTGCTGCCAAGAAACATGTGATGCAAGTGTCTCGGTCAGCTTTCCATCATCTTCGAAATATCGGCAGGGTTCGTAGCGTTGTTGACAAGGGAATGGCAAAGCTGTTGGTGAATTCCTTTGTAATCAGCCGCCTGGACTATTGCAATTCGTTGTTATATGGCTGTAAGAATCACTTATAACAAAACTGAATAACGTCCAATGGTGTGCAGCTAGGTTGGTATGCAGAGCACCTAGAAATTCTCACATAACTCCAATTTTGCGCAAACTCCACTGGCTTCCTGTCGAGGAAAGAATCAAATTCAAAATTCTGTTACTCACATTCAAGTGTATTAATGGCCTTGTTCCATCTTATCTAACCTCGCTTATCGAGGAATACAAACCAGCTACAGCTCTCCGATCTTCTTCCTCTAACAGCTTGGTTAAAAAGTCTTACAACTTGGTTACTGCAGGAGATCGCTCATTTTCGGCAGCTGCACCCTACCTCTGGAATCAATTACCGGAACAATTCAAAGTATACCAAAGCATAGAGACATTTAAGTCATCCCTTAAGTCATACCTGTTCAAAAGTGTGTACAACATCGAATAACCTGTATTTGTGTTTGTATGCATTTCTTTATTTGTATATATAACATTGTTTGTGAAGCCTGTGAGCACCTTGTGTGGAGACTTGGCTATAAACTACATTATTATTATTATTATTATTATAAAGGTCAAGATCATAATGACCTTTAACTTAAACATTTACCAGAGTTGGCTTCTCTAATTGAAATTTTGCTTGCCCGATCAAAACTAAACTTGACTTAAGGATTGAGAATGTTGAAGGGTGACCTTGAATTTTAGTTTTAGTTTTATTGGTCGGAGTTGATTTCTGCCCTCTTATTAAAATGTTGTTTGCCTGAACAAAACCATATGGATCGGGCATAATGAGAGGAAGAACCCTATGTATTTTTTAGCTCACCTGACTTTCAGTCAGGGTGAGCTATAGTGATCACTCTTTGTCTGTCGTCTGACATCCATCGTCCGTCTGTCAGCATTTTTTAACACTGTGGGTAATGGGAAAAACATTAAAGAATCTTCTTCTCCCATACCACTGCTCCAAAGTCTTTCAAATTTGTTATATAACATGTTTGGAAGATTCATTCACATGTTTGTTGAAATCAAATCCCTGAGTCCATATTTGGTCTCTCTGCGGGAGCCCAAATGTTCAGATTAGTGCAATTTGGGGAATATTCTTTAAAAATCTTCTTCCAATCCACCAATCAGAATCTTTTGATATTTGGTATGCAGCATCCTAAGGGGGGAGGGGGCGGGGAGATTCAAGTTTGTTCATGCCAAGTCCCTGGGTTTATATTTGCCCAATTATAACTTAGTTCAGTGTGAGGAATATTCTTTAAAAATATTTTTCTTCAGATCAAGTAGTCAGAATCTTTTCATATTTGGTATACAGCATCCTTAGGGAGGTGAGATTCAAGTTTGTTCAAGCCAAGTCCCTGGGTTCATATTTGAGCTCCCTAGGGATCCCGAATTATAATATAGTTCAATATGAGGAATATTCTTTAAATATTCTTTAAAAATCTTCTTTTTTTTTAGATTCTCTGGTCAGAATCTTCGGATATTTGGTATAAAATTTTCTCAGGAGTGGCAGATGCAACTTGTTCAAATCAATTCCCTGGGTTGATATTTAGGCTACCATGTCAGGCGAGCATCCTCAGGCCCAAATGGGCCTCTAGTTTAGGTCATTATGTCAAAGGTCAAGGTCACAGTGATCTTGAAATTAAAATTTTATGCCAACAGTGGCTGTGTTAATTTAATGTGAAATTTTACCAAGGTTACTGTATCAGGGTGATATTTCAGGGGGATTGACCACCCCTGGTGGCTACCTTCAGTTAAAAAAGATTTTCTAGCAGCAGGTGGCACTTTATTATGCAAGCAGAACACAGACAGGAAGAATGTTTACTATTGTCATGTAACCCCCCCCCCCCCCCCCCCCCCAAATGGGAATGTAAACGTGACACAAAAGGGTTAAATCCAAAAAAAAAGTCCATTAATTTATTAAAGTATGATGTACTGAAACAAAAACAAAATTTATGACCAGGTATTTGTTTAACCTTTCAAACAATATGCACACTACAACAAAATTTTTCATTTTAATTTTTTTTTTTTTCAAATTTAAAAAAAAATTTCAACAAAGCCATATCATGGGCTCATTTCAATGAGGGTGTCACATGATATGGTTTTGTTGAAACTTTTTGGAAAATGCTATTTTTCAACAGCTAAATTTGTAAATTACATAGGTGGATGCACACAATTTGTTGGTTGAAAGGTTAAATAAATTGCAGTCTCCCCTATTCTTTAAGTTTGGGGGCGTGGTGGCTCAGTAGGTAGAGATGCAGGCTGTAAGCCAAGAGGCCCTAGGTTCGAATCCCACCTGCGGTAACCGCGTTGTGTCCTTGGGCAAGACACTTCACCCCCATTGCCCATCTGGGGGCATGGTGACGTCGAGGACTATGGCGTAACTGCACGTCAATGGTGCACTTGTCTTCAACCAATGCTAACCCTGCTGGTGTGGAGTTAGTATGTTGGGGAGCTGACAGTTGCTCGGTGGTTCTCTCCGGGTACTCTGGCTTCCTCCACCTTTAAAACTGTCATGGTCATGATTAGCCACAGTGCAGAAATATATGACCTTAAACACCATTAAATACATAAATAATTCTTTAACTCTCTGCACACTGATGTCGAAATGTCTAAAGTTCAGGGTGCAAATATTTCCCATAATGCAACTAGAAATTTTAACCAATTCAATCTTGTTTGACAGAGCTCAACGAGCTCTGTCAAACAAGATTGAATTGGTTAAATTCCCAGTTGCATTATGGGAAAAATGGCTACTTCAAATCTGGACATTTTGACATCACTGTGCAGGAGGTTAAGTTTACTTTGATCCTCTGTATTGAGAGTGTTAATATCATTGGCTGAGGAGGTGATAATTATATTGGAATGTTACATGATACAGCAACCAGTCACTTTCTGTCATTGAAATAATGACACAATTAAGGCATTGTGGTAGCTGCTGTCACAAAATGAAGAGTGAAAAGCAATAAATCACAACTGTATCAGGGCTTCTGTTTGTTTCAGACATTATGTTCTATCAACACAGGAATGTGTGACTTTGTGTTATCATGCAAGTTATTGGTGTCTGACAAGTAAGAACAAACTGTTACACTGAATGTGCAAAATTCCAGTGTGCACAGGTGAAATAACCTGGCTAGTTTTGGCCCCACAAAGTAGGTCTTCTGTTTCTCTGGCCATTTTTTTAAAAATAGCATGTGGGTGGGTGTTTTTTTATTTTACTTTTTATTTTTGTAATTATTTCTTTGCCATCAAAAGTTCAAATTCTTGGGTTGTTTTTAGGCCTCATACACTACAGAATACTAAGGGTGGTGGTGTATTTCATCTCTTGAGTGCAAGAAGGCCTGTCAATGCTAAAGCAATGCAAAGCCTTGTTGCACTCAAGGGACAAATTTATCAATTTTCTTAACTTGGATATTTATTATTTATTTATTGGTGTTTTAAAGTCACATATTTCTGCACAATGGCTAATCATGACCATGACAGTTTTACGGGTGGAGGAAGCCGGAGTACCCGGAGAGAACCCCCGAACAATGGCAAGCAACTGTCAGCTCCCCAGCATACTAACTCCACACAAGCAGGGTTAGCATTGGTTGAAGACAGGTGCACCATCAACGTGCAGTACGCCTTAGTACACAGCTTCACTGTGCCCCCCACGTGGGCAATAGTGAAGTATCTTGCCCAAGGACACAACGCGATTGCCGTATGATTTTGCTGTTTACTGAAAAAGTAGCAAAAAAAAACCCTCAATTGTGCTCATATGTGGACACTTGTGGACACTTATTATATATGGACAGTATTGAAATTTGAGTTCAGTATCAGATTTGGTATTTTTAGGGGGTATACTGTGGTGTCAGTTTGGTGTGAGACTTGACTTAGATTCACATCGGGAAAATACAGAATAAGTTGTTCTTGTATCATTCCACCACAGCACCACAAATGCCACCCCAATGAGCTCAATATTAGCATTCTTTTGACAACTGAAATTATATCTACAGTCATTCTGTTTTTGCGATCTCGCAAGTATATGCCCTTAACATGCCATCATTTGGAGCTCCTGCTGACAATAGACAATTAACCTGAGCAGTGATTTCTAGTCAAATCTTGGCTGCCTTAGACATGTAGAGATTGTAGTCTCATAGAATTCATTGTAATTGCCCAGGCCTTCGAGGGTGAATGAAACAGAAAAGAAAATTAGTCACTTTTTTCATGAAAATAAACACTTCAGCTGTTTTCAAACCACAACGAAGCTTTATAAATAGGGACTATAGGAAAATTTAAAAAATACAGAAGGTTTTGATATTCAATGATTGATTCGATTTGGTGTTTTATGATTCTTGTGATATCTGTATTGGTTTGTTTTTTCTGCATATTGCCTAGCTCTAACACTTATAGAAAATAAGGAAAATTTTAGAAGTGGGATGGGGAGATGCCAGGTCCACCATTGCCTGACTCCCAGCACTGTGTTATTGTTGAATAATAGAAACATCAGTGCTTTCTCTCAGATCTATCACCCATTACTGACTTAGTTCATACATATTACTGATACCTCTAGAACTGCTACCAGCTTTTGTTCTGAGGTGATAAGGGTTTTACTTTCTATTGTTCTACTCAGAATATGTCCAACTGAAAATGCAGAAAGGTTTTTTTCAGCTCAGCGATTTACACACATAATTAAGTGTTCAGGCTTTTATACTGTACAGAAAATGTATTGACTCGATCAGCTGGTACGGTTATGTACACAGTTTGGTTTATTTTTAAATTTTATTGCTTTTATCATGGGAGCCCAGCATTTTTATTGATTTTTAGAAATCTCTTCATGCTTTACATGAAATTAAATCACAATTTTTTTTCAATCCTTTAATGTATGGTATTGTTGAATGGAAAATCTGGTTGTTTTGTTGAATAGAAAATCTCTTTGTATACATGCGTGTTTTGATGTGAACTGTCCCCAATTTTTCAACATATCTACCTGTCTGCTTGGAATATCTTGTCTTCATTCACTTTGATAATATGATAGTAAGTGCACTTGGTATGGGCTACGTTGAAGATTGACATGTCCACTGGCCTTTTCTTTATGCATGATCAGCTGTTACTGATATTTTGTGCTCAACTGCATTTTGATATTCATGTGAATTTTACGTAGAATTCATGAATTATGTTACTCTTGTAATATCCATTAGTGAAGGACTAGCATTTAATTTCTTCGTGAATAAAATTAACATCTACATGTAAAAGTATCTGTAAATAATTGAGAAATGTGTGTCAAACAGTGAATAATTGTTACCTTTTATGATCTGAAGAATTATTTCAATGTTCCATGGTTGAATTAAGGAATTTATTTGAGAACAGTATGACATAGCACATTGAAATATATTTCTAAATGGAGAAACCAGGATTTAGATTAGGTAAGTGTATTTTTTGGTGATATAAATGTCCAAAAAGCATCTTTGTGAAGGTAATGTTATATCCTAGTATCTGAACACCTTACTTAATTAACCCCCTGCACACTGACGTCAAAATATCCAGATCTGAAGTAGCCATTTTTCCCATAATGCAACTGGGAATTTAACCAAATTCAATCTTGTTTGACAGAGCTCATTGAGCTCTGTCAAACAAGATTGAATTGGTTAAATTTCTAGTTGCATTCTGGGAAATATTTGCACCCTGAACTTTAGATATTTCGACATCAGTGTGCAGGGGAGGGGGTTAAATTGACCACATCCACCAGTGTAATTTATAAATTGATTAGTTCAGTGGGGAGCGCGGTGGCTCAGTAGGTAGAGGTGCAGGCTGCAAACCGAGAGGTCCTCGGTTCGAATCCCACCTGCGGCAACCGTGTTGTGTCCTTGGGCAAGACACTTCATCTCCATTGTCCGCGTGGGGGCACGATGACGCTGTGTACTAAGGCGTACTACACGTCGATGGTGTGCATGTCTCCAACCAATCTAACCCTGCCTGTGCTGCAGTGCGGAGTTACAATGTTGGGGAGCTGGCAGCTGCTCGTCGTTGCTCGGTGGTTCTCTCCGGGTACTCCGGCTTTCTCCACCCGAAAAACTGTCACGGTCATGATTAGCCATTGTGCATAAATATGTGACCTTAACCATCAATAAATAAATAAATAGTAGTTCAGAGAAAAAAAAACATTTTTCAAACAATTTCTTCAAAGCTGCATCATGTGAACCCTTCATTGGAACAGGTTCATTTTTTTTAAAGCTTATTTGTTTTACAAGGACTGGCAAGCAAATTATGCAACTGATATTAACCCTTCACCTAACATGAAAAGCGCGACGACACTTGCAAAAAAAATTATTGAAAAACTATTTTTTTGAGACAAAAAATGAAAAATATAATGAAAATTAATTGGAGATTTTTGAGAATAGCACTGGCCGGTTTTGGCCATTACGTTAGGTAAAGGGTTAATGTATCTCCTTGGCCCAATGGCACAGATTTGTGGGATGACCTTCATAGTGGCAACTTCGTGGACTCCTCTTCTCCAATACTGCGCAGGGATCTTTAGCTTGCACGGAGTGTGCTCTCTCCACACAGAGGACAGCCACTTTATGTCCCCACCCGATAGGATGGTATACTGTCACAGCATCAACATCACAGTTGATGATGACAGAGAGTGTTTGGACACCTCAAGAACTTTCCTTGATGGAGTATTGATTCTGGGACGTCTGACATGAGAGATCAGTGTCTTTATCCACATGACCACCACTCTCCACCTGGCCACTACTTATCCACTTGGCCACCACTCTTTGTTGAACACTTTCCAGTGAGAGGGAGGGTCACATGATATGATTTTGTTGAAATTGTTTGAAAGATTTGAAACCAAATAACAAATTTTGATATGATACATCAAAATGAAGGTTGTGTTGCATAAAACCTGTGAGAATGTATGTCCACAACTACAGTACGGCTACCATGGATTGGTCATGTTCCACAGGTGGGTAATATTTTCATGGACACAATCATATTAGATTCTAAACACTAATTACAGGAATTATCATGAAAAATTTTAATTAATGAAGCACCGGGTACAACCCGGTGCTTCATTAATTAAAATTTTGCTGATGATGATTTTTATTACCTGGTAAATGCATTGCCTGAACATTGCTGACCACGCATAGATTACGATCAGTTTACGGCAACTGTACTGTATATTTTCTTGCATTTTCTACATGCCATGTTATATTAAATAGCATGTCTGCGGTGTTATCAACACTAAACTTTGGGCGAGCTATTTTGTCCTGAAATAATCAAACAGTTATACAATTTTTGCAATTAATATTTCAAAAATCATGCCAATATCTAATAAATTTTGCATGATGAATGATACATACAGACTATTATTAAAATGGGTTGTCGAATTCCACTGCGTTGATGAGACAAGATCACTCAGATCAAACAGGATGCCATAATTGATCTGGCTGATCTGGTCTCAGTCTCATTGAGATAGAATATGACAGCCCAGGTAACCGGTTGAGTGCTAAATTATTTTTCTAAGGTAATTTGAAACATACATGTAGTTATTTTTTCCTAAGATACCATGCTACCAGCTATGTTGTGGACTGGTCATAATCCATGTGTGGATATCACATGCTTTTACCAGGTAATACAGTTAAAACTAGAAGTCCTGTCACGAATAGTGCGCTTATCTAGGCTTAATTGCACATTGGAATTGCACGCAATTGCCATATCGAATGGCATCCAAAGCATGGCAGGTTCTCCTGGTTACTCATAGCAAACACATGCAATGTTTCTGCTAATGGACCTGCGGGTTGGGAGAAGAGAGGCAACATGTGGGAGAACAGAGCAAATCAAGGCTTTCTCACCAGAGAACCGCGATAAATTAGCGGCCAGCCAAAATGTTATTGTAATGTAATGTACCACTACAGTGGAGCCCACTTAATTGGATATCTCTCTCCGTGGGAACCCCGGGAAATTAATTTACCACAGTAAATTAATGTAACTAATTAATGAAATTATTTACATTAATTTACTGTGGTAAACAAGCTCTTTTTCACTGGTAAAATAGGACCCAGTCAATAATGCTTGGGGTGCGAGTCCTCTAAAATAGGCAACATGGGGTATAAACGATTGACTGACCTTGACTTTATCTCCATGTTGTGGTCATGATTAGCCATTGTGCAAAAGTATGTGACCTTACACGCCAATAAATATATAAATTGGATATCTCTTAACTGAATAACCCTGTTAATTGAATATAATTTCCAAACACAAAATCATTTACCATACCTCCAGTATAAATGTTAATTGAATATAGGTTATAGAGTAAACTCCTGCTAATTGAATAAAAAGTCTTGTAACCTGTCAAGAAATTAACCTGAGTCTCCATAGTTTTTCTTTGTTTATAGACCTTTTTGGGCTCAGTACATCCAATACAGGTATTTAATCTATTATATCTTGTTTGACAGAGCTCATGGAGCTCTGTCAAACATGATATAACAGAATAAATGCTAAGTTTATCTCTAGAATACAGGAAAGTGACACAATTCCTGTTAATTGAATACTCCTGCTAATTGAATAATTTTTATTGGCAAAGTGGTTATTCAATTAACAGGGTTCCACTGTATCTATTTATAAGTTCACATCCTCCATTTTTCTGACTATGTGTGTTAATTATTTCTTGCGTAATTTGTTTTGGAAACAAATCTGACATTCCCCCTCCCCCACCCCATTCTCTCCCACATGACCCAACATGGGGCATTCTGATCTCCTCTATTGCCATTTTGCTTGTCTTTGGAGTCATAAGATTTTGTCAGGTCCAAAAAACACTTTTGCAGTATAAGGGAAATTTGGTACACACACACTCAATGGGACAGACATTGACCCCTTTTCATTGATTGCAAGTCAAGCGGAAACTTGATAACCCAGTTGTTCATTGAGTTAATTAATGAATCTCACTAATGAAGCTCTAACTGTATTGTATGTAGAATGGGTGGTACCCCAGGGGTAAATGCATGTAACATGTTGATTTGTTGAATTGATCTTGTCAACCACGACACTATACTTGAAGCTTCAAATATTTCAATGTAATTTATGGTACCTTGTTTTAACTGTTACACTGCCATAATTTGGACTGCTGAGGTTTTTTTTTTTTTATATGTTGTGGTTTAACCGTTTGAACCCTCGTTTCCTGGAATGGTATAGCCTTTGAATACACTTACAGTGAGATGGGTCAGTCCAATATCAATATACAGGGATGATATAATAATAACTACAGTCTGCAACCATCTGACTGTAGATTGCAGACTGCAGTTATTATTTTATCATCAGTGCCCTGTGTATTGACCTCTTATAATAAAACAATAATGGGACAAAATTATGTATTGTACCGAAAAATTGGCCTTACAGTTAAAACTTGAAGTCCTGTCACGAATAGTGCACTTATCTAGGCTTAACTGCGTATTGGAATTGCGCGCAGTTGCCATATTGAATGGCATCCAAAGCATGGCAGGTTCTCCTGGTTACTCATAGCAAACACATGCAATGTTTCTGCCAATGGACCTCCGGGTAACCCGGAGGTCCATTGGCTGAAACATTGCTTGTGCACAGGCGATATGTACAGAATTTGATAGCTTTACTTGGGCCATAACGCGCACATTAACGCGCATATCATTGTGCTATTTGTGCGCATTTCATGACAGGACTTCTAGTTTTAACTGTACGAGTTCAAAGGGTTAATGACAGTTTCAACAGCCAGGGGCCCCCCCCCCCCCCCCCCCCATTCTCGTGTTGTACAGTTTTATGGGTAGAGGAGGAAGCCACAGTACCTAGAGAATACCAATGCTGAGATTGGATTCATTCAAATTATTAATGATAAAAGGTTCCATTACAGTGCACCAGGGGTTGCTCAATTCAAAATTTCCACAACCCTTTATCTAACTTGATATGGAGCACAGTGGCTCAGTAGGCTGCAAGCCGTGAAATCCTGTGGCAACCGCATTGTGTCCTTGGGCAAGACACTTAATCCAAATTACCCACAAGGGGGCACGGTGACGTTGTGTACGAAAGCATACTGCATGTCGAGGGTGCACTTGTCTTCAGCCAATGCTAACATTTTACTGTAAAGTAACCTAATTTTCAATTTTTTGTTACAATGAGGGGTCGTAAGGTATGGATTGAAAGAAAAAACATTGGAAACTTAAGTGAAAATATTTGACGATCTTGTCTTAACCCTTTGAACATGTTGGCCCACCTTTCCAGCCTAGGCCTAGGAACATGATACGTCTTAATTGCATCAAGTAGAATGACTGCTAAGTGATTGTGTGGGGTCGATCAATCAATATTTTGAATGTGCAGCCTCAAGGCTGGAAATATGAGTTGCTCTACCCCAAAATTATGACTAGGGTCTCTTCAATTGCTTCCATTGACCTGCCATGGGAGTGTTCAAAGGGTTAAGCATGGCTGGTTTGCTGTTACTTTGGGGAAAGGGTTAACCTTATTCCACATTATGCAAATAAAGTATACATGACCCATTTTGGCTTTGATTGCCCATTTGGGGATGCAAGAAAGTAAACAAACTGTTTCCCCTGCTGGAACTCTGGGAAGTGAAGAGGTGCTTGTTTACTGTTGTAAACAAGCTCTGTTTTACTTGTAAAATAGGACCCAGTTACCAATGCTTGGGGGTAGAAGTCCTCTAAATGGGTATAAAAAATTGATTAATCTTGATTTTATCTCGACGATTAGCCATTGTGACCTTACCTTGTTGAGTGCTGACTTATTTTTAGTCATCGAAATGTGTTCACAAGTATTTGGCATGTTACAATTTATGGGAGAGTGCCCATAAACTGTAACAAGAGAAATCCATATAGACTAAATAAGTTTAATTCAAAATTAATATGAAGGACATCCACAGTGTTTGAAGCCTTTGATTTGCCGGGGGGTGCGGTGGCATCGCGGTAACCGGTTCTCATTCAGATCACCGAAAGTTAAGCAACGTCAAGCGCAGTTAGTAGTTGGATGGATGACCGTTGTGTCCTTGGGCAAGGCACTTAACCCCAATTGCCTACATGGGGGGCATGATAACGCTGTGAACTAAGGCGTACTGCATGCGGATGTCTTCAATCAATCTAATCCTGTCTGTGCCGCAGTGCACAGTTCAGAGTTGTGATGTTGAAGAGCTGACAGCTGCTCATCATTGCTCGGTGGTTCTCTCCGGGTACTCTGGCTTCCTCCACCCGTAAAACTGTCACGGTTACGATTCGCCATTGTGCATAAGTATGTGACCTTCAACACCAATAAATAAATACTAAATAAATAATATTTGAGTTGCCGTACCTGCACTTTAGAGTAAAGTCCAAATATGGGCTTCCAGCACTCTACCAGTTGAACTCCAACAAATAAATCAACTGACTGCCAAAGATGATCCTTTTCTTTTAAATTTCTCAGCTTCTTTCATTTCAAGTTTAATCGTGGTATAAAAATCACCCATGGAGTGGAGTTATCGCCCAAGCTATAACTTTCAAATTTTGTACATATCGACAAAAAACACAAGCAATGTTTCAGCCAATGGACCTTCGGGTTTAAGCAGTGCTTGTGAAACACTTGAAAAAACACTAAAAGACTTGAAAAACACCAACTCAGATCATTGAGTCCTGTCCTTTCATACTCTACGCTCATTGATTTCTGTCCTATAGCAAAATAATCCAAGTAATGTAGAGTACGAGAGACAGGAATCAACGATCCTTGTTGGAGTTTAACTGTATATCTCACTCATGCCTACAGTGCTTGTGAAACACTTGAAAAAACACTAAAAGACTTGAAAAACTCCAACTCAGATCATTGAGACCTGTCCTTTCATACTCTACGCTCATTGATTTCTGTCCTACAGCAAAATAATCCAAGTAATATCACTGTGAGAGTACAGGAACCCATTTTAGGGATTTCAGGCATTAGAGCGTATTATAAGGTTAATATTTTCTATAAAAGTTGGGGAATGAACCTCTATGGCTATGCCACTGAACACAGTTACCAATCCTGGAGGTGGGAGTCCCTTAACCCTTTACCCAATGCAGACGATATCAAAAAACATTTATTATTTTAAATATCATTTTTTAAAAATTTAAAAAAAATGTCAACAAAACTATATCACGTGATCCCTCATTGGAACGAGCTCAATGAGCTCGTTCCAAAGAGAGGTTACATGATATGGTTTTGTTGAAAATTTTTGAAAAATAATATTTTTTCAGCAGCTGAATTTGCATATTTTGCGGGCGGATGTGGCTTATTCATTGGGTAAAGGGTTAAAGTGGGTAGCATTAAGACAGAAGGTACAGTGCAGTCACTGTGGAATGGGCAGTGATATGCATGCATGCATTTTCCAGGTTTTTAAAATCATCAGCAAAATTTTATTTAATGAAGTACCAAATTGTACCCAGTGCTTCATTAACCCTTTACCCAATGCAGACGATATCAAAATTTATTATTTTAAATATGATTTTTTCAAATTTTTCACAAAATTTCAACAAAACCATATCATGTGGCCCCTTGTTGGAACGAGCTCGATGAGCTCGTTCCAACGAGGGGTCACATGATATGGTTTTGTTGAAAGTTTGTGAAAAATAACCTTTTTTCAACTGCTGAATTTGCATATTACGCGGGCGGATGCGGCTGATTCTTTGGGTAAAGGGTTAATTAAATTTTTGATGATTATTGCTACAGTTAATGTCTGAAATCTCATATTATTGGGTCCGTGGAAATATTGCCAAACTGTGGAAAGTGACCAGTCCACAACAACTGTACTGTATGCATTTGCATTCACGTACCCCAAGAAAGGGAGCATGGTGGCTCAGTGGTAGACTGTTGGACTTCTATGCTAGAGGTCCCAAGTTCGACTCCCGTCCGGGACGACCAGTGTTGTGTCCTTGGGCAAGGCACTTTATCCCGATTGCCTACATGGGGGCACGATGACGCCGTGTACTAAGGTGTACTGCACGTTAATGGTGCATATGTCTTCAACCGCTGTAACCCTGCTTGAGCGGAGCTTGACCTGAGTTAGAATGTTGAGGAACTGACAGTTGCTCGTCGTTGCTCGGTGGTTATCTCCGGGTACTCCGGCTTCCTCCACCCGTAAAACTGTCAGGGTCACGATTAGTCATTCTGCATAAGTATGTGACCTTAAACACCAATACATAAATAACCCCAAGAAAAGTGTAGTGTTAAATAACCAAGCTGTCACAAGTTCGATTGAATTCCAAAATTTCACATTATTAGATTCTTATTAAAATTTGTGCAAGCTGTTACCTTACTACTTTGCATTTTTCTCCGAAAATAAAATGTTATGATCAATTTTTAAATACTCGACACAGCAAGCACATCAGTCAACAAATTTGTTGTCAAACAATCAGTGGACATTTTTTTTCTCGTTACTGAAAAACTGCAACATTAATTGGAAACTTGCACCCAACAGATTTTCCGTACTTTTAAACAGCCAAGTTGTCTGTCATCATAGGGGACCATATTATAACATGGTTTTTCAAGTGTCTCCCTTGCAATTCTATCGATGATTTGCAAGATATCTGCACAGGTAATATATATATTAGTTAATATTTTACTTGTCGAGTATTAACCCTTTACCCAACGCATCGGCCGCATCCGTTCGCGTAATAGGCAAATTCAGCAGTTGAAAAAATATTATTTTTCAAAAAATTTCAGCAAAACCATATCATTGGACCCCTCGTTGGAACGAACTCGTTCCAATGAGGAGTCACATGATATGGTTTTGTTGAAATTTTTTGAAACATTTCGAAAAATGGTATGTTGACTCAGGACCAGAAAAATTTATAAGTAAACATTTTGGACTTCGAAATCAGTCTGTGTTGGGTTAATAAAAGAAGCTCCAACACTTTGTATCATTCATTCATGGACTTGTATTTTAAAAATATCTAGTTAGAAAGTCATAGGAAAAAATCTTACGTTTTTTCAAACTATCCAGTCACGTCTGTCTGGGACTTTAACCCTTTGAAAAAGTAGATGATATAAATATCATTTTTTTAATTTTTCCAAAAATTTCAACAAAACCATATCATGTGACCCCTTATTGGAATGAGCTCCTTCCAAAGAGGGGTCACATGATATGGTTTTGTTGAAATTTTTTGAAACATTTCGAAAAATGGTATTTAAAATAATAAATTTTGATATCGTCTGCGTTGGGTAAAGGGTTAAAGAGATCCATGGGAATACAGTGGTTAGAGCATTGGTCTTTAACCCTGTACCTAACACAAAAAGCAGACAACACTTCCAAACAAAATTCTTGAATAACTAAATTTTTTCAGTTTTTGCATCGAAAACATAGCTTTATAACCCCTCATTGGAATGAGCTTAATGATCTCATTTCGATTAGGGGGTCATAAACTGTTTTTGAGACTAAAAATGAAAAAAATAATGAAAATTGAATGGTATTTTGGTTAATGGGGCTCGGGCATGTGACCTGTATTCCTTTACAGTTAAAACTAGAAGTCCTGCCACGAATTGTGCTCTTATCTAGGCTTAATTGCGCATTGGAATTGCATGCTTATCTAGGCTTAATTGCGCATTGGAATAGCAAACACATGCAGTGTTTCTGCCAATGGACCTCCGGCTTACCCGGAGGTCCATTGGTTGAAAGATTGCTTGTGCACAGGCCATATGTACAGAATTTGATAGCTTTACTATGACCACAACAAGTACATTAACGCGCAGATCAATGTGCTATTTGTGTGCATTTTATGACAGGACTTCTAGTTTTAACTGTAGCACTTTCTTCAGGTCATCTACGTGAAGTGATTTCATTGTAACTTGGTAGGTAACTCGGTATGATATCTAGATGAGACTGCCCTTTTTTGGTTATGATCGGTCAACCATGACCGCCATACAGGCACATGACCTTGATTCCTTTATAGCAAAGTCTGCAAGTAAAATTTATGAAGGGATTTCATGGTAACTTGGTAGGATGACTCGTTTTGCAATGATTTTACTCTAACTTGGTAACTTTGGTTGACATATGTTAACTGTGATGACCACATCAACCCAGGCTTCAATTCTTTACTGCAATCTATACCTCAGATTATTCTTGTTGAAAACATAGCATGTAAGGTACAGACATGAAAATATTCTCAATGATCACAATTCTTGTCTTATTTCATAATCCTTTCATAAACATTGAACATTATCCTTTTCATCAAACACTATACACAGTCAAGTTGAGCTGCAGTGTCATTGACACTTTCATTGTGAATAGCACTGGCCATTTTTGGCCATTATGTTGGGTAAAGGGATAAACTGAAAGGTCAGTGGTTAGATCCTGCCAGTGGTAACTGTGATGTGTCCCTGGGCAGGACACTTAATCCTGATTGCCTACCTGTGGACACAGTGGTGCTGTGTACTAAGGTGTATTACCTGTCAATGGTTTACTTGCCTTTAACTGGTGGAGTGCAGGCCTGAAAATAAGCCATCGGACATTTGCAGAATGAGGTCCCCAGAGGGTGAATTTAATGATGCTATCCCATACAGTTGGGCCAATTTGTCCTCTGGGTACCTCTTTCTGTTTAGTTTTGAGACCGTGATTCAGATTAAGGTTCAGGGTAGCATCACTAAATTCACCCTCTGGGGACCTCATTTTGCAGATGACAGTCTTTATTTTCTGACTTGGTCGTGTGCTAGAAATCACTTTCACGGCTTTCAAAAACATAAGTAGGCCTCGAAATAAGCATTTTTTTTCATAACCAATAAACAGGTTACGGTAATTTAATGGTCGTAAACTGCTTACGGGTTACGTGAGTATCGAATGATTTTAACCTTTGGTAAACCATTTCTAACAATAGCTTTTATGGGTATGCTAAGACTATTAAATTGATTCTGTAAAAACAATTATTAGAAACTCTTCTCCATCACAACCACCTACAAACTCTTCTCCATCACAACCACCTACAAACTCTTCTCCATGTCAACCACCTCTAAAGAAGAAGTCCCGCAAAAAACATAGAAGAGGATAAGCTGCTTCCTTCTACATTCCTCCTTTGCCACGCCCAGACAATCAAAATCATCTACAGTCACCGAGGGTCGAAAGGGGCTTGTTTCCCATATCGTCCCTGCGCGCCGAAAACCATTCCTTTCAGCGTCTTGTGTTTAACTCAATTATTAGAAGGACACTCAGCTATTCATTTGACAACTGTCAACAAAAAGGACACATTTTAGTTCCAACCAAATTTGCAAGGGGAATCTGTGATACTCTTTCGTCCCATGAGTTCCAATGTGTTCTATGTACCTACTGGCACATAGAACACATTGGAACTCAGGGGATGATTTTTAGCTATCGCTGGTGATTCAAATTGTAATTGCGGTGCACAGTTTGTAGAAAATACAAGTGAAATCCTGCTTCTATTTAAAAATAATCTGTCAACGATTTCTGTTCCACACATGTGTACAGTTAAAACTAGAAGTCTGTCATGAAATGCGCACAAATAGCACGTTGATCTGCGCATTAATGTACGCGTTATGACCCTAGTAAAGCTATCAAATTCTGTACATATGGCCTGTGCACAAGCAATGTTTCAGCCAATGGACCTCCGGGTAACCCAGAGGTCCATTGGCAGAAACATTGCATGTGTTTGCTATGAGTAACCAGGAGAACCTGCCGTGCTTTGGATGCCATTTGATATGGCAATTGCATGCAATTCCAACGTGCAATTAAGCCTAAATAAGCACACTATTCGTGACAGGACTTCTAGTTTTAACTGTATGGAACAGATTTTCATTTTACGCGTGGTTCAGTGTTGTTGTAGATGGGGATTTCATAGAACAGGCGTGTAATAAAAATTAATATAACACTCTATGTGTTGATGAGGTTTCATTTTGTATCAAGGAGGTTTGCTCAAATAAAATGAGGAAAACCAGAATAGAAAATTTGCATTGTACTGCTGAAAAATTGTTTTCAATTAATGAAGGGTGTCTTTTATAACTCTTTTTATAACGGATTGTGCCCTCATGGGAACCCTGAAAAGTGGAGCAGTGCTTGTTCACTGTGGTAAACAAGTTCTCCTTAACTGGTAAAATAGGACATTGTCACCTATACCTTGGGTGGTGAAAGTCCTCTCTTTTCACAGGAAAAAATGATTGGCTAAACTTGACTTCAAGCCGAGGTTGTGGTCATAATAGAGCTATCCATATGTATAGATTCTAAAAGTGAACTTAAACACAAGTAAATAAATAAATCAATAAATAAATACATAAACAAGCTCTGTTTTACTGTTAAAATAGGATCCAGTCACCAAAACTTGGGGTGATGATACAATTAAAACTAGAAGTCCTGTCATAAAATGCGCACAAATAGCACATTGATAAGCACATTAATGTACGCGTTGTGGCCATAGTAAAGCTATCAAATTCTGTACATATGGTCGGTGCACAAGCACAAGCAGTGTTTCAGCCAATGGAACTCTGGGTAACCCAGAGGTCCATTGGCAGAAACATTGCATGTGTTTGCTATGAGTAACCAGGAGAACCTGCCATGCTTTGGATGCCATTCGATATGGCAATTGCGCGCAATTCCAACGTGCAATTAAGACTAGATAAGTGCACTATTCGTGACAGGACTTCTAGTTTTAACTGTAGTCCTCGAAAATGGGAAACACAGGTATAAATGATTGACTGAACTTGATTTTATCTCCATGTTGTGGTCACAATTGGCCATTGTGCAGAAGTATGTGACCTTGAGCACCAATAAATAAATAAATAGAAAAAAAAGTTTTTTCCACTGCTTAATTTGTAAATTATGCGGACATATGCATACAATTTATCAGGTAAAGGGTTAAAAATATGCCTTTTGTCTCCTACAGTACAAATCAAAATAAGTTGTAGCATAGCCGCAATAAACTAAGTATACCGCTGCTCCTGCACTGGGGGCGCGGTGGCGTCGCAGCAACCGGTTCTCATCAGATCACCGAAGTTAAGCAACGTCAAGCCCGGTTAATCCTCGGATGGGTGACCATCTGAACGATCGATTTGGACTCCCACGTTGTGTCCTTGGGCATGGCACTTAACCCCGATTGTCCACATGGGGGCACAATGACGCCATGTACTAAGGCGTACTGCACGTCAATGGTGCACAAGTCTTCAACCAATCTAACCCTGCCTATGCTGCAGTGCGGAGTTACGATGTTGGGGTGCTGGCAGCTGCTCGTCGTTGCTCGGTGGTTCTCTCCGGGTACTCCGGCTTCCCCCCCACCCGTAAAACTGTCACGGTCATGATTAGCCATTGTGCATAAAGATGTGACCTTAAACACCAATAAATATAAATAAATAAATGCTCCTGCACTGATAAGATCAGAATCTGACATCATTTTCTGGAAAGCTCTCAGTGAGAGCTTTCCAGAAAATGCTGTCAGCTTCTGGTCTTATCAGTGTAGGAAGTGAAAGATACATAGTTTATAATGGTTATCCTACGACTTATTTTGACTTTTACTATAATTGGAATAAGTTCATTGAGCTCTTTTCAGTGAACTTACCATAAGCTATGTTTTTTTGCCAAAACTGTGCCATTCCATAATTGTGTTAGGTAAAGGTTTACATGTTAGTGTTGCATCATACTGCAGCACACAGGCACAAAGATTTCACTGTTGAAGAAATGAGATTGGATTGAGAGTCATTTTGTTGATTCATGCCTGAAATCGATACAGTAGTCTTTGGGATTATCTTGTTTATGTAACGGGGATAACAGCACAATCTTGTAATCTTTATTTATAGATTATCAGAATTTACCAATACACACTGTTTTGAGACAGACATTGTGAAAATCAATTTTGGAGATACTTTTAGTTTTACAATGTTTGTGATGCTTGAAGCTCCGCGATTTCTTTTTTTCTGACCTCATTCGATCCAGTATTATAATAATGTTTTTTTGAGTGCAAAACCTTTGATCTAATCACATATTTATTAATTGAATAACGTTAATTTTATATATAATGGCATATATAATTTCTAAACACCAACCATGTCACATATGTTTAGTACAAAACTTGATCTGTTAACACCATTAAGGTTATGTAGTAAACTCCTGTTAATAAAAAATTCTGTGATTTATCGAAGTATTACCCTTGGTGCTGAAGGGTTTACAGTATGGCCACCATGGACTGGTCATTTCCACAGGTGGGCAGTATTTTTGTGTACGAAATAATATTAGATTCCAAACACTAATTATAGAAATAATCATCAAAAATTTAATTAATGAAGCACTGGGTACAGCTTGGTGCTTCATTAATTAAAATTTTGCTGATGATGATTTTTATTACTTGGTAAATGCCTGCTAGCATGGAGATCATTGCCCATGCATGCATTACGACCAGTCCACTGCGACTTCAGTGTGCTTAATTGGATATTTGTTAACTGGTTGAGTGCTAAAAGCCACTATCATGGTGCAATTGAAAAGTGCCTTAAGCCACTTTAGTGGTTTTATACTGTGTGCTCTAGCTTGATGTTTGCTGAGTAGTGGAACATTTTTTTATACACCTGTTTTGAAAAAACGGTTGTATTATGGTATACCGCTGTCTGTCCATCCATCTGTCCATCCACACGTACAATAACTCGAAAACGCTTCGAGCAATTTTTGTGATTTTTTGGTGGAAAGTATATGTTGATGGCAGGAAACTCCCTTTCAATTTGTGTCACTGTACGATTTGTCATTCCAGAGTTATGGGACTTTATTCGTCAAAATATAGGCAATTTTCCACATATCAGACAATTTTTTCTTGAAGTTATGATCTCTGTAGATCGCTATTACTTCAAAATAGTGCACAATACTGTTAGAAGATTCAAGTTTCAACTGTCCTCTTTTGGATGTGACCAATTTGTTAGGTAAATGGTTAACCCTCTACGTAACATGAAAAACCGACGACACTTAAAAAATAATTCTTGAATAACTAATTTTTTTCATTTTTTGTCTCAAATACATAGGTTATGGCCCCCTCATTGGAACGAGCTCAATGAGCTCGTTCCAAAGAGGGGTCATAACCTATGTTTTCGAGACAAAAACAATGAAAATTGAATGCTGATTTTTGTTAATAGCACTGGCCGGATTGAGTCGTTGCGTTGGGTAAATGATTAAAGAAATACATTGAATTAGGTTTCAGATTCGTACCGACAGTCAGTGACCCAGGACCACTGTCAGAAAATTGTTGCTCCTGCCCCACCATGACGGAAAATTTTGATATCGTGGTTTCGTGCCTGAATAGCCAGAATTTAATATCCAGAATTCTACAGTCTTCTTCATAAAGTGCATCAACTCCACCATTTTATGAGTGCAGGGTATCAGGTGAAAGGGATAAAAGTTTTTGAATAGCACTGCATACTGGAACATTGTCATACAAGCTAAATTTATAACATGGGAAGAGAATAAAATTCCCAGTAAATCTTGTTTAAGTAACTTGGGAGTATCATCAGACTAAAGTATGTTTGCAATACTTTAAACAAGTTATTTTGAACAAAATTATGAAAAACTAAAAACAAACATTCTTTTCCCCTTTGTCCTTGGTCATATCCTTTAGAGCAGGTGAGAGTATAGCCTTGTGTATTTTGGACACCAACACACTATAGTTTTAACCTAACAAACTAAATCTCTGTTGTTTTGTTTAATGATTACCCGCATAATCACAGCAGCTGAGGGTAAGGCCATGGTTAGTTAGTTTTCAGTTTAGCATTATTCCAGGTTATCGGAACAAAATGTGTAATAAGGTTATTATTAGTAATATCCTCATGAAAAAATGACGTTATATATCTCTTTCCACAAGATGCATATTTTATCATTTTGCACACTGCCTCCTTCCATGTATAAGTTGTCTCAGATAGTAGAACTTCCAATGACCAGGGTTATACAGTAAAACCTGTCTTGAGAGACCACTGTTTTGAGAGACCACCTGTCTTGAGAGACCACATCTACCAGGCACTGATTGGTTTTACTCTATAATGGACCTGCTATGGGAAACCACCTGTTTTGAGAGACCACTGTGACCTGGTACCAACTTGTATTTTTATGCCATAATGGACCTGTCTTGAGAGACCACCCCTGAACTGAACCATGACAAAAACTTTTTCCCTGTTCTGGAATTGGAAAATCCATTGTGGTTATACTAACATAATTAAAAGTATTAAAAGCTCTTAATTGGGTTTCAATTGCTAACTCATTAAAGATTGAGATGTTTTTATAAGACCCCTGTGAAAAGATTAGGATTATTGCTGAATAAACAATTTCATACATACCTGAAATGTGACAGATAGGAATAAAAATAAATTTGTGTTGAAAATCTTTTTGTAACAAATTGAAATGGACTGTTATAAAAATTATAAAAATAAATTAGTGTTGAAAATCTTCAATGAAGATTTTCAACACTAATTTATTTTTATAATTTTTATAACAGTCCATTTCAATTTGTTAAAAAACTTCATAAAAAAGAACAACTACAAAGTAATTACAAAAATTCAATCTTCTCCATTTCTAAATTTTGTGGTTGGTTATTCACGGACTTGAGAAAACCTGAAACCTGTTTTGAGAGACCACCTATCTTGAGAGACCACTTTTGTGTGGCCCAAAGGGCGGTCTCTCAAGACACGTTCCACTGTGTACAGAACAGCCTATAACAAAATGTACCATCAGCCAACATTTTACCCTTACTAACACCAGACTATTGCCTCATTATTGCCCGATTGCTTATAGCAAACTGACAAAAATGAGGCAAAAATCTGGCATTTCAGTCAACAAGGCCGAAACATGAATTGGTGTATTCTCCTGGCCCAATAAAGGAGGCGACCCATTTGTGGAGCCAATCAGGCCTTAAAAATGCCGGAGGGCTAAAATTTGCTCCCCTTGCATGGACTAGGCAAGCGATTAGCACTCCTCAAGCTTACAAAAGCTAAAATTGCAAAATGAAGTTTTACTGTTAATGAATTCTGCCAAGTGGGCTTAGTACATTTTATTTAGTGCTGCTAACAAGGTAGTCTCTGTGAGATGGCTACACTGCTCCTCCCACACCTCGGGCCTTGGCAAGGCCCAGAGATGTGGGAGGGGCAGTGTGGCCGTCTTGCAGAGACCACTAACATACATGTAGCAGAGATCTTAAAAGATGTGGGTTTTAGGCATAGGTGATTATGGTAATCATTATTTTCTAAGGCCAGGAGGGCTAGTTTTCACCCTCCTTAATTTTTTTAAGGCAAGCTGTAGGCGAGCAAATAAATCACTCTCCTGAAAATACCAGGCCTGGCCAATAATGAAGAAAATGCAATATTCATGCAAAAAACAAAATGAGGTGAATAACACTAAACGGAAAATTAATTCACCATAGCCTACAGTAACAATTTCACTGAATTAACCTTTTACTCAATGTGAATACAAGATGACATTTAAAAAATATTCTTGAATAACTAAAAATTTTCATTTTCTGCCTCAATAACATTTGCTTTTAAATTCCATCAATTTAGCATTTGTTTATTAGGGCTTAATAACACTTTCAACAGACAGAGTCACATCAAGTCAGACAGTTTTAGGCTCAGAAGAAGCCAGAGAAGAGAACCACATAGCAGCAATTCATACTTTCCAATTTGCTAACTCTGCACAATGTTTCTTGATTCAAAAGAATGAAACCGATAAGTAACTTTAACCCTTTACACAATGAACACAATATTAAGAGTTGTTATTTTAATAATTTGATTTATCATATGACTCGTCCGTTTTGTTCACTTTAAAACATTTGATATTTTGTTTTCATATTAATCAGTGATGAATAAAGCCTTCCGTCAATTTCAAAACTGGACAGTTTGATTGGCTAAACAAAATACAACTGGGTCACATTTGCATAATTTCAGTAGAGAGAATTTACATTATCTGTCCTATTTAGGGTGGGTTATATTGTATTAATTCTTTACCTACAAGAAAAACGCCATTCATTTTTTTTTATATTTTCACTTTTTTTGCTTCCAAAACATAGGTTATGACCCCTCATTGGAATGAGCTCAACGAGCTCATTCCAATGAGGGGTCATAACCTATGTTTTGGAAGCAAAAAATGAAAATTTTTATTTATATGAGGATGTTTTTTCCAAGTCCCGTCTGCAACTCAAGTTAGGTGATGGGTTAAAAAGTCATACTAAGTGGCTAATTTGTGCATGTGTGTGTGTGTCATATTATAAATAGAATATGAAATGAGTGTTTTTCTCATATAATATTTATGAAACTCATCCGAATTTTCCGTTTGGGCTCGCCAGAGGCTCGCCAAATCGGAAAATTCTTAGACTCGTTTCATAAATATTATATGAGAAAAACACTCATTCCATATCCTCTATATATAAGTATTTCAAAAAATTTCACCAAAATCATATCATGTGTCCTCCTCATTGGAATGAGCTTGTGCTTATTAGGGGTCCCATGATATAGTTTTGTGGAATTTTTTTAAAAATAACTTTTTATTCATTTGATCAGTTTGTAAATTATGAAGTCGGATATGGCTGATTCGTTAAGTAAAGGGTTAAAAAAAAACCACTGAGTTCAGCAGTGACGAGAAATTCAGGGCTTAAAATTCATTTAAGAATCGAGATTGATTCTCGCAAATGATTCCAGCAATGAAAAAACAAACAGATCAACTTTTGATTTTCGGACATCTTCATTTGATTCTTGTCATTGATTTTGCAAGTGTCCTTAAGAGCCCAAAGAATTCTACTTGGCTTTGCTTCATAATAATAAGGTCACACTTAAGCTCCGTACACATGTGCACGTTTATCCGATAACGACAATGCGGCAATGACAATACAACAACGGTTGAGAAATCGATCGTAGGAAACTGAATTGATCTGTACACATGAATACTTATTGTTTACGACAATGCTTTAAGACTATCTGGCAATGCGATACGATGATCCGTCTGGTATATGAATCGGTTCGGGATCGATTTTTTCAAGGTGTGCAACAAAAATCTTGCGTTTATATTACTTCACACCAGTAAACATCATGGTTGCCATTGTAGATTTGTCATTGCCTCATTGTCGTTAACAGATAATCATGCACATGTGTACGAAGCTTTAGACTTAGTAGTGGTGTCAAGTGATGTCTTGGCTGCCTATTTAGGCAGCCTTCCCCGTGGGAACCCCGGGAAGTAAGCAGCACTTGTTTACTGTGGTAAACCAGTTCTGCTTTACTAGTAAAATAGGACCCAGTCACCAATGCTTGGGGTGAAAGTCCTTTAAAATGGGCAACATGTAGATCAACGATTGACTAACCTTGACTTCATCTCCATGTTGTGTCACGATTAGCCATTGTGCTTAAATATGTGACGTTAACCACCAACAAACAAACAAACAATTTAGGCAGCCAAGACTTCACTAGAAACCTCTTTCAAGAAGAGATGGGCAACATAACGAAAAATCGTACTGATACTGATATGTGCATACCAAAAAAACGAATCAAACCAATCACTGAATACCGAAACTATCTGAATTTTCAAATTTTTCAACATTCACTATTTATAAGGCCTTTTTGAGGCTTAATAGCCGTTGAAAGGTTCATTTTGATGAAAAAAATGGCTGATTTTCTTTTCAGTTTTGTTAACCCTTTACCCAACGTAACGGCAAAAACCGGCCAGCGCTATTCTCAAAAATCGCCAATTAATTTTCACTATTTTTTTCATTTTTTGTCTCAAAAACATAGGTTATGACCCCTCGTTGGAACGAGCTCGTCGAGCTCGTTCCAACGAGGGGTCATAACCTATGTTTTTGAGACAAAAAATGAAAAAAATTAGTTATTCAAGAATTTTTTTTGCAAGTGTCGTCTGCTTTTCACGTTAGGTAAAGGGTTAAGCAGGACAGTTGTCCTGAATTCTCACTAGACAACAACCTGTACATGTCCAGCTGCTTGGGGGCGCGGTGGCTCAGTTGGTAGAGGTGCAGGCTGCAAGCCGAGAGGTCCTCGGTTCGAATCCCACCTGCGGCAACCGCGTTGTGTCCTTGGGCAAGGCACTTCACCCCGATTGCCTACATGGGGGCACGATGACGCTGTGTACTGAGGCGTACTGCACGTCGATGGTGCGCATGTCTTCAACCAATCTAACCCTGCCTGTGCTGCGGTGCAGAGTTCAGAGTTATGATGTTGGAGAGCTGACAGCTGCTCGTCGTTGCTCGGTGGTTCTCTTCGGGTACTCCGGCTTCCTCCACCCGTAAAACTGTCACGGTCACGATTAGCCATTGTGCATAAGTATGTGACCTTAAACACCAATAAATAAATAAATATGTCCAGCTGCTTAACAGTGATTTCTAACAGCTAGCCAAGACTCATCTAGAAATTACTGCCCAAGTACTTTGTCTATTGTCAGCAGGACCTTTTTAAGATGGCAAGGTTGAGCACATGCTCTGAGACTGCATACACCTGAAATACGGCTTAAAAGGTTAACCCTTTACCTAACGTATCGCCCGCATCCGCCCTCGTAATATGCAAATTCAGCAGTTGAAAAAATATTATTTTTTTTTTAAAAATTCAACAAAACCATATCATGTGACCCCTCGTTGGAACGAGCTCGTCGAGCTCGTTCCAACGAGGGGTCACATGATATGGTTTTGTTGAGATTTTTTTTAAAATTTAAAAAACTTATTTAAAATAATAAATGTTGATGTCGTCTGCGTTGGGTAAAGGATTAAGGTGTGTTTAGAACAAGTCACAAAATTGCTGCAGATATGATTTGTTTTCACAAAAGCATGCTACTGTTGAGCTCATTGGCAGTGGCATTTGTGGTGCTGTGGTAGAATGATACAAGAACAACTTATTCTGTATTTTCCTGTTGTGAATTTTCCTTTGGTACTATCAGCAAATCTCACTCAAATCAAGAATACCGAAGCGGTACCGAGGTATACCCTCTTAAAAATACTGAAACCAATACCGAACTCAAAATTCCAATACCGCCCATCTCTACTTCCAAGGTACTGGAACTACCATCAGTAAGCTCAACAAAAGCCTGCATATAGGAACATGTATTCAACATGAATATGTAAGACAAGAAGCTCACTAAAGTTAGAAGTCTGTTATTTATTTATTTATTTATTTATTTATTTATTTATTTATTTATTTATTTATTTGTGTTTAACGACACCTATGACAGAGGGTCAGCAGTGGCAAGTAACCATCAGACTCCCCAACATACTAGTTCTATACAAGTAGGGTTAGCATTGGTTGAAGACGAGTGCACCATCGATGTGCAGTATGCCTTTCTGAGCATGGTATTAAAGGTTGTGATCTAAGCTATTATAATGTGGTTGGTGAGTTCAATTAAACTTCATGTGTAACTTATATTTAAACTTTTAATTTAAGCTTGATACAAATATCCAATTGTGAAATCTATGATTCAAAAGTTATTCTAAAAAGGGCATACTTTACTTCCTAAGTTTCTCTTTGTGGCAGTTATCTAGCTCTTTTGTATTTAATTATGATCTCTGCCTTAACTGGTAAAGTGCTGAGTTTTTTCTGACAACAAATCAAAGCTCATCATATACTGCTCTCTGACATTTAATTGGATAGTGCCTAATAGGCACTATCCAATTAAATGTCAGAGAGCAAGGTACTGTATAAAAAATCTGATTCTATCAGGGACAATAAAGGCTTCCTCATGCAGAATGTAGCTACAGACAGTTATTGCCTGTCACTTTTAGTAAAGCCCAAAATAGGGCTTCCAGCACTCTACCTGTTAACAGTATACCTGCACTGATATAAATTTACTCGTGTTCCAAATGAAAGTACACGTTGGAATAAAAGTACGGGGTGGTACATTTATCAAAATTAAATAAAAGTGCAGACCCAAATAATAGTACAGGGTGGAAATCCATTCAGGGGGTGGGAAAGTAATGCCAGTTAACCAGTAATGCAGGAAGCCAGAATACCCGGAGAGAATCACCGAGCAATGGCAAGCAACTGTCAGACTCCACAACATATTAACTCCACACAAGCAGGGTTAGCATTGGTTGATATGGGGGCAGTTGGGATGAAGTGTCTTGCCCAAGGACACGTGGTTGACGCAGATGGGATTCAAACCGAAGACCTCTTGGCTTGCAGCCTGCATCACTACCTGCTGAGCCACATTTTCTTAACTGTCCATTTTTTTTTAAACTACATACATGTAAAGTAATATCAGTCAGCAATGCATGTGTTCATTCTGTTAATGATAGGTATGTAGAATCACCCAAAGGAATCTTAGATTCATATGTAAATAACTGTCTGATCAATATGTTTAACCCTTTACCCAGCGCAAATGATAACAACATTTATTATATTAAGTATCAGTTTTTTTTGGTATTTTTCTAAAAATTTCAGCAAAACCATATGTGACCCCTCATTGGAACGAGCCCAACGTGCTCGTTCCAAATAGGGGGGTCACATGATCTGGTTTTGTTGAAATTTTTTTTAAATATTTTTTTCAGCTGCTGAATTTGCATGTTATGCGAACGGATGTGGCCGATTCGTTGGGTAAAGAGTTAAACATAAACACAGAAATCCAACACATGAGAGCTTATTTTTTGGGGTAGCCAGTTCAGTTACAGTATGTGGAGGGTGGATTGTAACTAAATCACCTGTGGAGTGGAATTATCGATTTCAAATTGTATACATACGGACAAAAACACAAGCAATGTTTCGGCCGTGGACCTCCGGGTTTAATCTGGAGGTCCATTGGCTGGAACTTTGCTTGTTTTGCTTTGCAACAAAATTGCAGTTACTGCATGGGTGGATTTAGTTACAGTCGACTCTCCATGTACTGTAAATGTGGTTCAGTGAAAATACATCAAAAATTACCTAACCTAGAAAAAAATGGATCACAATTGATTTGTATATTTTTCATTAGAGAAACATATTGGCTTCAACATACAGTACGTGGAGAGTGGATTGTAACTAAATCACCCGCAGAGTGGGGTTATCACCCAAGCTATAACTTTCAAATTATGTACATTTATCTCATGAGTGTGGACCTGAAAGTTTTACACACACACACACACGCCCCCTGTCTCCACATCCCTGATTTTATTGTCTGTTCAACAACTTGGGTATCAAATGAAATGGGCATTTGTCTAAATCTGGAGTATTTGGTGCATTTGTTGAAAATCAAAATTGATAGCCAAGATGATGACTTGGCCCTCCACCCCCATGCCATCCTCTTCTTCATGCCCCCACACCCACACCCACAGAGCACCACCACCTGTGATTTGCTTTTATCAAAGTCGACTAAGCTAATAATTTCCCAAGTCTGGAAATGTTAACAGGAAAAGATGTCCTAATGTTCATGCATGTGTAGACGTTTGTGCCCTGCACAAAAACTTTTCTTTTCATCATTGAAGCATTTTTTATACCCTCACTTTCGAAGAAAATGGGGGTATACTGGATTACATGCGTCCGTCTGTCTGTGTGTTTGTGTGTGAGTCCGTCCGAGAATATTCATAACTTTCATAACTCAAGTAAATTATTATTTTCTATAATATTTGTTGGTCATAGGTATGCCCACACTAGTTATTTTTTTTTTTTATTACTTGTTTTTATTACTTGTTCACTTAGAAATTGTGTCTGTCCGAGCCAAATTTTGTCTGTTCAGCCTGTATCTCGGGTATCGAATGTTCTATTGCAATGAAATTTACCGTGAACACTGCTTATGGTATAGGCTTTAAAAAAAAGATCCAATGATATTTCTCACGTTCTCCTTTTTAAAGTTATCCCCCTTTTTTGACTTAGAAATTGTAGGAAATAGACATTATTTGTCTGTTCAGCCTGTATCTCAGGTATGGGTTATCGGATTTCAGTGAAATATGGCATGCGGTTTGCCTATGACAATGGCTTCTGCCTCATTGCATAAAACTTCCAAACACCAAACAATTTACCATATCTTTTGACTTAGAAATTGTTGGAAATTGTTGAAAACTTTCGAAGAAAATGGTTGGGGTGGGGGGGGGTATACTGGATTGAGGTTATCGGATTTCAGTGAAATATGGCATGCAGTTTGCCTATGACAAAGGCTTCTGCTTCATTGCATAAAACTTCCAAACACCACAAACAATTTACCATACCTTTTGACTTAGAAATTGTTGAAAACCTTCGAAGAAAATGTGGGGGTGGGGGGGGATGTACTGGATTGCATCCATCCGTCTGTGCACCATCCATCAGTCTGAACAAGAATATTCGTAAATAATATTTGTTGGTCATAGGTATGCCCACACTAGGTGGTACACCACGTGGGGGTATGCACCGGATGACAGTCCAGCTCTTGTTTTAATTCCATTCCCAATTTTCTGGATACAGACGGCCAACAGTTAACAGTTCTGTAGTCAGCACAATGGAATAAATGTAGTGTTAGAAAATAAGTCCATTGTATATAAATATGCAGTCATAATTTTTCGGCATCCTAAGCGACTTTAACCTACTTTTAAACTGTGTTAAATAGTTGAGGTCAAGGTGTTGTTTACGCTTTGATTTGGAAAAGTGATGAGCATTAAAGCTATTCTATGAATAAATAAATAGAGGATATCTACACTATTTTTGTGAATATCAGGAATTATCTCATGAGTGTGGACCTGAAAGTTTTATTTTTTACGAGCGCTTGCGCGAGTGAAAAATAATACTTCAGGTCCACACGAATGAGATAATTCCCGATATTCACTAAAATAGTGTAGATTTTCTTTTTATTATATGCTACTTGACATTTTACTGTGCAATATTCAGCCTAATTTCACTGCAAACAGTTATGTTTGAAAAAAATAACAAAGATCAGCTGATCGTTCATTCAGGGCGACGTTCAAGGCGATGTCATGCGCCAAAGCGTAACGTCATATAGGAAGGTACTGAAAAAAAAATCACCGTGTGGACCTAAAAGTATTATTTTTCACTCGCGCAAACGCGCGTGAAAAATAAAACTTTCAGGTCCACACTCATGAGATAATTGCAGATACTGACTAAAATAGAGAACATTTTCTTTTTATTACATGTATATGCTATGAGACATTTTATTACACATTATTCAGCCAAAATTCGATCCCAAATGCGCACATTTCAAAACAATAACAAAGATCACCTGATTGTTCCTTCAAGGTGACGTGATGCGGCATAGCGTGACGTCATTTAGGAAGCTACTGAGAAATATTTCTCGATATCTATCGAGCCGATAGATATCGAGAAATATCATTTAGATAATTTGCGATAATTCACAAGCTAGCATATAATAAATATACATTATTTAATTCCTTTTCATATACTTTATTTACCAAAAAACTGCATTCAAATGAAGGTGGAGTTTTCAATTCTTTGAAAGTAAGTCACCTATTTTCACTTCGACACTCGCACATTGATCACAAATCTCCAAATACGAAGAAAAAAACAGAAATAAACATGAACACAGTTGAAATATATTTCATAAAATACCCATTTTCTTAAATAAATTTAACTTAAATCCATATTTTACTGCTTCAGGAGTTTTTTACCAGAGTTTGAAATGCAATGTGATTTGACTCTGAACTTTTACGTAAGTTACAACGGGAAAGAAATGTTTGACTGTTGTTTTCCGGGATTTTTGGCCCAAAACTGATTCCCCTCCAGGAGGCCAGGAACTACACTGAAATTTTGGGATTTTCCTGGGCATTCCGGGAGAGTTAACATGTCTGGTCCAGTACTGCAGTGGGGTATGAATTGCCTTCAGCAATAGCTCTTGTTTTTCATGGCATAGACTTGGAAAATGCTATAACCGTTAACAAAATTTGCATGGCATGTTGTTATCTGACACTTTTTTGGAAAGATCTCTAACAGATCCTTTATGAAGAGGGTGTTATGATACAGCATGTTATTAGCTAAGTGACAGTTTTTATCCTTCTTGTGAATCACGAAAAGTGAAGCAGTATTTGTTTATTTTGGTAAACAGGCTCTGTTTTACTGGTAAAATAGGACTTAGTTACCGATGACTGGGGTAGAAGTCCTCTAAAATGGCCAGCATGGATGTAAACAATTGACCAAACTTGGACACACCTGTCCAACCATGTTTCCTGGGGATTTTAACCCTGAACAAAAACGATGCCCCATGTAGATCTGTAGCCTCTCCAAGGATATTTTCTGATAACCTTCTTGGGTCAGTTTCCCATGTTCATTGCAAAGAAATGAAAGACAATATCATCTTTTTCACTTTATTTATCATTGCTTATTATAACTGTTGATATTCTCGTTTTGTTTTCTTTTACAAACATTTCTAATGTGTTTTGATTTGATGATTTTATTTCACAGAGAAGAGTATAGACAGTCCTCCACCTAAACCACCTTCCAGACCAAACAGTGCTAATAAACCTTCATCTGGATCTAAGGAAAAAACAGCAAAAACATCCACGGTGAGTAATATATTATTTCAGTAAGTGTTGTTTTTCAGAAACAGTGTTGAAAATTAGAAAGCTATTATAAAACTCAAAACGTTATTGATAATGATATTCTTGATTGGTGCAGAAAATTTAATATGCCATGATTATTGTAATGTAAATAGGTTCAAATCAAATTAACCAACTTCTAATTTCCAACTTTTACAACCTCAGAGCAGGTGCCCTTAACATGCCATAAGGAGGTCCTGTTTACAATAAACATAGTACTGAGGCAGTGGTTTCTAGTCAAGTCTTGGCTGCCTGTTAGGCAGCCAAAACTTAACTACAAATCACTGCTTAGCCACTGTACATGTACAGGGTGTAATCTATTTGGAATTCATGAGATTTGTCCAGGTCCATGAGGGTGAAATAAATATTTTTATGCCCCTGCCAATTTGGTGTGGGAGCATTAAGCGTTATCCTTGTCTGTCTGCATGTCCATCTGGGCATGCATCCATCCATCCATACGTCTGTAGGTCCATCTGTACGTGTGTCCCAAATATGGTTTCCGGATGATAAATTTAGGTTGACTGAATGAAATTAAACAAAATTTTATTGATAGGTTTATAACCACACAATACAGGTTCTATTTGTTGGTGGGCTTGGTCTGATATTTTTGGCATAGTTATGCCCTTTTCCAACTTAGAACATAAAGCTGGGGTATAAATGACTAAAAGCTCATGCTTGGCAGGAGGGGTGGGGGGGGGGGGGGCAGGGACTTACACTACCAATGTAAAGCATCTTCTGGGGTTAAAAAAAATGTACACCTACAGTTGGAAGTTCATCCATGACATGACATGACGTAATTTGCCAACTTCAGTACATTCACAATTCGCGATTTTCCTTTCAAACATACAACATTTTGTGGTACTATATACTACGTGTAATGACTTATTAAGTTTAAATACCTACAATTAAATTTATACCACAGCACCTAACACTGATTGTGGTCTTAGGGATCCAATAAACAGTGAACTTGGGGCTCGAATAAATGATGAACAAGAAGACCAGTTTGAATTGAAAATTGGACTAAAACTGCTTTTATTACTTAAGCTTTTGATAACCCTTAATATCTTTACAAAATATAGCAGTTAGCCAAAACATTAAAATTACATTTTTACAAAAAGTGGGCGAACCACACGCCTGAATATCTTTACAAAATATATCAGTTAGCCAAAACATTAAATTACATTTTACAAAAAGCGGGCGAACCACACGCCCAAAGTTACACATTTATGATACCTTAGGTAGGCGAACCACACGCCCTTACCTTAAATATTTACTATCTAAATTCAATAAACAGCCAGATAAGACATTTGAGATGTAGCGTGTCGTAGGTATTGGTAGCATGGGGTGGAGGTGGGTGAAGTTTTCAAATTCTGTTTGCTGGAAGTTACAATTATGAAGATAATTCACACTGAACCTGATGTTATGTTGGCCATAACACCGCTATACGCAACCGCCGTATCGAATCCTTGGCTTGCATTGGGTAAAACCTGGAACTATTTTCATCAACTTTACAATATCATTACGCTTTTGTTTCAAGCAATTCTCCCTAGAGGGGAAGGGGCTAATTGACCGTCTGTCTCTAACCTTCGCTAATGAATTGTTGTGCATCAATTCTCCCTAGAGGGGAATGAGCTGATTGATAACGCTGGCTAATGAATTGCTGTGCATACCCCCAATGTAAGCCGGATTATCGCACAAATATGAATAATTGCCGGCGCTGTGGAATAAACACAGATAGCCACGAAGCAACTATCTGTCCATTTATACCACAGCACCTAACACTGATTGTGGCCTTAGGGATCCAATAAACAGTGAACTTGGGGCTCGAATAAATGATGAACAAGAAGACCAGTTTGAATTGAAAATTGGACTAAAACTGCTTTTATTACTTAAGCTTTTGATAACCCTTAATATCTTTACAAAATATAGCAGTTAGCCAAAACATTAAAATTACATTTTTACAAAAAGTGGGCGAACCACACGCCACCGATGGAGCCTAACCTTGTACAAATTCTGGTTCTTGCGCAGGGGACAAGGGCAGGCTACATCTCGCCCACAAAAGATTATTACCGATCTATATGGTGATACCACTAAGGCACAATGTGGTAATAACATACCTATAAATGCAAATTATATAATATATATACAAAGATAGAAACCCTGATAAATTATGTAATAACTCAACAAACTGGTTCCTTAGTTAGCAATCGTCCTACTGATATTGTGTTTGTAATCTCCTAATTAATGCCGCAAGGCATCTACTTAGCGGAAGGACCACTTAAGGGAGGCTCGATGCTTAATGCCCCAAGACATCATAGATGATGCAGAGAGTGGGAGCATCATTCTCAGTCTACCCTTGTTTTCTGCCCCAAGGCAGCCATGTTCAAAGCTTCAAAGCTTGACAATGATGCTCCCATCCAAAACACCAAAATGAAACCAGTGTCAGACTGCAACAGGGAATGCCGCAAGGCAACCAGTTGACAGCACTGGAAGAAACAAAAGATTCTACTAGCCTATGATCAAAAACCAGGAAATGGCGGACTCCTGATATAGTTATGAAATGCATTCGAACGCCATCGCCCCATACTCCGTATTTGCGCATCTGAAAACCCGAGCTCTGCGGCTAGCGTCGCTGCTCCAATTCGGAAGCTATGTCCCTTAAACACTTGGGTGTCCAGTCTACAAAACTGGAGGCATCGCCGCAGCATGTTGTCGAATGAACGCCGCAAAACCGGTGCTCCATTTGGCCAGATGAAAAGTGGCCCTGCTTCCGTGCCGCGTCTGCGCATAAACCTGTACAAGATAGCGACCGGGCAATGGTCGTGCGGTGATGCTGTGAAGGTAATAACATGTGGACGAGAATTCGGGTTATGCTTGAAGTACTTAAAAGTGAGACAAATGGCCCTAGAAAGCACGTGCACATCAGAGTATTGCAATACTCTATGGGACAATTTCACGGAAGCAGGGCATAGTTCTCCTATCCTGGCAAAAGCATAAAATGCTGTCGAAAACATGACTGCATAGAGATAGCTTTCAGTGATGCTATCACAACAGCGGTTAAGGGCATTAATTAGCTGATGTAGGATGTCTTTGGTTATTGGAAGGCGTGCATCTATGGTGGGACCCAAACGATGCGCCCCGGCCAATAATTTACGAATAATGAAATGAGTTGTCGGGTCGGGTAAGTCATTTATCTTATGGAAATATGAGAGTGCCGAAATGATGGAAACAATTGATGCCGGTGCATAATGTTGGTTAAATAAATCTGCAATGAACAAACATAAAGTATTGATTGGAACGGGCCAAGATAGCGTACGGCCGAGATTAAAACAAAATGTTTGTAATTTTGCCCGAGCCGCCAAATACTGCTGCTGTGTGCTAGGAGTGAGTGCACTATTTACCAGTCTATTTACGGTTTCAGTAAGGTTGCCAGGGATAACGCCGGTGGTACTGGTGTTGGCTCTGTCTCGGCATTCGGTGCTAGCTGCTTGAAGTTGTCTACCTGAAGACGAGATAAAAAGTCAGGTAAGCAATTGACAGATCCAGGAACGTGTTTAGCTTGAAACAAAATGTTATGATGCAAACAAGCTAGCACCAAGTGGCGGAGAAGGGTCAACAACTCTGAATGTTTGGTGGTTTGCGAATTGATGATTGCGACAACTGCTGCATTATCAGAATGAAATATGATGCATTGGTTAGCGAGGAGATGGCCCCAGATTTTTACAGCCAGAACAATGGGGTAGAATTCCAATACCGCTATGTTTTTTGATTGTTCCGAAATGAGCCAGGAGCCAAACAACCATTTGTTTTGAAAGATTGCAGAGAACCCCTTGCTGGCGGCCGCATCGGTGTAGAGGTTCAAAACTATACTATCATACCAACGATCTTCAAGGAAAAAAGTTTTGCCATTGCAGTCTTTTAGGAAGGTTATCCACAGGGAAAGATCCTCTTTGACTGCTGTGGTTAAGCGTATGCGATAGTGTGGACGCTTAACCCCCATCGTTAGATTGATAAGGCGTCGCAGGAAAGGCCGCCCAGGGACAACAACGGAACAAGTAAAATTGAGGAGCCCAATAACCGATTGTAGGCCCCTGAGGGTAGCTTTGGGACACTGAAGCAGCTGTTCAAGCAAAGAGATGCACGTAATCAACTTATCACGGGGAAGGCGAGCACACATGGCTTCTGAATCCAATTCAATGCCGAGGAAGGTCATACAAGTTGAAGGAGCGAAAGTTTTGTCCTGTGCAATTGGGACTCCGAGAGAGGCGCATAAATTGATGAATTTTTCCAAGTGTTGTGCACATTGGCGCTTGGTGGAAGCTACAAAAAAGAAATCATCTAAAACGTGAACCATTATGCGGATGTTCAGCTTGTTCGAGGCTACCCATTGCAGAGCCGAGCTAAAGGCTTCAAAAATATTACATGACGAGGAATTTCCCATCGGTAAGCACATGTCATAAAAATATGATTGGTCCCATTTAAAGCCTAGCAAAGGGTAATCATCAGGATGTACAGGTATTAGCCGAAATGCTGATTCGATATCTGTTTTCGCCATGAAACAACCCTTGCCCAATTTCAAAATGAAGTTAATGGCATCCTGAATGGAAGAGTAGCGAACCGATTTAAGATCGTCCGAAATGTGGTCATTGATGGAAGTGCCTACTGGGTATGAGAGGTGATGTATCATGCGAAATTGTCCTGGAAGCTTTTTAGGAACTACCCCTATGGGCGAAATGATCAAGTTGTTAAGCGGCGGTGAAGAGAAAGGCCCCGCAATTCTCCCAGCCTGTCGTTCTTTTTCTATTTTTTCTTTAACTACTGTGGGAAACTGAGCTGCCGACTTTAGGTTGGTACAAGATCTTTCTGTTCGTGGACCTGAGTAACCAAGTTGAAAGCCTTCCTGAAACCCTTGAATTAAGTATTCCCCCTTGGCCTGAGGGTAGCCTTCTAACAATTCTGCTAATAATTTATTGTTTACTGGACTTGGCATTTGAGTTGGAGGTTGAGGGTTTGGGGGAGCCCTGCCTTCCACCTCTATGGAAGGCATTGCCCCCTCGAAAGGGCCTCTTGGCATTGCATGTGTGAGATGCATGGGACTGTGAACATTTATGACATGAATGGGAGTACCCACAAGACCCCGGACAGTATTGACCTTGATGAAAGTTACGGCAAAAGCCAACTGGAACATAATTAAATTTCTTATTACGACCGGACTGACGAGCAAAAGGTGGCCTTGTTGGATGTTGAATTTTAGCTGCCGGGGATGCATGCAGAAACAGCTCCCAGTGTGTCTGATCCCATGCCAATGAAGGGTCATGTTGCCGAAGGGCTCTGAACTGCTGGTCATAGTATGACCAGTCAAAGTTATCAGAGGACATCTTTCTTATTCTGGACTGATATTGAATCAGTGACTGGAATTCCGCGGGAAACTTTTCTGTGTACACTGCCATGAAGATTTCAAAGGCGTTGACCCATTGAGTGATAGAAGTCAGCGCCTTAGGCGCCTTTGGCAGCCACACTAACGACGGTGTAGGACCATCAGATTCTGAAAGAGTCATGGAGTAGCTAGTATTATTAGAGAAATTGGGTAGTAAATTGGCTAAATTTATAAATTCATTGGACCAAATCTGATTTTTTATTTTTTGGTTCACTGTGGCTGTCAAAGAACTGTTAGAAGAAATAAAAGATGATTGTGGGGCCCTTGAAATTCCAGTCACATTCAAGTTTCCTGACGGATGAAATGGGTTTAGAGAAACCTGAGGCAGGTCACCAGTAAATGACAAATCAGTAGGACGATTACCTGTAGTGTCAATAACGCCAGAGATAGCAGCAGATAAACGGTTGGCAATGTCTGATTCTGATGCTCTCAGATGTGCAGGTATAGGAACTTGAATGTTCATCATATGGTCGTCAGTCTGTGGAACATTGGTTTCAACATTATTACTGTTCAGATGCGAAGTGAAAGTCAAAGGCGCCTGATGACATGTAGTTGGTTGTGTCGACGCAGTAGATGATGCATGGTTGAGCAGTGTATGTGACTGCAGCCAAGGATTGTGAGTAGCCACTGAATATAAAGGTCTAACTGAATTAACCGTAGAGGGTAAAGAAGCGCTAAAAGCCGAAATTGGTAACTGGTGAATGTTAGAAAGTCCCACACTGCTTGATGGCACTGGTACGTTGGTTGATAAAACAGATGATCTAACACTCCTAGTATATGTCTGAATATCACTACAATTTGTGGTCTGTGATGTAGCACTCTGAATGAAATGTGGAAATGTCACCCTATTAGACGAATCAGTGATAGATGATGAAAAACCAGCCATGGACGTGGAATGAGATGTCACAGTTTGAGAAACACTACTACTTGATTGTACCCTTGTACCAAGCGATAAATTTAATGCCACAGTTTGGATTGGAATGTTTGAAGATGTAGAACAAATAGCTGCTGTGGAAGCTGGAGCAGAAGTAGCAAGTAAGGATTGCTGTCGGGTCCTCCGCCGCTGTCTTTGAGAAGGTTGGTAATTTCCTGACAGATCATCTTGCAGCACAGCTGCTCCACGTTTTCGTGGCATTCTGAAAAAGAAACACTGGACAGCAAGGTTAACGAAAAAATGATTGTGTTTCGACGAGAAACTATGCACATATTCGGCAGTCACTTGCCACCGATTTAGCAGCCACTTGTCGCGAAAGTATCACAAGTGTGCACCATACTGAGAAACTGCAGGTGGTCATCAACATAAAGTATCTGTCGCGTTAGTGAACAGTCTAAGACAAGTTACCAAATATAAGAAAGCAGCACCTAATGACATGCTTAAACCTCGAATTTCCAGCGATGAAGAGGACAGTAGGTGCTGATAGGTAGTTGATATTGGCTTATTCCATAAAAGAAATGATTGGGGAGCGCTTTGAGGCACTCCCAAATAATTTCCAATGGAACAACGTGTAACGAAAAGATTCGGATATTCAAAAACAATTTAACACTCGAAAAGAGCTATTCAGCTTGCATGTAATTAGCCTATGATGTAAAAGAACGACGCTGTATTGAACAGCGAACAACATGAACAACCGAAGCATGTGATGAAATATCAATATGTGAACGGTGCTTTGAATAAATCGTCATCAAAGAAAGGAGCAATGAAAGCTGAATGATAATGCATATCCAACAAATTGGATAAAAACATTCAAGAATATCATAAGGGCGAAAGGACTGAAGCTAATATAGCTCTTCTCCACCCAGTACAAGTATTGAGTGATGTCATATGTCCGCGATCGCCATCAAATTGGCCGGACTTGAATCGTCAATTGATTATACGTATCCATCAAACGGGATAACAAATTGTATAAACATCATAAATGAGCTAATATGGCTCGTGCTCCACCCTCCAAAATAAGAGGGATGTGAAAATGACAAAGTGGAAAATGCCCATCAAATTGGGCTAATACTAAACAATATAAGTGCAAGTTCTGTAGTTGGAATACAGTCGCCAGACAGGCCAGCCAAGCAGTGTATTGTGGGACACAAAATATATGACAACTCTAGTGAGATTGTTCAATGAACTGAGGGGACTGTCCCCATATAGTCGGTTTTACATCCGATCGATTTGTGTTTGTTTTGGAGGTTTCTTTCTTTTTTTTTTTTTTTCTTTTTTTTTTTTTTTTTTTTTGATAAACCAATTGGAAAATCCGATTATTTATTTAATCATTTTTTTTTTTTTGTTTTGTTTTTGACATATATTTATGCACACAGTTCTGGTCTCCAGTGATCAAGCAATGTCAATTCATTAAGTCAAAATTGATTAAGGCAGAACAAAATTGCACCCCGAATACTACGGGAATAACGTTTCATGCCTTGGGAGTTCAGGTGCACCCCATCAGCCAAAAGATTGAAGACCTGTCTATGCAAACGCTTGTGCCTCCAGAAGTGAATGCGTGGTGACCTGTCAGGCAACACTACAGAATTATACCTGTTGAGTATGTCCACTTGGCGGTTATAAAGAGAAGCAGGCTTATCGCCCCGAATGCGTGTCCGATAGCACGCTTGACAAACTACCATGGCTTCGACCGGACATTCCGTCAACAAAAGACCTGCAAACTCGTCAATGGCACTACCGACGGTTTCGGGTCGCACACTGCTTAAATCATTCGAACCAATTTGGATTACAACAATTTGTGGGTGAAAACGCTTTAAAGACGCAAGGCACTGCCGTAAATCTGAAACTGTCGAACCACTTTTGCCAAATAAACGGATCTCAACATTGTGATTGTTGTGTGAACTGAGGTCGAAATGGCTGGCGTAATTAAAAGTGAGATCCAATTTTGGACGTCTTCCAGCAGTGCGTCCTGAACGTAGAAAATATGCCAGTCTGCTAATAAAAGAATGGCCGACAACCGCGGCACGAATGGACATGTTGACGGAATGCCAAGTGGAAACTGTATTCGTTGGGTCGAAACGACCGAGTGAAAAAGACGACGAATATAGGTGACTAGCTTACCTTAAAATTGTCGTGATGAAAATTGAACAACGTTGATGAAGTTTTCAAATTCTGTTTGCTGGAAGTTACAATTATGAAGATAATTCACACTGAACCTGATGTTATGTTGGCCATAACACCGCTATACGCAACCGCCGTATCGAATCCTTGGCTTGCATTGGGTAAAACCTGGAACTATTTTCATCAACTTTACAATATCATTACGCTTTTGTTTCAAGCAATTCTCCCTAGAGGGGAAGGGGCTAATTGACCGTCTGTCTCTAACCTTCGCTAATGAATTGTTGTGCATCAATTCTCCCTAGAGGGGAATGAGCTGATTGATAACGCTGGCTAATGAATTGCTGTGCATACCCCCAATGTAAGCCGGATTATCGCACAAATATGAATAATTGCCGGCGCTGTGGAATAAACACAGATAGCCACGAAGCAACTATCTGTCCATATTTAACATAAAATTTAAGAATTGTTAATAATAATTTGACTGAAAAAGCAAGGTAAATTCAATCAACTTTTGTGATGTGTCTAGCTGTCAATCAAGCATTCACATGCAGCCAGTAGTACTGCCCTCCAGCGCAGATGTAAACAAAACAAACCACGCATGTGTTTGTGAAAGAAAGTGTAATTTTTTCTCTGTTTTAGGTGACAAAGTCAATTATTTATTAAGAGCATGGTATAAATAAAACAAATATGTACTAGTGCCGGTAATCAGATTTAAACCACTCATAGAATAAGGGTTTTAACCACTCGGCAAGCCGAGTGGTTAAAACCCTTATCCTACTTGTGGTTTAAATCTGTTTACCAACCCTAGTACCTATTTATTCTATATGCATTCATTCTTGCACAAATAACAAAAATGGAAATTATTCTTTTTGAAAAAAAAATCATGGGGATTTTATCTGTTTTACATTATTTCGGATGGGGATTTTTGTCTGATAGGGATTTTGTGCAGAGGGATTTTGTACATTGGGATTCTGTCTGCACACCCTGGAGAATCATTAAAGCTGAATAAGCCAAGAAAAAATGTGCAAAAAGGCAAAAAGAAATACAAAAGGAGAAAAATATATTTTGAATGTGGGTCATTTAAACAAACAAGCAGTAGCATGTTGAAATTGTGTGTGAATCATCATATGTAATCATTTAAAATCTATAGGAATGGCTAATTGTCAAATTTATGATCCAAAGGCTAATCTAAAAAGGGACACCCTATTTGCTAAGTTTCTCCCAGTGGCAATTATCTGTATACAAGTGGCTCTTTGATGTTTGTTTGTGATTTCGGTTATGATAGCATACCTGCATTAATATACATATAGCTGTTTGACTGGTTTGAGTGCTGTAAGCCTACATTTGGACTGGTTGAGTGCTTGGGGGTCATGTTTGGACTGATTGAAGGCTGGAAGCTCATATTTGGAATTTTATCAAGAAATGCTTTTATCATGAACTGAGGGTTACATATTCTGTGTATGCGTTTTAGACCCTCCTCATGACAGTTTACTAGAGAGTACCTAGAGACTCTTTCCAGTAAATTATAGCAAAACAAGTTCATATGAATAAATTCTGACTAAAAAATTAATTTGCACTTATCTGTTACATAATTTTAAAGTTAAAATCATTTTTACCAAATAATTTTAAAGTTAAAGTAATTTTTACAAAATAATAAAATTTATATTTGATCTGTTGATTATTTTTACCCTAAAATCTGGGAGATTTTTGTACTCCTGCAACAAATTCTGTGGGGGGGGGGGGTTGCTATACTGAAATCATCTTGTCTATTTGTCTGTCTGTCCATTCATCTGTCTGTCCAACCGTAGACATAAGTTTGTCTGGATATTTTCTGTGATGTTTATAGGCCAATCCCATCGAAACTCGGTATGTATGTTCACCACCATTGGAACCTGTGCACCTGCAGTTATAGTTCTGGTCCAACTATTTTCGCCGACAGGCCAATCCAGGGGTAGTCAGACCTCTAGGTATAGATTGTTGTTGCACTTTGATAGTGTACATTCTGTGGCTTTGCAGTTGCTTCCAGGCTGACCAGGCATGTCTTGGCTGCCTATATAGGCAGCCAAGTCTTGCCTAGAAACAACTGCCAAGGTTCATTCAGTGTTACATAAAAGTTCATCCAGAGATAGCATATTGGGGTACCTGTTCTATTTCTGTAAAAGTGATCAAAGTTGGAATTATGTCTTTAACCCCTGATAGTCCATCAGAATATCATCCAATTACTCTGTTTTTCCAGGGTTCATACAGCTCTTGAAAAACCCTTGAACATGAGTTTTTTCTTGAAAAACCCTGGAATTTGAAATTAGCCCTTGAGAAACCCTTGAACTTTCAGAAATCTCTTGAAAAACCCTTGAATACCAAGCTATTTCCTGGGCATTGTAAATATATGTGTACTCGCCTTTTACTTGTTTGTTGCGCTAGTGTCGCTCAGTTAAAAAAAAACATAAAAAAGTATGGAACGTTTTACCAAGATAACTGTAACACAGATCACACTTTGGGTACCAGTACTTCCTGACTTCCAAAGTCAGATCCGTGTCACATGAATCTTAGATTTTTAGAGCTCATACAACAAGCTGAATAGTATATGTAGCCCTTGAAAAAAAAGAGAAGCCCTTGAAAAACCCTTGAACTTTGTGAGCAAATTTTTGTTTGAACCCTGTTTTGTCTTGTTTAACTGTGAATTTAATCAATATATCTTGTTTGACAGAGCTCATTGAGCTCTGTCAAACAAGGTATATTTGGTTAAATATCAAACTGCATTATGGGAAATATTTACTGCTAAAAACTCAGCCATTTTGACATCAGAGTGCAGAGGGTAAAGAAATAAACAGTTTTTGAGCCAATATTCAGATCATGTAAAAATTATTCCATGGCAAGCCATTAGGGTTAACAAATTAAATAGGTGTATCATTTTTTTATTCAAATATAGATGAAATTTTCATTCTGAATTTATACAAAGGGTTTATGGAAGTAATTAAATTTCAACATTGTTTTGACTAGAGAGCTGACAAACAGCAATTCCTTTTCTGTGTTGTGTTGTTTTCTGTCTTTCAAACGAAATAGCTTGGGGGAACTTGTTTTAAGTAACATAGACAACATTTTTCTGTTTGTTTTGTCATTGAAATGTCTTTTGATTTTTTTTTTCTTTGAAGTTGAGCTAATCTGTTCATCAGAAAATATTTGTTTTTTCACTGATGGAAAAGACATGTTTTTGTATGTTGTAAGATAGCAGGAAATGTCCCACAAATATTTTTCGATATCTTATGCCATGATGTATAGAGGATATCTAGTGTTTTTGAGTGGATATTGAAAATTATCTCATGAGCGACCAAAACAAATGTTTATTTTCTGTGAGGGCCTACAAGAGCGAAAATAACCATTTATCTCGGTCACGGGTGAGATAATTTTCGGTACCCACTCAAAAACACTATATTTTCTTTTTATTATATGCTTTTTATAAGAATTTGATCATTCCTATTGATAATTGCACTCGTTTCAACCTTCAATTGATGCATGAAAGTAAACAACTGATGCGCATTGATACGCAGAAGTGATTTGATTAATATTTGGAACAGGTAGCGTCTTGCGATCTGATTCAGCTGGCAGGTTTCATGCATCATTCAAGGTGAATACATATTGAATTATTGCTGGAAATGATCATTATCCACTCAAAAACACTAGCTTTTCTTTTCATTATACGTTTCTAGAACAAATTGATCATTTCCAGTGATAATTTGACTCGTATTCATCTCGAAGTGATGCTTTGAAAGCCATCATTTTGATTGAAACCGTGAAAGTGAAAATTTCTATATCTTCACAGTGGGGGATACGATTTCTATCTTGCTGCCATTTTTCCGATAATCTATCATGTAGTGTGTAATAAAAAAGAATATCTCTCTGGAAGTGATGCACAAAAGACAAAAAGTTTATATCAATATCACTGCGTATTTTTGGCATTTTAATTGTAACTAAAATATGTTTTAATGGCAGTTAAAACATTGCAATGCATACAATAAAAAGAATAGGCCTAAAAAAGTTAAAACTAATTGAATACCCACTTTGCCCACAGAAATATAAAATTAAAAGGAATGCATTCTCTTTCAAGAGTTCTAATGATAAATTAAGCAATTGTGGCCTAAAAAAGTTAAAATACTGTTTCTCAGGCTCTCCCGCATGGTCTTTTTGGCTGCCGCATGCTCTCTTTTTATAACCAATGCAAACTTAAGAAAAAATAAAAGTTAAATGTTTTATGTCTGATATTTTACCTAAGTAAATAAAATTGATAAATTTGTCCCTTGAGTGCAAGAAGGCTTTGCATTGCAAAGCTTTCTTGCCCTCAAGGGACGAAACATACCACCACCCATGCTATTCTGTAGATTATGAGGCCTAAAAGATGAAACAAATCATGAACATGAACTTTTGGCAGCAAAGAAATATTTACAAAAATAAAAAATAAAATTAAAAAATGCCCACCCAGTTGCAATTTTACAAAAAATGGCCTGAGAAAATGTTGGGTTTTTTTTTTACTGCTGTTGTCGGGAAAGTCATAGAAATTCATTGTGATAACAAAACAGGGCGCTATTTTCCCACAAAATCACATGTAAAAATCCTGAAAGAGAGGGCGAGGTGGTCATTCTAATGAGGGAAAGGACATGGAAATTGGGTAGAAAGTTTTGGAAAAGTCATGGAATTTGATTCTCAAAAAGGGGTACGAATCCTGAATCAAATTATGTTCTATGTAGAGAAAATTCATAATGATACAAACCTTTAACCCTTTACCCAACGAATCACCACATCCACCCGTGTAATATGCAAATTCAGAAGCTGAACAAATATTATTTTTCCAAAAATTTCAATAAAACCATATGTGACCCCTCTTTGGAATGAGCTCATTGAGCCCATTCAAATAAGGGGTCACATGATATGATTTTGTTGAAATTTTTTGAAAAATTTTAAAAAATGATATTTAAAATAATAAATTTTGATATCTTCTACTTAGGGCAAAGGGTTAAAGTCCCAGACAGACGTGCCTGGATAGTTTAAAAAATATAAGATTTTTTCCTGTGACTTTTTACTAGATATTTTTAAAATACAAGTCTATGAATGAATTACACAAAGTGTTGGAAATACTCTTATTAACCCATCAAAAACTGATTTTGAAGTACAAAATGTTTAGTTATAAATTTTTCCCATAATGCAACTTGGAATTTAAACACTTTAATCTTGTTTGACAGAGCTCTTTGAGCTCTAGCAGACAAATTGGAGTGGTTAATCCCTGTAGGCACCTCAGGAAGTGAAGCAGTGCTTGTTTTTTTGTGGTAAACAAGCTGCTCTGTTTTACTGGTAAAGATGCCTGGGGTGGAAGTCCTTTAAAATGAACAACATGGGTATAAAAGATTGGCTGGACTTGACTTTTTATCCATGTTGCGGTAATGATTTGTGATTGTTCAGATATATTTGACCTTAAACACCAATAAAAGAATAAATATGAATTGGTTAAATTTCTAGACGCACTTTGCAATACAGTGGAGCCCATTCAATTTGATATCTCTTAAATGAATAACCCTGTTAATTGAATGTAATTTCCCAACACAAAACCCTTGACCATACCTCCAGTACAAATTTGACCTGTTAATTGAATATACATTATAGAGAAAACTCTTGTTAATTGAATAAAAAATCTTATAAACTATCGAGAAATTACCCTGACTCTCCCCAGTTTTCCTTTGCTTATAGACCTATTTGGCCTCAGTACATCAAATACAGGCATTTAATCTATTATATCTTGTTTGTTTGACAGAGCTCACGGAGCTCTGTCAAACAAGATATACTTGAATAAATGCTAGGTTTATCTCTAGCATACAGGAAAGTGACACAATCCCTGTTAATTGAATTCTCCTGTTAATTGAATAATTTTCATTGGGAAAGTGGATATTTAATTAACAGGGTTCCACTGTACGTTTATACCTTGAATTTTCAGTATTTTGGCATCAGTGTGGACGGCAGCAGGGGCTTAACTTACATACTGATCAAGTGCGACTGATTTATCCTAAATTAATATCATTTGAACAGAGAAATTTGTAGTTTATTTTTTTTACTTCTACTGCATTTGTTCAGAATTTGGTGAATTGGGTAATGGTGTTTTTCAGGTATATGTTAACACTAGTTGATAATCTGACTTAAGTAGTTGATGTTAGATTTGCTATAATCAACCCTAGGATCTTCGCTTATTGTCCCGAACGAATCCCCATTGGGGTACAGTACCAGATAGAATAAATTGTTTGTCAACGATTTTGATATTACTTTTATAAAATGATGAGTTCAGGCCTTGAAATCATTCATTGAAAAGCTCATTTAGGGATCATTCCAACTAATGGTGCTCAAGTTGAGGAGACCAATTGAAAGGAAAATTAATTAAATTGAATTGCAAATAACTTATGACTTATTTTACTGGTAATGTACCTCAAAGAAAGAGTAGTGCTTGTTGCAGTAGATTGCCACCATCCTTGTACTAGAGAAGAGCACTTTGTGGCCTGTAATCAAAATTATTAGTTAACATAATTAAAGTTTTTGCTATTTCTCTTTTGTTGCCGGTGTTATGGTATTTTGTTACCCGTCTTTTCATGTACAGTACAAATCAAAATAAGTTGTAGGATAACCACTATAAATTATGTATCTTTCTCTTCCTACACTGATAAGATTAAAAGCTGATATCATTTTCTGGAAAGCTCTCACTGAGAGCTTTCCAGAAAATGATATCAGATTCTGATCGTATCAGTGCAGGAGCAGCAGTATACTTAGTTTATATTGCAATTATGCAACAACTTATTTTTCCCCGTGGGAACCCCGCGAAGTGAAGCAGTGCTTGTTTACTGTGGTAAACAAGCTCTGTTTCACTGGTAAAATAGGACCCAGTCACTAATGCTTGGGGTGCAAGTCCTCTAAAATAGGCAACATGGGGTATAAACAATTGACTGACCTTGACATCTCCATGTTGTGGTCATGATTAGCCATTGTGCAGAAGTATGTGACCTTAAACAACATTAAATAAATAAATAACAACTTATTTTGACTTGTACTGTAGTCATAGGATATGGAATCTACATTACCATCAGAAATAAGTTGAAGAATAGACACTATGACTTTAGTCGTCATTTATTCACCATTAATAATACAGCCTCCAATATTGTTTACTCAAGCTCTCCAGGAGAGCTTTGGAAGAATCATTGTCTGATAAAGGTATTGTCAGCGAAGGCTGAATGAGCTAAATCTCTTGTGGTTATCTCCCTTGGAAATCTTGGGAAGTGGAGCAGTGCTTCTTAGTGTGGTATACACGCTCTTCTTGACTTGTAAAACAGGACCCAGAACCAACATGTCGGGTGGAAGTCCTCTAATGTGGGCAGAATCGGTATACAGTTAAAACTAGAAGTCCTGTCTTGAAATGCGCACAAATAGCACGTTCATATGCGCGTTAATGTACGCGTTATGGCCCAAGTAAAGCTATCAAATTCTGTACATATGGACTGTGCACAAGCAATGTTTCAGCCAATGGACCTCCGGGTAACCCGGAGGTCCATTGGCAGAAACATTGCATTTGTTTGCTATGAGTAACCAGGAGAACCTGCCGTGCTTTGGATGCTATTCGATATGGCAATTGCGCGCAATTCCAACGCACAATTAAGCCTAGATAAGCGCACTATTCGTGACAGGACTTCTAGTTCATCTGTAAATGATTGGCTAAACTAGACTTCATACCCATGTTGCTGTCATGATGTAGTCAAAGATGCTGGAAGTGATCTTAACTCTTTACCCAAACGCAGACGATATCAAAATGTATTATTTTAAATATTTTTTTTAATTTTTCAAAAAATTTCAACAAAACCATATTTGATCCCTTATTGGAACGAGATCGCTCCAAAGAGGGGTCACCTTTTTCTGTTTAGATCTGAAACCTTGATTTAGGTTGAGGTTCACAGAGGGTAAATTTGGTAATGCTACCCTGCTGAGCAGGGTAGCATTACCAAATTCACCCTCTGGAGACCTCATTCTGCAGATGACAGTCTACTTATTTCCAGGCTTGATATTGGATGTGGCCCATTTGTTGGGTAAAGGGTTAAACATCAATAAATAAATAACATGAAGTGGTTGTCTGCTACCATTCAGATTACTTACACACTGCATGTTGATGGTGGAGTTGCCTTGCCTTCAGTCACTGTTAACTCTGTTTGTACTGGGTTAGTAAGTTGCAGAGTCGGACAGTTACATGCAGGGCTCACCTTGAGTAAAATGGTCGAGGCCTAAAAAAAGTGCCCCACATATTGAGGTCGGGGCCTTTTCGGGGCTGATTTTCCATTTTGTCCATTATTGTTAGTGCTTTTTTGTGGAAAATGTCGGGGCTAGAAAAAAAGCTCCCAGCAAGTGCTCCTCGGGGCTGATCTCGGGGCCTGGGCTGATCAGCCCCGACTCAAGGCAAGCCCTGTACATGCTGCCACTCAGTGGTTCTCTGGGTACTCTGGCTTCCTCCACCCATAAAACTAACTGTCACAATATGACCCTGGCTGTTGAAAGTATCATTAAACTGCAATAAACAAACAAACTGACAACAATCTTTCAGCCATGTACTGGACCACCGGGTGCAGTATTCCTAGTGGAAACCTTGGGAAGGAGAAAAGTGTTCTGTTTTACTGGTGAATTGAGACAATTGCATGAATGCCTGGGGCTGAAAGTTCTCTGAAGTGTGCAATATGGAGATAACCTGTTGACTGAATTTGACATTATGCACTTGCTGCAGTCATGATATAGCCCTAGATGCTGAAAGTGATCTAAACTCTCTGCATACTGCTGGAATATATTCCTGCCCAAGACAAAAATCTCTTGTCACCAGAATACTGTACAAGTGTACAATTCTTTGGAATGGAAAATTTACTTTGATAGTGTGTTAGTAGTAATCTCCCTTTGCTAAACAAATTGTAAATTGATGGAACAGAAATTGGTTTTGAAACACAGTGGGCAACTTGAGGTATGGAAAAACTTCCCATTGGAAAAAGACTCTATGGAAAAACCCTAACACAATTTGAAAACTGAATTTTTTTTTCACTTTGCTCAAAGAAAATAAATAAAATGATTGAAACTTAAAAATGTGCCAATCTCCCCTCAATGTGATTAGGAGTCATATTTACCAGTGTTATTAATAAGACCAAAATTTCTCATACATTAAATATTGTCCGCCCTACTCATGTACTTGTTAATGAGCTCATTCGAATGGCATCCATAACCATACGGTTTGAGCAATAATAACTATGACTTTTCCATATTTGCTATATATTAGGCCTAAAAAATTAAAAATCAGTTTCTCAGGCCCTCCCGCATGGTCCTTTTGGCTGCCGCATGCTCTCTTTTTATAACCAATGTAAACTTAAAAAAAAATGAAAGTTAAATGGTTTATGTCTGATATTTTACCAAAGTTTAAAAAATTCATAAATTTGTCCCTTGAGTGCAAGAAGGCTTTGCAATGCTTTAGCATTGCAAAGCCTTCTTGCTCTCAAGGGACGAAATACACCACCACCCATGCTATTCCATTGATTATGAGGCCAAAAACATAAACCAAGAACATGAACTTTTGATGGCAAAGAAATAATTACAGAAATAAATAAAAAAATAAAAAACTGCTCACCCGCGTGCAATTTTACAAATAATGGCCTGAGAAACAGAAGATCTACTTTGTGTGGCCTTAACCCTTTCAACACGAGAGGCCATTTTACCGGCCCAGGGACATGGTGCATCATACTTTCATTAAGTGGGAAGCCTGGGGTGCGCGGTGGCTCAGTTGGTAGAGGTGCAGGCTGCAAGCCGAGAGGTCCTCGGTTCGAATCCCACCTGCGGCAACCGCGTTGTGTCCTTGGGCAAGACACTTCACCCCGATTGCCTACATGGGGGCACAATGATGCTGTGTACTGAGGCGTACTGCACGTCGATGATGCGCATGTCTTCCACCAATCTAACCCTGCCTGTGCTGCGGTGCAGAGTTCAGAGTTACGATGTTGGAGAGCTGACAGCTGCTCGTTGTTGCTCGGTGGTTCTCTCCGGGTACTCCGGCTTACTCCACCCGTAAAACCGTCACGGTCACGATTAGCCATTGTGCATAAGTATGTGACCTTAAACACCAATAAATAATAATTAATAAATAGTGGGAAGCCTGCTAAGTTAAGGGTGGGGTAGACCAATCAATATTTTAAACGTGCAGCCCCAAGGCTGCTTGTTGAAAATATTGATTCGTGTAGCCCCAAATAATGCATATGGACTTCTCTAATTGCTGCATTTGAACTGGCATGTTAGATACCACCAGTGTTAAAAGGGTTAAAAAAATCAAACTGAATGTTCTATCTATATAATAAAGCCATATTAACCCAAATTAACCCTTAAGCCCCCATATAGCCCCAAACCGCCACTTTTATATTGCATTGAAGCAGGTGCTCCCTTGTGTAATCTTTTTTATTACTCTTGTGTGTAGACTGAATTTTCCTTGGTGTGGTTCTACATCACTGCTGGCTGCCTGTATAGGCAGCCAGCAGTAATGTAGAACCACTGCCAAGTCATCAATAACTATGTAAGCAGAAAAAGGCCATAAATACTTTAAAATTAATCTGAGGACTTAAGGGTTAATACCAAAAATGACAGTAAATTTTTCCCTGTAGTGCAGCTTAAGAATTTTACCAATTCAATCATGTTTGACAGAGTTCAATGAGCTCTGTCAACAAGACTGAATTGGTTAAATTCTTGTTTACATTATGAGTGTAACAGAGATTGTAATACAACAGTCTTGTAATAATGAAACAACAAAAATTAAATTTGAAATTGGAATTGTTAAGTAAATAAATATGATGTAAAAATATTTGTGGAGCAAACAAGAAAAAAGAATTGAGGGTTTTTCCTACCCAAGCGATTTTTGTTACAGTTTTTCTCCACAAGGGTTTTTTTTCCTATAGGTTTTTTTTCAAATAAGATTTTCTTCCTGCACTCAAGCAACTTTTGGCTGTATGTCTGCATAACTTTAACAGAACAAAATGGCCATATGTGCCCAGCATTACTCACCCAAATCACCAGGCATATTTTAGCATTTTTTCAGATTCTGCCTCCAAAAAATAGCTTATGACCTCTCAAAGGAAAAATCTTATTGAGTTGTTTCATGTCATAAGTTTTGATTTTGAGTCAAAAAATTAATTTTTATGCCCCCCGACTTAAGTCAGGTGGCATATAGTGATTGAAGTGTGCACGTGTCCGACCGTCCATGTGTCTGTGTGTGTCTGCGCCAATAACTCAAAAACTGTTAGGGCCATTGTCATCAAACTTCACATAATTATAAAGGACCATGGGAGGATGTGTCACACACCATAGCTGGGTTCGTACCTTCAAGGTCACAATTCAAGGTCACACTAAAAATTGGTCAATATTCGTGTCTCAGCCATAACTCAGAAACAAATCATAGTATAATTGTTGAACTTTTTACAAATGTTAAGGACAGTCAGAAGGTGTGTCGGGTATAATAGTTTTCACCGCATCTGCAATGTGAAGGTCACAATTGACCTTCATATGTTCAGGGTCACAAATCGTGTCTCAAGCATAACTCCAAAACTATTAGGGCTACAGTCATCAAACTTCACACAATTATAAAGGACCATGGGAGGATGTGTCACACACCACAGCCAGGTTCATACCTTCAAGGTCAAGGTCACATTTCAAGGTCACACTAAAAATTGGTCAATATTTGTGTCTCCGCTATAACTCAGAAACGAATCATAGTACAATTGTTAAACTTTTTACAAATGTTAAGGACAGTCAGAAGGTGTGTCGGGTATAATAGTTTCTGCCGCATCTGCAAGGTGAAGGTCACAGGGGGGGGGGGGGGGGGGGCATGTATTACCTTAGTAACATTCTTCTTGTTTTTATTTATTCAAGAAATCTTTTTGTAAGTGTTGTCTTCTAGGCATTTACCTCATCTAACAGTCAAAAAATGGCCAGTGCCATTCACAAAAATCAGCATTCAAAATTTTGGGTTTGGGTTTTTTTCTTTTTCATTTTTGCTCCAAAAACAAAGCTTATGACACCTTATTTGTCTCTGGGTGAGGTCATTCAAAATGAAGTGTCATAAGCTATGTTTTAGGGATCAGTGAAGCACTTATTTTTTTTCGAATTGAATCGAATCGTGTCTGATATTGAATCAAATCTTAATAGACAAGTTATTTCATATTGTACCAAACAAAAGTTACGGTACACTGTGATGACCCTTACAAGATTGACTGACACCTTAAACACCAATAAATAAATATTCTCTGTAGCACCGTCACTAAAACACTAGGCCTACTATCCATAGTTTTAGTTTTTGAAGGCTTAACTTGTTACTATTCAAGTTCTTAAGAATGTGAATCATAACAGGTTAAGCCTTCAAAAACTAAAACTATGGATAATGTTCTGGGCAAAATTCACTACTTACCTAACCATTAACCATTGTCAGTTACTTAAATAAATATGAATTGAGCCTACATGAATGAATTGTCTAATGTCAGTTTTATCCAATTTTTGTTGCAAATGTAACAAATTGAAGTTAGTGCGAGAGATTCGAAAAAATCGAATCTTGAGACTGATACAGGATCAATCTCAAAGCAGACGACGTATGGTATCGATATCAAATTGAATCTCAAATAATCGCACGACCCTACTACGTTCTTGAGACGAAAAATGTATATTTTTAGTTGTTCATGGAATTTAAGTGTTGCCCTCCATTAGTGTTAGGTAAAGGTTTTAACGATATAACATTTAATCGTGTAGTACTACATGAGTTGCATGATATGTTTGTGTATAATTTGTCTCTAACACAGTGCTTGTTCGTTCTGTAATATTAATAGACTTCAAATGTTTGCATATTCTTGCTATACACAGATGCCAGGTCGTCGGGAATCACATGGTCGCATGCATACGCTAGAAGCTCCAATCGTCAGACAGCGACGTAATTCACTGTCGCTTCCATTTTTCTCTAAACATGAGGATTTGCGCATCAGCGACGAGCAAGTAGTAAGTTTTTGGTGTCATGTGCATGCACGGTATCACTCGTAGTAGCAAACCTTTTTTAACCAGAACTAAAGTCAACCATGATTGTAGTTTCCTCACACTAATAAGCTAGATATTATTTTTTATGTAAGCAGTATTATCAGATATCAGTGTAATATTTCTCATGCATTATATTTGTTTATTTATTCACCTTCGATAAGCTCGGGGTGTGCTTTAACACTTTACCCAACAGACTCACAATATCAAAATTTATTATTTTGAATATTTTTTAAATTTTAAAAAAAAATTTCTACAAAACTATATCATGTGACCACTCATTGGAACGAGCTTAATAAGCTCGTTCCAATGAGGGGTCACACGATATGGCTTTTATTTTTTGACTGCTCAGTTTGTATATTATGCAGGTGAATGTGATAGATTCGTTAGGTAAAGGGTTACTGTTAATAGTTCCTCCTTTGTTCTATCATTCCATCATCCATCTGTCTCCTTATTGATAACATGCAATAGTTTCTTTTCCAATATGTTGTTTTAAAGTTTCATGAAAGCATTTAATCCTTTACCTCCCCGTGGGAACCCCAACAAATGGCGCAGTCTTTTTTTACTGCAGTACAAAAGTTCTGTTCTGTTGGTGAGATAGGAGTTGGTAACCAATGCCTGTGATGGGCATAATCTAAAGTGGTCAACATACAGTTAAAACTAGAAGTCCTGTCACGAATAGTGCGCTTATCTAGGCTTAATTGTGCATTGGAATTGCACGCAGTTGCCATATCGAATGGCATCCAAAGCATGACAGGTTCTCCTGGTTACTCATAGCAAACACAGGCAATGTTTCTGCCAGTGGACCTCCAGGTTACCCGGAGGTCCATTGGCTAAAACATTGCTTGTGCACAGGCCATATGTGCAGAATTTGATAGCTTCACTATGGCCATAACGCGTACATTAACGCGCAGATCAACGTGCTATTTGTGCGCATTTTATGACAGGACTTCTAGTTTTAACTGTAGGTGTAAATTTATTGGTTAAATTTGTCTTTTATAGCCATAGATGCTGAAAGTGACCCAAACACAAAACAATAACCCTTTAAATGGCCATATATGGCCAGTCTTATTCACAGAATTGACATTCACAGTTGAATATTTTTTAAAAATTTTTATCCAAAACATACCTTAAGATGTCCCATTGGAACAATCTCATCAGGATCATTCTGGTGAGGGATCATTAGCTGTGTTTTTGAGGCAAAAGTGAAAAGTTATTCAAAGAAACGTTTTGTACTCATGTTGCCCTCTGGCTGTGTTGAGTATGAAATAATGAACGTTATTGTTTTTTCAAATGCTCTGAAACCATTGAGGTTATTTCTATGTATGTCAGAAAACATTCCTTTTCATCATGGCTATCAGAAATGTGTCATAAAACCTCAATAAACAAATAAATGTTATTCCTTATTTTGACAGCTACCACAAAAATTGTGGAAAGTCTTTATAAAATGTAGGAAATAAGATCAGCTCATTCTGGAAAAAAATATGTACTCTGACTTCCAAAAAAATATTTTTTCTATGTCTGTAGAGTTATCTTTGTGGCTATAAACTGAAATAGAATCTCCAAAAACATAATATTTGGACATGCATGTGTTTGTCACATCGATATTCATAACAGATTTGGACAGTTTTATTCTCACTTGAGCCACAGATGTTTTCGCAGATGTTTTCATGATCTTTATTTGGAGTGTGCATATGCAATGAAGTTTGAAGATTGCAGATTTTAGTTAGAAGATCAAAGAAAATATTGGAAGACAAAGCATTTTAAAAGACACTTAAATAGTCTAGGCACACAAGTCCTAGCGACATATCTACCCATTTGTTGGTACAGCCATCTATTTGTCCATTCATAATTCCCCATTTCTTGTCATCACATCCTTAAGAAAAAACGTTCAAAATATTTTCCCAAATTTAATATATATTTTTGGTGATAAAATCATGAATAGGATTGCAAACCAGCTGTGTCTATGCATTTCTTTGGGAGTTAATGCCCTTGTTAGACTTCAGATTACTTGTCATCACAGTACCATTTCTTGTCATCAGATTTCAAAAGAAAACCATTCAAGATTTTACAAATATACTATTCAAAAAAAGTAGGGGATATCCAAACTGATGTTGATATTTTCTGAAAATGGTATTGGATATGCGTGGTTGGACACATCAATATATTACCAAGTTTATTGTGGATCATGAATGTCACCAGCCCACTAAAACTTTGTGCAGGTTTTTCTCACGAGCGCCACGTTAATGTCTGTGGGGTACATTTTGAAATTTTCATTACTGGAAGGCGTTTTCAGAGGTCTCATCATTCTTTTCTTGGTATAAACTCGTTCATCAATAGTTTCTGGTCGGAAAGTAACTTTTGAGGTATGCGAAGACTGACTCATGACGAACGTTTACGTGCCGTTGGCATGTTAAAAGCTGGCAACAGACAGACTGCAGTGGCTCAAATTCTCAGCATTACTCAATCGGTGATTAGCAGGTTGTGGTCATGCAACTGTCGGACAGGCAATGTTGATGACAGACTTCGATCAGGTCATCCAAGGGAGACAACTACCTCCAGGATCATTTCATCCGAACCACAGCATTACATAACCACCATCAAAGTGCCTCAGAAATTGGACAGCAGCTGCACCGAGCGACAGATGTGCAAGTCATTGGTCAGACTATCTGAAATCACCTTCACAGCTGGAATTTGTACGCTCGATGACCTCGAATAATTCCACGTTTGACTGATCGTCTGCGCATGCTGGAACAATTTGTCGATGGAGCAATGTCATGTTTTTCGATGAATCAAGGCTCACTCTCGACTTCCACGACAGGCGAAACAGAGTGTGGCGGCAGCAGAACGAATGATAACATGACGTAACTATTAGGCAGTACAATCGTTTCGGTAGTGGATCGGTTATGGTGTGGCTAGGCATAAACCATGACAAGCAGAACAGCATTACATGTCATCCAAGGGTGTGTCACAAGACAATACTATCGTGACAAAATGTTAGCAGATCATGTGGTGCCATTTGCGCGACATCACTGCTGTCGATTCATTTTCCAAGATGACAATGCAAGAGCACACAGGGCTACAGAGTTCCTCCAGGAGCAGAACATCACTACACTGCCATGGCCAAGATTAAGTCCAGACCTTTTACCAGTTGAGCTCGTCTGGGATATGCTTGGAAGGCGCCAATGATAATTCAACAGCCCCCTACTAATGTTCAGGAACTTGCCACTGCACTGCAGGAAGAATGGGATAACATCAGTCAAGCTGATAATGGACATTTGGTGAGGAGTATGCCACGTCAGATCCGTGCTTGTCTCATGAACCCGAGGAGGATTTACAGGATATTGAGGTCTTGGACTGAATGTGGTCAATTCTCTGACCGTCTATGTCTTCTACAGCTCAGTGCGTGGAATTTGGTAAACAAGCTCTTTTTACTGGTAAAATAGGACCCGGTCACCAATGCCTGGGGTGGAAGTCTTCTAAAATGGGCAACATAGGTGTAACCAATTGGCTGGACTTGACTTTATCTCCATGTTGCGGTCACTATTAGCCATTGCGCATTAATATGTGACCTTAAACACCAATAAATAATAACTATGTTTGTGCACCAAATGATTGACTATGCTCTCTCTCCACACATCACCCTTTACAATCAAAATATTCTTTCAGCACAAGCTGAAAAAGCAAAGCAGAACTTACACACTTTCTTTTAATTTTGCACTTCCGGCAGAATAAGGATATTGCCATTAACTGGTAGAGTTTTAGAAGCCCATATTTGGTCTTGATTCTGAAGTTCACAAGTCACAACTAAAGACTTCATATTATGTGGATATATTTTGGATCATCTTGGAAGGGAAATTATTCAGTCTGTATGGACTTGCCTTGTTATAATTTGTGGGAGAGTGCCTCAAGGCACTCTCCCATAAATTGTAACAAGGCAGTGACTTGTGAACAAATTTTTATTATATGCTAAACAATAGATTATCAAAAAAATTACAGAAAGATAGAAATCATATCTCCCCACTGTGAAGATATAGAAATTCTCACTTTCATGGCATCAATCAAAATGGCGGCTTTCAAAACATCACTTCAAGATGAATACGAGTCAAATTATCACTGGAAATGATCAGTTTGTTCTAGAAACGTATAATGAAAAGAAAAACTAATGTTTTTGAGTGGATACCGATCATTTCCAGCAATAATTCAACACATATTCAGTTTGAATTGATGCATGAACCCAGCCAGCTGTATCAGATCGCAAGATGCTACCTGTTCTGAGTATCGATCAAATCACTTCCGCATATCAATGCGCATCAGTTGTTTACTTTCATGTATCAATTCAAGGTTGAAACGAGCGGAATTATTGATAGGAATGATCAGATTCTTATAATAAGCCTATAAAAAAGTGAGTGGACTGGGTGGTTATTTTAAATAAACATTTGTCTCGGTCACTCATGCGATACAGTACATGGAGAGTGGATTGTAACTAAATCACCCACAGAGTGGAGTTATCACCCAAGCTATAACTTTCAAATTTTGTTCATATCGACAAAAAACCCAAGCAATGTTTCAGCCAATGGACCTCCGGATTTAACTCGGAGGTCCATTGGCTGAAACTTTGCTGGTGCTGGTTGTGCTTTGCAACAAATTTGCAATTATTCCTCGGGTGGAATCTCCACTCTGTGGGTGATTTAGTGATAATACACTCTCCACGTACTGTAGTTTCTGGTATCAAAAACACTAGATATCCGCTATTTATCACCAAAAATAATTTATCAATCTACCAGTTGACCTGTTTTTTTTTTACCTCAGTATTAGTGAAGGTGAGATTCAAGCCTTTATCACTCTTTATTAGCTGTCAAAAAAATTTCCTCATTATCTGTTTCCACAACTGATTAAATAAGTCCACTGATTTGGTTTTATCCCTTCTTGCATTTCTTATGAAAGTTAAGCTGATCATAGAAACTCACAAAAATTCTTTTATAATAATTTGAATGTAATTAACACACTTGAAACATAATGGATACATATATATATACAGCCAGTGCTACTAACAAAAATCGCCATTGAGTTTTGACTATTTTTTTTCAATTTTTGTCTCCAAAACGTACCTTATTCCAATAAAAGGGGTCATAAGCAGTGTTTTGAAAGCAAAAGCTTAAATTTTTACTTCATCAAAGACTTTTTTTTCAATGCCGTCTGTCAGTCATGTTAGTGAAAAGGCATAATGTGTTTTGCAGTTTATTGGAGAGTGCTACAGACACTTTGCTGCAGAATATAACAGTAGTTTTTTTTCAAGGAAAAGGGATTGCAAATAACTGAAAAGTAGCATATTTTATGCTTTAAAGAGTTGTTCATAATGAACAGTCAAAATAATTTGGACAAAAGATATTTAAATGATGCCAAAGAGAAACTTACTGTTTTCGAGGATCTTTTCGACAAGACTTTGTTTTAACCCTTTACCCAACACAGACGATATCAAAATTTATTATTTTAAATAGCATTTTTTCAAATTTTTCAAAAAAATTTCAACAAAACCATATCACGTGACCCCTCGTTGGAATGAGCTCGCGAGCTCATGCCAACAAGGGGTCATATGATATGGTTTTGTTGAAATGTTTTGAAAAATAATATATTTTCAACTGCTGAATTTGCATATATTCTGCAAATGTGTTTCATGTTATTTTTGAGGGGAAACTATTTCATCTGTATAGATTTGCCTTGTCACAATTTACGGGGAGCATTTTCGTCCCATAAATTGTAAAAAGACAAGTGAATAAATTTATAAAATAATTCGGCTTTTTCCAGTTAACCCTTTACCTAACAAATCACCCGCATCTGCCCGCGTAATTTGCAAAATTGAGCCGTTCAAAAAACTAAATTTTTAAAAATATTTTAACAAAGCCTTATCATGTGACCCGTCATTGGAATGAGGGGTCATGATATGTTTTTTTTTAAAATTGTTTTGAGAAATTAAAAAAAAATAGTAATTAAAATATAAATTTTGATATAATGGGTTAACCCTTTACCCAATACACCTGATATTAAAATGTATTACTTTAAAAATTGATTTTTTAAAATTTTCAAAAAATCTCAACCAGACCATATCATGTGAACCCACATTGAAATGAGCTTGACAAGCATGTTCCAACAAGGGATCACATGATATGGTTTTGTTGAAATATTTTGAGAAAATTTTTTTTTTCAACTCTTCAATTTGTAAATTACGTGGGAGGAATGCAGCCAATTCATTAACTCTTAGAAAACGGGAGTCAAGTTTTCTTGCCTGTGATGTAATACGGCAGGTAATCTGGCTGTGGGGGTTTGGCTATCTTTGGGCTGGGGGAGAATTAAATGCTGAGCAGGTGCTTCTAGTCAAGTGTCGTCTGCCTGAATAGGCAGACGACACTTGACCAGAAGAACCTGCTTTATAGTAAGTTTTTCGCAGTATGTCATGTTCAATAAATTCATTCTGATTCCCTGGCTTTTAAGAGTTAAGCAAAGGTTTATGCATACAGTGCATTGAGAGGTCATTTGCCAAAATAAGAGCAATGCAATAGAATGAGGGGGGTACATAAGCTATATTTTGAAAGAAAAAAAAAAGACATTACTTCCCTTGTTTGTGAACAGACAGTTGATTACATCATTCATAAGTTGTGTCACATAATAGTTTAACCTGTTGTATTAGATAGTATTATAGCTACTGCTTATAGCCAGTTGCTTTGTTTGCTACAAGCTATTATAATAATTATAGACTAGTTTTTTCCCCATTTTTTTGCTCTCCTTAATTACTTTTTTTGTCTCCTATTTTATTAAAATCGTTTTCCCCATGTAAGCTCTAGGAAATGAAGTAGTGCTTGTTTACTGTGGTAAACATGCTCTGTTTTACTAGAATTATTTGGGAGTAGACCAATAAATACTTTCAACGTACAGCCCCAAGGCTGCACTTTGAAAATATTGATTGCTCTACCCGACACTTTAATTTAGCAGCCACCCTACTTAATGAAAGTATGGCGTATCTTGTTCCTGGACCAGAAAAGTTGTCTCTCATGTTCAATGGGTTAATCTTTGTTCAAATCTAAACATGTAGGAGTGATCCTTAGCAAAATGTGAGTAGTATGTATGTATAGGTGTAGATCTGAGTCAAGAGTTATAATCCAGAGAAGGAAGGGGATTCGCCCTAATCTTTGGCTCATTTGGTAGTGTACTTTGGCCATATTGCAAGATCACTGCCGCTGAAACAGTTGGACACATACCCATTGTTAAGCCATAAGGGCCTGGACATGTGTCTTTAATTCCCACCCTTCCTCAGTCATTATATGTCTAATGGCTTAGCAGTGATTTCTAGTTAAGTCTTGGCTGCCTATTAAGGCAGCCAAGACTTGACGAGAAACCAGTGCTTAGGTCATTTGTCCATTGTCAGCAGGACCTGATGATGGCATGCTGAGGGCACCTATTCTGAGGTCGGAAAATTCAGAAATAGGCCTTTAAGGGTTAAGCCTCAAGAAATCCCAAGCTGCTAAGGTATTCAATATTATTAGAAAATTGTGGTAGATTTACTTGTCTAAAGATCTTCAAAGAATCACAAAACTGTTTGCTTGTTCAACCCTTTACCCAAAGTAGAGAATATTAAAATTTATTATTTTAATTACTATTTTTAAAAAAATTTCGCCAAAACCATATCATGTGACCCCCTCATTGGAACAAGCTCAATGAGCTCGTTCCAATGAGGGGTGACATATGGTTTTGTTGAAATATTTTGAAAAATTAATTTTTTTCAACTGCTCAATTTACAAATTATGCAGGCAATTTGTTAGGTAAAGGGTTAATGTCACATGAGGTGGACCAACCCTTGAAACTAACTATGGTAATTAGCAATGCTATGGGAAAGGCATTGGCAGTTTGCCATAGTTTGTTCCACAGCGTTGCTGATTATTATAAGTTATCTCTCCGCCAAGGTGTATGGTATATGGAGGTTTAATACCTGGATGTCGGTTTTTAAACACCAAGCTGTAGGCGAGGTGTTTAAACGAGACATCCAGGTATTAAATCTACTTATACCATACAAGTTGGCAGAGATAACATTTTTGTCTCATGTGAAACACAATATATACAGAGTGGAAACAAATTTGTGGTCGTGGTTCTCACGCTCCGCAGTCAGTTGGATCAAACTTGTAAATAATTGTTTTGTTTTCACAAATGCATAAGACATCAGATAAAGTTACATCCCTTGGATCGTTATCACAAACGAGTAAACAGATCGGCCTGGACATTTTGTTGACATGTTTCCTCTTATTATTCGAGTACTCGACAACGTTCGTTTGTATACACACTACGGAATAGTTTCTGAAAATACTGCTTTCCAATTCCTATAGTTTTGATCCCAGCTACGGTGAAATAATGGCTACGGATAACCAGATATTAACCAGTTATAGCTCTCGGTTATTCGGTTGTGAAAATGAGCCAACCATTTCAACCCTATTAATTATTCAACTATTTAATTTATAACAGCAAAATATGATCAAATTGTCAGAAATCTGATGATATTTGTGACTATTTTCATTTTTTTTTGTTCGATTTTTTTATACCGAGACGAGCAAAAGCAAAAAAGCTTTTATTTAAACCATATTCCCCCGATATTTCGCATGCCCTTGTACCCTGGATGTTGCATGCTCTCATGCCTTGGATGTTGTGTGCACCCTTTGCCATCACTATTTGTCCTAGGCATTCTGACCAATCAGAAGACAGAATTTGTCGGGATATAGGGCCAATGTTGCTTATCTGGTGATTGTACTCCCCTTGTCTGAATAGCTCATCACTAAATGTAGGTTTGTGTACATACAAAATCTATAAAATTCAAGACATGATTGCTCTAACAGGGTATAAAATCTTTATTTTTCTTGAGAATCGGAATAGCTTAACATAAATACGATCACATGAATGAACAATTTGTTTTGGACTTTTTCCAAAATGCACAGCACTTTGCTGGGCACAAAACACTATGGTGGGCAGGGGGGGGGGGGGGTTTAGTTTTACAATAATAGATAAGAAAATGGCTCATTTTAGAGCACTTTAGACTCACCGTTGGATTAATTTACATACACCTAAATCATTGTGTACAAGTTTCAAATTGTCCTCAGTAGAAGTCCAATTCAACTACAGTCAGGCCTGGAAATAATTCTTTTTGGTGCATTGGTCATAATGACCGGCTCCATAATGATCGGATCGGTCATACAGTAACCTGGGTCGGTCATATTTTTTGGCTTCCAAATCAAACATTAACTTGGGCAAAACGCATGTAAATTATGTTGGGCTAACGTCGCAACCATTTACAAAATATTACGGCCTACCTGCATTCAGTTTTATTGAAATGACACTCAACTTTTATAACATTAAATTGCATGACGGGGATGACTTCAGTCCGCAAATCACCTTTTTTTCTTAAAACATAACAACTGGACTCCAATGCGACCATTTCTTTGAAATTGAATGCTGAACACCTCCACACCTGTAGCCTGGACGTCTCACCACTGGGAAACCTGGCACCTGGTCAAAACCACAAAACCAACCCCATCATTTTCGGCACCAGGTAATCTCGGCACCAAATAAAATCGGCACTTGCACATCTGTCGCTGGAGTTAAAACTGGTTATATTTTTCTGGAAGTATTACTGAATTACTGTAAAGCTTTCCGTAAATTATGACAAATTCTGCTCACAGTCTTCAAAGAAAGTATATTACACAAAGGAAAGGAAAAAGGAGGGGATCATCTGGTTCGATTTGTGAAGAACATACACGGAAAAAATAGAGTACAAATGAGTTTCAGTTTCGATTGCGAAATGAGCGTCTCTCATTTATAAATTTGTCTTGTGTTTTGCGATTTTGTATTTGTATTTATTCGAATGTGGAAATTATTCACCATCAACATCCATAATTAATAATTCAGAACACAAGGTCTCATGTGAAAAATTAATATACTTGGGAAAAAAATGCGCCAGTCATTCATGACCGGTTGGATACAGTTAGCGCCGGTCACATTGATGTTTCGTGGCGGTCACTGTCCATGACTGACCACTTATTTCCAGGCCTGACTTCAGTGTTCATACATTTCAAAACATTATTTGATAACGTGTATTTCCTTGTTCATCACTGATAACACCAACTCGCCCATAGTGTTCTATTGCTTTAAATTTGGGTCTTTTCTCTTGCTACCTCCCTATCTACCTTCACAGACCTCGTAACATTTATTTTCCTACAATCAATTGGTTAGTGTTAACCCCCTTCACTCTGATGTCAAAATACCAAAATTTCAGGAAGCTGTTTTTTCCCATAATGCAGCTAGAAATTTAACCAATTCAATCTCGTTTGACAGAGCTCAATGAGCTCTGTCAAACAAGATTGAATTTGTTAAATTTCTAGTTGCATTATGGGAAATTGTTTCTGCCTGAAATTTAGATATTTTGACATCAGTGTGCAGGGGGTTAACAGTCACTGTTATTAACAAAAGTAATAAAATACTGGCTACCTCAAATTTGAAACAAGTTGAGGTGGGAAGATGGGTATTATTGTAAGCATAGGGGGCGCGGTGGCTCGGTTGGTAGAGGTGCAGACTGCAAGCCGAGAGGTCCTCGGTTCGAATCCCACCTGCGGCAACCGCGTTGTGTCCTTGGGCAAGACACTTCACCCCGATTGCCTACATGGGGGCACGATGACGCTGTGTACTGAGGCATACTGCACGTCGATGGTGCGCATGTCTTCAATCAATCTAACCCTGCCTGTGCTGCGGTGCAGAGTTCAGAGTTACGATGTTGGAGAGCTGACAGCTGCTCGTCGTTGCTCGGTGGTTCTCTCCGGGTACTCCGGCTTCCTTCACCCGTAAAACTGTCACGGTCACGATTAGCCATTGTGCATAAGTATGTGACCTTAAACACCAATAAATAAATATAATTGTAAGCATGTGCTTGCATTGGACATTTTGTGTAACATTGGACATTTTGTGTAACATTGGACATTTTGTGTAACATTGGACATTTTGACAAATGGCTTTATTAAGTTTACGGGGGATATACAAATGGGGTCTGTCTGTTCATCCATCCATCCATCCATCTGTAGCAACTTTGGACCTTGATGTCTCAGTCAGTGGATGTTGCATTTGAATGATCTTTGAAATGCTGATAGACCACAACGGGGGAAAGGATATTCAAAAGTAACAGGTTTTGTCCATTTTTTTTTTTTTAGAATTATGGGCCTTGTTCTGTTTTTTTTCAACTTAGAAACCCTTGGTGGAGGATACCGGTGATGTTGCACCTTGTCGAACTTGTTGTGATCTATTAATAAAAGGTGTGTAAATGTACAAATAGGCATTTCGAGTTACTTGTCCCTCAAAAACAAATGCTTGTGTGTTCCTCAAGCATCCTCTTGGCCCCAATTTTTGTCCATGGCCATTTTCAGTCAACAATTTAAAGAAATACCAATGAAAATCTACTTTGATTTGCATGATTTTCTCATTGCGAATATTTATGAAAATCTGTCCATGGATTCATGTGAAATTTTGTGGCCTGGATTAATGTGGGTCACACACCCCCCTCTCCCCCCATTCCCACCCCTTCTACAAAATTCGAATAACGTTACAGGATTGATCAGATTTGCTATTTTGTTTCAATAAATTGTCGTGGGTTGAATCGTTCATAACACTGTGATCTCTGTGTGTGCTGATATGCATCAATATCTTGGGTGGGATGATGGGGATTAGAAAAGGATTGCTCTCTTTCTATACTGGGTAAAGGTCCCTCGTCTGCAAATTTGCCTGTTTCTCAAATTTTAGCTGGTTTAGTAAGCAAGTATCAAGACTGTGTCGAGTACCAAATCCCTTCAAGAATACATGTCAGTCACTAAATTTTTGTTTTTGAGAGTTTTGTCTTCAACCTTTTTCTTACCCAATTGGTCTTATCTGGCCAATGCAATTCACAAAAATTGCCATTCAAATTTTATCATCATTTTTTCAATCTTTGCCTCCAAAACATAGCAATATTACCCTTATTGGAACAAGATCATTCCAAGGAGAGGCCACAAGCTGCCTCTGGTTGACTTTTGCTCTAAAAGGGTCCACCAAGCTGACAAAGCTCAGCAAACAGGATTTTTAACTCCATTTAATTCTCTCTGTTTGTTCAAAACTTATTTCATTTAAAGTGTTTATTACTTTTTATTGATTTGTTATTGTCACTTGTTCTTTTGAGATTTTATAAACAACATCTGTTTTGTTATATTGGTAAAATGAATGGACATCTGTTTTGTTATTAAAACTTATGGCCCATGGAAAAGTTGGTTGGAAGAAATATTTTGATTTGAGAAGCCTTTTGTCACCACAAACAAAATTATTGATCCACCTCATAACTCTATAGCTTTTGTGCTTCGTACAGACAACACCATCAATACTTATCCCATAACTTAAAATTAATAAATATTTTATAATGACTTAAAATTAATAAATATTTTAATAAATATACATTTTGCATCCCGAATGTGGATTATTTATTTATTTATTTATTTATTTATTTATTTGGATTTAACAACACCTTCAACAGCCATGGTCACCCTGTGTCAGACAGTTTTATGGGTGGAGGAACCTGGAGTATGTGGAGAGAATTACCGAGCAACGGCGGGCACTGCCAGACTCCCCAACATACAGTTAAAACTAGAAGTCCTGTCATGAAATGCGCACAAATAGCACGTTGATATACGCGTTAATGTGCGCGTTATGGCTCAAGTAAAGCTATCAAATTCTGTACATATGGCCTGTGCACAAGCAATGTTTCAGCCAATGGACCTCCGGGTAACCCGGAGGTCCATTGGCAGAAACATTGCATGTGTTTGCTATGAGTAACCAGGACAACCTGCCGTGCTTTGGATGCCATTCGGTATGGCAATTGTGCGCAATTCCAACGTGCAATTAAGCCTAGATAAGCACACTATTTGTGACAGGACTTCTAGTTTTAACTGTACTAACTCCACACAATCTGGGTTAGCATTGGTTGAAGACAAGTGCACCACCAACGTGCAGTACGCTTTAGTACACAGCATCACCACATGGGTAATCGGGATGAAGTGCCTTGACCAAGGACACAACGTAGTTACCCCAGGCATGGACCAAACCATGGACCTTTTGGTTTGAAGTCCAATTCCGTAAACACTGAGTCACTAATTAATAAATATTTTTCTAAATACACATTTTGCTTCTCAAATGTGTTTACTGTGCATCATTAGGGTCAGGGAAATTTGACATGAAAAAAATTTGCCTGTAAAATACATGTACAGAATTAGGCTGTCTTGGAACAGTTATCTGAGGTTACAAATCCTCAGGCAAGGGACCCCCCCACTCCTCCATCCACCATAATTTTTATCAGGACCATGACAAAATTCCCCATCTCCTATCCCACTCCCTTGAAAAGGTTCACCCTCACAAAAATCCCCCACTCGTACTCCCACTCTCAACAAAATCCCTTTCAATAAGTGTGAAATGTGACAGTAGCCCTTTCACTGAAAAAAATACCTATTAATATTATTAACTAAAATATGCATAAAAAATGTGCTATGCACACTCTGTAATTTACTTATTCCAGTCATTTAATTTAACCAATTCAGTCTTGTTTGACAGAGCTCACTGAGCTCTGTCAAACAAGAATAAATTAGATAAATTTCTAGACATCATTGTGCAGAGGGTTATGGTTTTAATTTTTTTTACTTTATTAATGTGTACATACATATAAAACAAACCTTGGACTGCTTTTTTACAACTCAGTTGTCCATTAACTAAACATGAAGAGGTTTTTTTTGGTGGGGGGGGGGTTGTCCTTGATTTTCAGCAGATTTATTGAAAGAGGATTCTGTCCAGGAGAGATTTTGTCAAGGGCGATTTAGTCAATGGGTGATTTTGTCAGGGGTTTGTGTTAAGAGGGGATTATGTCTTTAGGGAGAGGGTTAATAGTATCCCCTTTTTGTTTTGTCAGGTAGTAGAAGGGCAGAGTACTTGCCTGATAAATAGTCTGATGAAAGAACTTTGTGTAAAACTGTCACAGGTGGTAGCTAGTATCGTGATAAGTGAGTCGGACCAGCCCAAGAAATTAGCCCTGGTCATCAGCAAAAGGCATGGTACATGCTGTGGCAGTCCGACACCACTTTTACCATGCCATTGCTTGATGATTGTCATGTATAATGCTGGCAATTATGGCAGATTGGAAAAAAGCCAGGAGCCCATGTCCCGGGGGAAAGGGGAGCATTGGGACATCCAGTGAGTGTGTTCATCAATAAATAATCATGAAATGTTTGAGTATTGAATTATCATATCATCTGCCAATTAATTGCCCATTTAGCAGTAAATATATAGGCAACTGATCAGGGCTGGGAGCAGTAAACGCTTTAACACGTTAGTGTGTTAAAAAAATATTAACGCGTTAGAAAAAATTTAATTTGTTAATTAACGCCATAGTTCATATTCTTTGTATCATCGTATATGCATGTCGAATAACGTAAAATACAACAAGAATAAACTGAATTCAGCCAGTCTATAATAACCCTAACCAGACACGGTATTCGCGTGGCGATGACGTTGCTTTTCCTGCTTAGAGTATGTTTCGTGATAGCTATAAATAGACTCTGTTCTGTGAACGAACTTCTGTCACAGATTGAGTGACCCATGCCTTTCTGCTCTGATATGCGAGGATGTTCAGGTCTATACACGAGAGTGTGTCATACATCACATGGTGTTTACAGCTATCGTGTTTCTGTGTTAGGACAAAAATTAACTTATCCCAGCCCTGCAACTGATGCAATGCCATTTATTGAAAGGAAAGTATGTGGTATTCAGTATTATTTCACGCCTGTTCTATGAAATCCTTATATACAGCAACACTAAACCATGCGGAAAATGAAAATCTGTTCTGCACATATGTGTGGAACGGAAATCGTTGACTGACTATTTTTAAACTGAAGCGAAATTTCACTGGAATTTTCTACACATCGTGTGCAGCAATTACAATTTAATCGCTAGCGATAGCTAAAAATCGTCCCCTGAGTTCCAATGTGTTCTATGTGCCAGTAGGCACATAGAACACATTGGGACTCCAGGGACGAAATAGTAACATGTGTTCCACTCGCAAATTTGGTTGATAATAAAATGTGTTCTTTTTGTTGATAGTTATCAAGTTGCTGAGTGTCCTTCAAATAATGTTTTTTATAGACATGAAGGCATATAATAAACACAGAATGACATGCGTGTGTGAATGGGTTAACTTTGTGCCATCGCAGAAGTATAAAACTTGAGGCTTGTGGCCTCTCGTTCTATCCTTCCCAGCTGGAACTTGTGCCAGATCAGTTAACCCATTTTCACGTGTGTGCCGTTCTGTGTATATATTTACATACCTAGTATGAAGGATTTGGCTTCTTTTGGTACCAACTTATTCAACTTCACTCTTACGGGCTGAACCATGGTTGGCCCAGTATGTTAAGCATCCCATGGCCCTGTGAACCTTCTGGTCAGCCCCTCCCCTCCCTTCATCCCCATGACTTTTGACTCGCGATTGCCACTACATAGGTACGTGTACATGATAACCATCAAGCAGATTCATGTCAAGGTTGGCCAAACATGTGTTCACCCACACCCACCCTGTACAGTTTGAAATGGACAGATGGATGCTTTGGATTCTTTTTTGAATACATGAGTATTGAATGCAATGTTTGATTTGTTTTTCCCGTGGGAATCCGGGGATGTGTAGCAGTACTTATTTACTTTGGTAAACAAGCTCTGTTTTACTGATAAAATAGGACTCAGTCACCAATACTTGGGGTGAAGTCTTTAACCCTTTACCCAACGTAACGGCCAAAACCGGCCAGCGCTATTTTCAAAAATCGTCAATTAATTTTCATTATTTTTTTCATTTTTTGTCTCAAAAACATAGGTTATGACCCCTCGTTGGAACGAGCTCGTTCCAACGAGGGGTCATAACCTATGTTTTTGAGACAAAAAATGAAAAAAATTAGTTATTCATGAATTTTTTTTGCAAGTGTCGTCTGCTTTTCATGTTAGGTAAAGGGTTAAATGGGTATAAACGATTGACTGAACTTTACTTTACAGGGTATGTGATGGCTGGATTCGCATCGCAAAATGCTATACAAAAATGTCCAATTGCTAACCATTTTTCTTTCATATTGGCCTTATATTCACTATTTATCATCACTTTTTGAAACCAAGATGGAAACTGCTAATCAAATTTTTAAAAACAAAAAATACCCTGCTTTATCTCCACTTTACAGTCATGATTAGCAATTGTGCAGAAATCTTAAACACCAAAAAATTAATAAATAAATTTCATTTGTTTCTCATGAACAAAAAAAAATTTTGTAGTGGTACCTTGCTATCGAGTGTGAGGAAAGAAATGACTTTAGTTTACTGGAGGTTTGAATTTTTTATTTGGTGATCAGTGGTGATTAGATTTTTTTATGGATTTTTAAGATTTTATGTTTAGTTCAATGCTTCATCAAGAAAAATTCTCTTCATCTGATTGATATGGGTAGAGAGTGAGATTAATCTTAAAAGATGGCAAGGCTGGAAATAAGCAACCTGTCATCTGCAAAATAGATCCCCAGAGGGTGAATTTGGTGATGCTACCCTGCACAGCAGGGTAGCATCATTAAATTTACCCTCTGTGAACCTCCATCTGAATCGGGGTCTCAATCCTGAACAGAAAAATGTACCCAGAGGATAAATTGGACCCATGTATGAGATCGCATCTGCAAATTCACCCTCTTGGGACCTCATTTTTCAAATGACAGATTGCTTATTTCCAGGCTTGTTAGTTGGAATTTGAGAGGGTGTCGAAGCAAATTATATTTGATGTGGCAGCCTCAAACAGGAATAAGTTGGATAACTCTCTAAAATGGTTAACCAATCGCCGCTAGTGGACAGCACTTGCAAAAAAAAAAATTAAATAAATATTTTCATTTTGCCATTAGAAACATAACTTATGACAACCTCATTCTATTGAGTGGTCATAAGCTATGTTTTGGTGGTAAAAACGGAAAAAGTTAAAAAAACATTGATGGTGGCATTATATGTGGCTGTATAATTATAGCTACAGTACAGTCACCGTAGACTGGTCATAATCCATGCGTGGGCAGTGATAATAACAGGTAATAAAAATCATCATCAGCAAAACTTTAATTAATGAAGCACCAGGTTAATTAAATTTTTGATGATTATTCCTATAATTAGTGTTTGGAATCTTAATATTATTGTTCAGTTGAAACTAGAAGTCTTGTCACTGTTAGCGCAGAACATGCTCGTAAGTTACTGCACTCCTTACTGCAGTAAAAGGAAATAATCCACTGAAATACACAAGGATGGTTTCGCAAAGTAATACAAAATTTTAAGCGTATGCAAAGTTTCATCACATGGATCACCGGGTTGCACCCAGTGGTCCATGTGATGAAAGTTTGCAAGTATTTCTTGTGGAATTGACAAGGACTGGAGTGCACTTATCCAGCACGCAAAACTTTAATTAATGAAACACCAGGTTAATTAAATTTTTGATGATTGTTCCTATAATTGGTGTTTGGAATCTAATTTTATTGCATCCGTGGAAATATTGCCCAGCCGTGAAAAGTGATCAGTCCATGGCAGCTGTACTGTATTATGTTGGATAATAATGGATAAAGTTTAACCCTCTACACTCTGATGTCAAAATACCAATATTTCAAGTAGCCATTATTCCCATGATGCAACTTGAAATTTAATCAATTCAGTCTAGTTTGACAGAGTTCAACGAACTCTGTCAAACAAGACTGAATTGATTAAATTTCTAGTTGCATCATGGGAAAAATTAGCAGCCTGAAATTTTTAGATTTTGACATCAGTGTTTAGGGGGTTAAAAAGCAGAAGTAAAGGTTTTGCCCAATACTCTCCACTTCCAACCTTGAGATCTATCAGCTTTTTCTGCAAATTTGATTCATCTGAGAAAGACTTTTCTTAATACATGGGTGTTTTGTCAGTTACTCAACTGCAGGCCCATCGTTTTGAAAAGCACAGGGGATTGTCTAATGCCTTCCTGGAAAACTGTTCAGTAGGGAAAATGCTCCCATATAAATACAAGCTCTCCAACGATTCTCCAGTTTATATCCAAATTTACAAAATGAGTTCGGTAAAATAAGTCTCGACTGAGCTTTAACTGTCAAAAGGTCTTTATCTGACTTTTACAAACTTTACGGTTTAAGAATGTGTAATTTTACTTTCAATCAGCTGCAAATTACCTTGTCAGTGGTTTCTGATCAAGCCCTGGTTGCCTCTAGTGTTCGCCAGGACTTTGTTAGAAATCACTGCTAAGTCAGTAATTGCACAAGGTGTGGTGGAATGGAAAGTCTTGAAAATGAGTTTTGGTGGGAAAGGGGGGGAGGGTGGTCACTACTGTTTAAGCTGAGGTTGCAGTCATTAGAGATTAAGGGAGAAATTGAGAGACAGTGGAATGGTGTGCCAAATATGTAATTTAGGAGTCGTGGAGACCCCGGTACACTTTCTTTTAGAATGTCCAAAATACTAGTCTAACATCGAAGCAAAGCGTCAATGTTGAACTTATGCTCTGAGCCGCAAAGCTCAGACCATGTTGCTGTCAACTCATCACAATAATGTATATGTCCCAACAAGACATGACCCATAACCCAAAACCTACATCGTGAAACACTAGAGGCTTATTTACTAAACTTGTGATCATTAAAAGTTGCCTTGTTCAAGGCAACTTTTAACAATCACAGGTTTAGTAAATAAACCTCTCGTGTACCCCATGTTGGTACTGAATAAATAATCAATCAACCAGATAAACTCATTCCATCTCAGTTCAAATCGTAAATCGGTTTGTAATTTAAACAACACTTCATCCAGAACACCTTCTGCTGCACATGTGAAAAATCCAGAAAAATGAAGCAGCTTGCTAGTCACTCCATTGATGAAGCAATTACAAAACGGGCATCGTCATTTCAAATATTTTGCGTTGTGACGTCACACAGTAACATTTCCTACTGGACAAGTAGAACATAAAAGAAACTACACCAGCTCTCAATCAATCAGAGGTCGAGGATTTTACTCTTATAGGAACATAATAATATTCACTGGGAGTATAATGGAGGTGTGGGTTGGGGGAATGAAGGATATATGACTATTGACTACTGGTTGACACAAAGGAGAGGGTTAGTGTATGCTTATCGGTGAGATTGGGAAGAATGGGGTACAGGATACATGTATCATTAAATAGTTTGTTTCTGGTTGTTGGGAGGAAAGTAAATGCACGAAAAAAGGGCGGCATATGGGAGCACAGAGTTAATCAGGCCCTTCTCACATGAGAACCACTACAAATCAGCAACCGGACAAAGTGTTATTATTATTATAGTTGTCCAACAGCCGACCGGAAATAAGTAAAAATCACCTCCAGAACATATATTTTCAGAATATTGGTTTGACATGAGCCAGACTGCTTCCAATGACTATGATTTTTTCAACACTAATTACTTACTGAACAGTTTATTGGAAAGTCATGTCAGAAAATGAAGGAATTGTGTTTGATGAAGTTTCCAAGTGGAAGTGGTTTACGTTTTTCTTTCTCTTTCAGTTTCCTTTCTTTTATTGCTTATTGATTGGTCTTTTTTGATTAGATTTTTTTACATTCAACATTATTTTACCACATTGGATTTTTAACATTCAGCAATATTTTTAGTACTTTTACATTTACTAGTGAAATATTCTCTTCTTTATATTAATTTTGTTGCACAATATATTCATTACAATTCTTCTTAATGAATTATAATTTAGATATTTTAACCATTTACTTGACATGAAAAGCAGACGTCACTTGCAAAAAATTTTCTTGAATAACGAATTTTTTTCATTTTTGTCTCAAAAACATAGGTTATGATGCCTCGTTGGAACGAGCTCGTTGAGCTCGTTCCAACAAGGGATCATAACCTATGTTTTTGAGACAAAAAATAAAAAAAAATAATGAAAATAAATTGGCGATTTTTGAGAATGGTGCTGGCCGTTTTTGGCCATTACATTGGGTAAAGGGTTAAACAGAAACCTAATTTTTGTCACATAATGGTCATGTAAAACCGTAAGGTGTCCAGCAAAAAACAGGTTTTTCTTCTTTTTTTTTTTCAAAAAAGGCAATTTAGATAAAAATCAAAACAAAAGCACAAGTTTAAAAATTATCTTGTGCCTGCAGATTTTTAAAGCCTGATTGACTGGTACCAACTGACCTATTATAATGGTCATGTAAAACTGTGGTGGCTCAGTTGTTAGAGGTGCAAGCCGAGAGGTCCTCTGTTCGAATCCCACCTGCGGCAACCGCGTGGTGTCCTTGGGCAAGACACTTCACCTCCATTGCCCATGTGGGGGCACGGTGACGCTGTGTATTAAGGCGTACTGCATGTCGATGGTGCACCTGTCTTCAACCAATGCTAGACCTGCTTGTGTTGAGTTCGTATGTTGGGGAGCTGACAGTTGCTCGGTGGTTCTCTCCGGGTACTCCGGCTTTCTCCACCCATAAAACTGTCATGGTCATGATTAGCCATTGTGCAGAAGAATGTGACCTTAAACACCAATAAATAAATAAATAAATAACATGTAAAGCCGTAAGGTGTCCAGCAAAAAGCAGGTTTTTCTTCTTTTTTTTAAAAAAGGCAATTTAAAAAAGAATTAAAACAAAAGCACAAGTTTAAAAATTATCTTGTGCCTGCAGATTTTTAAAGCCTGATTCACTGGTACCAACTGACCTATTATTTCCAACTTGAACTAAGTATAATTAACTCCTTCCTACTATAGCTGTTGAAAGTGTCATTAAACCAAACTTGATTTGCCTGTTGGGCCCACCTGTCGGGAATTACTAATTTCGTAGAATTTGTTCTGTCAAATCTTCTTTTTTTTCTTGGATAATTAACGTTTCAGATGTTTGAAGACACATCATGTCCAAGTAACATTTCTTCTGTTTAACCCTTTACCTAACGTGAAATGCAGATGACATTAGCAAACAAAATTCTTGAATAACAGGGATTTTTTTCATTTTTTGTATTAAAAACATAGCTTATGACCCCTCATTGGAACAAGCTCAGTGAGCTCGTTCCAATGAGGGGTCATAAACAATGTTTTTGAGTCAAAAAATGAAAAAAATAATGAAGTTGAATGGTGATTTTTGTGAACAGCGCTGGCCGGTTTTAGCTGTTAGGTTGAGCAAAGGGTTAAAAAATTACAGTGATAATCCCATTAAATCCCAAATTAATAAGTAATGGAATGAGTAATGGAAGAACATGTTCAAACAAAAATCTGTAAATCTACAGATGAAAAGAGCATTTGTTTCACCTTTATGCTAAAGTAACGACCATATCCAGCCAGCCCCCAACCCTGATTGGGAACCTTGGGAAGTGGAGCTGTGCTTGTTTACTGCTGTAAACAAGTTCTGCTTTACTGTTAAAATATGACCTGATAACCAGTGGCGCAGGTGGAAATGAGGGCCCAGCAAATCTTCAGAATTCACTTCAATTCGAAATTGTCCCCATGAATCGATTTGATTTGATTTCAATCATGCCTATTTCAAAATTTTCGAATCGTCAAGATGTTCTAAAAATACTACAAAATGTCTCCTCTTGAGCATTGGTGACTAGGCCCTATTTACCAGTAAAACAAAGCTTGTTTACAACTGTAAACAAGCACTGCTTCACTTCCTGGGGTTCACGCGGGGAGGGTGGACACAATATTTTGACACGTGTCTGAAAGAGCTGGACATGCATATGCGGTTTCGTAAGGATCTTATGAGTATCATTAGAGCTGTAGAGCAATATACAGTATACGGAATAGCCGGACATCAACTCATGAAGTCCATAACAAATGCCTTCCAGTGATATATGATCTAAATCGCGCGTGTGATGTTAGTAGTAAGGGAAGACAGTATGGCGAACTGAATTTAACACTGAAAATTCCCATAGGGTTTTGAAATTTATGGCGAAATGGGTCTTGAAGGAATATGGCAAACTGATTTAACACTGAATTTCCCCATAGACATTTTTTTATGCCCGAGTGCCATCGGTCGATGGCACTCTGGCATAAAAAATGTCTATCGGAAAGTCAGTTTATGCTTGTGCTGCAGTTATGATACACGTACAGCCATAGTTTCTGAAAGTAACCATAAGCACCAATAAATATATACATATCCAATTGGTGCTAATCACGAAAAGTGACATGCAAATTTTATGATTTATTTCAATTCTTACTTTTACTGGAATGGGCTTATCAGGATCACATGATCCTCTTGAGGGGGAAGATCTTAAGCTGCATTTTCTTTTGTTTTTTTGTGGCATGGGATGGAGGTTCATAAACAAGGTTTTTCAGGCCAAAAATGAAAAATCTTTAGTTATTCAACAATTTATTTGCAATTTTTTGCATATTGTGTTAGTTGAAGAGCTGAAACATTACAAAAATAACACTGTTAGTTACCCTCTGTCTGTTCATGTAGTACAGGTTTTCCAAAAACCCAGCCGTTTTCCATTTCATAATCAGAAAACTGCATAATCTATTTGCAGTCATTGTTGAAGACATTTTGTCATCTGTGCAACACCTCCACATTCAAAGTAGGTGATGATCGGGCAATTCATTCATTTTTGGGAACGGAAAATAAATCCGTTTCACATAGGTGAGTCTTTCCTGAATGTCATTGCCTACATGATACAGAAAATTTCTCCATGGTTTTGAAGAAATATCATGAGATAGCTCTGCGTCACGTAGCTATCGACCAATCAGATTTCACAGCTGCCCTGACCAGATTTGACCCAAAATTCATTAAAAATTAACACCAGAAATCATTGGTAAAAAATTGCTTCAATCGACAGAGCAAATGTTGGTTAGAAATACCCAAATTATACTAACTGGAGTGGCAAGAGACATGGTGTCTTGGCAGATATATCTACAAGCAGCATTGTGGGAGATACATAGAGATTATTACCATTATGTGGATGTACAAAATATGTATCCAAGTCAAGCTCCAGGTTCTAAGGGCAGATCACGATGAGTCGAAGACGAGTCGTGATCTACCCTTAGAACCCGGAGCGAGACTCGGATACGTATTTTGTACATCCACATAATGGTAATAATCATTTTATCTTACAATATATTGGGGATAAGTCAAGAATGTAGATGAATATATAACAAACTATTTATTTTTACGGATGAACAAAAAGAAAAAAAATGGAACTCATGCGAAAGGAACATACTTGTATCCGACCCCCTGATACAAACAGCTGTATCAGGGGGTCGGATACACAACAGTTGCGGAGTTAATACAGACAAAATACATGTTGATTGTAAGATAAATGAAGAAACCAACAATTCACTGTATAAATCTTTATAGCTTTTGAAATAAATACAGTGACAAGGTATGTGTTCTGCATATATATTTCAGGTTTTTACCATCAGGGTCATACCCGGTGCTTCATTGATTAAATTTTTGATGATTATTCCTGTAATTAGTGTTTGGAATCTCATATTAGTGTGTCCGTGGAAATATTGCCCACCTGTGGAAAGCGATCAGTCCACACCAGCCGTACTGTACTCTGATATTACTTTAACCCTTTACCCAACGCAGACTATTTCAAAATTTATTATTTTAAATATAATTTTTTTAATTTTTTCAAAAAATTTCAGCAAAACCATATCATGTGACCCCTCACATGATACGGTTTTGTTGAAATTTTTCGAAAAATAATATTTTTTCAGCTGCGGAATTTGCATATTACGCAGACGGATGCGGGCAAATCGTTGGGTAAAGGGTTAACTCTTTATCCAATGCAGACAATATCAAAATTTATGATTTTAAATATTGTTTTTATCAAATTTAAAAAAAAAAAATCTACAAAACCATATCATGTGTGACCCATCATTTGAACAAGACCAACAAGCTCGTTCCACTAAGAGGTCACATTATATGGTTTTGTTGAATTTTTTTTTCTGCCGCTGAAAATGCATATTACGCAGGAGGGTGAGGTTGATTCATTAGGCAAAGGTTAACTCTTCACCTATCATGCTAAATCTGGCCGGTGCTAGTCACAAAAATTGGCATTCAATTTCCATTATTTTAAAAAAAAATTGCCTCCAAAATATAATTTATGAACCCTCAATGGAATGAGCTTGTTCCAATGAGATGGTCATAAGCTATGTTTTTGGGGCAAAGAATACATTTTTTTTTTGTTATGCAAGAAAGAAATTGTATTTGATGTCTGCAAGTCATATCAGGTAGGGATTTTATAATTTGAATTTTCTCTGCACAACAAGGGAGATTATTCATGCCAGAATTCAGGCTAAAACATTTGAACATCAAGGGAAGTAATACACAAACAATTATGAACTAGTTAACTGGAAATAAGTTTCTTCTGTTAGTAGAGTATTTAAAAGCATGAATTGAAATGTTGAAATTAAATGGAACATCAAAATGTTTTTAGACTGTAGTACAATGAAAAGTTGTTTATCCTTCATCTACTGAAGAGCTAGATAATATTTCACACACAGTTTATTGTTTTGGGTTCAACATTTTACCAACAAAACAACTGAATTCAGTCAGCTTTATGTGCTATTGTTATTGACTAATATTTTTTTTTACTGTGGTAAACAAGCTCTGTTTTACTGGTAAAATAGGACCCAGTCACCAATGCCTGAATGGAAGTCCTCTAACATGGATACAGTACAGTCACCGTGGACTGGTTGTAATCTACATGTGGGCACTGTTAATGTTTAATTAATGAAGCACCAGGTTGCACTGGGCAGGAATATCTGTCAGCCTCAGGGAGTTAAACGATTGGCTGACCTTATATCAATGTAGCGGTCATAGATATGTGCCGACATTTGTGACCTTCAACACCAATAAATAAATAAATATTTGGGGCAAGTAGTTAACCCTTTACTTAAAAAATCGGCTTCATCCACCCACGTAACATGCAAATTCAGCAGGAGAAAAAAATATTAATTTTCTGAAAATTACAACAAAACTATATCATGTGACCTCTCATTGGAACGAGCTCATCTAGCTCGTTCCAATGAGGGGTCACATGATGTGGTTCTGTTGAAATATTTTGAAACTTTTAAAAAAAATAATATTTAAAATTACAAATTTTGATATCGTGTGTGTTGGGTGAAGGGTTAAATCATGTTAAAAGTGTAAAAATACATTCTAATTTCATTGGAACTCTCCCTTCTTAATTTTTTTCAGGGCAGTCTCAAAGGTGGTCGGAGAATGACTAACCTATCTATAGATGAGACCACCTTGTGGCCATCAATAAGTCCACATGCAACTATCTCAGGATCAGAAGGCCGTAGAGTGAAGACTCAAAGTAAATTAACCAATTTATTTAACCCTCCAAGCAAGGTAAGTTTATAATAATTTCATTAATAAACTAATGAGATTTCTTGTTCGTGACAAGAGTTATTCCATTTTGTAAAATCTCTTCTCTCACAAAATCTAAAGAACTGATTGATTTAATTTCTTGTTTTCTAGATTAATCAAACTCATTGATAGGGCCTTGTGAAGCTTCAAGATTTTTTATTATTGGGGTTTAATGAGACTTTTTGACAACCAGGGTCACCTCATGTCGGACAGTTTATGGGTGTAGGAAGCTGGAGGACCCATAGAGAACCATCGATCAGCGACAATCAACTGTCAGATTCACCAGCATACTAACTCTACACAAGCAGGGTTAGCATTGGTTGAAGACAAGTGCACCATCAACATGCAGTACCCTTTAGCTCACAGTGCCACCATGCTCCCATGTGGGAAATTGGGATTAAGTGCCTTGTCCAACGACACAACACAGTTACTCTTGGTGAGGATCGACACATGGACTTTTTGGCTTGAAGTCCAATGCTGTATCCACTGAGCCACCTCTCTCCTGAAGCTTCAAGATACGATTCCATATACTCCCACTCCCGGAAGAGAATGTGGGATACACTGGATAACATCCTTCCATCCATCTGTGCATCCATCCATCCAAAGCGATATCTGAGCAGTGAGTGAATGGATTTCAATTAAATTTGATTTGAGGAATCCTTATAACAAGCCGCTTACCCCGCATATTTTCCACCAGAGATAAGGCCCTTACATTGTTAATTTTTCATGATTTTTTGGTCATTTTTATTTCATTTATGCTTCATCTGTCCAGCACTGCAGTGAGGGTATAATTGCCTTCAGCAATAGCTCTTGTTTCAGTGATTCTATTCGATTGAGTAACATTGATATATAGAGGATATCTACGCTGTTTTAGTGAATAGCGGGAATTATCTCATGAGTGTGGACCTGAAAGTTTTATTTCTCACGAGCGCTTGCGTGAGTGAAAAATAATACTTTCAGGTTCACATGAATGTAATAATTCCTGATATTCACTAAAACAGCATAGATTTTATTATATGCTGCGTGACATTTTACTGCGCAATATTCAACCCAATTCGACTTCAAACAGTCTCAAGACAATAACAAAAAGCTGCTGATTGTTCCTTCAAGGCGATGTTAAAGGCGACGTCATGCGCCGAAGCCTAATGTCAATTTGGAAGCTGCTGAAAAAAATTCATCGTGTGGACCTGAAAATATTATTTTTCACTCGCGCAAGTGCCTGTGAAAAATAAAACTTTCAGGTCCACATAGATGAGATAATTCCAGATACTGACTGAAATAGAGTAGATTTTCTTTTTTATTGTGTGCTATGAGACATTTTATTGCACAATATTCAGCCTAATTCAACCCCAAATGCGTATGTTTCAAAACAGTAACAGAGATAGCTGATCGTTCCTTCAAGGCGACATGATGTGGCGTAGCATGAAGCCATTTAGGAATCCACTGAGGGATATTCCTTGATATCCATCGAGTGGATAAAATAAAATTTGTTCTCATAGTCCTGCCAGCTCTTTCCTCTTGAACTTTTCATCCGTCATCGGGTCTCGTGTACAGGAGACTTGATGACTGATGAAGAATCAGGTAGGTTCCACTTCCGAAATTACTCAGATTCTCTCCTGGAATATTCTGCTTTTTAGTCTTCCACGGTTTCACCATAAAGGAGACTGATGGATTGCACTCTGTCTGTCTTTCCATCCATCCATCCATCCGTCCTGTCCTGTTACCACCTATATCTCAGAGAAGCTTTGGTGCTTTTGTTTCGAATTTTCAGATTTCATGGGGCATTAGGAAAAATTGATGCACGTCAATTTTTTTCAGAAAAAAATTCAAGATGGCCAACTGGCGGCCATTTTTGTTGGAAATTGTGTGTACTTCGTTATACGCTCAGAACTTATGAATGACATTTCCGTTTTCAATAAGATAAATAACTTATATAGGTTTTTCTCTCTTGCATAAATTATGCAAATTAGCCTTACTTAACCTTTTTTTCGGGTAATATTTTTGTGCGTATTATGTTGTGTACTGTTATCACCTGTATCTCAGAGATGCTGTGACGCTTTTGTTTAAAATTTTCAGATTTGATAGAGCATTAGGAAAAATTGATGCACTACTTTTTTTTCCAAAAAAAATTCAAGATGTGTGACTGGCGGCCATTTTTGTTGGAAATTGAGTATAATTTGTTATACGCTCGCAACTTCTGAATGACATTTCCAATTTCAATAATTTTTGGTATGGAGGTCTAGCAGCATAAGATAAATAACATTTACAGGTTTTTTTCCCATGCATAAATGATTCAAATTAGCCTTACTTAACCTTTTTCTCAGGTAATATTTTTGTGTGTATTATTTAGTGTACTGTTACCACCTGTATCTCAAGAGATGCTTTCATGCTTTTGTTTCAAATTTTCAGATATGAAGGGAAGGGACATAAGATAAATAACATATTATACAGGTTTTTTTTCTTGTGTATAAATTATGCAAGTTAGTCATTACTTAACTTTTTTACAGGTATTTGGATGCTTCCAGTAAAACCACAGAAATGTGGGTAATATTGGGATTAGTTTGTTGAGTTGTTCCTTTGATATCCATATTTGTTAGGATTTTATTGAGGAAATATCAATATATTTCACAGTAATCCACCTACCGTGGGGGACAATTGTCTGATCGCTGGCTACCAGCATTGCACTTGTTGATTGACAAGCTTGTTCCAGTGATGGGTCATATGATATGGTTTTGTTGAAATTTTTTGAAAAAATTGAAAAAAATAATATTTAACTGTTTGATATTTTTGTATGTCTTGTGACGTACGAAATCAAACAGCGCATTGATAATTTGTGGCCATTTGTTTTGTTATTATTTTTCGATTTTTTAAAGTTTTAATCTCAATTCCTATTTTCTCCCAATAAGTGCTCAGTAACAACCGTTGAGCCAAATGTTATCGCAGCTTAAAATGCTAATATAATCCTTCTGTCAAGACTTCTTAAATGGTTGAGTGCACTATCAGGGCTTTCGAAAAATGAGGATGGATACCAGAGAAAAAGCCAACACTTTCTTGCTTATATTTCATATTCAGTCAAACACAAATAATATTTTGTTTATATAAATTTGTTTTATTACAAATTATTGGAGAGTGCCTGCAGGCACTCTCCAACAATTTGTAATAAAACAAGTTTTCAATAACAAATTTAGACCACCAAAAATAATCTAGCCCTCAACCAGTTAATCACTAATGTGAACAAGATCTTGTTATTTGTACTTTCTGAAGTTTGACAACGCATTTTGAAAAACGTTGAAGAAACTGAATTCCCCGTAACGTTTGAACGTCAGGATAATAAAAGTCTCAAAGGGTTAAATTAATAAATTTTGATATGCTGAGCAATCGGTATAGGTTTAAAATAGTGGGTTACAATTTACAGATTCTTCTGTTTTCAATTTTCTTCTTGAAAAGTAATTGCTCTCCAATTAAAGTTTAGCTGAGCTGATTGAAACCAAACTTGACATTTGGGTTAGGATATGATGAGAGGAAGAACCCTATTTAGTCAAGGTAACAGTGAACTTGAACTTACAAATTTTCCTCTCTCTAATTAACATTCCGCTGGGCCAGTCCAAGCCAAACTTGACATGTGGGTTGAGTATGATGGGAGGAACAACCCGGTTTATTTTTGGGAGATGTGCTAAAGGTATAGGTCACCCTGACCTTTCACTCAGGTGTCTGCTCTCTATTTCAAATTCTGTAGCTGCTCAAAACTGAACTTGACATGTGGGTTGGGTTTGATAAGAGGAACAACTCTGTTTATTTTAGGGCTATTGTTCCAAATGTCAAGGTTACAGTGACCTTTAACTTTCAAATTTTCCAAAGTTTTCATTAATTAACTGGGTAGTACTTTACTATGGTATCTTTGAAAAAAATACTTTTAAAAATAATTTAGCATTCTGTCAGTTAACCCTTTACCTAATGAATCCTCTGCATCCCCCTGCGTAATTTACAAATAGAACAGTTGTAAAATAATTGTTTTTCAAGATATTTCAACAGAACCATCTCATGTGATGCATGATTGGACTGAGCTCATTGGGTTCATTCCATTGAGGGGGGGTACATGATAGGATTTTGTTAAATTTTGAAAATTTTTTAAAAAATTATTGAAATTACAAACTTTGATATCATGTACATTGAGTGAAGGATTAACCCTTTACCCAATGTAATATGCAAATTCAGCATTTGAAAAAATATTATTTTTCAAAAAATGTCAACAAAACCATATCATGTTACCCCTCGTTGGAACGATCTCGACGAGCTCGTTCCAACGAGGAGTCACATGATATGGTTTTGTTGAAATGTACATGATAGGATTTTGTTAAATTTTGAAAAATTTTAAAAAAATTATTGAAATTACAAACTTTGATATCATGTACATTGACGAAAGGGTTAACCCTTTACCCAACGAAGTGGCCGCATCCGCCAACGTAATATGCAAATTCAGCATTTGAAAAAATATTATTTTTCAAAAAATTTCAACAAAACCATATCATGTGACCCCTCGTTGGAACGAGCTCGACGAGCTCGTTCCAACGAGGAGTCACATGATATGGTTTTGTTGAAATTTTTTGAAAGATTTAAAAAAATGATATTTAAAATAATAAATTTTGATATCATCTGCGTTGACTAAAGGGTTAAGAAAAAATATTGCAAGTATCATAGTCTCCTAGTCTTGTTAGATAAAGGGATGTAAAGAGACTTGAAAGTTTATGTATCATTAGAGATTGAGGTATGAGGATTTTTACATGCAGACTTGATGACTCGGTCATGTTGCAATAGTACAGCTATCATTGTTGAAATTGGCAGCAACCTTTCAAACAACCAAACAAAAATCATTTCCTATAAGATTAAAGATTTTGGAAACAGGAATTATATTTTTATCTTGGCTTAGTTCCTTTTTTTTTTTGGTTTTGTGGTGACACGCTCTTTGTTGTGGAATGTCATTTTAGTCGTTAGATCAACACTAACCTGTTTACAGGGTAACTAAAGCAAACTACATGTTTAAAGAAACTAAATAGCACATTTTTCTTCACCCTAAAGAGGAGTATTTTAATAGAATATGTTTATTGAAGTTATTTTTTTTTCAAATGATCTGTAAATCTAAAGCTTTTCCCTGTCTTGTTTTCAATATTAAAAAATATTGTTAATTATTAATGTATACCGTAAATATTTGTTCACATCTCTTTGCCTTGTTATGCCCCCAACTTCAAAAGTCGAAGGGATATCTAGTGGAGACATCTGTTCATCTGTCCGTTCATCTGTCCATCTATACCAACATTTTCCCTTCTATCTCAGCCACTGCCGATTTTAATGATATTTGGTGTTGTGATAGAGCATCACGAGGGAACAAAACCTGTGTACAAGCCAGAAAATAAGCAGATGGACATCTGCAAAATGAGGTCCCCAGAGGGCGAATTTAGTGATGCTACCCTGCACAGCAGGGTAGCATCACTAAATTTACCCTCTGTGAACCTCAATCTGAATCAGGGTCTCAAAACTAAACAGAAGGAGGTACCCAGAGGATAAAATGACCCACTGTATGGGATAGCATCATCAAATTCACCCTCTGGGGACCTCATTCTGCAAATGTCAGGCTGCTTATTTTCTGGCCTGCCTGTGTAGCATGAGTTTCTTCCACACTTTTTTCCAGCGTTATGGCCCTTTTGACATGCTTTGTGGTGCCCTCTTGTTAAAATTTATGGGAGTATAGGTACTCTCCCATAAATTGCAAAAAAGGCGAATCCTTATGGACTAAATGTAACTACACATCAAGGATATTTATTTATTTATTGGGGTTTAATGACACTTTTAACAGCCCAATTCCCTAGGCCTGTCTGAGTTACATAATAAAGTACATGGTATTATTACCACTTTGCAGGGCATTCCTAGTAGATTTAGAGAGTTTTACTCAACCATTAAAACTGTTTAAAGCTTGATGAATCATGTTACATGTGGGCGCAGTGGCTCAGTAGCCCAAAAAGCGGCTTCATAGTTTCAAAGAGTTGAAACTTTTTGAAAAATTTCTACAAAACCACATGAAGTGACCCCCCCCCCCCCCCCCCCCCTCATTGGAACGATCTCATCAAGCTCAGTTCAATGAAAGGTCACATAATATAGTATTGCGGAATTTTTTTTTTAATATATGGTTATCGACTGCTGAATTTATAAATTACGTGGGCAGATGCAGCCGATTTGTTAGATAAAGAGTTAACCCTTTACCCAATGCACAGGATATCAAAATTTATTTTTAGTCAAGTTGTGACGAAGTCAAACTTGACTTATAGTTTGGTGAGTGGAGGCGGGTGAAAACAATTGGATTCTGGGCGATAACTTGATAATGGTCTGACCCACGTTCACGAAACTTCATTGGCAGGGTGGCCTCGGTGAGAGGAAGAAGCCTATGTATTTTGGACTTGCTAGGTCAACTATCAAGGTCACAGTGACCTTGAGCAAACTAAATCATTAACAATTTGTTTCCGGAAGATAACTTGACTATGGTTGAACCCACATTCATGAAACTTCATATATAGGTTGGCCTCGGTGAGAGGAAGAACCCTATTTATTTTGGACTCACTAGGTCAATGGTCAAGGTCACAGTGCCCTTGAACATACTAAATCGTGAACAATTGGTTTCCAGATAATAACTTGACTATGGTTGAACCCACATTCATGAAACTTCATATGTAGACTGGATTCATGAGAGGAAGAACCTTATTTATTTTGGATACGCTAGGTCAATGGTCAAGGTCACAGTGACGTTGAACATATTAAATCGTAAACAATTGGTTTCCAGATGATAACTTCACTAGAGTTGAACTCACATTCTTGAAATTTCATATGTAGGTTGGCCTTGGTGAGAGGAAGAACCCTATTTATTTTGGACTTGCTAGGTGAAAGGTCAAGGTCACAGTGATCCAGAACATAGTAATCAAAACAATTGATTTCCAGATGATAGCTTGATAATGGTTTGACCCACATTCATGAAACTTCATAGGTAGGTTTGCTGTGGTGAGAGAAAGAACCCTATCTATATTGGATGTGCTAGGTCAAAGGTGAACTTCACAGTGACCCTTCACATAGTAAATCATAAACAATTGGCTTCCCGACGATAAGTTGACAATGATTAAACCCACCTTTGTGCTGTCACAACTAGACATTGGATCGGTGATCCCATTGGCATTTTTTTAACTATTGTTTTTCAAAAATTTTCAAAAAGTTTCAACAAAACCATATTATGTGACCCCCTAATTGGAACAAGCTCAATGAGCTCATTCCAATGAGAGGGTCACATGATAAGGTTTTGTTGAAATTTTTTGAAACATACATTTTTCAACTGCTAAATTTGAAAATTACGTGGGCGGATGCGGCTGATTCATTAGGTAAAGGGTTAAAGCACTAAATGAATATTACCAAATGTGAATGGCAAAAAATTTGAAGAAAACAAACACATCACAAAAGGAAATAAAAAAATCACCTTTCTAAAATTTGACCTTGGAAGCTACACATAGGAAATTAATTGTTGTTTGTTGTGTCACTTTTATCTATCTTAACATCAGCATTAAAACAGAAATTTACTTGTTTCAGAGAAATTACAAAATGCACTTCCCCCCAAAAATAATACTGAGTCTAGATGGATGTCTGGCATAAAAAATTCACTTTTTTCAGAGGTTTGTTTTGTTAAGAGAAAGTATTGTCGGTTCTCATGCACTTACGATCTACCTTGAGTTATATATAATTTATATGAGCATATTTCTGTCACTGATATCAAAAAACATCAAATGAAAAAGTGATATGCATGTAAATAAATTGCAATTTACAGCTCGTCTTGCAAGCAGTAAAAGGGTATTAAGTGGAAAAGGATATTGGTCCATAGTTCGTTTATACAAAAGATTATTTAAGTTGTTTATAGAATTTCAAGTTGTTAACATTGTCTGAAAACCAGAGAAATTCACAAAGGCTACCTCGTAAAAAACAGTGTTATATTTGTAAACACAATACAGTGTTACATTCTCTCCCACAATGGTGTCGTTTCCATATCTTCTTCAATGTCACAGTATCGATAACTTTATAACACAAAACCATATTATAAAACCATGATATCAGGCCTGGCATTTTCAGGGGAGCGATTTATTCGCTCGCCTATAGCTCGCCTTAAAAAAATTAAGGAGGGTGAAAACTAGCCCTCTTGGTCTTAGAAAATAATGATTACCATAACAGCCTTTTCCTAAAATCGACATCTTTTCAGATCTCTGCTTTGTTAGTAGTTTCTGTAAGACGGCCACACTGCCCTTCCCACACCTTTGGGCCTTGCCTAGGCCCAGAGGTGTGTGAAGAGCAGTGTAGCCATCTCACAAAGACTACCTTGTTAGAGGCACCAAATAAAATAATCGCTCCCCTAGGCCATGCGAGGGGAGCAATTTTTAGCCTTCCTGCATTTTTTAGAATGCCAGGTCTGAGTTTATCTTCAAATGCATGTTTCTAAAATAAAAATGTGTGGCATGTATTCCCTTGTAGGAATCCTGGGAAGTGAAACACTCCTTGTTTTCTGTGTTAAACAAGTGTTTTATTGGGAAAAACGATTGACTAAACTTGACTTTATCTCCATGTTGCGGTCAAGATTAGACGTTGCACAGAAATATGTGACCTTAATCCTTTACCCACCACAGACAATATCAAAATTTGCTATTTAAGCAAATAAGTTCTTCAAATTCCCCCCCCCCCCCCCCCTCATTAGAACAAGCATGACAACCTCGTTCCAATGAGGGGTCACATTATATGGTTTTGCTGAAATGTTTTGAAAAAAATAATTCTTTTCAACTACTCAATTTTCAAATTACGTGTGGTCAATTTGTTATGTAGAAGTTTGAGTGATTTTACTTAAAAAAGGAAGAAAAAAAAAACAATTCACCCGACAGACTCTTCTCCTGCCGCCTCCACTTACCTAGCTAAATTAATTTAACTATATTAACATGTAGATGTTGAATGTGACCATAAATCCTTCTTTTAACAGTTTTATCAGGTGAGTGGTTAATTTATTTATTTATTTATTGATGTTTAAGGTCACATATTTCTGCACAATGGCTAACCATAACTGTGGCAGTTTTATGGGTGGAGGAAGCCGGAGTACCTGGAGAGAACCACCGAGCAACGGCGAGCAACTGTCAGCTCCCCAACATACCAACTCTACACAAGCAGGGTTAGCATTGGTTGAAGACAGGTGCACCATTGACATGCAGTGCGCCTTAGTACACAGCATTACTGTTCTCCCACGTGGGCAATGGTGGTGGGGGTGAAGTGTCTTGCCCAAGGACACAACGCGGTTGCCGCAGGTGGGATTCGAACCAAGGACCTCTTGGCTTGCAGCCTGCACCTCTACCAACTGAGCCACCATGCCCCCAGGTGAGTGGTTAAGGCCCCTTGTTCATTTATTTATTGATGTTTAAGGTCACTTATTTATGCACAATGGCTAATCATGACCGTGACAGTTTTACGGGTGGAGGAAGCCGGAGTACCCGGAGAGAACCACCGAGCAACGACGAGCAGCTGCCAGCTCCCCAACATCATAACTCCGCACTGCAGCACAGGCAGGGTTAGATTGGTTGAAGACATGCGTACCATCGACGTGCAGTACGCCTTAGTACACGGCATCATCGTGCCCCCACATGGGCGATGGGGGTGAAGTGTCTTGCCCAAGGACACAACGCGGTTGCCGCAGGTGGGATTCGAACTGAGGACCTCTCGGCTTGCAGCCTGCACTCTACCTACTGAGCCACCGTGCCCCCGGCTCCTTGTTCAATAATCAGGAAAGTGTTTAATAGTCTTAATACAATTATATGTCAAAGGATGTAAATTATTAAGCCTTTTAACTCTTAACCTGCTGAGTATTTTAAAAATATTTTCCATCAAATCTAGTCATGGATGCCGTGAAACAGCCATCACTAGATTTGATGAAAAATTGGCTTGAGAAATGACTGGACAAAAAGTCAATACAATTTAAGGGTCAAATTTTTGTTGAATATGCTCAAATTTTACATATTTTTGTGGCAAGAGACTTCCTGTCCCGGCAGGAATATTTGCCAGCAGGATGAAAGAAGTTAACACTGGCTTGCATGTTTGGTATCGTCTGATATACAATACCGTCTGATGAAAAGGGCAAATCCATTCTGCATTTGTCTCCCTGCAGGAACACCGGGAAGTGAAGCAGTGCCTGTTCACTGCGGTAAACAGGCTCTGTTTTGCTGGTAAAATAGGACTCAGTCACCGATGCTTGGGAGGTGCAAACCCTCTCTAAAATGGCAAACATGGCTTATTAACGCTCACCCCTGGTCTTGAGTTAATACTCTTGTTGTAGTCATGATTAGCCATTGTTCAAAAAATGTGACCTTAACACCAATAAATAAATAAATAAATAAATAAATAAATAATTCTGCATTGGTGGGGAGATTCAGTAATAATTTAATCCTGCAGCTCTATGGAGCTGCAGGATTAAATTATTACTGATCCTCACTGCTCCCTGTTGGAACCCCAAGAAGTGGATCAGTGCTTGTTCACTGTGGTAAACAAGTTCTGCTTTATGCTAAAATAGGATGCAGAATGAATGCTTAGGGTGGAAGTCTGCTAAAGTGGGCAGCATGGGTATAAACAATTGGCAAAACTTGACTTCATGCTTATGTTGCAGTCATGATTTTGCTAGATGTAAAAGTGATCTTAAACACCAATAAATAAATAAATAGATCCTCACTGTTGATTTATTGTTTATAGTATCATCAGCTTGTCAACTTACTATTTTTTGTGTATGCAAAAAACATGTTTGTGTGTGCAAACATTTATGCATACTGTGTCATACTGTATCAAAAGGATTAACCAATTAACCCACTGCAGAATGTCAAAATAACAAAAATTTCAAGAAGCAATTTTTTCCCCTAATGCAACTAGGAATTTAACCAAAAGAGTCTTGTTTGACAGAGTTCATTAAATGAGCTCTGTCAAACAAGACTGAATTGGTTAAATTGGTCGTTGGTGGCTCATTGATTATGGAATTGGACTTCAAACTGAAAGGTCCATGGTACTATCCTCGCCAGGGGCAACTGTGTTGTGTCCTTGGGCAAAGCAATTAATCCTGATTGCCCACACGGGGGCATGGTGCCACTGTATACTAAAGCGTACTGCACGTCATTGCCTTCAACCAATACTAACACTTCTTGTGCGGAGTTGGTAGGTTGAGGAGTCTGACATTACTCTCCGTTGCTTGGTGGTTCTCTCTGGGTACTTGGGCTTCCTCCACCTGTAAAACTGTCCCACATGAGGTGACCCTGGCTGTCGAAAGTCAAACCCTAATAAATAAATAAATTTGTTAAATTCCTAGTTATTTTCACATTTTGAAAAAAAATTGTGTATTGAAATTATAGTTTGGCATCGGTGTGTAGAGGGTTAGATAGGACCTATTGTTTTATCTAATTTGTAAAGAAATGTAAAATAAACTGAAAAGTGGGGAGCGCGGTGGCACAGTAGGTAGAGAAGCAGACTGCAAGCCGAGAGGTCCTCAGTTCGAATCCCACCTGTGGCAACCGCGTCGTGTCCTTGGGCAAGACACTTCATCTCCATTGCCCGCGTGTGGGCACGGTGGCGTTGTGCACTAAGGCGTACTGCACGTCGATGGTGCACCTGTCTTCAACCAATGCTAACCCTGCTTGTGTGGAGGTAGTATGTTGGGGTGCTGACTGTTGCTCGGTGGTTCTCTCCGGGTACCCCGGCTTCCTCCACCTGTAAAACTGTCACCGTCATGATTAGCCATTGTGCATAAATATGTGACCTTAAACACCAAGAAATAAATAAATAATAAATAACTGAAAAGTGATCATAAAAAGTGAACAAAAAATTAAAAATAAAAAAAAACTCCCAAAACAGACTGCTTAAAAGAAATTTTGTGCTTTATCCAACATATTTAAATTCTTGTTAACTACGAAAGAAAAATTACAATTTGTCCTTATTGCAAAAGTCCCAAAAAATATTTGCTTCTTGAGTTAAAAGGATAAAACCTTTATGCCGCCAGCTGTCTTTGATCTTGGAAATACATTAAAAGGGTAAAATAATGCATTGAAATGTAAGTCCAACAATTATGGGCTGAACTAACATGGTAAGATTAGTATGAATTCTATTAAAAAATATTAAACATTGATCTGGAATATCTCAATAATAACCTTATATGTTTTAAGACACGCTTTTTGTATCTTGAAAGAAGCTTAATTACAGGTTAATAAGGTGTTTTTTGTTGTCATCTCAATTTCTAGACATTTTAACATTGTTATTATTAATTTCATTTTTTGTCCATGTGACTTTCTGCTATAAAAAAATTGGTGTATGTAGTAATTATCTCAATCCAACAAAGTAGTTTAGGTGCAATAGGGCAGGTGCTCTTTAATGGTTGAAACACATGCATGTTGCTGACAGATGCTGGCTGGACAAATTGTGAAATTTGGTACTACAATGTTGAAAATATAAACATTTAATATTTATAAGCTTGACTCCTGCTTCAAACTGTTCTCCGTTCATAATTAAATCAAAGAGATGTTTCAATTTTCATTGAATGTTTAAAAAAAAATCTGTTACTCGGCCCCTCCCTCGTGGTCCTTTTGGCTGCAGCATGCTCTCTTTATAACCAATGCAAACTTAAAAAAAAAAGAATTAAATGGTTTTTGTCTGATATTTTACCCAAGTTAATAAAACTGATAAATTTGTACCTTGAGGTCAAGAAGGTTTGCAATGCAGGGACGAAATACACCCCCACCCATGCTATTCTGTAGATTATGAAGCCTAAAACATAAAACAAACCAAGAATATGAACTTCTGATTGCAAAGAAATAATTGCAAAAATAAAAAACTGCCCGGCTGCATGCACTTTTACAAAAAATGGCCTGAGAAACAAGATTTACTTTGTGGGGCCTAAACATAAAATATTAGTACCCCTTGTTCACTCTGTTTTCCATTTATCAGTAAATCAGTGAGTTTTTTCAAGTTTCATTAAATACTTAACCATTTAACTAATGAATTGTCCACATCAGTCTGGGTAATCAACAAAGTGAGCAGTTCCCCTGTGGAAACCCCATAAAGTGAAACATTGTTTTTTTCACTGTGGTAAACAAGCTATGTTTTACTGGTAAAATAGGACCCAGTGGAAGTCTTCTAAAATGGGCAACATGGGTATAAACGATCGAACTTGACTTTATTTCCATGTTACGATTAGCCATTGTATGTGAACTTAAAGATCAATAACTAGTGACCAGTTGAAAAAAACAATATTTTTCAAAAAATTTCAACAAAACTACAGTACGTGGAGAGTGTATTATCACTAAATCACCCGCAGAGTGGAGATTTCACCTAAGCAATAATTGGAAATTTGTTGCAAAGCATAACCAGCACAAGCAAAGTTTCAGCCAATGGACCTCCGGGTTAAACCCGGAGGTCCATTGGCTGAAACATTGCTTGTATTTTTTGTCGATATGTACACAGTTTGAAAGTTATAGCTTGGGTGATAACTCCACTCTGCGGGTGATTTAGTTGCAGTCCACTCTCCACGTACTGTATGTCATGCAAACTCTCATTGGAACAAACTCGCTGAACTCTTTCCAATGATGTGGCTCACATGATATGGTTTTGTTGAAGATTTTTTTAAAAATTAAAAGAAACTAATTAAAATAATAAATATTGATTAAAATAATAAATATTGATATCCTTTGTGTTGGGTGAAGGGTTAAACAAAATGTTGTATTTCCAGTTTGCCCAATAAGCATATGTTCAGTCCTTAAACAGAAAACAATAGCACATTTTATTATTTATACTTGTGATGAATAATTAAATTAGGTAATGATTATAGAATTACCTGTGAATTAGTTGTTTGCATAGGTTTCAACAAGATGAAGCTATTTATTTATTGGTGTTTAAGGTCACATACTTCTGCACAATGGCTAACCATGACCGTGACAGTTTTACGGGTGGAGGAAGCCGGAGTCCCCGGAGAGAACCACCGAGCAACAGCGTGCAACTGTCAGCTCCCCAACATACCAACTCCACACAAGCAGGGTTAGCATTGGTTGAAGACAGGTGCACCATCGACATGCATACGCCTTAGTACACAACGTCACCGTGGGCAATGGGGGTGAGTGTCTTGCCCAAGGACACAATGCGGTTTCCGCAGGTGGGATTCAAACCGAGGACCTCCCGGCTTGCAGCCTGCACCTCTACCAACTGAGCCACCGTGCCCCCCCCAGATGAAGCTACCTACTGAAAGAAAAAGGACACTGTTAGGTCTGAAGGGCGAGGCAAAAGGAAATTTTTTACACACAGAAGATAACTGGGCTGATTGAACAACCCTACATCATCCCTATAGCTGTCAATCACATAGAAACTTTTCTTTTCTTGTTGTGTCAACTACTTAAGTCAAGTTCAGCTTGGCAGAACAGAACTTTATTCGAAGAATGCAATTGAGTAGAAATATAATTAATACAATTTATCTAACAATCATATATATTTTGGCCTGAAAACCACGAAAAATGGTATGTATCACATAATGTGTTCCCATTCCGTATCATATAGACGACTCATTCTGATTCCATATCATATAGATTCATCTTCCGGTAAACACAGCGCTACAGTTAAAACCCGAAGTCCTGTCCTGAAATGCGCACAAATAGCACGTTGATCTGCGCCTTAATCTACGCGTTATGACCATAGTAAGGCTATCAAATTATGTATATATCGCCGTTGCACAAGCAATGTTTCGGCCAATGGACCTCCGGGTAACCTGGGGGTCCTTTGGCCGAAACATTGTCTGTGTTTGCTATGAGTAACTTGGAGAACCTGCCATGCTTTGGATGCCATTTGATAGGGCAATTGCGCGCAATTCCTATGCGCAATTATTTTAATCTTATTTGTTTTACAAGGATTGGCGAACAAGTTATGCAACTTATATTGACGCCTCTCCTTGGCCCAGTGGCACAGGTGTGTGGGATGACCTTCATAACGGCAACTTCGTGGCCTAGCACTTCTCGAATACTATGAAGGGATCTTTAGCCTGCACGGAGTGTGTCTCTCTCCGCACAGAGGACAGCGATTTTACGTCCCCACCCGATGGGACAGTACGCTGTGGCAGCATCAACCCCATAATTGATGCTGATAGAGAGTGTTCGGACACCTCGAGAACTTTCCCCGACCGGGGATCGATCCCAGGACCTCTGGCATGAGAGACCAGCGCATTTATCCACTCGGTCACCACTCTACACGCAATTAAGCCCAGATAAGCACGCATTTCGTGACAGGACTTCTAGTTTTAACTGTATGACAAATAATATCATTATATGCATTGTTATTATGCACTAAAATATGAAATTCAAAAATTTTGACCAATTCCAACTGAATTTAAACTGAAAAAAGGAAAAACAGGCTTTATGTAATGGGATTGTTAAATAAATGTATTATCATGACCAAATGCATATCCTGTAATTTGTATCAGATTCTCGGTCCTGTTTACAATCGGATCACAACTCGCCCTGATGGGCTCGTTGCGATCTGATTGTAAACATGACCTCGAATCTGATACAAATTACAGGACATGCACATGGTCATGATAATGTTTATGCATACAATAGGGAACATACAGTTATTACCATCTTTTGGAGGCAGCATGGCCAATATGGCTGTTTCCAGTCACTTCCCAGAAAAAAATATTTCAAATACATTTAACTTAAATTAACTAGTACTTGTTAATAGTTAATATAACTCTGTTAATTGCGTATTTGAACTGCAAACATCCTTTTACCATACATTTAATTGAAGAAATTTTTATCGGTTAACCCTTTAAACAATGCACACAACATCAAAACTTATTGGGTTTTTTTTTTTTAAATTGTTTCCAAAATTTCAATAAAACCATATCATGTACTCCCTTATGGAATGAGCTAAATTAGCTTGTTCCATTGAGGGGGTCACACATGGATTTCTTTAAAAAAAATTTAGCTGTGCAATTTGTAAATTATGCAGGCAGATATGACTGATTCATTTATTTATAAGGGTTTAATGCCACTTTTGACAGCCAGGGTCACCTTGTGTCAGACATGTTTACGGGTGGAAGAAGCCGGAGTACCAGGAGAGAACCACAGCAATGGCAAGTAACTCTGTCCCCCAACAATCTACCTCCGTGCATAGGTTCGCATGAGATGAAGACAAGTGCACTATCAACATGCAGTATGCCTTAGTACACAGCACCACCCTGCCCCCATGTGGTCAATCGCGATGAAGTGCCTTGCCCAAGGCCACAATGCAGTTACGCCTAGCGGGGATCAAACAGTGGACCTTTCGGTTTGAAGCTCAGTGTCATAACCATTGAGCCACCATGATCCCAACTGATATATTAGGTAAAGGATTAAATACACATTGGTTATAGAAGAACTCTTTGTCTTCAGAGAATTTGTGGAGAAAAAAATGAAATGTCCTCTATTTCAAAAACATGATTTGGCATCAGAATTATTTAGCAGAACTGAAATCTTAATTTAGAACCGAAAGCAGTTTTTGCAAAAGTCTTCAAATAGAAAGTTCCAGAATGAGGAATTTCTTCAGTGTTCTATTGTTCCATTAATTACTGATTGGCTGAATTAAATTACTTCATTAAGTTTCCAGATGATTCTAATTCCAAGTAAACAAGTCTGACTGAAATAAATAATTTGTGAGCTAAAAATAAATAGCATATGACAGTATTCATAAACATGTTAATAAGTACATTCAAAGGTCACTCAGTGCAAACAAATGATCACCCCAGCCACAGTCGGATTATTCTAATTAAAATTAATTTTAGAAAATATTAATTGTTTATAATTATTAACCAAAGACATGTAAATTTTTTTATATTTTAATAGGGATCTGTAACAATCAGTGTTTAGAAGGTTAATTCCAAAATGAAGAAGGCTGTGCAAACATTTGATTTGAAGCAGTTTTGCAATATGATATGAACTGTGTAATGGGAACACAGTGGCTCAATGGTTAGAGCATTGAATTTCAACCCAAAAGGTCCATGGTTCAGTCCTGACCAGTGGTAATAGCATTGTGTCCTTGTGCTAGACAATTAATCTTGATTGCCCACATGGGGGTGTGGTGGCACTGTGACCTAAGGCATACTACATGTCAATGATGCTCATACCTTCAACCATTGCTAACCCTATGGACTTTTTATGTTGGGGAGGTAGGGGGAGTCTAGTTGCTCGCAGCAACTTGGTGGTTATATCTGGGTAATCAACTTTCTTCATCCATAAAACTGTCCCAAAATGAGGTGACCCTGAGTGTCAAAAGTGTCTTCAACCTTTCAACCTGGTGTGCGTAAATTTTGGCGAGAAGAAAAAATTGTAGTGGACGATATAAAGAGCCAAAAATGGGAAGCAAGCCTAGGTAATAATTTAATCCCACAGCCCGATAGAATTGTTGGATTACATTATTACTTAACCTCCCAACAATTTATATTTATTTATTTATTGATGTTTAAGGTCACATATTTATGCACAATTGCTAATCATGACTGTGACAGTTTTACGGGTGGAGGAAGCCGGAGTACCCGGAGAGAACCACCGAGCAACGACGAGCAGCTGCCAGCTCCCCAACATCGTAACCCCGCACTGCAGCACAGGCAGGGTTAGATTGGTTGAAGACATGCATACCATTGACATGCAGTAGGCCTTAGTACACGGCGTCATTGTACATGGGCAATGGAGATGAAGTGTCTTGCCCAAGGACACAACGCGGTTGCCGCAGGTGGGATTCGAACCGAGTACCTCTCGGCTTGCAGCCTGCACCTCTACCTACTGAGCCACCGCACTCCCAACCTCCCAACAAACCAAGATGGTTGACAGTATTGACTGAAATGATGGGTCCAGAACATTTTTCCCTAGGACATTTCCCATTAGGACATTATCCCCTAGGGCATTTTCCCCTAGCACAGTTTTTCCCTAATTATTCATCCCCGGACTTTTTTCCCTAGACTGATTACTCCTAGATTTTTCACCCAGGACATGTTCCCAAAGATTTTTTTTTAATTTATCATGGAATAAATGATACCTTTCATGGCGCCAGTATTGAAAGGGTTAAGCCCCAATTAGTAAATAAATAAGATGTGACTTGTTACTCCCCTCAAAAAAATGAAAAAGCACCCCTGACTACAAGCCTGAAAGTAAATTAACTGTCATCTGCAAAATGAGGTCCCCAGAGAGAGAATTTGGGTAATGCTACCCTGCACAGCAGGGTAGCATCACAAAATTTACCCTCTGTGAACCTCAGTCTGAATCAAGGTCTCTAGCCAAAACAGAAAGATGTACCTAGAGGATAAATTGACCCACTGTATGGAATAGTATCACCAAATTCATCCTCTAGGGACCTCATTTTGCAAATGACAGGTTGTTTATATTCAGGCTTGCCTGACTATGAAGTAAGGTTAATTATAATTTCCCTCTTTTCTTACCCTCTCGCACAATGACGTCAAAATACTGAAATTTCGAGCAGCTATTTTTTCCACGAAATTTAACGACTTCAAGCTTTTTTGACAAAAGACAATGAGCTCTCAAACAAGACTGAATTGGTTAAATTTTGAGTTGCATTATGGGAAAATTTGACATCTTGAAATTTTGATAATTCTACATCATTGTGCAGGGGATAATTCTTCATGTATTATAAGCACTTTTTACATTATTTTGGGGAAGCTTCCACAGAGAGCATTGTTAGAGTTGGTGTCCAAGGCTTGTACTAAGTAATCAAAAATATGCAGGACAGAGAAAGTAAACTTTGGTATATCAGCAACCTTTTTTGCTCCAACTGTAGAGTCATAAAAATTTAGAACGTTATGTAATGAAATTTCATGCTTCCAGTTTGATACTTCTCTTTACAATAGATCTATGTGGGTATTGATTTTACAGGCATTGTATAGTCATGTTCAAAGCTCATTAAGTAAAGATTGTAGAATTCATCCTCAAATGTCAAATGAACCTGGATAAATGATGTACCGTGGAAACCTGTTACTTGAATAGCCACTTTGCCAATGAAAATTAGTCAATTAACAGGAGTATTCAATTAACAGGGATTGTGTCACTTTCTTGTATTCCAGAGATAAACTTAGCATTTATTCTATAACATCTTGTTTGACAGAGCTCAAGGAGCTCTGTCAAACAAGATATAATAGATTAAATGCCTTTATTGGATGTACTGAGGTCAAATAGGTCTATAAACAAAGGAAAACTAGAGAGAGTCAGAGTACATTCTCGACAGGTTACAAGATTTTTTATTCAATTAATAGGAGTTTACTCTATAACCTATATTCAATTAACAGGTCAAATTTGTACTGGAGGTATGGTAAATGGTTTTGTGTTGGGAAATTATATTCAGTTAACAGGGTTATTCAGTTAAGATATATCCAATTAAGTGGCTCCACTGTACTATCAAGTCTGGAAATATGCAATTTGTCATATGCGGAATGAGGTCCCCCGAGGGTGAATTTGCTGAAGCTATATCCCATACAGTGGGCTAGAATCTCCCTGATTATCCTCTGTTTAGGCCTGAGACCTTGTTTAAGATTGAGGTTCACTGTGGGTACATTTAGTAATGCTATCCTGCTGTGCAGGGTAGCATTACCAAATTCACCCTCTGTAGACCTTATTCTGCAGATATTTATTTATTGGTGTTTAAGGTCACTTATGCGCTATGGCTAATCATGACCGTGACAGTTTTATGGGTGGAGGAAGCCGGAGTACCCGGAGAGAACCACTGAGCAAAGACAAGCAGCTGTCAGCTCTCCATCATCATAACTCTGAACTCTGCACCACAGCACAGGCAGGGTTAGATTGGTTGAAGACATGCGCACCATGTAGGCAATTGGAGTTAAGTGCCTTTCCCAAGGACACAACACGGGAGCACGAAACAGTGGCTGAAATGGTCACCCATCCAACTACTAACCGCACTCGACGTTGCTTAACTTCAGTGATCTGACAAGAACCAGTTACTGCGACACCACCGTGCCCCCATTCTGCAGATTTATTTATTGGTGTTTAAGGTCACATACTTATGCACAATGGCTAATCGTGACAGTTTTACGGGTGGAGGAAGCCGGAGTACCCAGAGAGAACAACCGAGCAACGATGAGCAGCTGGCAGCTCTCCAACATCGTAACTCTGAACTCGGCACCGCAGCACAGGCAGGGTTAGATTGGTTGAAGACATGCGCACCATCGACGTGCAGTACGCCTCAGTACACAGCGTCATCGTGCCCCCGTGTAGGCAATCGGGGTGAAGTGTCTTGCCCAAGGACACAACGCGGTTGCTGCAGGTGGGATTCGAACCGAGGACCTCACGGCTTGCAGCCTGCATCTCTACCAACTGAGCCACCGCGCCCCCCCATTCTGCGGATAACAGTCTGCTTATTTCCAGGCTTGTGTACTGCCGTGGAGCCCACTTTACTGGGTGTCTCCAAATTGGATAACCATTCTAATAGTCAAGCCTGGATATAAAAGGTCGGACTAAGTTATGCGTTTGTACCTGGTGCTTCATTAATTAAATTTTGGATGATTATTCCTATAATTAGTGTTTGGAATGTAATATTATTGGGTCCATGGAAATATTGCCCACCCGTGGAAAGTGACCAGTCCACGGCGGACGTATTGTATCACTCTCTTTGCTCTATGTGTTGGTAAAGAGATCTCCTCATCAACAGCAGGGGGCCTGGTAGCTCAGTAGATAGAGGTGCAAACTGAGAGGTCCTCAGTTCGAATCCCACCTGCGCAACCACATTGTGTCCTTGGGCTAGACACTTTCCCATTGCCCACATGGGGGCACGGTGGCGTTGTGCACATCGATGGTGCACCTGTCTTCAGCCAATGCTAACCCTGCTTGTGTGCAGTTAGTATGTTGGGGAGCTGACAGTTGCTTGGTGGTTCTCTCCGGGTACTCCGGTTTCCTCCACCCATAAAACTGTCATGGTCATGATTAGCCATCGTGCAGAAATATGTGACCTTAAACACCAATAAATAAATAAGGCAACAGCAAAATTGCAATCATTTATCAGATACTACATTATAGTCTGTTTCCAAAAAACTAGGTTGTGTCATTGTCCCGGGTGATAACATACCCTTGAAAGACCTGATTTTCAGGTTGATTGTTAATAAATGAATCTCATACAAGCTCTTCATTACATGTCATTATGGTTTTAATTGTGATAATAGCCAAGAGGGTTCCTCATTTCCCATCAGACTACAAGTCAAAGAGTAGTTATTGATTGAAAGGCTTATCCTTTGTTTGATTACAGAAAACAAACATTAACACTTTCATAGTAACCACAATAAAAATCACAACTAATTGTTGTCATGTCAGGAGAGACTAATTTATATTTGCAATAAAAAAAAACTGTGACAAAGATGACCTCTGAGACAAAAGTCAAATCATTCTTTGTTCTGAAAATGTTTTTCAGAAATATATTGGTTAACCCTTTACCCAACGAACCGCTCGCATCCGCCTGCATGATATGCAAATTCAGCAGCTGAAAAAATATTTTTCGAAAAATTTCAACAAAATGAAATTTTTTTTAAAAATTTAAAAAATGTTATTTAAAATAATAAATTTTGAAATCATCTGCATTTGGTAAAGGGTTAAAAAAGTTGTTCTTCTTTTTATACTGTAATCAATATGTAATGCAGACACCACTTTCAATTTTTTTCTAGTCAATTAAAAATCATTATTTTTATGCCCTTGAAAAACTTTTTAGTTTAAACAATATTTATTCAAAAAAGTTTGTTATTTGTGTACAGAGTTTAAATGTGTGGCAATTTAGACAATACAGGTTATAGATATAATACATAAGTACACAAAATAGCGGCAGACATAAGTTGTTAGCATAATGAGGGAGGGGATTCGACTTGAAGCTGATAGCTTATGAAAGTTGTCTCCCCAAAAAACTTTTTGGGGGGGGGGCACATAGTGTTTGTCATTTCCGTTCCATCTGCCAGGAAGATTTTCGTGTCTACTCCATAACTCGGAACCTTGGCATACGAGTTGCTAATGGGGAGACGATGTGTTGCACATAAAATTTCTTTTTGTTTGATGGAGGTCAAGGTAACAGATGAAGGGGGGGCACGGTGGCTCAGTTGGTAGAGATGCAGGCTGCAAGCCGAGAGGTCCTCTGTTCGAATCCCACTTGGGCAAGACACTTCACCTCCATTGCCCATGTGGGGACACGGTGACGTATACTAAGGCGTACTGCACGTCGATGGTGCACCTGTCTTCAACCAATGCTAACCCTGCTTGTGTGGAGTTGGAATGTTGGGGAGCTGACAGTTGCTAGCCGTTGCTCGGTGGTTCTCTCCGGGTACTCCGGATTCCTCTACCCATAAAACTGTCACGGTCATGGTTAGCCATTGTGCAGAAATATGTGACCTTAAACACCAATAAATAAATAAATAAATAACAGATGAAGGGCATAGTTTGGGGTCATCCGTGGCCGGGCAGTCACTGTTAGTCTTGTTTGTTTTAAAACATACATGTAGGCTATGATCCCCTCATTGGAACATGCTCATTCCAATAAGAGGTCATAAGCGATGGTTCAAAGCAAAAATTGAAAAAAATTTTTATTAAGTTAGAGATTTTAATGTCTGTTATTCATGTTCAGGATTGCCATGCAAATTCTTCAATTTATATTAATGACTCTCCTCGTCCCAATGGTACATGTTATGCGGGATTACCTCTGCAGTGGCAAATTCATGGGCTTGCTCTTCTCAAATGCCATTCCTCGTGAGAATCATGTGTGGTGAAGCAGTGCCTGTTTACTGTTGTAAACTTATAAGCTTTGTTTTATGGGTAAAGAAGGACCCTGACACCAGTGGCTAAGGTTCAGTCCTCCAAAGTGGACAGCATGGGTATAAAGTATTGGTTTTACTTGACTTCATACTTGTGTTATGGCTGTGATGTTGCCATATTATGCAATTATGGACTTTTGTGGTGGTGAATATGATGTGATATGAACCTAAAAAACTTATATTGACCGAGACGTTATCTGAGGTCAATATAAGTTTTTTAGGTTCATATCACATCATATTTACCACCACAAAAGTCCATAACTGTTTTATTATATATACCATCCTCAAAAAAAACCCCTATCTATTTGTCAATTAAAAGTTCATTTATATCAACCAGAAATACTTTTATTTAACAATAAAATAGTTATCAACTGCAAAATAACATAAAAATAAACAATGTTATAGAGATTATGTTGATTAAAATAGAACTAGAGAGGGGATTTCCAAAAGCTATATTTAGAAAGTTGATATTCACTGGAAAACCAGTGTACATGGATTTTTGAGTACCAGCCACGTGTATAAGATCCAGCCAATAGAAATGTGGTTATTTATAAAGTAAATAATAAATGTTGAGAGTGACCTTAAACACCAATAAATAAATAAATTATCTAAAATGCAGGAAGGTGACTATATTCCTGCTGATTGAACACTCAGGTTAACTGAATAATTTTCATTGGCAAATTAACTCGTTCCCTAATGAATCTGCTGCTTCCACCTGCTTAACCCTTTACCTAACATGAAAAGCAGACAACACTTGCAAACAAAATTCTTGAATAACTGTTTTTGATACAAAAATGAAAAAAATAATGAAAATTAATTGACGACTTTTGTGAAGAACACTGGCAAGTTTTGGCTGGTACATTGGGTAAAGGGTTAAAAAACAAATTAAGCAGTTGAAAAAGTATTATTTTTGAAAAAATTTCAACAAAACATATCATGTGACCCCTCACTGGAAGGAGCTCATCAAGCTCGCTCCAATCGGGGATCACTTGATATGGTTTTGTTGAACTTTTTGGAAAAATTCAAGAAATTACTTTTAATATAATAAATTTTGATATCATCTGTGTTGGGTAGAGGGTTACAGGGTTCCACTGTATTGAGTTAGAATTTACTGATGAAGTGGCTGAGTATGTTAAGGATGTTGCTTACTCGTGGTGCAGAAATTACAGCTGATGTGTCCCAGATGAATGTTGAGATTGAATTAGGGTCCTTGAAAGTACTTGAAATTTGAAACTGAAATTCCTGGCTCTTGAAAGTTGTATTTTCAAGAATTGTATTTCTGTTTATGGCTGTAAATGATCCCAATGAAATATTAACATTCTCAAAGGTTTGGCAAATTTCCTTTCCCCCAACACCCCCACATGATAGGACCCAGGCTATTAAAAGTGTTCTTAAAACCCAACAAACAAACTGACAGAAGTATTATCCAACTGAGTGAGATAATCAAATCTAACCATAAATAGAAATAAAGTCATTGTATGTTAGGCCTAAAAAACAGTAAAAAGAAAGCCAACTGTTTCTCAGGCTTTCCTGCATGGTAATTTTTACTGCTGTATCCTCTCTTTTTATCACTAATGAAAACTTGAAAAAAAAAAATTAAATGACTTATGTGTAATAAACTACCAAAGTAAATGAAATTGCTATAATACACCACTGCCCATGTTATTCTGCAGAAATAAAAATGTTTAATTTTTAACCTCTTGTACTCTGGAAGTGCAACAGAATTTTCTCTAAACACTCTGTTTTTCTCTTGTTTAACTACAAATTTAAACAATTATATCAAGGTATATTTGGTTAAATATCAATCTGCATTATGGGAAATATTTGCTGCTGAAAACTTTGCCTTTTTGACCTCGTAAAATAGAGGTAATTCGCTATGACCTTGGTGGACAGTTTTTTTTATGCCCCTGACCCTCTCGGGGGCATTATGTTTTCACCATGTCCATCCATCCGTTTGTCCATCCGTCTGTTAACTTTTGGTTTCTGTCAAATAAGAACTGCTTATTTGATCAAATCATAATTTTAAGGGTTACTTGTGGATGACTAGACAATGCTTCCTTTTGATTTTGGTCCAGCTAGCATTTTAATATGGTCGCCATGGCATTATGACACCGTTGTCGGCATATGCTGCACTTTGGGTCGCTCTTGTTTTTTATTTAATAATCATATAGATTTTGGCCAGAAAACCATGAGGAATGGTATTTATGTATCACTGTATCATATGGACAACTCATTCTGATTCCGTATCAGACAGATTCAACTTCCAGTAAACACCGCCTATCACATATATCATTATATGCATTGTTATTACGCATTAAGATATGAAATTCAAAATTTTGACCAATTCCAACCCAATTTAAACAGAAAAATGGAGGAAAGGGGCTTTATGTAACCGGATTGTTAGATAAATGTGTTATCATGATCAAATGCATGTCCTATAATTTGTATCAGATTCTTGGTCATGTTTACAATCAGATCCCAACTTGCCTTAACTGGCTTGTTGTGATCTGATTGTAAACACAACCCATGATAATGTATATTTATTATGCCAGGTATTTTGGGATTGTGTCTAAGAGTAAAAGGTAAAACCTTACCCAACGCATAAGATAATCAAAATTTGTTATTTTAATTATATTTTTTTTTAAATTTTAAAAAATTTCAACAAAACCATATCATGTGACCCCTCATTGGAACAAGCTTGATAAGCTCGTTCCAGTGAGGGGTAACATGATATGGTTTTGTGGAATTTTAATTAAAAAAAAAATTTTTTAATTTGTAAATTATGTGGTCGGCTGCAGCCAATTCATTAGACAAAGGGTTAACCCTTTACGTAACAAAACGCCGACATCTACCTGCATTATTTATAAATTGAGCAGTTGAAAAAAAAAAAAAATTTCAAAATATTTCAACAAAACCATATCGTGTGACCCTCTCATTGGAACAAGCTCATCGAGCTTGTTCCAATGAGGGGGTCACATGATAGGGTTTTGTTGACCTTTTGTTTTTTAATTTAAAAGTGCTAGAAGCCACTATCAAGGCTTTCAAAAAAAATGAGAGTACCAGATCAAAAGCCAACATTTTCCTTTCCCCTATTTCATATTCAGTCAGATGAATATAATATTTTATTTATATAAATGTGTTCTATTACAAATTACTGGAATGCTGGTGGGCACTCTCCAATACTTTGTAATAGAACAAATTTTGAATAAATTCAGACCACCCAAAATAATCTAGCCTTCAACCAGTTTGAAGTAGTGGATGTGATCAGTAAGACATATTTTTGTTTAAATTTGGGATGGTAGTGAACCAGAAAGTGGGGTCAACAATGGAGATTAAATCACCTGTGACAGGTGTGTTACAAGTCATTTTTTGAAATGGACTATACTCTGTATGCTCCAATGAAGCTTTGTCCACAGACACAGAAGCTCATATTGACAAATGGTAGTCATGTATTAATCTATCTGTCAGTTAGCGTGTGCCATTGAGTTAATCCTAGTAATGAACAGAATTGTTGCCTGTGCTTATCGGACCAATGATAAGAAAGCACTCGGAAATAACTGTGTGTAATATTCAAACAGCTCATAAGGACGTTTTTATGACTTTCTTTCAACTGCACCTACCAACTTAGTTATACATCTCTTATGTAACACTTGACTGCAGTGAAAGCAGTCTTTCTAAGTACGTTATCACTCTGTTAAGTAAGGTTATGCAAGTCATTTTTGATAAGTTTGTACTTCATGCTCTGGTGGTCACACATGCTGTGTAAAATATTAAATTAAACTTGTCAGGTGAGGTAACTGTTTGCTGTCCAACTTTTAATTTGAGTTTGAGATGCAATATGGATTTGACTGTGAATGTGGACATTACTGACTCCAGTTTCAGACATGTAATATGGATTTATTATTTGGAGGTGGAAGAAATAGGATTTTAAAAATTTTTTGACATTTTTGTGTGAATAGTGATAAAATGTTCTACGATCGACCTGTGGATTCTGGTGTGAAGCGAAGATCTGGTCGTACGCACACTGCCAATCATGTCTACAGACGATCATGGCCACTGAGCCCAATTAACAGCAGTAAAGACAATTCCAAGGTAACAAAATATAATTTGATTTTAACCTTTCAGCTTTCTGGGACCTGCGAAATGAAGCAGTGCTCTGTTTTAGGAGTGTCACGACTAATCGATTAATTGATTGTTGATCAGTCACGGCAAAATTGATTAGTATTTTTCGTTGTCGAATAATCAGTAAATTTTATCTCGCTTTAGACGTTTAATAATTAAAAGAAAATTTGATGAAAAAACTATTGTTTCTAAAGGTAAAGAGTTACGAACATTGATGTTAAACCCCGAGAAGCCGTTGGAAGCATTTGTCTTTCAGGAACATTCATCAAAGCTATGATGTTCTAAACTTTTGAACTGTGAGTGTAATAATCAAGACCGGTCGGCAGTTGCGAACTTCGCAACTGCCGACCGGTCTTGATTATTACACTGACGGTTCAAAAGTTCAGAACAACAAAGCTTTGAGTGTACCTAAAAGAGGATCTTTTTCGTTGTTTACCGAAGGTAGGTCAACTGACATGAACTTCATTTTTTATCGACTTCAAAAAGAGGGAGGAGGTCATCTAGTACGATTAATCGATTATTATCGATTATTTGCGACGATTAATCGATTCCTAAATTAAAAAATCACGACAGCCCTACTCTGTTTTACTGGTAAAATTGAACCTAGTAACCAATGCCTTGAGTGGAAGTCCTCTAGATGTGCAACATGGGTATAAACGATTGGCTGCACTTGATTTACAGGAGTCATATCGAATTAAATAAATGCAGACATACAGTTTGCATTGTAGCGGCCTTTAAACCATTTCTTTGTTGCAGTGGATTTAGAAACCAATATTGCCTGGGTAATTCCTGACAAGTCTGCCAGTTATTTATTTTTTTATTTTATTGATTAAACATCAATAAATATATAAATTTTAACCTTTCAGTATGATTGAATCCTACCTGATTCCATTAACCCCTAGCACTCCGGTAGCTAGGGGTTACTCTGTTTTTTGTCTTGGTTAACCAATTATATCTTGTTTGACAGAGCTCATCGAGCTCTGTCAAACAAGGTATATTTGGTTAAATATCAAACTGCATTATGGGAAATATTTGCTGCTGAAAAATATGTAATTTTGACATCAGAGTGCAAAGGGTTAACAAAACAAAGTACAGTACGTGGAGAGTGTATTATCACTAAATCACCTGCAGAGTGGAGATTCCACCCAAGCAATAATTGGAAATCTGTTGCAAAGCATAACCAGCACAAGCAAAGTTTCAGCCAATGGACCTCCAGGTTAAACCCGGAGATCCATTGGCTGAAACATTGCTTGTGTTTTTTGTCGATATGAACACAATTTGAAAGTTATAGCTTGGGTGATAACTCCACTCCATGGGTGATTTAGTTGCAATCCCCTCTCCACGTACTGTATAGAGTATGACTTCTTGATAGAGTGATGCTGTTCCAATATGGGGTTCTAAGCTATGTTTTTGAAACATAAATTAAAAAAATTAAAAAAAATTTGAATGACTATTTTTGTGAATGGCATTGCATGACCATTAATTCTCTGAACAAGCTGCAAATTTTTCTCTTAATTCAATTAAGAATTTAACCAATTCATTCTTGTTTAACAAAGCTCAATGAGCTTTGTCAAACAAGACTTAATTGGTTAAATTCTTAGTTAAATTATGGGAAAGATTTGATGCTTGAAAGTTCAGTATTTGGACATCAGAGTGAGGAGGGTTAAGTTACAGTGAACTGGCCGCAGTGAATTGGTCATTTTCTATGGGTGGACAATATTTCCACAGATGCAATAATACTAGATTCCAAATACTAATTATAGGAATTATCCTCAAAAATTTGATTATCCCCTGCCAAAATGAAGTTTTCGTGGGATGTAGAAATGGGTTCTGTTGGTGCTTAACAACTTTGGACCTTTATATCTCAGTCAGTCATATCTTCATTGGATTCAAATGATCTTTGGTATGCTTATAGACCACCATGGGGGAAAGGATATTCACGGTAACAGGACAAAACCACCTCAAGACAAACCCCCCCAGACAAAACCCCCTCACTTTCTGCCTTCAAAGACAAAACCCCCTCAAGACAAAACCCCCTCACCAGAAATATTATTTATACAGTTAAAACTAGAAGTCCTGTCACGAATAGTGCGCTTATCTAGGCTTAATTGCGCGTCGGAATAGCACACAATTGCCATATCGAATGGCACCCAAAGCACGGCAGGTTCTCCTGGTTACTCATAGCAAACACATGCAATGTTTCTGCCAATGGACCTCCGGGTTACCCGGAGGTCCATTGGCTGAAACATTGCTTGTGTACAGGCCATAGGTATATAATTTGATAGCTTTACTTGGGCCATAATGCGTACATTAACTCGCATATCAGCGTGCTATTTGTGCGCATTTCATGACAGGACTTCTAGTTTTAACTGTAGAATATGGTGAAAAAGTACTTTTATGTTTACTTTTTTCAATTCTTTAAATCATTTTTATCCCCCCGAAAAAAAATTTCGGGGGATATAGTCGTCACGCATTTTTTTTTGTCCGTCAGTCCGTCCGTCCGTCCATTTACATTTCGTTTCCGGATGATAACTTTCCTTGAAATAGTTTGATTGTAACCAAACTTGATATGTGGCTTAAACATATAAAAATACAGGTCAAGTTCGAATCCGGGTTCATCCTGATTAATATTACCAGAGTTATGCCCCTTTTTAATTTAGAAAATCTTATGATTTTTGGTTTCCGGATGGTAACTTCCCTCAAGATAGTTTGATTGTAACCAAACTTGATATGTGGTGCAAACATATCAAAATACGGGTCAAGTTCGAAAATGGGTTTGTCCTGATTAATTTTACCAGAGTTATGCCCCTTTTCAACTTAGAAAATCTTATGATGACCACACTTTTTTCGGGGGGATCAACTGCCCCATGGATGTGGCAGCCCTCTAGTTTGGAAGGGGGCGGAGGTGTGAATAATTTGTATTTTTTATTATACCAAAAGCATAGCAGAAAATAATAATAATAATATTTTTAGTAATTTTCTTGTCATCTTATATTATGTGGTTCAAACTCTTACAAAAAAAAATGAAGTGCATAATATTGTATGCTTTCAAGAAGTATTATGAAAACAAAACAAAGTTTTCATATATCAAAAGGTGTTTAATTGTTACCATATGCATGTTTACTATATTTGTGAAAAAATATTTTTTATGAAAAATGAGTAAAAAAAAAAAAAAAACAACAATAAAAAACAACAATACAAAAATAAATTCAAATCGTGTTCATTATCATTTATTTTTTTTGCTATGTGGGGGGGGTTCTGTCCAAGAAGTCAATTAAGGTGAGGGGGTTTTGTCAGCAGGTTTTTTTAATCAAACAATCATCAAATAATTTAACACTTTGTACCCTGGTGTATCTTCCATGTCAGTTTAATAGCAGCAAATGGAATAGTCCATATTCATTATTTGGGGGCAGACCAATTGATATTTTCAACGTGTTGCCCTGGGGCAGCACATTGAAAATATTGATTGGGCTACTCCACATATTAGCTTTGAAGCCATCGTACTTAATGAAGTTATGACGTACAGTTAAAACTAGAAGTCCTGTCACCAATAGTGCGCTTATCTAGGCTTAATTGCGTGTTGGAATTGCGCGCAATTGCCATATCGAATGAGATCCAAAGCACGACAGGTTCTCATGGTTACTCATAGCAAACACATGCAATGTTTCTGCCAATGGACCTCCGGTTTACCCGGAGGTCCATTGGCTGAAACATTGCTTGTGCACAGGCCATATGTACAGAATTTGATAGCTTTACTTGGGCCATAACGCTTGCATTAACGCGCATATCAACATGCTATTTGTGCGCATTTCATGACAGGACTTCTAGTTTTAACTGTATCATGTTCCTTGGCCAGAAAAGTGGCCTCTAGGGTTCAACGGGTTAATTAATGAAGTGGTACAACCAGTGCTTCATTAGTTAAAATTTTGATGCTGATGATTTTTATTACCTGGTAAATGCATGCTTGGACATCACTGCCCAGAGGTGGATTAGGATTTAGGACCAGTCCACGACAGCTGTACCGCATGGATGAAATGTTAACATCTGCCTACTCAAGTATTAAAATTGTCCACTGGTGTGTTGGTTTATTCTGGACAAAATTTGAACATTTCTCTGTTCCTGATAGGGCATCTTGCCAATACATGTTCATCTTTTATAAATTAAAAGAGGCTTTCTTCAAGCATCTGTAACATACAGTAGATTAATTATTGATCATCACTTACACCTGTTCTTTTTCCACACTTCCCTGTCACCTGTCTGGTATTAACAATTTTGTAATCAAATTTATTAAGGTCTTTCAGTATAGTCAGTTCCAGACTGGACCGTTTGGTATACACACTTTCCTAATGTTAACCCTTTACCTATCATGAAAAGCAGGCAACACTGAAACAAAAAAAACCTTGAATAACATTTTTTGCCTAAAAAAACGGACTTAATGTTTGGTGATTTTTGTGAGTAGTGCTACTAGTTATGACCATTATGTTACATTAAACCATAAGGGTTAAACCATTTAACTGGGAGCATGGTGGCTCAGCAGGGAGAACTGCTGGCTGAAAGCCAAGAGGTCCTTGGTTCAAATCCTACCGCGTTGTGTCCTTGGGCAAGACACTTAATCCCAATTGCCCATGTGCGGGTACGTTGGCGTTGTGTGCTAAGGTGTATTGCACGTTGATGGTACACTTCAAAAAATGGTAACCCTGCTTGTGCAGAGTTAGTACGTTGGAGAGGCTGGCAGTTAATTGCTGTTGCTCAGGGGTTCTCTCGGGGGTACTCCAGCTTCCTCCACCCATAAAACTTTTTTACACAAGGTGACCCTGGCTGTCGAAAGTGCATTAAACCCCACTAAATAAAGAAAATAAAGCATTTAACTCTGGACTCTTGGGTGTAATTATGTAGTGTGTATGAATCTGTACTAATAATTTTGTCCATGACATAAAATAGGGTTAATTAGTCACCCTGTCGCCTCATACCCCCACTAGTCTGTAAGATTAACCCCTTCACACCAATGTTAAAATATTGAAATTTCAAATAGAAATTTTTCCCACAATGCAACTAGGAATTAAACCAATTCAGCCTTGTTGGAAAGATTGAGCTCTGTCAACAAGATTTAATTGGTTAAATTCCTAAATTGAGAGAAAAAATTGCCACTTGAAATTTTGATATCTGTGTACAGAGGGTTAAAAAAAATGCATGAAAGGATTTATCCCATCTGTTTGGATGCAGCAAATGAAAAACTTTCACATTTTATTTGCACCAGTATATGCAGTTCATGAACAGGGGATTACCACTAAAACACTCGTGGAGTGAGAGATTTCATCCACACAAAAACCTTTCATCTGAAAAGGCATAATAAGAAAAAAGAAAATGTTCAGCCAGTGGATATCCAGGCTGAACCCAGAGGTCCTCTGATTCAAGCCAGAAAATAAGCAGACTGTCATCTGCAAAATGAGGTCCCCAGAGGGTGAATTTAATGATACTACCCTGCACAGCAGGGTAGCATCACTAAATTTACCCTCTGTGAACCTCAATCTGAATCAGGGTCTCAAAACTAAACAGAAAGAGGAGCCCAGAGGATAATAAATTGATCCACTGTATGGGATAGCATCATCAAATTCACCCTCTGGGGACCTTATTCTGCATATGTCAGCCTGCTTATTTTCAGGTCTGCTCTGGTTAAAACTCTGTCCTTTTTAGATTTTAGCAGGAGTGTGGTGGCTCAGTGATTATGGCATTGGACTTCAGTCGAAAAGGTCATCAGTTTGATCCTCGCCATTGGTAACTGCGTTGTGTTCTTGGGCATGGCACTTAGTCCTGATTGCCTGCATGGTGGTGATATGTACTAAGGTGTACTACACATTGGTGCATTTGTTTTCAACCAATACTAACCCTGCTTATGTGGAGTTAGTACATTGGAGAGTCTGACAGTTGCTCACTATTGCTTGGTGGTTCTCTACGTGTATTCTGGCTTTCTCCACCCGAAAAACTGTCAACACGAGGTGGCCGTCAAAAGTGTCATTAAAAACCAATAAATAAATAAATCAGGTTTTATCAAAAGAATAAAAGAATAAATAGTTATTGTGTGGGCCCAAACTCATTCCACAAGTGTTTTAGTTGTAGTATACTCTCCATGCACTTAACCCCTTGAACCCTCATTTCCTGGAACAGTATCGGTTTTGTGTACACTTACAGTGAAATGGGTCAGTCCAATATCATTATACGCGATAACCGGTTCTCGTCAGATCACCGAAGTTAAGCAACGTCGAGCGCGGTTAGTAGTCGGATGGGTGACTGATTTGTGCTTCCGCATTGTGTCCTTCGGCAAGGCACTTCACCCCAATTGTCTTCATGGAGGCGTGATGATGCTATGTACTAAGGCATACTGCACAGATGGTGCGCATGTCTTCGACTAAACTAACCCTGCCTGTGCCACAGTTCGATGTTGTAGAGCTGACGGCTGCTTCTCTCTGGGTACTCCGGCTTCCTCCACCCGTAAAACTGTCACCAACATGATATGACCCTGGTTGTTAAACCATAATAAATAAATAAATAATATCATTATAGAGGGAGGATAAAATAATAACTGCAGTCTGCAAGCATCTTGCTGCAGACTGCAGTTATTATGCTATCACCAATGCCCCATGCATAGACCTCTTACAATAAGACAAAAATGGGATGGAATTATGCCTTGGACCAAAACATCAGTCTTGCGTGTTGAAAGGGTTCACATGAGATCCAAAATTTTAATTTTAATTACCGTATTTACTCTATGTATTGGGATAGCTAAAAATAATTATTTTCACAGGTGTCCCAATTCTTAGAAAATGGGGAAAGAACACAGCCTGGTCTTGATTTGATGCTGAATAAAGTTGTGTGTGATTCGTTTTCCATCACTATACACGAAAATCACCATTCTATTGTTTTTTATATTTTAATTTTTTGCTTCCAAAACATAGCTTATGATCCCTCATTGGTACAAGCGCATTGCGCTCGTTCCAATGAGAGATCATAAGCTATGTTTTGGAAGCAAAAAATGAAAATTTTTAGTTACTCAAGAATTTTTTTTTTGAGTGTCGTCTGCTACTAGCGACGGGCCAACTGGAAACAAATCTCCGGAATGTCCCAAACTTTGGAGCATAAAAAAATACAGTTTTCTGGGAAAAATGTGTGTCCCAAATCATAGAGTGTCCCAATACATAGAGTAAATACGGTACTGGGTTTTTTTAACTTTTTGCAAACAAATTCATCAAAACCATCAGAAATCTCAAGGTCTTTAAGGGTTAAAAAATAGTGAGTACACTTGTTTCAGAGATGGATAACATTTTGTGTGGGCATAGTTGGTATATTAACTAGCTGAAGTTTGTTTTTCTTAAATCCTTTCACATATATAATGTATGGCCTACAGGAGCCACTTAACCAAAAATGGTGGTATTCTGTATCAAAACTTTAAAACTGCCACTATTGTTGGCATCTTTGTTTGGTATAATCTTTAGTTGGCAGCACCTTATCTTATATCAACTTTATGGCATTAAGCTGTGTTAAAACACTGAGAGACAAACAAAGTCAGTTTGAATGGCTAAAGTATCTGTTTATTGGCAAATATTGATTTACTTGACTAAACAATAACCTTGGAAAATTTATATAATGTTCTTTTCACCGTTATCTATAATACAAACATATGTCTTAAAGTACAGTCTTTCTTTTATGATTTCTAGAGCTTTTACCCAGTTCACTATTGAGTTCAAGCATTTCTACAACAGTTATCCCATCCACTGCTAAGACAAGTTTCATCCAGTTTGTATGCCTTATTGAAAATATACCGTACAGTCGGTGTGGATTGATTTTAATTCATGCTTGGGCAGTAATGTTTACAGGCCTGAAAATAAGCAGTCTGATATTTGCAGAATGAGGTCCCCAGTGGGTGAATTTGATGATGCTATCCCAAACAGTGGGCCTATTTATCCTCTGGGTACTTTTTTCTGTTTAGTTTTGAGACCCTGATTCAGATTGAGGTTCACAGAGGGTAAATTTAGTGATGCTACCCTGCTGCAGTGTTGCATCACTAAATTCACCCTCTGGGGACCTCATTTTGCAGATGACAGTCGGCTTATTTTCTGGCTTGAATGTTTACCAGGTAATAATTTCAAAAATTTAATTAAAATTTTGCTGCTGATGATTTTTATAATAAAAATCATCAGCAGCAAAATTTGAATTAAAATCGGCAGTTTTCTTAAGGTGTTCTTAACCTGATTATAGCATAATCTCGCTGAATCATACTAAATAGGACAAATCATGATGATTGGGCTGCCGATCCATAATGAATCGTACCAAAACCGTGAATATTTGTAACCTCACTGTTAAAAAAAACCATAGAACAAAGAAATCGTGGAGATTTTATCAAGAATCATCACGATTACACATCCACGGTTGATCAAATTTAATCGGCATTATCCATGGCATTATCCTTGACAGTGTGACCTGGGCTTTAATAAACAAATTATTACAAGTGTCAGTTTATTTTTCTTGTCATATTCCCTCTTGTTGAAGAGGCCAGACTTGGCAGAACAAACACGATGCCTTAGGCATCGTATTTGTTCTGGGAGATCTGGTCTCATCAACTTGGTGGCAGGGCCAGATTTAGACATGTGGAGGCCCCTGGGCAGCTTCATGTCATGGACCTTTGTGCCTGTCCAATCTTCAAGAAAAAAGAACATCTATACTATTATTTGTGTTTCTAAACAAACAACAAGTGCTAAAGAAAATTGACGTTGAGATGAATGATGTTAGATGTTTATCTGCCGACGTGTCCTGAGCAATGACAGGAAAACAAACCAGTTACCTGTTTCTACCACTCTCAAATACAATATGGCTTGCGCATGTATGACGTAAAATGCATGCAGTATGGTTTTGATTGATATGTGCGCGTCATTCAGGTCAGCCTATATTTTTCCTTACAAAATTTTTTTTTCATGAAATACAGTTAAAACTAGAAGTCCTGTCACGAATAGTGCGCTTATCTAGGCTTAATTGCGCGTTGGAATTGCGCGCAATTGCCATATCGAATGAGATCCAAAGCACGGCAGGTTCTCCTGATTACTCATAGCAAACACATGCAATGTTTCTGCCAATGGACCTCCGGGTTACCCGGAGGTCCATTGGCTGAAACATTGCTTGTACACAGGCCATATGTACAGAATTTGATAGCTTTACTTGGGCCATAACGCGTACATAAACGTGCATATCAACGTGCTATTTGTGCGCATTTCAAGACAGGATTTCTAGTTTTAACTGTATGAGGAGGCCCCTGGGCAACTACCCAGTCCTAAATCCAGCCATGCTTGGTGGAATGCAACAGCGCAGATCAATGGACTGTTGTAATAAATTTGTACATATCTGTGAGGCTTTCAGGATCCATGTTGTCGGCACTGACAAACACTTGATGCCCAGTGAAAAAGACACACCTTGTAGTCATAACTGTAGAGTAATAAAATTTTAAAATATAATCAAAGATTCCTTTTTCAGGTGTGTTGATCAATGCTGTCTGCCACATTTAGTGATCAATAACAGCCAATTAGTGAGATGAGATTTATCTCATACAGTGATGTGTGTGCATCTGTTTCGGGAAATCAGTATGGTTGTTGGGTGTAACTTGTTTTATAGATATACATTGCATGTATTATGGTTTTAGGTTTGATTCTCGGTGGTGCACACTGAACAGTGCAACAGGACTTACTTGAAAGCAAAATGTAACTTCTGAAAATACTTAAATATTTTGAGCCAAAACCCAATTCGAAACTGTTGCAAAGTCACAGAAGTAAGGTTTTCAGATGTACAGTACGTGGAGAGTGGATTGTAACTAAATCACCTGTGGAGTGGAGTTGTCACCCAAGCTATAACTTTCAAATTGTGTACATATCGACCAAAACACAAGCAAGTTTCAGCCAATGGACCTCAGGGTTTAACCCGGAGGTCCATTGGCTGAAACTTTGCTTGTGATGCTTATGCTTTGTAACAATTTTGGAATTATTGATTGGGTGGAATCTCCACTCTGTAGGTGATTTAGTGATAATACAGTCTCCACGTACTGTAGTAGGTATTATATAATATTATACAATTATTGACTTTCCTTGAGGGTGATACAAGGAATTATCAGTCCAAGAAAAGTAATATTCACTGAGGCCGTAGGATTGATAATTCCCTGTATCAGTCTCAAGAAAGGTCAACTATTGTTTTATTATCCCCCGCCGACGAAGTCCGGAGGGGGATATTGAAATGGTGTCTGTCCATCCATCACAAACTTTGTCCGGTTAACTTCTACAGTTTTCAGTGTATTTTTCACAAAATTTGGTCTGAAGTATAAGTATCAAGTGTACAGTTAAAACTAGAAGTCCTGTCATGAAATGCGCACAAATAGCACGTTGATCTGCGCGTTAATGTACGCGTTATGGCCATAGTAAAGCTATCAAATTCTGTACATATGGGCCTGTACACAAGCAATGTGTCAGCCAATGGTCCTCCGGGTAACCCGGAGGTCCATTGGCAGAAACATTGCATGTGTTTGCCATGAGTAACAAGGAGAACCTGCCGTGATTTGGATGCCATTCGATATGGCAATTGCGCGCAATTTCAACGCGCAATTACGCCTAGATAAGCGCACTATTCGTGACAGGACTTCTAGTTTTAACTGCAGATGTGCATATGGTCAGGAATTTTCGATGCAATGAATTTTGCGTAGTTACGGCCCTTGGGAATAGCAAAATTTCCATCACAAATGCTTGTTTCTATCATAATATAAAAGTTGGCCTGGGATATGGATGTTGTTAGACTCTCGTTATCATGACAGAAAAAATTGTTTGGAAATTCCTTGCGTTGTTACATACTGTTCAAAGAAAAACGGCATATTAATATGTAACATTATAAGTTATTGTGATGAATTGACGGTAACATGGTCTGAGGTTTGCAGCTCGGAGCTTATGTTCAACCGAGATGCGAAGCATCGAGGTTGAACATATGCTCCGAGCCGCAAACCTCAGTCCATGTTGCCGTCAATTCATCATAATAACGTATATGTTCCAATAAACACTACCCATAGCCCAAAACCTGCACTGTGAAACACGAGAGGCTTATTTACTAAACTTGTGATCGTAAAAAGTTGCCTTGTTCAAGGCAACTTTTAACGATCACAGGTTTAGTAAATAAACCTCTCGAGTATCCACGACGGCACTTGATAAATAATCAGTAAACCAGATAAACTCATTCCATCTTAGTTCAAATCGTAAATCAGTTTGTGATTTAAACGACGCTTCATCTGGAACACTGTCTGCTGCACACGTGAAACATCCAGAAAAGTGAAGTGGCTGGCTAGTACTCCGTTGATGAAGCAGTTACGAAATGGACGACGTCATTGCAAATATTTCACATTGTGACCGTCAGACGGTAACATTTGCTTCTGGAGCCGTAAACATAGAATATACTAAGCGAGCTCTTGTCCAATCAGAGGCGGGGGATTTTAGTCTTATTGGAACATATATATATATAAGATATACATGCATTAATTTATTTGGTCATGTTGTAGTTAATTGTTATATTTGAACAGTTCCTAAACATTGGAACAGGAAAATTAAAGGAAGTAGCACATTTTAAATACAATTTCTATTTTTATCACGAACAGGTATATGGAATCATATCATCCTACTTGCACTACCGTATTTACAGCTAAAAATAATTATTTTCATAGGTGTCCCAATTCTTAGAAAATGGGGAAAGAACACAGCCTGGTTTTGATTTGATGCTGAATAAAGTTGTGTGTGATTCGTTTTCCATCACCATATACGAAAATCGCCGTTCTATTGTTTTTTATATTTTCATTTTTTGCTTCCAAAACATAGCTTATATCCCTCATTGGAACGTGCGCATTGCGCTCATTCCAATGACAGATCATAAGCTATGTTTTGGAAGCAAAAAATGAAAATTTTTAGTTAATCAAGAATTTTTTTTTATGAGTGTCGTCTTCTACTAGTGACGGGCCAACTGGAAACAAATCTGCAGAATGTCCCAAACTTTGGAGCATAAAAAAATATAGTTTTCTGGAAAAAGTGTGTGTCCCAAATCATAGAGTGTCCCAATACATAGAGTAAATACGGTATTTGTTGACAACAATGACAGAGCGGTGAAATGTTAGCTCGATTTCGATAAAAATGGAATAGATCATCAATACTAGAGTATATCAACACATCTAATGAGTGTTTTAGCCAATTAAATTATCAGATTTTTTCTGTCATATAATAATGTGTATACCGCAATACTGCAACACTTTAATGTGGTGCAGTGCTTGTCATTGTGTTAGATATACACAAAACGACACGCGCACGTTAATGGGTTAATCGATATGGCATGAGTGCCAGCACGGAAGGATAAAACAAGAGGCCTCAGGTCTCGAGTTTTATCCTTCCGCGATGGCACAAGTGCCATATTGATTAACCCATTCACAGGCGTGTTAGTACTCAAAACGATTAGTCGACTAGTCGATGTCGACTCTCAGTTGTGCAGTCGACTAGTCGGAGGAGTTCAAGCTTTTAGGTAAATAGTATCCCTTCTGAGCCACTGTCAGACAGTTTGAACAGCAATATTGGGCAATCAATGTATACATCTATTGCCATCTATTAGTAGTGACAGTAGTTTGTTTTAACTGGTACTAGTAGAGTGCTGAATTATTTTGGGCTATCAGGATATGTTATTAATTTGCCTTGTTGCAATTTATGGGAGAGTGCCCATAGGCGCTCTCCCATAAATCGCAACAAGGCAAATTAAATAAGACTATATAATTTCACTCTTAGCTTAATTAGAAGCACATTAACAGAATAATGTTCCAGTAAGTTGCTGTATATGAATGCCCAAGTGAAGCCAAATTTGGACCTTTAGCACTCTACCGGAACACCAACACTGTTATAAGGAGACAAGTTATCACCAATGACTAGTCGAAGTCAACTTGACTTTTGGGTATTGACTTGTCGACTTTGGAATTCACTAGTCGTTTGAGCACTAACGCGTGTGTCATTCTGTGTTTATTACATGACTTCACGTCCATAAACAATTCTTAGAAAAACACTTGGCAATTCATTTGACAGCTACCAACAAAACAACACATTTTATCGCCAACCAAAATTGTGTGGGGAGCCCATGTTACTATTTCGTCCCCTGAATTCCACTGGAACTCAGAGGACGATTTTCAGCTATCACTAGCGATTCAAATTGTAATTGGATCGCACGATTTATAGAAAATACCAGTGAAATTTCGCTTCTGTTTAAAAAGAGTCTGTCAATGATTTCCGTTCCGCAAATATGTACGGAACAGATTTTCATTTTCTGCATGGTGTAGTGTTACTGTAGATAAGGATTTCATAGAACAGGCATGTAATAAATGTTTTTTTCTACTAGTATAATAAGGGGAGCATGGTGGCTCAGTACAGTTAGAACTAGAAGTCCTGTCACGAATAGTGCGCTTGTCTAGGCTTAATTGCGCGTTGGAATTGCGCGCAATTGCCATATCGAATGGCATCCAAATCACGGCAGGTTCTCCTGGTTACTCATAGCAAACACATGCAATGTTTCTGCCAATGGACCTCCGGGTTACCCGGAGGTCCATTGGCTGAAACATTGCTTGTGCACAGGCCATATGTACAGAATTTGATAGCTTTACTTGGGCCATAACGCGTACATTAACGTGCATATCAACGTGCTATTTGTGCGCATTTCATGACAGGACTTCTAGTTTTAACTGTAGGTAGAGGTGCATGCTGCAAGCCGAGAGGTTCTCGGTTCGAATCCCACCTGCGTCAACCGCGTTGTGTCCTTGGGCAAGACACTTCATCTCCATTGCCCGCATGGGGGCACGATGACGCCGTGTACTGCACGTCGATGGTATGCATGTCTTCAACCAATCTAACCCTACCTGTGCTGCAGTGCGGAGTTACGATGTTGGGGAGCTGGCAGCTGCTCGTCGTTGCTCGGTGGTTCTCTCCTGGTACTCCGGCTTCCTCCACCCGTAAAACTGTCACGGTCTTGATTAGCCATTGTGCATATGTGACCTTCAACATCAATAACTATAACTAGTATAATAAGACCAGGTCATAACCACGGCAAGTTCACTAAAGTACAGTTAAAACTAGAAGTCCTGTCATGAAATGCGCACAAATAGCACGTTGATATGCGCGTTAATGTACGCGTTATGGCCCAAGTAAAGCTATCAAATTCTGTAAATATGGCCTGTGCACAAGCAATGTTTCAGCCAATGGACCTCCGGGTAACCCGGAGGTCCATTGGCAGAATCATTGCATGTGTTTGCTATGAGTAACCAGGAGAACTTGCCGTGCTTTGGGTGCCATTCGATATGGTAATTGCGCGCAATTCCAACGCGCAATTAAGCCTAGATAAGCGCACTATTCGTGACAGGACTTCTAGTTTTAACTGTAGACAAAGCAATTGGCTAAACTTGACAATAATTGTGCTGCTGTCACGAAACAGCCACAGGTCTAAGTGATCTGAAACCCAAATATATTTTCAAATGTTCCTTAATGGTTAACAAGGGGGTGTTCACTTAAGCACCATCTAATTAAGTGAAATAGACTACATTCAGAAACATTTTTCAGTCTGGCACATTCCGTCAACTTGAATAGATACATAATAGAAGGATCAGCGTGAAGCTATGTAATGAACTTTATCTATTCATGTCTAATTGAACCTCAGAATTTTTTACCTTCACAAATATCAGCTGAATAAGTCACTCGCTGTGATAAAATAATACAGGCCTCAAGACACAACATAGAAAACTGAGCATTGAAATTTTTCTTGCCTCTGACATGTATTTTATTTCTGTACTTAAATACATACTTGATTGATATGTATAATATACATACTGTAATTTGGTATTCAGTCGTATAGTGGTTCAACATCGGGGTACAAAATTCTCTAACTGGCATTAGCCTACAGATACATGAATTCAATATGGTTAACCACTCATTCAGTTGACCAGACTTCTAGCCAATCATGTTCCTCATTTTTCTTTGATAAAGATTTTAAATTGTTATCAAGTTCCAAAACATGATTTCACAACAAAAGGTGTTTAACCCTTTATCTAACGAATCTGCCACAACTGTCCACACAATATACAAAATGAGCAGTTGAAAAACAAAAATTTCAAACAATTTAAACAAAATCATACCAGGTAACTCCTCATTGGAACAAGCTCATTGAAATCATTCAAATGACGTGTCACATGATATGGTTTTGTTGAAAGTTATTGAAAATTTTGAAAAACCCTTTACCCAACGCAGATGATATAAAAATTTATTATTTTAATTAATAATTTTTTAAAATTTAAAAAAACAAATTCAACAAAACCATATCATGCGACCCCTCATTGGAACGAGCTTGATAAGCTCGTTCCAATGAGGGGTCACATGATATGGTTTTGTTGAAATATTTTGAAAAATTAATTTTTTTCAACTGCTCAATTTGCATATCACGCGGACAGATGCGGGCGATTCGTTAGGTAAAGGGCTAAAATAAATTTTAATATTGTCTGTGTTAGGTAAAGGGTTGGGGGCGCGGTGGCTCAGTTGGTAGAGGTGCAGGCTGCAAGCCGAGAGGTCCTCGGTTCGAATCCCACCTGCGGCAACCGCGTTGTGTCCTTGGGCAAGACACTTCACCCGATTGCCTATATGGGGGCACAATGACGCTGTGTACTGAGGCGTACTGAAGGTCGATGGTGCGCATGTCTTCAACCAATCTAACTCTGTCTGTGCTGCGGTGCAGAGTTCAGAGTTACGATGTTGGAGAGCTGACAGCTGCTCGTCGTTGCTCGGTGGTTCTCTCCGGGTACTCCGGCTTCCTCCACCCGTAAAACTGTCACGGTCACGATTAGCCATTGTGCATAAGTATGTGACCTTAAACACCAATAAATATATATATATATATATATATATAGGTAAAGGGTTAATGGCCTAAATATTGGCTGCTGCATATTGCCAAGACATGTTTAGAAACAACTGCAGTGATGCAGGATATCGACTGCATGTGGGAATCTGGGAAGTGAAGCAGTAGTATTTGGGCATCATGACAGAATAACTAGAACACGTGACTGTCGATACGGGCTACACTTTTATTAAGTTATAAATAAATTGCTGACTCCCAGTGTAGCCAAGACATGCATAACAATGAACTCACGTATTCATATAACTTATGTCTGAAAAAATGTTTACCTTATTTACAACTATACCCACCCAGAACTGGGTAAACAACATCCCACCATTGACCTGTACTTCATGAGCGGACCCAGTAAGCCACAGATGAGAGCGACCATGGTAGCGATCATCCTGCCACAGGAAGAGAGGTGAAAGGAGGGATGTGGGGGATATGATTTGTTGAATGCAGTAAATAAGCTCTGTTTTACTGTAAAATTCCTCCATGGGAACCCCTACAGTTAAAACTAGAAGTCCTGTCATGAAATGCGCACAAATAGCACGTTGATATGCGCGTTAATTTGCGCGTTATGGCCCAAGTAAAGCTATCAAATTCTGTACATATGACCTGTGCACAAGCAATGTTTCAGCCAATGGACCTCCGGGTAACCCGGAGGTCCATTGGCTGAAACATTGCATGTGTTTGCTATGAGTAACCAGGAGAACCTGCCGTGCTTTGGATGCCATTTGATACGGCAATTGCGCGCAATTCCAACGCACAATTAAGCCTAGATAAGCGCACTATTCGTGACAGGACTTCTAGTTTTAACTGTAGAAATGAAACAGTGCTTGTTTATTATGGTAAACAAGCTCTATTTTACTGGTAAAATGGGACCTATTCACCAATGCTTGGAGTGGAAGTGGAAGAAACATGGGTGTAACTGATTGACTAAACTTGACTTTATCTCCCATTTTGTAGTCACAATTAGCCATTGTGTAGAAATATGTGACCTTAAACACCAATAAATAAGTAAATACTGGTAAAATAGGACCAGGTAACCAGTGCCTCTAAGGCCACACAAAGTAGATCTTCTGTTTCTCAGGCCATTATTTGTGAAATTCCATGCGGGCATGCGTTTTTTTGTTTTATTTTTTATTTCAGTAATTACTTCTTAACCATCAAAAGTTCATGTTCTTGGTTCAAGTTTTAGGCCTCATAATCTACAGAATAGCATGGGTGGTGGTGTATTTCATCCCTTGAGTGCAAGAAGGCTTTGCAATGCTAAAGCATTGCAAAGCCTTCTTGCACTCAAGGGACAAATTCATCAATTGTTTTAACTTGGGTAAAATATCAGACATAAACCATTTAATTTTGATTTTTTTAAAGTTTAAATTGGTTGTAAAAAGAGAGCATGCGGCAGCCAAAAGGACCATGCAGGAGGGCCTGAGAAACAGATTTTTTATTTTTTTAGGCCTAAAATGGGCAACATGGATATAAAAGAGAGGCTGGACTTGACTTGATATCCATGTTGCAGTCACGACTAGTGACTGTGCCGAAATATGTGAACTTAACTGGTTCAGTGCTAGAAGCCACAATGGCTGATCGCGACTGTGACAGTTTTATGGGTGGAAGAACTGGAGTACCCAGAGAGAACCACCGAGCATCGACAAGCAACTGTCAGCTTCTCATCATTCTAACTCTGTTCAAGCTCCACTCAAGCAGAGTTACAGCAGTTGAAGACATGTGCAACATCTATATGCAGTATGCCTTAGTACATGGCATCACTGTGCCCCCATGTAGGCAACCGGGATAAAGTGTCTTGCTCAAGGACACAACACAGGTCATCCTGGATGGGGATTAAACTCAGGACCTCTAGCATAAAGTCCAACAGTCTACAACTGAGCCACCACGCTCCCAGTTTCATAAATGATGTCACGCTTCGGCACATGACATTGCCTTGAAGAAACGATCAGCTGATTATTGTTTTGAAACATATGCATTTAGGGTCGGATTGGGCTGAATATTGTGCAATAAAATTTCTCGTTGAATGCAATAAAAAGAAAATATACTCTATTTTAGTCGGTATCTGGAATTATCTCATGAGTGTAGTCCTCAAAGTATTATATTTCACTCGCGCAATTCAGTCCACACTCATGAGATAATTCTTGAAATTCACTAAAACATTGTAAACCCTTTATTAAATATATTTCAATTGTGGGCATACTTTTAAGGCCTGAGACTTGACACTGACCACCGGGAAACAAGGATGGCCCAAGTAAAGCTGTCATATTCTGTACATATGGCCTGTGCACAAGCAATGTTTCAGCCAATGGACCTCCGGGTAACCCGGAGGTCCATTGGCAGAAACATTGCATGTGTTTGCTATGAGTAACCAGGAGAACCTGCCGTGCTTTGGATGCCATTCGATATGGCAATTGTGCGCAATTCCAACGCGCAATTAAGCCTAGATAAGCGCACTATTCGTGACAGGACTTCTAGTTTTAACTGTAACATGTCTCTCTGTAACAGGCAAAGAGTTTATTTGGTCTCATTGTGCAGGCATAAAAAATAAGAAAAGTACAAAATTTCCCAACATAAAAATCAGTTTATCAGACTATGTGCAGGTTTGTTGGGGTTTTTTTTGTGATGACTGATCAGGGTTTTTTTTGTCCACCCATAAAATAACTAATAAATTTTTTTTTTTTTTTTTTGAACTAGTGAACAATACCTTGCTGAATTTTTTTATTTATGAAAAAACACTAATAAACTGAGAGATAAAAATTAATTGTGGTTTGTTGAAATACTTAGTCACTAAATAATATAATAGGTACAGTTGAATTCAAATATAAACCATAGATATTTATGAGAAATGTGGGAGCTCTGGGAAGTGGAGCAATACTTATTTACTGATAAATTAAGACCCAGTAACCAGAGCTTGGCCCCTTTGGGAGCCTGGGACTAGTGAAACAGTGGTACAAAACAGGACCCGGTAACCAAAGACTGGGGTGGAAGTCTTCTAAAATGAGCAACGTGTTTAACCCTTTACCTAACAAATCGCCTGCATCCGCGCGCGTAATATGCAAATTGAGCAGTTGAAAAAATAAATTTTTCAAAATATTTCAACAAAACCATATCACGTGACCCCCTCATTGAAATGAACTCATTGGGCTCGTTCCAATGAGGGGTCACATGATATGGTTTTGTTGAAATTTTTTGAAAAATTTTAAAAAATGATATTTAATCTTTTACCCAATGCAGACGATATCAAAATTTATTATTTTAAATAAACATTTTTCAAATTTTTAAAAAAATGTCAACAAAACCATATCATGTGACCCCTCGTTGGAACGAGCTCGTTCCAACGAGGGGTTACATGATATGGTTTTGTTGACATTTTTTTAAAAATACTATTTTTTCAACTACTAAATTTGCATATTACGCGGGCAGATGCGGCCGGCTCGTTGGGTAAAGGGTTAAAATAATATATTTTGATATCGTCAGTGTTGGGTAAAGGGTTAAACAACTGGATGGACTTGCCTTTATATCCGTGTTGTGGTAATTATTAGCCATTGTGTAGAAATATGTAGCTGTAAACACCAGTAAATAAATAATGATTGGCTAAGCTTAACTTCATACCAGTGTTGTGGTCATGATATTACCCTACAGTTAAAACTAGAAGTCATGTCATGAACTGTTCGCTTATCTAGGCTTAATTGCGCATAGGAATTGTGCGCAATTGCCAGATCGAATGACATCCAAAGCACGACAGGTTCTGGTTACTCATAGCAAACACAGACAATGTTCCTGACAATGGACCCCCGAGTTACTCGGAGGTCCATTGGCTGAAACATTGCTTGTGCACAGGCCATATGTACAGAATTTGATAGCCTCACTATGGTCATAATGCATAGATTAACGTGCTGATCGATGTGCTAATTGTGCGCATTTCATGACAGGACTTTTAGTTTAGACTGAAGCTGTAAACACCAATGAATAAATAATCATTGGCTAAGCTTAACTTCATACCTGTGTTGTGATCATGATATCTTAGATGCTGAAAGTGACCTTAAACACCAATAAATAAATAAATACATGCTGCCAAAAATTCTCGCTTCATAATCTGAAGGTTGCTGGTCATTTGTACAGTACAGTCAATGTGGACTGATTTTTTTTAGTCCACGCTTGGGCAATGATGGATGCGTTTACCAGGCAATAAAAAATCATATACCCGGTGCTTCATTAATTAAATTTTTAGTCAAGTTTTGACGAAGTCAAACTCGACTTACAGTTTGATGAAGTGGCGGGCATAAACAATTGGTTTCTGGGCAATAACTTTAGTTCCATTTGATGCACCTTTACCAAAATTATACCAGAGGTTACCCAAAAGGAAAGGAAGGTCAAGGTCACTGTTACTATCAATAGAATATTTTGTGACAAATTGGTTTCCGGGCAATAACTTTAGTTCTATTTGAAGCACCTTTACCAAACTTATACCAGAGGTTATCCTATAGGAAGGGAAGACACCTATTGATTTCGGAGTCTGGGACTCCAAGGTCAAGGTCACTGTTACTATAAATAGAATATTTTGTGACAAATTGGTTTCCGGACAATAACTTTAGTTCTAATCCGATCTTCACCAATCTTATTCCACAGGTTACCCAAAAGGAAGGGAAGACACCTATCGCTTTTGGAGTCTGGGGCCCCAAGGTCAAGGTCACTGTTACTATCAATAGAATATTTTGTGACAAATTGGTTTCCGGGCAATAACTTGAGTTCTATTTGACGCACCTTTACCAAACTTACACCAGAGGTTACCCTATAGGAAAGGAAGACACCTATCGATGTCAGAGTCTCGTGCCCCAAGGTCAAGGTCACTATTGCTACAAATAGCTTATTTCTTCAGAATTTAATGTCAAAACTCGACTTCTGGATCTGTGATCCTCTTGCTGGATTTTTGATAATTATTCCTATAATTAGTGTATAATATTAACCCTTTACCCAACGAATCACCCGCATCCGCCCGCGTAATATGCAAATTCAGCGGCTGAAAAAATATTATTTTTCAAAATATTTCAACAAAACCATATCATGTGACCCCTCGTTGGAACGAGCTCGTATGGTTTTGTTGAAATATTTTGAAAAATGATATTTAAAATTATAAATTTTGATATCGTCTGCATTGGGTAAAGGGTTAATGGGTCATTGGAAATACTGCTCACCCGTGAAAAGTGAGCAGTCCATGGCGGCTTTACTGCATCTTTGAGATTTATGAAGCAATAATTTCTCACTTTTTCTGTTTAAAAAAATGCCATTCTCAGTTCCACAAAAACCAGGGAACATAATCAAGGGTGTAGCTGGGGAGGGTCATGAGGATCATAACCCTTCTCCCTCCTCCACCAAATCCCAAAGGTCTGCGGTCAATATTCTCCACAGCAATCTAATATTTATATATTTATTTATTGAGGTTTAAGGTCACATACTTATGCACAATGGCTAATCGTGACCGCAACAGTTTTATGGGTGGAGGAAGCCGGAGTACCCGAAGAGAACCACTGAGCAACTGTCAGCTCCTCAACATTCCAACTCTGTTCAGGCTCCACACAAGCAGGGTTCAGCGGTTGAAGACATGTGCACCATCGACGTGCAGTACGCCTTAAAGTACACGGCATCATCGTGCCCCCATGTAGGCAATCGAGATAAAGTGCCTTGCCCAAGGACACAATGCGTGTCGTCCCAGACAGGGATCGAACTCGGGACCTCTAGCATAGAAGTCCAGTAGTCTACCACTGAGCCACCGCGCTCCCAGTAATGTTGTAAAAAAATAAAGTCATCCATTAAAGCAAACTGGAGTCATCACCTGGAAACCATTTGTTTTGGACAGATGGGTAGACAGATGGACAAAGTAGTGACAATATGCTCCCAGAAATTTTTTTAATAATAATAAGTTGGAAAATAATTGGGTTACTTGATTACTTGCCTTACATAAAATTTAAAAAAAATTGCAGAATAGAGTTGACTGGATCAGTAGATAGCAAGCCTGAAAATAAGCAGACTGTCATCTGCAAAATGAGGTCCCCAGAGGGTGAATTTGGTGATGTTACCCTGCACAGCAGGGTAGCATCACAAAACTTACCTTCTGTGAAGCTCAGTCTGAACCAAGGTCTCAAGCCAAAACAGAAAGATGTACCTAGAGGATAAATTGGCCCACAGTATGGGATAACATCAGCAAATTCACCTTCTGAGGACCCCATTTTGCACAGCAATCTTAATACGTGCCTACATTGAATTTGATTCAGTTTCACTCAACATTAAATCTTACATCATTACTGAGATCAAATATTGAAGATTTTTCTCCTGGGGAGCCCCGCCCCCTCCCCCCCCCCCCTCCTTCACTGGACCACCACCGATGACCAAAGGTCAAGTTGGAGGAGATTATGGGAGGGGGTGATCCCCTCCCATAATCTCCTCCAACTTGTCCTTTTGCCAAGGCTTGGCCTCTGACCAAGTTTTCAGTCTTTTTAGTTGCCAGACATTCTTAACTGGTTGAGTGCTGGAAGCCCAAATCTGGGCTTTACTCTGAATTCAGTGTGGGTGCCACAAGTGAAAGGCTTCAAATTCTGTGAATACTCTTCATATCATCTTTGAAGTGAAATAATTTGGTCCTCAAGTATTTGCCCTGTTGCAATTTATGGGAGAGTGCCTATGGCCACTCTCCCATAAATTGTAACAAGGCAAAGGCATGTGACCAAATTTTGCTGACCAAAATTAATTTAGCACTCTACCAGTTAACCTTGAGTTGCATTGTGCGTGACCCCTCCTAAAAAAATTGCTGGCCCTAGCCTTTAGTGTTTTTCATGGATAAAAGATGAATGAAAATGACAAAAATTATTTGAATAGTCAGTTTATTCAGTCTTCAGTGGTACCTGAACTGATTTTTATGGGAAAGCACAATTTGATGTGAGTAGAAACAAAATACAGAGGAATAACAAAGATGTTAATTTTTTCAGATGACCACTATTATTGCAGATCACATGATTTTATTGCTTCACACGAGTTTGATTCACAATTAATGAAAGAGCTTTATTTATTTTAAACCCTGTGAAAACTGATGCATGGATTAAGACCACATTCTTGAGTTAATTCGTCACTTGAACCCTTTCATTTCTGAATCTTCAGAATGGTATCTTCTAAAATACATCATGGTGGGTTTGAAAAATTCCATATTTACCTAACACGAAAAGCAGACGACACTTGTAAAAAATATTCTTGAATAACTTATTTTTTCATTTTTTGTCTCAAAAACATAGGTTATGACCCCTCGTTGGAACGAGCTCATCGAGCTCGTTCCAACAAGGTGTCATAACCTATGTTTTTGAGACAAATAATGAAAATTGGCGATTTTTGAGAATAGCACTGGCCGGTTTTGGCCGTTACATTGGGTAAAGGGTTAAGGTGCTATATAAGTAATGGAATTTTGTTTATTTTGAAATTCCTGCCTCTGATATTCCTTAAATTCAAATTAAATATATACAAATTATGCATGAAAATAAAGGTTGGGAGGTATCGAACACGAAAAATATATGAAATCAACTCAGAGTTGACAGCAGGCACCACTGCTTCCTGGAAGTCTCCTACCGTATTTGTACCAGAACTGATAATGAAATAATATTTCACGGGAACAACTTGTGGCCAAATGTGCGTAGCATATTCAAGAACAAAGCTAGAGTATCAAACTTCTTCATAACGCAATGGCAGAGCTGCAAATTCCAAAATGTTCGCTTTTGTTTACATTCATATGTACTTTCGATTTCCAGTAACAGAGCATTGGACGGAAAAAAGCTGTCTAAAATCAGATAATGAGAAAGATCGCCTTAATACAACATTCTATTATTATATAAATGTGGCACAATTGCCATATTCTGTGCATGACACCTGTTGAAATTTCTTAGAATTATGATTTTGTTTTTCGATCGAAATTTGTGGTATCGAGTGATTTGCACATGTCTGTCGGACATGGAATCCATCTTTTATAAAAAATGCAGACAATGTTATCCTTTTCCCACATGCAGTCCTAACACTGTATTCGAAAGTATTTTGAAAGCCGAGCTTTGTTCTTGGATATCTGAAGCACATTTGGCAACAAGTTCTCGTGAAATATTATTTTATTATCAGTTCTAGTATGAATACGGTTGCAGACTTCCAGGAACCACTGGTGCCTGTTGTCAACTCTATGAGTTGATTACATATGTGTTTCATGTTCTATACATCTCAACCTTCATTTTGATGTGTAATTTGTGTTTATTTAATTTGTATTTAAGGAATATCAGAGGTCAGAATTTAAAAATAAACAAAATTCTATTCTCAAGCCTGAACAGAAAGAGGTACCTGGGGGATAATTTACCCATTGTATGGAATAGCATCTGCAGATACAGTACTTAGAGAGTGTATTATCACTAAATCACCTGCAGAGTGGAGATGCCACCCAAGCAATAATTGTAAATTTGTTGCAAAGCATAACCAACACAAGCAAAGTTTCAGCCAATGGACCTCTGGGTTAAACCCGGAGATCCATTGGCTGAAACATTGCATGTGTTTTTTGTCGATATGTACAAAATTTGAAAGTTATAGCTTGGGTGATAACTCCACTCCACGGGTGATTTAGTTACAATCCACTCTCCACGTACTGTACACCCTCTGGGGACCTCATTCTGCAAATGACATATTGCTTACAGGTAAAACTAGAAGTCCTGTCATGAAATGCGCACAAATAGCACGTCGCTCTGCGCGTTAATCTACGCATTATGACCATAGTAAGGCTATCAAATTCTGTACATATGGCCTATGCACAAGCATTGTTTCAGCCAATGGACCTCTGGGTAACCCGGAGGTCCATTGGCAGAAACATTGCCTGTGTTTGCTATGAGTAATGAGCAGAACCCGCCATGCTTTGGATGCCATTCGATATGGCAATTCCTACGCGCAATTAAGCCTAGATAAGCGCACAGTTCGTGACAGGATTTCTAGTTTTAACTGTATTTCCAGGCTTTGATACCATATTCATAAAGAATTGAGCTAACAGAAAAATAAAGCATAATACATGTACTGAAAAATAACATATCTCAATTATTTTTCTTGTTTTGTCACACTCAATGTTCAAAAGTTTATTACCCATAAAATTACTTGAAACAAGATTCCTCTGGCTTTCAGAATTATTACAATAGTTTTAACCATTTATCCAACGTAACGGCCCAAACCGGCCAGTGCTGTTCTAAAAAATCGCCAATTAATTTTCATTATTTTTCCATTTTTCGTCTCAGAAACATAGGTTATGAACCCTTGTTGGAACAATCTCATCATAACCTATGTTTTTGAGACAAAAAAGAAAAAAAAAATTAGTTATTCAAAAAAAATTTTTTTCAAGTGTCGTCTGCTTTTCATGTTAGGTAAATGGTTAAATGTAGTTGATATATTGTAGGTGTTGCTCAAAATGAAATTATAATGTCAAGTTTGTTGGAGGCTAATTTATTTTGTCTGACACAGGAGTCAGTAAGGTTGGACATTACAAGTAACTGCCTTTAAGGCATCTTCTCTGCCTCAAGCTTATTGATCATCAGTGCATGTTAATGAGTCCGTTTCCTTTTCTGTGCCTTGAGTTAATTGGACAGTTATTGTATTCTGATTTGTCATTGTTAGTTTTGACGTCAGGCTGCTGAAAAGAGACTATTAACATTAAAAAAAATGTCTATTTTTACTCATTTGGAAAATTTATCTAATCATTAGATGCAAGCATCATTGATCTGAGTAGAGATGAGAATCATGATGACAGCCTGCATGTCCAGCATCCATCGCAAAGACTTTATTGACAAGTGGGGAAAACTATAATGCAACCATTGTTACATTTTTGTTTGTAGTTTTATCGCCTCATGAAAGCAATAAGAAGTGCCAACTGCAGTGTATCGACAATGCTGTTGTGCCCTTTCCTTGTCAGATTCAGACAATGTCCTCAGTATCATGTGACATGAAAATGAAATATACATTCCCTATACTGTCTATAAAAATGCTACACACAAGAATAAGTTCTCATTTCTGCAACCAGCTGGCATCAAGCCAGGAAATAAGCAATCTGTCATTTGAAGAATGAGGTTCCCAAAGGTGGAATTTGTTGATGCTGTCCCATACAGTTTGCCAGTTTATCCTCCAGGAACCTCTTTCTGTTCAGGCTTGAGACCTTGATTCAGATTGAGGTACACAGAAGGTAAATTTAGTGATGCTACCCTGCTGTGCAGGGTAGCAACACCAAATTTACCCTCTGGGGACCTCATTCTGCAGATGACAGTCTACTTATTTCCACCACATGTCAGACAGTTTTATGTGTGGGGGAAGCCAGAGTACCCAGGAGAGAACCACTGAGCAGTGACAAGTAATTGTCATACTCCCCAATTTACTGACTCTGTACATGTACGGTTAGCATTGGTTGAAAGGAAGTGCACAATCAACGTGCAGTGTACCTAAGCGACACAGTGCTGCTGTACCCCCACATGGACATTTGGGATTAAGTTCCTTGCGCAAAGACACATTGGGGACGTGGTAACCTGTTCTCGCCAGATCACTGATGTTAAGCAATGTCGAGCCCGGTTATTCCTTGGATGGGTGACCGTCTGAGTGATTGCTCCGGACTCCCGCGTTGTGTCCTTGGGCAAGGCACTTAACCCTGATTGTCCACATGGGGGCACGATGACGCCATGTACTAAGGCATACTGCACGTCAATGGTGCGCATGTCTTCAACCAATCGAACCCTGCCTGTGCTGCAGTGCAGAGTTACGATGTTGGGGAGCTGGCAGTTGCTTATTGCTCGGTGGTTCTCTCTTGAGTACTCCAGCTTCCTCCACCCGTGAAACTGTCACGGTCATGATTAGCCATTGTGCATAAGTATATGACCTTAAGCACCAATAAATAGTGCCGCTGTACCCCCACATGGACATTTGGAATTAAGTTCCTTGCTCAAAGACACATCGCTGTTTCTTCTGGTCAGGATCAAACCATGGACCTTTCAGTTGGAAGTTCAATGCTCTAACCACAGAGCCACTATGCTCTTCCTTAACCACAGTAAACAAAGCCATGTGATCAACCACAAGCATAAAAGACCCAGTTTGACCTTCATCACCTCAGTTCATGTATATTCAGTAGGTTTTGTTCTTTTTTTCATGTTCAGCCACTTGTGCAATGTGATTACATGCGTTCAAATAGTACAATACAGAATTTGGCAATCAAGTGGATGTTGTGGTAATTTTATACCTGCATTCATAAAAGGTGTTACACATGAACTCCTGAATTCAATAGTTCTGTTGCTCTGAATAGACCTGAATTATATGCAGACACTTGTCTAAAATGGTGTATGAAGTGTTGGTATTGTTCTAAATTAATCGCTTGCATTCCATTACAACCTTCAAATGTTCTTGAGTCAGCAAGTGCTTCATATGAAACTGGAAACACAGTCTTAATATACTAGTGTTATAAATTTTTACAATTGTTTGAAGCTACTCTTCTGACCCAGCAGGCAATTCATCCTGTTTGCCCATGTCGGGGCATGGTGGCACTGTATACTAAGGCATACTACATGCCAATGGTGCATTTGTCTTCAACCAATACTAACCCTGCTTGTGCAGAGTTAGTATATTGTTGAGTCTGACAGTTGCTCGCCATTGCTCAGTGGTTCTCTCTGGGTGCCCTTAAAACTTTTCGACGCAAGCTCATTCCAATGAGGGGTCATAACCTATGTTTTTGAGATAAAAAATTAAAATAATAGTTATTCAAGAATTTTTTTGCAAGTGTCGTCTGCATTTCATGCTAGGTAAATGGTTAAAAAAACAATAAAGTTCCCATTACACCTACGGCAAAGCGTCTTCGTTTGCATGCACAGATACATGACACAATTGTTGATTGCATAATTCACTTGTGAAGTTATCGTTTCTAATCAAACCTGAAAATCCTAGTAAATCACACTTTGGAAAATAATAATCAAATTTATTCCACTCCATGAACTTGAGCTCATGCAATGGAGAGTTTAATAAGCTATGTTGTTTGAGACCAAAATTGAAATTTTTCAATTATTTAAGTTCTGCTTCACAGTTTTGAAGGCATTCCCAAAAATGACATGCCATACACTCTCTTTAAATCCAAATAATCTTTAACTTACCGTACTTACTCTATGAATTGGGACACTCTATGATTTGGGACACACATTTTTTCCAGAAAACTATATTTTTTTCATGCTCCAAAGTTTGGGACATTCAGGAGATTTGTTTCCAGTTGGCCCATTGCTAGTAGCAGACGACACTCATAAAAAAAATTCTTGGGTAACTAAAAATTTTCATTTTTTGCTTCCAAAACATAGCTTATGATCCCTCATTGGAACGAGCGCAATACGCTCGTTCCAATGAGAGATCATAAGCTATGTTTTGGAAGCAAAAAATGAAAATATAAAAAAAAATTGGACGGCGATTTTTGTATACATATAGTGATGGAAAACGAATCACACACAACTTTATTCAGCATCAAATCAAGACCAGGCTCTGTTCTTTCCCCATTTTCTAAGAATTGGGACACCTGTGAAAATAATTATTTTTGGCTGTCCCAATACACAGAGTAAATACTGTAGTTATTTAATCCAAAACATCTAATTACATTTTCCAAATCCACTAAAAACATAAAACTCTCTCTGATAAAGTAGAAATAAGCAATCTGAATGTAGGTGAAATAATTTACTGTCAAATGCAAGGCTTCAACCTAGAAAATTGCACATGTGAAAAGTCTTCAAAAATGAAGCGGTATGCAAGTCACTCTTTTGATGGAGTAATTGTGAAATGGGCAACCTCCTTTCAAATACAGTTAACCCTTTACCTAACGTAACGGCCAAAACCGGCCAGCGCTATTCTCAAAAATCGCCAATTAATTTTCATTATTTTTTTCATTTTTTGTCTCAAAAACATACGTTATGACCCCTCGTTGGAACGAGCTCATCGAGCTCGTTCCAATGAGGGGTCATAACCTATGTTTTTGAAATAAAAAATGAAAACAATTAGTTATTCAAGAATTATTTTTGCAAGTGTCGTCTGCTTTTCGGGTTAGGTAAAGGGTTAAAACTAGAAGTCCTGTCATGAAATGTGCACAAATGGCACGTCGATCTGCGCGTTAATCTATGCATTATGACCATAGTAAGGCTTTCAAATTCTGTACATATGGTCTGTGCACAAGCAATGTTTCAGCCAATGGACCTTCGGGTAACCTGGGGGTCCATTGGCAGAAACATTGACTGTGTTTGCTATGAGTAACCAGGAGAACCTGCCGTGCTTTGGATGCCATTCGATATAGCAGTTGCGTGCAATTCCTACATGCAATTAAGCCAAGATAAGCACACAGTTCATGACAGGACTTCTAGTTTTAACTGTATCTTGTATGGTGATATCAAGCAGTGACATTCACTTCTGGAGCTGAGAACATAGAGAAAACTATGTGAGCTCCCGTCCAATCGGAGGGCGAGGTTTTTAGTCTTATTGGAACATTGTGTGTGATCTAGCAATCAGGATTCAATGGGTGAAAAAGATTGCGTAGCATTGATAGGTATATATAATAAATGGAATTTTTACATTTTCAGTTAACGGTTCATTTTGAATTGCTACTGCATTTACAAACCTTGAAAACTGTCAATGAACCACTTAACCCTTTACCCAACGAATCACACGCATCCGCCCACGTAAAATGCAAATTCATCAGCTGAAAAAATATTTTTCGAAAAATAAAATGTCAACAAAACCATATCATGTGACCGCTCTTTGGAACGAGCTCATCAAGCTCATTCCAAAGAGGGGTCACATGATATGGTTTTGTTGAAATTTTTTGAAAAAATTTAAAATATGATATTTAAAATAATAAATTTTGAAATCGTCTGCGTTGGGTAAAGGGTTAATTTTCATAATTGTATGAAGTTGTTGAACTTTGATTTATGGACGTTTGTTGTTATTGTTACTTGCATCACTCCTAAAGTTCATCTTCATCATCTCAGACGACCTGGTAATAATAATGTCACAGAAATCACTTTATAGGGTTCATAGAGAATTATGATTGCAGTTTTCATTGTTAAATTAAAGGTGAGGTTGGAATTGTGTAGATTTTTTACTTGGTGACACCAGTGTTTCTCTTCATCGTTCAGTCTGACTGACATTCAAACATACATTATTGTTTTATGAGGCATTTTACTTGAAATTTACCCTAGGTTTCTGGAACTAGAATATACAGGTGGAATAAATTTGGTCTATTCTTTTTCTTTCTAAATGACTGAATCATATTCATCAAAGTTTTGTTCTGTGTGCTTTTTATAAAGACAGTTTAACCCTTTACCCAACGCAGACGATATCAAAAGTTATTATTTTAAATACATTTTTTTAAAATTTTTCAAAAAATTTCAACAAAACCATATCATGTGACCCCTCATTGGAATGAGCTCAATGAGCTCGTTCCAATGAGGGGTCACATGATATGGTTTTGTTGAAATATTTTGAAAAATTTAATTTTTTCAACTGCTCAATTTGCATATTACGTGGGTGGATGCGCGCAATTCGTTAGGTGAAGGGTTAACCCTCTGCACACTGATGTCGAAAAATGAACATTTCAAGCTGCAATTTTTTCCCATAATGCAATTAGGAATTTAACAAATTCAGTTTTGTTTGACAGAGCTAACTGAGCTCTGTCAAACAAGACTGAATTGGTTAAATTTCCAGTTGCATCATGGGAAAAATTTGCTGTTTGAAATTTTGGTATTTTGAAATCAGTGTGAAGAAGGTTAATAATAACTTCTTTGAAATAAAGCAGTTTAGTCAAAAACCCAACAAACATGATATCGAAATTTACAGTTTTTTCTCTAGTTTTTAAAAAAATATTATGACCATATCATGTGACCCCCCCCCCCCCCCTCATTGGAAGGAGCTCAATGAGCTCATTCCATTGAGGAGTCACATGGTATGGTTTTGGCAACTGCTCAATTTTCAAATTAAGTGGATGGATGCCGCCGATTCTTAGGTAAAGATTTCCAGTCAGTACAGTACAGTCAGTACTGGTCGTAATCCATGTCTGGGTGATGATGTGACACCCCATGCTTGTGTTTACTAGGTGATAAAAATCATCAACAAAATTTTAATTAATGAAGCACCGCGTTTCGGGAAATGGTGACTCAGTGGTAGACTGTTTGGACTTCTATGCTGGAGGTTCCGAGTTTGATCCCCATCTGGGACGACCGTGTTGTGTCCTTGGGCAAGGCACTTTATCCTGGTTGCCTATATGGGGTCATGATGACCCCATTTTCTAAGGTGTACTGCACGTCGATGGTGCACATGTCTTCAAACGCTGTAACCCTGCTTGAACAGAGCTTGAACACATAATGTTCAGCTGACAGTTTCTTGTTGATGCTCGGCGGTTTTCTCCAGGTACTGTGGCTTCCTCCACCCGTAAAACTGTCATGGTCACGATTAGCCATTGTGCATAAGTATGTGACCTTAAACACCAATAAATATAGTTTTTTCTCTAATTTTTCAAAAAATATCAAGACCATATCATGTGACCCTCTCATTGGAAGGATCTCAATGAGCTCATTCCATTGAGGAGTCCCATGATATGGTGTGGCCACTGCTCAATTTTTAAATTACGTGGATGGATGCCGCTGATTCTTAGGTAAAGGGTTACACAGTCAGTACAGTACCATCACAGTGCACTGGTTGTAATCCATACATGGGTGGTGATGTGACGCCCATGCATGTGTTTATTTATTTATTTATTTATTATTTATTGGTGTTTAAGGTCATATATTTCTGCACAATGGCTAATCATGACCATGACAGTTTTTATGGGTGGAGGAAGCCGGAATACCCGGAGAGAACCACCGAGCAACGGCGAGAAACTGTCAGCTCCCCAACATACCAACTCCACACAAGCAGGGTTAGCATTGGTTGAAGACAGGTGCACTATCGACGTGCAAGGCGCTTTTAGTACACAGCGTTACCGTGCCCCCACATGGGTAATGGGGGTGAAGTGTCTTGCCCAAGGACACAACGCGGTTGCCGCAGGTGGGATTCAAACCGAGGACCTCTCGGCTTGCAGCCTGCACCTCTACCTACTGAGCCACCATGCCCACATGCATGTGTTTACCAGGTAATAAAAATCATGAACAAAATTTTAATTAATGAAGTACCGTATTGTAGCCATGCTTCATCAATTAAATTTTTGATAACTATTCTTATAATTAGTGTTTGGAATTCTAATATTATTACGTCTATGGAAATATTGTCTACCCTTGGAAAGTGACCAGTCCACAGTAGCCATATTGTATATCGAATTCTGTTGTATATCAGAAATTCATATAACGCATAGTATTTTGATGAAGTTTAATCTTTTATCCAGTACATCAGCAAAATACAAACAGCTACAGTTAAAACTAGAAGTCTGTCATGAAATGCACACAAATAGCACGTTTATCTGCGCGTTAATCTATGCGTTATGGCCATAGTAAAGCTATCAAATTCTGTACATATGGCCTGTGCACAAGCAATCTTTCAACCAATGGACCTCTGGGTAACCCGGAGGTCCATTGGCAGAAACATTGTATGTGTTTGCCATGAGTAACCAGGAGAACCTGCCGTGATTTGGATGCCATTCGATATAGTAATTGTACGCTATTCCAACGCGCAATTAAGCCTAGATAAGCGCACTATTCGTGACAGGACTTCTAGTTTTAACTGTATACACAAAAATCTTCACTCAAAACTTGTGTAATTTTTTAATGCGCATTTATTTGATGGTGCATTAAGAGTTACTACCCCTCTCCATCAGACATGTTAAGCTGCTGAACTGAAAAATAGTGAGATTTCTGAGCAAAAATAGTGGGATTTTAATTTTCAAATGGCTCAAAGAGTAAAATTTATTGATTTTAATAGTGACAGGGTTCCTGCACCTGATCTGATATGAAATTCCAGGCTTTTCCAGGCCATATACACCCCCAATTCAAGGAATTTCAAGGCTAATAGAAAGTTAAATTCAAGGTTTTTCCAGGCTTATCGTAGTTGAACCACTCGAACCGTCTCGGATGTATTTCAATCATCTCAATTCGGCGCACAATGCTTCATTTTTCAAGGCTTTTCAAGGCCTTGAATTTCATTTTTGAAATTCCAGGCTTTTCAAGGCCTGCGTGAACCCTGAACTAAACACCACTGCCTAGATAAAGTAGATAGAGTAAAATTTATTGATTTTAATAGTGAGATTCCATAAAAAATAATCCCAATTTTAGCAAGGGAGGGGCCACTAAAAATTTGCAAGACGTGACGTCCTATTTTTTATTCGGCTCCTTTTTACACCCACCCACCCACTACGTGCAAATTTTCTACTACCGTTCTCAGACACCCACCCCCCACTCTCCCATTAAAATCCAAAATAAGTTTATAAACTTAGTAGGCACAGCTGTCTTTAAGGGGGTTTTCATAATGTTCTTAACCCTTTACCCAACGTAACAGCCAAAACCGGCCAGCGCTATTCAAAAAAATCGCCAATTAATTTGTATTATTTTTTTCACTTTTGTCTCAAAAACATAGGTTATGACCCCTCACTGGAACGAGCTCGTCGAGCATGTTCCAATGAGGGGTCATAACCTATGTTTTTGAGACAAAAAATTAGTTATTCAATCATTTTTTAGCAAGTGTCGTCTGCTTTTCATGTTAGGTAAAGGGTTAAACTGGTACCACCAATTTAAACCTCTGTGGGCTGCTGTGGGCCCCAATCTACAAATGACAAGCTGTTCATTATCAGGCTCGGCCAGAGCAGGTGTACATATACGGGAACAAATTTTCATTTGAATTGTTCCCAAAATATTGTCTGCACATTTTCTACATTTCGAACGAGACACCCACCCCCTACTAACGTGTGACATTTTCCCAGTTTAAGCCCAATATTCTCACATATAAAGCCTCCTGATGTTGTATTTATGTTAAGAGTGTGATGTACAACATCATCTTTAAGGTTTGAAACACAAATGATGGTATAAATTAGCTGATATATTGATATATTTTTAAAAAATTCAAAAAATTGCACAAGTTGGAAATGCACATTTTTGGCGCACTCAAGAGACCCACCCACCCCACGTCACATCTTGTAAATTTTTGGTGGCCTCCCCCTGATTTTAGGCTCATTTTACCAAATTTAATTCTGGAAAATAGCGAGTCTCCCTCTGAAATAGTGAGTGAGACTTAACATCTCTGCTGTCCATCCACCAAAATTTCTATCAATTCATCACAATAACTTGAGTTTTTATGTGCATTTATGTGAAGGTGTATTTACTGTTAGAGTGATCAAATATTGTTTGTTGTCAAAATTTGTTCACACATATTTGTATTGTTATAATTTTTGGGAGAGTGCCTATATTATAACAAGGCAAATTCCAGACAAGGTTTTTTAACTGGTAGAGTGCTGGAAACCCATATTTGGGCTTTATTCTGAAGTGCAGGTGCCACAACTTAATGGCTTCGTGTTCTGTGAATGTGCTTCACATTATTTTTGAAGTAAAATTATTTAATCTGTGGAGATTTGCCTTGTTACAATTTATGGGAGAGTGCCAATAGGCACTCTCCCATAAATTGTAACAAGGCAAAGAGACATGGACAAATTTGGATGACCAAAAATAATTTAACACTCTACCAGTTAAATAATTTAACTTCAAAGATGCAGCACTTCCACAGAAAATGAAGCCTTTAAGATGTGCAAATCAGAATAAAGCACAAATATGGGTTTCCAGCACTCTACCAGTTACGGGTTACCCCTGTCAACCCATCATCTCTCCATTCATCACAATAGCTTTAGTTTCCTTTCATGTAGGGTTAAATTCACAGTTGCTTTGTGAGAAAAATTTGAAGGTAGAAAATTCTATTTTTTTTTACCTGAGTGTGAAGATGATTAAATATCAGTTTTTGTCTTTCAAAGTACAGTTTATGACCCTTTATTGGAATAACCTCATTTAGCAAGTGCCATTGAGTGGTCATCAAATATGTTTTGAAAAAAAACATGAAGTTACTTTAAGAATGCTTTCAGACTTGATTTGGGTTAATTTGTTGATAAGTACACAGTATACTCAAACGTAATTGTGGTTTTGATAATGGTCAGATAGGAGTTTCATTCTTTTTTATCCACCCCGATGTGCAAATAAAATTTGTACATTCTGCGTAGGTTGGATAGTTGAATATAAACAAGTCCATAACTTATAAGTGTAAACATTTTTTTCTTATAACTGCACTGATGTTACAGGAGGAGTGGTGTATTTTATTATTATAACTTGGTGCTAGTTTAATGTTGTATTTTTTGTCACTGCATTATCACATTCAGCTATGATTATTGTTGCTTCAAAAAGATTGACTTCATTGCCGTTTATTTCTAAGATGATTGGAGTTGTACTTGTAAGTAAGGGTTGTTTTTGTGGAACTGACAAACCCTCCCCACGGGGACCCCGGGAAGTGAAGCAGTGCCTGTTCACTGCGGTAAACAGGCTCTGCTTTACTGGTAAAATAGGACCCAGTCACCAGTGCTTGGGAGGTGCAAACCCTTTCTAAAATGGGTAACATGGCTTATTGACGCTCACCCCTGGTCTTGAGTTGATACTCGTGTTGTTGTCATGATTAGCCATTGTGCAAAAATACGTGACCTTAAACGCTAATAAATAAATAAAAACTGACAAACCCCATTAATTAAATTGACACTTTGCGAAAGAAAAATATCAGATTAACAGGAAAATTAAATTAACATTTCATGGCTGGACAAGCCTCCCGATTTCTCACCAGCCCACAGCCTCTATTCGTCCAGTGGTTTAGCAGTGATTTCTAGTTAAGTCTTGGCTGCCTTAAAAGGCAGCCAAGACTTGACTAGAAACCACAGCCAACCTAATTTGTCTGTTAATAGGACCTCCTTGTGATGGCATGTTAAGGGCACCTGTTCTGACATGCCATCACGAGGAGGTCCTATTAACAGACAAATTAGTAAACTCCTGTTAACTGAATAAAAAATGTTGTAAAATGTTGAGAATTATCCCGACTCTCCCCAGTTTTTCTTTGTTTATAGACCTATTTGGCCTCAGTACATCCAATACAGGCATTTAATCTATTATATCTTGTTTGACAGAGCTCATGCAGCTCTGTCAAACAAGATATAATAGTCTAAATGCTAAGTTTGTCTCTAGAATACAAGAAAGTGACACAATCCCTATTAATTGAATACTCCTGTTAATTGAATAATTTTCATTACCAAAGTGGCTATTCAATTAACAGGGTTCCACTGTACTGAAAAATAACATATCTCAATTATTTTTCTTGTTTTGTCACACTCAATGTTCAAAAGTTTATTACCCATAAAATTACTTGAAACAAGATGCCTCTGGCTTTCAGAACTATTAAAATAGTTTTAACACTTTATCCAACGTAACTGCCCAAACCGGCCAGTGCTGTTCTAAAAAATCACCAATTAATTTTCATTATTTTTTCATTTTTTGTCTCAGAAACATAGGTTATGACCCCTTGTTGGAATGAGCTCATCATAACCTATGTTTTTGAGACAAAAAAGAAAAAAATATTAGTTATTCAAGAATTTTTTTTGCAAGTGTCGTCTGCTTTTCATGTTAGGTAAAGGTCGTAAAATTCAGAAATAGGCCTTTGAGGATTATCAGGAATTTGATCTAAACTTAGCATTTAATCTATTTTATACCATGATTACCTATTTTACTATATATAAAATGCTTATGACATAAATTCTAGCATTACACACCAACCGTCATGAACACGTGTGTCTGTGGTGAACACACCAGCAATGGGATTTCATTAGTTAAAATTTACACCTATAGTGGAACTACATCCAAGTTGACCTTTGGTGATCTCAACCTGAATGCAAACTTGTCTAAATTTATTGCTCATCGCCTCGCGAAGAGTGAAATGAAAGCGGCAATTATTTATTAAGTTTTTAAATGAGTTTACCTCATAGGATACCCAAAATTAACAAACATGCATTGTCTCATGTTAATAAAGCATCCATAACTCGAAATAGTATGTTATTAAAATGAAAAAGGCACCATGATTTGAGTGTTTCTTTTTCCATTTCTTTTTGGCGATAAAATTTACAGTGGAAGTACCACCCACCGGTTCTCATGTAAACAAAAACAGATTCACACGTGTACGTCTGCTGCTTAGTGAAATCAAGAAAAAATAATAGCGACTTAATAATCTGATGATCATGGTATAAATAAAATATACCCAAAGTAGCTTTGTGTACCAAATGTTCATCACTCGTTGTGTTCATCACTCACCAAAGCTCCCAGTTAACACCACTTCACCAATCGTGGTGAACATTTAGTGCACCAAGCTACTGGGGTATATTTTATATATATGCTGTTTGGCACAGCTCTTTACCTTAGGTAATGGTCATATCCGACTAGCACTGTTCACAGAACTTAAAATTCAAATTTTATTGTTTTATCAATTTTTGTCCCCAAAACATAGCTTATGACCCCCTAATTGGTGTAAGCTTAATATGAGAATGTTATAATGAGGAGTCAAAGGCTATTTTTTTGAGTCAAAAAATTTAAATGTTGATTCATTCAAGACATTTCTTTTACAACTGTCTTTTCCCACTTGGAACCCTGGGAAGTGAAGCAGTGCTTGTCTGCTGCAGTAAGCAAGCTCTGTTTTTATGGTAAAATAGGACCCAGTCACCAATGCTTGAGGTGGAGAGTCCTCTAAAGTGGGAAACATGGGCATAATCGATTGGCTAAACTTTATCTCCATGTTGCATTTATGATTGGCCATTGTTCAGAAATATGTAACCTTAACTGGTAGAGTGCTGAATTATTTTTGGTCATCAAAATTTGTTCACATATGTTTGCCTTGTTACAGTCTATTTTTACATAGAAATCATTTAAACGAAAATATTTAAGCTTGTAGACTAAAAGTTTAACCAACTACATTTTGCTTGACAGAGCTCACTGAGCTCTGTCAAACAAGATATAGTTAGTTGAACTTGCAAAAACTGCATCCTGGGAAATTTTCACTGCTGAAAACATTGGTTTTTCCATATAATACTGTTATGAGTTTATTTCTAATTCTTCCCAGGGATGGGGAACAAACACGATGGCTCAGTGGTAGACTGTTGGACTTCTAGAGGTTCCTAGTCCAATCCCCGTTCGGGATGACCCACGTTGTGCCCTTGGGCAAGGCACTTTATCCTGGTTGCCTACATGGGAGCATGATGACGCCGTGTACTGAGGTGTACTGCACTTCGATGGTGCACGTCTTCAACACCTGTAACCCTGCTTGAGCAGAGCTTGAACAGAGAATGTTGAGGAGCTGACAGTTGCTCATTGATGCTCGGTGGTTCTCTCCTGGGACTCCCGCTTCCTTCACCCATAAAACTGTGACTGTCACGATTAGCCATTGTGCATTAGTATGTAAACACCAATAAATAAATATTCTCAGGGCTGTTTTATGGATTAACCTTTTACCCAACGAATCGCCCACATTCGCCCGCCCACGCAATATGCAAATTCAGCAGCTAAACAAATATTATTTTTCGAAAAATTTTAACAAAACCATATCATGTGACCCCTCTTTGGAACGAACTCGTCGAGCCCGTTCCAAAGAGGGGGCACATGATATGGTTTTGTTGACATTTTTTGAAAAAAATTTAAAAATTATATTTAAAATAATAAATTTTGAAATCATCTGCGTTGGGTAAAGGGTTAACAAAACAAAAAACAAAAAGGAAAAAATCCTTCCTCCCTCATCTTAAAACTGAGGAAAAATTGCCTGAGAAAGAAGAATTTTTTTTTCATTGGCCTTATATATAAAGGTTAAAAAACTGTGTCACCTTTTATATCTTTCAGGATAGAGAGAAACATGAACAACTAAATGATATTTTAAATAATTATGGAAACAATGGTCTTCCTCCTTTACCAGATCTTCTCAAAGTTGGTCAGCCTTCTTTCGATGATTCAATGTTTGAAACAGAACCTCACTGGAGTTCAGTAGTGGATAACGCATCAGTAAGTACTTGTTAATTCAGACAGCAGTTCACTTAAGGTTCTAGCTTTTGGTGATTTATTTGGCTTTTGATGAAAAATATTGAAGCAGATTTCATTCATCATGGTTTCAGCAGATGATGAAAAATAATGACACACTCATCGGATTTTGAGAAAGCTGATTTGTACATATTTTTGATGAAGGCGTAGATTTTCTTTCTGATAACTGTTTTTGTGCTGTGAATTTTTACCTGCGTCGCCAGTGGCAGAGCAGGTCTGGTAACAGCTCGACTCCATCCATCTGTCAGTCCGTCTGAAACACTTTTTCCATCAAGGTTTTCTTGGGTTCTATGAAAGGGAATGATTTTATATTTGGTCTGCTGCTTCATAATGATGAGTTGTATCGTGTAAGCAATTTTCAGATCTGCAGTGTAGCCACTTCCTGTTTGCCGATACTTTGAAATTTTACTGTACCCACTGAACATTGAAATTTTTCAACAAACTTCTCTCGGCTTCTATGCAAGGGATTGATTTTATATTACATCTGGAGCTTGATAATGATCAGTTGAATCGTGTATGCAATTTTCAGATCTGCCGTGCAGCCACTTCCTGTTTGCCGATTCAATTGCATGCAGCGACGCAGGTCCAGACCCGGTATTGGTCTTGGCTTGTTATAATCAGTGGCATTATAAAGATGACCATTTGGTGGGATGTCCCAACTGTTGTCTTGACTGATAAAATATTCCAGCTAAAAGTTAATCAATGTACAAAGACTTCACTCCAGCCAAAAATGTCCTGATGGTAAAAAATTATTATAAGGAGATGGCAGTCACACTCATCCCTAAATTCCCATACGCTGTGCACCTGCTTATAATTGGGCTAAATTATTTTGAGTGGTCTGAATTTATTATTTACAATTTTTTTATGACAAATTATTGGAGAGTGCCTACAGGCACTCTCCAATAATTTGTCATAAATAAATATATATAAATATTATTTGCGTTTGACTGAATATGAAACATGAGAAAGGAAAGTATTGGTTTTTGCTCTGGTATCCTCATTTTTCTGAAAGCCCTGATAGTGGCTTCTAGCACTCAACCAGTTAAACTGTTTTTGGATGAAATGCTGTTATTTGACATGACATGAGGCATGGTATGGGGGAAAAATTTTTTTTTTAGTCATGTGAGCAAACATATTGATATGACCATCTGAAGCACACTAAAAAGAGATCAAGCTCTATATTTTGAAATAGATGAATCTGTTTACTGTGCTCTGATGAAGCAATGCTTTTTTACTTTTTGCTCGCTGAGAATTTTTAAGATTTTTTTCATCAAATTTTGTCATGGCTGCTATGCAGCAGCCATGACTGGATTTGATGAAAAATTTCTCTAAATTTAACTCAAAAAGTCATTGGTGAAAGCCCTTCAGTTTTCAGTTTGGAAATCGGATTAAATCTGCCCAAAGTAGACATATTTCAGTAGCAAGGGAAATCCTGTCCTGGGTGGAAATATCTGCCTGCAGCATGCACGGAGTTAATCCCCAGACAAAAGTTTCTGGGATTGATATGATAAGCATGACGTCCATCTGTCTGTTCTTCCATCTGTCAAAAGACATCATAAACACCATAACTTTTGATCCACCTGAAAGCAGTAAAAATAAAAATATTTGTGTTATTGCTTACAATTCTAGAGTTATTGCCTTTTTGGACCTGGAATTTATAAGTTTTTCAGAGACATATATGTTCAGTAACTTTGGAAAGACAAGATCTACTGGAGTGAAATTTAGTCAGTCCATCTCCTTAATGAATATAAGGTTTAGGTTTGAATTAAAGTAATTTCCTGCAACAGAAGAGTTATGCCCCCTTTCCAAGTTAGTGTTCGGTGAAATGGAGGTCTTACTCAATAACTTTTGATAAAGAGACTCAAAACTACCAGGACTAAATCTGTAATTTTTATGTGAATAAAAATAATAATAATGACAACCAAATTAGGCCTATTTCAAACAATGGAGAGTGTCTTTATTCTTTTTCTGCATGTCTAGATGCCATATTTGATTCCTCTGAGTCGGCAACGATTTATACATTTACATTTAAGCCATCATCTGCTTGTTATCTTTTCTTGGTAGTGTTCTTCAGCTTTCACATATAGTTCCACTGAGAAAATAATATATTACAGCGGAAAGAGCACCAGCCATTCTAGTACAAAAGTGTATGTGACAAGTTAACAGTGTATTTTGGGTTTTGAGTCGAAGTGATAAGAGAATTTATTTTCAACAGTTTTTTTTTGATACTCATGGGTATAAGCTCAATGAGCTAGTTCTAATGATGGATCATAAGATATATTTTTGAGAGAAAAAATAAAAAACATACAGTACGTGGAGAGTGGATTGTAATTACATCACCCGTGGAGTGGAGTTATCACCCAAAGTATCACTTTCAAATTCTGGACATATGGACAAAAACCACAAGTAATGTTTTAGCCAATGGACCTCCAGGTGTAACCCAGAGGTCCATTGGCTGGAACATTGCTTGTGGTGGTTATGCTTTGCAACAAGTCTGCAATTATTGCTCGGGTGGAATCTCCACTCTGCAGGTGATTTAATGATAATACTCTCTCCACGTACTGGAACAGGGGTATTGCTGTATTCTTTATCTATTTGATCTTAGATAGTATAATTTCCCCAATACAAGTAAAAACGTTTTGACAAAATACAAATGCCCTCCTTGGGTAGCAACTGCATGTACAATCATTCGATTTTGAAAGAGAACATTTTTAACTGCGACTAGCAGCTCTATAAGTGGCTCTGTCGGTCTGTCTGTGACCAACGAGTTTCATGTCGGTCTGTCTGTGATCAACGAGTTTCAAAACTCAATAACTTTTGAAATACTTGATGGAATGACTTTATATTTGGCATGTAAGTGTATCTTATTGATGTCTAGCCACTGTTCAGTGCATGTGTTGTGTCAGTCTGTCTGTGACCAATGAGTTTCATGTCGGTCTGTCTGTGACCAACTAGTTTCAAAACCCAATAACTTTTGAAATACTTGATGGAATGACTTTATATTTGGCATGTAAGTGTATCTTATACCCCACGCAACGAGATTTGCAGGGGTATAATGTTTTTGACTGGTCCGTCCATCAGTCAGTCCTACTTGTTTTCCGGACTTTTTTTCTACACGCTTCCAGATATTGAGCTGATTTTTGGTATGTGAGTCTAACATGGTGGCCTACAGATCAAGTTTGCATTTTTTTCTGCTCCACTGATTTTTATCAAAATTATGGCCCTTGGACTCTGAAAAATTCATCAAAATTACAGTTTTCCGGACTTTTTTTCTACACGCTTCCAGATATTGAGCTGATTTTTGTTATGTTAGTCTATCATGGTGGCCTACAGATCAAGTTTGCATTTTGTTCCGCTCCACTGATTTTTACCGAAATTACGGCCCTTGAACTTTGAAAAGTTCATCAAAATTACAGTTTTCCGGACTTTTTTTCTACACGCTTCCAGATATTGAGCTGTTTTTGGGTATGTTAGTCTAACATGGTGGCCTACAGATCAAGTTTGCATTTTGTTCTGCTCCACTGATTTTTACCGAAATTACGGCCCTTGAACTTTGAAAAGTTCATCAAAATTACAGTTTTGCAGACTTTTTTCCTACACGCTTCCAGATATTGAGCTGATTTTTGATATGTTAGTCTAACATGGTGGCCTACAGAACAAGTTTGGGTTTTGTTCCGCTCCATTGATTTTTACCAAAATTACGGCCCCATAGACTTTGAAAAGTTCATCAAAATTACAGTTTTCCGGGCTTTTTCTCTGCTTGAATTCTTTCAATACCATTGAAACTACAGAACACTGTTTTCTGCAGTATTCCTAGAATCTATGTTTATTTTTAAAAAATGATTAGAGCTTGAAATATCGGGACGCGTGGGGTATGTGAGCGTGCTCACTAAGGTTCTATATTTGAAAAGTCTATAGAGTTTGTTCAATGCATGTGTTGTTCCAAAAATTTTTCTTGGAGTTATGGCCCTTGATGAACTTTGTGAGATTGCACCACCCGTCGCTGCTACGGCATCGTTGTCGCGATTTTTACCGCACTCAATTAGCATCGAGGTATTACACATACTGAGGCCACAGTTTTTGATAACAGTAATTAAATGATAAATAAATCACCAACTCAACGAAATAAATTAGATGATCATTTTTTGCTCTGATATAGGCCTACCCTGCATTAAATATGAAAAAAGCAAAGAAGCACACAGCTTAAATACTACTATAAACTTCAGAGAACAAGTAGAACAATGAATGGGGAGTATGCCAAGAACACAATAACTCAATACTGTGACATCATGATCTTCAGTCATAAAAAATCAATTCATAAACATTGAATGATTGTCAAGATGTCATTAAAAACTGTATCCAATTCCTTCATTATAAGAACAAGTCAAGAAAGGGAAGAGTATTGTATGATCAATTGGTTAGGCCAAAAAAAATTAAAAATCTGTTTCTCAGGCCCTCCCATGGTCATTTTGGCTGCCGCATGCTCTCTTTTTTATAACCAGTGTAAACTTTAAAAAATAAAAATTAAATGGTTTATGTCTGATATTTTATTGAAGTTATAAAAAATGATAATTTTGTCCCTTGAGTGCAAGAAGCCTTTGCAATGCTTTAGCATTGCAAAGACTTCTTGCTCTCAAGGGACGAAATACAGCACCACCCATGCTATTCCATAGATTATGATGCCTAAAACATAAAGCAAGAACTTTTGATGGCAAAGAAATAGTTACAGAAATAAAAAATAAAATATAAAACCACTCACCCACATGCAATTTTACAAATAATGGCCTGAGAAACAGAAGATCTACTTTGTATGGCCTTATTACCATGTGGATTTCCGAGATGGTGTATCGACCTTGTCTCTGAGTCAAAACAGACTCATCGATATATGCTTAGAGACGAGGTTTCGACTTCAATAACCATCTTGGAAACCCACATGAGGGTAATAACATGTGTATATATATATATATATATATATATATATATATATATATATATATATATATATATATATATATATATATATCTTGTTTGACAGAGGTTATGGAGCTCTGTCAAACAAGATATAATAGATTCAAGGCCTGTAATGGATGTACTGAGGCAAAATAGGTCAACAAACAAGAGGTATTCGGAGATTGTCAGGGTAATTTCTTGACATATTATAAAGGTTTTCATTCAGTTAACAGGAGTTTACTCTGGAATATCTATACTCAATAAACAAGTCAAATTTGTACCGAAGGTATTGTACAGTTAAAACTAAAAGTCCTGTCATGAAATGCGCACAAATAGCATGTTGATATGCGCGTTAATGTACGCGTCATGGCCCAAGTAAAGCTATCAAATTCTGTACATATGGCCTGTGCACAAGCAATGTTTCAGCCAATGGACCTCCGGGTAATCCGGAGGTCCATTGGCAGAATAATTGCATGTGTTTGCTATGAGTAACCAGGAAAACCTGCCGTGCTTTGGATGCCATTTGATATGGCAATTGCATGCAATTCCAACGCGCAACTAAGTCTAGATAAGCACACTATTCGTGACAGGACTTCTAGTTTTAACTGTAACTGGTTCTGTGTTCAGAAATTGTTTTCAAAGAACGGTTATTCAATTAACAAATATCCATTCAATTGGGTTCCACTGTAATTTGTTCATATGAATATTCTAACTAGCCATCGACCTTTTAATTTTAGAAATTGTCAAAGCGAGAGCATGATCAGCAAGAAGCCATCTGGGAATTACTACAGACAGAAATAACTTATATCAAATCTCTACGTGTTATAACTGACGTAAGTATTGAAAAACAATTTAGAGACCACCTCTTATGGTTCTGTTTGTTTACCTGTATAGACTTGAATATTTCATCACTTGAGTGAAAGAAGGTGACATCTGCAATCCTTTACCTAGAGCTGCACGATCAAAACTGAATATCGGTATCGGTATTAAAAAAAATACCGCGGTATACAGGTATATCGGAAACTGTTCAGATATATGAACACAAGTACCACAATCAAGACTCGAGGCATCACAGTCGGAATGAATTAGCATGCCTTGATGCTGTGGTTCAAAAAACCTGTACCCAACACAGACGATATCAAAATTTATTATTTTCAAAATTAGTTTATCAGATTTTTCCCAAAGATTCCAACAAAAACAAAGCTCGTTCCAATGAGGGGTCACATGATATAGTTTTGTTGAAATTTTTTAAATTTATTTTTTCAACTGATGATTTTGTATATTACGAGGGCACAAGCAGACGATTCTATTGATAAGGGGATAATATTATTCATTCAGGTCTACAGTTGAAAAATTTAAAACATCTTGAAAATTGAATTGTGGGTAAATAAATAATGACGATAAACCAACATTTTTGTAATTACACCGGTATTCAATCAATATTGGTTTGAATACCGGTATATATCGGTTTATCGATATATCGTGCAGACCTAGCTTTAGCACCTTGGTCCACTCAAGGAATGATTTGGAACTATCTCTTTTACTCTTGTAACAAGGGAAGTTGAATGGCTTTAGAGTGCTTTTAGTGAAGTCTTAGCTGAATGTATAGGTCTCTGAGACCAAGCCAGAAAATAAGCAGACTGTCACCTGCAAAATGAGGTCCCCAGAGGGTGAATTTGGTGATGCTACCCTGCACAGCAGGGTAGCATCACTAAATTTACCCTCTCTGAACCTCAGTCTGAATCAGGGTTCCAAACCTAAACAGAAACAGGTACCCAGAGGATAAACTGGCCCACTGTATCAGATAGCATCAGCAAATTCACCCTCTGGGAACCTCATTCTGCAAATGTCAGACTGCTTATTTTCAGGCCCGTCTGAGACACTGCACAAAATTCTGTAACTGGCATTAACCTACATATTATGTTACATCAATTTGATATTGCTGACTGTTCATTTGATCCTTTTTCCAATCATGTTGCTCATTTTTTAATATGATCTCAAATTGATATCTCGAGAATGAGCACTTCCACATAAAATATGTATGAAACTAAGAGTATTCTTGCATACTAAAACTGTTGTTTCATCAAATGGTCGACTTTTTAGCACTGCCTGACAACTGTCAATGATTTGTCTGTCGTCCATCTGCCGTTCGTCATCAGTCTGTTGTCAACTTTTTCTATGTCAGTACCATAACTTCTTAACCACTGAATATTCTTGTGACATAACTTCATAACAATGTGTATTATCAAATGACAGTGAATCACAAATTATAATGTGCCCATCAAGGCCAAGGTCACAGACTCTCTGTTAAGGTGACAGCTCCAAAAAACTTCACTTTTGTCCAGTCCATATAACATATGTCAGATCTTGTTCAAGTTGTGTCATGACTTTGATTCAAGGTCATATAATCAAGATCAAGGTCGCAGACAGCAAAACTTTGTTATTGTTATTCAGTCCCTGACTGGTATGTGATAAAATAATTATGCTCCCGATCTCTAAAGGAGGATTTAGGGGTATCTAGTGAAGCCCTCTGTCTGTCTGTCTGTCTGTCTGTCTGTCTGTCTGTCTGTCTGTCTGTCTGTCTGTCTGTCTGTCTGTCTGTCTGTCTGTCCATACAAACATTGCTGATAAGGAACAGGTTCCATCCAATAATATTTTCCAGAGTTATGGCTCTTTTTCACTTTTTGGATATAGACAATTTTCTTGTTTTTACTCGTGACTTTAACAGTTGTTCTGTCTCACAGTACCATTATGGCTACTTTTAACATGCCTATGGGTCGGGAGCAGTGGCCCACTCTTCGTGTAGCCCTTTAGACTATAACCACATCAGTTTAAGTCAGACACAGAGATAAAGGAGACAACGAGAGACAAGGACGACTGGAAAACTTATTGGGTTGTGAAATTACCATGAACAAAAAAAGTCTATCATGTACTAACAGATAATAAGTTTGGCATTTGTTTTTTTATCAAAGCATATTATCTGTGTATCTATTCATTGTCATAATGAGCTCTTTGAGCTGGCTTTGTTGATAGAAAAAAATGACAGGTTGATGGGAGAGAAAAATCTTGTTCATCAGTTTTCACATTGAACATTGTTAACCTTTTGAGACTTTAATTATTCTGACGTCCAAACGTCACTGGGAATTCAGTTTCTTCAACGTTTTTCAAAATGCGACGTCAAATGTCGGAAACTTCAAATAACAAGATATTTTTCACATTAGTGATTATCTGGTTGAGGGCTAGATTATTTTGGGGGTCTGAATTTATTATTCAAAACTTTCATTACAAATTATTGGAGAGTGCCCAGAGGCACTCTCCAATAATTTGTAATAAAACAAATTTATATAAACAAAATATTATTGTGTTTGACTGAATAAGAAATATAAGCAAGAAAAGTGTTGGCTTTTGCTCTGGTATCCTCATTTTTTGAAAGACCTGATAGTGGTTTCTAGCACTTGATCAGTTTTATCAAGAAGTGATGACAGTAGGAATATATTAGTATTTTAAGCTGTGATAACATTTGGCTCAATGGTTGTCACTGAGCTCTGTTTGGGAGAAAATAGCAATTGGAATTTAAAACTTTAAAAAATCAAAAAATTATAACAAAACAAATGACCACAGAGTATCAACATGCTGTTTGATTTCATACATCATAAGACGTACAAAGGAATCAATGCAGTGTTTGATTTTGTATTTAATAACACATAAAGTATCAAAGAGTTAACTTGTATAAGTCAGGGAAATAAGAACAGCCTCATTCAACAGCAAAGTTATTTCTTTTCAACCTACTCACAATTGTTTACAATTGGCTGTAACATAAGTGCAAGCCCTACTTCGGAACTAACTCAAGCTTTTAGAATCTTTTCCAAACGAGTTGGAAAAGTACTAGAGTGCAAAAGCACGAAAAAGATCGAAAAAAGGGTCGAGCGAGACCAGCGCTCGAAATTACAGGTACTCTCTCTGCACACCTCTTGCGTTTACCGAGCGCATGCGCAACAAACCGTGACGTCAATTCCTTTATTTTCCGCCATTGTTCATGGTCGGAAATTTTTGTGACTGTGCTGTTTATGATATTAATTCTTCGTGAACAACTTATTAATCGTCTTTAGTGTGCTACTGGATTGTATCCTTTTTCAAGCTACCAAATTATTACTCTCATTTAATGTTAATTTGTATTATTATTGCTGTGCTTTTCACACTTTATCTTGCCTTTCCCCCACATGTGAACACGACCTTCGTTCTGTTTTCCGTCGGCGGGAAGCTTGATTGTTGTATTTATATCATGCCTAAGACTATTCCTTGTACCTCTTGTTTGCAGGTGAAACATGTGGACGATTCCCATACCACATGTGTCACTTGCAACAATTGCACTCAGGCCCAATCATGTGGTATCTGTGGGGTTTGGTCCTCTAAATTTTGGGCTTCTGTTAACAAGGTGGTTCTTTCCAGAGCTAGAACCCCTCGTTCTCGGGGTAAGGGTAGCCGTGCCGTTGCAGACATTTCTGCTGGTGCACGTGGTGACTCTGTCACACAGGATTCGGATCTGACTTCTGTGGCGAGCTCCTCTGCAACTGTTGACGGTGTTTGTTCTGTGATACCTGATGAGGAGACCGCGGTCTCTTTGTCTTCGGATGTCACTATTGAGGCGTCTGTTTTCGTTGAGAGCTTTTCCGAGGTCAACTCGGTAACCCTCTCCGATCTGCCTCCAACACCGTCGACCGTTGTTGAGGGGGTTGCTACTCCAGATCCTATTCTGTCTGATGGTGGCTCTTCCATCTCTTCTGGGGATGGTCTACAGTCTCGGGGGACCGAGGCTGTATCTGCTGGTGTGTCTGTGTGTTCTCAGCCTACCCCAGCCTCGCGGCGAGGCTGTGCGGGTTTGCTGTCTGCTCCGTCTCATCTGGCTAGGTTTGCTCCTAGTCGGTTGAGCCGGCCGGTCGCTTCGGCAGCGATTCCTCGTCCCTCGAGTGAATAGCTGTCACTCTCGGAACCTTCCTCCGGTGATTCCTCACTGTGTTCCGAGTCTGGGTGTCGATCGATGCTTGCCGTCGGTCTCAGAGGATAGGCAGTTGGGGCCGTCTGCTGCGCAGAGGTCAATGACAGGTTCCTGTCATTCTTGGGACAATCCTCCGGTGTCTTCTCACCGTGTCCTAGGTCCAGCTACTGATCGACGTGCGCCGTCGGTCCCTTTCGAGGATTTGCAGGCAGGGCCTTCTGTTTCGCAGAGGCCAGTGATGGCTCCTGGGCGTCACAATCGGGACTATCCTCCGGTGTCTTCTCACCGTGCTCCTATTCTGTCTGCCGATCGACGTTCGCCGTCGGTCTCTTCTGAGGATTTGGGTTCTTCTACTAGAAGGGTCCATTGGGAGGACACTCCGTCGGGCGATTCTGCTGCGACGGATTCTCAGGGTGACCTGCGCCAGGCCGTTTTGGCGCTCACCCGGTTGCTTTCTGGCAACCCTCAAGTTGGCCTCCCTGTGCCTCCTGAGGCACAACCTCCTTTGGTCGGTCGCCGAGATGTCTCGCCTGGCCCCTTGGATACTGCACAGTATTCACAGGAGGTTTCTGCTGGTCAGCCCGAGTTGGGCTACGTCTCCTCTGCTACGGAGGATGACGAGTATCTTGAAGGTGATGGTCCCCCCTCGTCAGTCTTGGGGCAGGCTTTGGATTTCGTCTTTGGCTTATTGCCGGACGTTCTACCTTCCGACCAGCCTTCTGTGACCGTCCGGCCGCGGTCCACTGTGGAGCGCCGTAACCCTGTTGAGCCTTCTAGCTCCGGGGCTTTGCGTCCTCTGCAATCGGCTCAGGTGGTTGAGTCCTTCCAGGGCTTAGACGCCAAAATGCGTTCTAAGGCCCTTAAGGGTTCCTTCTTTTCTAGAGCTGATGCCTTCCTGCCTCCATCGCGGTTTCGTGTTTACGATTCCGTCTCTCCACCAGTCTTCCAAGGGATGACTACTGTGGATGAGGATTCTTCTTCCCTCGGGTTGACTAAGCCTAAGTCGGCAGTTCTCCCGATGTCGGTAGTTGAGTCTATGGTGGGCCTGTCCCGAGAGATGCTGGGTATGTTATCTCTCGCGGACCATGTTGTCGCTGCTCTGGCTGAATATTTTCCACCAGGGGAGTTTGATGACGCTCAGGCGCCTTTTCGCGTTTTGTCACAGGCTCTTATGAACTTGACTCACGCTCACGCCTGTAACACGGCCAATTTGGAGCTGGCACGCCGGGATGCGGTTTTGGATTCTTTACCATCCCTTCCTTCTGAGCAACGTGCTGTTCTGAGGTCTGCCTCTTTGGTAGGACCTCAGTTGTTCCATGGTTCCGTGGAAGCTGTTCGTGGCGAAGTTCTTCGTCATTCGAAGGACCAGCTTTTGCTGAGACAGCTTGACCCACCTGCTGCTGCGGGTGGGGGTCGTTCCAGGCCCGCCAAGCGTGCTGCTGCGTCTGCCTCGTCGGCGACGTCGGCTACGCCTTCGGCTCCGTCTGCTCCTTCTGCTCATAAGAAGCGCCGACATGGCCAGGCCCGCTGGCAGCCTCAGGCTGGAAAGTCTCAGGACTCTGTCACTTCCCGAGGTGGTTTCTCCTCTCGGGGGCCTCGTCGAGGCCGCAAGTGAAGGTTCTCACCTCGATTCGCCTCCAGTCGGAGGAAGGCTGTCGCTGTTTTACGACCGTTGGACAGAGATAACGTCGGACTCTTGGGTCCTCGACGTCATTCATTCCGGTCTGCGACTGTCCTTCCATCGGCACCCCAGTTTATCTCGGGTGCCCCTTCCGACTCAGGTCCCTTCAGATTCTCTGCGTCGGGACCTTCTGGTGCAGGAGATCGACAATCTCCTCACCAAAGGGGCGATCGAGGTGGTCAGGAACACCCTTTCACCGGGGTTTTACTCGAGACTTTTCTTGGTGCCGAAGAAAAACGGCCAATTTCGTCCTGTCATCGATCTGAGTACCCTGAACGAGTACATAATTGCTCCTCGTTTCAGTATGGAGACTTTCCGGTCGGTTCGACGTTCAGTTCATCAGGGCGATTTTGCGGCCAGTATCGACCTGAAGGATGCCTACTTCCATGTACCCATTCATCTGGCGTCACGGAAATACCTTCGGTTCTCGTTTCGGGATCGAGTTTTTCAATTCAGAGCTCTCCCATTCGGTTTGAACCTGGCTCCTTGGGCCTTCACCCGACTGATGTCACATGTGCTTGCTTTCCATCGCACTCAGTTGGCGGTGACTTCGTCCGCCTACCTAGACGACATCCTCCAACGGCACCACGATGCTGCTGTTCTGGAGTTCGATGTCCGGCAGTTTCTTTGCCTTCTAGCGTCGCTGGGTTTCAGAGTCAATCGCGAGAAGTCGGATCTTCTTCCTTCTCAGCGATTCCGTCATTTGGGGATGGATTTCGACACTCTTCACAATGTAGTGTCGGTTCCCCAGGCTCGGGCGACGATTCTTTCCGCCTTGACTCGGGACCTGCTTCAATCTTCCTCGGTCTCGGCCAGGACTTTCCTTCGGATGCTGGGCCTTTGCGGTTCGGTGACCGATCTCATTCCGCTCGGTCGCTTGTTTGTCCGACCTCTCCAACACTTCCTGTTGGATCATTGGCGTCCGAATGTAGATCCGCTGGACCTGGAACTCACTATTCCTCGGTCTCTGCTTTGTCACCTCCGCCCTTGGGCAAATATTCCCTGGCTGACACAGGGTGTTCCGTTGGATCTTCCTTTGGCCGATCGCATCCTTACTGCAGATGCCAGCGATCGGGGCTGGGGTGCGACGTTGGACCCTCTCGGTCTGTCTACTCACGGAGAGTGGGACAGCGAGCAGGTGGGCCTTCATATCAACCAGAAGGAGCTCCTTGCTCTTCTGTTGAGTTTTCGGCTTTGGATCCCTCATCTGTCGGACCATGTTGTCCTACTTCTTTCGGACAATTCGACAGTAGTGGCCTACATACGGAATCAGGGAGGCACTCATTCGATTCCTATGTATCGGCTGTCTCGGGATCTTCTTCTGTTGGCACGGGATGTGAACGCTCGGGTGTCCATTCGACACATTCCCGGGCGTCTCAACGTCCTAGCAGACTCCCTGTCCCGACGCGACAGTGTCCTTCCAACCGAATGGATGCTACATCGGTCGGTGTTTCAGGCGATTTGCGAGCAGTGGGGTCGTCCTCAGGTCGACCTTTTCGCTACTCGCTGGAATCATCAGGTAGAGACTTTTGTCTCCCCTTGTCCAGATCCTCTGGCATTTGCAGTAGACGCTCTGTCTCTGGACTGGACAGGCTGGGTCGGCTATGCCTTTCCTCCTGCACCGATTCTTCCTCAAGTTTTAGCGAAGATTCGTGCTTGCAGTTGCAGGATCATTCTGATCACACCCCTGTCTCCACAGAGGGTGTGGATCAATCTGCTGCGGCCTCTATTGGCCGATCGACCGATTCGTCTACCTCTACGTCGCGATCTTCTTTCACAGGGTCGTCCCAGGAAGTATCACAACAACCTGGCGAGCCTGTCCCTTCACGCCTGTCTTTTATCAGGTCCAGTCTCCGACGTAGAGGTTTTTCGAGACGATCAGTGGAGTGCATTTCTGCATCGCGGCGACCTTCCACTGGAATGACTTATGCCGCCAAGTGGAAGGTTTTCTGCCGCTGGTGTTCAGATCACAATGTGAATTACCGTGATCCGTCTATCGCTCAAATTGCGGATTTTCTGGTTTTTCGTTTTGACTCCAAGGGCCTCCAGCCTATTACGATTAAGGGCTATCGGTCTATGCTGTCTGATACTTTCTCTTATGTGGGAAAGCGGTGTATCGGTCGTAATCTTTTCCTCTCCAAACTTATTCGGCACTTTTCTTTGAAGAGGCCTCGAGTTTTGCGTCTTACACCCAAGTGGAACTTGGCATGGGTGTTGCACTGTTTGGAGGGGGCGCCTTTCGAGCCTTTATCTGAGACCGACATGCGTTTTCTCACCTATAAGACGGCTTTTCTTCTAGCGTTTGCTTCTGCTCGTCGAGTCAGTGAGCTTCATACGCTATCTGTTGATTCTGCCTTCTTCCGAAATGAGGCTAACAGTGTCACATTCACTACTGATTGCTCTTTTCTGGCTAAGAATCAACTCCCCGATTCGGTACCTCCTCCCATCTGCATTCGGGCTCTCCCTGCTGTAGATGGACGGAGGCCTCTTCTTTGTCCTGTTCGTGCGGTCAAGGCTTACATTACTCGCACTCAGTTCATTAGGAGGGATCGGAAGAGATTTTTTCTGTCTCTCATTCCTAAGCGGCAGTCTATCTCTTCCCATTCTATTTCCAGGTGGATCTGTCTTGCAATCAAGCTGGCTTATTCTCGCTTGTCTGCATCGGATCTTGTTTCGAACCGGCTTAATGCTCACGAGGTTCGTGCCATTTCTACATCCTGGGCGTTCTCCAATTCTGTTTCGCTCCGTGATGTTATGAATGCGGCTTACTGGAGGAATGCTTCTACCTTCTCCTCTTTTTATCTCCGCCACCTTCAGCAGCAATCTGAGGACCTTTATTCTTTAGGCCCTCTCGTGGCTGCTCAGGCTGTGGTGCACCCTCGTTAAATTGTTTTTGTCGAGGTTGCGCTTCTCTCAGCCTTGTTCTTTTCAGGTGCCTTCTCTCTTTCTTCATTACAGGTTTTAGTTTTTGTTCTCTGCCATCCTTGCTTTCGTTCTGCTACTCTTGTTGGTATTGGTTATGTGATTCACCTCCTCCTATTGTTTATTCAGCCAATTGTAAACAATTGTGAGTAGGTTGAAAAGAAATTAAAATTTTTTAGTAAATTTTGTTTCTTAACATACCTACCACAATTGTTTACCGGAGGCCCACCCTCCTTGGGGATATCTTTGATATCGATGCCTCCCCGCTAAATCACAAACTTCTCGTTGGCGGAAATACGGAATTGACGTCACGGTTTGTTGCGCATGCGCTCGGTAAACGCAAGAGGTGTGCAGAGAGAGTACCTGTAATTTCGAGCGCTGGTCTCGCTCGACCCTTTTTTCGATCTTTTTCGTGCTTTTGAACTCTAGTACTTTTCCAACTCGTTTGGAAAAGATTCTAAAAGCTTGAGTTAGTTCCGAAGTAGGGCTTGCACTTATGTTACAGCCAATTGTAAACAATTGTGGTAGGTATGTTAAGAAACAAAATTTACTAAAAAATTTTAATTTTTACTTATTTCATAGTAGTTGTTTTTAGTGTGAACTGCCTGATTTAGTTCAACAACATGTGAATAGGAGAAAGTCAGATGCGGTGACACAGAAGGCTTGGATAATAGCCACCATGAAGTGGAGTATTACCTGACAGGTTTCAGAAACCTGTCAGGTAATATGCTGCTTCCTGGTGGCTATTATCTTGGCTCATTTTCAGGCTTCTACATCTTAGAATTGGATATAACACCGATTTTCTTCAAGTGAATTTTTTTTTTATTGAGATTTAATGACATTTTCGACATTCAGGGTAACCTCATGTTGAACAGAATGGGTAGAGGACACAGGAGAACCTGCAGACTACCACCTAGCAGCAATGAGCAACTGTCGGATTCCCCAACGTTCTAACTCCACATGAGCAGGGTTAGCATTGTTGGAAGTCAAGTGCTCCATCGATGTGCAGTATGCCTTAGTATACAGCACTATTGTGCCCCCCTCTCCCCCCCCCCCCCCCCCCCCCCCCCCCCCCCACATGGACTATTGGGATTAAGTGTCTTACCCAAGGACACAACCACAACAGAGTTACCCCTGGTGGGCATTGACCCTTGACCTTTTTGTTTGAAGTCCACCACGTTCCCAAATAACAAGATTCAACATTATGAAAGTGAGACCATACAGTACGTGGAGAGTGGATTGTAACTAAATCACCCGCAGAGTGGAGTTGTCACCCAAGCTATAACTTTCAAATTGTGAACATATCGTTAAAAACACAAGCAATGTTTCAGGCAATGGACCTCCGGGTTTAACCCAGAGGTCCATTGGCTGACACTTTGCTTGTGACGGTTATGCTTTGTAACAAATTTGGAATTATTGATTGGGTGGAATCTCCACTCTGTGGGTGATTTAGTGATAATACATTCTCCACGTACTGTACATTTAAAATATTTCTGAAAAGTGTATAAATTTATCTCAAAGTTTGGCATACTCTTGTATCACTGATAGCTTTGGCAATAATCAAATATACAGTACGAGGAGAGTCTATTATCACTAAATCACCCACAGAATGGAGATTCTACCTGAGCAATAATTGCAAATTTGTTGCAAAGCACAACCAGCACCAGCAAAGTTTCAGCCAATGGACCTCCGGGTTAAACCCGGAGGTCCATTGACTAAAACATTGCTTGTGTTTTTTGTCGATACAGTTAAAACTAGAAGTCCTGTCACGAATAGTGCGCTTATCTAGGCTTAATTGCATGTTAGAATTGCGCGCAATTGCCATATCGAATGACATCCAAAGCACGGCTGGTTCTCCTGGTTACTCATAGCAAACACATGCAATGTTTCTGCCAATGGACCTCCGGGTTACCCGGAGGTCTATTGGCTGAAACATTGCTTGTGCACAGGCCATATGTACAGAATTTGATAGGTTTATTAGGGCCATAACGCGTACATTAACACGCAGATCAACGTGCTATTTGTGCGCATTTCATGACAAGACTTCTAGTTTTAACTGTATGTACACAATTTGAAAGTTAAAGCTTGGGTGATAAACTCCACTCTGCAGGTGATTTAGTTACAATCCACTCTCCACGTACTGCAGAACAAGATGACAAGTACATGCATCTGTTCAATCTTGTCATGAATATTAAATCAGTTTTCTGGTCTATACAAAACCAGTACTCCATTAATCCCTATTCAATATTATACATCACTTGTTGACAGTATCTTGTCACACCTTACTCAACTTTCTGCATAATTTAACCTTGAAAGAACCCCATAGCTTTTGTTGTTTTTTCATAGTGCTGCATTCAGCTCACTGTCTTAACTAGAACACTATACTTCATCCATGAATAATTATTATAACTTGACTCACTCTGACACAACTTTGTTTGCGTCTTTCAATTTGGCTTCCATTTTAGGTTGTTGCCCTGAAACTGCGGAATGTCACCTCAGGGTTCGTACATGCCCTTGAATGTGCATAAAAGTTCTTGAATTTTAAAACTGAAATTTCAAGCCCTTGAAAGAGCATGAAAATCTAATTTCCTTTACAGACGTCGTGGATTGTCCTTGAAAATTTATTCAGCTGCAGTACAGTCTCAAACAGAGTATACAGTTAGACATCATTACCCCTTTATTAATGCCATATTAGGCCTAAAAGGTTAAAAACCTGTTTCTTGGGGGCCTCCCACATGGTTCTTTTGACTGCCGCATACTCGCTTATTGTAACCAATGCAAAGTTGAAAAAATAAAAATTAAATGGTTTATGTCTAATATTTTACCCAAGTTAATAAAATTGATAATTTGTCCCTTGAGTGCAAGAAGGCTTTGCAATGCTTTAGCATTGCAAAGCCTTCTTGCACTCAAGGGACAGAATACACCTCCACCCATGCTATTCAGTAGATTATGAGGCCTAAAACATAAAACAAAGTAAGAAAATGAACTTTTGATGGCAAAGAAATAATTGCAAAAATAAAAAATATAATAAAAAACCACCTGCCCGCATGCAATTTTACAAACAATGGCCTGAGAAACAAGATCAACTTTGTTGGACCTTATTGCCTAATTATTACCAGATGGCTACAGCAATCTGGCAGTAATAAAGCAATAATCGAGCATTATGAAGACAATATTCTTGCAGTTTATAAGCTTTACCTCCTTTTCCAGAAAAAGTAATTTGCGGGTATGTTTTCATAAAAAATTATTTAAAGTATTTAAAAATATCTTCCTGCTTCAAATTCCGAGCAACACTCCTTTATATCATCCTGTTTTACTAGCATTGGCAAAAGCTTTGTTTCTTTACTGGTTGAGTTCTAGCAGCCACTAATATGGCTCAATTAAACAGGCCTGAGAGACATTTTAGTGGCTTGGCATTCCATTGAATTGTTTGTTTTTATATGCCCGTTTGAAAAATGGGACGTATTATAGTATGGCATTGTCCGTCCGTCCGTTTGGTTTCCGAACAATAACTTTAGTATTTGTTTTCCGATCGGCTCCAAATTTGGTATGTGGTTTAATCACAACAAAATACAGGTCAAGTTCGAATATGGGGTCGGTCTGAACAATTTTTGCCTGAATTATGGCCCCTGTTGGACTTGGAATTCGTCAAATATTTGGTTTCCGGATGATAACTTTAGTATTTGTTTTCCGATCAGCTCCAAACTTGGTATGTGGTTTAATCACAACAAAATGCAGGTCAAGTTCGAATATGGGGTCGGCTCCTTTTGCTAGTAGCATGGTTAATTCTAAAAAAAAGTACTCTCATTACAAATGACCTTGGTAAAAATAATTTAGCGGACTATCAGTTAACTGGATGAGGGCTAGATTAATTTTGGTGGTCTGAATTTGTTATTGAAAATTTGTTTGTTACAAGTTATTAGAGAGTGCCCACATATAAACAAAATATTACTTTCGACTGAATATGAAACATGAGCAGGGTGAACATTGGCTTTTACTCTGGTACCCTCATTTTTTGAAAGCCGTGATAGTGGTTTCTAGCACTCAACCAGCTAATATTGCCATATTTGTGCACTTGAAAAGTAGCTGTTTTGACAAGGTTTCACTACAGCTGTGGAAGTGACATTAATCCTCAGACAAAAAGTGCAGTTCTTCACTGCATTGTGTGTTACTATTGCAACATTTGGTTTCATTCTTTTGTCCATGCAATGACAACTACCAGTAATCAAAGTTGTCATTTTATGTGTTGAATAACAGGTGTAATGTCGAGGACTGGTATGTTCTATTGTTCTTGTGTGGTAGGTTTAAGTGTACAGTTACAGTTAAAACTAGAAGTCCTGTCATGAACTGTTCGCTTATCAAGGCTTAATTGCATGTAGGAATTGCACGTAATTGCCATATCGAATGGCATCCAAAGCACAGCAGGTTCTCCTGGTTACTTATAGCAAACACAGGAAATGTTTCTGCCAATGGACCTCCGCTTTACCCGGAGATCCATTGGCTGAAACATTGCTTGTGCACAGACCATATGTACGGAATTTGATAGCCTTACTATAGTCATAACGTGCATATCGACGTACTATTTGTGCGCATTTCATTACAGGATTTCTAGTTTTAACTAAGGCTTAGAAAAATTAAAAATCTGTCCCCCCCCACCCCTGCATGGTCCTTTTAGCTGCCGCATACTCTCTTTTTATAACCAATGTAAACTTAAAAAAATAAAAATGAAATGGTTTATGTCTGATATTTTACCCAAGTTTAAAAATTGATAAATGTGTCCCTTGAGTGCAAGAAGGCTTTCCAGTGCTTTATCATTGCAAAATCCTTCTTACTCTCAAGGGATGAAATACTCCACCACCCATGCTAATACATAGATTATGAGGCATAAAATATAAACCAAAAACATGAAGTTTTGATGGCAAAGAAAAAATTGCAGAAATAAAAAAATGCTGGACCACATGGAATTTTACAAATAATGGCCTGAAAAACAAGATCTACTTTGTGTGGCCTAAAAGGTACACACTCAAGATTTTTAGCTGTGACAAGCAGTCCTATATGTGACACTGTCCATCAGTCTGTCACCTTGTCTATGGTCCGTCAGTCTGTCACCTTGTCTATGATCGACAAGTTTCGATAACTTTTGAAAGTACTTGATGGAATGACATCACATTTGATATTCAAGTTTATACCATGGTTACTGTGTGTATTCAGCGTTACTCGATACAATACAACCGTTGAGAAATGTGCTAGATACATCACATGTGGAGTCTGGCCTACGTGAAAGAATATCATCTAAGAACATTATTCATCTGAATGATGTTAGTACACAAAGGAAATGCTTGAACACAGTGCAATGTCAAGCAAGAGATTAACTCTTTACCCAATGCAGACAATATCAAAGTTTATTATTTTTATACCCCCTGCAAACAAAGTTGGGGGGGGGGAGGGTATATAGGAATCACCCTGTCCGTCCATCTGTCCATCCTTGTAAGCGCAACTCCTCCTAACCGCTTGAAGAATTTTCATAAAACTTTACACAATGGAAGACCTCCATATGAAGATGCATGAAGCAGTATAATTCCGTTCTGACATTTCCAAGGAGAGATAATCTAACTTATACCGTCCGTCCGTCCTTGTAAGCGCAACTCGTCCTAAACCGTTTGAAGAATTTTCATAAAACTTTACACAATGGAAGAACTCCATATGAAGATGCCTGAAGCAGTATAATTCCGTTCTGACATTTCCAAGGGGAGATAATCTAACTTATACCGTCTGTCCATCCTTGTAAGCGCAACTCGTCCTAAACCGTTTGAAGAATTTTCATAAAACTTTACACAATGGAAGAACTCCATATGAAGATGCATGAAGCAATATAATTCCGTTCTGACATTCCCAAGGAGAGATAATCTAACTTATACCGTCTGTCCATCCTTGTAAGCACAACTCCTCCTAAACTCGTTTGAAGAATTTTCATGAAACTTTACACAATGGAAGAACGACATATGAAGATGTGCATGAAGCAATGTAATTCCGTTCTGACATTTTCAAGGGGAGATAATCTAACTTATACATTACAGGTGCGGGGGGTATCACTTTGTGAGTTCGCTCACAGTACCTCTAGTTAATATCATTTTTTAAAATTTTTCAAAAAATTTCAACAAATCATATCATGTGACTCCTCATTGGAACGAGCTCTAGGAGCTTGTTCCAATGAGGGGTCACATGGTATGGTTTTGTTGAAATATTTTGAAAAATTTAATTTTTTCAACTGCTCAATTTGCATATTACGCGGGCTGATCCGGGCGATTCGTTAGGTAAAGGGTTATAAACATCAGTAAAGATAATATTTTTCTTTCATATTAACTTCATTCACTTAACTAAATTATATTTGACCATCAAAATTTGTTCAGTTGTCTTCGAGTGAAATGCCTTGGGATGGCCAATCAACCCACCACCTAGTTCCAACAGGGGCAAAAATTCTCAAAGGAAATACTTGGACACAGCTGTTTCAAGAGAAAGAGTGCTTATGGCACATTGTAACAAGGCAAATCCTAACAGATTAAATAATATCATTTCAAAGATAATATGAAACATACCATAGCCACTGAATTTGAAGCATTTAAGTTATGTGACTGGTACTTAATTATAGGGCTCAAATATTGGCTTCCAGCACTCTACCAGTTTAATAAAATTTAATCATGGTAAAAATACAGAACACAAGTCAGGTAGATTACAAGGAACAAAAGTTATTTACTCTTGTCAGGGTTTTCCCTGTACTTCATGCATGCTGAAGATTTCGTATCGGGTCGTTTATATTCCACTCGGCCTGTACTCCACCCTCATTGTGTTCTGCCTTAACCCTTTGAACCTGTGTGGTATCTTCCATGTCACTTCAATTGAAGCAATTGGAAGAGTCCATTCTTACTCTTTGGGGAGAGGGTTAAAACTAGAAGTCCTGTCATGAAATGCGTGCAAATAGCACGTCGGTCTGCACATTAATCTGTGCGTTGTAACCATAGTATGGCCTGCGCACAAGCAATTTTTCAGCCGATGGACCTCCGGGTAACCCAGAGGTCCATTGGCAGAAACATTGCTTGTGCTTGCTGTGCGTAATCACAAGAATCTGTCGTGCTTTGGATGCCATTCGATATGAAAATTGCGCGCAATTCCTACGCGCAATTAAGCCTAGATAAGCACGCAGTTCGTGACAGGACTTCTAGTTCTAACTGTAAACCAATTAATATTTTCAATGTGCAGCCTTGGGCTGCACATTGAAAATATTTGTTGGTCTACCCCACACTTTAACTTCAGCCATTCTACTTAATTATATCCCTTGAAGGGGTATCTAGTGCAGACCTCCACCCATCCAACCAACATTTTTCCTTGTGTCTCACTGCTGCTCTGATTTGAATGATATTTGATGTTGTGACAGAGCATCATGGGGGAATGATACCTCTATAGTGTGAGTTTCTTCCACACATTTTTTCCAGAGTTATGGCCTTTTTTCACTCTTTTGACTTAGAAAACTTTTTGGCGGATTGGGACATTGGCACATTGCATTGCCCCTCTTGTTGGAAGTATGATGCATCATGTTCCTGGACTGGAAAAGCAGTCTCCCAGGTTCAAAGGATTAATGTCTTATTGATATCTAAGCCCATGTTAAATGCTGGTGTTATTTGGAACATTTTTGTCAGAGCACTTGCCCTTTATGGACTTGGAATTTATTTCATTTTTACCATCCACCTCAGCTTACAGTTAACACTAGAAGTCCTGTCATGAAATGCGCACAAATAGCACGTCGATCTGTGCGTTAATTTGCACGTTATGACCATAGTAAAGCTGTCAAATTCTGTACATATGGCCTGTGCACAAGCAATGTTTCAGCCAATGGACCTCCGGGTAACCCGGAGGTCCATTGGCAGAAACATTGCCTGTGTTTGCTATGAGTAACCAGGAGAACCTGCCGTGCTTTGGATGCCATTCGATATGGCAATTGCGCACAATTCTTACGCGCAATTAAGCCTAGATAAGCGCACAGTTCGTGACAGGACTTCCAGTTTTAACTGTATGTGCGACCTTGCAATTATTTTGTCAGGGTGATATTTCGGATGTGTTAAAAGAAATTTGTGGGTGTTGCAAGGTAAAACTCCACTCGCACACATCTCTTATGAAGAACTGACAGTGCTATTTGTTCCTTGATGCCTTGTTGTTAATAACATTAAATTTTATTTTTCAGCTGTTTATGTGTGTTTTAGTGAATCTTCAAAGCGAGTCTCTTTTGAATGAGGTAAGTGGTATATTGATACATCTTCAGTCTTTGAGATATCCGAACATTAACTTGAAGAAGCCTAAAAAATAATAGTGAACGCATTAACCCTTTACCCAGTGCAGACGATATCAAAATTTATTATTTTAGTTACTGTTTTTTAAAATTAAAAAAAATTTCAACAAAACCATATCATGTGACCCCTCATGGAATGAGCTCATTCCAGTGAAGGGTCACATGATATGGTTTTGTTAAAATGTTTTGAAAAATTTATTCCTTTCAACAGCTTAATTTGCAAACTACGCGGGCGGATGCGGGCGATTCGTTAGGGAAAGGGTTTAAACAACAATTTTTTTTTTACATTTTGTAGCCTGGTGGCTCTGTTAAGTTTACTCTTAACCCACTCAGTATTTTAAAAATAATTGTCATCAAATCTAATCATGGCTGCTGCTCAGCAGCCATGACTAGATTGGATGAAAAATTCATGGAAAGTTGACTCAAAAAATCACTAGTCAAAAAGTTGAAACAGTTTGCATGGAAAAATTTTGTTAAATGTACTAATATTTAATAAGTTTAGTTTCAAGAGATTTCCTGTCCTGGGCAGGAATACCCACCGGCAGCATTAAGGAGTTTTTTTTTAATCTTATTTGTTTTACAAGGATTGGCGAACAAGTTATGCAACTTATATTAACGCCTCTCCTTGGCCCAGTGGCGTAGGTGTGTGGGATGACCTTCATAACGGCAACTTTATGGCCAAGCTCTTCTCGAATACTATGAAGGGATCTTTAGCCTGTACGGAGTGTGTCTCTCTCCGCACAGATGACCACCATTTTACATCCCCACCCGATAGAACGATATGCTGTGACAGCATCAACCCCACAATTGATGCTGACAGAGTGTTCGGACACCTCGAAAACTTTCCTCGACCGGGGAATCGATCCCGGGACCTCTGGCATGAGAGACCAGCGCACTTATCCACTCGGCCACCACTCATTAAGGAGTCAAAAATGCCATCTTGGTAAATCCATTACTTATATTCTAAGAATCCTGGTAGTTGCTTCTAGGCAGCTCTTTGCAGCCAATACAGGCATCCAGTACTTGCCGAGAAACAATTGTAAAGCCACAGGACCTGTTCTGTCAAAGTTTAATGTTAAAATGCCATGTCGAGTTATCTAGATTGTCCCCTGTGATATTCAATAAAACTGCTGAACCTAAAATAGAGGACTTCCAATGATTCGCTATTTCATATGGAATCTTTTTACCGAGTTGACTAAAATCGATCTGAGCCAAGGTTTACAGAGGATCAGATCAGTTTTAGTGAACAAGATTCAGAAATCACATAATGTATAATTGAAGGTAACATGATGACAAAAGGTGACCACAGATGTTCACAGAAATCGCCAGCCAAATTTTATTATTTTTTTTCTTCAATTTTTGTCTCAAAAACATTTCTTATGAACCCTCTTGGAATGAGCTAGTGACATATGCTATGTTTTTGAGACAAACAAATGAAAATATTTAGTTATTCAGGAAATGCTTTATGCAAAATGTCATCTTCTATTTGTAACAGGTAGATAGTTAATGAAAAATAAGAGAAGATTAATTCAATTCTAAACGGGAGCACGGTGACTCAGTGGTAGACTGTTGGACTTCTATGCTAAAGGTACTGAGTTTGATCCCCGTCCAGGACGACCCGCATTGTGTCATTGGGCAAGGCACTTTATCCTGGTTGCCTACAGTTAAAACTAGAAGTCCTGTCATGAAATGCGCACAAATAGCACGTTGATATGCGCGTTAATGTACGCGTTATGGCCCAAGTAAAGCTATCAAATTCTGTACATTTGGCATGTGCGCAAGCAATGTTTCAGCCAATGGACCCCGGGTAACCCGGAGGTCCATTGGCAGAAACATTGCATGTGTTTGCTATGTGTAACCAGGAGAACCTGCCATGCTTTGGATGCCATTCGATATGGCAATTGCGCGCAATTCCAACGCGCAATTAAGCCTAGATAAGCGCACTATTCATGACAGGACTTCTAGTTTTAACTGTACATGGCACGATGATGCCGTGTGCTAAGGCATACTACATATCGATGGTGCACATGTCTTCAACCGCTGTAAACCCTGCTTGAGCGGAGCTTGAACTGAGTTAAAATGTTGAGGAGCTGACATTTGCTTGTCGATTCTCGGTGGTTCTCTCCGGGTACTCTGGCTTCCTCCACCTGTAAAACTGTCACGGTCACGATTAGCCGTTGTGCATAAGTATGTGACCTTAAACACCAATAAATAAATAATTCAATTCTACCTCCGAAACCAACTCACTCACATCATTGTCACATCAACATTGACTTCTGACATCATTCCCATAATTATTAGACGTGTTGTGAATGATATTTTCTGTAATGAGCTATTTTTTTTATGGTGATCATGTGATAATTAAAAAATATTCTATGGTGTCTCAGTTCTTGTAAAAAAAAATGTTTAAATTATTATACCCCCTGCAAACAAAGTTTGGGGGGGGGGGGGGGGGGTATATAGGAATCACCCTGTCCGTCTGTCTGTCCATCCTTGTAAGCGCAACTCCTCCTAAACTGTTTGAAGAATTTTCATGAAACTTTACACAATGGAAGAACTCCATATGAAGATGTGCATGAAGCAATATAATTCTGCTCTGACATTTCCAAGGGGAGATAATCTAACATATACCGTCTGTCCATCCTTGTAAGCGCAACTCCTCCTAAAGCATTTTCATGAAACTTTACACAGTGGAAGAACTCCATATGAAGATGTGAATGAAGCAATATAATTCCGTTCTGACATTTTCAAGGGGAGATAATCTAACTTATACCGTCTGTCCATCCTTGTAAGCGCAACTCCTCCTAAAGCATTTGAAGAATTTTCATGAAACTTTACACAATGGAAGAACTCCATATGAAGATGTGCAGAAAGCAATATAATTCCGTTCTGACATTTCCAAGGGGAGATAATCTAACTTATACCGTCTGTCCATCCTTGTAAGCGCAACCCCTCCTAAAGCATTTGAAGAATTTTCATGAAACTTTACACAATGGAAGAACTCCATATGAAGATGTGCATGAAGCAATATAATTCCGTTCTGACATTTTCAAGGGGAGGTAATCTAACTTATACATTTCAGGCACGGGGTGGGGGGGGGGGGGGGTATCACTTTGTGAGTTTGCGCACAGTACCTCTAGTTTTAAAACAATTTTGCCCTATTTGTGAAATTTTTTCAAAAGTACTACGGGACTAAAATTTGCTGAATCCGTTAAAATGGTTAGACAATGATCTGATGATTTGTATTGTGAATTATTCACCAATGGCACTATCAAATACAGTAGAATCCTCTTAATTGAATATCCATTTTGCCAGTGAAACTTATTCAATTAACAGGAGTATACAATTAACAAGGATTTGGTCAGTTTCTGGTGTTCTGGAGGTAAACTGAGCATTTATTCTATTATATCTTGTTTGACAGAGCTCATTGAGCTCTGTCAAACAAGATAGAATAAATGTCTGTATTGGATGTATGAGGCCAAAAAGGTTGATAAATAAGGAGAATTTGGTGCGTGTCACAGCAATTTTTTCAACATATTACAAAAATTTATATACAATTAACAGGAGTTTACAACTCATATGCAATTAACAGATCAAATTTGTACTGAAGGTATGGTAAATAGTTTTGTGTTTGAAAATTATATTCAATTAACAGGGATATACAATTAAAAAATATCCAATTAAGTGGGCTCCACTGTATAATTTTTCTGAACCACACCTGATGAAAAGAGAATCAAGTTTTTTGCTTCGAAACACAAAATTTCTCATGCACTTGAATGCGATAATCATCAATACCCACTCAGATACCTTCTATTTATCCCATAGATAAAAACATCAAACACCCAGATATAAAGTGGAACCCTGTTAACAAATTGAATAGCCACTTTGCCAATGAAAATTATTCATTTAACAGGAGTATTCAATTAACTGGGATTGTGTCACTTTACTGTATTCTAAAGATAAACTTGGCTTTTATTCTATTATATCTTGTTTGACAGAGCTCCATGAGCTTCCCACGGAGAAGGTCTTCTGTTACGAAAAACGAGATGGTGTATTGAAGTTGAGAGGAGCAGGTATTGATGAGTTCAAAGAACGAGTCAATATATATGGCCCAGAGATGGAAAATTGGGATGAAGTGTCTTGCTCAAGGAGACAACGTGGTTGCTGCAGGTGGGATTCGAACCGAGGACCTCTTTGCTTTGCAGTCTGCATCTCAACCTACCGAGCCACTGTGATACATCATTTCTTTTATTTTATTTCAGATTGAAACAGAGAAATTATTTAACAATATATTAGATATTACTTCCTCCAGCTGTCAGTTTTGGCAGGACCATTTGCTGAAGCTACTCAAAACAGCACGAGAATCTCATGAACCACTTTGTCCTTCTCTAATGAAAAAATGGTTTTAAGAAGGTACATTTATTTATATGTTAGGCCTAAAAAAGTTAAAAATCTGTTTCTCAGGCCCTCCCACATGGTTCTTTTGGCTGCTACTGGCTCTCTTTTTATAACCAATGCAATGCAAATTTAAAAAAGTAATAATTAAATGGTTTATGTCTGATACTTTACCCAAGTTAATAAAATTGATTTAATTTCTCCCTTGAGTGCGACAAGGCTTTGTAATGCTTTAGCATTGCAAAGTCTTCTTGCACTCAAGGAACGAAATACACCACCACCCATGCTATTCTGTAGATTATGAGGCCTAAAACATAAAATAAACCAAGAACATAAACTTTTGATAGCAAAGAAATAATTACAAAAATAAAAAATATAAAATTAAAAACACTCGCCCACATGCAATTTTACAAAAAATGGCCTTAGGCCTAAAAAAATAAAAAATCTGTTTCTCAGGCCCTCCCGCATGGTCCTTTTGGCTGCCGCATGCTCTCTTTTTATAACCAATTTAAACTTTAAAAAAATTAAAATTAAATGGTTTATGTCTGATATTTTACCCAAGTTAAAACAATTGATGAATTTGTCCCTTGAGTGCAAGAAGGCTTTGCAATGCTTTAGCATTGCAAAGCCTTCTTGCACTCAAGGGATGAAATACACCACCACCCATGCTATTCTGTAGATTATGAGGCCTAAAACTTGAACCAAGAACATGAACTTTTGATGGTTAAGAAGTAATTACTGAAATAAAAAATAAAATAAAAAACCGCACGCCCGCATGGAATTTCACAAATAATGGCCTGAGAAACAGAAGATCTACTTTGTGTGGCCTTAGAAACAGAAGATCTACTTTGTGGAGCCTTATTTGTTATATTGTTATCTGATTAATCATTTACCTGACAGAAGATCCATTGCTGGCTTGTTTTCTCCACAAGAAATGCCATTCAAATTATTTTTATTAATTATTCTGGGGTGGGGGATATTGGAATAGGTTCCATCTATCCTTCTGTCCATCTGCTCTTCCCCATTTCTTGTCATCAAATTTTAAAGAATGCTGTTCAAAATATTTTTCCCAAATTTAATATATAGATTTTTGGTGATAATATCATGAATTGGTTTTGAAAGTACTGTTCCAAGTATTACTTCAAGAGTTACTGCCCTTGTTGAGCTTAGCATTTCTTTTCATCACATTACCATCTTTTGACATTACATTTCAAACAAAATCATTCAAGACTTTGTTTCCAAACTTAATCTATAGCCTTTTGGTCATAATATGAAGGGAAATGTGAGCCAGCTGTTTCCAAATATATCTTTTGAGAATTTTTGCCTTTGATGGACTTAGGTGGTGGGTTGATTAGATTAGATTAGATTAGATTATTTTATTTTACGGTATAGATAATATATTACAATACACATGTTAACAAACACAGATATTAATAAAGAAAATAATGTAAAAAACACAAATACGAAATCGGTATCTATACCGTAGGGAGATGACATAGCCAGATTGGCTGTCTACCTGTCGTCTCCCGGAGACATGGACATATTTATCAGCACTGTGCGCAGTTTGAGAATGTCATTAATTGACATTTGTTAATCAATATTGCCCTTTATCTAGCATGGATAACAGGTGGAACTTTCCAAAGTAAGATAATCATTATTTGTCTGGAAAACAAAAACTAATAACGTATTAAGATATGAATGGCAATTTTATGAACAGCTTTGTCTGGTTTCATCTGTTACGTTCGAAAAAAAAAGATCTCCTAAAATGAAAGTTCCTCTATGCAAGGACATGGCAGTTATTAATCAATGTTATGGTGGATGAGATAAACAGACAGTGGAATCGGTTATTTTGTAAGTTCATATGTAGTACTTCTAGGGTTGGCGGGCGCAATTCGGTCATTATCGAATAGACAGTAAGAATTGCTTTATGTTTATATTTAAGTTACCAATTGTGGTTAAACCTGACAGTCTGGACAATAAGGGTTATCACATTCAATATCAGTTGGATATTGAGACAGAAGTTTCTCTGTCAATAATTTTTTGAATATTTTCCTATTTGTAATATTTTTTAGCTCGTGGTCAAGCTCATTCCATATCTTTGGGAACAGGTGTACAGGTAGTTTATCTAGAGCTCGGGTGCGGGTTCTACTGACACGTAGTAGTTCTGATTGCCTTGTGATTGTTTGGGAAGCATTATGTGTTGTGTTAAAAAAATTATTGAGTGACACAGGGAGTTCTCCCTGTTTCCAATCAAATACAAAAAGGGAAGCTTGGAGCTTGAATAGGTCGTCTACTTTAAGGATTTTGTCTTTCGCAAACAGCGGATCAGTATGGGCCTTATAATTTGTGTTGTTAATAATACGCAGTGATCGCTTTTGCATAGTTCGTATTTTCCTAGTTGCGTTAGAGTTCCCCCATATTTGTATTCCATAGATTAAATGACTGTGTATCAGTGCATAATACAACGTTTTCAAAGCTTTATGCGGCAGAATTTTTTTTACTTTGTTTAGAGCATAATTTGCCCGTCCTATTTTGGAGCACAATTGTGATACATGAGCTTGATAAGAGAGATTTTCATCAATATTAATGCCTAAGAATTTCAGTGATTTTTCAGTTTCTTTTTCACATATTCTTTTAATATTATGGTTTTTTATTTGGATATTTAGATCTTCGAAACTCTGTGTGTTTCGCGATGGATTTATAATGACATACTTTGTTTTACTAGCATTCAGAGCTAATTGATTCGCGGAACACCAGTCGCTTATTTTGTCAAGTTCTTGGTTAATGTGTGTAGATAATGCACGTATCCTTTGTCCAGATGCATAGGCAGTTGTGTCATCAGCAAAGGAGAGGAGATTTAGCAAAGTTGATTGGTTAATATCATTTATATATAATAAGAATAAAATAGGTCCGAGTATTGAACCCTGGGGGACTCCACATGTTACAGCGATTTGGTCAGAGCTATGATCGCCGAATTTCACAAACTGTGTTCTGTTCGACAGATAACTCTTGAACCATTGATTACTTATGCCTCTGAATCCGTATCTCTCTAATTTCGTTAATAATATACTATGATTTATAGTATCAAAAGCTTTGGAAAAATCAATGAATACAGCTAAGGTTATATCTTTACTTGGCTTGTTATTTTCAATGGCTATGTCCCTTAACAGTTGCATCACAGGATGTATAGTACTGTGTTTTTTCCTAAAGCCGTATTGATGTTTATAAAGAATGTCAAATGCATTTAGAAAATTGGTCATTCTATTTGCCATTAGTTTTTCCAAAACCTTTGAAAAACTTGGTAAGATGCTAATAGGTCTGTAATTATTAAATTTGAGTTCATCACCAGTTTTGAAAATGGGGATTACTTTGGCTACTTTCATTCTATCGGGCACAATTCCACTGCTGAATGAACTATTGATAACATTTGCGAGTGGTTGGGCAAGTATATCGATGGTCTGTTTTAATAGATATGTGGTAATCCCATCACAGTCTTCACTATTTTTAGATTTCATACGGTTGGTTATATGTATCACCTCCTGGGGTGTTGTAGGGGCTATAAAAAAGTTGTTTGGAAAACGAGAATCCATAAAGTCTTCAAAATTTTTATCTGACCTGATTATGTGCTCCGTTGTGCATTTCCCAACGTTTGCAAAGAAAGTATTAAATTCGTGAGCAATTGCATGTGGGTAACTTATTTCTTTGTTATTCTCTTTAATAAAAGTTGATGGCATAGCGGCGGTGCGCTTAGCTTTGTTTATTGTTTTGTTTAATATCATCCATGTTTTCCTTAGGTTGTTTTTATTTTCTGTTAATATATTGTTGAAGTACATTGCTTTGCTTTGTTTCTTAAGTTTGTTAAATATTTTACAATAATTTTTATAATTTTTTGTGTTCTGATCTGTTGGAGATTTTATTTTTTTGTAATAAAACTTTGCCTTATTAATGGATGAAGTCATGAGACCCTTTGTCATCCATGGTTGTTTTCTAATGAATTTTTTTTGGGGTTGTACATTTGTGAATGGAAATGCCGTTTCAAAGGCTGATAAATACACATTCATAAAACGCTCATATGCTAGATTCGGATTGTCTGACTCAAAGACGGAGGCAAAATCACATTGTGATAAAAGCCGTTTGAACGTTGTCGTGTTCTCAGCATTGAAATTACGTTTATATGACACTTTGGCTTCCTCTTTTTTCAATAATGTATTGACCATATAGAACACCCCAAAATGGTCCGAGACATCGGTAATAACTATTCCGGACAGAGAAGCAGAAGAAATGTTATTAGAAAAGATGTGGTCAATCAAGGTCGCGGAGTGACTGGTTATCCGTGTTGGCTTCGTGATGTGCGGCAGAAATCCTTGGCCGATCATTAAATTTAGATAACTTTCAGTTTTCTGATGAGAATTAGCTTTTAGTAGGTCGATATTAAAGTCTCCCATCAGATATGCCTCCTTATTTTCTTGGTTAATTTGATCAGTTATGTCAGCTAGCTTTGATAGGAAAAGATCTATATCAGCTTTTGGGGCAGTGTTAGGCCTATATATGACCCCGATTATTTTCTTTGTGTTATTGACATTAATTTCGATGAATAGAGATTCGATGACGTGGGGGATGAAGATGGACAGGTCATTCCGTATTGTCGGGCAGAGATTATCTTTTACGTAAAGGCCGACACCACCTCGCCCGTCGTCTCCATCTGGTCGTGTGTTTTTAATGAAGGGGTGATAGCCGTCTAACGAGTACGAAATGTTCGAAGGAATCCTGAAAATTTCAGTTAACCCAATCACGGTAAAAATATTTTTTGAGTCCTGCATTTCAGCGAATAAGTCATTTATAGAGTCCCAATGGGCAGTGAGACTTTGACAATTCAGGTGAAAAAGTGAAAATTGCTTTTTTGGGTTGATGTTTTCTGTGCGGAGTTCATTTGGGATGTAGTATTTGCTACCGTGTGTAGAATTTATGAATAGGTCATCTTCTTCTGTTATCAATTCACCGTTCCTATCATTATAAATTGTTCTGAAGTCATACTCTGGGTTTGTCTGTACCTCATCCAATCCTACACTACCCGCCATTATTATCAATGAAGCTGCCAGGTCCTTTGTCAAATCCAGTGTGTCTACTATATGTATTACAGCTCCCAGAAGGTCCCAAGACTTTCCTATTTATAATCATCTTATGGTAAAGGGTGCTAAGCAAGAATTTGGTCCTAACAATGCACAGTGCTGAAAAAGTTGAGTGCACAATGAACAAAGAAGTAAAAAGGAACATTAACAAAAACATATGTACAAACATCTTTGATAAGTAGTTGTATTCGAAAGGGACGGCGTAACGTTGCATACACCTATTTGTTTTAGAAGGATAGGTTCAAGAAAAAAACAGATCTCTGTGGTGTCCTGCATGAATTGTTTGAGTAAAATAAAAGTTGAGATCAGAATCATTTTTTGGATACATTATACAAAATTTGCCATTTTTTTTTTTTTTTTTAATTATTATTTGTTGGAGTTTTGGAGTCGCTTGTCTTCAGTTATTGCTAACTGTCATCAAGACAAAGGATAATTGTCATCAAAACGGAAGAGTAGAGTCAAGTATAGCCAATCGGGGGGGGGGGGGGGGGGGGGGGGGGGGGGTCGCTTTTCTAGAACAATTGTTAATTGTCATTAAAACAAAGGCAAACTCTCATCAAAAACAAAAGTATAAAGTCAAAAACAAAGGTGTAGAGTCGAGTACAGCCAATCGTTTACAGTCATGTTGCTAATTGTAGGGTGCTCCCACTTCCCACAAAATTGACCATTATTATTAATTATTTATTATTATAGTTTATTTATTATTATTTTTATTTTTTATGTTTGAGTCGGTTTTCTGTAATAATTGCTAATTGTCCTCAAAACACATGCTAATTGTCATCAGAACAAAAGTGTAGGGTTAAGTATAGCCAATCGTTTACACTCATTTCACTCATACCCATAGTCGGGTGTTCCCGCAAAATTGGCCATTATTATACTTGTCAACAAAACAAAGTGTAAAGTAAAGTGTAGCCAATCTTTTACACTCACTCTACTCATTGCAGAGTGTTCCCACTTCCAACAAAATTGGCATTATTATTGTTGTCATCGGAGCAAAAGTGTAAAGTCAAGTATAGCCAATCATTTACACTCATATTGCTCATTGTAGGATGTTCCCACTTCCCACAAAGTTGGACATTGTTATACTTGTCCTCAAGACAAAAGTGTAAAGTCAAGTAAAGCCAATCGTTTACCCTCATGCTGCTCATTGTAGGCTGTTCCCACTTCCCACAAACTTGGCCATTATTATACTTTCATCAACCCAAAGTGTAAAGTCAAGTATAGCCAATCGTTTACACTAGTGCTGCACACTGTAGGATGTCCCCACTTCCTACAAAGTTGGACACTGTTATACTTGTCCTCAAGACAAAAGTGTAAAGTCAAGTATAGCCAATCGTTTACACTCATGCTGCTCATTGTAGGGTGTTCCCACTTCTCGCCAATATTGGCCATTATTATACATGTCATCAAAACAAAAGTGTAAAGTCAAGTATAGCCAATCGTTTTCACTCATACAGTTCGTTGTAGGGTGTTTCCACTTCCCATGAAAATTGTACATGTCATCAAAACAAAAGTGTAAGGCCAAGTATAGCCAATCGTTGACATTATTATACTTGTCAATTTATAATTGACAAGTATAACAATGGCCATTATTATACGTGTCATCGAAACAAAAGTGTAAAGTCAAGTATAGCCAATCGTTTACACTCATGCTGCTCATTGCAAAGTGTTCCCACTTACCACAAAAGTGGTCATTATTATACTTGTCATCAAAATATAAGTGTAAAGTCAAGTATAGCCAATCGTTTACACTCATGCTGCTAATTGTAGGGTGTTCCCACTTCCCACAAAATTGGTCATTATTATAGTTATCATCAAAATAAAGGTGTAAAGGCAAGTATAGCCAATTGTTTACGCTCATGCTGCTAATTGTAGGGTGTTCCCACTTCCCACGAAATTGGTCATTGTCATAGTCGTCATGAAAACAAAAGTGTAAAGGCAATTATAGCCAATTGTTTACACGCATACTGCTCTTTATAGGGTGTTCCCACTTCACACAAAGTTTGGCCATTATTATACATGTCTTCAAAACAACAGTGTAAAGCCAAGTACAGCCAATCGTTTACACTCATGCTGCTCATTGCAAAATGTTCCCACTTCCCACAAAATTGGGCATTATTATAGTTGCCATCAAAACAAAAGTGTAAAGTCAAGTATAGCCAATCGTTTACGCTCATGTTACTAATTGTAGTGTGTTCCCACTTCCAGAAAAATTTGTCATTATCATAGTTGTCACCAAGACACCAAGTGTAAACTCAAGTATAGCCAATTGTTTACACTCATGCTGCTAGTTGTAGGGTGTTGCCTCTTCCCACATGATTGGTCCTTATTATAGTTGCCATCAAAACAAAAGTGTGATGTCAAGTGTAACCAATCGTTTCCGTTCATACTGCTAATTGTAAGGTGTTCCCACATTTCACAAAATTGGTCATTATTATAGTTATCATCAAAACAATAGTGTAAAGGCAAGTATAGCCAATTGTTTGCGCTCAAAAATTGGTCATTATTATAGTCGTCATCAAAAACAAAAGTGTAAAGGCAATTATAGCCAATTGTTTACCCGCATACTGCTCATTATAGGATGTTCCCATTTTCCACAAAAGTAGTCATTATTATACTTGCCATCAAAACAAAAGTGTAAGGTCAAGTATAGCCAATCGTTTACACTCATTTTGCTAACTGTAGGATGTTCCCACTTCCCACAAGATTGGTCATTATTATAGTTGCCATCAAAACAAAGGTATAAAGTCAAGTAAAGCCAATCGTTTCCACTCATGCTTCTAAATGGAATTGGTCATTATTGTAGTTATTATACGTGTCATCAAGACAAAAGTGTAAAGTCAAGTATAGCCAATCGTTTACGCTCATGTTGCTAATTGTAGGGTGTTCCCACTTCCAGAAAAATTTGTCTTTATCATAGTTGTCACCAAGACACCAAGTGTAAACTCATGTATAGCCAATTCTTTACACTCATGCTGCTGGTTGTAGGGTGTTGCCTCTTCCCACACGATTGGTCATTATTATAGTTGCCATCAAAACAAAAGTGTAATGTCAAGTGTAACCAATCGTTTCGGCTCATGCTGCTAGTTGTAAGGTGTTCCCACTTTCCATAAAATTGGTCATTATTATAGTTGTCATCAAAACAATAGTGTAAAGGCAAGTATAGCCAATTGTTTGCTCTCATGCTGCTAATTGTAGGGTGTTCCCACTTCCCACAAAATTGGTCATTATTATAGTCGTCATCAAGAACAAAAGTGTAAAGGCAATTATAGCCAATTGTTTACACGCGTACTGCTCAATATAGGATGTTCCCACTTCCCACAAAAGTAGTCATTATTATACTTGCCATCACAACAAAAGTGTAAGGTCAAGTATAGACACTCGTTTACACTCATTTTGCTAATTGTAGGGTGTTCCCACTTCCCACAAAAATTATCATTATTATAACTGTCATCAAAACAAAAGTGCATAGTCAAGTATAGCCAATCGTTTACACTCATGCTGCTAATTGTAGGGTGTTCCCACTTCCCACAAGATTGGTCATTATTATAGTTGCCATCAAAACAAAAGTATAAAGTCAAGTATAGTCAATCGTTTACACTCATGCTTTTAATTGTAGGGTGTTCCCACTTCCCGAGGAATTGGTCATTATTGTAGTTATTATACGTGTCATCAAGACAAAAGTGTAAAGTCAAGTATAGCCAATCGTTTGCACTCATGCTGCTCATTACCAAGTGTTCCCACTTCCCACAAAAATGGTCATTATCATACCTGTCATCAAAACAAAAGTGTAAAGTCAAGTATAGCCAATCGTTCACACTCATGCTGCTAATTGTAGGATGTTCCCACTTCCCACAAGATTGGTCATTATTATAGTTGCCATTAAAACAAAGTATAAAGTCAAGTATAGCCAGTCGTTTACACTCATGCTTCTAATTGTAGGGTGTGCCCACTTCCCGAGGAATTGGTCATTATTGTAGTTATTATACGTGTCATCAAGACAAAAGTGTAAAGTCAAGTATAGCCAATCGTTTACACTCATGCTGCTCATTACCAAGTGTTCCCACTTCCCACAAAAATGGTCATTATCATACCTGTATCAAAACAAAAGTGTAGAGTCAAGTATAGCCAATCGTTTACACTCATGCTGCTAATTGTAGGGTGTTCCCACTTCCCACAAGATTGGTCATTATTATAGTTGCCATTAAAACAAAAGTATAAAGTCAAGTATAGCCAATCGTTTACACTCATGCTTCTAATTGTAGGGTGTTCCCACTTCCCGTGGAATTGGTCATTATTGTAGTTATTATACGTGTCATCAAGACAAAAGTGTAAAGTCAAGTATAGCCAATCGTTTACACTCATGCTGCTCATTACCAAATGTTCCCACTTCCCACAAAAATGGTCATTATTACACTTGTCATCAAAACAAAAGTGTAAAGTCAAGTATAGCCAATCGTTTACACTCATGCTGCTAATTGTAGGGTGTTCCCACTTGCTACAAAATTGGTCATTATTATAGTTGCCATCAAAACAAAAGTATAAAGTCAAGTATAGCCAATCGTTTACACTCATGCTTCTAATTGTAGGGTGTTCCCACTTCCCGAGGAATTGGTCATTATTGTAGTTGTCACCACGACACAAGTGTAAAGTCAAGTATAGCCAATCGTTTACACTCATGCTGCTCATTACCAAGTGATCCCACTTCCCACAAAAATGGTCATTATTATACTTGTCATCAAGACAAAAGTGTAAAGTCAAGTATAGCCAATCGTTTACACTCATGCTGCTAATTGTAGGGTGTTCCCACTTCCCACAAGATTGGTCATTATTTTTGTTGCCATCAAAACAAAAGTATACAGTCAAGTATAGCCAATCGTTTACACTCATGCTTCTAATTGTAGGGTGTTCCCACTTCCCGAGGAATTGGTCATTATTGTAGTTATTATACGTGTCATCAACACAAAAGTGTAAAGTCGGGTATAGCCAATCGTTTACACTCATGCTGCCCATTACCAAGTGTTCCCACTTCCCACAAAGATCGCCATTATTACACTTGTCATCAAAACAAAAGTGTAAAGTCAAGTATAGCCAATCGTTTACGCTCATGCTGCTAATTGTAGGGTGTTCCCACTTCCCACAAGATTGGTCATTATTATAGTTGCCATCAAAACAAAAGTATAAAGTCAAGTATAGCCGATCGTTTACACTCATGCTTCGAATTGTTGGGTGTTCCCACTTCCCGAGGAATTGGTCATTATTGTAGTTATTATACGTGTCATCAAAACAAAAGTGTAAAGTCAAGTATAACCAATCGTTTACACTCATGCTGCTCATTACCAAGTGTTCCCACTTCCCACAAAAAAAGGTCATTATTACACTTGTCATCAAAACAAAAGTGTAAAGTCAAGTATAGCCAATCGTTTACACTCATGCTGCTCATTACCAAGTGTTCCCACTTCCCACAAAAAAAGGTCATTATTACACTTGTCATCAAAACAAAAGTGTAAAGTCAAGTATAGCCAATCGTTTACACTCATGCTGTTAACTGTAGGGTGTTCCCACTTCCCACAAGATTGGTCATTATTATAGTCGCCATCAAAACAAAAGTATAAAGTCAAGTATAGCCAATCGTTTACACTCATGCTGCTAATTGTAGGGTGTTCCCTCGTCCCACAAAATTGGTCATTATTATAGTTGCCATCAAAACAAGAGTGTAAAGTCAAGTATAGCCAATCGTTTACGCTCATGCTGCTAATTGTAGGGTGTTCCCACTTCCCACAAAATTGGTCATTACTATAGTTATCATCAAAACAAAAGTGTAAAGGCAAGTATAACCAATTGTTTACACGCATGCTGCTCATTATAGTGTCTTCCCACCTACCTCAAGGTTTGGTCATTATTATTCCTGTCATCAAACCAAGAGTGTTGATTGGCCATCCCATAGCATTTCGCTTGTTCTTTTTGACATGTGTGAGATTCTTCAGGGGAGAAAAGTGGGCAGAGAATTTCTATTACATCATGAAATTGTCGTAGTTGTCTAAACACTTTTGTATCGCAGCTTACTGTAGATGAAAGGTTAAATTTTAGTATTCATGTACAGATACTATTCATACGAGCACAGGTAGAATGTTTGAATTAAATTTTATCTGGAAAAAAGGTGTTACATTAATAGATTAAGGTTATCAGGAGTGCAGTGAATGACTAATAGAAACATGACAGCATTTTGACATGTAATTCTAATAGATGAACATCATACATTGTAAGTATAATTTTAAGATGCTGATAAGTGGGTTTAGTCTAGTTGATTTGGGGTTTTAAAGTCACTTCAGTGATGTACAAAGTCAAAGTTTGGTCAATTGTTTATAATTAGGATTCTCATTATAACCCTTCAATAATGTACACTATCAAGCCAGAAAATAAGCAGACTGTCATCAGCAAAATGAGGTCCCCAGAGGGTGAATTTAGTGATGCTACCCTGCACAGCAGGATAGCATCACTAAATTTACCCTCTGTGAACCTCATTCTGAATCAGGGTTTCAAAACTACACAGAAAGAGGTACCCAGAGGATAAATTGGCCCACTGTATGGAATAGCATCATCAAATTCACCCTCTGGGGACCTCATTTTACAAATGTCAGACTGCTTATTTTCAGGCCTGTACACTATTAAAAAATTATTATTTTAATTACATTTTTCAAATTTAAAAAAAAAAATTCCACAGTACCATATTTGATCCCTCGTTGGAAGGAGCTTGTACCAATGAGGGTCAGATGATATTGTTTTGTTGATAAATTGGCCCACTGTATGGGATATCATCAGCAAATTCACCCTCTGGGGACCCCATTTTGAAATGACGGGTTGCTCATATTCAGGCTTGCTTCATTCCCCAATTTTCTTTACTGAAGGATAAGCAAATCAATTGAAGTTCATCGACGTATTTCTTTTCTTACTATTGGTACATTTATGATTTGTTCACATTCTCATCTATACATAGATTGCAAATCAGGATGCTTTTGAGACTCAGCGCACATTTCATTCATTTATATTCTCAGATCGAAAATACAATTTTGTCAAATACAATTTGTATTTTCTAGAATTGTATTTTTTACTCCATGATTAAAACGGTTTAAGTAAACCATTCTTGTTTTAATCATTAACCCTTTACCCAATGCAGACGATATCAAAATTTATTATTTTAAATATCATTTTTTTCTAATTTTTCAAAACATTTCAACAAATCCATATCATGTGACCCATCATTGGGACAAGCTCGTTCCAGATAGGGGTCAAATGATATGGTTTTGTTGAAATGTTTTGAAAAATAGTATTTTTTCAGCTGCTGAATTTGCATATTACGCTGGCAGATGTGGTCGATTCTTTGGGTAAAGGGTTAAGGACTTAATTTTGAATTTGATAACTTTTTAATGCAAAGGAACAGGTACCCCAACATGCATTGTATGGGTAAACTCACAACTTGTTTTCTAAGTACCTTGTCAGTTGTTTCTTCACAAGTCTTGGCTGCCTCTGTAGGCAACCAAGACTTGACTAGAAAAAACTTCAAAGCCACTTAAGGTAGACTTTCAAAGTACAGTGGAACCCTGTTAATTGAATAGCCACTTTGCCAATGAAAGTTATTCAATTAACAGGAGTATTCAATTAACAGGGATTGTGTCACTTTCTTGTATTCTAGAAATAAACTTAGCATTTATTCCATGAGCTCTGTCAAACAAGATATAATAGATTAAATACCTGGATTGGATGTACGGAGGCCAAATAGGTCTATAAACAAAGGAAAAGTGGTGTGAGTCAGGGTAATTTCGTGAAAGGTTACAGGATTTTTTATTCAATTAATAGGAGTTTACTCTATAACAGGTCAGATTTGTAGAGGAGATATGGTAAATGGTTTTGTGTTGGGAAATTATATACAATTAATATGGTTATTCAGTTAAAAGATATCCAATTAAGTGGGCTCCACTGTGTAGCGTAAATGTATAAAAATCTCCAGGCCCTTTAGGGTCAAAAGATATGACAATTCACCTCCTAGTAAACTGTCACGTCTTTTAAAACAGTAATGACTCATTTAGACCATTTATAGTCATAAAATGAAATGCAGTACTGGAAAATGGGAGTGTTGTGGCGTTGCGGTAACCAGTTCTCATCAGATCACCGCAGTTAAGCTACGTCGAGCACAGTTAGTAGTTGGATGGGTGACCATTTCAGCGACTGATTCGCGCTTTCACGTTGTGTCCTTGGGCAAGGCACTTAGCTTAGTTTTCCTACATGGGGGCACGATGAAGCTGTGTACTAAGACGTACTGCATGTCAAAGGTGCGCATGTCTTCAACCAATCTAACCCTTCCATGGGGGTGTGGTGGCTCAGTTGGTAGAGGTGCAGGCTGCAAGCCGAGAGGTCCTCGGTTCGAATCCCACCTGCAGCAACCGCGTTGTGTCCTTGGGCAAGACACTTCACCCCCATTGCCCACGTGGGGGCACGGTGATGCTGTGTACTAAGGTGTACTGCACGTCGATGGTGCACCTGTCTTCAACCAATACTAACCCTGCTTGTGTGGAGTTGGTATGCTGGGGAGCTGACAGTTGCTCGCCGTTGCACGGTGGTTCTCTCCGGGTACTCCGGCTTCCTCCACCCGTAAAAATGTCACGGTCATGGTTAGCCATAGTGCAGAAATATGTGACCTTAAACACCAATAAATAAATAATAATCTAACCCTTCCTGTGCCGCGGTGCAGAGTTCAGAGTTACGATGTTGGAGAGCTGACGGCTGCTCGTCGTAGCTCGGTGGTTCTCTCCGGGTACTCTGGCTTCCTCCACATGTAAAACTGTCACCAACATGATATGACCCTGGCTGTTAAAGTGTCGTTAAACCCTCGAATAAAAAAAAAAAAAAAAAAATACTGGAAAATACAATTGCAAAACAATTACGTGATTGGCATCATGTTTTGAGTCGTCTGAATTTATATTGAAATTATCTTTGTTTTCAGTTCTGCGAAGTCCTGCGGCCTTATACAAAATACTGTCTGGAACAGAGGGCATGTGTAGAATATATGAAATCTAGATATAATGACAATGATCTCTTCAAAACTTTTATAGTGGTGAGTATCTTCTACATTCTACTGTACATATCATTTGGTATTGGTATTGGTTCAATGGTCAGTATACCGTACATATCGTTTGGTTTTGGTATTGGTTCAATGGTCAGTACACCGTACATATCGTTTGGTATCGGTATTGGTTCAATGGGCAGTATACCATACGTATGGTTTAGTATCAGTATTGGTTCAATGGTCAGTATACCGTACATATCATTTGGTATTGGTATTGGTTCAATGGTCAGTATACCGTACATATCGTTTGGTATTGGTTCAATGGTCAGTATACCGTACATATCGTTTGGTATTGGTTCAATGGTCAGTATACCGTACATATCGTTTGGTATCAGTATTGGTTCAATGGTCAGTATACCGTACATATCGTTTGGTATCAGTATTGGTTCAATGGTCAGTATACCGTACATATCGTTTGGTATTGGTTCAATGGTCAGTATACCGTACATATCGTTTGGTATTGGTTCAATGGTCAGTATACCGTACATATCGTTTGGTATTGGTATTGGGTCAATGGGCAGTATACCATACGTATGGTTTGGTATCAGTATTGGTTCAATGGTCAGTATACCGTACATATCGTTTGGTATCGGTATTGGTTCAATGCGCAGTATACCTTACATATCGTTTGGTATTGGTATTGGTTCAATGGTCAGTATACCATACATATCGTTTGGTATCATTATTGGTTCAATGGTCAGTATACCATACATATCGTTTGGTATTGGTTCAATGGTCAGTATACCGTACATATCGTTTGGTATCAGTATTGGTTCAATGGTCAGTATACCGTACATATCGTTTGGTATCATTATTGGTTCAGTGGTCAGTATACCGTACATATCGTTTGGTATTGGTTCAATGGTCAGTATACCGTACATATCGTTTGGTATCAGTATTGGTTCAATGGTCAGTATACCGTACATATCGTTTGGTATTGGTATTGGGTCAATGGGCAGTATACCATACGTATGGTTTGGTATCAGTATTGGTTCAATGGTCAGTATACCATACATATCGTTTGGTATTGGGTCAATGGGCAGTATACCATACGTATGGTTTGGTATCAGTATTGGTTCAATGGTCAGTATACCGTACATATCGTTTGGTATCGGTATTGGTTCAATGCGCAGTATACCTTACATATTGTTTGATATCAGTATTGGTTCAGTGGGCAGTATTCCATACATATCGTTTGGTATCGGTATTGGTTCAATGGGCAGTATACCATGCATATCATTTAGTATCGGTATTGGTTCAATGGTCAGAATACCATACATATCGTTTGGTATCGGTATTGGTTCAATGCGCAGTATACCTTACATATCGTTTGGTATCAGTATTGGTTCAATGGGCAGTATTCCATGCATATCGTTTGGTATTGGTATTGGTTCAATGCGCAGTATACTATACATATCGTTTGGTATCGGTATTGGTTCAGTGGTCAGTATACCGTACATAGCATTTGGTATCGGTATTTGTTCAATGGGCAGTATACCGTACACATCGTTTTATATTGGTATTGGTGCAATGGGCAGTATACCATACATATCATTTGGTATTGGTGTTGGTTCAATGGTCAGTCTACCATACATATCGTTTGGTATCAGTATTGGTTCAGTGGTCAGTATACCATACATATCATTAGGTATTGGTATTGGTTCAATGGTCATTATACTGTACATATCGTTTGGTATCAGTATTGGTTCAGTGGTCAGTATACCATGCATATCGTTTTGTATTGGTGTTGGTTCAATGGTCAGTATACTGTACATATTGTTTGGTATCAGTGTTGGTTCAGTGGTCAGTATACCATGCATATCGTTTTGTATTGGTATTGGTTCAATGGGCAGTATACCATATATATCGTTTGGTATCGGTATTGGTCCAGTGGTCAGTCTACCATACATATCGTTTTGTATTGGTATTGGTTCAGTGGTCAGTATACCATACATATCATTAGGTATTGGTGTTGGTTCAATGGTCAGTATACTGTACATATCGTTTGGTATCAGTATTGGTTCAGTGGTCAGTATACCATACATATCATTAGGTATTGGTGTTGGTTCAATGGTCAGTATACTGTACATATCGTTTGGTATCAGTATTGGTTCAGTGGTCAGTATACCATGCATATCGTTTTGTATTGGTATTGGTTCAATGGGCAGTATAACATATATATCGTTTGGTATCGGTATTGGTCCAGTGGTCAGTCTACCATACATATCGTTTTGTATTGGTATTGGTTCAGTGGTCAGTATACCATACATATCATTAGGTATTGGTGTTGGTTCAATGGTCAGTATACTGTACATATCGTTTGGTATCAGTATTGGTTCAGTGGTCAGTATACCATACATATCATTAGGTATTGGTGTTGGTTCAATGGTCAGTATACTGTACATATCGTTTGGTATCAGTATTGGTTCAGTGGTCAGTATACCATGCATATAGTTTTGTATTGGTATTGGTTCAATGGGCAGTATACCATATATATCGTTTGGTATCGGTATTGGTCCAGTGGTCAGTCTACCATACATATCGTTTTGTATTGGTATTGGTTCAGTGGTCAGTATACCATACATATCATTAGGTATTGGTGTTGGTTCAATGGTCAGTATACTGTACATATCGTTTGGTATCAGTATTGGTTCAATGGGCAGTATACCATGCATATCATTAGGTATTGGTATTGGTTCAATGGTCAGTATACTGTACATATCGTTTGGTATCAGTATTGGTTCAATGGGCAGTATACCATACATATCATTAGGTATTGGTATTGGTTCAATGGTCAGTATACTGTACATATCGTTTGGTATCAGTATTGGTTCAGTGGTCAGTATACCATACATATCATTAGGTATTGGTGTTGGTTCAATGGTCAGTATACTATACATATCGTTTGGTATCAGTATTGGTTCAATGGTCAGTATACCATGCATATCGTTTGTTATTGGTATTGATTCAATGGGCAGTATACTGTACATATTGTTTGGTATTGGTGTTTACCATAGTGAGATAATCTTACAATACCAAAGTGTTGGCATTGAAAAATATTCCCTGCATTAGCTAAAAAATAAAGATCAGACAGCAGAAAAGTTTCCAAAATGGCTGATGGGAGGGCCATTGTCTGTTTTTCATAGGCAGTCGTCACCTGTCATTTGATGTAACAATAAAGCTGAGAGAAAATACCCAGGGGGGATTTACTCTCACCTTTATAATTACATCAAATGTCTGGTGACGAGTGTCTGTGTTATTTTCACCATTTTGACAAATAATACAGTCCTTATTTGTTGCATCGACCTGTACGTCCTATCCTCACGAGTCTATAAGTTGAATATGGGTATTCTGAGTCCCGGGCTACTGCAGAAAGATGACCTGCAGCTGGGCAGTACACCAAAAATATCTGTCGATATTGGCAAAGGTGTTGGTATGTTTTCGACATCAAATACTATATCAGTACCAAAACCAAACTTAAACGTTTCAATACTGCCCAGTTGTATTACATAATTCCACCTAGTCTGCACACTGGGCATATTAGAGAAAGTACAGTTAAAACCAGAAGTCCTGTCACGAACTGTGTGCTTATCTAGGCTTAATTGCGCGTAGGAATTGTGCGCAATTCCCATATCGAATGGCATCCAAAGCACGGCAGGTCCTCCTGGTTACTCAGAGCAAACACAGGAAATGTTTCTGCCAATGGACCTCCGGGTTACCCTGAGGTCCATTGGCTGAAACATTGCTTGTGCGCAGGCCATATGTACAGAATTGGATAGCCTTACTATGGTCATAACGCATAGATTAACGCGCAGATCGACGTGCTAATTGTGCACATTTCATGACAGGACTTCTAGTTTTAACTGTATGCGGTCAATATTTGCATAGCTTCAAAGATCTGCCCCATCATCTGCAGGTCTATACAAATCAGAAATTAATGTGACAAAAGTTTTATCGTTTTTTTTCGCTATCTGATTTTCTTTCAGGTGGCCATATTTTCAGATTTTACAAATCATACAAATGTTAAGTGATATTTCACAATATTGCTCTATTTTGCAATCCATATGGCAGTTTATATACCAGCTCATCAAAATGGAAAATTCCAAGACATATTTCATAAATATCATATGAGAGAAATGCTAATTTCATATCTGCTCTGTAGAATAATAATAATGCTATTCATAATGAGGCCTTCTAGGCTCACATGTTAAGCAGTATGTCTCTCCTATGTGTTTAATATTATTTCTTTAACCCTTTACCCAACCAATCGGCCGCATCCACCCGCGTAATATGCAAATTCAGTCTTTGAAAAAATATTATTTTTCCAGAAATTTCAACAAAACCATATCATGTGACCCCTCGTTGGAATGAGCTTGACGAGCTCGTTCCAACGAGGGGTCACATGATATGGTTTTGTTGAAATTTTTGGAAAAATTTGAAAAAATTATATTTAAAATAATAAATTTTGATATCGTCTGCGTTGGGTAAAGGGTTAAAAACTGTTCGTTTAAATTTTAAGGTTTGATTTTTTATTCATTTGCCTTTTCAGTGGGCAGAAGCTCAAAAACAGTGCAATCGTCTCAAACTGACAGACTTACTGGTCAAACCTATGCAACGCATGACAAAATATTCACTCTTACTGCAGGCAGTATTGAGAAAAACTGATAAGGAGAGGCTAAGATGTGATTTATTAGAAATGGTAAGTTTTTACGTAAGAAAAAGTATGAAATCATTATCCTCAAAATAGGATTCAAAAACTTTTATATTGCACCAGGTTGTACTTAACCCTTAACTGGTAGAGTGCTAAATTATTTTTGACCATCAAAATTTGTTCACATGTCTTTGCCTTGTTACAATTTATGGGAGAGTGCCTGCAGGCACCCCCCCCCCCCCCCCCCCCCCCCATAAATTGTAACAAGGCAAATCTACACAGACTAAATAATTTCACTTCAAAGATAATATGAAGCATATCCACAGAGTATGAGGCCCTTATATTACAGTCCCTGTACATCAGAGTAAAGCCCAAATATGGGCTTCTGGCATTCTACCAATTAAGGGGCTGAACAAGTGTCCTGAATTCAACCAGCCTACAGCCTTTATATGTCCAGTAACTTAGCAGTGACTTCTAGTCAAGTCTTGGCTGCCTTAACAGGTTGGCTGCCTTAACAGACAGCCAAGACTTGACTAGAAACCACTTATCTAATTTATCTGTTGTCAACAGGACCTCCTTATGATGGCATGTTGGGGCGCGGTGGAATCGCAGTAACCGGTTCTCATCAGATCACCGAAGTTAAGCAGCATCGAGCGCTGTTAGTAGTTGGATGGGTGACCATTTCAGCGACTGATTTGCGCTCCCACGTTGTATCCTTGGACAAGGATCTTAACCCCAATTGCCTACATGGGGGCTTGATGACCTAAGACGTTCTACACGTCAATGGTGCACATGTCTTCAATCTAACCCTGCCTGTGCCGCTGTGCAGAGTTCAGAGTTACGATGTTGGAGAGCTGACAGCTCCTCGTTGTTGCTCGGTGGTTCTCTCCAGATACTCCGGTTTCCTCCACTCGTATAAAACTGTCACCGACATAATATGACCCTGGCTGTTCATGTGTCATTAAACCCTAATAAATAAATAAATAAATAAATAATGATGGCATGTTAAGGGCACCTGTTCTGAGGTCATAAAAGTTGGACATAGGCCTTTAAGGGTTAACTGGTAGAGTACTAAATTATTTTTGGTTGTCAGAATCTTTTCCCATGTATTTGCATTGTTATATTTTGTTGGAGAGTTCTCAGAGGCATTCTCCCATCAATTTTTACAATGCAATCCTAGCAGATTGAATAGTTTCATTTCAAAGATAATATGAGGCACATCCACAAAATATGAAGTCATTAAGGTCCAGTACCTGCACTTCAGAATAAATCCCAAATGTGGGCTTCCAGCACTCAACTAGTTAACTGGTTGAAGGATAGAAGCCACTATCATGGCTATACTGAAAGGTGCTGGAAGCCACGTTAGTGACTTTACACTGAATGCATCAGCTTGTTTTCTTAGCAGTAGAAGAAACATATTTGTATAAAATTGTTGTGGGTGCTGGAAGCCATGTTAGTGACTTTACACTGAATGCATCAGCTTGTTTTCTTAGCAGTAGAAGAAACATATTTGTATAAAATTGTTGTGGGTGCTGGAAGCCACGTTAGTGACTTTACACTGAATGCATCAGCTTGTTTTCTTAGCAGTAGAAGAAACATATTTGTATAAAATTGTTGTGGGTGCTGGAAGCCACATTAGTGACTTTACACTGAATGCATCAGCTTGTTTTCTTAGCAGTAGAAGAAACATATTTGTATAAAATTGTTGTGGGTGTTGGAAGCCACGTTACTGACTTTACACTGAATGCATCAGCTTGTTTTCTTAGCAGTAGAAGAAACATATTTGTATAAAATTGTTGTGGGTGCTGGAAGCCACGTTAGTGACTTTACACTGAATGCATCAGCTTGTTTTCTTAGCAGTAGAAGAAACATATTTGTATAAAATTGTTGTGGGTGCTGGAAGCCACGTTAGTGACTTTACACTGAATGCATCAGCTTGTTTTCTTAGCAGTAGAAGAAACATATTTGTATAAAATTGTTGTGGGTGCTGGAAGCCACGTCAGTGACTTTAAACTGAATGCATCAGCTTGTTTTCTTAGCAGTAGAAGAAACATATTTGTATAAAATTGTTGTGCCAATGTGCACTCTCCAATGAATTCTAATGAAACAATTATGATCAAAGTTGTGCTTCACTAAGGCCCCTCGTGCTGGTAGCATGGTACAGTAGAATCCTCTTAATTGGATATCCATTTTGCCAGTGAAAATTATTCAATTAACAGGAGTATACAATTAACAGGGATTTGGTCAGTTTCCTGTGTTCTGGAGGTAAACTGAGCATTTATTCTATTATACCTTGTTTGACAGAGCTCATAGAGCTCTGTCAAACAAGATATAATAGAATAAATGCCAGTATTGGATGTAGTGAGGCCAAAAAGGTTGATAAATAAGGGGAATTTGGTGCGTGTCACAGTAATTTTTTCGACATATTACAAAAATTTATATACAATTAACAGGAGTTTACTCTACAACCCATATGCAATTAACAGATCAAATTTGTACTGAAGGTATGGTAAATGGTTTTGTATTTGAAAATTATATTCAATTAACAGGGATATACAATTAAGAGATATCCAGTTAAGTGGGCTTCACTGTATCTTAAAAAAATATTACTCATGTTTCAATTCGTTTTTGAAAAAAAAATTCAGCACTCTTCCAGGTAAGACTGTTTCTTTACTTTTAGTTTCACCTAAATGTGGAAGAAGCGCTGTGGCTAGTGGTTAGAGCATTGAATGCCCCCTTCCCCTCCCCAACCCCCCATCCTCACCATGACACCTTGGGCCTGTGCAAAGTACATCTGCCAAGTTGGGCGGTGATTTGTGATCTTTGGTGTAAGAGAAGTTAGGGAACAAACAGAATATTTTCACTCCATTCCTCCTCCCTTGGCCCTCATGTATGGAAACCCAAGCCCATCTATTGACACTCTCATGACTGATTTCAGGAGACAATGTAAGTTTGATTGGTGTAATGCAAGGAGCTCTGTGGGAACAAACAAACAAACTATAGAATATTCCTTAGACTTGATGTTCCTGTTACTTCATTAACTTTTTACCCAACACAGGGGAGTGCTCAGTGATTACAATATTGGACTTCAAACCGAAAGGACCATGTGGTAACTGTGTTGTGTCTTTGGGCAAGGCACTTCATTCTGATTGCCTGCATGGTGGCACTGTGTACTGAGGCATACAGCACATCGATGGTACACATGTCTTCAACCAATGCTCACCCTGCTTTTGTGGAGTTAGTATGTTGGGGTATCTAGCAGTCGCTCTGCGGTACTCCTCAGGTACTCTACCTTCCTCGTAGAGCTGAAACGGTTAAAGGGTTTTCCTGACCGGTTAATCACATGGATTAACCTCTGTTAACAGATTAATCGGTTGTCCCGATAGATCACTGAATAGCTGCTGTACTGTTGATGATTTACAGTGTTAATAATGTCCCATTTTCAGGCTATTGATACACAGTGTAACATTCATGTGAGTGAACAAGTACATCAGCACACAATTTGCCTGCTGTATTCATTTCTGTATCACACAGGAATCTTAATAATATGAAGAAAGAAACATCATTCATGTCCTAAGATTTACCCGTGTGGCATGTGCAGAACCAAAAGAGCAGTTAATGTGCATAATCCCAGGTAAGTATATGGCAGCAGACCTTCGATTTTTAGGAGTGCATGATCGTCCTTGCACCTGCACCGTTCATTATTTTAAAATATTATTTTTTCAATTTTTCTCAAAATTTCAACAAAACCTTATCATGTAACCCTCTCATTGGAACGAGCTCAATGAGCTCGTTCCAGTGAGGGAGTCGCATGATATGGATGGTTAAATTTAATTTGGTAACAGATTAATTAGAGAAAACTGATCAAAGGATTCCTCTCTCAACCATTGAGGAAAATGGGAATTTCTTGAATCATATTTCGGTATTATTTGCTTATTTTAAAATATTTTATGTATAATTTTTAGATTGGTAGTGTGGATAAGGCAGTTTCTCAGGTAAATGGATCAATGAGAGAACAACATGAACAAGAAAAGTTAGCCTCCATTGCCAAAAAAATTGAACCGTATGATGCAATAGAGGCTCCTTATGATGAGTGCTTGAGAGTAAGTTTATCTTATACAATGGAACCCTGTTAAATCAGGTATTCTGCTATAGGGGTAGGGGATCCATTTTAGGGACCCTTCCCCTCACTCAGTTTTCACCCAGACCCTCAAAATTTTTTGTTAATGATTAACTAAAATCGTTAAGAACGTAAACACGATTATTACAGTAAAATAACAAACTTCAGATATCCTTGTGGTTGTGTCAGCATTGAACTGGTTGATTAAATGAGAATCGAAAGTGGTACACTGTACGATATATCTTCCTTTTCAACTACCGGTAAATAAATATGTTAAAAGTTTATAACATTGGTTAAGAAATTCTGCTTTATTGATAACTACAGTTAAAATTAAAAGTCCTGTCACGAATAGTGCGCTTATCTAGGCTTAATTGCGCGTTGGAATTGCACGCAATTGCCATATCCAATGGCATCCAATGCACGGCAGGTTCTCCTGGTTACTCATTGCAAACACATGCAATGTTTCTGCCAATGGACCTCCGGTTTACCCGGAGGTCCATTGGCTGAAACATTGCTTGTGCACAGGCCATATGTACAGAATTTGACAGCTTTACTATGGCCACAGCGCGTACATTAACGCGCAGATCAACGTGCTATTTGTGCGCATTTTATGACAGGACTTCTAGTTTTAACTGTAGAAGGGTTACCCGGCATTGCTTGGGCTGAGATGGTGCCATGTACACCTCCACCAACCCCCACCCTGGCACTTTTTTAAACCTCACCATTAGATTCCTGGTAAAAAATTACCCCTAGTAGACACCTTTGAAGACCTATATGGGTGAGAAAAATTTTGGTCATAACTTTTGGTGCCCCTCTACACCCCCACCCCACCCTGATACTTTTTTAAACCTCACCATTAGATTCCTGATAAAAACGTACCCCTAGTAGACCCCTTTGAAGAAATATATCGGTAAAAAAAATTTTGGTCATAACTTTTGGTGCCCCCCTACACCCACACCCCACACACTTTTTTAAACCTGACAATGACCTCCGCCATAAAAAAGTACTCCTAGTAGACCCATTTTGGACACTCGGGGTGGCCCCATATTCATTTCTATAGTGGACAGACAGACAGACATACATACATACATACATACATACATACATACATACATACATACATACATACATACATACATACATACATACCAGGGACCAGCCTAGGGGGAAATTTTAGGGAGACTTCAAGTCTCCCTCCAGAAAAAATAGGGAGACTGTAGAGTCATGTAGGGAGACTTCATAGGCAAGTGGGGTAAATTAAGAATATTCATGTACCACCCCCACCGCCCCTTCATATTTTCAATTTATGGTCCTCCATTAACGTACAAATAATCCAGGTCCAGTTGTCTATGATGCCTCTGTGCCAGGTTAAAAAATTACAATGTAATTATTGACTGAAAATCCCCCACAGCTACCTTCTCCTTCATGACCCCTCACCTCTTCTTCGTGCCAATCCCCCATCACCCTCCTGTGGTTGCCTTTCAACAAAGTCTACTAAGCTAATAATTTCCTAAGTCTGAAAGTGTGAACAGGACCAGATGTAAGAAGGTTGCTTGGGAGGTACTTTGTTAGTTAATAAACAAAATACATTCTGGGGTCGAGTATTTTGTAAAAGAAATGTCATTCCGCATCATTTTTATGGCATTCCAGTGTCATTCCACGTCATTTCATGTCATTCCGATGTTTAGGAGGACCCTTTTTCAAAATCGTCCACATGCACACTTGTGTCCTGTACAAAGCTTTTCTTGACATCACTAAAGCTTTTTTTCATGTGTTTCAATTCCATTCGTGTTTTTCTGGGGTAGACAGCCCAACAGTTAACAGTCGTCAGCAAATCGAAATGAAAATAATGTGTTATAAAATACGTCCGTTGTGTATACATTTTCGGCATCCTAAGCGACGTAACCTACTTTCAAACTGGGTTGTTTTGTTGAGTCGCGTAAGTCACCTATTCGACACTTGAAGCTCCGACTGGAACGCAACAAAATAGAAATAAAAAAATCCGCCAAAAGCGACAATGGACAATTGCTTGTCGTGTGATTTCAAATAAATGGACGTTTATTTGACGAATTAAAATGCCCATTTATCACACTCGAGCACATTCGATTTTTGAAAATACTCGTTTTCATGTAAACCTCGCATCACTCAGTTCAGCCTTTTCTCATTTTGGCCAATTTTAGAGGGCGACTTGTAATCGCCCCGACTATTTTTCTAGGCGACTTTGGGCTTAGAAGGGCGACTTAATCGCCCTAGTCGCCCTCACGGCTGGTCCCTGATACATACATACATACATACAGACATTCTAAAATATAGTATAGAAGACAATATGAGTTAACCCTTTACCCAACACAGACGATATCAAAATTTATTATTTTAGGCCTAAAAGAGTAAAAAAACTGTTTCTCAGGCCCTCCCACATGGTCCTTTTGGCTGCAGCATGCTCTCTTTTTATAACCAATTTAAACTTTAAAAAAATCAAAATTAAATGGTTTATGTCTGATATTTTACCCAAGTTAAAACAATTGATGAATTTGTCCCTTGAGTGCAAGAAGGCTTTGCAATGCTATTCTGTAGATTATGAGGCCTAAAACTTGAACCAAGAACATGAACTTTTGATGGTTGAGAAGTAATTACTGAAATAAAAAATAAAATAAAAAAGCGCTCGCCCGCATGGAATTTCACAAATAATGGCCTGAGAAACAGAAGATCTACTTTGTGTAGCCTTAAATATAATTTTTTCAAAATATTTCAACAAAACCATATCATGTGACCCCTCTTTGGAATGAGCTCAACGAGCTCGTTCCAAAGAGGGATTACATGATGTGGTTTTGTTGATATTTTTCGAAAAATATTTTTTCAGCTTCTGAATTTGCATATTACGTGGGCGGATGCGGTCGCATCGTTGGGTAAAGGGTTAAACCCTTACCCAACACACAGGATATCAGAATTTATTTTTTTTTTTTTTTTTTTCAAATTTTTCAAACAATTTCATCAAAACAATATCATGTGCCCTCCCAGTGGAACAAGCTCAGCAAGCTTGTTCCAATGAGAGAGTTACAAAATGTGGTTTTGTTGAAAGTTATAGTTATAAATATGTTTGCAAAATGACTCGCATATTTTTGCTCAGAAAATTTGTTCTTCATTGTTGATATCAGTAATTAAGCCTCAGATGTGGTTTCAAAGTAAACATATCTGTGTATCCCTTTACCTAACAAATTGGCCACATCTAGGGCTGCACGGAATTTCGATACACCGTTAATACCGGTATTGAAATCTTAACCGGTTAAATATCGTCCATTTTTTTTAATACCGGTATATCGTCTGACGATATTCATTTCGAGCCGCAATTTTTAGTGACAGACATTTTCCGTAAAAATTATTTAATCTCACAGCTGATTGAAAAGAGTGCATATAAACAGAAACTGTCAAAGCAGTTTGTTTTTTATCAATACACTTCATGTCCTGGTACTAGTAAAATTTTCTCCCATAAGCTGTTTTATTTTTGTTTCTCCGATGACACGGGTTAGCACAGATTTTCCCCAAACAGTATGGCTTCAAACGTAAACCGTGAAGAATGATTACCGTATTTCCTTTAATAATGGCTTTTGTTGGACCAGGAAATTTCTTGTTTAATACTAATATTTCCTCCCACTTCATAACACTTGTTCTCGCAATTCCAAGCGTGGCAGTAATAAATATTATTTTCTTACCAGCACACTTGGAATGTGTTTTTCAATATGAACAAATTGCATACGTATTAATGAACCCACAATTCCAAGCGCTGCAGTAATGAATATTCATTTTTGTCAACACCAGTTCGCACATGTTAATGTTTTGAAAAGAAGGTGAACGTTTTGATCTTAAAACACTAATAAAACTATACAGGGAATAATATTGTGTATTTTCACTTTGTTAAGAGTGATTTAATATTGAAATATACATCGCCAGCATTCACCCACTGCACAAGGTGGTTTACCAACACATCAAAACGTGCCTATCGAGCATGTGCGTTTCGGCTGTTTGTGATACCACGTGACAAAACTGACTGCTTTCATTTGTGGAAAAGTGTACAAACTCCTAGCCCTCTAGCGGCGTCCTGCTTAACCAGTACATGGCAAATGCCCTCTAGTGGTGATCTATTCACATGTACATGACAAAATGCAGGTTAAGCATTAATGTTTTGTAAAGTGATGGATCAAATAGTATATATTTATTTGAAATTATCGACTCAAAATAAACGATATTTATTGTGCCATCATGAAGTTTATTTCCAAATATTTATACAAGAGTGAATTAAGACAAGTTACGCTTATTATTTCAATGCTTTTAAAACGTAATTATTTGACTTTGAATGTCAAAAAAATACTGGGACAATTTGGGTGAGAATCTTACATGTTTTCAACTTGACGATATAACGGTATATCGCAATATTTTTTAAAATACCGTTACCGGTATTGAAATCCGAATATCGTGCAGCCCTAGCCACATCTGCACAATGAATTTACATATTCAGCAGTTAAAAAAAATTTGTCAACAGAACTCTTCAACCTCATTCCAATGAGGGATTGCATGATGTGACTTTGTTGAAATGTTTTGAAAAATTTGAAAAAATGTTTCAAATAACATAATTTGTTTTTGTTTGTTTTGGGTAAAGGGTTAACTGCAAAGCTTCTTGAATACAGAATTGCATTCTAATCGTGGCAGATGAAGGGTATGTGAAAGCTATCACTGTGTATCAACATGTTGTTTTCTCTATCTTTGCAGATTGTACAAGAGTATAATACAAACTTTGATTTAACAGCTCCAATGCCAGGATGCAAATTTAATCACACAAGGGCTTTAATGCTTCATACTGGTTTAAAACTAAAGGAAACACCTCAAACTAGCAAGGTAAGGCCTAAAAAAATAAAAAATCTGTTTCTCAGGCCCTCCCGCATGGTCCTTTTGGCTGCCGCATGCTCTCTTTTTATAGCCAATTTAAACTTTAAAAAAAAAAAAAATTAAATGGTTTATGTCTGATATTTTACCCAAGTTAAAAAAAATTGATGAATTCGTCCCTTGAGTGCAAGAAGGCTTTGCAATGCTTTAGCATTGCAAAGCCTTCTTGCACTCAAGGGATGAAATACACCACCACCCATGCTATTCTGTAGATTATGAGGCCTAAAACTTGAACCAAGAACATGAACTTTTGATGACAAAAAAGTAATTACTGAAATAAAAAATAAAATAAAAAAAGCTCGCCCGCATGCAATTTCACAAATAATGGCCTGAGAAACTGAAGATCTACTTTGTGTGGCCTAAGCTTACATTATACATAAATGGCCTCATCATGTGCAGGGACGTGCAGAGGTTTCTGATTCGGGTGGGGTGGGGTGTAAGGTAGTGAATTTCCAACTAAGGGGAGGGACCAGGAGGGAGACCCCCTCCCGGTCCCTCCCCGTAGTTGGAAATTCACTACGTAGAAAGATTGTGAAAATGAAGCCATGAAAGGGGGCATAAAATTGGCTCTAGTAACTAAAATGCCAACACATTTATGATAAAATTATCAGGTTATTATTATTTGGAATTCTTCTGGGAATTGAATATGTGCTAAACAAATGCTCAAGCTTAGAACTTTAAAGAGTTCACACTGTCCTAATATTAAATCGGCTCTTATGCAGGAATGATCAACTTTCGATGTTTCATCATTTTAAAACTGCGAATGATGGAATTAACTCTGGATAACGATTTTACATGATGTGATTTTCTTGAAGTGCATTTCGCGGATTTTTTTTTTTTTTTACCCGAGTCGCCAGCGGCAGAGCAGGTCTAGTAACCACTCGACTCCGTCCGTCAGTCCATCCGAAACACTTTTTCCGTCAAGGTTTTCTTGGCTTCTATGAAAGGGAATGATTTTATATTTTGTCTGCTGCTTCATAATGATGAGTTGTATCGTGTAAGCAATTTTCAGATCTGCCGTGCAGCCACTTTCTGTTTGCCGATACTTTGAAATTTTACTGTATCCACTGAACATTGAAATTTTTCGTCAAACTTTTCTCGGCTTCTATGCAAGGGATTGATTTTATATTTCATCTGGAGCCTGATAATGATCAGTTGTATCGTGTATGCAATTTTCAGATCTGCCGTGCAGCCCCTTCCTGTTTACCGATTCAATTGCATGCAGCGACACAGGTCCAGACTTGGCTTGTTACAATAAGTAAACATACTTTAGAAATCTCGTACTGATTGACATCATGCATACTTATGAAACTTGATATTGCTTGCATTCTAGTTGTAAATAGTAACAGTTAGAATTTTTCCGATCTGAAACCAAGTTGGAATTTTGGGAAGTAAAGGAGATATCAGCATCACCAAATTTGGAATTTACAACTACTCAACTACTCATGACTTGCCTCCAAATTTCCAACTGTAGGAAATTTTGGCCAGGATTGGGTTGGGGGGGGTGGTGACACACCCCACACACACTCTGTGACCACATCCCTGATCATATGCTAGCGCCACATACTTTTAGTATTGGATTTAGTTTCAATAAAATAATTAATACATTCAGGATTATTTACAGGAATTTGGTGCCTTGGCCATTTTCATTTATTACATGAGTGACTATCAACTGAGAAGGGTTGTTAATGAATGTTTTGCAGGTTTAAATAAGAAATCCAAAAAAAAATTATAAAAAAAAAAATAAGAAATGAACCACAATATTCCATCCACATTACCAGGTGAGGTTCCCGGTGTGGATCAGAAACCAACATTTTAAATTCCTCCAAAACATGATTGTGTCCCTCAAAATAGACATACAGACCTGTGCTAATCAGAGTCTGAGGCCAACCAAGGCACTTTCATTGTACTGTAGCCGGCGCATTTCATCACACTTTTTTCATGCAGCTGCCGTAAATAAAGTGAACCAAATAATTATGAGAACACCAAGCCATTATAAGTTATGGGGCTTTCAGGGGGTGGATATGGTGTGGTATAAGGCTCAGTGAGATCAATATTAGGCAAGATCAATTTGATTGGCTGAACAAAATACAACTGGGCCACATTTTCATAATTTGCATAATTAGAGTTGGGAGCTTTCATTGGTCAATTTCAAAACTGGACAATTTGATTGGCTAAACAAAATACAACTGGGTCACATTTGCATAATTTCAGTAGGGAGAATTTACGTTATCTGTCCTATTTAAAGTGGGTTATATTGTATTAATCTTTTATCTTCAAGAAAAATGCCATTAATTTTTTTTTTTTCACTTTTTGCTTCGAAAACATAGGTTATGACCCCTCATTGGAACGAGCACGTTAAACATAGGTTATGACCCCTCATTGGAACGAGCATGTTGTGCTCGTTCCAATGAGGGGTTATAACCTATGTTTTGGAAGCAAAAAATGAAAATTTTTAGTATTACGAGTATTATGAGTATGTTTTCTCCAAGTGCCGTCTTAACTCAAGTTAGATGATGGGTTAAAAAGTCATACTAAGTGGCTAATTTGTGCGTGTGTGTGTGTGTGTCATATGATAAATAGAATATGAAATGAGTGTTTTTCTCATATAATATTTATGAAATGCGTCCGAATTTTCTGTTTGGGCTCGCCAGAGGCTCGCCCAAACAGAAAATTCTCAGACAGACAAAAACACTCATTCCATATCCTCTATATCTGCATATCTGCATGTCATTCATTCCTCGAGTAAATGACAAAGTAAATTCAAATCATCGTCTTAGTATATCATTGATTCATGAAGGTACTGTAATGTTCAAGTTGTTTCTTGTCGTCAAAGCTATCATAAATAACACAAACTTTTCATATCTTTTGTGATTTTAATTAAAATCACTTGACTGGACTGGTTACGTGAAATAATTCATGAGAGGTGATGGACGTTGTCCAAACACGAGTGCACTGATGCGTACGGGTGTTTTACAGTATAGTCCCTCGCCGTGAATGAATTATTTCACGTAACCAGTCCAGTCAAGTGATTACTCTGTTTATTACTTTTCATTAATAATGATAATTATATTATTTAACCCTTTACCTAACGTAATGGCCAAAAATGGCCAGCCCCTCCCCCCATTGCAACAAGCTCGATCCAGTGAGGCTAACATGATATGGCTTGGTTTAAATGTTTTGAAAAATTTTCAATAACGATAATTAAAATAATAAATTTTGATAACCTGTGCATTATGTAAAGGGTTAATAAAATCCACAGTCAACCGACGCTGAAATAACATCTTTGGCAAGGTATGTAACCCCGTCCTCATAAGCTGCTGGCAAAGTGTACATAAAACTGTATCACCTTTGTAATGAGTTTGTTATACTGGAAAGCTCTTTTATTCACAATAAAACAAACAATATTTCAAAATCTTACCAAGTGGAATGATTTTATAATATGTGCCATCTTCCTTTCTTGCATCCAAGTGAAAATAACAAAGTACTTCATCTGTTGCTCTTTTGAACAACTTTCGAAGAAGGTATCTGACTTTTTGTCACTCAACTATTCACAAAAAGTTCAGCAGCAGAGTTATTTATTCTTTGTGTTACCTACTACTGATTTTCATCTGTGTGGTTTGTAAATTATTTCATTGCTGTTTCTTTACGTTTCTGGTCTTGTGTTACTTTATTTTTGGAGGTAATCATTTCCTTGGTTCAATTTTCAAGTTGGATTTATCTCCCTTGACTTTGTAAACCATTATGTGCTTTTTTGTATGCTGGCAAAACCTTGATCATAGCTGCACGTGTATGTTGTACCATATTTACTCTATATATTGGGACACTCTATAATTTGGGCCACACATTTTTTCCAGAAAAATATTTTTTTTTATGCTCCAATGTTTGGGACACTCGGGAGACTTGTTTCCTGTTGGCCCAGTCACCTGAAAACGGTGCAAAATGCTCAATATTAAAGCTAAGTTTGTGTTTAATTTTCCTTTTTAAACAATAAAAAATTGATAATACATACTGATTTGTGTTGTTTTTGTTTAAATCTGTTCCTAAGTTTTAATATTTACAGTCCGGACTGACATGAGGAAGACTATTTAATATTACATTGTGACAGTCTTCAACCCTTTACCGAATGCTAGTGATACTCATAAAAAGAATTCTTGTGTAACTAAAAATTTTCATTTTTTGCTTCCAAAACATAGCTTATGACCCCTCATTAGAATGAGCACAATGCGCTCATTCCAATGAGGGGCATAAGCTATGTTTTGGAAGCAAAAAATGAAAATCTAAAAAAAAATTGGATGGCGATTTTCGTATATAGTGATGGAAAACGAATCACACAACTTGATTCAGCATGAAAACAAGACCAGGTTGTGTTTTTTTCCCCATTTTCTAAGATGTGGGACATCTGTGAAAATATTTATTTTTAGCTGTCCCAATACATAGAGTAAATACCGTATTCTGTTGTGATTTGAGACACAATCAAGTGAATAAATAATATCCATATATTCTTTTTTTGTTTTTTTTAAAAGAAAGATTCACATTTTTTTTCTTCAGGTTGATGTCGATTGTTTCCTGTTTACAGACCTCTTCTTAGTATGTAAAGCGAGTAAACGAATGGATAAGTATAAAATACTTAAACCCCCAATGAGGATAGACAAGTTAATAGTTCAAGAACTCAGGGATAAAGGTACAGAATACCACTATTATGTTATAGAAGCAGGTGTGACACAGTAAAGCCCACTTAATTGTATATCTATTTACTGAATAACCCTGTTAATTGAATATTGGCCTTTTGGCCAAGGAGAGGCATTAATATAAGTTGCATAACTTGTTCACCAATCCTTGTAAAACAAATAAGAGTAAATATAAAAACTAAGGCGTACTGCATGTTGATGGTGCTCATGTCTTCAACCTATCTAACCCTGCCTGTGCACAATGGCTAATCATGACAATGGTCATGATTAGCCATTGTGCATAAGTATGTGACCTTAAACACCAATAAATAATAAATAAAAGATTTTCATCTATTTTTCTTTCAGGAAGTTTTCTAATTATACATCTCAATGAATATCATGTACCAGCAGCTGCATTTACATTCCACAGTGATCCAATGGGGATCAAAGTTTGGCTCGAAAAATTCCGACATTCTCAGGTAAGAACAGAATCAAGCATCTGACTTTTGTATTTCATTTTGATCCATTAGAGATCAAAGTTTGGCTTGAAACATTCAACATTCTCAGGTTAGAACAGGATCAAGCATCTGACTTTTGCATTCCATTTGATCCATTAGGGATCAAAGTTTGCTTGAAAAATTTGACATTCTCAGGAAAGAACAGAAGCATGCATCTGACTTTTACATTCCATAGTGATCTAATGGGGTCCAGAGAAAAATTTTGACTTCTCAGGTAAGAACAGCAGTATTACAAAGTGAGCCATTGGGGATCACATTTTGGCTAGAAAAAATCTACATTCTCAAGTAAGAACAGAAGCAAGCATCTAACATTTACATTACATGGTGATCAAATGGGGATTAACATTTGGCTACGAAAATTCTTATATTCTCAGGTAAGAACAGACCCAAGAATCTGATATTTACATTCTGTAGTGACCCAACATGGATTAAAATTTGGCTAGAAAAATTCTGACATTCTTAACCCTTTACCCAACGAATCAGCCGCATCTGCGCGTAATATGCAAATTTAGTAGTTGAAAAAATATTATTTTTAAAAAAATTTCAACAAAACCATATTATGTGACCCCTCGTTGGAACGAGCTCGTTCGAACGAGGGGTCACATGATATGGTTTTGTTGAAAATTTTTGAAAAATTTGAAAAAATGGTATTTAAAATAATAAATTTTGATATAGTCTGCATTTGGTAAAGGGTTAAGTCAAGAAGAGAAGAAAGCATCAGACATTTAAATCGTTTAGTCCCAACAAGACGAATCCCAACAAGACGAATGTCGAAAATGGTCATCCCAACAAGACAAATCCCAATAAGATAAATTTAATTAAAATGACTATATAACCCACTTATTTTGAGATTTTCCATCATAAACTGCTGGGGGCACGGTGGCATTGTGGTAACTGGTTCTCGTTAGATCACCGAAGTTAAGCAAAGTCTAGCCCGATTAGTCCTCAGATGGGTGACCGTCTTGAGTGATCGATTCGGATTTCCGCGTTATGTCCTTGGGCAAGGCACTTTACCCCGATTGTCCACATGGAGGCACAATGACATTGTGTACTGAGGCGTACTGTACATCGATGGTGTGCATGTCTTCAACCAATCTAACCCTGCCTATGCTGCAGTGCGGAGTTACGATGTTGGGGAGCTGGCAGCTGCTCGTCGTTGTGCGGTGGTTCTCTCCGGGTACTCCGGCTTAATTTTCGGTTTCATCCGCTCCTGTAATTTAAAAGTTGAGCAGTAAAAAAAAAACCCCAAAAACCTATATTTTTAAACTGCAAAAAAAACATATGTGACACCTTATAGGAATGAGTTCTTTCCAGTGGGTCACATCATATGGTTTTGTTGAAATTTTGTGAAAAATTGGGAAAATAAAGATTGAAATAGCAAAATTTTGATTAACCCTTTACCTAACGAATCGCTCGCATCTGTCCACATAATATGCAAATTCAGCAGTTGAAAAAATATTTCTTTTCAAAACATTTCAACAAAGCCATATCATGTGACCCCTCGTTGGAACGAGCTCGTTCCAACGAGGGGTCACATGATATGGTTTTGTTGAAATTTTTTTAAACATTTTAAAAAATGATTTTTAAAATAATAAATATTGATATCGTCTGCATTGGGTAAAGGGTTAAGTGAATGGATAAGGTTTATGAGTTGACTTCAGAATCCTGTGAAGCTTTTCAGATTTGATTTGGTTTTGAATCTTCATTCACAGTTTAATGTGAAATCAAGCTGCCGTATTCATTCCCTTTCAATTCTTTTCACAGGAATACAGTTTGGTCCCCTGTGGGAACTCCTGGAATTGAAGCCATGCTTGTTTAGAGTGGTAAGGCCTGAAAAAATAAAAAATCTCTTTCTCAGGCTCTCCCGCATGGTCCTTTTGGCTGCCGCATGCCCTCTTTTTATAGCCAATGCAAACTTTAAAAAAAAAAAAATTTATGTGAGTTATGTTTGATATTTTGCCCAAGTTAATAAAATTGATAAATTGAACCCTTGAGTGCAAGAAGGCTTTGCAATGCTTTTGCACTCAAGAGACGAAATACACCACTACCCATGCAATTCTGTAGATTATGAGGCCTAAAACACAGAACAAACCAAGAACATCAATTTTTGATGGCAAAGATATAATAATAACAAAAATAAAAAATAAAATAAAAAAATGCCCGCCCACATGCAGTTTTACAAAAAATGGCATGAGAAACAGAAGATCTACTTTGTGGGGCCTAAACAAGCAATGTTTTGCTGGTAAAATAAGACACAGTCACCAATGCTTGGGGTGGAAGCCCTCTAAAATGGTCAACATGGGTATAAACGATTGACTAAACCTGGCTTCATCTCCATATTATGGTCATGATTAGCCATTGTGCAGAAATGTGTGACCTTAAACCAATAAATAAATAAATTGGTCCCTATATCCCGATAAATTCTGTCTTTTGATTGGTCAGAATGCCTTGGACAAACAGCCATGGCAAAGGATGCACCCAACATCCAAGGTATATGAGAACATGCAACATCCAGGGAATATGGGCACGCAAAACATCGGGGGGAGTATGGTTTAAATGAAAGCTTTTTGCATTCACTCACCTCGGTATAACAATCGAACCAAAAAACCTGAAAATATTGTCACAAATATTATCAGATTTCTGACAATTCGATCATATTTTGCTCTTGTAAATCAAATAGTCAAGTAATTAAATGAAACAACTTGAGAAAAATAAAATAAGAGCAAATATCGTCCTCTGAGTTTTAATGTGTTCTGTGTGCCAGTAGGCACATAGACTGCATTGGAACTCAGGGGAGGGGGCGATATGTCATCAAAATACTGTTTACTCATTTCCTTTATGGCCCAAGGGATGTAACTCTATCTGTTGTCTTTTGCATTTATATAAACAAAAAATATTCACGAATTTGGTCAAAGTGATGGTGGAGCTGAGAAATGTGTCCATAAATTTATTTTCCTATATTTGTATTGTGTTTCAAATGGGACAAAAATGTTATCTCCGACAACGTGTATGGTGTATGGAGATTTAATACCTGGATGTCTCATTTAAATGCCTCGCCTGCGGCTCAGTGTTTAAAAACCAACATCCAGGTATTAAATCTCCATATACCATACATGTTGGCGGAGATAACTTATAATATCTTGGTATCAGTCATTTACATTATGTTGTCTAACAAAATGTATAGTTTGGATGGAAATTGTTCATGAATCATGCTGAAAATAAAGACTGAGTGTAATTTTTAGCTTAACTTGACATAGTCAAGATAAGCTATTGCCATCACGCGTGCGGAAGTCTGTTAGTCTGTGACGTCTGTTCACATTTCCTTTAGCACGGGCTACACCCCGCAGTTCTTGTCTGATCGTCACGAAATTTCATATGCAGGTTTGGGGTCATGTCTAGATGAGAACGTCCCCTTTTGGTCGCGATCGGGCAACCGGTATGGCTGCCCGAGCCCAAAACCCGAAAACCATTAGCACAGTCTACAGGTCGTATTTATGAAGGGATTTCATTGTAACTTGCTAGGATGCCTCTGTATAGTGCCTAGATGAGAACGTCCCCTTTTGGGCATGATCTATCAACCGTTATGGCTGCCCAAGCCCAAAACCCAAAAACTTTTAGCACAGTCTGCAGGTCATGTTTAATGTGGAGGGATTTCATTGTAACTTGGTAGGATGACTCCTTATGATGTCTAGATGCGAATTTCCCCATTTGGGCATGATCTGCCAACCGTGACGACTGCCCGAGCCCAAAACCCGAAAACCTTTAGCACTGTCTACAGGTCATATTTATTGAGGAATTTCATTGTAACTTGGTGGGTTGACTTCATACAATGTCTAGATGAGAAAGTCCCCCTTTGGACGTGATTGGGCAACTGTGACGGCTACAGGAGCCCGAAGCCCAAAAACCTGTAGCACAGTCAGAGGTCATATTTATGAAATGATTTCATTGTAACTTGGCAGGATGACTCCAAATAATGTCTAGATGAGAACGTCCCATTTTGATCGCGATCATGCAGCCTTGATGGGTGCCCGAGCCCAAAAACCTTTAGCATAGGCAAAATGTCATATTTATGGAAGGATTTCATTGTAACCTGTTAGGTTGACTCCATATAATGCCTAGATGATAACATCCCCTTTTTGTCGTAATTGGTCAGCTGTGTTGGCTACAAGTGCCCGAAGCCCAAAAACCTTGAGCACAGTCTACAGGCCATATTTATGAAGGGATTTCATTGTAACTTCATAGGATCATTCCAGATGATGCCCAGATGAGATTGTCCCCTTTGGTTGCGATTATTCAACCATGATGGCTGCCCGAACCCGAAGCCCGAAAACCTTAAGCACAGTCTACAAGTCATATTTGTGAAGGGATTTTATTGTAACTTGGTAGGTTGACTTCATATAATGCCTAGATGAGAACGTCCCCTTTTGGACATGTTTGGGCAACTTTGACGGCTAAAGGTGCCCGAAGCCCAAAAACCTTTAGCACTGTCTACAGGTCATATTTATGAAGGGATTTCATTGTAACTTGGTAGGTTGACTCCAAATAAGGTCAAGATGAGAACGTCCCATTTTGGTCGTGATCATTCAGCCTTGATGGGTGCCCGAGCCCAAAAACCTTTAGCATAGGCAAAAGTTTATTTATAGAAGGATTTCATTGTAACATTGTTAGGTTGACTCCATATAATGCCTAGATGATGACATCCCCTTTTGGTCATGATTGGTCAACTGTGATGGCTACAGGTGCCCGAAGCCCAAAAACCTTGAACACAGTCTACAGGTCATATTTATGAAGGGATTTCATTGTAACTTCGCAGGATCACTCCAGATGATGCCCAGATGAGATTGTCCCCTTTGGTTGCGATCATTCAACCATGATGGCTGCCCGAGCCCGAAGCCCGAAAACCTTTAGCACAGTCTAAGGTCATATTTATGAAGGGATTTCATTGTAACTTGGTAGGTTGACTTCATATAATGTCTAGATGAGAACGTCCCCTTTTGGACACGAGTGGGCAACTGTGACGGCTTCAGGGGCCCAAAGCCCAAAAACCTTTAGAACAGTCTACAGGTCATAATTATGAAGGGATTTTATTGTAGCTTGGTAGGATGACTCCAAATAGTGTCCAGATGAGAACGTCCCCTTTTGGTCACGATCATTCAGCCTTGATGGCTGCTCGAGCCCAAAAACCTTTAGCATGTCTGTAGGTCGTATTTATGGAAGGATTTCATTGTAACTTGTTAGGTTGACTCCATATAATGCCTAGATGATGACATCCCCTTTTGGTCGTGGTTGGTCAACTGTGATGTCTACAGGTGCCTGAAGCCCGAAAACCTTTAGCACAGTCTACAGGTCGTATTTATGGAGGGATTTCATTGTAACTTGGTAGGTTGACTTCATATAATGTCTAGATGAGAACGTCCCCTTTGGACGCAATTGGGAAACTGACGGCTACAGGGGCCCGAAGCCCGAAAACCTTTAGCACAGTTTACAGGCCATATTTATGAAGGAATTTTAATGTAACTTGATAGGATGACTCATTTTGGAATAATTTCATTGTAATTTTGTTGATTATGTTAACTGTGAGGGCCACATATATTAACTGTGAGGTCATATTAACCCACCCCTCAGATCTTTAGTACAGTGTACACCTCATATTATTTTTATCATAAACATAGCATACAGGGAACAGAAATGAACATATTCCCAATTATCACAATTCTTGTCTTATTTCATAATCCTTTCATAAACATTGAACATTATCCTTTTCATCAAACACAACACACAAGTTAAGCTACAGTGTCATTGACACTTTCATTGATATAGTAACCTAAATAGTATCTGCATCCATACCCATGCTAATTCCAGTCTCATGTGTAACTACCACTCTTAAAAGCAAATTTATAGTCACCAAGCAGGCCTGAAAATAAGGCATCTGACATTTGCAGAATGAGGTCCCCAGAGGGTGAATTTGATCATGCTATCCTCTGGGTACTTTGTTCTGTTTAGTTTTGAGACCCTGATTCAGATTGAGGTTCACAGAGGGTAAATTTAGTGATGCTACCCTGCTGTGCAGGGTAGCATCACTAAATTCACCCTTTGGGGACCTCATTTTGCAGATGTCAGTCTGCTTATTTTCGGGCTTGTTACCAAGCAGTGTCGACAATGAGCTGTTCCCTAGCTCTGAGCAGTGCCTAGTACAGTGGAGCCCACTCAATTGGATATCTCTCAACTGAATAACCCTGTTAATTGAATATAATTTCCCAACACAAAACCATTTACCATACCTCCAGTATAAATTTGACCTGTTAATTGAATATAAGTTACAGAATATACTCCTGTTAATTGAATAAAAAATCTTGTAACCTGACTTGAAATTACTTTGACTCTCCCCAGTTTTCCTTTGTTTATAGACCTATTTGGTCGCAGTACATCCAATACAGGAATTTAATCTAATATATCTTGTTTGACAGAGCTCAGGTAGAAAAAATGCTAAGTTTATCTAGAGAAAACAGGAAAGTGACACAATCCCTGTTAATGGAATACTCCTTTTAATTGAATAATTTTCATTGACAAAATGGCTATTCAATTAACAGTGTTACACTGTACTGGCAATTCTCACAACTATTCCTGATTTTTAACTAGTAGAGTACCATACAGTAGAATCCTCTTAATTGAATATCCGTTTTGCCAGTGAAATTTATTCAGTTAACAGGAGTATACAATTAACAGGGATTTGGTCAGTTTCCTGTGTTCTGGAGGTAAACTGAGCATTTATAGTAATTTTTTTGACATATTACAAAAATGTATATACAATTAACAGGAGTTTACTGTACAACCCATATGCAATTAACAGATCAAATTTGTACTGAAGGTATGGTAAATGGTTTTATGTTTGAAAATTATATTCAATTAACAGGGATATACAATTAAGAGATATCCAATTAAGTGGGCTCCACTGTACTACTTTTCCACAGTTACGTTGCAGTAACCGGTTCTCGTCAGATCACCGAAGTTAAGCAACGTCGAGCCCGGTTAGTCCTTGGATGGGTGACCAAGTGATCGATTCGGATTCCTGCATTGTGTCCTTGGGCAAGGAACTTAACCCCAATTGTCCACATGGAGGCACGATGACGCCATGGACTAGGGCGTACTTCATGTCGATGGTGCGCATGTCTTACTAATCTAACCCTTCCTGTGCTGCAGTGCGTAGTTACGATGTTGGGGAGTAGGCAGCTGCTCATCATTGCTCAGTGGTTCTCTCTGGGTACTCCAGCTTCCTCCACCCATAAAACTGTCACGGTCATGATTAGCCATTGTGCATAAGTATGTGACCTTAAACACCAATAAATAAATACATACTACTTTTCAATGGTCATTTCTGACTTGAGTATTGTGTTTTCAAAGATATCACACCATCAGCAAAAGGAACCTTAGTTTAGCAAGATATTGCTCGTTAATAATTGTCCCCCGACCCTTCGGGGGACTGTTGTAATCAGCAGTGTCCGTCCATCTGTCCGTGCGTGCATCCGTCCGTCACACCCTTGTCCGGATGATAACTTTAGTTTAGATGATTTTACTGAAACTAAATTTGGTATGTGTCTTACTTGGGTGAAAATGCAGGTCAAGTTCGGAAATGGGCACGCTCCACTGATTTCTACTGGATTTATTCCCCTTTTTCGACTTAAAAAATACAGTTTTTGTGTTGTCCGGATGATAACTTTAGTTAGGATCATTTGATTGAAACGAAATTTAGTATGCCGCTTATTTGGGTGGAAATGCAGGTCAAGTTCGAAAATGGGCACCCTCCACTGATTTTTACTGGATTTATTCCCCTTTTTCGACTTAGAAAATACGTTTTGTGTGTTGTCCGGATGATAACTTTACTTTGGATCATTTGATTGAAACGAAACTAAGTATGTGGTTTAATTGGTTGGAAATACAGGTCAAGTTAAAAAATGGCCATGCTCTGCGAACAAATTGCATCCTAACAGCTCCCTTGAATTTGCCATCTTGGTCGGGGGACCGGGGGGCGTTGCCCTTATTGTTTTGTTGCATTTTGTTGGAGAGTGCCAGTTGGCAGTCTCCAGTAATTGTAACAAAACAATTGTAGATTAAATTTTTTCTTCTACGGCTGAGCCAACAACAAATTAAGAACTTTTCAGTAGAGCCCTGATTGTGGCTTCTAGCACTCAACCAGTTAAGTGGGTAATATTTGTCCCCCGACCCTACGGGGGACTATTGTAATCAGCAGTGTCCGGCCATCTGTCCGTGCGTGCGTCCGTCCGGCCGTCCGTCACACCCTTGTCCGGACGATAACTTTAGTTTGGATCATTTGATTGAAACGAAACTAAGTATGTGGTTTAATTGGTTGGAAATACAGGTCAAGTTAAAAAATGGCCATGCTCTGCGAACAAATTGCATCCTAACAGCTCCCTTGAATTTGCCATCTTGGTCGGGGGACCGGGGGCGTTGCCCTTGTTCAACTACATCATCAAGGCATGCAGGGCTAAAATTTCGACGAGAATCCATGAATCGATTCGCACAAAGATTCGCACAATAAAACCGGAGAGAATCCATGTAGATTCTCGCTGCACCTCTACTAGGATTCGCGTGAAAAGAATTGAGTCAATTTAACCCTTTATTTAACACAGCGGTAACAAATTAACCAGTAGAAGGCTAACATGACCTGAAATATCCTGACAGTATGTCAATAAAATCTTAAAATATGGCTGTCGTTGGAACCGGCTCATTGAGCCGGTTCCAACGACAGCCATATTTGTAAGATTTTATTGGTAAATATAAATATTGTTCATTTAATAATTTTATAATCTATTTATTATTTATTTTTAAAAATTATCAAATTTAGTTTTAAAAATTAAAAAGGTGTTTTGGGAAAAATGTTAACATGTGTTATCAGTATACAACAGTGGTTCAACCATGGTGGCGTCATGGGATCCTGGGACACTCATAGTTGGTATGGATTCTCGCAACCATTTTCACGAGAATCCAAATGGATTCTCACAAATTTAGACGAAATATAAGCCTTGGAGTATTTTCTCAGTTGAGAATTGAGGCATCACAGACAGAACAAATCAGGCTTACAGCCTCCCCCCATTCACTCAATTTTAAAATGCTCCCGATTTGTTTTGAGGTTTGATTCGATTTCGAATACAGTGGGGCCCACTTACTTGGATATCTCTTAATTGTATATCCCTGTTAATTGAATATAATTTCCCAACACAAAACCATTTGCCATACCTTCAGTACAAATTTGACCTGTTAATTGAATATAGGTTATAGAGTAAACTCCTGTTAATTGAATAAAAAATCTTCTAATCTGTCAAGAAGTTACCCTGCCTCTCCCAAGTTTTCCTTTGTTTATAGACCTATTTGGCCTCCGTACATCCAATACAGGCATTTAATCTATTATATCTTGTTTGACAGAGCTCATGGAGCTCTGTCAAACAAGATGTAATAGAATTAATGCTAAATTTATCTCTAGAATACCAGAAAGTGACAATCCCTGTTAATTGAATATTCCTGTTAATTGAATAATTTTCATTGGCAAAGTGGCTATTCTGTTTAAATTGTGTTCTGTACAAGATGAGCGCTTCAGACCCCGTTGGGCCTCTTGTTTATAGACCTATTTGGCCACAGTACATCCAATGCAGGCATTTAATCTATTATATCTTGTTTGGCAGAGCTCATGGAGCTCTGTCAAACAAGATATAATAGAATAAATGCTAAGTTTATCTCAAGAATACAGGAAAGTGACACAATTCATGTTAATTCAATCCTCCTGTTAATTGAATAATTTTCATTGGCAAAGTGGCTATTCAATTAACAGGATTCTACTGTAATAGATTAGAGTGAAATTGAAAAACAGTGATTTGTAGGGCCGCATTTGACAGTGTTTGATTTGTATTTTATAGGAAACATACAAGGAATTGAGGAAGGCCGCACAGCAGTCTGAAAAAGATGAGAAGAGTGGAGAGAATGAGGAAATAATACCTTGTGCACCTGTGCGTATGCTTCCAACGGAAGAACTTAGCAGTCCTGAAGCTCCATGCAAACGGAGCATTAGTCTGGACTCAAGTGAAGGAAAATATATTCCAAATATAACAATAGAACTTGAATCAACAAAGGATTCTGAACTGGACATAAATAAAAGTCCTGAAAAGGATGTCAAACATGTTCCAGTTAGGACTCAGTCAGAGAAGTTGAATAGAACTGTTCTCTCAGAGGATGGGGAAGATGAAGTGTCTAAAAACATCTCCCTGATTACATTGCAATCACATAAACCCATACCATCATCGATATCAACAAACATACCTCCAATGAGCAATGGTGATTCAGACGATGAGTTCTTTAATTATGATACACACAGCAATATGTCATCCGTAGCCGATCTTCCAACTAATTTAGTTGATGAGAATACAAAAGCAAAATTGAATCAAAGGCGTTCTTCACGGAATGAAAAGCGATACTACACCGCTGATGCCATCCAGGATTTAAATCGAAAGGACAAAGATAATTCTATTTATAAACGACTTTCATGGAATATGGGAACAATGGATCCAGGAATAGATGAAAAATCAGGTGTACTAAAAGGAAAGTGTCAAAGCAGTGACTCAATACGTAGCTTCCATAGTTCTAGCGGTTTTAGCTCATCAGGCTCGATACATTTGAGTCCTGATAGTGAAATTCTAGAAGATATAGAAAGCTCTGATACGTCAGTACATGGTGACGACACTGCCGACATATCGGAAGGTAAACTCCCAACAAGTGGCAATTCACTCACACCAGACATAAAACAGTCAAAATCCATGTCAACATCAGACTTGAGTGTGTTATTACATGACTTGTCAACAAGTGATCCACGAGACGGTATTAGTTCTGTTGAACTTCCAAAAACAACAGACACACATAGAAAACTAAACCATGCTCAATTAATGAAAATGAAGAAACAGCTACTGTTGAGTTCAAATATTGAGGCATCGTAAGTGCTTTTATGAATCATCTGATGTCAAACAAATACAGTGGAGTTCAATTAATTGGATAGCTCTTACCTGAATAACCCTGTTAATTGAATATAATTTCCCAACACAAAACCAGCTACCATACCTCCAGTACAAATTTGACCTGTTAATTGAATATAGGTTATAGAGTAAACTCCTCATCGAGCCCAGTTAGTCCTTGGATGGGTGACCATCTGAGCGTTCAGTTCGGATTCCCGCATTGTGTCCTTAGGCAAGGCACTTAACCCTGATTGTCCACATGAGTGCACGATGACACCGTGTACTAAGCCGTAATGCACGTTGATGGTGTGCATGTCTTCAACCAATCTAACCCTGCCTGTGCCTCAGTGCGGGGTTATGTTGTGGAGCTGGCAGCTGCTTATCGTTGCTCGGTGGTTCTTTATGGGTTTTCCGGCTTCCTCCACCCTTAAAACTGTCACGTCATGATTAGCCATTGTGCATAAGTATGTGACCTCAGACGCCAATAAATAATAAATAAGAGTAAACTCCTGTTAATTGAATAAAAATCTTGTAACCTGTCAAGAAATTACCCTGACTCTCCCCAGTTTTCCTTTGTTAAAAGAGCTATTTGGGCTCAGTTCATCCAATACAAGCATTTAATCTATTATATCTTGTTTGACAGAGCTCATGGAGCTCTGTCAAACAAGATGTAAGAGAATAAATACTAAGTTTATCTCTAGAATACAGAAAAGTGACACAATCCTTGTTAATTGAATACTCCTAAAATTCATTGGCAAAGCGGCTCTTCAATTAACAGGGTTCCACTGAATCATCTTGTTTGACAATTCAAATTTCCTTCCTTTTATTAACTGGTTGATTGCTAAGTTATTTTTTTTTTTTTTAAAAACTCGCACAGCCTGGCTTAGAGCAATTTTAATAGGGGGTGAGCCCCCCCTTGAATTTGTAACAAATGGTCGGGTGAGGGGGGGGTGGTGGAAAAAGCTTTCCAGCCCTTCACATTTCAGAATTTTGCCTTCCTAAAATTTAAGCAAGGTAACAGTAGTCAGGGTTTCCACCCGTTGGCAATAAATGTGTCCGATGTGGGGTGGCCAAGGGTCGTCTGTACCACATGCTGACTATGGTTGAAAAAGTTGGAATTCCAGGGTTCAAAACTTCCATCTCCCTGCATCTGAGCAGATATTTTAAGGTTTTTCATGTACTGATGACTCTACCTTTTCACTAAAACCGATATTAAGACAAGCAATCTACAAACTAACCCCCATAGACTTCACCCCCCCCCCCCCCCCCCCCCCTACGATTTTTATGCCATTTTTTGACATATTTCGAGGACCAGCTTTGAGGGAAAATGGGGGGGGGGGGCCCCACCCCGTGGCCACGCCACTGCATGCAACCAACAAGGGAAACCTTAGTTTAACATGATTTTGTTCTTGAAAATTTTTTTTGGTCACAATTTATTGGAGAGTGCCTGTTGGAACTCACCAAAAAACTGTAACAAAACAATTTTATATAAACCTACAGAGAATAAAATCTTGAATTTGAGAAACCTATTTACCGTTCATCTGGATATAATAAAAAAGACCGATTACAGTACAGCCATCGTGGTTAGGTCAGAATCTATGGCTCGGCATTGTTCCAGGCATATAATTCAGAGATGATCCGCTTTGACACCTAGCAAAATTTCCACCAATGAAGCACCGGGATAATCCTAATTTGCTAGGTGTCATGACAGATCATCTCTGAATTATATGCATGGAAAAAATGACAACCCGTGTAAAGTGATCCATCGACATGCAGTACTTGCTAGTACCTAGTCGCAAACACCCTCATATGGGCATTCAAGATTAACTGGTCGAGTGCTAAATTATTTTTCAAAGGTGATTTGAAATGTGAGTATTTTTTCCAAGATGCCATGCAACCATCAAGGGAAGGCTTAGTTCAGCAAGGTTTTGTTCTTGAACTACAGTCCCGTGACAAATTATTGGAGAGTGCCTGTTGGCACTCTCCAATAATTTGTAACAAAACAACTTTATATAAATATTTATTTTCAACTGCTAAGAAAACAAGCCTATGCACATACAGTACGTGGAGAGTGTATTATCACTAAATCACCCGCAGAGTGGAGATTCCACCCAAGCAATAGTTGCAAATTTGTTGCAAAGCATAACCAGCACAAGCAAAGTTTCAGCCAATGGACCTCCGGGTTAAACCCGGAGGTCCATTGACTGAAACATTGCTTGTGTTTTTTTGTCGATAAGTACAAAACTTTAAAGTCATAGCTTGGGTGATAACTCCACTTCGCGGGTGATGTGGTTGCAATCCACTCTCCACGTACTGTAGAGTAAAGCCACTAAAGTGGCTTTCAGCACTTTTCAGTTGAGCCATGATAACGGCTTCTGGCACTCAACCAGTTAATCAGCAGTTTCCTCTTGATTATTTATTTGTTATTTAATGGTGTTTAAGGTCATTTACTTATGCACAATGGCTAATCATGACCGTGACAGTTTTACGGGTGGAGGAAGCCGGAATACCCGGAGAGAACCACTGAGCAACGACGAGCAGCTGCCAGCTTCCCAACATCGTAACTCCGGCCTGTAGCACAGGCAGGGTTAGATTGGTTGAGGACATGCGTACCATCAACGTGCAGTACGCCTTTGTACACGGTGTCATCGTGCCCCTATGTAGGTAATCGGGGTTAAGTGCCTTGCCCAAAGACACAATGCAGGAGAACGAATCAGTCGCTGAAATGATCACCCATCCAACTACTAACCACGCTCAATGTTGCTTAACTTCGTTGATCTGACGAGAACCGGCTACCGCGATGCCACCGCGCCCCAGTTTCCTCTTGAAACCCTTTACCGATTGGACTGGCTGCATCCACCAACATAATTTACAAATTGAGCAGTTGAAAAAACAATTGCAACAAAACCATATCATGTGACCCCCTTATTAGAATGAGCTTGTCGAGCTAGTTCCAATGAGGAGGGGGGGGGGGGTTTACAGGATGTGGTTTTGTTGAAATATTTTGAAAAAATTCAAGCATCAATACAGCAAATAACAAATTTTGATATCTTGCGCATTGGGTAAATGTTTTTAACATAAGGGCTTGGACAAGTCCCCTGAATTCCCACCAGCCCACAGTCTCTATATGTTCATTGGCTTAGTAGTGATTTCTAGTCAAGTCTTGGCTACCTTAACATACAACTGAGCCTTGACTAGAAACCACTGCCTACCTACAGTTAAAACTAGAAGTCCTGTCATGAAATGTGCGCTTATCTAGGCTTAATTGCGCCTAGGAATTGCATGCAATTGCCATATCGAATGACACCCAAAGCATGGCAGGTTCTCCTGGTTCCTCATAGCAAACACAGGCAATGTTTCTGCCAATGGACCTCCGGGTTACCCGGAGGTCCATTGGCTGAAACGTTGCTTGTGCACAGGCTGCATGCACACAATTTGATAGCCTTACTATGGTCATATCACGTATATTAATGCGCAGATAAACGTGCTATATGTGCGCATTTCAGGACAGGACTTTTAGTTGTAACTGTAGTTTGTCTGTTGTCAACAGGACCTCCTCATGATGGCATGTTAAGGTCACCTGTTCTGAAATAGGTCTTTAAGGGTTAAAGGTTTTAGATGCACTAGTTTTTATTACTGATTGATCCTTCACCTAAGGTAAACCCATAACTGACTAACACTATTCACTAAAATCGCTATTAAAACTTTATCATTATTTTTTTTTTTTTTTTTTCGGAACTCAGAAGATGGGAGGAAATGAAGTATCCCAAAAAGTCTAAAAGAATTTCCATATTTGGCTCCAAAACAGAGCTTATGACCCCTCATTGGAATGAGCTTGTTGTGATCATTGCAGTGAGTGGTCTTAACCCTTTACCTAACATGAAAAGCAGACGACACGTGCAAAAAAATTCTTGAATAACTAAAAAAATTTTATTTTTTGTCTCAAAAACATAGGTTATGACCCCTCATTGGAACGAGCTCGACAAAAAAATAATGAAAATTAATTGGCAATTTTTGTGCATGGTGCCAGCTGGTTTTGGTCATTATGTTGGGTAAAGGGTTAAGCTATATTTGCAAGGTAAAAATGGTAATATTGAGGGAACAAGTCTAAAAGAATTTCCATCATTGCCTCCAAAACAGAGCTTTTGACCCCTCATTGGAATGAGCTTTTTAAGCTCATTCCAATGAGTGGTCATAAGAAATGTTTTTGAGGACATAATGGAACTATTTACCCGTTTTTCTTTTGATAGTTGTGATTCTACACAGGTGTGGTCAGAAAAACAGACAGAGAATCTTGTTCACATAACAACCCAGGTGCAATCTGGTCGATATCCTCTAGTGGAATATAAAGCTACTTTTGTCTGTTTGCTTCTATTGCATGAAATACAAAATGTTCAGGAATTTATGACCTCTTGTTATACCCCACTCAACAAAGTTGCAGAGGTATAATGTTTTTGAATGGTCCGTCCGTCAGTCAGTCCTACTTGTTTTCCGGGCTTTTTTTCTACACGCTTCCAAATATTGAGCTGATTTTTGGTATGTGAGTCTAACATTGTGGCCTACAGATCAGGTTTGCGTTTTGTTCCGCTCCACAGATTTTTACCAAAATTACGGCCCCTGGACTCTGAAAAATTCATCAAAATTACAGTTTTCCGGACTTTTTTTCAACACGCTTCCAGATATTGAGCTGATTGTTGGTATGTTAGTCTGTCATGGTGGACTACAGATCACGTTTGCATTTTGTTCCAATCCTCTGATTTTTACCAAAATTACGGCCCTCGAACTTTGAAAAGTTCATCAAAATTACAGTTTTGCAGACTTTTTTCCTACACGCTTCCAGATATTGAGCTGATTTTTGGTATGTTAGTCTAACATGGTGGCCTACAGAACAATACCGTTGAAACTACAGAACACTGTTTTCTGCAGTATTCCTAGAATCTATGTTTATTTTTAAAAAATGATTAGAGCTTGAAATATCGGGACACGTGGGGTATGTGAGCGTGCTCACTAAGGTTCTATGTTTCCTTTTGAATATATATCTACAGCCCACTTTTAAAATGGTCGAGGTTACTCCATCTCAGTTATAATCATAAACTCATTCATGATTTGAAATGAGATGGAGCAACTTCAACCTTTATTTGAGTTATTGATTTTTTGTTGTCCAGTGATGTCCTGGGGTACACAAGAGGTTTATTTACTAAATTTTTGTTGTTAAAAGTTACCTTGTTCATTCAAGTTGCCTTGTTCATTTCACGATGTGGGTTTCGGCTATGGGTAGGGTTTTATTGGTCCATATATGTTATTGTGATAAATTGACACTAACATGGTCTGAGGTTTGCAGCTTGGAGCGTATATGTTCAGCATTGATGCTTCACGTCCCGGTTGAACATATCTCCAAGCCATAAACCTCCGACCATGTTACTTCATGTCAGTTTATCACAATAACTTACAATGTTCCGATCATTGTGCAATTCTCAACGTTTGATTGGTTACGTGCCCACGTTGTACTTTCTATGTTAGCCTTCAGCTGCGGTAAAACATAAACTTTATGTTAGTGGATGATGTCATTACACAAGCGACTCAGCTGACAAAGTCGTGGTGGAACGCGCTATCGCGTCACATTCATTTCAGCTGAGAATCTAGTTTCTCTATAGTCTTTGCTTCAGAAACATTGCACTGTCAAAAGTAATCACACAGATGATTGTCTGACAGATGCACAATCACCACTTACTGATTCAAATAACTGGACTCAATAAAAAGAAACTGAAATTTATTTTGCGTCTCCAGCTTGCAAATAACCTTGACCTGCATTCATGAACAGTTATCGATTTTTGTGACGTAACAGCATTTTTCTTCGTTGGCATGAAATTGTGTCTGTGGCCTGTCGGGTTTTCTTGGGGTTTTTTTTGGGGGGGGGGGGAGGGGGGGGTAGGGGTTGGGGGCACGAAATACATACATATTGCACTAATTTAAATGCGCGATTTGCAAATAATAAATACCGTTGAACTTGAAGAGGCAAATGTGATAAAACTTGACACACCTTCTCAGTTCATAACTCCACTTGCTTTATTTTATTATTCACAAATACCAAACGGGGGTTGGAACATATATGTTATTGTGGTGTATTGACGGTAACATGGTGTGATGTTTGCTGTCAGGAACTTGTATGTTCAACCTCGCTGCTATCGCGGCTCGGTTAAACATATAAATTCCTGACAGCAAACATCACACCTTGTTACCGTCAATACACCACAATAACTTATAATGTTGCCACAAAGTATGTTATCATTGTAAGTGAAGTGTCTGAATGACATTATGGCCATTACAATGGAGCCATTGCTGATCACCTTCAGTCCAATACAGCCCAAATGGTACTGGATAATGTTGATAGGAAATACAGTACATCTGCCGTGGATTGGTCACTTTCTACGGGTGGACAATATTTCCATAGACGCAATAATATTAGATTCCAAACACTAATTACAGGAATAATCGTCAAAAATTTAATTAATGAAGCACCGGGTAAAACCTGGTGCTTCGTTAATTAAAATTTTGCTGATGATGATTTTTATTACCTGGTAAACACATGCATGGACATCAATGCCCACACATTGAATACGACCAGTCAGTGGTGACTATACTGTATCTCCCTCATAACGGCTGGGAAGTCAGTCACTACCCCTCTTACTCTAAATATCAGCACAACATAACTCTTAGTGGAGAGTGGGGAGCATCTGAGGCAAATATTCATCCAGAAAAATGGCTCTCTGAGGTGAATTAAAGAGAGTCATTAAGGCATCCTACAATTTTTTTTAAATGGCTACACCTCCCCGCATAACCCCGGGAAGTGAAACAGTGCCCATTCACTGCAGTAAGCAGGCTCTTTTTTACTGGTAAAATAGGATCCAGTCTCACCAACGCTTGGGAGATGCAAACTCTCTTTAATCCTTTACCCAACGCAGCCAATATCAAAATTTATTATTTTAAATATAATTTTTTCCAAAAATTTCAACATAACCATATCCTGTGACCCCTCATTGGAACGAGCTTAATGAGCTCGTTCCAATGAGGGGTCACATGATATGGTTTTGTTGAAAAATTTAATTTTTTCAACTGCTCAGTTTGCATATTACGCGGGTGGATGCAGGCGATTTGTTAGGTAAAGGGTTAAAATGGGCAACATGGCTTATTAACGCTCACCCCTGGACTTGAGTTGATACTCATGATGTGGTTCATGATAAGTCATTTTGCAAAAATATCTGACCTTAAACACCAAGAAATAATTAATAAATAAATGGCTACACCCACTACTGGCATGATAAGTCAATTTGTAGATGAAGTTGATCAGGTACTAAGGTGTACTGCATATCGATGGTGTGCATATCATCAACCAATCTAACCCTGCCTGTGCTGCAGCGTGGAGTTACGATGTTGGGGCGCTGGCAGCTGCTCGGTTGTTCTCTCTGGGTACTCCGGCTTTCTCCACCTATAAAACTGTCACTGACACGACATGACCTTGGCTGTTAAAGTATCATTAAACCATAATAAATAAACATGCTTTTTTTCGCCAGATATGCACTAGTGGGAAAGATTTATTTTCTGTGAATTGAACTGAGGAACTCTTGAGTATTCGTTTCTAAAAATATTTTATGTGTGCTAGGGCTGCACGATATTCAAAACTGAATACCGGTATCGGTATTAAAAAAAATACCACGGTGTACCGGTATATCGAAAACTGTTCAGGTATATGAACTTAAGTACCACAATCAAGTCTTCAGGCATCACAGTTGGAATGAATTAGCATGCCTTGATGATGCAGTTCAAAAAACCTTTACCCAATATAAACGATATCAAAATTTATTACTCACAAATTAGTTTATCAGGTTTTTCAAAATATTTCTACAAAACAATATCATGTGACCCCTCATGGGAACGAGCTGAAGGGGTCACTTGATATAGTTTCGGTGAAATTTTTTGAAAATTATTTTTTCAACTGCTGAATTTGTATATTACATGGGCACATGCAGACGATTCCTTGGGTAAAGGGATAATATTATTCATTCCTAGCTACAGTTAAAAAACTCAAGACATGTTGAAAATTAAATTGTGGGTAAATAAATAATGACGATAAACCGATATTTTTGTAATTACACCGGTATTCAATCGATATTGGTTTGAATACTGGTATATGTCGGTTTATTGATATACCGTGCTGCCGTAGTGTGTACAAATGCTGATGAGAGGTGAGGTTGGTGGTATCAGGTATAAGGACAGAGTCTTGTCGATAATCATCAAACAAAGAAACTATACAATCAGAGGGGGGAGGGGGATTTCTAAAGCTTAATATCTTCCCTTGAGTGAAACAAGGTGCAATGTGCCATTTGCAATTGAACCCTGGGAAGTGGAGCTGTGCTTGTTTACTGTGGTAAACAAGTTCTGCTTTACTGGTAAAATAGGACATGCTATCCAATGCCAGGGGTGGAAGTCCTATAAAATGGGCATCAGACATATAAACAATGAGCTAAACTTGACTTCATAATCTGTTGTGATTCGAGATGGTCATTGATAAGTGGGTGGTTGGGGGGTCATCCCACAGAAATTTTGTTTTAAAATTAGTGTTGGGAGAAGCATTCTCTTGCATTTCCTTGACAATATCTAATCAATTATTTTCTTTCAATTTGGGTAATTTATTACCAAAATTTCTGTCTGTATGGTGCATTTTTTCTCCAAAGTTAATCATGACCACCATGATGCAGGAAAACCAACAAACTACAAGTAGGTTTTTAACATGGATGGAACCTGGTCAGTAATGCAACTATGTACTCTTACCACTTCCACCAATTCCAAAAGCCTTCCCACAACTGTCAGCTCAGACATATCGATAGATCAATCTACACTTTTTTAAAACACCAATAATCCAGGGCACTTCCTTCCCCCCCCCCCCCCCCCCTCCCCATTACCCACCTCTCGGTGCTAGTGAAAACCGAATCCGAAAAATCGAAACCTCCAAGCTCTATGCACCTGTTTAACCCTTACCCAAGGTAACGGATAAAACCAGCCAGCACTATTTACAAAAATCACCATTCAATTTTCATTATTTTTTGGTTTTTTGTCTCAAAAACATAGCTTATGACCCCTCATTAGAACAAGCTCAATGAGCTTGTTCCAATGAGGGGTCATAAGCTATGTTTTTGAGACAAAAAATGAAAATTTTTTGTTATTCAAGAATTTTGTTTGGAGGTGTCGTCTGCTTTTCGTATTAGGTAAAAGTTTAAGTAAAGCAATCAGTAAGCAACTTTTTCTAAAATTTCACTTTGTTTTCTTTTTAGGGAGGTATGACAATCTCTGTCTGAGTATTGTCTGTGATATACAAGCATTCCAGTAGAGGACGTAAATCGCTCATAACTGGTTGTGATCCAACTGTGATAAATGACGATGAAGAGTATTTCATTCCAGAACCAATGGAGTAAATATTGCAAAATGTCAACAACGAAAATGGACACACACTCAAGACATTGCTCCAGTTCAGTTATCTCTTAGTGCTGAGACACAAGTGCTGTTAGTATCAGCAGTATATGAAGGGCATGGATTTTACCAATATGTACTTTTTTCTACCCATAGCTGCATTAAATAGAACCCATGAATAGTATCATTCGTCCATGATTTCTTAATGGATACATTCTAACTTTATGCAAGCCTGAACAAACTGGGCGATTAGAGCCCTGCGAATTACCGATTTTTGATTTGAATTGAATTGGGTCTCTTCAAAGCGAATCTCGAATCGAATCAGAACTGACTTGAAGATAACCGACTGGGGGAAAGGGGTGCGGTAAACCTGATTTGTTCCGACAGTGATAGCTCAAGTCCTGACTAATAAAATATTCCAGCTACATCATCAAGGCATGCCTTCATCGAAGGCATGCTTGCTGATGCTGTTGGAATATTACCCAGTAATGATTATAGTTCAAAAACAGAAATGGGTGTGAGAATCATCAGTGTTAGGCACTGCACAGAGGTAGCCACTAGCAACAGCTCATTGTTGATACTGCCTGGAAACATTAAATCTTCTTTCAACGGTGGTAGTGTATAGTGAGACTGGAATTAGCATGGCTGGTGGCGTGGGTACAGATGCTTCTGTTCAGATAGCAGAAACTGCACTCTGTCTTTATTTTCAATATTATTTAAGTACAAAATCTTCCAAAACTATATGTATTGTTAGATGATGAAGATGACTGATGCCAAGCTATGTTCCAGTGAAAAAAATGCGAATGGATACGACTCGTGCAGCCGATTCGAATTGAACCAAATAGCAACTTAAGATTTGAAATCGGATCAAATCTCAAGCTTTGCAGAGCCCCATGGTCGAGTGATTTATTTTTTTTTTTCTGGCCTGATTTGTAAGAAATAAGGCGACTAATTTATACATTTCCACCATTACTAAATCTTAAGCAAATGCATTACATTTGCTGTTGTATTCTTTTAACTTGTCCAGAACCAAGATCTACTTTATAATAAAGTAAAACCTGTCTTGAGAGACCACATCAACCAGGCACCAATTGGTTTTACTATATAATGGACCTGCTATGAGAGACCACCTGTCTTGAGAGACCACTGTGACCTGGTACCAACTTGTATTTTTATGCCATAATAGACCTGTCTTGAGAGACTGCCCCTTTGAAGACTGAAACCATGACAAAAACTTTTTACCTGGTGTAGGATTGGAAAATCCATTGTGGTTATACTAACATAATTAAAAGTATTAAAAGCTCTTAATTGGGTTTCAATTGCTAACTCATTAAAGATTGAGATGTTTTTATAAGACCCCTGTGAAAAGATTAGGATTATTTCTGAATAAACAATTTCATACATACCTGAAATGTGACAGATAGGAATAAAAATAAATTTATTTTGAAAATCTTTTTGTAACAAATTGAAATGGACTGTTAAAAAAATTATAAAAATAAATTAGTGTTGAAAATCTTCAATGAAGATTTTCAACACTAATTTAATTTTAGAATTTTTATAACAGTCCATTTCAATTTGTTACAAAAACTTAATAAAAAAGAACAACTACAAAGTAATTATAAAAATCCATTCTTCTCCATTTCTGAATTTTGTGGTTGGTTATTCACTGACTTGAGAAAACCTGAAACGTGTTATGAGAGACCACCTGTCTTGAGAGACCACTTTTGTGTGGCCCAAAGGGCAGTCTCTCAAGACAGGTTCTACTGTAATGATAAAACTCAATAGGCGTGTTTCAGTGGACTTTTCTGGTTGATATTAGGCATGTGTAAACATATCGGAATAATAAGCCTAAAAAAGTTTAAAATCTCTTTCTCAGACTCTCCCACATGGACCTTTTGGCTGTTGCATGCTCTCTTTATGACCAATGTAAATTTAGAAAAATAAAAATTTAATGGTTTTTGTCTGATATTTTACCCTAATTACTATAATTGATAAATATGCCGCTTGAATGTAACAAGGCTTTCTATGCTTTAGCATTGCAAAGCCTTCTAGGGACGAAAAACACCAACACTCATGCTATTCTGAAGATTATGAGGCCTAAAACAAGAACATGAACTTTTGATGGCAATGAAATAATTACAAAAATAAACTTAAAAAACAGCCTGCCCATATACAATTTTGCAAAACAAATGTCCTGAGAAACACAAGATCTACTTTGTGGGGCCTAACCTATTCATTTCATTGAACAGTTTACTTCTGGAATATTCTGAATTGAACCATCTAAACCCCGAGAGAGAAGAGTTATCGGTTTTCATTTTATTTTTGACATGTACAGTGTACTGTACATAAATATTCCAATAATACTAAAATCTTTTCCCCCTGATTGTATGAGAAACTAGGGGGCGCGGTGGCGTTGCGGTAACCGGTTCTCGTCAGATCACCGAAGTTAAGCAAAGTCGAGCCCGGTTAATCCTTGGATGGGTGACTGTCTTGGTGATCAATTCGGACTCCCATATTGTGTCCTTGGGCAAGGCACTTAACCTCGATTTCCCACATGGGGGCACGATGACTCCGTGTACTAAGGCGTACTGCACTTCAATGGTGCGCATGTCTTCAACCAATCTAACCCTGCCTGTGCTGCAGTGCGGAATTACGATGTTGGGGAGCTGGCAGCTGCTCGTTGTTGCTAGGTGGTTCTCTCCAGGTAGTCCAGCTTCCTCCACCCGTAAAACTATCACGGTAATGATTAGCCATTGTGCATAAGTATGTGACCTTTAACTGGTAGAGTGCTGGAAGCCCATATTTGGGCTTTACTCAAAAGTGCAAGTACAGCAACTCCAAGGCTTCAAACGAGGTGGATATTCTTCATAGTACTTTGAATCTAAATTATTTAGTCTGTATGGATTTTCCTTGTTACAATTTATGGGAGAGTGCCCAAAGGCACTCTCCCATAAATTGTAACATGGCAAAGACTTGTGAACAAATTTTGATGACTAAAAATAATTCAGCACTCTACCAGTTAACACCAGTAAATAAATAGTATGAGAAACTGAGTATGTTTACAGCTTCAGTAGCATGTCTTACCATCTGATGTTACCATGCAAAATATTTGAAATGACGCTGCCCATTTTCACAATTATTTCATCAAAGGATTGACTTTCAATCCGCTTCATAATTCTAGATTTCACATGTGCAGCAGCTGATTTTCCAAATGAAGTGTTTAAATTACAAATCAGGTTAAGAGTTGAACAAAGATGGAGTGACCTCAACCGTTAGCTGATTTATTGATTATTTGTCCGGTATTGGGGTGGAGTGGGGTGCGGTGGCATTGAGGTAACCGTTTCTCGTCAGATCACCAAAGTTAAGCAATGTCGAGCCCTATTCATCATTGGATGTGTGACTGTCTGGGCGATCAATTCAGATTCCCGCTTTGTGTCCTTGGGCAAGGCACTTAACCCCGATTGTTGTGGGGGGCACAATGGTGCTGTATACTGAGGCGTACAGCACATTAATGGTACGCATGTCTTCAACCAATCTAACCCTGCCTGTGCTGCAGTGCAGAGTTACGATGTTGGGAAGCTGGCAGCTGCTCATCGTTGCTCAGTGGTTCTCTCCGGTTCTCCAGCTTCCTCCACTCGTAAAACTGTCATGGTCATGATTAGCCATTATGCATAAGTATATGACCTTAAAAACCAATGAATAAATAAACATTGGAGTGGGTACACGAGATGTTCATTTACTAAACTTGTTATCATTCAGAGTTGTCTTCTTCATTTCACATTGTAGGTTTTGGTCTATCTTCAGCGTCTTATTGGGACATGTACATTATTGTGATCATTTCATGGTAATGTGGTCTGGGGTTTGCGATTTGGCTGAAGATAAACTTCAAGCCACACTCCTCAAACCATATTACCGTCAATTCATCATGATAACGTATAATGTCCTAGACCTTTCTAAGTGCCACTTTTTTAACATTCCTCATTCTCATCTATCATCGACTGCAAATGACATGTTCCGTTGCAACTAGCAAACCACAGTTTTCACATGGAACAATTTTCTCACTAAATACAAATCGTTGAGCCCTTTCTAGCAGTGTATACACAGAATGACACACGCCTGTGAATGGGTTAATCGATAAGGCACGAGTGCCAGCGCGGAAGGATAAAATGGTAGGCCACACCCCGATAGCACAAGTGCCATATCGATTAACCCATTCATATGCACATGTTCTGTGTTCATTACACACCTTCACGTCTATAAAAACAATTACTAGGACACTCAGTAATTCATTTGACAACTATCAACAAAAAGAACATTTTATCGCCAACCAAATTTGCGAGGTGAAACTGCGTTACTATTTCGATCCCTGAGTTACAATGTGTTCTGTGTGCCTTAGTACACAGCGTCATCATGCCTACATGGTGGCACAATGACGCTGTGTACTAAGGCACACTGCATGTCGATGGTGCGCACTTCTTCAACCAATCTAACCCTGTCTGTGCTGTGGTGCAGAGTTCAGATGTTGGAGAGCTGACAGCAGCTCATCATTCCTTGGTGGTTCTCTCTGGGTACTCCAGCTTCCCCCACCCATAAAACAGTCTCCGAAATGATATGACCCTGGCTGGTAACCCTTTGATACTTTTGTATGTCTTATGACGTACGAAATCAAACAACGCGTTGATACTTTGTGGTCATTTGTTTTGTTATTATTTTTCGATTATTTAAAGTTTTAACCTCAATTCCTATTTTCTCCCGAATAGTGATCAGTGACAACCGTTGAGCCAAATGTTATCATAGCTTAAAAACTGGTTGAGAGCTGGAAGCCACTATCAGGGCTTTCAAAAATGAGGATACCAGAACAAAAGCCAACACTTTCCTTGCTTATATTTCACATTCAGTCAAACACAAATAATATTTTGTTTATATGATTTGTTTTATTACAAATTATTGGAGAGTGCCCACCGGCACTCTCCCAATAATTTGTAATAAAACAAGTTTTGAATAACAAATTCAGTTCACCATAATAATCTAGCCCTCAACCAGATAATCACTAATGTGAAAAATATCTTGTTATTCGTAAATTCCGACGTTTGACGTCACATTTTGAAAAACGTTGAAGAAACTGAATTCCCTGTGACGTTTCAACATCAGGATAATTAAAGTCTGAAAGGGTTAAAGTGTCGTTAAACCCTAATAAATAAATAATACAATACACAGTCAATAATGATGCATATTTACAATTTTGATTGTCTTATAGCAAGCAACCATGGCAACAATTTTTTTTATAGCAAAACAACCAATTGGTGATATTTGAAACAAATTTGATTGCTCAATAGATCAACAAGCTCTCCCCACCCCCAAAATTTTCTGGCCCAGTGTTTTGTTAACATAATTTTTTTTTTTTTTGAACTCTGCTTGATTAATTCATTAAGGCCTAAAAAGTTAAAAATCTGTTTCTCAGGCCCTCCTGAAATGTCCTTTTGGCTGCAGCATGCTCTCTCTTTAAAACCAATCCAAACTAAAAATTAAATGCCAAAAATGCAAAACAACAGTTTATTGGGGGAGTCAGATTGACAATTGAAGGATTGATTCAAGGAACAGCGACGCTAACTGATTCATTTGTAATTGTTATTTTGAGACTAAGTTGTGATGGTGTAGCTGTGTTATCTGTAGCGTCCTGATGAAAGCCTAGTGCCGAAAGCTTGGTGAAGAGTTGTTACGATGCTGTCTAAAGTTTTATAGTCCCTTATAGCCTGGATATTTTTTGGCTGATATAAATGGTTTATGTCTATTTTACTCAAGTTAATAAAATTGATAAATTTGTCCCTTGAGTGCAACAAGGCTTTGCAATGCTTCAGCATTGCAAAGCCTTCTTGCACTTTAGGGACGAAATGCGCCAACCACCTCTGCTATTCTGTAAATTATGAGACTTAAAACATAAAACAAACCAAGAACATGAACTTTTGATGGCAATGAAAGAGTTATAAAAATAAAAAACAGCACGCCCGCTTGTCATTTTACAAAAGACTACCTGAGAAACAGAAGATCTACTTTGTGGGGCCTAATGGGTACACAATTCATGTATTGAAGCAAATTTAATGAGAATTACTGGAAGAATGGAAAGAAATGAGTGACTGATGAACATAATTGTTTTATGATGATCATAACAGAACTATATTCGACAAAAATTTAAGATTCCTTCTGTTTCATATTAAATGTGTCGTGAGATATCAACTTGATTTCAGCAAGAACATTCCTGCACAGTGCGATGGTTTTCCATTACAATTAAAAACTTTAGAAATTATTCAAACATTTCATTTATACCAAGGAATTTTGATAAGTTAAATTTATAAAAATGTTACTGACCTAGATTTCTAAACCAGGTTAACCAATGAACCTACGAATCTTAAACATGGTTTTTAACAAGAATAACTGGAACTAACAAATCTTTATAGGAAAGAAATTCAGAGAGTCATCCCTTTACCTAACATATCAGGTGCATCCGCCTGCATAAATTACAAATTGAGCAGTCAAAAAAAAAAAAAAAATTTCAACAAAACCATATCATTTGACCTCTCAATGGAACGAGCTTGTTGAGCTCATTCCAGTGAGGGGGTCATATTATTTGGTTTTGTTGATATTTTTTGAAAATTTCAAAAAATATAATTAGAATAAGAAATTTTTATATCGTGCACGTTCGGTAAAGGGTTAAAAAAAAAATCCTGGTCATTCCTAATTGCCAGAAAAGTATTTCATCCTTTTTTCTGTCTGCAGAAACTTGACGCCTATATATACAGGTAAATTATATTTTCTAGTTTTGTAAAAATATATAATCATACAGAGAGAAGAAGCCATATCTGATCATATAAAACTTTATTATAAAATACATCTTAGTTTTTTGTTTATTAATTTGCCCAAATTTTTACTTAAAAGCCACAGGGGTCATGTATTTCAAGGCCACAATAAACTGGTGTAAATTCCAACTGTGAGTGGTTTCGATAGGTGGTTGCACTGCAGCGCTGGGTAATATCTTTTAACCCTTTACCCAACGAATCGCCCGCGTAATATACAAATACAGCTGCTGAAAAAATATTATTTTTCGAAAAATTTCAACAAAACCATATCATGTGACCCCTCTTTGGAACGAGCTTGTTCCAAAGAGGGGCCACATGATATGGTTTTGTTGAAATGTATTTTAAAAAAAATTATATTTAAAAGAATGAATTTTTAAATCGTCAATCGTCTGCGTTGGGTAAAGGATTATGAACCCCTCTGAAAATTTTCACTAGTCCTGAAACAGAAAAAGCATCATTTATAATGTGTCTGGGTCAGAAAATTTACAGGATTGATGTCAGAGTCGAAATTTTGAGGCCAAGTCAATTTTAGAGTAGGAAATTTGAAACTCAAGTTTCCAGTTGGAAATAAAAGATCAAAATTTCTCATCATTAGTTGGAATTTTAATATTTTTCATGAACAATGTTAATTTATTGAATTTCCAACTATTTGATTTTTGACCTCAGAATTTCCAACTATTGAAAAAAAATACTCAGATCTAGGGGGGTGAGACCCCCCCCCCCCCCTGTCACCACATCCCTGGGGTTATCTAGTGAAGACCTCCATCCGTCTTCATTTGTCTGTCTGTACCAACATTTTCCCTTGTATCCCAGCCACTCCTACTCCAATTTGAATGATATTTGCTGTTGTGATAGACAAGCCAGAAAATAAACAGACTGACATCTGCAAAATGAGGTCCCCAGAGGGCACAGCAGGGTAGCATCACTAAATTTACTCTCTGTGAACCTCAATCTGAATCAGGGTCTCAAACCTAAACAGAACGAGGTACCCAGAGGATAAATTGCTCACTGTATGGGATAGCATGATCAAATTCACCCTCTGGGGACCTCATTCTGCAAATGTCAGATGCCTTATTTTCAGACCTGGTGATAGAGCATCATGGCAGAATGATACCTGTGTGTACCAGGAGTTTCTTCCAAATATTTTTTCCAGGGTTATAGCCTTTTTCACTCTTTCGACTTGGAAAATTTTCTGCGGATTGGGGCATTGCCCATGCTTTGCGTTGCCCCTCTTGTTTATTTATTGGAGTTTACTGACACTTTTGATAGCTGGGGTCACCTTGTGTGGAACAGTTACAGATGGAGGAAGCCAGAGAGAACCACTAAACAACTGTCAGACTCCCCAACGTACTAACTCCACACAAGCAGGGTTAACATTGGTTGAAGACATATGTGCACCATTGACATACATTATGCCTTACTACCAAGTCCAAAAATAAGCAGACTGCCATCTGCAAAATGAGGTCCCCACAGGGTGAATTTAGCGATGCTACCGTGCATAGCAGGGTAGCATCACTAAATTTACCCTCTGTGAACCTCAATCTGAATCAGGGTCTCAAACCTAAACAGAACAAGGTACCCAGAGGATAAATTGGCTCACTGTATGGGATTGCATGATCAAATTCACCCTCTGGGGACCTCATTCTGCAAATGTCAAGACCGCTTATTTTCACAGTTCCATCGTGTAAGCTATTCACTTTCCAAACGAAATGTATTCAGATATAAATAGACAAAATGACATGCCAAAAGTGACCTCATTGGTAATTTGGGCACGTTTGTTTTGATTTGTACCACAACCATGTCGTACCCAACTGACATATCCGCACCTCAATAAATGGACAGAACTTGACTTATCCTAATTTTCAGTCTATTATAGCAATGATAGCAATTAATTTCTTTCCACAAAATCAATGAGAATGCTTTTTTGCAAGCCTGAATAGAAACAACCTGTCATTTGCAAAATGGGGTCCCCAGAGGGTGAATTTGCCTATGCTATCCCATACAGTTGGCCAATTTATCCTCTAGGTTCATCTTTCTGTTTTGGCTTGCGACCTTGATTCAGACGGAGGTTCACAGAGGATAAATTTTGTGATGCTACCCTGCTGTGCAGGGTAGCATCATCAAATTCACCCTCTGGGGACCTCATTTTGCAGATAACACTCTGCTTATTTTCAGACTTGCTTCTTTGAAGTAATAATTTTCAAAACTGACCCAGAGGCAAACCATGGAACACCTACATCCAGTGATGGACACACCTTTTCAGATTTTTGCTCAACCACGCATGCATGGTCGATCATCAATGTGTGAGAAGCACTCGTTCCTTGGAGCACTCCTTCCTCCAATCCTTAATTTCGGAAAGCATCAGTGATTTGGAATCATTACTCAAACATCCGTAGTTCAGTTTGATTGTCATCTGGTACATGTTTGATGATAAACCAGTTTGGTGGAAAGTCTTTTAACAAAAGCCAAATTTTGTCGACTCATCCTTACCAGAGGTATAGCCCTTGTTGAAGTTTAAAATATAGGATGGTTTCTTATCTGAACTAACATTTTGTCTTGCAACTCATATTAACGTAGTCCAATTTGAGTGTTGATGGTAGAATGGCTTGAGGGAAAGGCTATCAACACATGGTGGGTTTTGTCAGAGCTTATATTTTGACAAGAATCCGAGAATTGATTCATACAGATTCGCTCAACAAAACCAGCAAGAATCCATGTGGATTCTCACTACACCTCTGCAAGGATTCACATAAAAAGAAAGGAGTCAATTAAATCTCTTACCTAACATGGCGGCAGCAAATTAACCAAAACAAGGCTAACATGACCTGAAATATCCTTATACTTTTTCATTAAAATTGTACAAATATGGCTGTCATTGGAACCAGCTCAATAAGACGGTTCCAATGACATCCATTTTTGTAAGGTTTTATTGGTAAATATTGGGGTTTTTTTTAAATTCTGTTGATGTTTTAAAAATTAAAAATCTTTGTTGAGTAAAGTGTTAACATGTGTTATCAGTGATAAATATAAGCTCTATTTTGTCTACTCCTTTCCAGAATTACATTCTTTCTTATATGGCTGCTCTTAAAAGCAGGCCATATTATGGTATGAATGTGTTCGTCCATACATTAATTTTCACTTTTCCGTGCAATAACTTGATAACTCTATGTACATGTCATAACTTGATGAATGTTCTTTTTAATAACCAGCATTCTGGTATATCCAGTATGGCTGCTACATTGGGATTTTTATGCCCCAGCGATGAATAGTCGGGCAGCATATTGTTTTACCCTGTCCGTCCATCCGCATCTAAGGTACATTGTTTGTCTGGCGAACTCCTCTCACACTTTTCAAGTTAGGACTTTTTATTTCACAGGATACAGAGGTGTGTATATTGCCAGGATTTTGATTTGCTTCAGTATTTCACAAAATTACAGGTTGTGGAACTTTGTCAATTTTTTGTGGAATTTCACCTGAATGGTACGTCACATTTGTCTGGCTGACTCCTCTCACAGTTTTCAAGCAGAATGTATATGGTAGAACAAGTGGGGGTCATCATATGTGTCTTTCAGACACAGAATGTTTAAATGTACAAATAATAAATCTCTGCAGTGCTTTTAACAAACCTCCTGTGTTCCCTCCATGGGAACCCCCGAGAAGTGAAGCAGTGATTGTTTACTGTGCTAAACAAGCTCTTTTTCACTGGTAAAATAGGATCCAGTCACCTTGCTTGAGGTGGAAGTCCTCTAAAATGGGCACCATTGGTATAAACGATTGAGTGAACTTGACTTTATCTCCATGTTGTTGTCGCGAGTAGCCACTGTGCAGAAGTATGTGACCTTAAACACCAATAAATAAATAAATAAATAACTTCCTGTGTCCCCTGCACTGTCCTGGAGCATGCTTTATTTTCTGTTATGATATAACAAATAATGCAACAGTTTTCTAATTGCCACTATGCCAGGAGGTAACACGGCAGTTGCAAACTGGGGGGGGGGGGGGGGGGGGGGGGGGGGGGGGGGGGGTTAACCCTTTACCCAACGAATCGCCCGCTTCCGCCTGCGTAATATGCAAATTCAGCAGCTGAAAAAATATTTTTCGAAAAATTCAACAAAACCATATCATGTGACCCCTCTTTGGAACATGCTCGTTCCAAAAAGGGGTAACATGATATGGTTTTGTTGAAATTTTTTGAAAAAATTAAAAAAATTATATTTAAAATAATAAATTTTGAAATCGTCTGCGTTGGGTTAAGGGTTAATGATGTTTGCCCCTCTAAACAAGAAGTTGAAAAACATGTGACCATTGGATATAATTTTTCGACTGCACCATTATTGACAATAGAAAAGCTTCTCACAATAACTGATACTCTAGCATATTCCATATGGCCACCATGTCTAAAATCTTAGATTTTTTCCTTCTCTGGATGTTGTTTCTTTCTGGTGCATAACTACTGACACTACAGAGTTTGTTTTTTTCCCCCAGATAATCACTATTTTGGCATTTTCTAAATGCCCACCACTGCAAGAATCTTTTATTTTTGGTAATTTGTGCCCATTTGAACAAAAACTTGAAAAAAAAGACCGAATGACCATTGAATTTAATTTTTCAAGTCCCTTACTGTTGGTCATAGCAAGGTTCCTCCCAGTACCCATTACTGTTGCATATTCAATATGGCCACCATTGATTTTTCTTTTCCTTCTCTGCACAATATAAAAGAAAGAATGACAGATTGAATTGACAAAGCCCATTTTTAATTATGGGAAACCCTAAAAATGGAAATATCTGAAAACAAAACAGGACGTGCACATCTTCAATATATGTAAAAGAATGTCTGAAAGTTTCAATGAAATCTGTTCAATGGTTTAAGAGGAGTTGTGGATAGCAGATCTTTACAGAATGTCAATTGAATTTGACAAAGTTCATTTTTCAATATGGGAAACTGTAAAAAAGAAAATATCTGAAAACAAAATAGGAGGTGCACATCTTCAATGTATGTAAAAGAATGTCTGAGAGTTTCAATGAAATCCGTTCACTGGTTTAAGAGGAGTTTCAGATAGCAGATGTGCACCTCCTCCTCAACCCCCAAAGCATAACACCACTATAGCATAACGGACATATGTCGGAATATGAAAATATCTAAAAGAAAAATAGGAGGTGCACATCTTCAGTGTATATAAAAGAATGTCTGGAGAGTTCCAATGGTGTTTGTTCAATGGTTTCATAGGAGTAGTGGATAGCAGATCTATACCCCTCCCTACTAAAACCTGAATTGACAAAGACCATTTTTGAATATGGGGAACTGTAAATATGAAAATATCTGAAAAGAAAATAGGAGGTGCACATCTGCAATGTATGTAAAAGAATGTCTGAAAATTTCAATAAAATCTATTCAATGGTTTAAGAGGAGGAGTTGTGGATAGCAGATCTGTACAGAATGTCAATTAAATATGACAAAGTTCATTTTTTCAATATGGGAAACTGTAAAAAAAAAGAAAATATCTGAAAAGAAAATAGGAGGTGCACATCTTCAATGTATGTAAAAGAAGGTCTGCGAGTTTCAATGGAGTTTGTTCAATGGTTTAAGAGGCGTAGCGGATAGCAGATCTATACCCCTCCTTACCAAAACCTGAATTGACAAAGACCATTTTTGAATATGAGGAACTGTAAATACGAAAATATCTGAAAAGAAAATAGGAGGTGCACATCTGCAATGTATGTAAAAGTCTGAAAGTTTCAATGAAATCTGTTCAATGGTTTAAGAGGAGTTGCGGATAGCAGATCTGTACAGAATGTCAATTGAATTTGACAAAAGTTCATTTGTCAATATGGGAAACTGTAAAAATGAAAATATCTGAAAAGAAAATAGGAGGTACACATCTTCAGTGTATGTAAAAGAATGAGAGTTTCAATGAAATCCGTTCACTGGTTCAGGAGGAGTTGCGGATAGCAGATGTGTACCCCCCCCCCCCCCCCCCCCCCACTCCCACCCCACTACCCCCCCCCCCCCTTACCCCCCCCCATCTAAATCATAACGGACGGACCAAGTGATCACTATATACCTCCCACTTTTCATGTGGGTGGTATAAATATGAGAAACCCTAAAAATTAAAATATCTGAAAACAAAACAGGAGGTGCACATCTTCAATATATGTAAAAGAATGTCTGAAAGTTTCAATTAAATCTGTTCAATGGTTTAAGAGGAGTTGCGGATAGCAGATCTGTACAGAATGTGAATTGAATTTGACAAAGTTCATTTTTCAGTATGGGAAACTGTAATGAAAGTGTCAATGACACTGTAGCTCAACTTGTGAAGACATGTATAGTATGTGACACAGCAATGACAAACATCTAGGTAATGACCTGATAACAAAGGTACATATAAAGTATTGTAACGGTCTGTACATAAATACTGACCGTAGCCTGTAACAAATGTATAGGTAGGTAAAGTATTGTAAAGGTGGGTGACAGTCTGATGCTAAACTAGAAAATAAATCTTTGAGTCCCAGAGTGGGTCTGACTGAACCCCAAAATATTTGTTCTCATAGCACAGTGATAACAAAGGCACCCAAAACACACTCATTCCAGTCCCAAGGTGACAACAAAGGTACCCAGGAAGTTTTGTGAAGATCAGTTCATAAATACGAGCTCTATAGAAGTTGTGACAAAAAACTGATTGGACCTAATTTCGGTACAAAATGACCACTGGCAACCATCTTGAATTTTGGACCGCACTCAGAAACACTCGTTCTCGTCCCAAGGTGATAACAAAGGTACCCAAGAAGTTACGTGAAGATCGGTTGATAAATACAGCCTCTAGCCCGAGCCATATTGACATGTGCACTTACAGTGTATAAGTAGCACTGAATAAATCAAAGTTCATCTAATTTGCATAATTTCTGCACGAGAAAAAAACCTGTACTATATGTGATGTATTCCATGTTACTAAACATTCATACAAAAATTTATTCAAATCAGAACTTTCATACAGAAGATCTGTACAAAAGACTGATTGCACTAGTTTTGGTACAAAATGGCTGCTGGTGGCCATCTTGAATTTCGGACTACACCCAAAAACACTTTTCTCATCTCACGGTGATAACAAAGGTACCCAAGAAGTTTCATAAAGATCGGTTCATAAATACTGCCTCTAGCCTGAGCCTATAGAAGTTGTGTACAAAAAACTGATTAGACCTAATTTCGGTACAAAATGGCCACTTGCAGCCATCTTGAATTTTGGTCCGCACCCAGAAACACTCATTCTCGTCCCAAGGTGATAACAAAGGTACCCAAGACATTTCTGAAGTTCGGTTCATAATTACAGAATCTAGCCCAAGCAGTATTGACATGTGTACTTACTGTGTGTAAGCAGCACTGAAAAAATCAAAGTTCATCTAATTTGCATAATTTCTGCACGAGAAAAAACCCTGTATTATATGTGATGTATCCCATGGTACTAAACATTCACACAAAAATTATTCAAATCAGCGCTTTCATATGGAAGTTCTGTGCAAAAATCTGATTGCACCTAATTTTGTACAAAATGGCTGCCATCGGCCATCTTGAATTTCGGACCGGACTCAAAAACACTCGTTCTCATTCCACGATGATACCAAAGGTACCCAAGAAGTTTCGTAAAGGTTGGTTCATAAATACAGCCTCTAGCCCGAGCCGTATTGGCATTTGCACTTACAGTGCTGAAAGTAACACTAAATACATCAAAGCTAGTCTAATTTGCATAATTTACACACGAGAAAAAAACCTGTATTATATGTGATGTATCCCATGGTACTAAACATTCATACAAAAAATTATTCAAATCAGTGCTTTCATATGGAAGTTCTGCGCAAAAATCTGATTGCACCTAATTTTGTACAAAATGGCTGCCAGCGGCCAACTTAATTTTGGATCGGACCCCAAAACACTTGTTCTCGCCCCACGGTCATAACAAAGGTACCCAAGAAGTTTCGTAAAGATCGGTTCATAAATACGGCCTCTAGCCCGAGCTGTATTAAATTGTTGACGGACGACTGGCCATGGCAAAAGCTCAAATTTGGCTTTGCCAAAGTTGAGCTAAAAATGAAAATATCTGAAAAGAAAATAGGAGATGCACATCTTCAATGTATGTAAAAGAATGTCTGAAAGTTTCAATGAAATCTTTTCAATGGTTTAAGAGGAGTTGCGGATAGCAGATCTGTACAGAATGTCAATTCAATCTGACAAAGTACATTTTTCAATATGGGAAACTGTAAAAATGAAAATATCTGAAAACAAAATAGGAGGTGCACATCTTCAATGTATGTAAAAGAATGTCTGAGAGTTTCAATGAAATCCGTTCACTGGTTTAGGAGGAGTTGCGGATAGCAGATGTGTACCCCCCTAAAGCATTACGGATGGTCAGACGGACCAAGTTAACACTATATACCTCCCACTTTTCAAGTGGGTGGTATAATAAAGAATGCACTTCAAGAAAAATTACATCATGGTAAATCATAATCCCGAGTCATTTCCATCATTCACAGTTACAAAATGATGAAACATCAAAAAATTATCATTTCTGCATAAGATCTAATTGAATGTTAGGACAGTGTGAATTGCTCAAAGTTCTCAGCTTGAGCATTTGTTTAGCACATATTCAATTCCAAGAATAATATCAAATAATAATAACCTGATAATTCTATCACAAGTGTGTTGGCATTTCAGTTACTAGAATCAATTTTATGCCCCCTTTCATGGCTTCATTTTGAATTGTTTCTTGGTAGTGAATATCCAACTGTGGGAAGGGACCTAGTTGGAAATTCACTTCCATACCACCCCCCAATCGGAAAACTCTAGCCCCGTCCCTGCTGGCGCATTACTGCTAACTATACAGATTTTTTTTTTCTCCTGATAATTAGGATTCTTGTATTTTCTATATGGTCACCATGGCTGCCATTTTTGTTTTTGTGTGTGATTTTTGCCCTACTGTGCAAAAACTCTGCAATTTAATGACCAGTGGATCCTAGTTTTTAGCTCACCTGACTGAAAGTCAGAGTGAGCTTTTCTTATCACTCTTCGTCTGTCGTCTGTCCGTCCATCGTCAGTCGTCCTGCGTGAAGGTGGTGTTTGAGCCTCTTTCTCCTAAACCACTGGCCACATTTTAATTAAATTTCATGTAAGTAGTGGTTATATAGGGGCATTTGGGTTTTTCTTCAAATTGGATTTCTGCACATATTGTGGAGTGGGGTGGGGCCAAAATGCACAAACTTTAAAAAAAATCTTCTTCTCATGAACCAGCCATAGTAGAGACTTGATATTTGGTATGCCGCTTCCATTTGAGGTGTAGACTCAAGTTTGTTCAAGAGAAGTTTGACGGGCAATATTTACCTTTGTTCTGAGAGGGGCAAGAATTTTTGCCCCACCCAAAATTTCTATTTTTTGAATCCAGAGGCCGATTTGAACCAAATTTAATATGAGGTATTATTGGGTTATAAGTACTTGATTTATGCCCAAAAAATTTTTCTGCAGCCCCGTGGGAACCGCAGAAGCTAAAAATAGAAAAAAATTAAAACGCCCATATCTACAAAACTGCACGGCACCGAGAATTTTTATTTGGTGTGAAGCTTCCTTGGACCAACACAAAGGATTGGTAAAAAAAAAAAAAAATTGCCATCGGTTTTATCATAGAGTACAGTTTTGGGACTTTGAAAAAGTGCTGAGTCAGCACTTTTTAACACATTTGGCAATGGGAAAAACATTAAAAAAATCTTCTTCTCCAGATCCAGCAGGCAGAATCTTTTGATATTTGGCATGCAACATTGTAGGGTGGATCTGATTCAAGTTTGTTCAAATTGGCCCCCTGAGTTCATATTTGGGCTCAGTATAGGAGCCCGATTTCGAACTTAGTGCATTTCAGGCAAATTTCTTAAAAAATCTTCTCCAGATCCAGCAGGCAGAATCTTTTGATATTTGGTATGCAACATTGTTGGGTGGATCTGATTCAAGTTTGTTCAAATCGGCCCCCGGGTTTATATTTGGGCTCAGTATATGTTATGCAGAAGGCCTACACCACCACCTCTCCTAAATGTCTTTGAAAATCAAATCTTCTTCTCAAGATTCAGCAGGCAGAATCTTTTGATATTGGGTATGCACCATGCTTAGGGGGGTGAAATTCAATTTTGTTCAAGCCAAGTCCCTGGGTTCATTTTTGAGCTCACTGTGGGAGCCCGAATTATAACTTAGTTCAAAATGAGGAATTTTCTTTAAAAATCTTCTTCTTCAAATCCAGCAGTCGGAATGTTTTGATATTTGGTATGCAGCATCCTTAGGGGGGGGGGGGGATTCAAGTTTGTTCAAGCTAGGTCCATATTTGGGCTCACTGTGGGAGCTTGAATTGTAACTTCGAAATGAGGAATTTTCTTAAAAAAGTCCTCTTCTTCAGATCCAGCAGTAGGAATGTTTTGATATGTGGTGTGTAGCATCCTTGGGGGAGGGTGAGATTCAAGTTCGTTAAAGCCAAGTCCCTGGGTCCATATTTGGGCTCCCTGTGGGAGCCCAAATTATAACTTAGTCAATATGAGGAATTTTTCTTTAAAAATCTTCTTCAGATTCAGCAGTCGGAATGTTTTGATATTTGGCATGCAGCAACCTTAGGGGCTGAGATTCAAGTTTGTTCAAGCCAAGTCCCTTGGTTCATATTTGGGCTCACTATGGGATCCCGAATGACAACTTAGTTCAAAATGAGGAATTTTCTTTAAATATCTTCTTCAGATCCAGCAGATTTTTTGCTTTTGATATTTTTTATGCAGCATCCTTAGGGGGGGGAAAGATCCAAGTTTGTTCAAGCCATGTCCCTAGGTCCATACTTGGGTTCATTGTGGGAGCTTGAATTGTAACTTAGTTCAAAATGAGGAATTTTCTTTAAAACTCTTCTTCAGATCCAGCAGTCGGAATGTTTTGATATTTGGTGTGCAGCATCCTTAGAGGGGTGAGATTCAAGTTTGTTAAAGCCAGGTCCCTGGGTTCATATATGGGCTCCCTGTTGAAGCCCGAATTATAACTTAGTTCAATATGAGGAATACTCTTTAAAAATCTTTTTATTTTAGATCCACTGGTCAGAATCTTTGGATATTTGGTATAAGCTTTTCTTGGGTGGAGCAGATGCAACTTGTTGAAATCAATTCTCTGGGTTGATATTTAGGCTACCATGTCAGGTGAGCGACCTCAGGCCCCCTGGGGCCTCTTGTTTTTGTTCTTGTTAATTGAGATGCATTTGAAAAGTGTATTATATATATCTCGCCAAAGTGCACCAAGTGGGTGTATATTGATGCCTCCACCCAGCAGTCCACTTCTCTCCAGTCACAAGATGGTAGGTACTTTAACCCTTTACCCAACGTAATGGCCAAAACCGGACAGCACTATTCACAAAAATCTCAAATTTTCATTATATTTTTCAGTTTTTGTCTCCATAACATAGGTTATGACCACTCTTTGGAACGAGCTCATTCCATAAGGGGTCATAACTTATGTTTTTGAGACAAAAAATGAAAAAAATAAGTTATTCAAGAATTTTGTTTGCAAGTGACGTCTGCTTTTCATGTTAGGTAAAGGGCTAAAAAGAGCTGAATCATGTCTGTGCATTTTATCTTTGTGAACATTGTCATTCCAGCATTCATTTGAAACTTGATAGTTTTAATTTGAACAAGTGCAATTTTCACCATTATCCATGTGTAATTATTGGACTTAAGCCTCTTGCAAGTTAAATAATAAATTATATCATTTCAGTTGTTTATTATGCACTTTTGATTCCTTTAATTTTCAATCATTTTTTTTCTCCACTTTTGATATGGCGATAAACTTTATCAAGTTCTTGATGAGAGTTGATTCTCATCATTGTCCATGCTTAAGTACTGGAGTTATGTCCATTGTTACTTAAATTTGTCCCAAACTTTGACACCTTTTTGAACATTTCTACATTTATTTGAATCTACATATCTTAATTTTCCTCAGAAAGTTCTAGATGAAGTTCAGGTTTTACCACTATCAATGCTAATAACTCAAGTAGTACCCCTTGTTAATTAAATTTATTGTGTCCATCATCTTTGTGAATGTCGTTGTTCCAATATTTCTTCATTTGAAACTTGATATGTTGATGTACTATAGAAAGTTTTTGATGAAGTACAAACTTTGATTTTCACCATTATCCATGCACGGGGGTGCGGTGGCTCAGTAGGTAGAGGTGCAGGCTGCAAGCCAAGAGGTCCTCGGTTTGAATCCCACCTGCGGCAACCGCGTTGTGTCCTTGGGCAAGGCACTTAACCCCGATTGTGTACATGGGAGCACGATGCCATGTACTAAGGCGTACTGCACATCGATGGTACGCATGTCTTCAACCAATCTAACCCTGCCTGTGCTGCTGGTCGGAGTTACGATGTTGGGGAGCTGGCAGCTGCTCGGTGGTTCTCTATGGGTACTCCGGCTTCCTCCACCCGTAAAACTGTCATGATTAGCCATTATGCATAAGTATATGACCTTAACCCCCTGCACACTGATGTCGAAAAATCTAAAGTTATGGGTGCAAATTTTTCCCATAATGCAACTAGAAATTCAACCAATTCAATCTTGTTTGACAGAGCTCATTGAGCTCTGTCAAACAAGATTGAATTGGTTAAATTCCAGTTGCATTATGGGAAAAAATGGCTACTTGAAATTTAGATATTTTGACATCAGACTGAAGAGAGTTAAAACACGAATAAATAAATAAATAAATTATCCATGCACAACTACTGGATTTATGCCCTTTGTTATTTCTATTTATCATTTTAATTCAACATCTTGTGCGATTCCTTAAATTCTCAAATTTGTTTTGATATTTGACATAGTGATATACTTTTAGTAAGTTCTTGATGAAGTTCAACTTTCACCATTATCCAAGTGTAATTGATGGAGTTGTGTCTGCTGTTATCTTTATACAGTAAAACCTGTCTTGAGAGACCACCTGTCTTGTGAGACCACATCTGCCAGGCACCGACTGGTTTTACTCTATAATGGACCTGCTATGGGAGACCACGTGTCTTCAGAGACCAACGTGACCTGGTACCAACTTGTATTTTTATGCCATAATGGACCTGTCTTGAGAGACCGCCCCTTTGAAGACTGAAACCATGACAAAAACTTTTTACCTGTTCTGGAATTGGAAAATCCATTGTGGCTATACTAACATAATCAAAAGTATTAAAAGCTCTTAATTGGGTTTCAATTGCTAATTCATTACAGATTGAGATGTTTTTATAAGACCCATGTAAAAAGATTAGGATTAGGATTATTGCTGAATAAACAATTTCATACATACCTGAAATGTGATAGATAGGAATAAAAATAAATTTGTGTTGAAAATCTTTTTGTAACAAATTGAAATGGAGTGTTATAAAAATTATAAAAATAAATTAGTGTTGAAAATCTTCAATGAAGATTTTCAACACTAATTTATTTTTATAACAGTCCATTTCAATTTGTTGCAAAAACTTCATAAAAAAGAACAACCACAAAGTAATTACAAAAATCCATTCTTCTCCATTTCTGAATTTTGTGGTTGGTTATTCACTGACTTGAGAAAACCTTGAACCTGTCATGAGAGACCACTTTTGTGTGGCCCAAAGGGCTTGTTACAACCGATAATGTTACAACGCCGCATAATGTTACACCAACGCATAATGTTACAAAAAATGTAGTAAACAACCGATAATGTTATAAACTCCGCATAATGTTATAACTTTTTTCAAACCGTTATGTTATAAAAATCGACGCATAATGTTATAATTTTTTTCAACCCGTTATGTTACAACAAATTAACCGATAATGTTATAACTTTTGTATACTAATTCCAGTTACAGCTATATGTAGATGGACTTTACCACTTACCATTTATTGCCGCATAAAGGTATGTAATATTTATACTGAAGGTTTCTGCTCTGGTTAAGGCGAGGAGACACCCCCCCCCCCCCAACTCCCGGGGATTTATCATAGAGTGACCTAGTCACGTTACATAGACGCGGATTATCCTGGTAACTCAATCGTGTGACGTCATTACCATGATCATCCAGTGCCCAACATGGTGAAGGCGGGGGTGGTGGAGGAGGGGTGCTATTTTATCCGGTTGGTACGTGTACCAACATGCGTAGTCTCCGCTTCCAGAAATGTTGTGTACCATAGTCCCCTGACGCCTTTGGGGATGGGCAGATGCCTCTGTTTCTGCTTGTTTTGGGCATCTAAAACTCATTTGGCGCATATTTCTTAGTCATAAGAATATCTTATTGTTCATTAATTTGACATTTTAACAACTAACAGTGAACAAAAATGAGGTGGAGTTAAAAGAGGCCAAAACGTTGGATGGAGCGAGGCACATATGGTGCATGTGGTAGGTTGGTAGTGTCGCACAGAAGCCGAAGAATAAGATGCGAGACTGGGTAGGAAGAGGAATGGGGTTTAGGAGGATTGAAAGGGGTGGGCAGGGATTAGTCTGAGAAAGAGAGGAGGTCATGGATTAGTACATCAGGGTGATTGTGCAGAGAAAGCTATCTGAGAATACTATAAGAGAGTAGTGCTAGACAGTATGATAATATATAGATGGTGGAGATGTTGGAAGAAGTGGAAGTGATGAATTAGAGGATTACAGGTTCTGGAAAAGGCGGAATCACTAGAACAGGCAGTATAGGGAGAAGGAGGAGATTGTGGAGGAGGAGTTGTGTTGATGTTGGTGTTGGTGTTGTGGCGGTGTTGGTGATGGTGTTGAGTAGTTATGTATGTTGAAAATGATCCATTTTGTAGGACCCGGGGCAGGACCGTGGAAGTGACGTCATGTCACGTGACTGGGCGGTCATGTTGGGTTGTCATGATAGTGCACGTGGGTGGCCGGCCATGTTGTGATGTCATTATCATGATAATAGGTGGTAGGAGGGCGTATGCGCAGCGCGTGTTGTTATGGGGACACGTGCTCCGTCTCACCCCTAACAATCCGACAATAGATATCGAATTAATCCAAACAACCCGACAATCTTCAGAAAACCGGCCCAAACACTCCCGAAAACATTCCCAAATAAAGTTAGGATAGTATCCTTAATGAGGGTGTGAGACGTATGAAGAGGTACTCATTGCGCTCATTTTCATAGCTTTCATTTTGAGACGTATGATTTTACGCGCCTCGTGTTCATTTTCATAGCTTTCATTGCTTCATACGACGAAAAGGGGGATTCCGTGGGTTTAGTATCCTTAAAATATAGGATAGTATCGTTACCTAATGTCCGACCATATAATGAACGGGTAATTTATCACAGAAATGGGTTTATTACAATAATGGTTGGTTTATTACAATAGTGTTTTTTTAACTGAGAGATAAACTGGAAGGGGGAGGGGTGGCACCGCCTCTGTCCCCGGAGCCCTACTGCCCCTTGCCGCTGGAGCTCCTGAAGTCCCGGTCTCTCAGGTTTTTGGCGAGTTACTAAATCGGTACTGGCAGGATTCGGGAGTGTTTTCGGGAATGTTTTGGACAGTTTCCTGAAGATTGTCGGTTGTTTGGATTAATTTGATATCTACTGTCGGGTTGTTAGGGATGAGACTGAGCACGTGTCCCTATAATAACACGCGCTGCGCATACGCACTCCTACCACCTTTTTTCGTGATGACATCACAACATGGCCACCCACGTGCACTATCATGACAACCCAACATGACCGCCCAGTCACGTGACATGACGTCACTTCCACGATCCTGCCCCGGGGTCCTACAAAATGGCTCATTTTCAACATACATAACTACTCAACACCATCACCAACACCGCCACAACACCAACATCAACACAACTCCCCCTCCACAATCTCCTCCTTCTCCCTATACTGTCTGTTCTAGTGATTCCGCCTTATCCAGAACCTGTAATCCCAAATTCATCACTTCCACCTCTTCCAACATCTCCACCATCTATATTATGATACGTCTAGCACTACTCTCTTATAGTATTCTCAGATAGCTTTCTCTGCACAATCACCCTGATGTACTAATCCATGACCTCCTCTCTTTCTCAGCCTAATCCCTGCCCACCCCTTTCAATCCTCCTAAACCTCATTCCTCTTCCTACCCAGTCTCGCATCTTATTCTTCGGCTTCCGTGCGACACTACCAACCCGCCACATTCACCATATGTGCCTCGCTCCATCCAACTTTTTGACCTCTTTTATCTCCACCTCATTTGTGTTCACTGTTAGTTGTTAAAATGTCAAATTAATGAACAATAAGATATTCTTATGACTAAGAAATATGCGACAAATGAGTTTTAGATGCCCAAAACAAGCAGAAACAGAGGCATTTGCCCATTCCTAAAGGCGTCAGGGGACTATGGTACACTAAATTTTTGGAAGCGGAGATTATGCATGTTGGTAAATGTACCAATCGGGTAAAATAGCACCCCTCCTCCACCACCTCCGCCTTCACCATGTTGGGCACTGGATGATCATGGTAATGACGTCACATGATTGAGTTACCAGGATAATCCGCGTCGATGTAATGTGACTAGGTCATTCTATGATAAATCCCCGGGAGTTGGGGGGGGGGGGGGGGGGGGGGGGGTCTCCTCGCCCCTTAACCAGAGCAGAAACCTTTAGTATAAATATTACATACCTTTATGTGGCAATAAATGGTAAGTGGTAAAGTCCATCTACAGAAGCTGTAACTGGAATTAGTATACATTAGTTATAACATTATCGGTTAATTTGTTGTAACATAACGGGTTGAAAAAAGTTATAACATTATGCGTCGATTTTTACAACAAAACGGGTTGAAAAAAGTTATAACATTATGCGGAGTTTATAACATTATCGGCTGTTTACTACATTTTTTGTAACATTATGCGTTGGTGTAACATTATGCGGGGTTGTAACAGGGCATTCTCTCAAGACAGGTTCTACTGTATACACTGTTATTCATACCGTTATTTGACAATTCATTTGAAACTTGATACACTTTGTAAGTTCTGGACACAGTTTGATTTTCACCAATATCCACTTCCTGGAGTTGTGTCCCTTGTTGAATTTTACTTTATTTCACTTCAGTTTCTTGCAGACCTTTAGATCAGTCTAATTTGGGCACAACGGCAAATATGGATGTGGTCTGCTTGGTTGGAGAAAAAGCACTGGTATTTTCTGCTTGGCGTCTTTTAGATTTTAGGTCCCCGTCTTAAAATGCTAGTTTATAACCCCTTGTTATAGAGGTCTTCACCATTATCACTGGTTCCCTCCCACCCCCACCTTTTGAGGTAAGTTTACTCGACTAACTCGAGAAGGCTTCTTAGTTTCCCAGTGTCGAGTCAAAGGTCTATTTGAATGTAAAGTATGCAAAGCTTTGGAAAAACTTTCAAACTCCACATAATTTGGGCGCTAGTTGGGAAGAATTTAAAGGCCTGGTTTCTTGCAAACAACACAGTTCTTTCTCTTGTTCTTTTAGTCCCCTACCGGCATCGCCGGACTATAGGTTTGCACTCTGTCCATCCGTCAGTCTGTCCGCCTGTCTGTCTGTCAGTCACATTTTAGTTTTCCGGAATTTTTTTGGAAACGCTTCAACGGAATGATTTCATTTCTGGTAAACTACTATAGAACGATGACTTACAGATCAAGTTTGTGTTACATGCTGATTGCATTATTCTTGTGTGAGTTATTGCCCTTGGAAATATGGAAAAGCGCCAAAATATCAGTTTTCCTGACTTTTTCTGGAAACTCTTCAACGGAATGATTTCATTTTTGGTAACCTACTATAGAACGATGACTTACAGATCACGTTTCATTTACACTCTGTCCATCCATCCGTCAGTCAGTCTGTCGGTCGTACTTTAGTTTTCCGGACTTTTTTTGGAAACGCTTCAACGGAATGATTTCATTTTTGGTAACCTACTATAGAATGATGACTTACAGATCACGTTTCATTTACACTCTCTCCATCCATCCATCCATCCGTCAGTCAGTCTGTCGGTTATACTTTAGTTTTCCGGACTTTTTTTGGAAACGCTTCAACCGAATGATTTCATTTTTGGTAACCTACTATAGAACGATGACTTACAGTTCAAGTTTCATTTGTACTCTGTCCATCCGTCAGTCTGTTAGTCATACTTTAGTTTTCCGGACTTTTTTTTGGAAATGCTTCAACCGAATGATTTCATTCTTGGTAACCTACTATAGAACGATGACTTACAGATCAAGTTTGAGTTTCATGCTGATTGCATTATTCTTGTGTGAGTTATGGCCCTTGGAAATATGGAAAAGCGCCAAAATATCAGTTTTCTGGACTTTTTTTGGAAATGCTTCAACGGAATTCATGCTGATCACATCCAGGTTATAACATTTGTATAATTATTAATGCTCATTAGTCCGGTAGGGAACATTGTATTGCTTCAGCGATACGAGCGCTCTTGTTTTTTTTGTACTTTACACAGTGATATACTTTGGAATTCTTGATGAAGTTTGATTTTCACAAGTATCCTTATGTGATTTTGGGGTTATACCTCTTTTTACTTAAATTTATTAATTCGCTTCATCTGGGTTGTGAACACTGAATCCTTCACCCTTTACCAAACGACTAGCACTATTCTCAATGAAAGTGTCAATGACACTGTAGCTTAATTTGTAATTTGATGAAAAGGATAATGGGATGTTATTCCGCTCCTGAAGGGCCTGCATGAGCTGACATGCTTCTTGACCATCATGTCCAGTTCGTCCCACAAATGCTCAACCAGGGACAAATCTTGACTGCAGTGGGGCAATTGAGAATTGGGAAATTGTTTTGGTTGAGGAAGTGACGACAAAACCTAGCAATGTGCATCCTTGCATTATCCAGCTGCAATGTAAGGTTATGCGAATGGATGACCATTCAGGCTTGGTCCATGAATGCATTTACCAGGAAATAAATATCATCAGTAGCCAAATTAATTAATGATGCACCTGATGGTATCTGGTGTTTCATTAAATAAATGTTTGACGATTATTCCTGTAATTAGTGTTTGCAATCTAATATTATTGAGTCCGTAGAAATACTGCCCACCCCTCGGAAAGTAACCAGTCCATGGCAGCTGTATTGTAGATCACTTGAAACAAAACAAGATTTGGGGGTGGAAGTCCTCAGAAGTGGGCAGAATGGGTAACAAGACCTGGGGTGGAAGTCCTCTGAAGTGGGCAGCATGGGTAACAAGATTGACTATACATGACTTACTACTTCTGCTGCTGTCATCAGAATATAGCCACAGGTGCTAAAGTGACCTTTAACACCAATAAATAAACAAGAGGCTTAAGTGAGCCTAAAACACTCACCTGACTCAAGTTGTCAAAAGAGATGAATGTGTCAGTATTGATATTTATTTATTGGTGTTTAAGGTCACATACTTATGCACAGTGGCTAATCGTGATAGTTTTATGGGTGGAAGCCGGTTAGAACCACCGTGCATCAACGAGGAACTGTCAACTGCTCAACATTCTAACTCTGTTCAATTGGTTAAAGATGTGTGCTCCACTGAAGTGCAGTAAGCCTTAGTACATGGCATCATAATGCGCCCATGTAGGCAACCGGGATAAAGTGCCTTGCCCAAGGACACAAGGTGGGTCATCCCGGACTGGGACTCGGGACTTCTAGCACATAAGTCCAACAGTCTACCACTGAGCCTCCATGCTCCCAATGTGTCAGTAAGGGATGAGCAGCAAGAGCAATGTTTTTGGCCATTCATTTCTTGTGGTCCATGGAAAGCTTCTTGGGCAAAGACAAAGCGCTGTTCTGTGAAGTCTCAAAAGAAGTGTCCGCACAAAAGTTTTGTTTTGTTTTCAACTTCTGTGGAAATCTCTACCCACCCACCCAAAAAAAAAAAATCTTTGGGCATAAATCAAGAACTTATATGACCCAGTTATACTACATGACAAATTGGGTTCAAATCAGCCCATTGGTTCTGGAAATAGACATTTTTAGAGGAGCCCAAAATGGGCATCCTCCCCGTGTCCAAATTTTGACCTACGGAGTTCATTTGAAAAAAGTGAATCTGCATCACTAAAGTAATTTCCATACCAGAAATCTAAGCATTATTGCGAGTTGCTTATGATAAGATTTTTAAAGCATTTTAGGCTTGTGGAGCATTAACTAATTCAGATGCATAGTAACTTCTTTTTTTTTGGGAGGGGGGGGGGGGGAATCAGAAGAGTAAACTCCACCAAGATGCTTTGTACCAAATAATTTGGCCCAAAGGTTCTAAAGAAGAATACTGTTGATGAAGCACAAGAAAAATAATGACTCAGCATTTTCCACATTGCCAACAATGTTAAAATGGGCATCCGTATAAGTCACCCCATTTCTCCAAATCAATAGCAATTTTTGGGGTCCATCTGATTCCACTGGACTTAGGAAGCTTCATACTAAAAAAAACAATGTTCTGGTCCATGCAGTTTTTGAAATATGGGCATTTGAATTTTTTCTATTTTAAGCTCCAAGAATTCCAAAGTGGCAGCAAAAAAAAAAAAAAAATTTCGGGCATAAATCAAGTAGTTAGGACCCATTTATATTACATACCAAATTTGGTTCAATCAGTCCATTGGTTCATGAAAAAGAAATTTTGGGTTGAGTCCAAAATGGGCATGCTCCCACAGAGAGCCCAAATATTGACCTCAAACTTCCCTTGAGCAAACTTTAACTCCTTATATGCTGCTGGCAGTTATTCCCACCCAGTATATAATTTCTTTTGCCACTTAAATGAGGATAATTTGGGTTCATTTAATCAAATTTTCCTCCAGTAAATTGAATGGATTTTTTCACCAATGATTTTTTGAGTTAAATTTAGATTAATTTTTCATCAAATCTAGTCATGGCTGCTTTACAGCAGCCATGACTAGATTTGATGAAAAATGTTTTGAAAATACTCAGGGGGTTAAGAGTTAATCTTCACCACCAAAGGATGTTCCTTACCAAATATCAAGGCATTATCTCTAGTGGTTCATGAGAAGATTTTTAGGCTTTTTGGGCATTAACCACAGCCCAAAGATGGCAGCTGCTTCATTTGAACAAAATAGAAAGGGATAACTGGTCTGTCAATATACGTTTGAAATTGGCTCAGTGATTTTGAAGACAAGTTTCAAAAGTTAACAGCGGCGGACATCAAATGATGGCAATAGCTCCCACCGACTTTCAGTCAGGTGACCTAACAAAGAAGGGTAAGTATGCGTGGATGAGAAAACCCATAAGATGTGGATATCCTTCCCCCTCTACAGGTCTCTAACCATACAAAATGACATCAAATTTGGACAGCTGATACATGGATTATAATAGAGGCGTTTGTACAAAAAGTTTTTTGTGCAAATACAGCTATGTTTACCATGCGGAGGACCCCTTTTAATTGACTTGGAACTTTTCCAGTGAAGAAAATTCAATTAACCCTTTTCCCAATGCAAGGACACCAAAATTTATTATTATAAGTATTGTCTTTTAAGTTTTTTTTTTTAAATTTCAAAACCATATCATGTGAATACCTCATTGGAATGAGCTAGGCGAGTTCATTCCCATGAGGGGGTCCCATCAAATGGTTAGAACCACCGAGCAATGATGGGCAGCTGCCAGCTCCCCAACATCGTAACTCTGCACTGCAGCACAGGCAGGGTTAGACTGAAGACATGCGTACCATCGATGTGCAGTACGCCTTAGTACACGGTGTCATCGTGCCCCCATGAGGACAATCGGGGTGAAGTGCCTTGCCCAAGGACACAATGCGGGAGTCCGAGTCTATCGCTCAGATGGTCACCCATCCGAGGATTAACCAGGCTCGATGTTGCTTAACTTCGGTGATGTGGCGATAACCAGTTACTGCAACGCCACCACGCCCCTCCCCCCCCCCCCCAATGGTTTTGTTAAAAAAAGAAATTTTAATTTAAACAAGAGGCCCCAGGGGGCCTGAGGGTGCTCACCTGACATGGCACTCTAAATATCAAACCAGGGACTTGACTTGAATAAGCTACATACGCCCCTCCTAAGAAAAGCATATACCAACTAGATGAAGCAGTTGTGCCCACACAATACACAGGATTTTCCTTCTATTTTCAGTTCCTGCACTTTTACGTCCCAAAATTGAGATAAACGCATAAAAAACATTTTTTTTTATTTTTGTTCGGACCCATACCCCAAAATTTCAGTGTAAAAGAAAAAAAAATTTTTGTCTTAAGATTGACCAAAAGGCATAAAATACCAAAAAACTAATTTCTGGATTTTGGTCCAAAATTTAAGTCCAAATTTTCAGTGTAAAAAAAAATAAAAAAAATTTTGTCTTAGAATTGACCGAAACGCATAAAAAAAAACAAAAAATCTTTTTTAGGATTTTGGTCCAAAATTTCTAAGTCCAGAACGGGACTCCAAATTTTCAGCCTAAATATGAACCCAGGGACTTGGCTTGAACAAACTTGAATCTCACCCCCAAGGATGCTGCATACCAAATATCAAAAGATTCTTATTGGTAGATCTGAAGAAGATTTTTCAAGAATATTCCTCATACTGCACTAATTTAAACATTTGGCCTCCCATAGAGAGCCCAAATATGGACCCAGGGAATTGACTTCAATAAACATGTGAAACAATTTTCCATAGATGTTATATGTGAAATTTGAAAGCTTTTGGAGCAGTGGTTTGGGAGAAAAGTAGTCTTAAATGTTTTTCCCATTACCCACAGTGTTAAAAAATGCTGACTCAGCACTTTTTCAAAGTCCCAGAAAAGTACCCTGTGATAAAACCGATAGCAATTTTTTTTTACCATTCCATTCTGTTGGTCCAAAGGAAGCTTCACACCAAATAAGAATTCTCAGTGCCATGTAGTTTTAGAGATATGGGCATTTTAATTTTTTTCTATTTTTAGCTCCTGTGGTTCCCATGGGGCGACAGGAAAAAAAATTTGGGCATAAATTAAGTACTTATGACCCAATAAGCCCTCATATCAAATTTGGTCCAAATCTGCCTCTCGGTTTGGAAAAAAGAAATTTTTGGAGGGGCGAAAATCCTTGCCTCTCCCATAACGACGGCAAATATAGCCCCACAAACTTCTCTTGAACAAATCTAAGTCTACACCTCAAAAGGAAGCTGCACACCAAATATCAAGTCTCTGCTACTGCTGATTCATGAGAAGATTTTTTAAGATTTGAGCACACTTTTAGGGCGTGTCCCTACCAAGGGGCGAGGCAACTTGATTTGAACAAAATCAAATTGCGATGTCATAACAAACTATTATCTCAAATATCAATTAAATTGGTTCAGCAGTTTGGGAGGAGAAGATGCAAACACCATGTTCACGGACGCTGGACGGTGAGTGATCACTGAAGCTCTCCTGACTGAAAGTCAGGTGAGCTGAAAACAAAATAATAAGTTTTGATATCCTTACATTGGGTAAAGGGTTAAGTGAATTTTTTTCACTGGTAAACAGTTTCATCTGCTTAATTTGAAAATAACCCAAGTTGAGGCACCTGCTTCGTTAGGTGAAAGATTAACAGAAATTTTGTCAATTTTCTCAATTCTGATAAACTGAGCATTTTCTCGAAATCTTGTTTGCCAGAGGTCATACATCAACACATGCAAGTTTGAAATGAATCAGTGAATAGATGTAATGAAAGTGTCAATGACACTGTAGCTCAACTTGTCAAGACAAAGACATGTACATGTATAGTATGTGACATAGCAATGACAAACATCTAGGTAATGACCTGATAACAAAGGTACATATAAAGTATTGTAATGGTCTGTACATAAATACTGAGCGTTGCCTGTAACAAATGTATAGGTAAAGTATTGTAAAGGTGGGTGACAGTCAGATGCTAAACTAGAAAAAAATCTTTGAGTCCCAGAGTGGGTCTGACTGAACCCCAAAATATTTGTTCTCATAGCACAGTGATAACAAAGGCACCCCAAAACACACTCATTCCTGTTCCAAGGTGAAAACAAAGGTACCCAAGAAGTTTTGTGAAGATCAGTTCACAAATATGAGCTGTGTAGAAGTTGTGACAAAAAACTGATTGGACCTAATTTCGGTACAAAATGGCCACTGGCAGCCATCTTGAATTTTGGACCGCGCCCAGAAACACCCGTTCTCATCCCAAGGTGATAACAAAGGTACCCAAGAAGTTTTGTAAAGATCGGTTCATAAATACAGCCTCTAGCCCGAGCCGTATTGACATGTGCACTTACAGAGTATAAGTAGCACTGAATAAATCAAAGTTCATCTAATTTGCATAATTTCTGCACGAGAAAAAAACCCATACTATATGTGATGTATTCCATGTTACTAAACATTCATACAAAAATTTATTCAAATCAGAACTTTCATACAGAAGTTCTGTACAAAAGACTGATTGCACTAATTTTGGTACAAAATGGCTGCTGGTGGCCATCTTGAAATTCGGACCACACCCAAAAACACTCGTTCTCATCCCACGGTAATAACAAAGGTACCCAAGAAGTTTCGTAAAGATTGGTTCATAAATACGGCATCTAGCCTGAGCCGTATAGAAGTTGTGTACAAAAAACTGATTAGACTTAATTTCGATACAAAATGGCCACTGGCAGCCATCTTGAATTTTGGACCACACCCAGAAACACTCGTTCTCGTCCCAAGGTGATAACAAAGGTACCCAAGACGTTTCGTGAAGATCGGTTCATAAATACAGACTCTAGCCCGAGCCGTATTGACATGTGTACTTACTGTGTGTAAGCAGCACTGAAAAAATCAAAGTTCATCTAATTTGCATAATTTCTGCACGAGAAAAAAACCCGTATTATATGTGATGTATCCCATGGTACTAAACATTCACACAAAAAATTATTCAAATCAGCACTTTCATATGGAAGTTCTGTGCAAAAATCTGATTGCACCAAATTTCGTACAAAATGGCTGCCATCGGCCTCTAGCCCGAGCCGTATTGGCATTTGCACTTAAAGTGCTGAAAGTAACACCAAAAAACATCAAAGTTAGTCTAATTTGCATAATTTACGCACGAAAAAAAAAAACGTATTATATGTGATGTATCCCATGGTACTAAACATTCATACAAAAAATTATTCAAATCAGAGCTTTCATATGGAAGTTCTGTACAAAAAACAGATTTCTGCATCGTCGGTACAAAATGGCAGCTGGCAGCCATCTTGAATTTCGGACCGCACCCAAAAACACTCGTTCTCGTCCCACAGTCATAACAAAGGTACCCAAGAAGTTTCGTAAAGATTGGTTCATAAATACGGCCTCTAGCCTGAGCCATAGCAGCTTGGCACTTACAGCTCTGAAAGTAACACTAAATAAATCAAAGTCAGTCTAATTTGCATAATTTACGCACGAGAAAAAAACCTGTATTATATGTGATGTATCCCATGGTACTAAACATTTATACAAAACTTTATTCAAATCAGAACTTTCATACAGAAGTTCTGTACAAAAAACCGATTTTTGCATCATCGGTACAAAATGGCCGCTGGCAGCCATCTTGAATTTCAGACCACACCTAAAAACACTCGTTCCCGTCTCAGGGTCATAACAAAGGTACACAAGAAGTTTCGTAAAGATCGGTTCATAAATACGACCTCTAGCCCGAGCCATAGCCAATTGTTGACGTATGGACAGACGGACGACGGACCATGACAATAGCTCAAATTTGACTTCGTCAAAGTTGAGGTAAAAATGACCGTGTTCTCAAAGGTAAAGGCAGTAAACAAATTTAACTAACAAAGGGGGGGGGGGGGGTGGCGGGGGAGTAACTCACAGAGCTCGGTCAAACAAGATAAAATAGATAATACAGTTACACTTAATTAGATATCTCTTAACTGAATAATCCTGTTAACTGAATATAATTTCCCAGCACAAAACCATTTACCATATCTCCAGCACAAATTTGACCTGTTAATTGAATACAGGTTATAGAGTAAAATTCCTGCTAACTGAATAAAAAAAAAAAAACCTGCAGCCTGTCGCCCCCAGACTCTCTCCAGTTTTCCTTTGTTTATAGACCCATTTGGCCTCAGTACTTCCAATATGGGCATTTAATCTATTATATCTTGTTTGACAGAGCTCATGGAGCTCTGTCAAACAAGATATAATAGAATAAATGCTAAGTTTATCTCTGGAATACAATAAAGTGACACAATCCCTGTTAATTGAATACTCCCGTTAATTGTATAATTTTCATTCGCAAATTGGCTATTTAATTAACAGGGTTCCACTGTAATATAATATATTCTTTGGCTGTCACTGATTTTCTGCAATCCTTTAATGAGGAAGCTCCTAGATTAAATGCTTATATTGGATGCACAAGTGTATATATGGACAGTTGAGTGGTTGCCAAAAGTTACCTTTTTTATTAGCCTCATTAAAATGCTCTTGAAGGGCCTGCGTCTCCTAAGAAAATATATGGCCACACCAAGTAGATCTTCAGTTTCTAGGGCCATTATTTGTAAAACTGCATGCGGGCAAGCGCTTTTTTATTTTATTTTTTATTTCTGTAATTATTTCTTTGCATCAGAAAAGTTCATGTTCTTGGTTTATGTTTTAGGCCTCATAAACTACGGAATAGCATTGGTGGTGGTGTATTTCCTCCCTTGAGAGCAAGAAGGCTTTACAATGCTACAGCATTGTAAAGCCTTCTTGCACTCAAGGAACAAATTTATCAAATTTTTTAACTTGGATAAAATATGAAACATAAACCATTTTAATTTTTTTAAGTTTACAATGGTTATAAAAAGAGAGCATGCAGTCGCCAAAAGGACGATGCAGGAGGGCCAGAGAAACAGATTTTTAATTTTTTTAGGCCTAAAGAAAACATAAACAAGAGGCCCCACGGGGCCTGAAGCGCTCATCTTGTACAGAACACAATTTAAACAGAGTCCAAGAATGAGTCTACATTAAGCAAGCCATCTCCATAGGCTACACTGTCAATCCTGGAGTCCCTCAGGAGTGACAAAAATAATCTGGGCATCATGCCTTTTCTTCAGTTGATCAAAAGTAAAATGTAGAGCTCCCCTATGAAGCCCCTTGATACAACCTATGTGGATTAATCTTAGTACCTCTAGAGGGTACTGAATACAAAATTTTTAATTCTTCAGCAAAATGGCCAATTCCGGCTCCCATAGAGAGCCCAAATATTAACCCAGACTCTTGATTTGAACACAGTTAAATCTGACTTCCCTAGATATGTTGTGTACCGAATATGAAAGCATTCTGACTGTTGGATCTGAAGAAGAGAAATTGTAAAGAAATTTCTTCGAATTGCACTAAGTTCAAATGTGGGCTACCATAGTGAGCCCAAATATTGACCTATGGATCCAATTTGAACAAACTTGAATCTGACCCCCCTAGAGATGTTGTATACCAAATGTGAAAGCATTCTGACAAGTGAATCTGAAGAAGAAGATTTTTGAAGAAATTCCCTCATATTGTACTAAGTTAAATTTCATGTTCCCATATGGAGCCCAAATATTAACCTAGGCACTCGAATTGAACAACCTGGAATCTGACCCCCCATAGAGATGTTGTATACCAAATATAAAAGCATTCCGACTGGTGGATCTGAAGAAGAAGATTTTTAAAGAAATTTTCTCATATTGCACTAAGTAAAAATTTGGGCTACCATAGTGAGCCCAAATATATACCTAGGGATTTGATTTGAACAAACTTGAATCTGTCCCCCATAGAGATGTTGCATACCAAATATCAAAGCATTCTGACTGATGGATCTGAAGAAGAAGATTTTTTTAAATTACCCTCCATATTGAACAAAGATAAAATTTGGGCTTCCGTAGGAAGCCCAAATATTAACCAAGGGACTTGGTTTGAACAATCTAGAATCTGACCCTCATAACAATGATGTATACCAAATATTAAAAGATTCTGACTGGTGGTTCTGAAGAATAAGATTTTTAAAGAATATTCCCCATATTACCCTATGTTAAAACTTCGGGCTCCTGTAGAGAGCCCAAATATGAACCAATGAGCTTTATTTCAACAAACTTTTATCTGACCCCCCCCTATGAATGCTGTATACCAAATATCAAAAGATTCTGATGATTGGTTCTGGAGAAAAGATTTTTTAAAATTTTTGCAAATATGCTGACTCAGCATTTTTTCGATGCCCATTACAGAACACCCTAACATAACCGATGGCAATTTTTTTTTACCATTCAATTCTACTGGTCATAAGGATACTTCATACCATATAAAAGCTCTCTGTTCCGTGGGGTTTGGGAAATATGGGCGTTTGAAAATATTTCTATTTTTAGCTCCCAGGGTTCCCTTGGGGATGCGGGAATTTTTTTTTTTTGCATGGGTCAAGTACTTATGACCCAATACTACCAGAAACCAAATTTGGTTCATACCGGACCATCGGTTCAGAAAATAGAAATTTTGGGCGGGGCCAAAAATCTTACCCCTCCTATTACAAAGCCAAATATTACTTTACGAACTTCGTTTGAACAAACTTGATTCTACACCTCATATGGAAGCTCCATAGCAAATATCAAGTCATTGTACACACTGGTTCTTGAGAAGAAGATTTTTAAAATATTTTGGAGCATTTTCCCCCACTCCCTCCCTATGGGGCTGGGCATGCCGAGTTGAACAAAAATGAAATGCCCCTTTGGGACCATCACTCACACAAACTTTCACTTGAATTGGCCCAGTGGCTTTGGAGGAGAAGACCAAAACATGGTGTTGACGGACGACAGACGACGGACGACGGACGGGAAGCGATGAGATTAGCTCAGCTTGACTTTGTCAAGATGAGCTAATAAAATAAACACACAAAATACAGAAGTGAAATGATTATTTAAATGCAATAAGCACATGATAGTATAACAATGATAAACTACTCAAATTTCCAAGTTATTCATTTTAAGTTGTGTGACATAGTTTGCTTCAAACACGTTTCACAGACAGAATAATTTTATAAAATATATATATATATATATATATATATAACAAAAGCTATGCACGATCCATGCAACATTGTTTCTGTGTGAGAAAAAACATTTTGTAGACAAAAGTAGTTTTATAAAATAAACATATATAGAGAAAAATAACAAAAAACTGTTCAACATTCAACCTTAACTGTTATTTTTTCTTTTTTTCACAATACAATAGACCCTTGTTAATTCATACAATAGAACTATAGTCTGTGAAGCACTGGCAATATGTGCCGTTGAGATGAGCTGAGTATGTCATAGAAGGTACAAAGGATGTGTATGCCTATGATACAGTGTAATAATGTAAGTCAGAGAGCACCGTGGTGGATTCTAGACGTTAACGTTGCATTATTATTATTATTTACATGGAACAAGGATTATGCATCCCCGATGTGGGTTCAAGTTTTTTCACACCAGTAAGACTTGTCATAAGAAAATCAAATCCATTGATAATTTGTTCAAGTTATCACGCTAGCAAGCTGAAAGCTGTCAAAAATTAACTAATTATGGATCATTATTATTATTATTATTTATTGGTGTTTAACTGGTAGAGTGCTAAATTATTTTTGGTCATCAGAATTTGTTCACGTCTCTTTGCTTTGTTACAATTTATGGGAGAGTGCCAATAGGCACTCTCCCATAAATTGTAACAAGGCAAATCCTAACAGACTAAATAATTTCACTTCAAAGATAATTTATTTATTTATTTATTGTTGTTTAAGGTCACATACTTCTGCATAATGGCTAATCATGACCACAACATGGAGAGAAAGTCAAGGTCAGTCAATCGTTTATACCCCATGCTGCCTATTTTAGAGGACTTGCACCCCAAGCATTAGTGACTGGGTCCTATTTTACCAGTGAAACAGAGCTTGTTTACCACAGTAAACAACACTTCAAAGATAAACCGAAGCACATCCACTGAATATGAGGCCTTTAAGTTGTGGTACCTGTACTTCAGAGTAAAGACCAAATATGGGCTTCCAGCACTCTACCAGTTAAGGTCACATATGCACAATGGCTAATCGTGACCATGACAGTTTTATGGGTGGAGGAAGCCGGAGCTACGACGAGCAGCTGTCAGCTCTTCAACATCGTAACTCTGAACTCTGCACCACGGCATATGCAAGGTTAGATTGGTTGAAGACATGTGCACCATCGACGTGCAGTACGCCTTAGTACACAGCATCATCGTGACCCCATGTAGGCAATCAGGGTTAAGTGCCTTGCCCAAGGACACAAAGCGGGAATGCGAATCAGTCGCTGAAATGGTCACCCATCCAACTACTAACCACGCTCAACGTTGATTAACTTCGGTGATCTGACGAGAACCGGTTATCATGACGCCACCACATCCCCTAATTAATTAAGGACCATAACTCCACTCAGTATGGTCAAACCAAACTGGTTTTTAAACTCAAGCAAGACATTAAGAAAGTCTCACATACCAAATATTTACTAACTCCATTGATATTTGTTTAACTGGTAGAGAGCTAGAAGCCACTATCAGGGCTTTAGTATGAAGAGTAGGTACACCAGCCTAAAGGTGTTGTATTCTGTGGATGTGCTTCACATTATCTTAGAAGTGAAATTACTAAGTCTATATGGGTTTGCCTCATTACAATTTATGGGAGAGTGCCTCTTGGCACTCTCCCATAAATTGTAACAAGGCAAAGACACAGGAACAAATTTTTATAACCAAAAATAACTTAGCACTCTACCAGTTAAATAATCACGCTAACTAGAAAGGTGATTCCCACCTGCTCAAACACCTACTTGTGCACTAACTCCTTCAAATTGTAGGTTGTTTTTTTTTTTTTAAAAAAACATAACCAAAAAGCAACATATTCCCGAGTCCTACAAGTTTCCAACAAATAATTTGAATCCCTTACCAAATACAATAAGAGTTAATGCTGAAGACAATTCATACCCCCACTGCAGTGCTGGACTGATGAAGCATAAATGAATTAAGTTATGAAAGTTATGAATATTCTCGGACGGACTCACACGCGGACGCATGTAATCCGGTATACCCTCATTTCTTCGAAAGTGGGGGTATAATTAGAGGACAATTTCTGAAATTTGCATGTCTGTGAATCATACTTACAGTCCTGGAAGAGAGGATTATCAAGACACAACATGACAATTTATTATTTATTTATTGGTGTTTAAGGTCACATACTTATGCACAATGGCTGGCTAATCGTGACCGTGACAGTTTTACGGGTGGAGGAAGCCGGAGTACCCGGAGAGAACCACCGAGCAACGACGAGCAGCTGTCAGCTCTCCAACATCGTAACTCTGAACTCTGCACCGCAGCACAGGCAGGGTTAGATTGGTTGAAGACATGCGCACCATCGACGTGCAGTACGCCCCAGAACACAGCGTCATCGTGCCCCCATGTAGGCAATCGGGGTGAAGTGTCTTGCCCAAGGACACAATGCGGTTGCCGCAGGTGGGATTCAAACCGAGGACCTCTCGGCTTGCAGCCTGCACCTCTACCTACTGAGCCACTGCGCTCCCCCTACGCTCAATTAAGCCTAGATAAGTGCACAGTTCATGACAGGACTTCTAGTTTTAACTGTACATCTGAACATAGTAACCAAAAGCTGTTTTGACCTTATTTCCATAAGGTCAATACAGCCACTAAAATGTTGGAACTTTCTCAACAGAACAATGCACATATGGATGTCACTCAAATTGGCATACAGTACAAAACAAAACTAGAGGTACTGTGAGCAAGCTCACAAAGTGATACCCCCGCACCTGAAAGAACGGAATTATATTGCTTCATGCACATCTTCATATGGAGTTCTTCCATTGTGTTTAGTTTCATGAAAATTCTTCAAACGGTTTAGGAGGAGTTGCACTTATAAGGCCGGCCGGCCGGCCGGCCGGCCGGCCGGCCGGACGGACGGACGGACAGAGTGATTCCTATAGAACACCCCCCCACACACTTTGTTTGCGGGTGGTATAAAAATGCAATAACTCCTACAATAATACACTGCATAACATCTACCCTTGTACTGTGGGTAGACATAAATTTGATAGACTAGCACACCAAATATGAAGTCATTCCATTGAGTACTCTACAAGTTATTCATGAATTAATTTCAAGACGGACAAATTCTAAGTTCATAACGGAAAATACTCTGGCAATAAAACCTCACAGAACACCTGCATTTCACTATGAGTATACAGCAATAGGATATACTTGCAAACCAAATATCAAGTCACACAACCAAGTACTTTACAAGCAATTACTGATTGAATTTCAAGACAGATGGATGGACGGATGGACAAGAGGATTCTACTGTACTAATATAACCCTGCTATCAAGACTTCTTAATTGGTTGAGTGCAAGAAGCCACTATCAGGGCTTTCAAAAAATGAGGATACCAGAGCAAAAGCCAACACTTTCCTTACTTAAATTTCAAATTCAGTCAAACACAGGTAATATTTTGTTTATATAAATTTGTTTCATTACAAATTATTGGAGAGTGCCTCTCAATAATTTGTAATAAAACAAGTTTTGAATAACAAATTCAAACCACCAAAAATAATCTAGATCTCAACCAGATAACCACAAATGTGAAATATATCTTGTTATTTGTACTTTCCGACGTTTGACGTTGCATTTCGAAAATCGTTGAAGAAACTGAATTCCCAGTGATGTTTGATCATCAGGATAATTAAAGTATCAAAGGGTTAACAATGATATCTGAATGGTTTTTGTTGGCAAATAGAGATAAAAATTTTCCGCTTGAGTGGAATTCAGTTTATTTATTTATTTATTGGTGTTTAAGGTCACATATTTCTACACAATGGCTAATCATGACCACGACAGTTTTACGGGTGGAGGAAGCCGGAGTACTCAGAACCACCGAGCAACGGCGAGCAACTGTCAGCACCCCCAACATACCAACTCCACACAAGCAGGGTTAGCATTGGTTGAAGACGTGCAGTACGCCTTAGTACACAGCATCACCATGCCCACACGTGGGCAATGGGGGTGAAGTGTCTTGTCCAAGGACAGAACGCGGTTGCGCAGGTGAGATTATTCAGTTTATTTTTTTTTAAACAAATAAAAAAAAACTTTGGTGGATAAAGGGTTAACTGATATTGACTAACCTTTTAAACAATGAAACCCTGCACACAGGGATTGTAAATGATGAAAGTGTATAAGCAGACAACTTTGTCAGCCAAGCATTATGGAATTATGGCTCCAAAGGACAAATACAGTCTGAAAGAGAATTAAGTTTTCCCATTCCTGTGATCGTGACTGGGGGGCGCGGTGGCGTTGCGGTAACCGGTTCTCGTCAGATCACCAAAGTTAAGCAACATCAAGCCCGATGAGTCCTCGGATGGGTGACCGTCTGAGCGATCAATTCGGACTCTCACGCTGTGTCCTTGGACAAGGCACTTAACCCCATTGTCTACATGGGGGCATAATGACGCTGTGTACTAAGGCATACTGCACATCAACGGTGCGCATGTCTTCAACCAATCTAACCCTGCCTGTGCTGCAGAGCGGAGTTACGATGTTGGAGAGCTGGCAGCTGCTCATCGTTGCTCGGTGGTTCTCTCCAGGTACTCAGGCATTCTCCACCCGTAAAACTGTCACGGTCATGATTAGCCATTGTGCGTTAAGTATGACCTTAAACACCAGTAAATAAATGTGACATTGTCACTCAAGCATGGTGTTGCTGTGCAAAAGACCTTCCATTGTAGTGTTCAACCAATGATCGGAACCGGCCATCACAATCAGCAGATTGTGGGAAATCAGATGACAATGGTAACAGCTCCTGGAACATCTGTTCAACCTATTGTTGTCAAACATTTTGTGATGATTCATAAACCGCATTTTATTATCTTCTGCAATTGTTCAATTGTTAATTTAAAATAATGTCAATGATACCATTCAATAAACTTGAAAAACCACCACAATGTGTATTCTTAATCTCTCTAGACGCGCCTTTACGGGATATACAAGTTAAACAACATGTAAAGCTTACAACTGAGCGTACTTGCGGCAATCGCCAGTTCATACCGGAAAAGTGAAGGCTGTACTCCATTGCAGTAAAAATTACCAGTTGCATGCACTTGAGTGGTAAACATGGCTCTGAGAGCCACATTTATGACCCAAGTGTGTGCGACTGGTAATTTTACTGGACCTGGTCAACAGAGTTTAACAATGATCTGGTCAACAAAGTTTAACACTGTGAAATCTGTTCAATTTAATGTAGTTCTTTCGAGTCTCGACTTACCTAGTAAGGAATGGACTATAAACAGTGTAAAATCTGTTCAATTTAATGTAGTTCTTTGTGAACCTCGATTTGTCTAGTAGTGCATGGTATTACAATCGAAATCGGCTGATTGTGAGCACAAATAACCAGTAATCGGTCAGTGGTCATTTTTGGTAATCAACTGAACAGTATTCCATTGGTCTTTACGCCAGTGTAAAGTTTCATGGAAATCCACCAAAGCATTACAGAGTTATGTCTGGATGGACAAATAAAGTCAGACGGACTGATGGACAGACAACCTGGATTTAAGATGCCTCCCGATCGGGGGAAGAAGAATATTAAAATAACAAATTTTGATATCGTGTGCATTGGGTAATGTGGCAACAGGTTACAGTACAAGTCAAAATAAGTTGTAGGATAACCACTATAAACTATGTATCTTTCTCTTCATACACTGATAAGACCAGAATCTGACATCAATTTCTGGAAAGCTCTCACTGATGTCAAAGTCTGAAATTATCAGTGCAGAAGTAGCAGTATACTTAGTTTATTGTGGTTATGCTACAACTTATTTTGACTTGTACTGTATATTCTATATAATCAGTTTATTGAAGATGACAAAAGAACATGATCAAGCAGATAAATAGGCAAAACGCGATGTGTGTTTGAATCGGTGGGTGTTTTACATAACGAGTTGGAATGGCCACAGGCTCTCGCAAAATATGATTAAACAATTCCAACAAGTTATGTAAAACACCAACCGATTCAAACACACATTGCGTTCTGTGTTTATTACACAATCCATGCATTAAAAGTCATTTAAATAAACAAATTTCAATTCTGTTAATTAAACCCAAAGGTGAAGAGTTTGTTTTGACTGAAGCTGTACTGATCATATGGATCAATAAAAAATCAAAACAACCTTTTTGGAACAAGTGTTTGTTGAAATTCCTATTGCTGTTTACTAACAGTAATAGCCACTAAAAGGTTAGGCGTGAATGGGCTAGTGCCCATTCACGCCTAACCATTTGGTGGCTATTACTGTTAGTAAAAATATAAGTACAAATATGTGCAGGTTTGCATAACAGCTGGGAGAAACGTTTTTAAAAAGAAGTTCGAAGCATGTCAAGATGTACGAAGATTTACCGAAATAAAGTTGACCAATTTAGATATAATGGGATCCACAAAACGAGACGGCCACGGGACTGGGTTAATGTTCCGGTTGGAATGACTGTTTTTTTTTAAAATATTATCTCATTTTTGTCTAATTTTTTGTGAACCCACATTATTTTGCTTTGGACGTTTTCATTTTCACACTATGCGACAGACGGTCGATGATTGTATAATGAAATTTGGAAACTTTTCAAAGTGCAACTAAACGGTGCAGTAAAAAAGTTCTGGCTTGTATATCACCCGTTGAATGCAGAATCATTTATATCATAGCAGCGATTCTGTTGAATACAAGGGTTTAAAGTTTAAGGGATGTGTAATAATGGTCAATACCTAATGATGTACTCAGGATATGCTTGGTACATATTAAATATGACAAAAATTATAGGTTTCATAACATCATTGACACAACTGTCATACAATTTATGATTGAATTTCACAGGAGGTCTCACGTAAGATGAGTGACCATTAACATAGTCACCAGTCAAAACTCTTACCACAAACAATTTATTGTTTGAAAATTTTCTTGTGTATTTTGCATCAGAAGCAAAATAACTTCCTTTGCCATAGTTTGTTCTGCTCCTGTGTTTGCTTCCAAAGCGGTTACCATTGAGACGGAAATCAAAACCCTGATGACAAATAGCTGTCATATGAGCAGAATCTGTGCCATGGAATAACCGCTTCTCTTTCCCTTGGAGGAAAAATTCTTCTTCAGTCAATTGCAGCTTCATTTTCATTTTCTCTCTCTCCCTGAATTTTAAAATTTATTTATTCATTTATTGGTGTTTAAGGACACATATTTCTGCACAATGGTTAATTGTGACTGCAACCTGGACATAAAATCATGTTCAGTCAATTATTTAAACCCATGATGGCCATTTTTGAGGCCTTCCACCCCAGGCATTGGTAATTGGGTCCTACTTTACCAGTAAAACAGAGCTTGTTTACCACAGTTAACAGGAACTGCTTCACTTGCCAGGGTTCCACAGGGAGGGGGAGATTTTAAGATTTGTTCATGATCTCAACACGTCATGTTTTCCTCGGGCCAAAGCTCTCAGTATCGTGACATGCATTGATCATAGAACAAATCTTAATATCTCATCTGCGCAGAGGTAACAAATGTATATCACAAAATATGCAAAGACTGTTGTTGCTTATTTTGTTTATTACATATCACTGACCCTTTTACATAGCATGACCACTGATGCCACTTACAATATTTTTTCCAAAGTTAGGCCCCATAAAGTAGATCATCTGTTCTCAAGTCATTTTTTGTAAAATTGCATATGGGCAGGTGTTTTATTTCATTTTTTTTTACTTTTGTAATTATTTCTTTGCCATCAAAAGTTCATGTTCTCGGCTTGTTTTATATTCTAGGCCTCATAATCTACAGAATAGCATGGGTGGTGGTGTATTTTATCCCTTGAGTGCAAGAAGGGTTTGCAGTGCAAAAACATTGCAAAGACTAGTTGCACTCAAGGGACATATTTATCATTTTTATTAACTTGCGTAATATCAGACATAAAACCTTTTAATGTTTTTTTTTTTTTAAGTTTGCATTGGTTATAAAAAAGTGAGCAAGGACCATGCATGAGGGCCTGAGAAACAGATTTTTTAATTTTTTTTTAGGTTTATTTTTTTTTTAGGCCTTATCAAAAATTTAAATTCTTTTGCTTTCAAAATGAAGCTTATGATCTCTCATGAGCTATTAATGACAGCAACATAGAGATAAAGTCGTCAAGTTTAGTCAATTAATCGATTATATACCAATATTGCCCATTTTAGAGGACTTTGACCCCAAGCATTGGGGAACAGGTCCTATTTTACCAGTAAAACAGAGCTTGTTTACCACAGTGAACAAGTGCTACTTCAATTCTTTTGGTTCCCACGGGACTGAATTTTACAAGTAATGTAACTGAAATATACCCAGTTTGAAAATTTCCTTCCATTCCCCTTATGCTGCCCCTTGCAACTAGAAGCCCTATCAATGACTGTGTGCAGAAAACATGACGAAAAGTGCAAAAATAAATGCGCACACATTCTTATGAACACGTTAAAAGCCCCAAAAGAAATGCATATATCAAAAACACCCACCTTCATAGTTAACAGTGGTTATTTAGAAAATGTCATTAATATGTAGAGTTATTAAAATTCATGTATTACCGTATTTACTCTATGTATTGGGACAGCTAAAAATAATTATTTTCACAGGCGTCCCAATTGTTAGAAAATGGGGATAGAACACACCCTTGTCTTGATCTGATGCTGAATAAAGTTGTGTGTGATTCGTTTTCCATCACTGTATATGAAAATCGCCGTCCACTGCGCTCGTTCCAATGAGGGATCATAAGCTATGTTTTCGTAGCAAAAAATGAAAATTTTTAGTTACTCAAGAATTTTTTTTATGAGTGTCGTCTGCTACCAGCGACGGGCCAACTGGAAACAAATCTCCTGAATGTCCCAAACTTTGGAGCATAAAAAAAATATAGTTTTCTGGAAAAAATGTGTGTCCCAAATCATAGAGTGTCCCAATACATAGAGTAAATACAGTAACTCTCAACATACTGAGTATTTTTAACATATTTTCGATCAAACCAAGTCATGGTTGCTGTGTAGCAGCCATGACTAGATTTGATGAAAAATGCACCTAATTTTAACTCAAGAAATCCATTAAATGTGCAGGGTGCAGGGTGGAAATTGGATTAAATATGCCCAATTTATACATATTTCAGTGGAAAGAAAAATGTATAAATAAAAATATGACCTGTCCCCTATTTTATGAGAATATATTCTTGGCTCGTTAAAATTTTGAAAAAATGGCAGAAAAAAATATTTGGGCTGAAACATATTCCTAGACTGATTTTTTTATAATTAACCCGTTTTTGATTCCCAAACTGCTGAAATATGGTTTGTCTAAAGTTAAATCTGTCAGAAGGTTTTATTGGTCTACTTGCCCAACCAGCAAGAAAAAGTTTTAGACCACCGACTACTTCTTTTTGTACACACAACCTATGTAAGAAAGTTGTGGAAGATTTCCTCATCTCATTAGGGATGTCCAGTTGACCATAAAATTCACCTCGGAGTCAGTTATCACAAAAAAAACAAAGATGACAACTGTGCATGTCTCAAAAAAACATACTTTTGTCTCAAAAGCATAGGTCATTCCAAAGAGGGGTCATAACCTCTGTTTTTGAGACAAAAAATGAAAAAATAAGTTATTCAAGAATTTTGTTTGCAAGTGTGGTCTGCTTTTCATGTGAGGTAAAGGGTTAACTTCACTTCGATGTGGTACATGTAGAAGAGACTGATTGTGAATCAGATTTATCCTAAATTTTACGAGGCATGTTTGGTGGCTCGAAACAAAAAGACACCAATTTATTATTGACACAGTATTTTTTTTACGAGGCATGTTTGGTGGCTCGAAACAAAAAGACACCAATTTATTATTGACACAGTATTTTATGATATCAATACACACCACATTCTAGGGATCATTGTCTGTGCTTTGAAGTGAGTCGGGTAGCTATTATGTGTTGCACAGATGGAACAAAATGAAACAGTTATAGAGTGGAACCCTGTTAACTGAATAGCCACTTTGCCAATGACAATTATTCAATTAATGGGAATATTCAATTAACATGGATTGTGTCACTTTCCTGTATTCTAGAGATAAACTTAGCATTTATTCTATTATATCTTGTTTGACAGAGCTCCAAGAGCTCTGTCAAACAAGATATAATAGATTAAATGCCTGTATTGGATGTTCTGAAGCCAAATAGGTATATAAACAAAGGAAAACTGGGGAGAGTCAAGGTAATTTCTTGACAGGTTACAAGATTTTTATTCAATTAACAGGAGTTCACTCTATAACTTTTATTCAATTAACAGGTCAAATTTGTACTGGAGGTATGGTAGATGGTTTTGTGTTGGGAAATTATATTCAATTAACAGTGTTATTCAGTTAAGAGATAACCAATTAAGTGGGCTCCACTGTACTCGAACAAATCTTGTGATATATAAACAGAAAAGAATCCATTTTTCTCAACTAAAATTACATCACGTTTAAATACTATATAAAACATGCTCGAGAAGGAAGAGGGAACGAGAAGGTGAGTTAACAGGCAGATTAACAGCTTGACTGTGGCCTTCTACCAGAAAGGGCTGCCTTCATCGACTCAACTAAAATTATATCACGTCTAAACACTGTAGAAAACTAAAACTGCTCGAGTAAAACTAGGGAACGAGAAGGTGAGCTAACAGGCAGATTAACAGCTTAACTGTAGCCTTCTACCAGAAAGGGCTGCCTTCACCGACTCAACCAAAATTACATCAGGTTCAAATACTGTATAAAACTAAACATGGTCGAGAATAAATAGAGAACGAGAAGCTGAGCTAACAGGCAGATTAACATCTTGACTGTGGCCTTCTACCAGAAAGGGCTGCCTTCACCGACTCAACTAAAAATTAGATCATACGCCTATTCAATGACTGCATTAAACAAAATGTGCTATTTTTATTTTTTTTATATATTTTACATATTCTGATGAATACTAATTCTGCATTCTTCTTTTAAGCAGGTACACAGAAGACACTTTTTTGACCAGCACCCCAATAACCGCTATGGACACTATAACCGTTATGGAAACTGTAACCCCCATGGTTCCAGAACATCCTCCACTCCATCCCTAAAAGTGGTCGACCACTTCAAAGGAGGCAAGCGTTGGTACTGCTTCCCGCCACTGCCCCTTTTTGTAAGCACATTGCGCATCTTTTGTCCCAACCCAATACGATTACAATGCAGGCCTTCCCCCGAACCAGGGAAGTTCAGGTCTACTTTCTGGTGGTCCCCGAAAGGGGTCATTGTTGTTTTCTTTCAAAGACTTCCTACCAAACAGAGGCAGCCTGAGGCAGATTATACTTGCCAGTGATGACCATCATTCGAAACCATCTCAGAAGTGGCAGACTATACTTGCCCGAAAACCCAAGACTACTGCATTCTCGGGGAGAGGTAGTACCTTTGTGAGAGGACCCAACCTCCCACACTGGTCCTCACCCGAGGGTCCAACCTACATCAGTCATCGAAGTCATCACGCCGCAACAGAGACACCTGCCGAGTACCTGAACCTTCTCCCCCTTCAACACGCCTAGACATATGAAAATTGATCACATAGTCACTGAGGGTCGAAAGGGGCTTGTTCCCCAAACCGTCCCTGCACGTCTTTGGCGCGTGAAACCATTCCGTACTTTTTCTAACTTAGCAGACATTACCTGGAAAATGACATCCACAAATCACCATTTTGTATCCTTTTGAGTGATTTGATTGTTGTTTCTGCACCAGCTGACTTCTGAAATAATGACTCGATTGCTGAGAATTCCCTGGATGTCTTGTCCACCTATAATGACAATCAAAAACATTCTTTTCTCAATTCTTCACACTTCAATTACAGGATAAGTTTATTTGTTTATACTTATTTATTGGGGTTTAGTGACACTTTTGACAGCCAAAGTTACCTCGTGCCAGACAGTTTTATGGGTGGAGAAATCCAGAGTACCCAGAAAGAACCACTCAGCAACAGCAAGCAACTGTCAGACTCTCCAATGTAATAACTCCACACAAGCAGGATCAGAAATGGTTGATGACAAGTGCAGTGGGATTATGTGCCTTGCTCAAGCAGGGACGTAGCTAGAAGGTTTTCAATGGGGAGGGGGTGGGGAGGATGCAGATCCATGAAAATTCCAACTGGATACTTAAAGGGGTGTCCCCTGCAGCCACACCGCCCCTTGTGACTGTACCAGTAGGTTTTAGAGCATTCTGAGAATATTTCCAAGCAGTTTAACCCTTTACCCAAGGCAAACAATATCAAAATTTATTCATTAAAATATAGTTTTTAAATTTTTTTCAAAAAATTTTAACAAAACCATATCATGTGGCCCCTCATTGGAACGAGCTCGACAAGCTCGTTCCAACGAGGGGTCACATGATATGGTTTTGTTAAAATTTTTCGAAAAATTATATTTTTTCAGCTGCTGAATCTGCATACTACGCAAGCGAATGTGGGCGATTCCCTGGGTAAAGGGTTAAATGACTGCAGCTAACTATCTATGTACATAATTTGAGGTTTCAAGACGGTGCAAAATGACAATTTCTTGTGGTATTGTAGACCGTAAGTAGGATTTACCTGCCTTCATTGGGCATTGTCTCAGTTACATGTACAAGTATGGAGAATGCTAAAAAAAAACAAGAGGCCCCAAGGGGCCTGAGGGTGCCCCCCTGACATGGTAGCCTAAATATCAACCCAGAGAATTGATTTCAACAAGTTGCATCTGCTCCTCCTGAGAAATGCTTATACCAAATATCCAAAGATTCTGACCAGTGGATCTAAAAAAAAAGAAGATTTTTAAAGAATATTCCTCATATTGAACTAAGTTATAATTCGGGCTCCCACAGGGAGCCCATATATGAACCCAGGGACTTGGCTTTAACAAACTTGAATCTCACCCCCCCCCCCCTAAGAATGCTGCACACCAAATATCAAAACATTCCGACTGCTGGATCTGAAGAAGAAGATTTTTAAAGAAAATTCCTCATTTTGAACGAAGTTACAATTCAAGCTCCCACAGTGAGTCCAAATATGGACCTAGGGACATGGCTTGAACAAACTTGAATCTCACCCCCCTAAGGATGCTGCGTATCAAATATTAAAACATTCCAACTGCTGGATCTAAGAAGATTTTTAAAGAAAATTCCTCATTTTGAACTAAGTTATCATTCGGGCTACCACAGTGAGGCCAAATATGAACCCAGGGACTTGGCTTGAACAAACTTGAATCTCACCCCCCTAAGCATGGTGCATACCCAATATCAAAAGATTCTGCCCGCTGGATCTTGAGAAAAAGATTTTCAAAGAAATGTGCCTGAAATGCACTAAGTTCGAATTCCAGCTTCTATAGGGAGCCCAAATATGAATCTAGGGAGCCGATTTGAACAAACTTGAATCAGATCCACCCCAAAATGTTGCATACCAAATATCAAAAGATTCTGCCTGCTGAATCTAGAGAAGATTTTTTAAGAAATTTGCCTTAAATGCACTAAGTTCGATTTCAGGCTTCTATAGTGAGCCCAAATATGAATCCAGGGGGTCGATTTGAACAAACTTGAATCAGATCCCCCACAATGTTGCATACCAAATATCAAAAGATTCTGCCTGCTGGATCTGGAGAAGAAGATTTTTTAAGAAATTTGCCTGAAATGCATTAAGTTCGAATTCGGGCTTCTATAGTGAGCCCAAATATGAATCCAGGGGGCCGATTTGAACAAACTTGAATCAGATCCACCCCACAATGTCGCATACCAAATATCAAAAGATTCTGCCTGCTGGTTCTGGAGAAGATTTTTTAAGAAATTTGCCTGAAATGCACAAAGTTCGAATTCGAGGTTCTATACTGAGCCCAAATATAAACCCAGGGGGCTGATTTGAACAAACTTGAATCAGATCCACCCCACAATGTTGCATGCCAAATATCAAAAGATTCTGCCTGCTGGATCTGGAGAAGAAGAATTTTTAAGAAATTTGCCTGAAATGCACTAAGTTCGAATTCAGGCTTCTATAGTGAGCCCAAATATGAATCCAGGGAGCCGATTTGAACAAACTTCAATCAGATCCACCCCACAATGTCGCATACCAAATATCAAAAGATTCTGCCTGCTGGATCTGGAGAAGATTTTTAAAGAAACTTGCCTGAAATGCACTAAGTTCGAAATCGGGCTCCTATACTGAACCCAAATATGAACCCAGGGGGCCGATTTGAACAAACTTGAATCAGATCCACCCTACAATGTAGCATACCAAATATCAAAAGATTCTACCTGCTGGATCTGGAGAAGAAGATTTTTTAAGAAATTTGCCTGAAATGCACTAAGTTCGAATTCGGGCTTCTATAGTGAGCCCAAATATGAATACAAGGGGCCGATTTGAACAAACCTGAATCAGATCCACCCCATAATGCTGTATACCAAATATCAAATGATTCTGCCCACTTGTGCGGGAGAAGATTTTTTAGTAATTTCTCTAATATGCATAGGGTGCTATCAGAGTTATGCCCCCTATGGAGCCCCAAGTGGGCATGTTCATTTCATTTGAACAAAATTGAACTGACAAATGGTAATGAACATCCATACCAAGTTTCAAGCAAATCGACCTAGCGGTTTCAGAGGAGAAGTCGTTTGAAAAATATTCACGACGCCGGATGACGACAGATCCACCCCACAATGTTGCATACCAAATATCAAAAGATTCTGCCTGCTGGATCTGGAGAAGATTTTTAAAATTTGCCTGAAATGCACTAAGTTCGAATTCAGGCTTCTATACTGATCCCAAATGTGAATCCAGGGAGCCGATTTGAACAAACTTGAATCAGATCCACCCCACAATGTTGCATACCAAATATCAAAAGATTCTGCCTACTGGATCTGGAGAAGATTTTTTAAGAAATTTGCCTGAAATGCACTAAGTTCAAATTTGGGCTTCTATAGTGAGCCCAAATATGAATCCAGCGGGCTGATTTGAACAAACTTGAATCGGATCCACCCCATAATGCTGTATACCAAATATCAAATGATTCTGCCCACTTGTGCGGGAGAAGAAGATTTTTTAGTAATTTTTCTAATATGGATAGGGTGCTATCAGAGTTATGCCCCCTATGGAGCCCCAAGTGAGCATGTCCATTTCATTTGAACAAGCTTGAATTCACATATGGTAATGAACATCCATACCAAGTTTCAAGCAAATCGACCTAGCGGTTTCAGAGAAGTCATTTGAAAAATGTTCACGACGCCGGATGACGACAGACGGCAAGTGATAAGTTTAGCTCCCTTCGGTGAGCTAAAAAATAGACTGTAATAAAAAGTTGTGGTGTGGGTTGATGTGGCCCTCACAATTAATGCATGTCAACAAAAGTTACCAAGTTACATTAAAATCAGTCCAAAATGAGTCATTCTACCAAGTTACAATGAAATCCTTCATAAATATGACTCATAGACTTTGCTAAAGGAATCTAGGTCTCATGTCCGTCTGGGGGTCAGGATTGATCGATCACGACCAAACTAGTACAATCTCATCAAGATATCATACTGAGTCATCAAACCAAGTTACAATGAAATCCCCCATAAAAACCATCTGTAGATAGTGCTAAAGGAATCTAGGTCACATGCCCAAGCGGCGGTAACAGCTTACTGTAACAGCCGCTAAAAGAAAATGTGAACAGACTTAAATACTAACAGACTTCCGCACATGTTATGGCAATAATTTATCTTGATTTGTCCAGTTAAGCTAAAAATGTTCTCATTTAGTTCATTCTTAAGAACCCAAACAAAGTGCTATTTGAGAAAATGAAATGCCTTTTTGTCGAAATGCTGGAACTAAATCACTCACCGGTACAATGCTGAAATGCTGCAATAACTGGCCATCTGTTGTCAGATTTGCTTCAATGGTCCAAACAGGGGGTATGGTCACACCCAAAGTATTGCTTGATAGTGCCAAACTTCCACACACTGACTCTTTTCTGAAAATACAACCAACAACTCATTATTATCCATGGCCAAACACAAATTTTAAACCCCCAATCCCCCCAAATTTGCATACAATACCGAAAATTGAAAGTCCTATCTGGTCCTCCATACTTTTGTGTACTGCGCATGTGCGGTAACCAGGAAGGTACCGAAACTGGCACCAAGCATCATTCTTTCTTGTTATGCCTGCTAAATGTTATAAATCAGCGGGGAGGTATGAGTGCCCACTCATGGAAGGGCCATCCCCGTCTGGGCCATTGGTAAGTATAAAAAATATACAAATTACTTTAAATTTATCATATTTTTATGCTAAAACCAATGGCCCCGACTTAGCTGAATAGTAAGAAGGCTGGAGGACCTAGGACTTAGATGAAATACAATATTTCTTTTATTCCACATTACAGAATAGCTCCTACAGGAGAATAGGAGAAGACAGGGAAATTACATATTATGTCTTAATAAAAAAAAAAAAGAGAACGACATAATGTACCCGCCTTGGCCCAAGAAAACACAAATGGAGGCAGATAAAGTTTTACGTGGGTTCGTTTATTATTTCCTTGCTAACTGTGATTAAAAAGTACAAGCAGAATTTCAAATGCTCATCAGGTAAACATGAAGTTCAACAGGTTACAGTCTAACATTCAAACGAACTCTGAAATTAAAAACAATAAAACTCCATAAGCAACTATCAGATATCTGGATTTCGGTGTATAGTATACGAGCAACAGGTAAACAAAGCTAGCATTGCAATATCACTGCAGTATGGCATGGGTTGTTACACTTCACTGAAATGAGCTGTACGACAATCAATGCCATATAACCATATCCAAAAAGCACTAATTACCACAAAGAATAATTGGCAGTGAAATATCACTGCAAGGAGGCATGAGTTGGTATACTTCGCAGGAATGAGCTCAGAGGGCTCATTCCAGCGAAGCATAGCAACCAATGTCAATACATGTGGAAAATACTAATCACCGCAAAGAACAGTTTACATCCAGAATACATGACAATAACTACCGCTACTCCTTTCTATAAGAAAGAACTAATTCAAGACCAGTGGCCCAGAAATGCAACACACGAAGGCATACAAAGTGTGCATTACATATTACATAACCTCAGTTATAAACAGAACCTACTTACTGAAATACATGTGAATATATATGACTGAACTTCAATTGAATGCTAATTACAAGCCTGCACTGGCACATTTTGCCAGCATTAATTATATTATCAATTGAAGTATTGCGATGAATATTTGCGCTGCGACAAATGACACCAACACAGGAATATGTACACAAAATGACCATACTCATCTGCAGTAGACACCTCAAATAACAAACATTCTTACTTATATGCAAGTAGGGTAATGGGTTAAATAATAGATGCATACCCTCAATGTGATGAGTTCACAGACGTGTGTCAATACTGGACCTCTCACTCCATATGTGCTGGTATTTCTTGAACCTGGATAGAATAAAATATGTTCCTCAGAATTGTGATGGGTGGAAAGGGTTAAAGTACCAATCATCTACAAATGTATCCACAGCGACGTGAAATTCGGCACATTCTGCTTTCAAAGAATGAACCGAATCACACAGCACTGGGGATAACATCAGGAATAAACTATGTAGATGCATTTATATTAAATTTGAAAATCCAATCACAAAATACGCTTTAAATTTACTAGCAAATACGAAATTAAAGCAGCGATTAACGATTTACAACACCGAGCCTTAAAAGCGAAAACTACTTTAAACAAAAATTACACTGCAGCAATTTAGTGCATTAAAATATCGTTTAGCGAATCTGACGGACGCGGTAACGGTCCCGAGAGCCAGACCGGGTGACGATCCTGGTAGCCAGATAGGCGTTCCATTGAAATGAAACGCCTCTCAGGCTACCTGACCGTCTACCAGATATTTATTTATTTATTTATTGGTGTTTAAGGTCACATACTTATGCACAATGGCTAATCATGACCGTGACAGCAGGAAGCTGGAGTACCCGGAGAGAACCACCGTGCAACGACGAGCAGTTGCCAGCTCCCCAACATCGTAACTCCGCACTGCAGCACAGACAGGGTTAGATTGGTTGAAGACATGCGCATCATCGACGTGCAGTACGCCTTAGTACACAGCGTCATCGTGCCCCCATGTGGACAATCAGGGTTAAGTACCTTGCCCAGGGACACAACGCGGGTGTCCGAATCGATCGCTCAGACGGTCACCTATCCGAGGATTAACCGGGCTCGACGTTGCTTAACTTCAGTGATCAGATGAGAACCAAATCTACCAGATCAATACAAGCCAGAAGCACAGCAAACATAAAACAAAAAAAAACAAGGCAATAGAAATATCATTTACTGTACCTGGACTTCCAAAACACAGATGCAAATCCTTTCCGTCCAAATGAATCGTCCAAGAAATACTCAGCACTACATATTTGTTTCGATATTATTTACACATAAAAAACTTTTAAAATAACAATTCAACTTTCAAATACACGGCACACAAAATACAATTTATCACAAAGCTTTAGCAGGTCACAAACAGAGAAAAATATGCAAGCTTAGCTGGTCAGTACAGGAGGTTTAAAACAGGACAACAGGATTATCCAATGAGAAATTAGTTAATGAGTGTTCAGTGCATGCAGTGAGTGAATCATGATAATCTGCAAATACAATAAATAATAACACTTTGGCCAGCCTCTGGTTTGTCGTGGGTTCTCGGACGAGAAGGCCTTGCTTACCCCTGTACTCCCAACTGCCTCCCTATTCCCACGCTTCTCCTCTCCTCCCAGCACTCGGAGACAAACTGAACTCAATGAGTTGAAACTCTGGTGACCTGCAACTGATCAGAAAGAAAGTAACCTTCTGTAATCTTTATCTAGTGAACACTTGTGATATTAACACGTTACCCAATTAAGGCTAAAATAAATTCTGCTGGAAATAAACCCCCCCAAATATTAATAATTAATTTCAAGACCTATAAATTAAAATACTGTGATGCACCTAGAAAAAAAAAGTTTAGACAGCTAATATGTATCTGAAGGAGTGCAGCGACTACAAGTAAGACAACAAGCATGTAAAACTGGGCCAGACTTCCTCGACTTACACTTTGAGCAAAAAGATTTCATAATAATATTTAAGCCAAAGACAAAGTTCACAGCACTCCAAAACTACAGAAATAATTAATACATAATAAGGATACAAAAATTGCCGTCAATCAAAATCATTTCGAAAGAAATCAATGAAAGTGTCAATGACACTGTAGCTCAACTTGTTAAGACATGTACATGTATAGTATGTGACACAGCAATGACAAACATCTAGGTAATGACCTGATAACAAAGGTGCATATAAAGTATTGTAACGGTCTGTACATAAATACTGACCGTAGCCTGTAACAAATGTATAGGTAAAGTATTGTAAAGGTGGGTGACAGTCAGATGCTAAACTAGAAAAGTAATCTTTGAGTCCCAGAGTGGGTCTGACTGAACCCCAAAATATTTGTTCTCATAGCACAGTGATAACAAAGGCACCCCAAAAAACACTCGTTCATGTCCCAAGGTGAAAACAAAGGCACCCAAGAAGTTTCATGAAGATCAGTTCATAAATATGAGCTGTATAGAAGTTGTGACAAAAAAACTGATTGGACCTAATTTCGGTACAAAATGGCCACTGGCAGCCATCTTGAATTTTGGACCGCACACAGAAACACTCGTTCTCGTCCCAAGGTGATAACAAAGGTACCCAAGAAGTTTTGTGAAGATCGGTTCATAAATACAGCCTCTAGCCCGAGCCGTATTGACATGTGCACTTACAGTGAATAAGTCGCAGTGAATAAATCAAAGTTCATCTAATTTGCATAATTTCTGCACGAGAAAAAACCCTGTACTATATGTGATGTATTCCATGCTACTAAACATTCATATAAAAATTTATTCAAATCAGAACTTTCACACAGAAGTTCTGTACAAAAGACTGATTGCACTAATTTTGGTACAAAATGGCTGCTGGTGGCCATCTTGAATTTTGGACCACACCCGAAAACACTCGTTCTCATCCCACGGTGATAACAAAGGTACCCAAGAAGTTTCATAAAGATCGGTTCATAAATACAGCCTCTAGCCTGAGCCGTATAGAAGTTGTGTACAAAAAACTGATTAGACCTAATTTCGTTACAAAATGGCCACTGGCAGCCATCTTGAATTTTAGACAGCACCCAGAAAAACTTGTTCTCGTCCCAAGGTGATAACAAAGGTACCCAAGAAGTTTCGTGAAGATCGGTTCATAAATACAGACTCTAGCCCGAGACGTATTGACATGTGTACTTAGTGTGTGTTAGTAGCACTGAAAAAATCAAAGTTCATCTAATTTGCATAATTTCTGCATGAGAAAAAAACCTGTATTATATGTGATGTATCCCATGGTACTAAACATTCACACAAAAATTATTCAAATCAGCGCTTTCATATGGAAGTTCTGTGCAAAAATCTGATTGCACCTAATTTTGTACAAAATTGCTGCCATCGGGCATCTTGAAATTCAAACCAGACCCCAAAATACTCGTTCTCTTCCCACGGTGATACCAAAGGTACCCAAGAAGTTTTGTAAAGATTGGTTCATAAATACGGCCTCTACCCCGAGCCGTATTGGCATTTGCACTTTTCGTGTTGAAAGTAACACAAAAAAACATCAAAGTTAGTCTAATTTGCATAATTTACGCACAAGAAAAAAACCCATATTATATGTGATGTATCCCATGGTACTAAACATTCATATAAAAAATTATTCAAATCAGCGCTTTCATATGGAAGTTCTGCGCAAAAATCTGATTGCACCCAATTTTGTACAAAATAGCTGCCAGCAGCCAACTTGAATTTAGGATCGGACCCCAAAACACTTGTCATTGTCCCACGGTCATAACAAAGGTACCCAAGAAGTTTCGTAAAGATCGGTTCAAAAATACGGCCTCTAGCCCGAGCCATATTGAATTGTTGATGGACAGACAGACGACTGGCCATGGCATAAGCTCAAATTTGGCTTTGCCAAAATTGAGCTAAAAATGAAAAAAAAATTTCGAACAAATTTTGAAAACACCCAAGTTCCCAAAGGGAAACATGTCAGCCCAAGGGCCTCCCGATAGAGCCTAAGTGTGGACAAACCAGAATAAGCAGACTGACATCTGCAAAATGAGGTCCCCAGAGGGTGAATTTAGTGATGCTACCCTGCACAGCAGGGTAGCATCACTAAATTTCCCCTCTGTGAAACTCAATCTGAATCAGTGTCTCAAAACTAAACAGAAAGAGGTATCCAGAGGATAAATTGGACCACTGTATGGGATAGCATCATCAAATTCACCCTCTGGGGACCTCATTCTGCAAATGTCAGATTGCTTATTTTCAGGCCTGTGTGTGGACAAACACTAAATAATTAAAGCTACACTACCGGAATTATTTAAGACTTGTATCCTACTATAAATATAATAACTGTGCTATACTATAATACTTGAATAATGTAAATTGTTGTTAAACTGAAAACGTCAACAGGAAAAACCGGAAACTAAACAACAGGCATACAATAAGCCCAAAGTCAGTAACCGATCAATCACTACATTATTTATTTATTTAATGGTGTTTAAGGTCACATATTTCTGCACAATGGCTAACCATGACCGTGACAGTTTTACGGGTGGAGGAAGCCGAAGTACCCAGAGAGAACCACCGAGCAACGGCGAGCAACTGTCAGCTCCCCAACATACCAACTCCACACAAGCAGGGTTAGCATTGGTTGAAGACAGGTGCACCATCGAGGTGCAGTACGCCTTAGTACACAACGTCACCGTGCCCCCACGTGGGCAATGGGGGTGAAGTGTCTTGCCCAAGGACACAACGCGGTTGCCGCAGGTGGGATTCGAACCGAGGACCTCTCGGCTTGCAGCCTGCACCTCTACCAGCTGAGCCACCACGCCCCCCAATCAATCACTACCTGATGCAAAGCCAGAACTTCATGAGAAGAAAAAACAATGCATCTGGTAGAAGATGCAAGACTACAAACATCATAACACCCACAGGATGGGGATAACCGGAATAAACATTCCGTAGATCACGTTAAACTCCCCTAAAATTAAACAAAAAATTTCAATAACAAGAGGCCCTATGAGGCCTGAAGCGCTCATCTTGACAGAACAGAACACAATATAAACAGAGTTTAAGAATGAGTCTAGATTAAGTAATCCATCTCCATAGAATACATTGTCAATCCAGGAGTAACAAAAATGGTCCACGCATCATGCTTTTTCTTCAATTGATCATAATGTAAAATGTAAAGATCCCCTATGAAGCCCCTTGATACAAAATACAGAGTTAAAATTTGGGTTACCATAGTGAGCCCAAATATTAACGTACAAATCCGATTTGAACAAACTTGAATCTGACCCCCTCTAGACATGTTGTATACCAAATATGAAAGAATTCTGACAAGTGGATCTGAAGATGAAGATTTCTGAAGAAATTCCCTCATAGTGTACTAAGTTAAATTTCAGGTTTCTATATGGAGCCCAAATATTAACCCAGGAACTCGAATTGAACAAACTTGAATCTACCCCCTCCCCCCTCCCCCTAAGATATGTTGTATACCAAATATGAAAGCATTCCGACTGGTGGGTCAGAAGAAGATTTTTAAAGAAATTTCCTCATATTGCACTAAGTTAAAATTTGGGATACCATAGCGGGGCCAAATATATACCTAGGGATCCGATTTGAACAAACTTGAATCTGAACCCCTTAGAGATGTTGCATACCAAATATGAAAGCAATCTGACTGGTGGATCTTAAAAAGAAGATTTTTAAAAATTATCCCCCACACTGAACTAAGTTAAAATTTGGGCTTCCGTATGAAGCCCAAATATTAACCTAGGGACTTGGTTTGAACAATCTTGAATCTGACCCTCATAACAATGATGTACACCAAACATTAAAAGATTCTGACTGGTGGTACTGAAGAAGATTTTTAAAGAATATTCCCCATATTACCTTAAGTAAAAAATTTGGGCTCCTGTATTGGCCAATGGGCTTTATTTTAACAAACTTGTATCTGACCCCTCGATGAATGCTGTATACCGAATATCAAAAGATTCTGAAGACTGGTTCTGAAGAAAAGATTTTTTTTTAATTTTTGCAAATATGCTGACTCAGCATTTTTTCGATGCCCTCTACAGAACACCCTAACATAACCGATGGCAATTTTTTTACCATTCAATCCTACTGGTCCTAAAGATGCTTCATACCAGATAACATCTCTCTGTTCTGTGTGGTTTGGGAAATATAAGCATTTGAAAATATTTCTATTTTTAGCTCCTGAGGTTCCCATGGGGATGCAGGATTCTTTTTTTGCCCGAACAAGTACTTATGGCCCAATAACAGAGACCAGTCTAGAGGCTAAATTTAGAGAGAAGTCACTTCTCCCTCCCAAGGTTTTAAGGAGAAGTGAGGTGAAAATAGGGAGAAGTGAATAAAAAATATTATTTCTCAAAAAGCTATGTCAAGTAAAGGGTTAAATTCAGTTTATCAAATTACTTTTGACAACCAAATATTCTCAAGAACCTGTGTTAGGTAAAGGGTTAAATTCAGTTTATCAAATTTACTTTTGCCAACCAAATGTTATTTCTCAGAAAGCTGCTTTAGGTAAAGGGTTAAATTCTGTTTAGCAAATTATTTTTTTTGTCAACCAAATATTATTCTAAAAAAAACTGTGTTAGGTAAAGGGTTAAATTCAATTTAGCAAATTATATTTGCCAACCAAATTATATTTGCCAACCAAATTTTTCTCAAAAAGCTGTGTTGGGTAAAGGGTTACATTCAGTTTAGAAAATTGTTTTTGCTAACCAAATATTATTTCACAAAAAGCTGTTTAGTTAATGGTTCAATTCAGTTTAAAAGATATTAGTGGGGGGTTAAATTCAGTTTAGTGAATTAATTTTGCCAACCAAATATCATTTCTATTCAGTTCAGAGAATCATTTCTTCCAGGCAAATGTTCTGTTATCAAGGAAGATAATTGAATTTATCAGTTTGTTTTTTACACCATTTATTTCTGTAATTTACTACTTTTTGGTAATTTAGTAGGACCCTTATTGTGACCGCCACAAATGGAACACACCCAACAATAATTTTTAAAATTCACATGCTTCAAACTCACAAGTGCAAACTAAAAAATAAACATTTGTATCATTACCAGAAATGTTTCTTTAAATAAATACCCTGTATAGCGAAGTTTGATGGTGGAAATCCGTTTTGAAATGAAACATTAAAAAAGAACTTGAGGCTGAGCAATTTTCGTCTTGTCATCTACCTTCACTCTAGTGAAAACTTGAATTGTCATGACGAAATCGTGCCGTGGTTGGTATTATTTTGGGGTTTTATGGGAAGTAAAATCAATATATTTAGTAATTCTTTAACTTGCCAATTATTTGCTTTCACTGCACTTATTTTTTTTTTCTATTTTTTCCAAGCGAAGTAAGCAACGGAATCGCCGGAAATAACTTTTCTCAGCGACTTTTCAAAACTGCAAGGCAACTTCAACTTCGCCCAGAGAAAGAAATTGGGCGAAGACCTGGTGTTAAGGGCGAAGATATCGCCCACTTCGTCCCTGCCCAATAATACCACATATCAAATTTGGTTCAAATCTGACCATCAGTTCAGAAAACAGAAATTTGGGGCAGGGCCAAAAATCTTACCCCTACCATCACAAAGCCAAATATTGCTTCACGAACTTCGTTTGAACAAACTTGATTCTGCACCTCAAAAGGAAGCTCCATAACAAATATCAAGTCATTGTACCCACTGGTTCATGACAAAAAGATTTTAAAAATATTTTGGAGCATTTTCTCCCACCCTCTTCCTATGGGGACTGGGCAAGTTGAGTTGAACAAAACTGCAATGCCCCTTTGGGCCATCACTCACCAAACTTTCACTAGAATTGGCCAAGTGGTTTTTAAAGGTGTTGATGGATGACGGACAGAGAGCGATGAGATTAGCTCAGCTTGACTTTGTCAAGATGAGCTAAAAAAGCTTGGGAGCTTAACAGGAGGGTTCATGGGAGGAGAGGGAAGGAACATTTAACAAACAGTAGGTTTAATCATAGCAAGAATGATGAGGTTCAGGCCCATATCCCAAATTTGGGAAACATGAATAATTTTACATAATTATTTTACAGTTAAAACTAGAAGTCCTGTCATGAAATGCGCACATTTAGCTAGTTGATATGCGTGTTAATGTACGCGTTATAGCCCAAGTAAAGCTATCAAATTCTGTACATATGGCCTGTGCACAAGCAATGTTTCAGCCAATGGTCCTCCGGGTAAACCGGAGGTCCATTGGCAGAAACATTGCATGTGTTTGCTATGAGTAACCAGGAGAACCTGCCGGGCTTTGGATGCCATTCGATATGGCAATTGCGCGCAATTCCAATGCGTAATTAAGCCCAGATAAGCACACAAGACTTCTAGTTTCAACTGCATTAAAGTTACAGCCCGGAATGTCTGAAACCACCATTGTTCACTTCCAGCATCCTTTCACATCCTTGAATCCACCATAATCGTCAATGATTTGTGTCTGGCATCTTCAAAAAAGAGATTTAAAGCACAGATGTCAGTTCAGATGTTTACGGACTTGAGCCAAACAAACGAATGATGTTTGGCACCAATTTCGGTACCTTCCTGGTTACTGTGCATGCACAGTACACTAAAGTATGGAGGACCAGCTATTGTATGGAAATTTTTGGGATTGGGGGGTTCAAAGTTTGTGTTTGGCCCTGGATAATAATGAGTTTGCACCAGCCAAGTCTGGGCTATTGGTTTTAGTATAAAAATACTAATTTTTACAGAACATATGTTGTAAGCAGGGTTAGAGATGCAAATGGATATATCGAAAGATGCACGGTCACACAGCTAGAAATAGCAGATTCTTCTGCCCTCTTTGGGATAGGTTCCAGGGCCCATGCTATTGGGAAAATTTGGGTCATGGGGGCCCCAATTGGGAGTTTGTTTTGGAGGGGAAAAAACAAAGACAAATAAATTTTACATTTGAATGGAGCAGAAGACATATAACGACAGATACCAAAGCAACTGCATGTAAACTATAAAAAAGTTTTATAATAAAATGGAATCATGTTCACACAGTATCTGTAGTCTCTATCAAACCGTTCTTAATTTAACCCTTTACCTAACCTGAAAAGCAGATGACACTTGCAAAAATAATTCTTGAATAACTAATTTTTTTCATTTTTTGTCTCAAAAACATAGGTTATGACCCCTCGTTGGAATTTTCATTTTTTGTCTCAAAAACATAGGTTATGACCCCTCGTTGGAACGAGCTCGATGAGCTCATTCCAACAAGGGGTCATAACCTATGTTTTTGAGACAAAAAATGAAAAAAATACTGAAAATTAATTGCCGATTTTTTAGAATAGCGCTGGCCGGTTTTGTCCGTTACGTTAGGTAAGGGGTTAAAGAAGAACTTGTCATTTGCCCATTGAAGTTAGAGACCTCATTAGGCAAGCAATCTCTAAAACAAAAACCACTGCAGTTGGACATTATTATGAAGACCGAAAAATTGGGCTACCAATGAAATTTCTCAGTTTTATGACCAGACCAATAGATTTCCTTTCCAACGAAAGTAGATTCCAGCATTACCTGTTTCATATTATTGATCTTTCAACACAAATTGACTTTAATTCATGTGTTGACCACAGATTTTGTATTTATATGTATTTATGGTCTTACATCAAAGCCAGCCAACAACCCATGACCACAGACATCCAGTCGTATAACCGTAGGCCCGGAAATAACTCGCAAATGATCATTTAAATTATACGTCGATTGTAAAATATGCAAATAAACTACAGGTTACAACAAAATAATCCAAAATGATTTAAATTCCTAATCCCGTATGGTCAGATTTGACAATCTTTCACAACTAACTTGATATGAAGGTTGCATGTTACATTCACATATAAAAAGAGTAGCAAGCTGTTTACTTCTGCCAAAATAAATTATTTATTTATTTATTGGTGTTCAAGATCACATACCTATGCACAATGGCTAATCGTGACCGTTACAGTTTTACAGGTGAAGGAAGCCGGAGTACTCGGACAAAACACCGAGCATCAATGAGCAACTGTCAGCTCAACATTCTAATTCTGTTCAAACTCCGCTCAAGCAGGGTTACAGCGATTGAAGACATGTGCACCATCAATGTGCAGTACACCTTAGAACATAGCATCATCGTGCCCCTGTGTAGGCAATTGGGATAAAGTGCCTTGCCCAAGGACACAACGTGGGTTGTCCCAGACGGGGATCGCACTCGGGACCTCTAGCATAGAAGTCCAACGGTCTACTACTGAGCCACCGCACTCCCACCAAAATAAACAGCAGCAACTAACACGTGATCTCGCACAAGCGAGATCGCATGTTAGTCGTTGCTAGTTAGTTCGGCAGAAATTGTGTTAAGACATGACCTTCCTGAATGGTTGATGTAGCCAAAACAGAGAAGGTGGAAATTCCAAAACTTCTTTTCTGTCAGGTTTCCATGTTATATAGCTTAAATTGCAACCGGGTTACGAAGTAAGTACTTTATGTCCAGGCTTGAGACCGGCATTATGAATGGCAAAGTCCATGTGTCAAATCTATACATAGCCTTGTAAGAATACATGCTTACTAACAAAAGCGAATTGATATCCAAGACTCCCATTCAGACGTGATGCAGTAATAGATGCTAAAAATTTTCCTGAAATCTTAACAGTAAAGTAATCACCTCACCTGAAGATAATTTCAGTTGTAAATTTGAAATGAACAAAAATTGTTATCTCACTCACTTTTTTTCCTCAATCATTCTCCTGGAAAAAAATACTGGACGACGTCTCACTTTCCTTTCGGTACCAATGTTGACATTTCTTTGAAACATGCCATTGAAGTCCAGCACATACTTGTGTTTTCCAGTGGAGAATTTTATTTGCATTTTTGGGTCTTTATGGAATTTCTGTTCAAGGATAGTGTAAGTGACATCTGATCTGTTCCCTGCACAATCCTAAAATCATGAATTTCTTTCTTATTTGAAAATGCTAAAGTGAATACAGTGAAGCCCACTTAACTGGATATCTCTTAATTGAATAATCCTGTTAATTGAATATAATTTTCCAACACAAAACCATTTACCATACCTCCAGTACAAATATGACCTGTTAATTGAAAATAGGTTATAGAGTAAAACACCTGTTATTTAAATAAAAACTCCTTGTAACCTGCCGAGAAATTACCCTGACTCTCCTCAATTTTCCTTTGTTTTTCAACCTATTTGGTCTCAATTCATCCAATACAGGAATTTAATCTATTAAAGAGCTCTGTCAAACAAGATATAACAGAATAAATGCTGAGTTTATCTCTAGAAATCAGGAAAGTGACACAATCCCTGTTAATTGAATACTCCTGTTAACTGAATAATTTTCATTGGCAAAATGGCTATTCAATTAACCCTCTACCTAAGATGAAAAGAAGACAACACTTGCAAAAAATAATTCTTGAAACTAATTGTTTTCATTTTTTGTCTCAACTAGAGAGGGTATGAGTACCCCGTGGCTCACCAACAGGTGGCCAATGCAAAGAGGTGGCTGGAGTAAAAAAAAAAAGTTCAAAACTTGCACACAAAAGTCCAAAATTAAAGAAAATAAGCAGCTAAAGGGTTAAATAATATAATAATAATCCCTAAGAAGCATGCTAACATAAAATAGGAACCATGGCAATATGCTACAAGGTAAGTCTCCACTTTGAAAAAAAGAAAGACAAACCTCAAAACCTGCACATAAAAGTAAAAAAAGTATCACATTTGTTTCAAAGGGTTAAAATTTAGAAAAATACCCTGAAAATATTACAATAACCGGTGTGGCAATATGCCAGTGAGATAAAACTCCACTTAAAAAAAATATCAAAACCTGCACACAAAAGTACAAACCTGCAAAGAAAAGAACAAAATTAAAGTAAATAAGCAGCTAAAGGGTTAAATAATATAAAAATAGCCCAAGAAGCATCCTAACATAAAATAGGAACCATGGCAATATGCTACAAGGTAAGTCACCACTTGGAAGAAAAGAAAGACAAACCTCAAAACCTGCACATAAAAGTAAAAAAAAGTATCATATTTGTTTCAAGAGGTTAAAATTGAGAAAAATACCCTGTCACAGTAACCACAATGGCAATATGCCAGTGATGGGAAAGTCTACTTGAAAAATATCCACTTGGAAGAAAAGAAAGACAAACCTCAAAACCTGCACATAAAAGTATCACATTTGTTTCAAAGGGTTAAAATTTTGAAAAATACCCTGAAAATGTTACAGTAACCACCATGGCAATATGCCAGAGAGGTAAAACTCCACTTAAACAAAAATATCAAAACCTGCACACAAAAGTACAAAACCTGCACACAAAAGTCCAAAATTAAAGTAAATAAGCAGCTAAAGGGTTAAATAATATAATAATAGCCCCAAGAAGCATCCTAACATAAAATAAGAAGCATCCTAACATAAAATAGGAACCATGGCAATATGCTACAAGGTAAGTCACCACTTGGAAGAAAAGAAAGACAAACCTCAAAACCTGCACATAAAAGTAAAAAAACATCAAAACCTGCACACAAACATCAAAATAAGTCCAAAATTTGATTCAAAGGGTTAAAATTAAGACAAAATACCCTGGAAAAGAGTTGAATGTTATCGTGAACCCCCACAGCAATATGCAAAGAAGAAAAACATTTTGTTAAAAGCACAAAAATCCAAACCTGTAAACAAAAGAAGTCCAAAATTGAAGTAATTAAGCAGGAAAAGGGTTAAAGAATACAACGTAGCCCTAAGATGCATGTTTACATACAATAGAAAGCATGGACATATGCTACAAGGTAAATCTACACTTGGAAGAAAGGAAAAAAAATACATGAAAACCTGCACGCAAACGTCAAAATAAGTCTAAAAATCTATTCAAAGGGTTAAAAATTTATTAAAAATGTACTGGAAAGATATCAATGTTATAATAACCACCACTGCAATATGCAGTGAGGTCAACCTCACTTGAAATTGTTTTTTTTTTATCATAAGCTGTACATAAAAGTAAGAAGCTGTAAGCCTAAGTCCAAAAGCTGTACATAAAAGTCCAAAATTGAAGTAATTCAGCAGGAAAAGGGTTAAATAATACAAACATAGCCCTAAGATGCATGTTTACATACAATAGAAAGCATGGACATATGCTGCAAGGTAAATCTCCACTTGGAAGAAAGGAAAAAAAACCCATCAAAACCTGCACGCAAACATCAAAATAAGTCTAAAATTTGATTCAAAGGGTTAAAATTAAGACAAAATACCTTGGAAAAGAGTTAAATGTTATAGTGAACCACTATAGCAATATGCAGAAGCTAAAAAAAAATTTAAAAAGCCAAAAAATCAAAACCTGTACACAAAAGTTCAAAATATTTGAGAGCGGACGCCGACGCAGACGCCGACATGAGGGCTATGCCATAGGCTCACACAACTAACGTTGGTGAGCCAAAAACATAGGTTATGACCCCTCATTGGAATGAGCTCCTTCCAACGATGGGTCATAACCGTATGTTTTTGAGACAAATAATGAAAATTAATTGGCTATTTTTGAGAATAGTGCTGGTCGGTTTTAGCCGTTACATTGGGTAAAGGGTTAACAGGGTTCCACTGTAATGTACAGTGGAATAGTGTCACATAAGTCATAGAACCAAGCCTGTATACAATTCAGAGGAACTCTGTTAATATAATTTCCACTTTGCAGTGAAAAATATTTAATTAACAGGAGTATTCAAATAACATAGCAGGGTAGCATCACTAAATTTACCCTCTGTGAACCTCAATCTGAATCACGGTCTCAAAACTAAACAAAAAGAGGTACCCAGCGGATAAATTGGCCCACTGTATGGAATATAATCATCAAATTCACCCTCTGGGGACCTCATTCTGCAAATGTCATACAGCTTATTTTCAGGCCTGTTGGCTATTATCATTATCTTGAGTTTTGAGTTATAGTAACAAACAAACTTTTACTTGTTTTCCTAGTTGAGCTACGTCACTGGTATTAATTGATAAATTTAAGTATCAAAACATTTTTGTTGGGCTATTTCCAAACGATCATGTGTTGGGCGGTTAGTATGATCACATCTCACACAAGTCCAGTCATCGCAAATTAACAAAGCACCATCAAATCATTTAAAAGATAATTATCCAATCTGAGAACTTAATTTACCGTCTGGACAAGGCCTACGTTTGGAAATTAACACTGGTTATTTCAACAATTGTTTTGGCATTTTTTTTTTCATTGTCATCACTAATTTACCAAGAAAACCTCATTTAAAATGATCCAGATGTTTATTACCATATTACAGGCCATTCCGTAGTATAATAATGATGCTTTACCAGGCCTGGCATTCTTTAGGAATGCAGGAGTGCTAGATTGCTAGGCCGGCTTTACCGGGAGTTGAAATTGCATAATGCAACAAAGTGGCGGGCCAATGTTTAAATCAATTTCCAATATTGGCCCGCTACTCATAGCTCTTGTCACGTGATCAAAGAATTTAAAAGTCAGCTCCCGTAAATTATTCTGCCGCTTCGAAATTCAGAGAAAAAATAATGCGATAATTTGTAGTTTTTATAGGATTTATCAAACTGTCCATTAATAATGACAGTTTTAGTTTACACTTAACATAAGTTTTGATCATTTAGTTGATTAATTGTGGCCATTATGTTGAATATTTAGTGAATATTGTAGCGTCACATTTCCAAATTTCGCACTACTGCCGTAAAATTAAATCAGCTAATTAAGCATGTGAACTGTCATTAGTTTGTAAACAAGCAGACAACAAATTGAAAACAAAAGGCCCCAGGGGGGCTGAGGGCACTCACTTGACATGGTAGCCTAAATATCAACCCAGGGAATTGATTTGAACAAGTTGCATCTGCTCCTCCTAAGAATAGCTTATACCAAATATCCAAAGATTCTGACCAGTGGATCTAAAAAAAAAGATTTTTAAGGAATATTCCTCATATTTAACTAAGTAATAATTCGGGCTCCCACAGGTGTAGGGCTAACCATACTGACATCATTTCTTTGATGTTTATGTGTTTCTCCAGGAACCGAGGGTCCCAAAGACCCTTGCATTTAAAGTCTGTCGGGCTCAGGGTCCCGCCCCAAACTGTTGACTCACATCCGTCATAATCATGAAAGCCGGATCCGGCAGGTGCAGCGGAACTCCCTGAGTTAACCACTGAATATCTGCCCAAATCTGGACCTTTTGTTTACAAGATCAGTTAAAACAAGACTGGCCCCGAGTGAATGCGTCTTCACATTCCAGTTCTGGGTAAAGAATAACTGGAGGGGATGTGTGCGTAAGCGACCAATCGGAATAAGATCCGCAGCCATTCTGGACAACCCCATCAGTCATATAAAATCCCTCGCTGTTAATGCGTCGGAGTGTAGACAAAAGCGAGCATAACAACTGACTAATCTTGCTCTAGGTAACAGGAGACAAACCAGATTGTTGTGAGTCTAGAAGCTCATTCCCTTCTGAAGAGTGGTTGATGCTGTATCTCTGGAGAATGTCATCCAAGTAAGCTGACGTTACCACAGACAAATGAGCTTGGAAGTGAGACATCACAGAGTTTATTATTCAAGTGAATGCCCAGGGCGCTAGATTCAGACCGAAGCACAGCACTCGAAACAGAAATACTATCCCTCGAACGACGAACTGTAGGTACTTTCTGAATGCCCGATATACCAGGACATGAAAGAACGGATCCTTAGATCTATGCTTGCCGCATAGTCAATCACTCGAACGCTCGCTGAGTGGTCCCTTCTAGGCGATGTAGGCTGGATATCTGAAGTCATGTAGCTAAGGTGCAGTCGTGTGCGTGGAAGATGCCAATGCAGAAGGCAAAACTGTAGCCGACTCCAGCTGTGAACTGAACGGAGCATCCCAGATGGGGGGCACGAACATATGCTCCGACTGACGCAAGTTCCGATCACCACATCTGGCCCCAGATGTTATTGGGAAAGAGAGGGGGGCTCTCCCACTCGTGGTCCTTTCAGACCTCGCTGAACTTCCCAATGAACTTGCCCTAACTGTAGCCGACGCCGACTGTGAACTGAATGGAGTGTCCCGGACGGGTGGTGCGGACGTATGCTCCGAATGACGCAAGTTCCGATCACCACATCTGGCCACCAGATATTACTGGGAAAGAGAGGGGGGCTCTCTCACTCGCAGTCCTTTCAGACCTTGCCGAGCTTCCCAATGAACTTGCCGGCTTCTTATTCTGTTCTGTCATCACTGGGTGAGCCTGTTTATATTATAAGGTGCTCGCTCTACCCAATTCACCTCATAGACCGCAACGGACACATCCGATGTCACGGTACCCACAGACGGAGTAACGCTTCACCGGTCAAGCTAGCTGGCGACAGGGAAATGAAACCACTGGTTTGTGGTTTATAGCCCTGCCCAATGTTCATGAGCACCTTGCCGCTAGCTCTGTTTGATCATCTGAATGCGACGACGGCAGCACACTCTGCCTAGGTGTCACGTAAACATCACCATGTCCTTGTTCCTCTGAAATAGAAACTAAGAAATGAGAATGACTCTATGGTGAGAGGACTGGCAGTGGCCTCTCGCCACTAACAACGTACCGTGACACCCATCTCCAATGTTTGTCATCCCTTCCGACACATGTTGAGCAAGAATTAGTGGGAGTACATCGACTACAAGCAAGGCAACCAACATGTAAATCAGAGGAAAGGCTTCCTCTCCTTCCATTTGAGCAATATGCTTTCATAATGAAGCAAAATAAAGTCGATCGTACTCCCCCGACTCCACATTAAATATTAGAAAAAGATACATGACAAATAACATTCAAAATATAAATCGAAAAATAATTTACACAAAAAATTTTTTTGAAAAATTTTGACAAGAGCCCAAGTCCCCAAAGGGAACGATGAGCCCAAAAGTATCCCGACTGAACCAATATTCAATTAACAGGTCAAAATTATTTTATTATCTAAAAAATTAATTGCTACACTACTGGAATATTTAATGTATCTTACAACAGTCCTACCATAATAAATAGGAAACTACATATATAAATAGCGCGTTGTCAATGGAAACAACGTCAGAATGAAAACCTGAAACAAGACCCCAGGCAACACAGCCCGAAATCAGATTTTGAACTATCCGATGTAAAGCAAGATCTTCTTCAGAAGAAAAAAAACTACATCAGATGTATGGTGCATGACCAAAATGCCTCAACACCCCTAGGGTTAGGACGTAACCATGGGGATATACAGAATAAACATTCTGTGTAACATGTTAAACTTCCAAGAAATGGAATGGGGGGGGGGGGGGGGGGGGGGGGGGGGTCAAGACCCGGGTTTCGGTTTCGGTTTTTTTCTACTTTATGCATTCTCAACTAATTTTGTGAATTTGGAAGTGGCAAACCAGTGAACTCATGTTCAAGTATGAAGTGATAGTCTAAGAATGTTTTTCCCAGGTGAACTTGAATCCATTCAGGTTGTTCATAATTCAAAATTGTTATTGCAGGGTATCAGAAAATCAAATTTAAGCACCTTTAGGCCTCTGACCATGATTTTCAAGGACTGTAATAAGCTTGATGAGATTCAGAGACAGGATAATTGTAACACTGTCACCAATGCAAATTATTTACAGTACTGTAACCATTACTTCATAGGTGTCTATCAGGGGTCAGCCTGGCAGCTGATTTTAGCGGGAAGTGACTTCTCCCTCCAGAGACTTTAGGGAGAAGTCAGGGGCCAGGAGGGATAAGTCAGTGGACCTGAGGGAGAAGACAGAAAACAACATAAAATGTATATGACATTGTGACAAAATAAATGTTCATAGAGGACACAATTGTGTAGAAAAAAATAAATAAAAGTTATACAAACATACATATACACACACACAAAACTAAGTCATGTAGGTTAAAATCCTCCCCCTCCCCTACAGAAAATTGCGTCGTTAATGCTTTCTGAATACCTTAACTCTTTCCCTAACAGTGATGACTAGGGTTACCATGCAGTTGATTTTGTATTTGCCTCAATGCAGTGGATTTGAAATTTAGTATGACCCATGGTGAGAGTGTTCTTCTCTGCAACAGAAGGTATATTCTTTTAAAAAAAATATTTAAAGTATTAAAAATAAATTTAAAGTTCACATTAGAAGCCGGGTCATTCATGGTTTCTGAATTTCCTAATTGAATTGAAAAGCGTAGTTAAAAAAGTTTTCAACATCCTTCGTAAATTAATCGTCATTAACAATTTCAGTTAATTTATTTCTAAGGTAAATAACAAAATATTTCAGTTGTCTCCCTTACCTGCTGCACTTCGTGATAATACACTGTTCAGAAAAATGACAATTTCAGCCAACCATCTAACACTGACATGTGCGATTGGTGCTATGAGGCCTGCCATTCTTATCCATCCTAATATGTGTGATTTCTATCGTAGCCTTATCACATTTAACCCCTTTCCAACACAAGTTTTCAAAGAAAAACTTTCAATGCAAATTGCGGGGCGAATTTCAATGCAACCAATTTTTCAGTGAAACAGAGAGTACCGTAAGAACTTTCGACGTTTTTATGGATGAAACTGTCTCCTGCACATTTTTTTTGGTTTTGAAATGGTGGTTAACTTTAATAAATTCTAATTAACTTGATGCGTGTCTTGTGTGATTCGTTGTTTTTGCTGACACTTTTGTTTTTAAACAACACTTCGATCAGAGCGTATACAAAACGTATCTCCATGTGCTTAAATTGTGCTTTTAATAAATATATACACGCAATGTATGTATGTCCCACACAGGGACAAAATTTTGATTTCGGGTCATTTCGATTATCGTACACGGGACTCGGATCTTCAGTCACCATTTTAACTCAAGAAAACTTGTAACTCTCACGTGGTGTATGCAGTAGGTTACCAAGCTCTACTTTCATTTCTGTAATCAGTAAGATATCCGTTTGTGGTGCTTGGCGCATTCACACCCCCCCCCCCCCCCCCCCCCAACACACAATCGTGGATGATATGGGTTAGTTCTAAGAAATAACACCTGCGTTTTCAAATTAGCTCGACCCTTGTTCCAAGATACATAGATTATGCATTGTATTAATGATTAATTAAAAAAACTGTAACGTCGGTTGTATGACTACAATTTCAGAGCAACTCGCGTTTTTTTTTTTCACAACCGAAACCGAGTTGTGGCCTCGGTTAACCGCCAGTCTTAAAGTTTAACTGGGGGGCTTCAAGGAAGGATAGGAAAGGAACACTTAACAAACAGTAGAAAAATCATTAGCAAGAATGATGACGTCAGGCCCATGTCCCGAAAATGGGGAACATTAAATAATTTTTATAAAAATCAGAAAGTTACAGCCCTGAACATTTCAAACCACCATTTCTTCCTTCCTTCATCCAGTTGTGTCCTTGGATCCAACAAATTAACTATTGATTTGTGTCTGGCATCATTAAAACTGAGATTTAAAAGCACAGATGTCAGTTTGTTGTTATCTGATTGAGGGCCAAACAAAGAATAATGTTGGCACCAATTCCGGTCACTTCCTGATGTCTGTGCATGCGCGGAGAGTAAATGTATGGAGGGCCAGAAAGGACTTTTAATTTTCGGTTTTGCATGCAAATTTTGGGGATGGGGGGGGGGGGGGGGGTGTGCAAAATTGTGTTTGGCCCTAAATATTTTTGAGTTAGCATCAGCTAAGTCTGGGCCATTGGGTTATAGTATAAAAAAAATGGTATATTAGGCCCCATAAAGTAGATCTAGGCCATTTTTTGTATAATTGCATGTAGGTGGGAGTTTTTTAAATTTATTTTTTATTTTTGTCATTGTTTCCCTTCCATCAAAAGTTTATGTTCTTCGTTTGTTTTATGTTTTAGGCTTCATAATCTATAGAATAGCATGGGCGGTGGTGTATTTCGTCCCTTGTGTGCAAGAAGCTGTTGCAATGCTAAAGCATCACAAAGCCTTCTTGCACTCAAGTGACAAATTTATCAATTTTATTAACTTTGGTGAAATATCAGACATAAACCATTTAATTTTTATTTTTTTTAAGTTTGCATTGGTTATAAAAGAGAGCATATGGCAGCCCAAAGGACCATGCAGGAGAGCCTGAGAAACAGATTTTCAATGGTATTTACAATTAAAACTAGAAGTCCTGTCATGAAATGCGCACAAATAGCACGTTGATATGCGCGTTAAGATGCGCATTATGGCCCAAGTAAAGCTATCAAATTCTGTACATATGGCCTGTGCACAAGCAATGTTTCAGCCAATGGACCTCCGCGCTATTAAGCCTTCATAAGCGCACTATTTGTGACAGGACTTCTAGTTTTAACTGTAGGCCTAACAATTACCTTCTCACCATACTCAATCCACTTTTCTTCATTGTACGTAACATTTTCTACCTCACCATACTCCACCCACGTTTCTTCAGACAGCCAATACCATTTCCATATAGTGCTAAGTGGGTCATGACTTGCAACTATAGATGACAAAGTAGATAACCGTCTGACTTGTGGCTCATTATTATAACTGAAAAAATCAACAGTTTCAGAGAAATATAATGTATATAAATGTATTACAATGGAACCCTGTTAACCCTTTACCCAGCGAAGACGATATAAAAATTCATTACTTTAAATATCATTTTTTAAATTTTTCAAAAAATTCCAACCAAACCATATCATGTGATCCCTTATTGGAACAAGCTCGGCGAGCTTGTTCCAAAGAGGGGTCACATGATATGATTTTGTTGAAATTTTTAAAAATATTTTTTCAGTTGCTGAATTTGCATATTACGCGGGCGGATGTGGCCGATTCGTTGGGTATCTATCATATATTGATAGTGATCATCATTCCATGGTTAAAACATAGTAAATCTGCCAACTCTCATTTGTGATAGATTACACCTTGAAGCCGTGTTGAATAGATTGAGAAATAATCAACTTTGGCGTTCAAGACTTCTTTAATCGTTGGCAATTTTCATGAGTACTGAGTAATCACAGAAACTATTACGTAGTGTGTGTACAAATGAACGTTGTCGAGTACTTGACAACCTTCCTTTTTGAACACACTACAGAATAGTTTCTGAGAATACTGTTTTTACAATTCCTATAGTTTTGATCCCATATTCTGTGAAAAAATGGCCACAGATAACCGGATATTATCCAGTTACAGCTCTCAGTCGGTTGTGAAAATGAGCCAACCGTTTCAGCCCTAACCAGTACATATTATATAGTGAAAGACAAACCTCAATTTATATAATTACTAGAAGTTAACCCAAATGGGCCTGCTTCAATTTAGGTGAGCTCATTGTTTTTCAATTTACATGTACAGTACGTGGAGAGTGTATCATCACTAAATCACCTGCAGAGTGGAGACTCCACCCAAGCAATAAATGCAAAATTGGTGCAAAGCATAACAAGCACAAGAAAAGTTTCATCAATAGACCTCCAGGTTAAACCCGGAGGTGCATTGGCTGAAACATTGCTTGTGTTTTTTGTCGATATGTACAAAATTGGAAAGTTATAGTTTGGGTGATAACTCCACTCTGTGGGTGATTTAGTTACAATCCACTCTCCACGTATTGTACATGTATGTTTAGAACATGTGTTCCAACAATGATCACACAGGATTTTGGTGGTCTTGCAGATGAGAGTAACTCATACATGGAGTTTCGTGTGAAGTCTTGGTTGCTCATATAGTAGGTAACCAAAACAAGAGCTGGGTGGTAATTTTCAAAATTTCAAGATTGGTTCCTGTATTGGTATTTTTAGAATGATTAACTTTGGTATAAGTACAGTATTTAGTGTCAACAACAACAATATGAAATGGTATTCTCAGTAAATTGTCGAGCTGTAGTTCCGTTTTTCAGCAGACAAAACCACTGAATAGTTTAAATGTTGGAAGTAATACAGGGACTCTCCACTGGTCACCTGATGTAACAAAAATGCTGAGAGAAAATACCCACTGGGTATTTTCTCTCTGCCTTTTTGTTACATAAATATTTATTTATTTATTTATTTATTTATTGGTGTTTAATGTCACATACTTATCCACAATGGCTAATCATGACCCTGACAGTTTTACAGATGGGGGAAGCTGGAGTACCTGGAGAGAACCACCGACGAGCAGCTGACAGCTCCCCAACATCGTAACTCTGTACTGCAGCACAGGCAGAGTTAGACTGGTTGAAGACATGCACACCATTGACGGGCAGCATGCCTTAGTACACTGCGTCAGCGTGCCCACATGTGGACAATCGGGATTAAGTGCCTTGCCCAAGGACACAACGCGGGAGTCCGAATCGATCGCTCAGACGGTCACCCATCTGAGGACTAACCGGGCTTGATGTTGCTTAACTTTGGCGATCTGACGAGAACCAGCTACCGCAACACCACAGTGCCCCCTTTGTTACATCAAATGACCAGTAGTGACCACCTTCAGAAATTTACAGTACATGATGTGAATTTTGCATAATGTTCTGACGATTGTCTATTTTTCAACCAATGAGTATTGTCCGGAATATTTTTCAATAATGAAATTTCAGTATTTTTAGAGTTCCTTGGCATGTTAAATCAGTAGTGGCTTGAAACCAACATTAAACAGTATTTACTGCCCACCTCTATTAGAGGTCCCTAAACAAATTTATTTATTTATTGGTGTTTAAGGTCACATATTTCTGCACAATGGATAATTTTCTGCACAATGGCCAATTGAGACCACAACATGGATATAACGTCAAGTTCAGCCAACTGTTTATACCCATGTTGCCCATTTTACAGGTCTTTAACCCCACTCATTGGTGACAGAGTCCTATTTTATCAGTAAAACAGAGCTTGTTTCCCAAAGTAAACAAGCGCCTCTTCACCTCCTGGGGCTCCCTCAGGGAATCGCTTACCAAAACTTCCACTGGCCAATCAGTCCTGGAAATGTGACTGGAGCGAGTGCAACTTCTCCCGTCAACACCCATGTTTTCTGTTTTACAGGAGCTAAAAAGTTAAAAAATTTATAGTAATTTATATATTTTTTATACTTACCAATGACCCAGACTTAGCTGGTGCTAACTCCAACAAAAACCAGGGCCAAACACAAATTTTGCCCCCCAATCCCCAAAATTTGCATCCAAAACAAAAAGAAATCATGTCCTAAAGGACCTCCATAGTACGTCTCTACTGCGCATGCGCAGTGACGCAGTCGTCCCGAAATTGGCGCCAAATATCATTCTTACTGGCAGTGCCTGGTCAGCGCTATGTACTCAGCGGGGAGGCAAGAGTTCCCAACTCAGGGAGGGCCATCCCCGTCTGGGTCATTGGTAAGTATAAAAAATATATAAATTACTATAAATTTTTTAACATTTTTATACTGTACCAATGACCCAGACTTAGCTGAATAGTAAACAGGTTGGAGGGCCTAGGACATAGAGGAAAATCCAATAAGCTCAATTATATAATAAAGAGGTAACCCCTTAAGGAGAAAAGGAGTATTAGGCTTTACATGTATCTTTCTTATTTAATATTAAATTAGAAAGATACACTACCCTTAAAAATTGAGCACAATAACATTCATGTTCTCTATTAACATCCAGTATAATCCTTATACTAATTATTTTTAAAGCAAGCCAATAAATAAAGCAGTCCAGAGAATTGAGACTCTTTATAATCATTTAAAAGTGTCCGAGTATTGTATATTAAAGCCCGTTTGACACTTGACATATACAAATGCTTCACACCGAGCTACACTTTAAAAATAAGACATGAATGAAATTAAACATTAATATTACACTTTAAAACCATCCCGGAAGCGACTCAGAAATACTGTCTTGGAGGAGGCATTCCCTTGCTTTTCACTATAAAGCAGGTGACCTAAGGGAACACCCGCCCCCCCCCCTTCCCCTTGCCCTGGGTCAAATAGCCCAGAGCGAAGAGGGCAGCCGGACGGAGTCACTGCCGGAACAGAAAGCCTGCATAACTATAGTTGCAACTGTTTAGTGGACGACATTCTGAGCAACAGATAACGGACCTAAACAATGCAGGTCTCCAGAAATGGACTCAATATTTCTGAGATAAAAATTAGTAAATGTGGATGGCTGAGACCAATAAGCAGCCTTCATTAAATCTGTAATAGCAACACTATTAGCATAAGCCCAGGAAGTAGAAAGAGCTCTTACTTCATGAGCAGAAATCTTAAGCACAGACTGCTGAGAAGAAGATAAATCTTCATACGCAGTACGGATAGTTAACTGAATCCATCTAGCAATAGAATGGACTGAAATGTCCTTTCTATTAGGCATCAAAGACAGAAAGAAACGTTTCCGTCCCTTTCTGATGAACTGAGATCTCTGTTTACAGATACGTAGTGCTCTAACAGGACAGAGTAAAGGCCTACGCCCGTCTGAAGACGGAAGAGCCTTAATAACAATAGGTTCCGGATATTTATTAGGAGCCTGATTCTTAGCTAAAAAACCCACATTAGTAGTGAAGGTGATAGTGTTCCCAACACTACGATAATGAGAATCATCCACCGATAGTGCATGAAGCTCACTGACTCTTCTGGCAGAAGAGAAAGCTAAGAGAAAAGCTGTCTTATAAGATAAGAATTTGAAATCTACTGTCCCAAGAGGTTCAAATGGCTTTTCCTTCAATTTAAGGAGAACCCAAGCTAAATTCCACTTAGGAATTAATCTAAGAGTTCTGGGTCTATTTATCGAAAAGTTTCTAACCAATTTCGATAAAGAGACATTAGATCCAATTTGTAAACTATCATGATGTGCATAGGTATCAGATAACATAGATCTATAACCCTTTATAGTAACAGGCTGCAGTTTGATTTCGTCAAACAAGTATACTAGAAAGTTTGCAATGTCTGGTATAGAGGGATCAAATATATCTACAGAATGATCCCTACACCAACGACGGAAAACCTTCCACTTAGCCGCATAGTTTAGCGAAGAGGAGGTCCTCCTACAGTTAGAAATCGCGTCCACTGCTCGTCCTGTAAAGTGCTTGCCATGCAAGAAGGACCGCACAACGGAAAAACGTGAAGGTTGAGACCTTGCGGGTTGTGATGGAGTTGGCGCGATTTCCCCTGCGAAAGAAGATCCTCTCGTGGAGGAAGCTTCCGCGGTAGGTCCCACAACAGACACCTGAGTAGATTTATCCACGGTCTCTGTGGCGACAGAGATGCTACCAACAGAATCTTGCATTGAGATTGTTTTATCTTTAGCAATACTTGTTGAATTAACGGCGCTGGAGGATACGCATATCCTATCATTCCGTCCCAAGGGATCGACAGAGCGTCTACTGCAAATGCTCTTGGATCCGGACACGGGGACACATACGTCTGCAACTGATTGTTGAGATGTGTCGCAAATAAGTCTATCATTGGCCGTTCCCATTGGTAGCAAATCTGATTGAATACTTGTTTGTTGAGAGTCCACTCCGACGGCAACAAGCGACCCTTTCGTGAAAGGGAGTCTGCTAGCACATTCAGACGACCCGGTATGTGACGGACCGAAAGAAGAACGTGATGTTCCAACGCAAACAGAAGGATTCTTTCCGTTAGATTGAACAACGGAACTGAATGAGTGCCTCCCTGATTCCGTATATACGCCACTACTGTCGTATTGTCGGATAGGATTTGGACATGAGCATCGTGAATAATGTCCATCCAGTGACGTAACGCAAGCCAAATTGACATCATTTCCTTGATGTTTATGTGCTTGCACAGGAATTGCGGATCCCAAAGACCCTGGCATCTCGAATCCGTTGGGATTAATGATGCACCCCAACCTGTTTGACTGGCATCCGTCATAATGGTAAAACTCGGATCCGGCAACTGCAGCGGAACTCCTTGAGTTAACCACTGAATGTTTGCCCAAGTCTGAATCTCTTGTTTCACTTGATCTGACAAGAGAACGTCTACATCGAGCGAATGAATTTTCACACTCCAATTCTGAGTCAGGAAAATTTGAAGAGGACGTGTGCGTAGCCGTCCCATCGGAATGAGATCCGCGGCGGCTCCGCACAGGCCTATCAGTCTCATAAATTCTCTCGCCGTGACTTTGTCTGCATTCAGACAATAGCGAGCGTAACAACTGACTAATTTCGCTCTGGTTAACGGCAGACGAACGAGATTGTTGTGCGTCTCGAAGCTCATTCCCAGATGAGTGAATGACTTGGACGGCACCAGATCCGACTTCTCCTCGTTTACTATGAAACCGAGACGTCGGAGCAATAGAAGATTCTGAACATCGTTCTGAAGCGTTAACTCGTTGCCGTACCTCTGAAGAATGTCGTCCAGGTAGGCCGACGTTACCGCAGACGAATGAGCTCGGAAGTAGATCATTACCGAGTTCATTACCCGAGTGAAAGCCCAGGGTGCTAGATTCAATCCGAAGCACATGGCCCGGAACTGATACACCACTCCTAGGACTGCGAAGCGTAGATACTTTCGGAATGTCGGATGTACCATGACGTGAAAGTACGCATCTTTGAGATCTATGCTCGTTGCATAATCATTCACCCGAATACTCGCTCTGACCGATCGAATCGTCTCCATATAAAACTTCGGAGCGACGATCAGCTTGTTTATCCAGCTCAAATCTATGACTGGACGGAACGAGCCGTCTGGTTTCGGAACCAGAAACAGATGGCTGTAGAATCCCAGCGATTCCCGATTTTCTACGACCTCTACCGCGTTCTTCATTAAAAGAGACTGCACCTCTGATAACAGAGCGTCTCTTTTCTGTGGATTTGACGGAAGATGAGTCCACTTTGGACTTCGAGTTAATGGAGGCTTTCGTTTGAAGGATATCTTTAGACCTTCCGAAATCACTCCTCTCACCCACGGGTCGTCCGTAATCGACACCCACTCTTGTGAAAAACTCGACAACCTTCCGCCAACCGGAACGCGATAGAGGTTTAAGCCATCACCTCCTGGACCTGCGAGGCCTGCGGTAGGAGAAACCACGTCTTCCACGGCCCGCACCTCGCCTCGTCGACCTCGGGGCGTCCGACCGATTGTCCCGGCCTGAAGGACGTCCCGAACGAGAGTCGCTATCCTGACGGTCTCTCGAATAAGACCAAGAGGACGCACCGGAACCTCTATAGGAACCTCTCTTGGGCGCATTAGACCCAGAAGTGCCCGCCTTATTCGTGTCTGCTGTATCCGACCTTTTAGGAGCGGATCTGAACAACAGAGAATCATTAGCTTTCTTTTTAATATTATCATAAATAGCGGAAAGCTTGCCGTCAAAGAGAAGTTCTCCTGAGACCGAAGCGACTCTAAGAGAGTTCTTCACCTTAGAATCCACTAGTGTGGATGTAGCCAGGGCTGCGTCACGTCTAACCAACTCCAGATTTGCCACTGAAAGGGCGGAGTTACACGTGGAATAAGCTACTGCCCTTGAAAGAAGTCTTAAAGAGGATTGTATATCCTGAAACTCTTCCCCTTGAAGGCGCAGTGATAACGCCTTAGTAAGGTGATCTGCGTAAGATAAGGCATCTAAATTGGCTCTGTTAGACGCAATAGCTGTTTCCAACACCGCGGTTGGAATAGAAGCTGACGACGGTAATGATAGCTCTAAGTCTTCCGCCTCGTCGTCCATACGCAGAGGAACTCTCGGTATACCCTGTCCTGCCGTGTCGAATTTATTCCTTGCATTAATGAAAGGCAGGTTGAGAGTATTTGCGGACAAGAAACCTGCTTTCCCCGTCCTGGAAGCAAGTTTAAAAATAGCGTCGTTCAATAATTCAAATGTTCTTGCAACATTATTGGACTGCGACGGAAACTCGGGAGCGATGTCCCTGAACCGCTCAAAAAATTCAGAGTCCAATGACGCTATGATTCTCTTGTCCGGAAGCGCAGCAGTCTGGCCCGACGGAACAACTTGAGGGAGAAAGTGCCGGATGAAGTCCACGGCAGCTTTATGTTGTTCCGAAAGGGATAACTCCAATTCATCCGTATCCCTTTCACCATCCGGTCGGACCTCCCGATGTTCCCGGTCGTCCGCCCCCGATGCTTCGGCGGAGCGTACCGACCCAGCGCCGTCGGATAATTCTCGATCCGACACCGTTTCTGTCGGCTGCTGGGATGCTGCGATAAGCTGTGCTATCTGCACTAGAATGTCCGACGTCGAGACCTGCGGAGGCGCGGTCTTTCGCTGCTTCGCCGAGGGCAGCTCCGCATCAGATGGCTCCCGCATACTTTTCCTATGCGAACATCCGGAGTCCATCGGTCTCGAATCCCTGGCTGCCGGATGGTGTGACCTGGTCGCCGAAGAATCCTTCATCGGCGAAGCTGGCAAAATATCGGAGGTCACGCAGCCAAGGTGCGGTCGTGTGCGCCGACGAGAAGAGGAAGCCTTAACAGTCTCTGCGGACTGCTTATACAACGGAGCGTCCCGAGCGACGGACGTATGCTCCGCTAAAGACACATTTTGTACCACAACATCTGGTCCCAGATGTTGTTGTACGAGAGAGGGGCCTCTCTCGCTCGCGGCCCGGCTGGACCTGGACGAGCTAGGAACCGGACTAAAAGGCTTCCTCCGTTCTCGTTTACTATCCGCCGTCACTGGGTGTGCATCTATTATGTTTATAGTGCTCGCATCACCCAAAATTTCCTCTTGGACCGCATCGGACGAACCCGGCTGCCGAACCATTCGGTGAATGGACGCTACACCGGGCGAGCTAGCGGACGACATTTGTCTAATCTCCATGAGCACTTTTGCCGCTAGCTCTGAATTCATTTGTGACGACGGACGCACACTTGAAGAAGATAACATGGAAACATCACCCTGTTCTGGTTCCTCTGAAATAGAAACTGAGAGAGTAGAGTGACCTTGTGGAGAAAGAGCCGGCATCGCTCTTTCTCCAGAAACAACATATCGTGACACACGTTTCCAATGTTTCTCATCCCAATGTTCACATATAGGACAGGGATTAATGCGAGAACACTGACTACAATTAATACAATGATCATGAAAGTCAGAGGAAGATTTCTTCCTATTACAATTTGAACAAAGTCCCTTCATTGTGAAAGAACAACAATAAGTCCTAGTTACTCGCAAAAACCCCTGACACAAAGATACATAATAACATGATCCATTAATAAATGAAAAAACAATTGCAAAACAAAATAATTTTGAAAAAATATTTTTTCAGAGAAGCCCAAGTTGCTGAAAAGTAACGTTGAGCCCCGATGGATCCGATGGCAAAGTGTGGTCAAAAATTTTAAATTTATATAAAATAATTAATGAGACACTTTCGGATAATATAAATGTATCTAATAGTGAGATAAACTACCACAAAGGCAAACAGCCCCCCTCAAAAAAGGCTGTTGCCAATGAAAACAAACAGTGTAAACACAGTAGAAAACATGACTCTAGGCACTGAAAAAACTGGCCCGGAATCAGTCATCAATTACACTCTATCTGATGCAAAACAGAGACTCCCAGGGGAGAATCTGCAGAACATCAGATGGAAGATGCAGAACACAAACGTTATACACCCATGGGTGAAAACGTAACTATGGGGAAAATAACAGAAAACATTCTGTAACCAAGCAACTCTCCCAGGAAATTTTAGAAATGAAACTTCTCAAAAATATGCCAAAAGCATGGGAGAATTGCCAGGGGGGACTTTAGAAGGCTAGGGGAGAGGAAACACTGAATAAGCAGTGCAACAATTAGCAAGAATGACAACAAGAGGCGCCTGCCTCGAAAATAGGCAACTTAACATAATTTCAACAAAAAATTTCAAGTACAGCCCTGATTATTTTTTGCCACTTCTTTTTTCCTCTCCTCCTTCTATCCTCCTTAGAATCACATTTTCTCCAAAAATTACGTGTCTGGCATCCTTTAAACTGAGATTTACAAGCACAAAGATCAGTGAGATGTTGACTGATGAAGGGCCAAACAGAGAATGATATTTGGCGCCAATTTCGGGACGACTGCGTCACTGCGCATGCGCAGTAGAGACGTACTATGGAGGTCCTTTAGGACATGATTTCTTTTTGTTTTGGATGCAAATTTTGGGGATTGGGGGGCAAAATTTGTGTTTGGCCCTGGTTTTTGTTGGAGTTAGCACCAGCTAAGTCTGGGTCATTGGTACAGTATAAAAATATGCACTTGTTGAAAAATATTGTGGAGCACTAATATACTGTGAGAGCATATAAATGTGTCTTGTTTTGAGAATGCATCACTCTGCAGCCAGTGGCAAGTTACTGTCATAATTCACCAATTCCTAATACATTTAGCTGCTTGAACGCGATCAGCCGCTTTTCTGACCAGGAACATGATATGTCATAACATCATTAAATAGGACGGCTGTTCAGTAAATGTGTGGGGTAGAGCAATCAATATTTTCAAAGTGCAGCCCAGAGGCTGCACGTTGAAAATATTGGTTGGTCTACCCCAAATAATGAATACAGACTCTTCTAATTGCTGCCATTGAACTGGCATGGAAGACATCACTAAAGTTCAAAGCGTTAAGGTTTCTGGTTTTTGGTCACAGTATTATCTCAAAAATTCATATACTAGCATTTTACGGGTGCAATTTACTCCTGTCTCTGAATTCATGGGAGCTCAAAACTGCACCCGTCAATTTTATTCATTTCCAACACTGGACACTAGTGCTTAGTCTAGTCAAACAAGGCCAATAAGTTGGCACAGCTAACAGATGATCCCCGAACACCAAGGGTAGCTACACCCCCCCCCCTCTCCAAGCATGGGGTTTTAGTTATTTGTCTTTGTTTATATTAAATGAATAAATATCTTATCTTATCTCCAGGCTTGTCATTTTGAAAACTGCAGGAGGGCCATTTTGGTTCGTCTCAAATCACCGCAGGAGGGCCATTTTGGGTTCATCTAAAATGACCCCAGGAGGGACATTTATGATTTGCAGTGGCCATTTTGTTTCAGCCTGCTGGATAGACAACTAATATCATTTTAAGGTACAATAGGTGCAGAGTGGATTGTAACTAAATCACCCATGGAGTGAAGTTATCACCCAAATTATAACTTTCAAATTTTATACATATGGACAAAAAACACAAGCAATGTTTCAGCCAATGGACCTTCGGGTTTAACCCAGAGATCCATTGGTTAAACTTTGCAACAAATTTGCAATTATTGCTTGGGTGGAATCTCCACTCTGTGATTAAGTGATAATAAACTCTCCACGTACTGTACATGCTTTGGGTAATAATGATGTACGTCATGACTTAATGTATATTTGGAAAGTTACTTACTGACTCTGGGTGACTGTGTTGACGACACACTACAAACTTCACAAACTGCGCTTTTGCTACATGTACCTCCTTCTATCCACGAAAATTGCCATTTGAGGCGGCCGATTTTGAGGTGCCTTCGACTGAATTAATGGGCTGCAGAAATCGGGGTTAGGCGGACGTTTATTTGGAATTTTGAACTCAGATGGGTGACTGCGGAGGGGTGATCGCACGCCTCGAAATGACAAGCCTGTATCTCCATTAAACCATAGCACCAATACCACAGGCCACCAAATGTGTCCATGTGACACTAATGCCCTGGCTTTATAAAAAAGCCCCCTATCAATCCCCACCTGTATTATGCGTTTCATTTCATTAACCCTTTACCCAAGGCAGACGATATCAAAATTTATTATTTTAAATATAATTTTTTCAAATTTTTCAAAAAGTTTCAACAAAACCACATCATGTGATCCCTCATTGGAACGAGCTCATCGAGCTCGTTCCAACGAGGGGTCACATGATATAGTTTTGTTGAAATTTTTTTAAAAAATGTTTTTTCAACTGCTGAATTTGCATATTACGCGGGCAGATGCAGGCGATTCGTTGCTTAAATGGTTAAGTCAAATTAAAGTTATCGTTCAGAAACCAATATCAACATGTTGCCTAAGCCAGAAAAGGGCCATAACTCTGACAAAAAATATTGGATCAAACCCACTATCAATCCCAACTTGTATTATGTGGTTATAAACCTATGTAAGAAATTTTGTTTCATTTCGTTCACTCAAACTAAAGTTATCATCCGGAAACCAATATCAACATGTTTTCTAAGTTGGAAAAGGGCCTTAACATGCAAAAATATACCGACCAAGCCCACTATCAACCCAAACCCGTACTATGTGGTTATAAACCTACGTATAAAATTTTGTTTCATTTCGTTCAGACAAACTAGTTATAGTGACTAATATAGTCCAGAAACCATTTGGTTTGGAAAGACAGACAGACAGGGTGGCGACTATATGCTCCCACAAAATCTTTTCGTCAATGACAACAATCGTTTAAGCTCTTCTCATCCTTATCAAGCAATTTGCACTGAACGAATTGTCTCAGTGGTATTTTGGTTTCAACTTGAATTGGTCGTGGTCATTATTCTCTTCAAAGAAGATAATTTAAAATCAATGTAAAATTTTTTTTTTTTTCAGACACTCTTCTGCCAAATTTAAGGAAGGAAGCTTTGGATTTTACTTTTGCTGCCTTTGCAGATAGAACAGTTAAGAATTTAAAACTCAGTTTGACGCCTTTTTATTGTTCTGTTACTTTTACAAACTGAAACCTGTTCCGGTCTCAATTCAATCATTGAACTGATATGCACAATTTTTGAGATCTTTCAAATCAACTGAATCCATTCAAAATTACATTAGCGGAGTTAAGACTCTCCATGTTTTGTTAACTATCAAATTTCCATCCAATAATTTCCAGTTACAACTCATATTAAAGGGCATTGCAAGATCAAGTCCCCATTGTCCAAAGAGGGCGGCGCCAATCTCGCCATCAATTTTATTGGATATTTTTCCTCATTTAAATTTGAAAAATCCAAATCATGCTACCTTTTAGAATTTATTTCTAATCTCATTCTTCAGTTTCTCTCGAAAGTCAAATATGGTTCCTGATTCTATTCAGACTTTTAATCCTCGGAAACATCTAAATGGAGGTAATGTTGAAATCCATAACGGCAAACTGATTGCCAATTTTTTTTTCTGGAGTAAAACCATTCAGTAGGGAGAGCGCATTTTGCAGATTCCCATGGTGGAATTTCCATCCTCGCCTCCTTGTCCTGTACATGCCTTTTTACATATGTGTCGATCAACCCTTTACCCAACGAATCAGCCGCATCCGCCCGCAAATTCAGCAGTTGAAAAAACATTATTTTTCAAAAACTTTCAACAAAACCATATCATGTGACCCCTCGTTGGAACGAGCTCGTCGAGCTCGTTCCAACGAGGGGTCACATGATATGGGTTTGTTGAAATTTTTTGAAAAAATGATATTTAAAATAATAAATTTTGATATCGTCTGCGTTGGGTAAAGGGTTAACTAAAGCTGATTATGATTCACCTGCCTTTTTACTACAGGAAAAGGGAATCACTTTCCCTGTGACCTATCCAAAATTTCTAAAAGTACTAAAAGAATTGATCTCTAAAACTGGAAAAGATCCAAAAGAATTTTCTTCACATAGTTTCAGACGAGGTGGAGCAACATTTGCTTTTCATTGCGGAATTTCTCCCAATCTCATACAATTGGTAGGCGATTGGAAGAGTGGCGCTTACAAAAAATACTTGGAATTCACACTTGATGATAAAATTCATGTCAGTAATACTCTAAAATCTTTCATCATTAAGGGAGATATTTTGTAATATTTTTCAGGGAAAGGCATTCCCAGATCTGTTTTGATATTATCTGATTCTATTGCCAAGTATATCACTGACATTCATTGGACTGATGTAAAAGCTTTTCCAGGGGCCACAATTGGAAGAATCACCATAATTATTCAGAGGGAAAATATTGAGGACTATGATTTTGTAATTATTCATGTTGGAACTAATGATATTAATGTCCTATCTGTGCCTGAATTCATTGCTTCCTACAATAACTTAATTTCAGTCATTCAGAATTACAGCTCATGTAAAATTATTTTTTCTGCTTTAATTCCAAGGCCGTGTGATTTTAATAGCACTGGTGACAAAATTATTGATGTGAACAAGGCCTTGAATAAACTCTGTATTCAACGTCATGTTCAGTTCGTAAGAACCTACAAGCCTTTCACCTTTAAAGGTTCTCGTCTCCCTGTGAGATATTTATATGCAGTCAAAGATGGTGGTCTGCATTTAAATGCTGAAGGTACAAGAGTTTTGAGAAACTTCTTTATCCAGGTGGTTAAGCATCTGAAGCCTAACAAGAATCTATATTTTTATTTTCAGGAGAGCGTTTCCTTCTAGTCTGGTTACTTCTCTTGGAAGCCTTTGGCTTGGTGGACGTTGTCCATTATAAAAGGTAATACATAGTAATATACATAATATTTTCAGAAATTTCTCATTTGAAATCCTATAACATTGTCCATTTTATGTTGACTTTCTTCTTGACTTCCAATCGATTGTATTGGAAGATAGTAGTTCAACGATTGACGATGGATAACTGAAGTATGAATTTCATTTTTCTGAAATTCACAGGGTTCTTACAGTCAAGGGACAAAAAAATTCAAGGACTTTTCAAGGACATATCAGCATCTTCCAAGGATGTTTGTACATTTAGAATATAACCATTTTTAGAAGCCTTACCTACTTTAACCCTTTACTTAACATGAAAAGCAGACGACACTTACAAAAAAATTCCCAAATACATGTAACTATGTTTGGTCTCAAAAACATAGGTTATGACCCCTCATTGGAACGAGCTTGATGAGCTCGTTCCAATGAAGGGTCATAACCTATGTTATTGAGACAAAAATAATTTAAATTAATTGGCCATTTCTGAGAATAGCACTGGCCGGTTTGGCCGTTACATTGGGTAAAGGGTTAAAAATGTCTTCTACCTCATCCTTCTAGATTCCATAAAAACAGTAATTCCAAAATGCTCTACAACAGAATTATGGTGCTCACAGAATGACACCCAGTTAACTAATGCCTGAACTTTAATTCTTTATTTATGGATTATCCATTATTTATGTTCATTTTTTTCGTTTTTTAAAAAAACTATGCAAAAGAGATGTTTCAATTGCCCACTATTACACAGGTAAAAATGATATGAGGCAAAATTCAAGGACTTTCAAGGAGTCTGGTGGATTTTCAAGCACACTTCAAGTACATTTTCTGAATTTTTAAAATTCAAGGAGTAGGATTGAAATTCAAGGACTTTTCAAGGATGTGAACACCTTGATTCACCTATTATTATCCCCGCATTTAAAAAAATGCGGGGATATTGTCATGATCTCCATCTGTACGACCGTACGTCCGTACGTCCGTACTTCCGTACGTCCGGTTTTGTAATTCGAAACGCTGTAACTTTCTACAGTTGTTCGATAGGGTCTGTGCAACCCAAAAATACAACTTTAAAATTTTTGTGCCACCAGGTGGCTTCTGTGGAGCCACTTAAAAAATGCGTTATTTTTTCACTTTTTTGCTGAATAGTCCCAACCTATGTAATTCGGAGTTCTAAAATTACACTAGGGTGTTGCTAAATGATCTGTAGATATGTAGGAAGGTTTCGGATTTTTCGGGTGCAACGTGGCTGTGCCACCGTAGCCACTTTTGTGTTTTCTTAGACCGTTTCCGGAAAAAGGCTCGTAGGATATGTAATTCGAAATGGTAAATCCATGCTCAGATGTTGCAGTAGGGTCTATAGATGCGCACGAAGGTTTCGGATTTTTCGGGTGCCACGTGGCTGTGCCACCATAGCCACTTTCGTGTTTTCTTAGATCGTTTCCGGCGAAAGGCTCGTAGGGAATGTAATTCGAAATGCTAAAACCATGCTCATATCTTGCAGTAGGGACTACAGATGCGCACAAAGGTTTCGGATTTTTCGGGTGCCACGTGGCTGTGCCACCGTAGCCACTTTTGTGTTTTCTTAGACCGTTTCTGGCGAAAGGCTCCTAGGGTATGTAATTCGAAATGCTAAAACCATGCTCACATGTTGCAGTGGGGTCTGTAGATGCGCACGAAGGTTTCGGATTTTCCAGGTGCCACGTGGCTGTGCCACCATTGCCACTTTTGTGTTTTCTTAGACAGTTTCCGGTGAAAGGCTCCTAGGGTATGTAATTCGAAACGCTAAAACCATGCTCAAATGTTGCAGTGGGGTCTGTAGATGTGTACGAAGGTTTCGGATTTTTCAGGTGCCACGTGGCTGTGCCACTGTTGCCACTTTTGTGTTTTCTTAGACCGTTTCCGGCGAAAGGCTCCTAGGGTATGTAATTCGAAACGCTAAAACCATGCTCAAATGTTACAGTGGGGTCTGTAGATGCGCACGAAGGTTTCGGATTTTTCAGGTGCCGTTTCCGACGAAAGGCTCCTAGGGTATGTAATTCGAAACGCTAAAACCATGCTCAAATGTTGCAGTGGGATCTGTAGATGTGCACGAAGGTTTCGGATTTTTCAGCTGCCACGTGGCTGCGCCATCATTGCCACTTTCGTGTTTTCTTAGCCTGTTTGCGGCAAAAGGCTCCTAGGGTATGTAATTTGAAATGCTAAAACCATGCTCAAATGTTGCAGTAGGGTCTGTAGATGCGCACGAAGGTTTCGGATTTTTCAGGTGCCACGTGGCTGTGCCACCGTTGCCACTTTTGTGTTTTCTTAGACCGTTTCCGACGAAAGGCTCCTAGGGTATGTAATTCGAAATGCTAAAACCATGCTCACATGTTGCAGTGGGGTCTGTAGATGCGCACGAAGGTTTCGGATTTTCCAGGTGCCATGTGGCTGTGCCACCATTGCCACTTTTGTGTTTTCTTAGACAGTTTCCGGTGAAAGGCTCCTAGGGTATGTAATTCGAAACTCTAAATCCATGCTCAAATGTTGCAGTGGGGTCTGTCGATGCGCACGAAGGTTTCCGATTTTTCGGGTGCCACGTGGCTGTGCCACCGTTGCCACTTTTGTGTTTTCTTAGACCGTTTCCGGTGAAAGGCTCCTAGAGAATGTAATTAGAAACACTAAAACCATGCTCAAATGTTGCAGTGGGGTCTGTAGATGTGTACGAAGGTTTCGGATTTTTCAGGTGCCACGTGGCTGTGCCACTGTTGCCACTTTTGTGTTTTCTTAGACCGTTTCCGGCGAAAGGCTCCTAGGGTATGTAATTCGAAACGCTAAAACCATGCTCAAATGTTACAGTGGGGTCTGTAGATGCGCACGAAGGTTTCGGATTTTTCAGGTGCCACGTGGCTGTGCCACCGTTGCCACTTTTGTGTTTTCTTAGACCGTTTCCGACGAAAGGCTCCTAGGGTATGTAATTCGAAACGCTAAAACCATGCTCAAATGTTGCAGTGGGGTCTGTAGATGTGCACGAAGGTTTCGGATTTTTCAGCTGCCACGTGGCTGCGCCATCATTGCCACTTTCGTGTTTTCTTAGACCGTTTCCGGCGAAAGGCTCCTAGGGTATGTAATTCGAAACGCTAAAACCATGCTCAAATGTTGCAGTAGGGTCTGTAGATGTGCACGAAGGTTTCGGATTTTTCAGGTGCCACGTGGCTGTGCCACCATTGCCACTTTTGTGTTTTCTTAGCCTGTTTGCGGCAAAAGGCTCCTAGGGTATGTAATTTGAAATGCTAAAACCATGCTCAAATGTTGCAGTAGGGTCTGTAGATGCGCACGAAGGTTTCGGATTTTTCAGGTGCCACGTGGCTGTGCCACCGTTGCCACTTTTGTGTTTTCTTAGACCGTTTCCGACGAAAGGCTCCTAGGGTATGTAATTCGAAATGCTAAAACCATGCTCAAGTGTTGCAGTGGGGTCTGTAGATGCGCACGGAGGTTTCGGATTTTTCAGGTGCCACGTGGCTGTGCCACCATTGCCACTTTTGTGTTTTCTTAGACCGTTTCCGCCGAAAGGCTCCTAGGGTATGTAATTCGAAATGCTAAAACCATGCTCAAATGTTTCAGTGGGGTCTGTAGATGTGCACGAAGGTTTCAGATTTTTCAGCTGCCTAGTGGCTGTGCTGTTGCCACTTTCATGCTTTCTTAGAGCGTTTCCGGCAAAAGGCTCCTAGGGTATGTAATTCGAAATCCTAAAACCATGCTCAAATGTTGCAGTAGGGTCTGTAGATGCGCACGAAGGTTTTGGATTTCTGGGGTGCCACGTGGCTGTGCTACCGTTGCCTCTTTCATGTTCTCTTAGACCATTTCCGGCGATAGGCTCCTACAGTATGTATTTTGAAATGGTAAAACCATGCTCAAATGTTGCAGTAGGGTCTGTAGATGTGCACAAAGATTTCAGATTTTTCAGGTGCCACGTGGCTGTGCCACCATTGCCACTTTCGTGTTTTCTTAGACCGTCTCCGGCGAAAGGCTCCTAGAGTATGTAATTCAAAACGCTAAAACCATGCTGAGATGTTGCAGTAGAGTCTGTAAATGCGTAGGAAGGTTTCGGATTTTTTGGGTGCTACGTGGCTGTGTCACCGTTGCCACTTTTGTGTTTTCTTAGACCGTTTCCGGCGAAAGGCTCCTAGGGTATGTAATTCGAAATGCTAAACGCATGCTTAAATGTTGCAGTAAGGTCTGTAGATGCGTACAAAGGTTTCAGATTTTTCAGATGCCACGTGGCAGAGCCACCGTTTTTCTTTGGTGTTTTCTTAGATCATTTCCGGCGAAAAGCTCCCAGAGTATGTAATTTGAAATGCTAAAACTATGCTCAAAGTTGCAGTAGGATCTGTAGATGTGCACGAAGGTTTCGGATTTTTGGGGTGCCACCGTTGCCACTTTCATGTTTTCTTAGACCGTTTCCGGCGAAAGGCTCCCAGGGTACATGTATGTAATTCGAAACGCTAAAACCATGCCCAAATGTTGCAGTGGAGTCTGTAGGTGCGCACGAAGCTGTGTCACCTGTGCCACTCAAAGTCAAGGATGCAAATGCGGGGATACACTATAGTGTGCTTTGCACACAAGTGACACCATCTAGTTGTTTATCCTGTTATTTTTTCCTATGTATTTGTTAAATACCAAAAGGCCACTTCAATAAAAGCATTATCTGCTAAACTTGTGTTCACACATCACTTTCTACCTGGGCTGATCATTGTTTTATTTTGTCTTCAAAATAATTAATGATCAGCAGGCAGGGAGAAATCTTTATCAGGTCGTCAATGACAACAATCGCATGAGCTCTTCTCATTCTTATCGAGCAATTTGTACTGAACGAATTGTCTGTGGTATTTTGATTTCAACTTGAATTGGTCGTGGTCATTATTCTCTTCAAAAAACCCACCCACCCACCCTTGACAATTGTTTTTTCAAACAATTGAACTAGTTTATTTGCAGACTGCCATCCATATCTTTTCATTATTATCGAATATTTGTTAATGTTTATATGGCTATTAAATGATCATTATACAGTGGACATTGTCCATTATAAAAGGTAACATATACATAATATTTTCAGAAATTTCTCATTTGAAATCCTATGACATTGTCAGTTTGATGTTGAATTTTTTCTTCCAATCGATTGTATTGGAAGATAGTAGTTCAACTATTGACGATGGTTAATTGAAGTATCAATTTTATTTTTCTGAAATTCATCTATTATTTTTTATCCTGTTATTTTTTCATATGTATTTGTTAAATACCAAAAGGCCACTTCAATAAAAGCATTATCTGCTTAACTTGTGTTCACACATCACTTTCTACCCGGGCTGATCATTATCAAGAGCAACTTTGACCAAAGATGCACAAGTTGATAAAACAGAAGTTTCGTTCCCAAAACGTTCTCACAAAATGTTTTTGCAGGACCCTTTTAATTTTAATATTCCCACAACAAAAAGAGAACATTACCACCAGAGGCCCAACATTAGACAACCTGTTGCCAACATAACAAGAGACCCCACGGGGCCTGAAGTGCTCATCTTGAACAGAACACAATATAAACAGAGTCCAAGAATGAGTCTGCATTAAGCAATCCATCTCCATAGGATACATTGTCAATCCTTGAGCCTCTCAGGAGTGACAAAAATAGTCTGAGCATCATGCCTTTTTTTTCAGTTGATCATAATGTAAAATGTGGAGCTCCCCTATGAAGCCCCTTGATACAACCTATGTGGATTAATCTTAGTTACAGAGGGTACTGATGTGGATTAATCTTAGTTACAGAGGGTACTGAATACATGCTGCATGGCCAATTCCGGCTCCCAAAGGGAGCCCAAATATTAACCCAGGCTCTCGATTTGAACAAAGTTGAATCTGACTTCCCTAGAGATGTTGTGTACCAAAAAGGAAAGCCCTATGGGCTGGGCATGCTGAGTTGAACAAAAATGCAATGCCCTTTCAGGACCATCACTCACACAAGCTTTCACTTTAATTGGCCCAGTGAATTTGGAGAAGACCAAAACGTGGTGTTGACGGACACCGAATGCTGTAGTTAATTGTAAACAGTAGTTTTTTTCCATGTTTTCTATATTTTGATAAGGGTAGGGGATACATATTGGGGGAGATGACCAGGCCTAGTTATCTTCCCTCACCTCCTAACCATGTCAAACTTCCATAGGCATTCATAGAACCTGTGCAGTCGTTGTTTGCACTTTGTATTCGAAGCTTATCTTTTTTTTTTATTTCATTTTATTTTTTTCTTTTTGGTGGGTGGGTGGGACGAGATACCAGGCCCAGACATCTCCCCCCCCCCCCCCCCCACAATGTCAAACTGGCAGACATCAACAGAACCTTTGTAGCCATTGTTTGGGTTTTGTTATAGTTGAGGTGAATGTGTAAATAAAACCTGTTCATTTTTTCAAAATGTCCCATTCATTTTCTCAAAATGATTGCTTTGTTTTTGTGTAGAATGAAGGGTAAGATATATATCCAGACCTGGAATCCCCCCATCCCCACCCACTCCACTTTATAACTAAAGGGCTGCCACATCCACGGGGCATCTGATCCCCCCGAAAAAAGTGTGGTCATCATAAGATTTTCTAAGTTGAAAAGGGGCATAACTCTGGTAAAATTAATCAGGACAAACCCATTTTCGAACTTGACCCGTATTTTGATATGTTTGCACCACATATCAAGTTTGGTTACAATCAAACTATCTTGAGGGAAGTTACCATCCGGAAACCAAAAATCATAAGATTTTCTAAATTAAAAAGGGGCATAACTCTGGTAATATTAATCAGGATGAACCCTGATTCGAACTTGACCTGTATTTTTATATGTTTAAGCCACATATCAAGTTTGGTTACAATCAAACTATTTCAAGGGAAGTTATCATCCGGAAATGAAATGTAAACGGACGGACGGATGGACGTACGGACGGACGGACAAAAAAAAACGCGTGACGACTATATCCCCCGAAATTTTTTTTCGGGGGGATAAAAAGGTACCAAACAACTGCTGGAGAGGTTCCAAGAGGCAAGATTGTCTATTTCTAGTTCACTGAGGGTTATTTAATAATATTCCATTCATTGATTTTTTTCCCATGCTGTCTGTATATTTTCATCTTTAATCTTTATTTATTTCTTTGTGTGAAGGTCACATATTTATGCACAATGGCTTATCATGACTACGGTTAAAACGAAGTCCTGTCATGAAATGCGCACAAATATCGCATCGATCTGCATGTTATAACCATAGTAAGGCTATCATACAGTTAAAACTAGAAGTCCTGTCACGAAATGCGCACAAATAGCACGTTGATCTGCACGTTAATGTGCGCGTTATGGCCATACAGTTAAAACTAGAAGTCTTGTCATGAAATGCGCACAAATAGCACGTTGATCTGCGCGTTAATGTACGCGTTATGGCCATAGTAAAGCTATCAAATTCTGTACAGATGGCCTGTGCACAAGCAATGTTTCAGCCAATGGACCTCCGGGTAACCCGGAGGTCCATTGGCAGAAACATTGCATGTGTTTGTCATGAGTAACCAGGAGAACCTGCCGTGATTTGGATGCCATTCTATATGGCACTTGCGCACAATTCTAACGTGCAATTAAGCCTTGATAAGCGCACTATTCGTGACAGGACTTCTAGTTTTAACTGTAGTATAGCTATCAAATTCTATACACTTGGCCTGTACACAAGCAATGTTTCAGCCAATGGACCTCCGGGTAACCCAGAGGTCCATTGGCAGAAACATTGCCTGTGTTTGCTATGAGTAACCAGGAGAACCTGCCGTGATTTCGACGCCGTTCGATATGGCAATTGCACGCAGTTCCAACGCGCAATTAAGCCTAGATAAGCGCACTATTCGTGACAGGACTTCTAGTTTTAACTGTATGGCCTGCGCACAGAAGCTCAAAAAGAAAGGGAACAAATTCAGGCTCAAAAAGAAAAAGAGGACAGGGAATTAAAATTATAAGAATTAGAAGTTCAAAAAGAAAGCGAACAAATTCAGGCTCAAAAGGAAATGGAACAAATTCAGGCTCAAAAAGAAAAGGAGGATAGGGAATTAAAATTAAGGGAAATAGAAACTCAAAAAGAAATGCACTTAAAAGAATTAGAAATTCAAAAGGAAATAAAAATAAAAGAATTAGAATCACAGCGTCAAGGCTCAAATGTAATTTCCCCAAGTAGATTTGATGCAACTAAACATGTTAGGCTAGTTCCCCCCTTTCAAGAAAAAGAAGTTGATAAATATTTTTTACATTTTGAAAAAGTGGCAACAAGTTTAGAGTGGCCAAGGGATGTCTGGACTTTGTTATTGCAAAGTGTTTTGAAAGGGAAGGCCCAAGAAATCTATTCCGCTCTATCTTCTGAGCAAAGTAATAATTATGATACTGTTAAAGAGGCTATACTCAAGGCATATGAACTTGTTCCAGAGGCCTATAGGCAGAAGTTCAGAAATTATTATAAAAATGAAAATCAAACTCATGTGGAATTTGCCAGAGAAAAGCAAAATTTATTTGACAGGTGGTGCCATTCCAAAGAAATTGGGAAAGATTTCTCGAAATTAAAAGAAATGATGCTGATTGAAGAGTTTAAAGGAAAGATACATTCAGATATAAAGGCCCACCTGGATGAACAAAAAGTTGACACATTAAATAGAGCAGCAGTACTAGCAGATGACTATGCCTTAACTCATAAAATGAGTCGTAACTCTACAAATTTTTGGCTTCACAAGAATTCTTGCCAAAGTGGACCTAGACCTACTTCAGATAAAACTCATCCTTCTAATCATCCTTCCAATCCTCCAAACTTTTCACCACCCAAATTTAATAGGAAGCCTAATGAGAATAAGTCATCTAATGCCAGTCCCACACCATTACGACCCAACAGTTCAAGTAAAACTTGTAATTATTGTAAGAAACCAGGTCATTTATTATCTGATTGCTGGCTGTTAAAAAGGAAAAATGAGTCCTCAACTTCACAGAATGCACTAGCATGTGCTCCATGCCCTGAAAATTATGTTATAAAGCAAGATGCTTTAGAAAATTATAAGCCATTCATTTCTGAAGGCTTTGTTTCCCTTGAGGGCGATAAGCACTGTTCCTTACCAATAAAAATACTGAGAGACACAGGGGCTACTCAGTCTTTAATGTTAGAAGGCATTTTGCCATTTTCTGAAGAAAGTGCTACAGGGGCACAAGTTCTAATATCGGGTATTGAGTCAAATTCTTTAAATGTCCCACTTCATAAAATAAATTTAAAAGGTAGTTTAGTAAATGGGACTGTGACAGTAGGAGTCAGACCTACTCTACCTGTAAAAGGTATTTCTTTATTATTGGGAAATGACTTAGCTGGTGACAAAGTCACTGTAGAACCTCAAGTGGTGGATAAGCCGAGCACAGATGAAAGTATTATTAATTTGAAGGAATGTTTTGCTTTTGCCTTTCCAGCATGTGCTGTGACTCGGTCCATGGCAAAGAAAGCTGAAGTTGATAACAACCTCAATTGTGTTGATTTGAACAGCAAAGCTGAGAATAAGAACAGTCACAGAATTACGGATTCTGAAGACATTGATTTGTCTCAGACATTTTTGAGTCAGTGTGATGACTCCTCCAGGGATTGTAAAGAGGCAACTACATCTGAGAGTGATAGGGGGACCTCCTTGAATGTCATTTCCCGGACATCTTTAATTCAGGAACAGGAAAGTGATCCTGACCTTGCCGAGCCACGTGAAAGGGCTCTAACAGAGGCAGAAGCCCAAAACTCCCCTGTCTGTTATTTTAAAAAATCTGATGTACTCATGAGGAAATGGCGACCACCAGAAGTATCCTCCAATAGAGATTGGGAGGTTATTTATCAAATAGTTGTCCCCACTAAATACCGGAATGAAATAATAAACCTGGCTCATGAAAATCCAATGGCTGGACATTTGGGAGTTAGGAAAACCTACTCTCGTATTCAACAATGTTTTTACTGGCCCAAGCTTCGACAGGATGTTGTCGAATTTTGTAAAACCTGCCACACCTGTCAAATTGTAGGAAAACCCAACTAGAAGATTCCTCCTGCTCCCCTTCAACCAATCCCTGCTTTTGAGGAGCCATTTAGTAGAATTATTATTGATTGTGTTGGCCCATTGCCTAGAACAAGATCTGGAAATGAATATCTTCTTACCATCATGTGTGCTTCTACATGATTTCCTGAAGCTATACCTCTAAGAAATATTAAAACTAAGACAATAGTTAAGGCCTTGATAAAATTTTTTACAACTTTCGGTCTACCCAGGTCAGTACAATCGGACCAAGGCTCAAATTTTATGTCAAACCTTTTTCAGCAGGTGATGTATGAGCTCAAAATTAAGCAGTACACATCAAGTGCCTACCATCCCGAAAGTCAAGGAGCTCTAGAACGCTTTCATCAAACACTGAAGACCATGATAAAGGCCTATGGGGAGAATAATGAGAAGGATTGGGATGAAGGAGTACATCTCCTTCTATTTGCAGTCCGTGAAACTGTACAGGAATCTCTGGGGTTCAGCCCTTTTGAATTAGTGTTTGGACACTCAGTGAGGGGTCCACTCACTGCTTTGAAGGAGAAATGGCTCGAGGAAGAGCCACCTGAAATTTCTCTCCTGGACTATGTGTCCACTTTTAAGGAAAAATTGCAACAGGCCAGAGAAATGGCAAATAAACATTTACAGAAAGCCCAGAGTCATATGAAGACCTGGTATGACAAAAAGGCGAAATTTCGCACCTTTTAACCTGGGGACAAGGTGCTAGTATTATTCCCTTTAAAGGGCAATGCTTTACAAGCAAGATATTCAGGCCCTTATTTTGTTAAGCACATGATCAGTGATACTGATTATGTTGTTGAGACTCCTGATAGACTCAAAAATACTCAGCTGTGCCATATAAATATGTTGAAAACATATAATGAGAGAGAACCAAACTCTCTACCAGTCTCAACAGTCACCCACATGGATGAGCTGGAAAATCCTGTAGAGGATATTTATGAAGGCGGCGAAAATGTACCTCTGAAGTTACAGAACTCAGATGTCCTGAGAGATCTACAAAATAAAACTGATTATTTACTGCCTGACCAAAGAAAGGATTTAGTTGATTTAATTTTCAAATATCAACACTTATTTCCCGATGTGCCTAGTGGGACATCTGTTATTTTTCATGATGTTGATGTAGGAGAGGCAAATCCCATCAAACAGCATCCATATAGATTGAACCCTTTCAAACCTGAGATCATGCGAAAGGAAATACAGTATATGCTGGACAATGATATCATAGAACCTAGCCATAGCAACTGGAGTTCGCCCTGTATACTCGTCCCAAAACCTGATGGCAGTTACCGATTTTGTACGGATTACCGAAAGGTGAACAGCCTCACCAAAACAGACAATTATCCAATTCCAAGAATTGATGACTGCATTGACAAACTTGGCCATGCTAAATTTGTGACAAAATTTGACTTGTTAAAGGGTTATTGGCAAGTCCCTTTAACAGAAAAAGCAAAAGAAATATCTGCTTTTGTTACCCCATTTGGGTTGTGTCAATATAAAGTAACCCCTTACCCCTTTTGGCATGAAAAACTCTCCGGCAACGTTCCAGCGCATGGTTAACCACTTAATTGCAGACTTAGATCACAGTGAAGCTTATATTGATGATGTTATTATACACACAGATACAAATTGGGCTGATCATCTAAAGCATATTCAAGAATTTTTTGACAAAGTGACCCAAGCCAACCTAACTATTAACTTGGTAAAATCAGAATTTGGCAAAGCAACTGTAAATTATTTAGGTCATGTTGTGGGGCAGGGGCAGGTGAGGCCGATTGCGGCTAAAGTTGATGCCATTGTAAGTTTTCCAGTACCAAACTCTAAAAAAGAGCTCATGAGATTCTTAGGCATGGCTGGATATTATAGAAAATTTTGTTTAAATTTTTCAGATGTTGTCTCCCCTTTGACCAGTTCATTGAGCAAAAGGGTTAGGTTTGTTTGGACTGAGGAATGTCAGAAATCCTTTAACAGAATAAAAACTTTATTAAATAATTCCCCTGTCCTGGCCAGTCCCAATTATGAAAAGCCCTTCAAATTATTCATAGATGCAAGTGACAATGGAGCAGGTGGATATATTGCCCAGGAAGATTCCCAAGGTATTGATCACCCTGTATGCTATTTTTCCAGAAAATTTCTCAAACATCAAAAGAATTACTCTACAGTAGAAAAAGAAACTTTGGATCTAATTTTGGCATTAACCCATTTTGATGTGTATCTAGGAACCACCCAATGCCCAATTACAGTTTACACCGATCATAACCCCTTAACTTTTATCAATAAAATGAAAAACAAGAATCAAAGATTATTGCGGTGGAGTTTGGCCCTTTAAGAATATAATTTAGAGATTAAGCATATTTCGGGAAGAGATAATGTTGTAGCTGATGCTCTTTCCAGAATATCCTAATTTAAAATATGATCGGTCCCTATTCACTTCAAGTGTATATATGTTTATTAAAAAAAAATAAAAATTGTGAAGATTATGGTGTGTGTGTATTGTAAACCAGTCAGAGTCTGCTAAAATTATGTAAAACTTTCCAGAATATCCTAATTTAAAATATGATCGGTCCCTATTCACTTCAAGTGTATATATGTTTATTAAAAAAAAAAAAAAATTGTGAAGATTATGGTGTGTGTGTATTGTAAACCAGTCAGAGTCTGCTAAAATTATGTAAAAAGTTTTCAGTACCTTCAAACTTTTTCTTTTAAGGCGGGGTGTGTTATAGCCCCCATATTATATTGAGACTGATATATCCTTAAGTTGATAATTATGTGAGAAAGATTTTTTTTTTATTTCTGCATTTTCTGACTGGTCTAACTCTTTTGCACTCAGTGACCTTGTTTACATCTTTGTTACACTGATATATTGTACATATAGCTGTTGATTGTTTAATTGTTTAAATAGGTCAATGACCTTGTTTACTTGAACTTTAACAGAATCCCCCAGAAACTAATAGAACATTACAGAAACTTCCTCTTCTGGGACATTCTATCTGGTTACTATATAAAGGTTTGTCAACAGAATTCAAAAACTCATTTTTTTAGAAAGCCATTTCAGAAAGACTCACTTCAGTTGTTTCCATTGGAGATTATTATTGTTTCAGAACAGTGCATTTATTATAGAAGCAGTGCTTCTTTGTGATCTTGGAAGATTGATTCCAAAAAAGAATTTTGAAGAGAATCTATTCATCTTGGAAAAGAGAATTTATACTTTCTGTGAAACAGAATAATAATTTTTTGTGAAAAGCCAGGATTCTGCTGGATTATTTGGAAATTGCCTGTGGCGCCAATACTTCTTGGATTTTTACTCCATTTGAATTTTGCGGAGCATTTATTATATTTTATTGGAGACTGCTGAAATTTCAAAGTGAAAATTTTATTACAAATCTACGGGATACTGTTTCTGAGAGACATTCTTGGATTTAATACTACATGTACCAGCTGGTAACTTTCTTCACAAGATTCCTCACCACTGGATTACTGGATTCTGTCAAACTGTACTTTGGACTAATTCAATAATTGATAAGTACCACTGTTTTTATTTTCTGTAAACCAATTAGTGTAAAAGATCTTTGTATCATTTTTTTTTTATATTAATTTTTTTTTTTAAATTAAATTTCAGAATAGTTAAATTTATAGTTTTTGTTGCTGATTCTCAGATTTCTTTGTTACCAATATCATTAATAATTCCATACCGTAACAGATGACTACCCTCCCCCCCAAACCCCCCCCAACCCACTCTCACGCACACACACCTCCGGGCCTTGGCAAGGTGTGGGAGGGACAGTGTGGCTGTCTTACAGAGACCAGTAACACTAACACATAGATCTGAAAAGATGTGGGTTTTAGAAATAGGCAATTATGGTAGTCATTATTTTTTAAGGCCAGGAGGGCTAGTTTTCGCCGTCCTTAATTTTTTTAAATCGCTCTCCTGAAAATGCCAGGCCTGCAGCATCGGGAAAATGTTTTTTTAAAAAAACATTAACAAACTTTGGCACACCGTTCACTCCGCTGGTGTGCAGAAAGACGATTCCAAAAATATTACCGTGATTTTTTCGAATAAGCTTTTTTGCATTAATTAACAAATTTATTTGGTTATAATTCAAGTTTGGTATAATCAGACCTTTAACTGATTGAGGGCTACATTATTTTGGGTGGTCTGAATTAAAATATGTTTTAAAATATGTTTTATTACAAATTACTGAACAGGCACTCTTCAATCATTTGTGACAAAACAAAACAAATTGGATAAACAAGTTACAGTTAAAACTAGAAGTCCTGTCACGAATAGTGCGCTTATCTTGGCTTAAATGCGCGTTGGAATTGCGCGCAATTGCCATATCGAATGGCATCCAAATCACGGCAGGTTCTCCTGGTTATTCATGGCAAACACATGCAATGTTTCTGCCAATGGACCTCCGGGTTACCCGGAGGTCCATTGGCCGAAACATTGCTTGTGCACGGGCCATATGTACAGAATTTGATAGCTCTACTATGGCCATAACGCGTACATTAACGCGCATATCAACGTGCTATTTGTGCGCATTTCATGACAGGACTTCTAGTTTTAACTGTACAAATTATTATTCTGTTTGACTGAATATGAAATACGAGCCAAGAAAATGTTGGCTTTTACTCTGGTGCTCTCATTTTTTTGAATGCCCCAATTGTGTGGGCCATTATAATGTGGCTTCTAGCACTCAAGTTAAATTAATTTATTTTGCCCTTTGTGCCCTGATTTGGGCACAATAAAACCAGAAATAACAGCCTTATCCTGTTATGGGTTTTTTTCTCTATGATATGATTTTGTTGATTTTTTTTTTAACCCTTTACCCAGCGCAGACGATATCAAAATTTATTATTTAAAATATCAATTTTTAATTATTTTTTTTTAAATATCATGTGACCCCTCGCTGGAACGAGCTCGTTCCAACAAGGAGTCACATGATATGGGTTTTGTTGAATTTTTTTTTTTTAAAATACTATTTTTTGCAACTGCTGAATTTGCATATTACGTGGACGAATGCGGCTGATTTGTTGGATAAAGGGTTAATTTCTGCTGCACAATTTGTATATTACATGACGCATGCAGATTCATTTGGTTAATTATATGCTAGATGGAACTTAGGCACATTGCTGTCTACTCGCAAAAAAGTCAAAATTGCAGGTGCAATGCACACAAGAGTGACAGATCATCTCAAAATCGAAAGACTGTATCAACTTGTCAAAAGAATTGCTGGAGAGGTTTCAAGATTGCTTCTTTCTACATATAATTCATTGGTCACTATTTACGGGTGCTGTGGAGCCCACTTAATTGGATATCTCTTAACTGTATATCCCTGTTAATTGAATATAATTTCCCAACCCAAAACCATTTACCATACGTCCAGTACAAATTTGACCTGTGTATTGAATCTAGGTAAAAGAGTAAACTCCTGTTAATTGAATAAAAAATCTTGTAACATGTCGACGAATTGCCCTGACTCTCCCCAGTTTTCCTTTGTTTATGGACCTATTTGGCTTCACTATATCCAATATGAGCATTTAATCTATTATATCTTGTTTGACAGAGCTCATGGAGCTCTGTCGAACAAGATATAATACATTAAATGCTAAGTTTATCTCTAGAATACAGGAAAGTGGCACAATCCCTGTTAATTGAATACTCCTGTTAACTGAATGATTTTCATTGGCAAAGTGGCTATTCAATTAACAGGGTTCCACCGTATAGCACTATAAAACTTTTTTGGCCACCATGCTTTCTATCTATTTCGACATGGGTTAAAATAACCAGGCAGCTCCCTCCCTCAATACCCATAGACATTTATAGAACCTTTCTAGCCATTGTTTGGACTTTATGGTTGGTTAACTGGTCGAGTGCTAGAAGCCACGATCACAGCTTTAAAAAATATGAGCCAAATGTACCAGAGCAAAAGCCAACATTTTCCATGCTCATGTTTCATATTCAAATGCAAACAATATTTTGTATATTTATTTATTGGGGTTTAACGACACTTTCAACTGCCAGAGTGCATTGAGAGAACCACAAAGCAACTGTCAGACTCCCCAACAAACTAACTACCCAATCAGGGTTAACATTGGCTGAAGATAAGTGCACCATCGATGTGCAGTACGCCTTAGTATACAGCGCCACCATGCCCCCACGTTGGCAATTGGGATGACGTGTCTCGCCCAAGGACACAACGTACAGTTAAAACTAGAAGTCCTGTCACGAATAGTGCGCTTATCTACGCTTAATTGCATGTTGGAATTGCACGCAATTGCCATATCGAATGGCATCCAAAGCACGGCAGGTTCTCCTGATTACTCATAGCAAAGACATGCAGTGTTTCTGCCAATGGACCTCCAGGTTACCCGGAGGTCCATTGGCTGAAACATTGCTTGTGCACAGGCCATAGGTACAGAATTTGATAGCTTTACTTGGGCCATAACGCATACATTAACGCGCATATCAGCGTGCTATTTGTGCGCATTTCATGACAGGACTTCTAGTTTTAACTGTAGTTGGTGGAAGTGGGATTCAAACCGAGGACCTCTGGGCTTGCAGCCTGCATCTCTACCTACTGAGCCACCATGCTCCCAAGATTGTGTTTGTATTAACTAGTTTTATTACAATTTATTATTATAGAGTGCCTGTGGGCACTCTCCAATAATTTGTAATAAACAAATACTGAATAACAGTTCAGACTACCAATAATAATAATCTAGAGAAAGACAACAAAATTTTCTTTCAATGTTTTCTATTTATTTTGACCTGGGTGAGTGGAAATTAAACCAGGCATGGGCATCTTACCCCTCCTGCCTCAATTTGTCTACAAAAATTGCTGGAAAGCTTCTGCATTTGCCCATTTCTAATTAAGTCAGGCCTGGCATTCTGAAAAATGCAGGAGGGCAAAAAAATCGCTCTCCTCAATCAACTTAGGAGAGCAATTAGCTTTACACAGCATTTTAAATATCCAGTTGAACGAACTCATTGAAACTGAAACCAACAGACTACATCAGTGATTTTATTAACTTTACTAAGGTAAAGCGAAATCCCTTAGACATGTAGATGTCTCACTCAACAACTGAACACACACTTGACAAGACCTGTGTGTGTACCCAGACCTGTTGTCCTAGAAAGTCATACGCCTACCACTACCACCTTCAACCCCGCCAAGGGGGGGGGTTGAAGGTGGTAATGGTAGGCGTATGACTTTCTTGGACAACAGGTCTGCTTGAATCTACAGCCACATCCTGGTGCAAGTGCTTCAAGTGACAGGATAGTAGCAATGGTAGTATATTATAGTGTCAATATTCCTTGAATAATTACCCCTCAAACTGTGATGTCAGTTGTTGAACTTGAAACTGACAGAAAAAAAATATTGCTGTGACCCATTTTGCTTCAAATGATTGCAACAGTGTTTGGGTATGGTTGCAGCATTACCTTTTACCACTAAACCACTTTCAAAATGAAATTAAGTGATGTTATGTGACTTCGAAGTTAAATTAAATTTTTGCTTTACAACAAAAATTTAATGTGACCATAATACATGTACATGTAATCTCAATCATCCCAGACCAAAATATTTAGGAGGGCAATTTTTCGCTCTCCTTAATTCTTTCAGGAGGGCAGTAAGGAGAGCTAAAAAATCGCTCTCCTGAAATTGCCAAGCCTGTTAGTGTTATTTAATGGTATAGGAATGAATAAAAACATTTCTTCCTTGCTCCCTATACAACTGTATATTCTGGCATGGATGGGGAGAGCATCAAGTTTTAAAGGAATCAACCCATAAACATCTCAGAAAATGATCCAGGCCTTTAGATTACCCTAATTTCACAACTTTTACAGGTGTCACCAAATTAGAGAAGGTGTGAAGGCATCAAAAAAAATATACAAATTCTCTGTGCCTATTCTGCATTTTGGAATAATTTCCATCATAATATTACCATAGAAACACAAAGAAAGGCATGACAATAAAACATAACAGGATAAAACTGTTATTTTAATGTCTCCAAATTAGAGCAAAACAGTGTCCCCAAAATAAGCCATGAAAATCTCCGGATAAAATTCAGGCATTCTAGGTCAACAAGGAGCATAACTCTGACAAAAAAGTACTTGTACAGTTACAACTAAAAGTCCTGTCCTGAAATGCGCACATATAGCATGTTGATCTGCGCGTTAATATACACACGTTATGACCATAGGAACGCTATCAAAATGTGTGCATGCAGCCTGTGCACAAGCAATGTTTCAGCCAATTGACCTCCGGGTAACCCGGAGGTCCATTGGCAGAAACATTGCCTGTGTTTGCTATGAGGAACCAGGAGAACCTGCCGTGCTTTGGATGTCATTCGATATGGCAATTGTGCGCAATTCCTACAGTTAAGACTAGAAGTCCTGTCATGAAATGCGCACAAATAGCACGTTGATATGCGCGTTAATGTACGCGTTATAGCCCAAGTAAAGCTATCAAATTCTGTACATATGGCCTGTGCACAAGCAATGTTTCAGCCAATGGACCTCCGGGTAACCCGGAGGTCCATTGGCAGAAACATTGCATGTGTTTGCTATGAGTAACAAGAACCTGCAGTGCTTTGGATACCATTCGATATGGCAACTGCGCGCAATTCCAACGTGCAATTAAGCCTAGATAAGCGCACTATTCATGACAGGACTTCTAGTTTTAACTGTACGCACAATTAAGCCTAGATAAGCACACATTTCGTGACAGGACTTCTAGTTTCAACTGTATGATCAAAACTATACTCTCTGGCACACAGTTTCAAAGAATTCAACCCATAAACATCTGAGAAAATCTCTGGACAAAATTCAGGCATTCTAAAATGAAAAGGAGCATAACTCTGGCCAAAAAAAGTCTAATCAAAACTATAATCTCAGGTGCACAGGTTCCCATAGCAGTAAATATCCATACCAAGCTTCAAAGGAAGCGACCCATTAACATCTGAGAAAATTTCTGGACAAAATTGTATGCCTGGTTTTCTTAGGTCGAAAAGGGGGCATAATTCTGTCAAAAATAAGCTGAACGGAACTATAATAGCAGGTGCGCAGGTTCCCATGGGAGTGAACATTCACACAAAGTTTCCAGCAGACTGGCCTGCAAATGTGAGAAAATTTCAAATATATGTCTATGGACAGACCGACACAGTGATTCCAGTATACCCACCCCCCCCTCCCTCCCCACAACTTGTTACGGGGTATACAGTACGTGGAGAGTGTATTATCACTAAATCACTTGCAGAGTGGAGATTCCACCCAGGCAATAATTCTAAATTTGTTGCAAAGCATAACCAGCACAAGCAAAGTCTCACCAAAAGGACCTCCGCCCTCTGGGTTTAACCATTGGCTGAAACACTGCTGGTGTTTTTTGTCCACATGTACATAATTTGAAAGTGATATTTTGGGTGATAACTCCACTCCACAGGTGATTTATTTACAATCCACTCTCTCCATACTGTAAGTGGTTTGTTAAGTCGCTAATACATGAATATTTACTAACAAATAGGCAGTCTACTGGCCAAGCATGTGATGTCAACTGAATAACAAATTTAGCCCTCAACCAGTTAACTGTACAGCATTGAAAGACAAAAAGAATTTCTTTCATGTTTTCTATTTATTTTGACTTGGGCAAGTAGAAATTAAACCAGACATGGACATCTTAACCCACCTGCCTTACCTTGTCCAATAAGAGGGTGTTTGACATCTACAGTACGTGGAGAGTGTATTATCACCTGCCGAGTGGAGATTCCACCCAAGTAATAATTGCACATTTGTTGCAAAGCATAACAAACACAAGTAAAGTTTCAGCCAATGGACCTCCGGGTTAAACCCGGAGGTCCATTGGCTGAAACAGTGCTTGTGTTTTTAGTCGATATATACAAAATTTGAAAGTTATAATTTGGGTGATAACTCCACTCTGCGGGTGATTTAGTTACAATCCACTCGCCACGTACTGTAACTGAATATGCAAACAATTCATAATTATTAACTGACAGGCCGACAGATAAGGTCCCCAATGAGTACCATAAATGGGAATCCATTCCCAAAAGGAGCACCAAAGAGCTCAGACCCTAGCTTCCAGGCATACAGGCCTATGGGACTAGCTGTCACTGGCATCAGTACCTTAGGATTTTGTGGTGACGCACAAGATCCTAAGGTACTGAGGTACCGGTATCATTGAAAGGAATTTTCTGAGCGTGCGGAAACCGAGTCACCTCCAAAAAATTAGACTGGAAGTATTTTCTGGGTTGCAAAACATCTCCTCTATCTCGGAATTTTTATCTTCAGCGAAGTCCTCCCACATTCTGGGGTGTACAGCTGAACGCGCGTACTGCCATTGGTAAGTTGAAGGTTTGTGGTGTTTGCGGCAGCTGTTGCCCAAACGACAGTTTCCTCTCAAGTTGTCAAGACATATCTCGGTGTTTGATGAGTAAACATTATTGTTCTCTTGATCAACGATTTTCTGACGTTTTGCATTTGGGCAACCCGAGAGTTGGCTTCTTCTGTTGTCAAAGGAAAATGGCACTGGACTGTTCTGGTACAAATATCCACTCGGTACATTGGTTTCCATTCTTGCGTTGTTAACATCACAGTGATACTTCCTTTTAACCGCTTTCATACTGGCTTCCTTCTTCTCGGCAGTTCTTGTGTGTCTTCGGTATTTACATGTTCGTCTTAAAACAGTGTTTCTGAAAATGACAGAATACAGGGAAAACCGCTTTGTCTCGCGGCTACTTCGAAAAATAGGTCATGCTAATTGACTACCACTGCTGAGTGTTGATGACCGCAGAAGCGGTAAGAGTGCAAATGGAAAAATGGAAAAATAAGAGTGTGATGTGGTATATTTATCCGACATTCCAAACGTTTTTATACCCCAAATACGTTAGCGATGCTGCGATGGAACGAGTTTAGGCTGTTTAGTCCATTTTATGACAGAAAAAAGCAAAAACATACTTCGGCCGTCTCCCAGTGCAGTGCCCAACTATTATTAGGCCTAATAAGTAAAAAGGAAGCTGGCGATCGAGTTCTCTGCATCACACTAGTTAAGTTCAAAGGTATTCCGATGGTGGTTGGAGACACGCTTTATTCGGAAATTAACATTAAAATGTTTCAAATAACAAAAAGACCCGGCCTGTGCGCATTTGCAAACGAAAACTCTTTGTGGAGCGCGCGAAATATAGTAACGTGCTGTGTGACGTCACACTGTCAGAGAATCGACGAAGGGACAGACTAAAAAGTGTAGACCGAGTTCGAGTCGGAATGAGGTGTGGACGGAAATTGAAAGTGCTCCTTCTTCTTAATGGCACAAATACAGTTGGGTTCAAGGATGTCATTGTCTAGCACATACCGTATTTCCTTTCGCATGATCTCAGCTTTGAAAGGGTCTAATTGGTATGGGTGTTTGATGGGGTTGGCCCCTCCAGCATCACCATCATGAAAAATATCAGATGTCCTACTGGGCATGTTAGGAAATAAATGTTGATATTTTTAAATGAAATTAACTAAATACTTTCTTTAGGCAAGCAGTAAACGATCTATTTCATTATATAGATCTTTCAGAACATCCAAGTTTTTCAACTTCAGGGGTATATTTTCTCAATTTTTTTAAATATCCCCCACATGATTTTCCACCTCATCTATGCCGGTGACTTTTGTGACTGGTAGATGGTTTAGCTCCCTTTCATATGTTTTTAACATATTTATGGGACACAACTCAGTATTTTTTACTCCATCATGAGTCTCAACAACAAAAGCAGTGATTTTGTCCGTAACAATGTACAGTATGTGGAGAGTGGATTGTAACTAAATCACCCGCGGAGTGGAGTTACCACCCAAGCTATAACTTTCAACTTTTATAGGCCCTACATATCGACAAAAAACACAAGCAATGTTTCAGTCAATGGACCTCCGGGTTCAACCTGAAACTTTGCAGGTGCTGGTTATGCTCTGCAACAAATTTGCAATTATTGACCGGGTGGAATCTCCACTCTGTGGGTGACATAGTGATAGTACACTCTCTACATACTGTAAGGGCCTGAATATTTTCTCACGAAGTATTACCCTTTACATGAAATAAGACAAACACCCAGGTTCAAAAGTGCGAAATCTCGCCTTTTCATCATACTTTTCATATGATTCAAATGACTCTGGCTGGGGCTTTCAGTAAATGTTTATTTGCCATTTCTTATTTGCCATTTCTCTGGCCCTGTTAACTTTTTCTTTAAAGGTGGACACATGGCCCAAAAGAGAAATTCCAGGTGGCTCTTCCTCGAGCCATTTCTCCTTCAAAACAGTGATTGGACCCCTCACTGAGTGTCCAAACATCAATTCAAATGGACTAAATTCCGGAGATTCTGGTACAGTTTCACGGACTGCAAATAAAAGGAAAAGGAACTTCTTCTTTCATCCTAACCCTTTTCATTGTCCTCTCAATAAGCCTTCATCGTGTTCTTCAATGTTTGATGGAGGCGTTCTAGTGCTCCTTGCAGGGCCGGCGGAAGAAGGGGGGCGACGGGGGCGGTCGCCCCCTTGCCCTCGCCCACGGGGGCGAGCGGGGGCGAAAGTGTCCGAAAATAAAAAATTAGCATTGTTATTGATCAACCATCAGAAAAAAACAGGATCATACTGATCAGCCTATTATTCAGTTGTATCTTTGAATAACCAATTCTCCGGCATGGATGTATATGTATACATTAATTGCCCATGGGCATGGCATTCAAGGGATAGTAGGCCTATGAATCAGCAAATTTTGCCTACCTGCTCAGCCTGACTGTTTTATTAGTGAGATGGCCAAGAGCCTAGTTTGTCGACAACAAAACTGGTTCGAAGCCTATGGCACTAGATAATCCGAGACTTATACTAGCACCGAGAGGGGGTAGGTAAACAGGGAAACTGCTCCAGGGTCCGGCCTCCGGCTGTAAAAAAATCATTTTTTTCTATTATAAAAATACAAGAGGAATTTCAGGCCAAAGGCCACCAGAATGCACAATTTGAGAGCTCCATTAAAAATTTCCTGGGGGGAAAACCCCTCCACCCCCCCCCCCCCCTTCTAATACCTCGTGTCTTCGGCACTCGGTGCAGATGCCTTCAGCATCTGAGGCGTCCCCTCCCAATTTTTAGGCGATATACGTGCACTTGCCCTCATCAGAAAGTTTCGCCCCCCTTGCCCTTTGCTGCTTCCGCCGGCCCTGGCTCCTTGACTTTTGAGACGGTAGATACTTAATGTGTACTGTTTAATTTTGAGTTTTACATTACCGGCTGGAAAAAGTTTGACATTAAATTTGAGCCTTGGTCTACGGTTAAAACTAGAAGTCCTGTCATGAAATGCGTACACATAGCGCTTCGATCTGCGCATTAATCTGTGCATTATAACCATAGTAAGGCTATCATATGGCCTGCGCACAAGCAATTTTTCAGCCAATGGACCTCCGGGTAACCCGGAGGTCCATTGGCAGAAACATTGCTTGTGCTTGCTATGCGTAATCACAAGAATCTGCCGTGCTTTGGATGCCATTCGATGTGGAAAATGCGCGCAATTCCTACGCGCGATTAAGCCTATATAATCGCGCAGTTCGTGACAGGACTTCTAGTTTTAAGTGTAATTGCACAGATCCGAGTTGACAGAAAGTTGAGAATAAGATTGACAGAGCTTTAATTATAGACTAAGTTATAATATTTCTTAGAGGAAAAGCTTCTGCAAACCGTGTAGAAGAACACATGATGGTAAGCAGGTATTCATTTCCAGATTCTTGTTTTGGGCAATGGGCTAACACAATCAATAATAATTCTACTAAATGGCTCCTCGAAAGCAGGGATTGGTTCAAGGGATGCAGGAGGAATGTTCTGGTTGGGTTTCCCTACAATTTGACAGGTGTAGTGGGTTTTAGAAAATTTGACAACATCGTGTCGAAGCTTAAGCCAGTAAAAACACTGCTAAACAGGAGAGTAGGTTTTCCTAACTCCCATATGTCCATCCATTGGATTTTCATAAGCCATGCTAATTATTTCATTCCGTATTTAGTGGTGACAACTATTTAGCAAATGACCTCCCAATCACTATTGGGGTACTTCCGATGGTCGCCATTTCTTCACGAGAATGTAGAAACCAGATAAGAAACTACCACATACAATTATACACTGGTCACTCCGGATTGACGTAGGAGATACCCGCGCCCCGTTCCTTATTCTGGCCAACACATGTGCGTGACGTAGCAACTTTGGCAGTTGAGCGAGAACACTGGGCGGTCGCATATAAATTGCAAGAAAACAAAACATTTGACCTATTTATTTATGTTTAAGGTCACATATTTTTGCACAATGGCTAATCGTGAACGTGACTGTTTTACGGGTGGAAGAAGCCGGAGTACCCGGAGAGAACCACCGAGCAACTGTCAGCTTCCCAACATACTAACTCCACACAAGCAGGTTTAGCTTTGGTTGAAGACAGGTGCGCCATCGACGTGCAGTACGCATCAGTACACAACGTCACCGTGCCCCACGTGGGAAATGGGGGTGAAGTGTCTTGCCCAAGGACACAACGTGGTTGCCGCAGGTGGGATTCGAACCGAGGACCTCTCGGCTTGCAGCCTGCACCTCTACCTACTGAGCCACCGCGCTCCCAACATTTGAGCTTCTGAGGACAAAGACAGGTATGAAACATGAACAGTTCGTTTATATGCGCGCGGAATGTGTCTCTGTGAGCAAGTGTTGTCCAATTTCCCCCTGGATTGTATTTGTTATACTGAATAAATACTTAATTCTACTAAGTCGTCTGTTGTCGAGTGGCCCTTATAGGGTCCCAAACCCCGGAAATCAGTGTGCCCCTTTTGCATAATAGGTAGCTAGGGAACCAGAAGAGAAGGGGAACGTTACAAGAACACCATATTTTTTAAAATAACAAATAAGAGCCTTTTTGGCTCTATCATCAGTTGGAACCTTTTCAAGTGGATCGGTAAGGTCAGGATCACGTTCCTGTTCCTGGGTTAAGGAACTCCAGAGAAATGACATCTAACCCTTTACCTAACCTGAAAAGCAGACGACACTTGCAAACAAAATTTTTGAATAACTATTTTTTTTTCATTTGTTATCTCAAAACATAGGTTATGACCCCTCATTGGAACGAGCTCGTTCCAATGAAGGGTCATAACCTATGTTGTTGAGACAAAAAATAAAAAAAATAATGAAAATTAATTGGCGATTTTTGTGAATAGCGCTGGCAGGTTTTGGTCGTTACGTTGGGTAAAAGGTTAACGTAAATAGAAACAAAACTGTTTTGTGGAATTTCTTTTTATTCCTAGTTTAAGATACACTCTTAGTGCACTTACATTCCGTGTCACAAATACGATATGCTGAAACCTTTCAAAAATTATTTTATAATTCAAATATTTGAAAATCTCACTTTTAAAGAGCATTTTTTCAGGGCAGTTATTCTCATTCTGTGCAGTCCAGTCTTTACAAAAACTATACTGACAGTTATGTCCTTTTCCTGTGCGTATGAACTGAGACCTGGAATTTTGATATATTGTGTCATGAAAGAAATCGTCTCTTGAGTTCCAATGTGTTCTATGTGCCTCCTGGCACACACACTAAAAACTAAAGTGTTAAAACTGACACTTTCAAGGTGTTAAACCCATTCTAACTCTTAGGGTTTGATTTTAACACTCAAAGTGCAATGCTTTAAGCACTTAGACATTACAATCGTCAGACATCTGAAACTTGAATGGATGGCACTTCCCATGTGTCTAGCATTGGTGGTTCTTCCAGAATCATCCATAATTTGATTTGCGCTTGGTGGGTACATAATTAAACGGACACAACGCAGATGACGCTGATCAGGCTCGAGAGTTCGAGCCTGATCCGCATCATCTGCGTTGTTTCCTTTTAAGTGTCGCGACATTACACTTGTCAAGTGGTATTATTGTAACACCTGTCAAGTTCTGGGATATCTACACTTGAACAAAGTGCTAGTTCAGCACTTAGTAAGTATTAAATACAGCACTTCAAGTGTAGTTTTTAATACTTTAGCTTTTAGCGTGCATAGAACACATTGGAACTCAAGAGAGAGACGAAATGTGACATACTTTTTACAGGTAGAGTAGGTCTGATTCCTACTGTCGCAGTCAGAGTATTTTTTAACATTATCACTGGGCGACAAAATGTCGCCTAGTGATGAATATTTGTCTCCCAGTAAATGTAGTTTTCAAGGTACTGGGCGACAAGGTATTTGTGTACAAAATAAATGCTACCAAAGCTTTCTCTGTTACAGTAGTGTTTTTTTATGTTGTAGTGTACAAGTAATGAAGTGAATTGTGAATCATGTCCAAGCGCATTACAAACTATTTTGGTGTGACAGCAAAAAAGATACTAGTTTCTTCATCAGCCACTAAAGATAATGATTTAAGTTCAACCCATGTTTGTGTTTGAATTTAAAAATTCAACAACAGTGTAGACTGTGTAGTACACTGGTTGTTGAATTTTTAAATTTAAACTCAAACATGAGTGATGTTTTTGTACATGTAAGAGTGTGTGATTTCATTTTGTTATTTGTAATGGCATTTATGCAAATATCAGTATTATTTCTGTTTAAAAATATTGGTAATGTTAAATTTTGTATTTAGACTGAAATGCATGACCAATTTTGAATCATTTGAGAACTTACCATTTTTGAGAAACCATAATGTAATGGGTGGGTGCCTGTTAGAGATCTATGTCGCCCAGTAGGAATTGCTTAAAAAATACTCTGGTGGCAGTCCCATTAACTAAACTACTTCTCAAATTTATTCTATGAACTGGGACTTTAACCCTTTACCTAACGTAACGGCCAAAACCGGCCAGCGCTATTCTCAAAAATCGCCAATTAATTTTCATTATTTTTTTCATTTTTTGTCTCAAAAACATAGGTTATGACTCCTCGTTGGAACGAGTTCGTCGAGCTCGTTCCAACGAGGGGTCATAACCTATGTTTTTGAGACAAAAAATGAAAAAAATTAGTTATTCAAGAATTATTTTTGCAAGTGTTGTCTGCTTTTCAGGTTAGGTAAAGGGTTAAAGAACCTGATCCAATGTCATAAAAAAGAACTCGTGCCCCTCTAGTACATTGATCAGAAAGTGGCAAAATGCCTTCTAACATTAAAGACTGAGTAGCCCCTGTGCCTCTCAGTATTTTTATTGGTAAGGAGCAGTGCTTATCCCCCATCAAGGGAAAAAAACCCTCAGGAACAAATGGCTTTTAATTTTCCAAAGCATCTTGCTTTATTACATTATTTTCAGGATATGGAGCACATGCTAGTGCATTCTGTGAAGTAAATGATTAATTTTTTCCCCCTTTTAAAAGCGAGTAATCAGACAATAAATGCCCTCGTTTCTTCCAAGAATTACACGTTTTAGTAAAACTGTGTTTGGTCTTGACGGTGTGGGGCTGACATTAAATGATTTGTTATCATTAAACGTCTTATTATGTTTGGTCTGTGAAAAGAGAGGAGGGCTGGAAGGGTGACTTTTATCTGAGGTTGGTCTAGCACCACTTTGGTAAGAATTCTCGTGGGGTCAAAATTTGAGGAGTTATGACTCATTTTATGAGTTAAGGCATAGTCATCTGCTAACACTGCTGCTCTGTTTAAGGTGTCAGCTTTTCTGTTCACCCAAGTGGGCCTCTATATCCGAATGTATCTTCCCTTTAAACTCTTCCATTAACTCAATTTCCTTTAACTCTTAACCTGCTGAGTATTTTCAAGATATTTTTCATCAAATCTAGTCATGGCTGCTTCATAGCAGCCATGACTAGATTTGATGAAAAATTCAGCAAAATTTTACTTTAGAAATATTTGGGGAAAATATCCATTCAGTTTACAAGGGGAAAAATCTGATTAAAAGTGCCAAAATCATACATATTGCAGTAGCAAGACAAATCCTGTCCTCGGCAGGAATATCTGCCAGCAGCAGGCAAGGAGTTAATTCTAAGAAAACATTCCATATTTCTTAGGAATGGCACCACCTGTTATTTATTAAAGTGTAAACTTTTCTGTTCACCCATGTGGGCCTTTATATCCGAATGTATCTTCACTTTAAACTCTTCAATTAACTCAATTTCCTTTAATTCTAAGAAAACATTCCATATTTCTTAGGAATGGCACCACCTGTCAAGTAAATTTTGTTTTTCTCTGGAAAATTCGACATGAATTTGATTTTTCTTTCAGAAAAATTTCAGAATTTCTGCAAATAGACCTCTGGAACAAGTTCATGTGCATTAAGTATTGCCTCTTTAACAGTGTCAAAATTACTACTTTGCGCAGACGATAGAACTGAATAGATTTCTTGGGCATTCCTTTTAAAACACTGCAATAGCAAAGTCCAGACACCCCTTGGCCACTTTAAACTTGTAGCCACTTTTTCAAAATGAGAAAAGTATTTGTCATATTTGTTTTCTTTAACGGGAAGGTGGGGGGGGGGGGGGTGGTAACCTACCATGTCTGGTTTAGTGAATTTACATTTGGGCCATGATCCTGTGATTCCTGAATTTCTAATTCTCTTAAATGAATTTCTTTTTGAGCCTGAAATTCTTCCCTTTCTTCTTGAGCTTCTAATTCGTTTTCTTTCACGAGCTTCTAATCCTTTTTTTTCTTTTTTGCGAACCTGTGTTTCGTTTAGTTGAATCTTATCGTCCTGTCTTCATTTCCTGTTGCATTTCAAATCGCTTTAGTTCTAATTCTAGTCGGTCACTTCTCAATGCTGTGTGCAATGAAAGAATGTCAGAACACCGTGGACAGGGATTTCTATAGTGTTCAAATGGAAATTTTCAGAAAGAAAGATTTCTCCAGCGTTCTATTGTTCCATTCATTTCTGAATCTGATTGGCTGAATGAAGTCACCTCATTAAGATTCTAGATGAGTCTGTCTAATTTCAAGTAGACAAGTCTTACCCAAATAAACAACTAGTAAATTAATAAACAATTGGTGAGCTAAAAATAGATACTGTTTAAGAGTTTAACAATATTTGTAAATATGCTGACAGGTACATTCAAAGGTCACTCCGTGCAAATAAATGATCACACAAGCTATAGTCTGCATATTCTTATTAAAAAATAATTATAGAAAAATATTAATTGTTTATAATCATTAACTAAGGTCTTATCAATTCTGGTATTATAATAGGGGGCAGAGCACGTGGTAGTAGTGATTGACGTTGTTGGCCAGGGGCGGCGGAACCGAGGCGCTGGGGGGGGGGGGGGGGGGACTTCACCCCCCCCCCCCACACACACATTTTTTGTTGGGCCATGATTTTTTGTATGCATATATTTTAACTCAACCAAGACTGACGAAACAAGGGGCGGATCCAGAGCCTCCCCCATATTTTCGCCAGCTATGTTTCTCTCGTACTGGTTCAGTTTCGATGGATTTCGGATCATTTTTTGCAGTAAACTGGCAGCACACGCTAAAATGTATACAGTCTGTTAAAAAATCGGTTAACGGAAATAGATCGTAGTCTTACAGACATACAAGTACCAAATGCACCGCCAAACAAGATAATCCACAGACAGTATAATTGCTGTAAACGTCTGGTAAAGCATACAGGTGAGGTCTATCAGCTTTGGTCGTTACGACCAAAGCTGATAAATAGACCTCATCTGTATGCTTTACTGACGTTTTGTAACGGCTCACAAAGTGTGAAATCTTTCAAATACATCTCCTGAAAAATCTCAAAATATCCGCTCAGATGCATGGAAATGGGGGTTTTGGGACCCTGGAATTTAAAATCTTCGTACCACGGGCCCAACCATGGTCGGCCCGTCATACCGACGTCCATCCTTCGCCCGATCCAGCTCCCTCACTTTGAAAATCGTTCCGTCGCCCCTGTTGGTTGTTTGTGTCCGAGAGAATTGTGTTTTAAATGTGGTTGGTATTATAGTTCGTTTGGTTGGTGTAGAAATTGTTATAATGGTAGGACTGGTTTTGTTGTGGTTGGTGTTACCGTGGTCAGTGTTGTAGTGCAGTTGTTGATGTCGTAAATATTTTGGTTGGTGTACTAGTTTTAGAGGTAGATGCTGTAGCGTTTGGTGTAATAGTTGCAATGTTTGGTGTTACTATGGCTAGTGTTATAGTTGTGAAGATTAGTGACATAGTTCTTTTGGTTGGTGAATTAATTGTACTGGTAGGTGTTGTAAGGGGTTTAGCAGATAGTTGTGGTTGTTGATGTAGTAAAGGCTGGTGTGGCAGTTGGCTGTGACAAAGTTTTGTCGTGATTAGTTTGGTTATTGCTGTGGTTGTTGGTACAATAGTGGTTGGTGTTGTAATTGTGGCTAGTGTAGTAAGAAGGGCGCTGTGGCTTTTGGTAGAATAGACCTGTACAGATGATGGTGCTCTGGTAGTTTGTGTAGTGGTTGTGATTTGAAAGGGAACAAACCATATTTACCCATATATTTAGCCAGAGAATCCCACTTTCAGTCGCCTGGGCCCGTTTCTTCTACTTCGTTGGAAGGTGGTTGAAATAGAAGAAACGGACAGGACCGTGACCATACAACGGCATATTAATCTAAACGAGAGACTATAGCGAGTCATAATGCATTTACCGATATACGATTGTAACCTTTCCCATACTGGGTCGAACCATGGTAGCATTGTAAATTTATGCCCGTCCACTTTTATCGAGCTTCCTCCGCCCCTGCCTTTACCCATATATGAAAGAAGGTAGAAGTTCTCTCCTGTCAGCCTCCCATCTTCTGATGTGGGTGCTTTGAGATGATTAGTTCAATATTATGTGAAACAGTAATGGCATATCAACAGAGCTGAAACGGCCAGCGGCGTAGGGGATGGACCCTCAGAGTCCGCATTGCGGGGGGGGGGGGGGGGGGGGGGGCTAGAAAGGGGTCTCCCGTCTTGAAGGACGTCCCAATGCTGGAAGAAAGAGGGCGAGAGAGAGAGAGAGAGAGAGAGAGAGAGAGAGAGAGAGAGAGAGAGAGAGAGAGAGAGAGAGACTGTGTACCAAATACATATAATTTCAAACTCTCATTTCCACACGACGTACTCTTTGTACCCTTTACCTTACGTAACGGCCAAAACCGGCCAGCGCTATTCTCAAAAATCGCCAATTAATTTTCATTATTTTTTCATTTTTTGTCTCAAAAACATAGGTTATGACTCCTCGTTGGAAATTAGTTATTCAAGAATTACTTTTGCAAGTGTCGTCTGCTTTTCGATTTAGGTAAAGGGTTAAGTGAACGCTACATCACTGTAACTGATACGGGTGAGAAATGAACAATATGCATACATGGTGCCTCTCAAGTCACACATGTTGAGCGTGCATGTGTGTATCGTTGGATGGTGGGAGGTGAAACTTAAAACATGTAATGAAAAAATCTACAGAGTCGTACTTTTAGAATCGATCCTACCTTCATTTAATTTATGGCGTATGTACTACGTGTACTCCTGTATTCTATGTAACAACACTAAATCCTTTACCCAACGTAACAAACAAAAGCGACTAGGCCTCTATACAAAAATCTCCATTCAAATTTATAATGTTTTCAATTTTTGTCTGAAAAACATAGCGTATGTCCCCTCATTGGAACGAGCTATGTTTTTGAGACAAAAATTGAAAATTTTTAGTAATTCATGAATTTATTTGCAAGTATCATCTGCTACTCGCAATGGGTAAAGGCTTAAGAATGACCATTTCCAGCTTCTGATACAGTATTATGACCATGCAAGTAAACACGTATGTCAGCAAGTAACTTGGATGCTTTACTCTGTCTCGCATAATTGATGTGAGTCAGTATGACAATGTTTGCCTGTTTTGGGGCAAGTTTGTTCCTTTGTTAACCCATATAATACAGTAGTTCAAAACTAACGGTTAATCGTTCAATTACTTTTTGAATCGATCATGATGTTGATCATTGATTAATCGATTAATCGGTTAACCGTTTCGGCTCTACATATCAATATATGCAAATTGTAGGTGACTTTATGTTCGGAATTTCCAGAAATGACAGCCGTTTAAACATAATAGACAGCTATTGACTGTCTGAATGTAGTTTAGATATCAAAAATTACTTTCTTTCCCATGTTCTTACCCAAAATAGATTAAAAAGACTTCTCAAAAGGTGGAAGAGAATTTTTGTAGAGCTTTGTAAAAATCGTATTTCGGCTGCTTCGTCCAGCCACTGAACATATTTTCCGATCATTTATGCAATCGTTTTTGGTGGAATTTTCTTGCTGTATCTTTTGTACTCCTCGTGTGTTATGTACGAAAAAGAGTTCGTTTTTGCACTCCTTGAATGACCCCGGCCGGTTTTTCAATGTTAAATTCATATTATATATATAGGGTCTCCAATGTCAATATCAAGACGAGCGGGAGGTAGATGTTACAGCCCTGAATAGGGGTGTACTTCGTTTTTGTTAAGTCATGACAAATTAAATGTGAAACCGTGTTAGTGCGCGTGCGCAACGTCTGCTGTTAAGAGTAATACGTCCCTGTTTATCTGACCTATCGCTCCTCTATAGCTCGTAGTTTTTAACTCTTACTCCTTGCCATTCAAACTCCATTCTGTCTCGGTTCTAGCTCCTAGGCCATAGCCTTCGTGGCTCCTATTCAGGTTCTATTCCATACCCTTCATACCCCCGCTCCTGGCCTTTATGGTCCCCAGTCTCTATCATGGCCTTCATGACCACTAGTTTCTAGTATTTATGGCTTCTAGCTCCTGTACCGAGGCTTTTATGGCCCCAGCAACTATATTCTAGTGCATTACCTCCATGACTCCTAGACCACTACCTTCTTGATACCTAACGCCTATATGATTGCTGAACCATAGACGCGATTGCCCCAGCCCCTATATATCTCAAAGACCATAGCCTTCGTGTCTCTCAGCTCAAATACCATGGCATTTGTGACCTCTAACACCTAGCCCCTATACAGTGGCCTTCATCCTCCTAACTCCTACACCATAACTTCCATGGCGCTTAGACCATGGCATTGATTGCTTCTAGCTCATCGACCATGACCTCTATGGACCTTAGCTCATGTATGGCTTCTATACAATTCATATAAGGCCATTAGCACCCATATGACCCCTAACTCCTATGCTAGATGGTCATGGCTTCTAGGTCATTTATAGCTCTCATCTCCTTTACATATCATACTGTACAACTCCTGGACAAGGCCTTTATGCTCCCAGCTTCTATATGACTCAGCTCCTGTATGGCACATATGCTTGTCCTTATGAATCTTGAACGACAGCGTCCATAGAGGGCGTAGTTATGGGGTGCAGAGATGTGTGACACACCCTCCCCCAATAATTTTCATCTTGATTGAAGTCTTAGATATCGATTTGTTCTTGCTGGAATTATGTACTTTCTTGCAGGGACAAGAATTGCTTCTCCCACTTACGTCACACATGACGTCTGTCTTATGCAAATTGAGGTTTGTGACTGATTGTGGTTGTTGGGGGTAACAGCATGACCAGTTCTGAGGCCAGTACGCGCTAATTAAATAAGAAGTTGGGAAGCCCATACAGTGATATGAGGAGTCGGGAGGGTGGGAGGGGAAAGGTAAGGGTGCCTCACTATATTCTACTTCGCCTAAATCTTCAATAATTGGAAACTTGAAGCTCCAGTTGAAAAATTATAAAATACACCCGCAGTAGCTTGGTGTACCAAAAGCTCACAACGAGTGGTGAAGTTAACACCACGAATGTTGAACATTTGGTACACCAAGCTACTTTGGGAATATTTTATTTATACCATGATCATCAGATTATTAAGAGTCGTTATTATTTTTTCTCGATTTTACTGAGCAGCAGCTGCACATACGTGCGAATTTGTTTTGCTTACATGAGCATCGGTGGGCGGTACTTCCGCTGTCAATTTTATCACCGAAACGAAATAGAAAACAGAAACAGAGCCTTTTTCCTTTTAATAACATAATAACATACTGTTTCTTGTCTTGGATGCTTTATTGACATGTTTGTTATTGTTTGGTGTTTTATGGGGTAAACTCATTTAAAAACATAATAATTCGGGCCTAATTGCCACTTTCATTTCACTAGTGAAGGCTGGTATAGTAGGGTTTTGGGGTAGATAGTTGGCGGTTGGTATTACAGTAGGTGGTGAAATTGTGGTTATAGTAGAGTTGGCCTGGTATTTGTAGTAGTTATAGGGGTTGATGTACCAGTTTCTGTGGGTTGTAGTAGTTTGGGTAATTGTTGTTGCTGTGGTCGTGGTTGGTGCTGTAGTTGTAGTTTTGGTTGCTGTAGTAGTGGTTGTGGTGTTTTGTGTAGTACTTGTAGTGATTGTTGTTATACTTGAGGGTATTATGTAGTAGTAGTTGTCGGTTGTGTTTAGTAGTTATTGCTGTGGTAACTGTAGTGGTCGATGCACAAGTTGTTGGCGTAGTAGTTGTATTTGTAGTTGTTGGTGCAGTAGTGGCTGGTGAAATAGTTGAAGATGTTGCTGTAGTAATTGTTGATGTTGTTGAGGAAGGTACTGTAGTTGTTGATATAGTAGTTGTTTGTGTAGGGGTTGGTGGAGGAATAGTTGTGCCGCTTGGCGTTGTATGAGTAAGGGTTTGATCAAGCAGTATTTGCGGTCATTGATTTAGTTGTCAATGTTGACAGTAGATGTTATGGTTTACAAAGTAGTTGTTAATGAAATAGTTGTTGATGTCGTAGCTACGGTGGTTGTTGTAGTCGCTGGAGTGGTTGGTGCAATAATTGCTATAGTAGTAGCTGTGGTGGTAGTTGTTGTGGTAGGTGAGATGGGTGGTGTAGAAGCTGACTTTGTCACAGATGATGTTGTATAGTGGTCGGTGTAATAGTTGTTTGTGTTGTTGTGGTTATTGCAGTTTGTGAGTGTAATACCTGTTGATATAGTAGTGGTCGGTGTGGTAGTCATAGTGATTGTGTAGCAGTGGTTGATGGTATTGTCAAATTTGATGTTGTAGTAGTTAGTATAGTAGTTCTAGTGGTTGCTGTAGAAGTGTGTATGGTAGTTGTTGGTGTACTATACATCACCAACAACAACAACTGATACACCAGACACCAGTCACTCCAATTACTAAACTAATTGTTAGTGAAATAGTTGTTGATGTCGTAGCTACAGTGGTTGTTGTAGTCGATGGAGTGGTTGGTGTAATAATTGCTGTAGTAGTAGCTGTGGTGATAGTTGTTGTGGTAGGTGTGATGGATGGTGTAGAAGTTGGTTTTGTCAAGGTTGATATTGTATAGTGGTCGGTGTAATAGTTGTTGGTGTTGTAGTGGTCATTGCAGTTGTTTGTGAGTGTAGTACCTGTTGATATAGTAGTGGGTGGTGTGGTAGGCATAGTGATTGTGTAGCAGTGGTTGATGGTATTGTCAAAGTTGATGCTGTAGTAGTTAATATAGTAGTTCTAGTGGTTGCTGTAGAAGTTTGTATGGTAGTTGTTAGTGTACTATACATCACCAACAACAACTGATACACCAGGCACTCCAATTACTAAACTAATTGTTAGTGAAATAGTTGTTGATGTCGTAGCTACAGTGGTTGTTGTAGTCGCTGGAGTAGTTGGTGTAATAATTGCTGTAGTAGTAGCTGTGGCGATAGTTGTTGTGGTAGGTGTGATGGATGGTGTAGAAGTTGGTTTTGTCAAGGTTGATATTGTATAGTGGTCGGTGTAATAGTTGTTGGTGTTGTAGTGGTCATTGCAGTTGTTTGTGAGTGTAGTACCTGTTGATATAGTAGTGGGTGGTGTGGTAGGCATAGTGATTGTGTAGCAGTGGTTGATGGTATTGTCAAAGTTGATGCTGTAGTAGTTAATATAGTAGTTCTAGTGGTTGCTGTAGAAGTTTGTATGGTAGTTGTTGGTGTAATACATCATCAACAACAACTGATATACCAACCATTACAACTACTAAACAAACAACAACAATCACTACAACAATAACCTCAACAACATCAACAACTTCTACTGCAGCACAGACTAAGAAACAACCCCTACTACTGCAATAACTACTAAACCAATTACTGCAACCCCAACAACTGGTGCACGTAGTATACCAACCAATACTACACATCACAGGCTTGGCAATTTCAGGAGAGCGATTTTTAGCTCTCCTTACTGCCCTTCTGAAAGAATTAAGGAGAGCGAAAAATTGCCCTCCTAAATATTTTGGTCTGAGATTACATGTATTATGCTCACATTAAATTTTTGTTGTAAAGCAAAAATGTAATTTAACTTTGAAGTCACATAACATCACGTAATTTCATTTTGAAAGTGGTTTAGTGGTAAAAGGTAATGGCTGCAACCATACCCAAACACAGTTGCAATCATTTGAAGCAAAATGGGTCACAGCAATATTTTTTTTTCTGTCAGTTTCAAGTTCAACAACTGACATCACAGTTTGAGGGGTAATCATTCAAGGAATATTGACACTATAATATGCTACCATTACTACTATCCTGTCACTTGAAGCACTTGCACCAGGATGTGACTGTAGATTCAAGCAGACCTGTTGTCCAAGAAAGTCATACGCCTACCACTACCACCTTCAACCCCCCTTGGGGGGGGGGGTTGAAGGTGGTAGTGGTAGGTGTATGGCTTTCTTGGACAACAGGTCTGGGTACACACACAGGTCTTGTCAAGTGTGTGTTCGGTTGTTGAGTGAGACATCTAGATGTCTAAGAGATTTTGCTTTACCTTAGTAAAGTTAATAAAATCACTGATGTGGTCTGTTGGTTTCAGTTTCAATGAGTTCGTTCTACTAGATACTTAAAATGCTGTGTAAAGCTAATTGCTCTCCTAAGCTGATTGAGGAGAGCGATTTTTTGCCCTCCTGCATTTTTCAGAATGCCAGGCCTGATATCAGCTACTACTACATCAATAATCTGAACTATAGCAACCACTAAACTACTACCTCAACCATTACTACAGCAACCAATATACAACTACAACCCCAATCACCCCTCGACAACAATTACTCCGTTTCCAATAACTAGTACAGTGACGTTCTCTCAAGACTAGAATCTGATACTCAGACTTTCGCCACACACACAGTCGGTCATAGAAAGGTTTGTAGTACCCGATTCGGGCTGCTGGTACCAACATGGCCAATTTGGAGCACCAGAGGGGTGCTTGTTAACCAATTACCTAACAAACCGCCCGCATCCGCCAGCAGAATTTGCAAATTGAGCAGCTCAATTTTTTTTTAAATATTTCAACAAAACCATATCATGTGACCCCTCATTGGAGCTCGTTCCAATGAGGAGTCACATGATATGATTTTGTTGAAATTTTTGGAAAAAATTTAAAAAAATAGTAATTAAAATAATAAATTTTGATATTCTTAAAAAATAAGGAGTTGAGACACGACTACTACATGTATATTTTATTTTTCCACAAATAAAATTTCAAGAAGTCTTTCGATTTTTTTTAATTACAAAAATACCCCAACTACATCATCAAGGGCGCTGCCTTTAACGACGGCATGCTTTGATGACGTATCAGTCGGGACTTGAGCCTTTACAGTCGGGATAAATTAGGTTTACACTCCGCCCCAATAGATCATCTTAGTGACGCCCCCGGTCCGACGATGGAGAGAGGTAAGTGATCATTGTACAGTCAGAAAAGCAACAGCATTGTCATTTCACCTGTTTTCTGACTTCCCCGACACTCACACCACCTTATATTAGTTTCTGGGAAGCTTTATTTGGGGGCTTCCCATGGAATTCTCCAATGTTGGAGGAGGTGGTCGTTACTCATACTGAAGGCTGATCATTTCATCTCATTTCTCCTTCACAACGACCTAAGTACCTCATATTAGTTCCTGGAATGGTTTTCTGGAGGATTTCCCAGACAGTAATACTATATCTGGTGTCAGAAACAAGGACGTGGGGAGGTTGGCCCGACTTGGGGAAAGGGTGGGCGGAGGGGGAGGAGGGGGGGGGGGGGGGCGATGATTCTGATTTGTTCCGACTGTGGTGGCTCAAGTCTGGGCTAACTTATATTCTGACTATACATCATGCTTTGATATTGTACTTGAGATTTTTGTCAGTGGGGATTATTACAGTTTACTGGTAGAGCGCTGGAAGCCAATATTTGGGCTTTATTCTGAAGTTTTGGTACCAGAACGTAAATGCTTCATGTTCAGCGAATGTTCTAATTATCACCTTTGAAGTGAAATTATTTTGTCTTTTAGGACTTGTCTTGTTACAATTTATGGGAGAGTGCTTACTAGCACTCTCCCATAAATTGTAACAAGGCAAAGATATGTGAACAAATTTTAGCGACCAAAAAATAATTCACTTTTCTACCATGTAGTTAAGAGGATCAAGATTTCTTGGAAATTTATCTGAAAGTAAATAAAATATACATAGAGTAGTCGTGACGAAATTTCTCATTTAATTGTTACGTATTGCACTGCATAGGCGGCGAAATCAGGGGAGCACAGACATGTTACGCGGTTACACAATGAGTTAAAATGGGCGTATGCGAACGTGTCAAAAAAAGCATTCCTGTAATATATTATTTGCAAATCCAAATAACATGTGACCAAAGAATCCCACCTTCGGTCGCTTCGGCCCGTTTCTTCGGCTAGCCTTCGGGTTAGAAGGTGATTGAAGTAGAAGAAATGGACAGTAGGGTGACCACATAGCGGCATGTCCATACACTGCAAAAAATAAAGGTTCTCTTTAGAACCAAAACTGGTTCTAATCTTGTCCCTGAGATGGAACCAGTTCTGTCCAATCTCGTTCCAATGAAGGGATCATAACCTAACTTTTTGAGACAAAAATAAAAAAATAATGAAAATTAATTGGCGACTTTTGAGATTCATGCAAATAACATTTCAAATGTGTACTAAAACTGTGGTTGGGTGTTTGTGAATTATATTCAATTATTACCACTCAGTCTGTAAGTTACTAGTCGATTAACATAAGTTTGGAGGCCCGTTAAAACTCCATAATTTCAGTGGCGTCATTCGACGGAGCCGGGCCGCGGGCGATAATGGTATAAACAGCCATTAGCGGCCCGCGGCCCGGCTATTTTTAGATTCAAGTTAGCTGTAACAGGGAGAAGTAATAACATAATTGTTTTCAGGCATCATGATTCATTAGCGGTCCTGCAGCAATGATGAACAGCCCTTGGGCTTATTAACGGAGCTCGACTTCGTCTCAGGCCATTAATAAACCCTCGGGCTGTTCATCATTGCTGCAGGGCCGCTAATGAACCATAATGCCCTCTAAAATCATGTTATTGTTATATTATTACCACTCAATCAAAAAGTTACTAGTCGATTAACATGATTTTGAAGGGCCGTTAAAACTCCATAATTTCAGTGACGTCATTGGACGGAGCCGGGCCGCGGGCGATATGGTATAAATAGCCATTAGCGGCCCGCGGCCCGGCTATTTTTAGATTCCATGGTCTAATGAATTACTCCCATTCGGATTACGTCCGTTTGTTTTTCTGAACTGAAGTCGAACGCACGATCAAAACAGAAATATCGAACCGACTTTAGTGATTATTTCTTCCAGCAACTTCCTCGTGCGGTTAGCTGTAACAGGGCGTGGTAATGATAGTAATAACATGATTGTTGTCAGGCATCATGATTCATTAGCGGCTCTGCAGCAATGATGAACAGCCATTGGGCTTAATAACTGCCCTCGACTTCGTCTCAGGCCATTAATAAACCCTCGGGCTGTTCATCATTGCTGCTGGACCACTAATGAACCATAATGCCCTCCAAAATCAAGTTATTGTTATATTAACAAGGTTATTGTATTGCGTGATATCCATTTTAAAGGTATTCGCTGTAATGTGAACAAAGGAAACAAGACTCGAACACTTTATAATCCGATTACAAATCTGTAGAAATGAGAGACACCGGGAAACTGTCAGGTCAGTAAAATAAAACATGTTCAGGATATTCCGAGAAAATCCTTCATGTCTTTAGGGGTCATCCGAAATAAATGCCAGCCTTCTTTTTCTGTGAGGTCAACAGCTCCTTTCCTTTTGTAGTATTCTATGGATGATTTGTTCCAGTTCAAGACAGAAAAATGTAACCTTTTGCAATTTTTCTCCAAAGCTTCCTACAAAAAAAGAAAAAAATAGTTTTAAAATCCTTTAACCCTTTTCCCGACGTAACGGCCAAAACCGGCCAGCGCTATTCTCAAAAATCGCCAATTAATTATCAAAATATTTTCATTTTTTGTCTCAAAAACATAGGTTATGACCCCTCGTTGGAACGAGCTCGTTCCAACGAGGGGTCATAACCTATGTTTTTGAGACAAAAAATGAAAAAAATTAATTATTCAAGAATTTTTTTTTGCAAGTGTCGTCTGCTTTTCATGTTAGGTAAAGGGTTAAACGTAACACTAATAATGGAAGCTCGCTGCTTTCTAATGGAGAGAAGCTGAGGCGTGGACGTTTTTCTTTAAATGGGCAGTGGCGTAGACACTGGGAGCCTGGGAACTTGCCGCCAATCCTCACTGCCCCCTAAAAATCCCGAATTCTACGATCTGCAAGAGAAATTACAGATAACATACATAAAGCTTGACGTTCTTTCGAACCTCAAGATAGCTGTATTTGGGGCGTCAGATTTCCCCAGAAAAAAATTCTGAAAAAAATACCCCGGCCTGGAAACTACCCTTATATCCTTCCTCGGCACAAGGCTGCAAATGCTAGGACCTCTCAAAAGATCCACCTGCCCCCCCCCCCCCCCCCCTTAATATTGACACCTGGTCAAAAGCTCGGGAGACCCCATTTTCAGGCGCGTAGCCAGCCCGTGCCTGCAAATAGGGTCTTCCCAGTTTTTCAAGGAGCAGTGTTTCGCGTACAGTATATAGAATAGAACTGTCATTACGGAAGCGTGCTTAGCATTTCGACCAGGAGCCAACATTAAAAAATGTTTAAAATTGTATTTTCTTGTCTTGAATTGTATTTGTTGCCTATTAATATAACAGACTAAACTAAATGATTTGCATTTGAAACGATATGGCAATTTGCCAGATCTTTGAAAATCTAATGGTTCATTTTAACCATTTAAAGTCATAACTAGAAATACAATAGATTAACAAAAACCGCGATGATCGCTACCCCGACAAAATATACCGAGTCAAAAAAGAAACACAATGGGGGGAAAATAGCATCAAGGATGAAATATAATAGCTCTAATGTTGCATGTATGTGGACAAGTAGTCGTACAATGAGTTTAATGACATGTTGTTGTTGTAAACCCAACCGTATACAATTTTGCAACGGATTTCGAAATAAGACGTGCTACCCAAGAATGTCAAATTGAATGGGTGATCGACGCTTTGCTTTGTGTTATGTTGTGCTAGACTGGGTTATTGAGTTGAGAAAACACGCTAGTTTTTTTCTGTTCCAACATTTTAAAAAAGCCAAGGTTAACAGAAAATCAGAGGTTGCGTGCCATAGGTACGCATGAGGCTGAGATATCTCCAGATGAGCTCGCTGCTGAGTTCGGAATCACTGTGGCCACTGTTTATTATCGTCTCACTGGAAGGTATAGAACCACTGAATCTACTGTCGACCGATCGCGTCCAGGTCGACCAACAGTTACGACCCCTGCACAAGACCGACACATCAGGACGTCTCACTTGCGGGATCGCTTCCTTCCGGCGACGAGGAAAGCAGCAGTTACTCCTGGTGGATCTAACGATAGAATCAGTGCACAAACCGTCCGCAACAGACTCACTGAACACGGCATCCGAAGAAGGCGTCCACTCCACGGATCAATCCTTATCTAACGTCATCGTACCGTCAGAATGGATTGGGTACGTCAGCGTGTTCGCTTAACTCAGCAGCGTTGGAGCACAGTTCTTTTTAGCGATGAATCACGATTCTGTCTAAGGCGTGCTGATGGTAGGGCAAGAGTGTATCGCCGACGAGGAGAAGTTGAGAACAGCTTTCTGATGCTTGCGTGCGAGAATGCGACCGTTTCGGTGGAGGTTGTGTAGTGATTTGGACAGGAATTTCCTTGCACCATCGAATGCAGCTGATCTTCATCGATGGTAATCTGAATGGACAGCGACATAGGGACGGAATTCTTAACGCTTCCGTTGTTCCACGCTAACGTCGGATTGCAGTTATTCCAGCAAGGCAATGCCAGATGTCACGTGTCGCGTATCTGTCGTGACTTTGCGAATTTTAAGTAGGTCTGACTTAATAAGTATGCATCTATGTGCGTGTATATATGTATGTATGTGTACATACGTGTATATGTATAAAAATGCGCTCATGTACATGTGTATGCTTGTGTGCGTACACGCACATATGAAATTAAATGTGTAATTCCATATCCCGAATCTACAACCGCCGGAAAAAAAGAAAACGTTCATTCGCAGTCAACATTCGATGCTTTCTGTTCTTTACCTGGGAAATAACAGGTAGACAGCCAATCTGGCTATGTTATTTCCCTACGATATATCAATATTTTTGTTTCCTGATATAGATTATCTGTTAATTGTAAAACTTTATTGATATATCTTAAAATAAAATATCTATCTATCTATCTGTCTGTCTGTCTGTCTGTCTGTCTGGCATCGAACTCTTCCCGGGCCCCCACAATATTAGTGATTCTGAAAATAAAGACGAGATTTGAGCGGGTTTGGGTTGTCACACTTCTGTTAGGAAAAGAACTTTTCCGTTTAGTGATGGCAAATTTGCTTGATATTACCAAGGAAATTTCACAGTTCCAGGTTCTAAGGGTATTTCATTCCCGTCCCCGGTCCCTAGAAAACCAGTAAATATATTAAATCCCAGGAGTAGCTAAGGAGGTTTAATGGGACCCATACCCCAAAATGTTTTTCTAGTCGGGACATTTTCGACGGAATTGGAGTCAAAGACATCAATTCTCTCTTCTAGTAACATGTATTTTCTTACAGAACTAATTTAACCCTTTACCCAACGTAACGGCCAAAACCGGCCAGCGCTATTCTCAAAAATCGCCAATAAATTTTCATTATATTTTCATTTTTTGTCTCAAAAACATAGGTTATGACCCCTCGTTGGAACGAGCTCGTCGAGCTCGTTCCAACGAGGGGTCATAACCTATGTTTTTGAGACAAAAAATGAAAAAAATTAGTTATTCAAGAATTTTTTTTGCAAGTGTCGTCTGCTTTTCATGTTAGGTAAAGGGTTAACCCTTTTATTGCCACGCCCACTTTAGCCATAGTTTAAATAGTTTAATTCATTACATAATGGCAGTTACACAATACAAACACAACAAATAAGAAGAATTAGTAAACAAGATGTATAATATAAAGTACTAATGACATTTTTCTTTAACAAAGTCATCTCGCTTACAGACGAATGGCCAGATTATGTTAGAAATAATATCAATCGATTTACTATCATAGCTTTTCAATATATAATAGTATTTCTCAGAATCATTTAATTGCACAAATTCTTTGTTTTCTTATATAATTTCTTCGAACTCAATTTCTCTAATTTCTACATATGCCTCACAATCCATAACAAAATGTTTTTCGCTCTCTATTTCGCCGGTTTCGTACACCTGGCATCTCCTATCATTTAGGGGCGTTGGGGGTTGTTTATGTCTACCTTTTCTATTTCTAAATTATGGTTACTAATCGTAAGTCTAGTAAACAGTTCACGGGCCTGTCGAGATCTGGTGATTTTCAGATAAGGTTCAAGCTTGTATTCATTTTTAACTAATCGATACGTTCGTAACTTATAACTGCCTTTCATGTTGTTATTAGTAAACATATCTTTAGTAAAGCTTTCTCTATGCTGAGATTCTAGTCCATCTTCCAGGTATTTTCCATTACTATTGGTTAACGTAATAGCATCGGAAACTTTGATATTGTAACGAGATAACTGAGTTATCCAAGTTTTCGGAAGTTTACATTTGAGCGACTCCTTGAATGAGTTGGAGAGTATGTTATCGCCGGCAATTTTGGATAATTTATCGACATATTTATGGAGATATATAGGCAACGTTCACAATAGGATATCTACCCAACTTTCCCCGTGTTACGTGATTAGATGCTTTTCTATTCAACATTAATATTTGTTTACCAAATTTCAAGTGAACTTGTTCACAGGTTGTAGTGTCCGCAAAAGAAGTATTAAGGTCAGGGGACCATATCTCGCAACCATACATGTATAATAAAATAGGCTTAATCAATTTATCAAAAAGTTTACATTTCACATCAAGAGTTAAGTCAAGTGACTTTCTGATGGAATCTGTAAGGATAAACATTGCTTTCAATCCTTTTGTACTTAAATTCTCTTGAACTTGTTTTGTGTTTCCATTGTATGTGAATTCAAGACCTAAGTATTTATATTGATCTGCGATATCCAATTTTGCTGTTCCAGTACAAAACGTAGGATTTTTTCTATCTTTTCTATTTTTGAAAATCATGCATTTTGTTTTATTAATATTGACACTAAGTTTGTTTTTATCCGCATTGTGTTCTAACTTCTGAACACATTTATTCAATCCGACTGGAGACTCTGATAACATTACCATGTCATCGACAAAAAGTAGGTGATTGGGTAGTTGTCCATTCACATTAACTCGTGAAGAGGATTCACCAAACATCCCGCATATGTCATCAATAAAAATTTTGAAAAGAATGGGGGATATAGAACATCCTTGTTTAACTGTTGAGAGTAAATGTGGGCTCAATCCTACAGCAGTATTTATAGAATCGTAACTGGACTCATAAAGAGAGCTAAGAATTTTGAGGACTTTTCCACCTTTACGCAATGACTCCATTTTCCTATCTACCGAATCAAATGCTTTCTTACAATCAACAAAAGACGCGTGCATTGGTTTCTTCTCTTCTTTATATTTAGAAGAACGTGCGAAAACGAATGCACTGTCAATTGTTCCACGATACTTTCTGAATTCAAATTGGTTATCGCTTATTAAATCGTTGAGTTCTAAATACTCATTCAGCCTAGTGTTTATTACTTTATTAATAAAGAATTTTCCGAAATTGCTACTCGGCGGTCTGAAATTGTTATGATCATCGTCTTTCTTATAGAGAGTCTTTATTATAGACCCACTCCAACATACAGGGTAATGACCTGATAATAATTTTTGATTAAACAGCTGTAGAACATCTATAAGAATTGGAACAATAAGTTTCAATATTTCATTCGGAATGTTATCTACAGCCGATGACTTTTTGTTTTGGAGCTGCCTTACAGCGTCTAATATTTATCTAGTGGTTATGTAGTCATTGTTTGATTTGATATCTGGCTCCTTAATTGTCGCCGGAAGATGGCATATTTCAGGCTCAGATCTTTTAGGACAAAGTAATGTTTTAAAGAATTCTGCAGTTTCATCTGGGTGTAAATAACTGGACTCTTCTTTCTTAGCACGAAATGTGTTAGTAATACTCCAGTACTTGGAAGAATTAGCTGTCTCCATATTAGATAATTTATCAGAGATACATTCATAAAATACTCTGTGGAGGACTTTAACATAAACACTTCACTCTCTCTGGAGCAGCCTCTTTACCCTCTAGGTGCAGCCAAGCGATGTGATCAATTGCCGATGCTATCGTGGAGTGTTCTCCACTTACCCCTTCTTGCTGTTTCAGTTAATTTTTGTTCTTTGGTGTAAATGAATACTAAATTAAGACCAGTTACAACAACATGTGTAAGACAGGGCCTGAAACCCGAGATCTCTTCAAAAAGGATCTTGGCTTTCAGACCTGGCTACATTTAAAAACTTTTGGAATAGATGGTGGTCGTAGTCATGATCCATATATAACATTCTTTGACTCAGTGCGTCGTGGAACTATGCTTTGTATGATACACAGTCAAGTCGGTATAATCAGGTATTCTCGGTCTATCCAATATGTCTTCAATAACTGTGATCCTTATATGCTCGGTCATTTTGTTAATAATACAAAATTGCTCAACTTAAAAACTGCTGTCGAGAAATTCTTCTATTTTTACAAGGGACGACAGGAAGACAGCTAACATTGCTATGTCGCTTCCTTGCAGTATATCAAAGTATGTTAAAATGAATTGTTTAGTTTATCTACTGTACTTTATATGTAATTGATATACTGTGATAACGGTGAATTGAATTGAATTGATAATTTATCAGAGATACATTGATAAAATACTCTGTGGAGGACTTCACAGTACGCCTGTGTGCGAGAAGTTTAATAAAATTTATGACATACTTGAAACTCTATCATCTGATTAATTGTTGGAAGGGGCTCTCTGAGCACTTTCCAACAATTAATCAGATGGTCGGTTATCTCTGCGCATACCAGAAACGTATAGATAATCATCACCAAATAGGTCACAGTAGTCAGCAATCGTTTTCGGCAGCGGAAGTGTTAATGCTTAGATTTATGTCATTCGCACACAGTCAGCCACACAATCTTTAGCACCAGATACGTGCTGCGGGGGACCAGCATGGTCGATTTGAATAATTAGATGTAGGGTACCTGCCAATCAAACAATATTTTGGGAAATCCTTGCTCCTCTACATATATTTATCCACAAATAAATTTCCCTAAACATATTGGGGTGGTGGTGGAGTGGGGGGGGGGGGGGGGGGGGGTTGCAGGCGGTGACGTTGCGGTAACCGGTTCTCGTAAGGTCACCGAAGTTAAGCAACGTCGTGCCCAGTCAGTCGGATGGATGACCATCTGAGCGATCGATTCGGACTCCCGAGCTATGTCCTTGGGCAAGGCACTTAACTGGTAAAGTGCTGAGTTTTTTCTGACAACAAATCAAAGCTTTATAGGCACTATCCAATTAAATGTCAGAGAGCAAGGTATTGTATAAAAAATCTGATTCATATCAGGGACAATAAAAGCTTCCTCAGGCAGAATGTATCTACAGACAGTTATTGCCTGTCACTTTTAGTAAAGCCCAAAATGGGGCTTCCAGCACTCTACAAGCTAAACCCCGTTATCCACATGGGGGCACGATGACACCGTGTACCAAGGCGTACCGCACGTCGATGGTGCACATGCCTTCAACCAATCTAACCCTGCCTGTGCAGCAGTGCAGAGTTACGATGCAGGGGAGATGGCAGCTGCTCGTGGATGCTCGGTGGTTTTCTCCGGGTACTCCGTTTCCTCCACCCGTAAAACTGTCGCTGTCATGATTAGCCATTGTCAATAAGTATGTGACCGTAAACACCTATAAATAATTAAATAAACACATTGGAGTGGGGTGGGGTGGGGGGGGGGGATTTGGAAAAAACATGCAGACTCTATGTCGAAAAACTTGTTTCCGCCATCGAGGTACCCACCTGTATTTTTTTTTTAATTTTGCATATTCCTGTTACTTCAAATAGTGATTTGTCAAATCAGAGACTATTTTTCCATTTTTAGCTCAACTTGACAAAGTCAAGCTGAGCTATTGCCATCACTTCTCGTCCGTCGGCGTACGCACGTACGTTAGTATGTTAGTACGTTAGTACGTTGGTACGTACGTCCACAATTTCCTTTGGCACAACTCACAGGTCGCATGTATGGTCAGATCGCTTTGAAACTTGGTATGCTTATTTGGGGTGACCTCTAGATGGGAGCTTTTTCAATTTCCGTCAAAACATCTTGCCGCGGCCAACGTTCTTAGAACTTAGTTTAGTCAAAACTCAATATTTCCCTTTGGCACACTCTACAGGGCACATTAATGATTGGATTGCTTTGAAACCTGGCATGCTTATTTGGAGTGACCTCTAGATGGGAGCGATTGATTTTCTTTAATTTCCGTCAAAAAATGTTGCCACGGACAACGTTCTTAGAACTTAGTTTAGTCAGACGTCAATATTTCCCTTTGGCACACACTACAGGGCACATTTATGATCGGATTGCTTTGAAACCTGGTATGCTTGTTTGGAGAGACCTCTAGATGGGAGCTATCGATTTTCTTCAATTTCCGTTAAAAAATGTTGCCACGGCCACATTCGTAGAACTAAGTTTAGTCAGAAGACCTCAATATTTCCCTTTGGCATACCCTACAGGGCACATTTATGATCGGATTGCTTTGAAACCTGGCATGCTTGTTTGGGGTGTCCTCTAGATGGGAGCTATCGATTTTCTTAAATTTTCGTCAAAAAATGTTGCCGCGACCAACATTTTTAAAACTTAGTTTAGTCAGACCACAATATTTCCGTTTGGCACACCCTACAGGACACATTTATGATTGGATTGCTTTGAAACCTGGTATGCTTGTTTGGGTTGACCTCTAGATGGGAGCTATCGATTTTCCTCCATTTCCCTAAAAAATGTTGCCACGGCCAACGTTCTTAGAACTTAGTTTAGTCAGACCACAATATTTCCCTTTGGCACACTCTACAGGGCACATTTATGATTGGGTTGCTTTGAAACCTGGTATGCTTGTTTGGGGTGACCTCTAGATGGGAGCTATCGATTTCCTTCAATTTCCGTAAAAAAATGTTGCCACGGCCTACGTTCTTAGAACTCAGTTTAGGTCAGACCACAATATTTCTCTTTGGCACACCCTACAGGGCACATTTATGATTGGATTGCTTTGAAACCTGGTATGCTTGTTTGGGCTGACCTCTAGATGGGAGCTATCGATTTTCTTCAATTTCCGTCGAAAAATGTTGCCGCTGCCAACGTTCTTAGAACTTAGATTAGTCAGTATTTCCCTCTGGCACACCTTACAGGGCACATTTATGATCGGATTGCTTTGAAACCTGGCATGCTTGTTTGGGGAGACGTCTAGGTGGGAGCTATCGATTTTCTTCAATTTCCGTCGAAAAATGTTGCCGCTGCCAACGTTCTTAGAACTTAGTTTAGCCAGATCTCAATATTTCTCTTTGGCACACCCTACAGGGCACATTTATGATCAGATTGCTTTGAAACCTGGTATGCTTATGTGGGGTGACCTCTAGATGAGTGCTATCGATTTTCTTCCATTTCCTTCAAAAAATGTTGCCATGGCCAACGTTTTTAGAACTTAGTTTAGTCAGACCTCAATATTTCCCTTTGGCACACCCAACATGGCACATTTATGATCGGATTGCTTTGAAGCCTGGCATGTTTGTTTGGGGCGACCTCTAGATGGGAGCTATCAATTTTCTTCCATTTCAGTCCGTTAAAAAATGTTGCCGCTTGTAACGATCTTTGAACTTAGTTTAGACAGGCATCAATATATTCATTTGGCATGCCCTACGGGACACATTTATGATCAGATTGGTTTGAAACTTTGTATGCTTGTTTGGGGTTACCTCTAGATGGCAGCTATCGATCATCTTTGATTTCCGACAAAAAATGTTGCCACTGGCAATGACCTTCGATGAACTTAGTAAAAACTTAGTGCAGTTAAGCATCAATATTTCACTTTGACACACCCTTCAGGGCACATTTATGATTGGATCACTTTGAAACTTGGTATGTGTGTCCGGGATGACCTCTAGATGTGAGCTATTTTTTCATTTCCATATAAAATTATTGTCGTTATCACCAGCCTTTGAACTTACTGCATTTGTGCATCAACTTATCCCTTTTGCGCTCTCTGCAGGGTATATTTATGAATCCCCCCCCCCCCAAAAAAAAAACCATTGCCGCAATCAACGACCTTCTACTTAGTGCAGTGCATTTGTGCATCAACATCTTCCTTTGGCATGTCTCAGAGGGCACATTCATTATCAGGTTGTTGCTATGAAACTTTGCATGCTAATGCAGGGTGACAAAGATAGGAGCTATTGATTTTCCTTTCATTTCCATCAAAAGCTGTTGCTGTTAGCAACAATCTTTGAATTTATTGCATTTGTGCATCAACATTCTTAATACAGGCCACATTTATCATATGATTGTTTTTGAACTTGGTGTGCTCATTAGGCAAGACCTTCAGATAAGAGCTATTGATTAGCATTCATTTCTGTGAAAAAAGTTGCCATTTACAATAACCTCTGGACATACTGCATTTGTGTATCAACATTCTTCTTTTAGCCAGTCTTACAGTTTACATTTAAAAATGCATGGATTACTCTGACGTTGTGCACACACAATGCTGTTATGTTCAAATTTCATCAAATAACATTGGTACCAATGATCTTCAATTTTGCCATTTCATTTAAACTTTCCAGGTTCAAGTTTGTCAAGTTGAGCTTCAGTGTCATTGACACTTTCATTTCATATTTTAGTTACTTCAGCTACTGGTCTGTCGAGTCAAAGAGGCTTTTTAACCCAACGTTGCTTAACTTCGGTGATCTGACGAGAACCGGTTACCGCAACGCCACCGCGCCCCTAACGATCATGGTAAAAATAAAATATACCCAAAGCAGCTTGCTGTACCACATGTTCACCACACGTGGTGAACATTTGGTACACTAAGCTACTATGGGCACATTCTGTGTTATTACAATTGGATTGTTCTATCATCATACAGACTTGAAAGTGTGTTCCTAAATATGCACTGACTGAAACATAATCATTAAATGTTTGTACCTATAAGTTACCATAGCTATAAGTTACTAGACAATTTCGCATAGGATTGACCCATACCTATTTGATGCGTCAAATGTGTAATCCTTTGTTAAATGCTTGCACCTATAAATTACTGAGTTCCCCATAAGTCACAAGACGTCTGTGGGAACGCCTGCATTAAATTTTGGCCTAGACTACCACTTTGGGAGATGGGGAATCCCATGTTAAATTTTTGTCCCTATGCTACCGCAATATCTACTCCTGATACAAATGGTATTGGGAAGGGTGGCCCGGTTGTTATTTGCCATTGTGACTTTGAATTTATTTCTTTTATCCAGTAGAGAGAAGTCCACTATTTCCTGCGAAATTATTTCAAACAATTCCTCTCTCAGAGATGAATAGACGGGGCATTCCATAATGAAATGCCATCCCGATTCATCCCGATTCAATGCATTTCTTTCTACACATTTCGCATACCCATTCTTTAAAAGGACGCGGAGATTGTAAATGCCCTCCCCGTTCGATCCACAGTTTATGATACATAATCGCGTGAATCAGTTTCTGGTAACAGTTGAGGACGTATATATATATGATTGAGATAAGGCTATATTACACGCCAATGACTTTTCCTCCAGTTCCATATTTACAGATCCGTATGGAACACATATTCCGTACGGATTTCTCTTGGCTGGCTATTATCCCACCTGATGCCATGGATCCATCAACAAAGAACTAAACCCCGCCAATTTTCGTGATCTGCCAAACGAAACGTGGAATTTTGACCCAGATCAATTCGGAACTTACGGTGACAGCCGATAAATTGAATGTCAACTTGAAAATGGGTTTGTTTTTACTTCAAGCACATATCAGAACAGTGTAATGTTTGAATTTTTAAATTAATAGATTCTATGTTATAATGCGTGTAATAAACATTATCCTTCCGCCGCGTTGGCATTCGTACGCGTCGTTTATATATATAGAATATACCCATAGTAGCTTGGTGTACCAAATGTTCACCACGGGTGGTGAAATGGTGTTAAAGGCTCGCGGTTAACACCACTTCATCACGAGTGGTGAACATTTGGTACACCGAGTTACTTTGGGTATATTTATACGTCAGATTATTAAGAGTCGCTATTATTTTTTCTCGATTTTACTGAGCACCAGACGTACATACGTGCAAATCTGTGTTTGTTTACACGAGCATCGATGGGCGGTACTTCCGCTGTCAATTTTATCGCCGAAACGAAATGGAAAATGAAACGGAGCTTTTTTTCATTTTAATAGCATAATGACATACCATTTGGAGTTATGGATGCTTTATTAACATGAGACAATGCATGTTTGTTAAGTTTTGGTGTCTTATGGGGTAAACTCATTCAAAAATGTAATAAATAATTGTCACTTTCATTTCACTCTTCGTGAGGCGACGTGTGATAAATTTAGATAAGTTGCATTCAGATCGACGCCACCAAAGGTCAGCTTGGATGTAGTTCCACTGTAGGTGTAAATTTTAACTACTGAAATCCCATTGCTGGCGTGTTCACCACGGTTGGTGTGTAAAAATAAAATTTATGTCATAGGCTTTTCATATATTGTAGAATAGGTAACCATGGTATAAACATGTATATATTATAATCGACTGTAAATATACGACACGTTCTAAGGTTATTTTGTCCGCCACCTTTATCACCACCACTGTGTATATATACTGAGGCAAAAAAGAAAGTATAATAAAAGTATTATCGACTTTCATCCCAAACAAATTATTGTAAATTCATATTTCGAGTCTAGCTGTATGAATTTGCATAATTTCGTGTTCTTGCTGTTGCCAGCGTCACATCATGAGTCTCATGACGTCGCAATTCAGACATGGGGTGAAATGAAAAGTTCACACATGCAGTCAATAGCGTGTATCATCAAGAAATTCACGACAGATATGCACCACGTGATATCGGGCATTGTCTTGCTGGAATGACAGCAATCCGACGTTAGCGTTGGACAACGGGACAACAACAGCGTTAATAATCTCGTCCCTATATCGCTGTCCATCCATCCAGATTACCATCGATGAAGATCAACTGCGTTCGATGGCGCGAAAAAATTCTTGCACAAACCATTACACTACCACCGTCGAAACGGTCACATTCCTACTCGCAAGCATCAGAAAACCGTTCTCCTCGTCGGCGATACACTCTTGCCCTACCATCAGCGCGCCGTAGACAAAATCACGATTCATCACTAAAAAGAACTGTGCTCCAGCGCTGCTGAGTCCAGCGAACACGCTGACGGTACGATGACGTTGGGTAAGGATTGTTCCATGATATGGACGCCTACTTCGGATGCCGTGTTCAGCGAGTCTGTTGCGGACAGTTTGTGCACTGATTCTATTGTTAGTTCTACCAGGAGTAATTGCTGCTGTCCTCGTCGCCAGAAGGAAGCGATCCCGCAAGTGAGACGTTCTGATGTGCCTGTCTTGTGTAGGGGTCGTAACGCGGTCGGTCGGTAGTAGATCCAGCGGTTCTATCCCTTCCAATGAGAAGGTAAATAATGGCCACATTGATTCCGAACTCAGCAGCGAGCTCATCTGGAGGTACTCCAGCCTCATGCGTACCAATGGCACGCAACCTCTGATTTTCGGTTAATCTTGGCATTGTTTTATCAATAATCCAGACTCTCTAGCACAACATAACACAAAGAAAATCGTCAGTCACCCATTCAATTTGGCATTCTCAGGTAGCACGTGCTATTTTGAAATCCGTAGCAAAATTGTATACAATTGGATTGACAACAAACAACATGTCATTAAACTTTATACACGACTTCTTGTCAACAAACATGCAACATTGGAACTATTATATTTCACCCTTTATGCTATTTTTTCACATTTGTTTGTATTATACTTTCTTTTTTGACTCAGTATATTTTTGGGGAAATAACTGAATGTGATCTGATTTGAGTTTGGCTTCTAAGTGATAAATTTTGCAACAAAAGCGTCATTCGGAATGTGGCTTGTGCGGTTGATAGTTTCACAATGGATTTTGCAAAATGCAATAAAGCATCAAAATTTAATGTTATTGACTATCAACAAAGTTCTGCACGCAGAGCCTGATTTTAGGAGTATTTATCGACATTTAACATGAGTTTACAAAACTAAAGACGTGCTATTTCACACTGTGCCATATTTTCACTCCACTTACTCAACTCTGTTGACATACCCAACAGCCGTGTAGTCATAACGACTTAAATATTATGTAAAACAAAGCTTACACAACACAGTCACGTGTGGGGAAAACTTGTTTTGAACCGATTGTGTAAACTATATACATCATTAAGTCCCCTGAGACTTAGCCCAGAATGCGAACGCTACAATAAATCAGTCTCCGACAGAGTTAACCTCAAGTATGAATGTTTAGCAGTATAGTTGTTTCCCGTCTACGTGAAAGTTATCAATAACCGTTTATCTCCAAGCTTACAAAATTATATACTTCGTCTTACCTGTATTTATTGAAATGTTGTTCTGCCTTCTGTACGTTTCTAATTTGAGCAAACAGTTGGCGTGTCTGATATTAACATTACGTCACCCGCAAATAAGAGGTAGTTCACTTTTCGATAATTAAGGTCTATAGGGGCACAGATTTCTCCAAATATCTTATATATATCTCGTCTATAGAAATCTTGAATAATGCGGACGAAATGATACAGCCCTGCCTCACACCCATCGTTGAAAGTAGAGGTGAACCATTCCCTGAATGGGATTTGAACTAGACTGTAATTCCAATTCTTTCAATTTTCTTTCTCCTTCGGGATTCATACATAATTTGTACCCATTCCCACACGTTCATACCCCAATAAAGATTATAAAAATTGCATTCAATTCTTAATTGTTTACCCAACGAAGCTCATAAAGTGTATTGAGTTCAACGGTAAATGACAAGTTCTTCTTTAATGGTAACAGAACAGTTAACAGAGACCACATAAACTGGTGTGAACGTGATTTCATGTGACTATTTGTTGTAAAACGTACTTGTGGTATACATGCAGTTTCTTAGGGATCAGTCTTATTGTTCTCTGTTCAGTTTGAGTATTTATCTTTATTTATCCGTGTTTTAAGGTCATATACCTCTGCACAATGGCTAATCATGACCGTGACAGTTTTACAGGTGGAGGAAGCCGGAGTACCCGGAGAGAACCACTGAACAACGACGAGCAGCTGCCAGCTCCCCAACATCGTAACTCCGCACTGCAGCACAGGCAGAGTTAGATTGGTTGAAGACATGTGCACCATCGGCATGCAGTGCGCCTTAGTACACGGCGTCATCGTGTCTCCACGTGGACAATGGGGGTTAAGTGCCTTGCCCGAAGACACAGCGCGGGAGTCCGAATCGATCGCACAGACGGTCACCCATCCGAGGACTAACCCGGCTCGACGTTGCTTAACTTCGGTGATCCTACGAGAACCGGTTACCGCAACGCCACCCCCACCCCCCCCCCCCCCCCCCCCCCATTCAGTTCGAGTATAAAATGTCTTAGTCTGCACATGCTTCTTCCGTTCCCCTCCGAAGCAAATTCCTAATGGAAGACCCCCCCCCCCCCCGCCTCATGACGCTGACACAGGTCCAGTACCCTTTCCCAAAGATTGACTTACTCAATTCTGCAGAATTTAATAAATGAATTGACACATATCATTTCTCTGGACATTTCGCCACACCCCAAATTGATACTTATCATAACATAGTGTCGATTTTGAGGAATGGGAAATCCCATAGTAAATCATTTACGCCAGCGTATCAGCATTCACTACGTACCATTTCTAAACTATATCTACAAGATTGTCCAAAGTGCACGTACCCCAGAAAAAGACCCTTTATGCTTCAAAACTTTTGAATTTGATCTTGCACCAAACAAAAATATCAAAATCAAATACCAAAAATGCATGAACATGCAAAAAGAAAGAAGTATATTACACCATCTTAAATGATTCCAATGATACACTTCAGAGGTTTACTTATACATTTAACCCTTTGAACACTGGTGGTATCTGCCTTGCCAGTTCAATGCCAGCAAGTAGAAGAGTTCATATTCATTATTTGGGGTAGACCAATCACTATTTTCAACATGCAGCCTCGGGGCTGCACGTTGAAAATATTGATAGGTCTTCCCCACCCATTTACTGAACGGCCATACTATACTATTCAAAAACGTAGAGGATATTTGATAAAAGTGAGATGTATGAAGAAATATATTTATATTTTCACCAAAAAGACAGTTGAGGCATTGCACTGTGATATCTGGTGAATGATGTCAGCGATAGCTGGGTGTCTGAAAAAATACAGTCCGCACACTGTGCTGTAGAAGATATGGACGGTCAGTCAGAGAATTTATCACATGCAGTCCAGGACCTCAATACCTTGTAAATCCTCCTCGGTTCGCGAGACTAGCGCGGATCCGACGTGGCATACTCCACACCAAACGTCCAATATCAGCTTGACTAATGTTATTCCATTCTTCCCGCAGTGCAGCGGCGAGTTCTTGGACATTGGTAGGGGGCTGTTGGCGTTGTCGTAGGCGCCTGCGAAGCATATCCCAGACGTGCTCGATTGGTGAAAGGTCTGGACTAAGTGCTGGCCAAGTCGGTGTAGTGAAGTTCAGCCCCTGGAGGAACTCTGTAACGACACAGACCCTGTGTGCTCTTGCACACTGTCATCTTGGAAAATGAATCGACAGTCGTGACGTCACGCAAATGGCACCACGTGAGCTGCTAACATGTTGTCACGGTAGTACTGCCTTGTGACACGCTCTTGGATGACATGTAATGTTGTTCTGCTTGTCATGGTTATGCCTCCCCACACTATAACCGATCCACCACCAAAACAATCGTGCTGTCTAACGGTTACGTCATGATATCCTTCGTTCCGCCGCCGCCATACTCTGTTTCGCCTGTCGTGGAAGTCGAGAGTGAACCTCGATTCATCGGAAAACATGACATTGCTCCACCGGCGAATGTCCCAACGCTGTTGTGCTCCACACCAATTACGTCTTGGTGCAATGTGACGTTCAGTCAAACGTGGAATTATTCGAGGTCGTCGAGCGTACAGATTCCAGCTGTGTAGGCGATTTCGGATAGTCTTACCACTGACTCGCACATCTGTCGCTCGGTGCAGCTGCTGTCCAATATCTGAGGCACTTTGGTAGCGGTTATGTAATGCTGTGGTTCGGATGAAACGATCCTGGTTAGCAGTTGTCGCCCTTGGACGACCTGACCGACGTCTGTCATTAACATTGCCTGCATGACGGTAGAGTGACCACAATCTGCTAATCACAGATTGAGTAACGTTGAGAATTTGATCCACTGCAGTCTGTCTGTTACCTGCTTTCAACATGCCAACGGCACGTAAACGTTCGTCACGTCTCAGTTTTCGCATACCTCAAAAGTTACGTTTCCACCAGAAACTATTGATGAACGAGTTTATACCAAGAAAAGAACGACGAGACTTCCGAAAAAGCCCGACCAGAATAAATGAACATTTCAAAACGTACCCCGCAGACATTAACGCGGCGCACGTGCGAAAAACCTGCACGAAGTTTTCGTAGGCCGGTGACATTCATGATCCACGCTAAACTTGGTAACATACTGATGTGTCAAATCACGCGTATCCAATACCATTTCCTGAAAATATCAACATCAGTTTGGATATCCTCCTACTTCTTTTGAATAGTATATATCCCTTGGAAAGCTATATTAATTTAGAACTAAAAAAACAAAGCCTAATTTAACAGTATCGAAGAAACTTGGCTTAGATACACCGTTCATAGCTGACGATTTTCGTTACTGGAAGTAATTTCCAAAAAAAGTTATCTCCCCTTAATATACTCAAGCTGTCAGAAAATTTAACACCAAGCATATGGAAATTTCATGTAAAACTTAAAATTTAGAAATGTAAGCGAGGTTGTATCCTTTATTTATTTATTTATATATTTATTTATTTGTGTTTAAGGTCACATAGTTATGCACAATGGCTAATCGTGACCGTGACAGTTTTACGGGTGGAGGAAGCCGGAGTACCCGGAGAGAACCACCGAGCATCGACGAGCAACTGTCAGCACCTCAACATTCTAACCCTGTTCAAGCTCCGCTCGAGCAGGGTTATAGCGGTTAAAGACATGTGCACCATCGACGTGCAATACGCTTTAGTACACGGCGTCATCGTGCCCCCATGTAGGCAACTGGGATAAAGTGCCTTGCCCAAGGACACAACGCCGGCCGACCGGACGAGGATCGAACTCGGGACCTCTAGGATAGACGTCCAACAGTCTACCACTGAGCCACCGCATTCCGGTTGTATCATAGATGTGCGCATCATTTCACAAACTTCATGCATTTATCATATGACTCGTCCGTTTTGTTCACTTTAAAACATTTGATATTTTGTTTTCATATTCATCAGTGATAAATGAAACCTTCCGTCAATTTCATTGGTCAATTTCAAAATACAACTGGGTCACATTTTCATAATTTGCATAATTAGAGTTGGGAGCTTTCATTGGTCAATTTCAAAACTTCACAATCTGACTGGTTAAACAAAATATAACTGGATTATATTTGCATAATTTCAGTAGGGAGAATTTACGTTATTTGTCTTATTTAGGTGTAGGTTATAATTGTATTAATCTTTTACCAACAAGCAAGAGAAACGCCATTCATTTTTTTTAAATACTTTCAGTTTTTGCTTCCAAAACATAGGTTATGATCCCTCATTGGAACGAGCTCAACAAGCTCGTTCCAATGAGGGGTCATAACCTATGTTTTGGAAGCAAAAAATGAAAATTTTTAGTTATACGAGGATGTTTTTTTCTAAGTGCCGTCTGCAACTCAAGTTAGGTGATGGGTTGAAAAGTCATACTAAGTGGCTAATTTGTGCGTGTGTGTGTCATATGATAAATAGAATATGAAGTGAGTGTTTTTCTCATATAATATTTATGAACCTCGTCCGAATTTTCCGTTTGGGCTCGCCAGAGGCTCGCCAAAACGGAAAATTCTTAGACTCGTTTCATAAATATTATATGAGAAAAACACGCATTTCATATCCTCTATATAGGTTCTGTTTTTTTTTACAATTTTTTCCCCAATTAGTTTGAGCGTTTGACTATTATTATTCTTTGGAAACAATTTAACCCTTTACCCAACGTAACGTTCAAAACCGGCCAACACTATTCACAAAAATCGGCAATTAATTTTCATTTTTTTTTCAATTTTTTGTCTCAAAAATATAGGTCATGACCCCTCTTTTGAAGGGTCATAACCTATGTTTTTGAGACAAAAAATGAAAAAAAATTAGTTATTCAAGAATTTTCTTTGCAAGTGTCGTCTGCTTTTCTTGTTAGGTAAAAGGGTTAAAATATGAAAAACCGTTTTCACCATCTTTTGATGTTCTATTACCTTTTTCTGTTCATGAAATCAGCAGTTTGCGAATCGTGACATCTAATACAGACACTGTCCTTTTCATTGATAGAAAAGTCCTGAAGGTGAGATTTGTTAATTGTTTTCCTTGGAAGAATAAAAACATTCAAATTACTGTAAAAACACATTCACTATACGAAGAACCAAAGTGGAGGCATGCATACTTAGTGTTGGTAGGTGATTGATTTTCTCAACGACGGATTATGTGTGAACTAGTTGTTTGAAATTAGCTTACCATAAAAAGCCAAATTTCCTTTTGTTACTTTTAATAAACGAAAACAACAGACATCTCCGAGAACTGTCAATTGTTTTCGTATATTAAAAGTAACAAAATGAAACTTTGCTTTATTTTCTACTGATAAGTTCCCTCAACAATTACTTTCTTCTCAACTGGATCTTCCTCGCTCATCAAATAATTACAAGAGAGATAACTTTATCGAAAGTACATTTTCATGGCTGCATAAGTCAGGGAAGTCCTACAAAAGGTGTACGAAGGGGGTGGGCGGCATCCTCAATTCGTTTCCAAAAACAGACATGCTGTAGAAACAGGGGACATACTTACTTTTACAACACATTTCCATAAAGCGGTTCCAATTCCTTTCCCTCTGTGATCCGGAGAAACGTATAGGTCTTCCATGTAGGGAAACTTGCCTTCCCATGTCGAGTAGTGGTAAAAATACAAGACATATCCTACGAGCTTTGACCCTAAACATGAAAGTAAGAGAACAAGAGTCAGTCAGTTTTGACACTACTGAATTGTCAGAGGTATCTGATGGGCAGGAGACGCGGTGGTTCAGTGGTTAGAGCACTGAATTTCAAACCGAAAGGTATACGATTCGATCCTGGTTAGCGGCAACAGCATTGTGTCCTTGGGCAAGGCACTTAGCCCTTTACCTAACACAGGCCTGACATTTTCAGGAGAGCGACTTATTTGATCGCCGACTGCTCGTGAAAACTAGCCCTCCTAGCCTTTGAAATTAATGATTACCCTTACAGCCTATTCCCAAAACCCATACCTTCTCAGATCTCTGCCATGTTAGTGATCACTGTAAGACGGCTACAGTGCCCCTCTCACAACTCCCGGCCTTGCCGAGGCCCGGTGGTGTGTGTGTGTGTGGGGGGGGGGGGGGGGGGCAGTGTAGTCGTCTTACAGAGACTACCTTGTTAGCAGCACCAAATGAAATGTACAAACCTCTCTATGCAGTACTCAGAAATAGTACAACTTCATTTTGCCACTTTTAGCTTTTGTAATGGGAAGAGCTAGTCGCTCCCCTTGACCAAGCGAAGAAAGCGATTTTTAGCCCTCCTGTATTTTTAAGAATGGCAGACCTGCTGACGAATCTGCCGCATGCGCCCGCGTAATTCAAAATAGAGCAGTTGAAAAAAGATTACTTTTCAAAAAATTTCAACAAAACCATATCATCGAGTTCGTTCCAATGAGGGGCACTTGGTATGGTTTTATTGAAATGTTTTGAAAACTTTGGAAAAAAAATATTTAAAATAATAAATTTTGGACAGGAGCACGATGGCTCTGTTGTTATGGAATTTGACTTCAAACCGAAAGGGGCGTGGCGTTGCGGTAACTGGTTCTCGTCAGATCACCGAAGGTAAGTAACGTCGAGCCCGGTTAGTCCTTGGATGGGTGACCAGTCTATGCGAATCCGATTCTGACTCCCGCGTTGTGTCCCTGGTCAAGGCACTTAACCCCGATTGTCCACATGGGGGCACGATGACGGCGTGTGCTTAGGCGTACCGCACGCCGATGGTGCGCAGGTCTTCAACCAATCTAACCCTGCATGTGCTGCAGTGCGGTGTTACGATGTTAGGGGCTGGCAGCTGCTCGTCGTTACTCGGTGGTTCTCTCCCACTACTCCGGCTTCCTCCACGAGCGGGTAAAACTGTCACCGACACTATATGACCTTGGCTGTTAAAGTGTCGTTAAACCTTAATAAATAAATAAATTCAAACCGAAAGGTCCACAGTTCGATTCCCGCCAGGGCAACTGCGTCGTGTCCTTGGGCATGGCTCTTCATCCCGATTGCCCAGTTGGGACACGGTGGTGCTGTGTACTAAGGCATACTGCACGTCGATGGCGCACTAACCCTTCTTGTATGGAGTTAGTACGTCGGGGAGTGTGACAGTTGATCACTGTTGTTCGGCGGTTCTATCCGGGTACTCCGGCTTCCTCCATCTGTAAAACTGTCTGACACGAAGTGACCCTGGCTGTCGGAAGTGCCGTTAAACCCCAATAAATAAATAAATATCGATATCGTTTGATAGCGTTGGGTAAAAAGTTAATCATGATTTCCCACATTGCGGCACTGCGGCACACATCATGAGGTCTTGCATTTACGACTTTCATTTTACTTAAGTATATCTTCGGAGAGTGGCGTTTTTAACCCTTTACCTAACGAAACGCCCGTATCCGCCCGCGTAATATGCAAATTCAGCAGTTGAAAAAAATATTATTTTTCAAAAAATTTCAACAAAACCATATCATGTGACCCCTCGTTGGAACGAGCTCGTGGAGCTCGTTCCAACGAGGGGTCACATGATATGGTTTTGTAGAAATATTTTGAAAAATTTAAAAAAATGTTATTTAAAATAATAAATTTTGATATTGTCTGCGTTGGGTAAAGGGATTTAAGCAGCCCCCAACTGATAAACATGTTGGACATTCCGCGTCATACCTAGAAATCGACTGAATGTCGAGCCCAGTGAGCTAGATTTAGTGATAGACTATGGGAAATGCTTTGAAAGCCACGCCAAGAACAATTAAAACAACACAAAGGTTCAAAATGAACAAAGAGCCAGGGTTTTGAAAATGGCTGAGCTATGGGCTCTCTGTGCAATGAAATGTATCTGAAAGAATCGTTCGAAAGTGATACTCACGTGGAGAAATGGTGCGCGAACATTTCCCCAGGCGGATATTATCCCATACAAGGTGGAAGGACATCTCCCCGGGATGTTTTTTTTTAGAAAAGGGGACACTTCCCCAGTATTTTTTCTGTTATGTTTTTTAATTTGTTTTATGTTATTTTTTTGTGGGTGTTTTTGTTTGTTTTGTTTTAATAACAATGCCAAATGTGTAGCCCCAATGTTGGGAGTTACTTCCCTTGTTTTCAAGCCGACATTTTATGCAGTGATGAGAATTATTTATTTATTTATTTATTTATTTATTTATTGGTGTTTACACGCTAAAAACTAAAGTGCTAAAAACTACACTTGAAGTGCTGTATTTAATACTTACTAAGTGCTGAACTAGCACTTTGTTCAAGTGTAGATATCCCAGAACTTGACAGGTGTTACAATAATACCACTTGACAAGTGTAATGTCGCGACACTTAAAAGGAAACAACGCAGATGACGCGGATCAGGCTCGAACTCTCGAGCCTGATCCGCGTCATCTGCGTTGTGTCCTTTTAATTATGTACCCACCAAGCGCAAATCAAATTATGGACGATTCTGGAAGAACCACCAATGCTAGACACATGGGAAGTGCCATCCATTCAAGTTTCAGATGTCTGACGATTGTAATGTCCAAGTGCTTAAAGCATTGCACTTTGAGTGTTAAAATCAAACCCTAAGAGTTAGAATGGGTTTAACACCTTGAAAGTGTCAGTTTTAACACTTTAGTTTTTAGTGTGTAGTTATGCACAAATGGCTAATCATGACCGTAGTGATGAGAATTGCTTGCTTTGTGTACAGCCGCCATTGTTTTTGGACAGAAATACATACAGTGCAGCCAACTCAGTTGAACCGTAAACTTCTAAAAATGTTGAAACGATTTGCAGCAATATGTTTTTTTTCCGTGTTGATAAAAACCAGGTTCTGGCATAATTTCTTACAACGCTCCCCAAGAGAGCGTTCCAAGAAATGATACCAGAACTCGGTTTTATGAACACAGAAAAAAAATATGATGGAAATCGTTTAAAGTTCTTGAAATGATACGATGATCTCGATCTATTAGCATAGAAAATGTTTCTCTTCACTGTCACTCTGCTATTGTAACTTTGGAAGTGTTGTTACTATCTCATAATGTCCGCCCATCTATGAGGAAATGCTTGGGGTAATATCTGCCCACACATGTGTAATGTCTGCCCACACAGGGGTTATGTCCGGCAACAATGGGGAAATGTCCGAGCGGGAAATGCCGCCCGTGATTGTTATGTAACTCAAAGTCCCCAAAAAGGAGGGGGTTGGCCGGGGGTGGGGGTGGTTGGAGGATGCGTTCGATCGAAGGGGGAGTAAATCTAATTACCGGAAACGACCCCACAACTACCCAAGGATTCCTCCAGAATCACATTTATAACAGTAGAACGTAGTGCTATATGGATTTTACAATCCTTTTTTTCACATCCGCCCTCCCAACCTCATATGTAAACATGAGGACCCTGAAGATATCCTTCGTTAACTCTGAACCCATGAGGCCGCTTTTCTGGCCTAAGAAAGTGATACGTCAAACTTTCATTAGGTACGATGGCTGCTAAGGGAATGTATGGGGTGGACCAATCAGTATGTTCAACGTGCAGTCGGTTGAAAATACTAGTTGGTTTACCCCTCAATAATGAATATGGACTCTTCCAATTGCTGCCATTCAACTGACATGGAAGATACCACCAGGGCTCAAATGGTTAATGGGGCCTAACCTAAAGCCCCGTACAGACGAGCAAATTTAATTTGTCAAAGAAGATGTGGCAAATAAAATTTGGTCGTGTGTACCTGTGTGTACGAGAAAATTTGTCACATTTTCTTTGAACGCATTTCTCTGTTCAATATCTGGACGTCCCAGATATTGAACAAAGAAATGTGCCATATTTCAGCGCACGGAGAAACTGCGCATGCATAGAAATACGTAAACAAGTATTGCATCATCCACCACGCTATAATAATTCGAAGTTAGAGCGGAGGGGGGGGGGGGGGGGGGGACTAAAAATTTGCAAGACGTGACGTCCTATTTTTTATTCGGCTCCTTTTTACACCCACCCACCCACTACGTGCAAATTTTCTACTACCATTCTCCGACACCCACCCCCCACTCTCCCATTAAAATTCAGAATAAACTTATAAACGTAGTAGGCACAGCTGTCTTTAGGGGTTTTTCATAATGTTCTTAAACTGGTACCACCAATTTAAACCTCTGTGGGTTGCTGTGGGCCCCAATCTACAAATGACAAGCTGTTCATTATCAGGCTTGGCCAGAGCAGGTGTACATATACGGGAACAAATTTTCATTTGAATTGTTCCCAAAATATTGTCTGCACATTTTCTACATTTCGAACAAGACACCCACACCCTACTAACGTGTGACATTTTCCCAGATTAAGCCCAATATTCTCACATATAAAGCCTCCTGATGTTGTATATATGTTAAGAGTGTGACGTACAACACCATCTTTAAGGTTTGAAACACAAATGATGGTATATATTAGCTGATATATTGATATATTTTTAAAAAATTAAAAAAATTGCACAAGTTGGAAATGCACATTTTTGGCGCACTCAAGAGACCTACCCACCCCCACGTCACGTTTTGCAAATTTTTGGAGACCACAGTTAGGTTGGACGACCCCTTAATGTTCAGGTCCACATTTTATCAAGCCTCATAGAAAAATGACACGCCATGTGTTTATTCAAGTGTGGTAAGGTCAAAACAATTTTGACGCTTTTCCTTCTTGGACAATTGTTGCTTGGCTTGGGACCTATTTGTTAGAAATAACATTTAAAAGTCTTCCAAGCCATAGAGATATTTTTCAAACATTCAATTTACGTTTAGTCGATACGACTCTCGTTTTCTTTTCCAAACGTTTAAAGATTTTCGACTTGAACACGATGACGTGAAATTGGCACAGAAAAGAGTTCATGCTTTGAAACGTGGGGGCGGAGGTTACGCATTGAAAAATGTGAAAAATATATTTCACGTTATCTGACCCAGTGATATCATTTCAATGTTTTACGATGACGGGAGCCTTATCATTGAGTCACAAAAATATTGTTTCCGTATACATAATCAGGGACGTGGCTTGAGGTTTCCGATTCGGGGAGTACAGGGTAGTGAATTTTCAACTAGGGGAGGGACCGGAAGGGGGAAACCCCCCACCCGGTACCTCCCCGTAATTGGAAATTCACTACCGAGAAACATTTTTAAATTGAAGCTGTGAAAGGCGGCATAAAATTGATTCTAGTTTCTGAAATGCCAACACATTTATTATAGAATTATCAGGTTATTATTATTTGGTATTCTTCTGAGAATTGAATATGTGCCAAACAAATGCTCAAGCTGAGAACTTTGAACAATTCACACTCTCCTAACATTAAATCAAATCTTATGCAAGAATGATCAATTTTCGATGTTTCATCATTTTGTAACTGCGAATGATGGATGGAATTAACTCAGGATAACGATTTTACACATGATGTGATTTTCCTGAAGTGCATTTTGAGGATTTGTTTCATTACGATTGGTAACGTACCATAGAAATCTCGTACCGATTGACATCATGCATACCCATGAGACTCGATATTGCATACACCGTAGTTGTAAATAATAACAGTTGGAATTTTTGCCGATTTGAAACCGAGTTGAAATTTTGGGAAGTAAAGGAGACATCAGCATCACCAAAGAAGCTATAAAATCTAGATAGATGGAATTTCCAACTACTCATGACTTGCCCTCCGAATTTCCAATTATAGGAATGTTTTGCCAGGATTTGTGGGGGGGGGGGGGGCTTCCCCCAGCCCCCTCCTGTCACCACGTCCCTGCACATAATAATCATTCACTTAACGAATTGGTCACATCTATCCGGATAATTTACAAACTGAGCAGCCCAAAATTAATTATTTTTAAAGAAATTTCAACAAAATCATATCACCTGACCCCTCCAAGGAAGTCACATGATATGATTTTTTAAAATGTTTGAAATAAAATAATTAAAATGACAAATATTGATATTCGTATTGCGTTGGGTAAAGGGTTACGGTTGATTCAGACATGATCGCAGAGTTTGTGACGCACGTAAAGTGAACAGGTGTCAATGGAGTGTGCACAGGTGCTTACGTAAAAGGGGACGCAGAATGTTACAAATACCGTCGCATCATAACCTTTCATACAGCGGCTTATTAGCGCCACGTAATTTTTAGTTATTAAATTGCAGCTGCAGTTTAGTAAACTTTACCTGCAATTTTCTTAACTGCACATCCAGTTTGGCTAAATTGCAGCTACAGTTCACTTAATTGCAGCTACACGCTATAAACTAAAGTGTTAAAAACTACACTTGAAGTGCTGTATTTAACACTTACTAAGTGCTGAACTAGCACTTTGTTCAAGTGTAGATATCCCAGAACTTGACAGGTGTTACAATAATACCACTTGACAAGTGTAATGTCGCGACACTTAAAAGGAAACAACGCAGATGGCGCGGATCAGGCTCGAACTCTCGAGCCTGATCCGCGTCATCTGCGTTGTGTCCTTTTAATTATGAACCCACCAAGCGCAAATCAAATTATGGACGATTCTGGAAGAACCACCAAGTGCCATCCATTCAATTTCAGATGTCTGACGATTGTAATGTCCAAGTGCTTAAAGCATTGCACTTTGAGTGTTAAAATCAAACCCCAAGAGTTAGAATGGGTTTAACACCTTGAAAGTGTCAGTTTTAACACTTTAGTTTTTAGTGTGTACAATCAAAATCACTTCGGCAGGTGCGTTTTGTCCGTAGTCGAATTTAGTACCACACGATTCGTCCAAAAAAGCTAGTCTTTTTGAGGAGAGGTGTTTGTGTGTGAGAGGGGTGCCCTTTCAAGTGTTTTGGAAGGCAGATCTTAACCCACATAGTCTGGAACCCTGACCAATAAACTTAAAATTATTTCAAACTAATTTCGTGTGGATAACCAGTCACAATGCTTTGAGATGCGGTACTCACCTTCTTTTAGTGAGAGAGATTCAACTTTGTTTCACAGAATGTCTCTTGTTTGTGTTCTAACACCAAAGGATTGCATGATATATGCACAAAATAAGTGTTTTCGTGGGCATTTTATCGCGCGCTTGTGCTTGCATAAAACGTGTTCTGATTTGACCTTGTTTTAGTGTTTAAGAAGAGCGGAAGTCATCAATCTGATAGGTGAGTATACAAGTGCACATAATGAATTCGTTGGAATGGCTATAGGATATCGAGCGTTGCTTGCGCATACACAATGCGTTCTGCAGAATAGCCTTGCTTATATTTATAAGTAAGATGCTAATTTGTAGCTACAAGTAAGGAAAAAATTGCAGCTGCAATTTAGCTAAATTGTCGCTACAGTTTATTAAACTGTAGCTACAATTTAGCTAAATTGCAGTTGCAATTTAGTAACTAACAAAATAGGTGGCGCTAATAGGCCGCCGTACTTTCACGAACACGACAACGTCAAAAATGGCGTAGTTTGGACTTGCAAGATTCACATGTGTAAGATTTGTTCAAGGAATTAACACCAACAGAGAGGCAGACTGCGAAAACAAAAATTTAACAATGACAGAATGAAGCATTCATAAGAAAAACTTAGTCTATGGCATGGAAGATTCATTCATATCTCATTTACAGTTTCTCACCTTGTGAATTCGATTCTTCCGCAACATAACAGTAGAAGTATTTATCAGGGCTCATAAAATCTTCTTTTAAATCTGTAAAATGAACAAATAAATGTAAGTGTTCCGCTAAAAGAAAAGTCCAAATTTGCGGCTGTAATCACGAAGCATGCCTTTAGTTTAAATACTCACCTTTCATTGCCTACCTCAAGAACAACCGCAATCCTGTTTATCAACAATCTATGAATGGAAACAAGTGCTATAGGCCCAAGGAAGCAAACGCTATATTATATTACCCGGACAGTGAAATTCTACTTCCAGTAACAGTAACTGTGATATCCGATTTAATGACCACGAAAGCAATCTCAAACACCCATTCCTTTATAAACAAACTTGTTTGTGGAGTTTGAGTATCATTTAGTCACTAATCGTAACTCAAGTTATGTATTTGTTGGTGTTTAAGGTCACTTTCAGCATCTATTGCCGTGCCTTGACTGTAAAATAGCTATCAAGCTAAGTTTAGCCAATCGTTAATACCAATGCTTCTTACTTTGGAGACTTACAATACGAGCGTCAAGGACTGGTTACTTTCCACTGGTGAGCATTATTTCCACGGATGCAGTAATATCTTACCTCCTACAAGTATCTGGGAATTTCATTGGTTCAAAGACGTCACATGCAGACTGCACATAAAACCATATACTGCCTGTTAACATCAATATACGCTGACAGCTGTGGGTAATCTCCCTTTTGTTCACTGATTATTCAAAATGGCGGCAGCCGATAAACGCTTCAAGTTGAAAGATTGAGTGCTGGAAGCTCATATTTGGTCAGAAGTGCAGATTAGGTAACCTAAAATGCTTCACATTCTGTAGATGTGTGTCATGTTACCTTCGAAATGAAACTGTTTGGTATGTATGAATTTGCCTTGTTACAGTTTATGGGAGAGTCTTGTAGGCACTCTCCCATAAATTGTAACAAGGCAAAGACACGTGAACACATTGTGAGAATTATCTCATTTAATTTTGATCGCTGTTGTTATTAGTTCTGTGCATCGATGCCGCAGTCGGTAAGATATATTCGTTACACAGTTTACTGGTGGCCTAATATGGTATATATGGTGTCAATTAATTTCATATTGGACGAGAGCGAAGCTCTCGTTCGCTCTCGTCCAATACGGAATTAACTGACACCATATATACCATATTAGACCATCAACAAACTGTGTAACTAATAATATTAAATTCTAAACACTAATTGTAGGAATAATTATCACAAATTTAATTAATGAAGGACCAGGTACAACCCGGTGCTTCATGAATTAAAATTGTGCTGATGATGATTTTTTTTACCTGGTAAACGCATGCGTGGACATCACTGTCCACATGTGGATTGCTATCAATCCACGGCGGTTGTACTGTACATCTCAGACGTTGGTTTCCGGGCCCAATTTTTACAAAGAAGCAGAACTTTTTACCACATTAAATATGCACTGCTGCACTTCCCTGGGTGCCTGCGGATGAAATCCAAGTGGCGGTATGAGAACTGAAATTCTGTGCCGTGTCACAGTGACCTTGATGACTGACTTATTGATTCAGACACCAATTCTTTATGAGCAAAAACACTTACTTCAAAGAATTAAGCGATCTGCATCAAGCTTTGGGCTACCAGTTTAATTCTGCTCGGAATTCGGCGCTGTTATGAGCTATTTGTTTACAAACTTTTGAGGAAATTTGCGCGCAGACGACCACTGGTGTAATGTGGTGGGGCTTCATTTACAAAGATATACATTTATTTTTTCCTGTCCCAGATATAGATATTCCAATCAATAGGTATTCAATTTCCATTGACAATATCAATATAACAGCGTCGAATCTTTTACAGTATTAGGCTGGTGGCCTGAGAGCTTGGATCCGTATACGACGGGTAAGTTTGGTTGAGCAGCGGACCATTTATTGTCCGCAAACTATAACTGTAGGAACCAAAATATTTGACCTATTGACCCAAGCTCTTAGTCTATCAGTCTAATTCTGTTCGGCATTCGACGCTGCTATGGTCTGTTTGTAACCCAATATTCGTGGAATTTGCACGACCGTTGATACAGGTGGGTGCCCCTATACTCACTAATATATAGAGACATTCTCCGGGGCTCCAGTTAAAGATACACCAATCAATAAGTATTTAATAAATCTACAACCGTGGTGGGTTTACATTCAGAATGGGGGTGGGGGTGGGGGGTGGTGTTGCGGGAACCGGTTCTCGTCAGATCACCGAAGTTAAGCAACGTCGAGCCCGGTTAGTCCTTGGAGGGTGACCGTCTGAACGATCGATTCGGACTCTCGCGTCGTGTCCTTGGGCAAGGCACTTCACCCCGATTGTCCACATGGGGGCACGACGACGCCGAGCACTAAGGCGTACTGTACGCCGATGGCGCGCATGTCTTCAACCAATCTAACCTTGCCTGTGCTGCAGTGCGGAGTTACGATGTTGGGGAGCTGGCAGCTGCTCGTCGTTGCTCGGTGGTTCTCTCCGGGTACTCCGGCTTCCTCCACCCGTAAAACTGTCACCGACACGATATGACCCTGTCTGTTAAAGTTAAACCCTAATAAATAAATAAATAAATAAATAAATAAATAAATAAATAAATAAATATTCAGAATGGTAAATGTTATCAAAGATTCGATGAAATCAATTCTGGATTGAGAAATATTTCTTGCATTGATTCAATGAAAATGAATGTTTACTGGATTTGTTCACATTCAATCGGATGGAATATTGCAGTTAGTCGGTTTCGACCAACTGAAATATTCGAGCCGATTAAATCTAAAACACAGGCAATTAACTATTTCAGATTTAGACTGGCGCCAGGCCATAATAGCGTCGAAATCCTCACAAAATAAGATTGTTGGCTTCAGAGCCTGCGAATGCCCCTGAAAGCTGCCCCACATATCCCCTTCCTATATCATATCATCTGTATGCTGATGATACCCAACTGTACATTACATTTAATTCATCTCTTCAAAGTGACTCAATCACTGCAGTCAGCAACATGGAAACTTGCATAAATCTGGTGCGGGAATGGATGATAGATTTGAAACTGAAAATGAATGACTCTAAAACAGAATTCTTAGTGATATCCGGGGTTCGCATGCCCACACCCACTGTTACATCAATTCAGGTTGGAAACAACATCACCATGAAAAGTGAATCGACCAGGAATATTGGACTGATTATGGACTCAAATTTAAAGCTAAACATCCATATCAATAAAATATGTCAAAAATGTTACTGGCAGCTTCGGAATATTGGAAGACTGAGAACATATCTTAACCAGTCAGCACTTGAAAAACTTGTGCATTCCTTCATCACCTCACAACTCGACTATTGTAATTCAGTGTTAGTGGGGCTGCCGCAGTATTTGATTCAGAAGCTTCAAAAAGTTCAGAATATTGCTGCTAGGATAATTACTGGTACCAAATGCTCTGAACACATAACACCTGTTTTAAGACAATTAGATTGGCTTCCAGTTAAACAGAGAATTAATTTCAAAATATTGATCTTAGTATTCAAATGTATCCACAAACTGGTTCCAGTTTACCTGCAAGAGCTCATCACTGTATACACTCCATCACGCAGTCTGAGATCAAAAGATCAAATTCAACTAGTCATACCTTTTAGCAGATCTAATCTGGCTGATGAACGTGTGTTCTCCATCGTGGGTCCAAGATTGTGGAATGCGTTGCATATTAGTATCAGAAATTCAGAAACTATCAATATCTTCAAAAGAAATCTTAAAACTTTCCTATTTACTGAAGCATTCCCCTGAACCTCCCTAGAGGAAACTGAAACATGTGACTCATTATTTTCAGAAAAGTGTATTTTATTTCTGTGAAGCGTTTTAGGGCACTCTTCGTGGTTTTACACTTTTACAAAATCAATTATTATTATTATTATTAAACAGGATGGGTATGACGTCTTAGTGCTCTATGCAAAGGTAACTAAAGTTATTGGTCGAAAACTGAAAAGACATTTAACAGTAACCTCCCATGTGGGAGGGGGGGGGGGGAGGTGTCGGGAAAAAACATCCCAGTTTAAAAACAATCTTCTTTTGGATCGATGGGTATGATGACCTGATATTTGATATTCAGCGTCCGATTGGGATGGGAAATTGCTTTGTAATGGGAGGGACAACATTTTTGGCACAGCCCAAAATTTCTACTTTCACAGCCGCTGGCTCGATTTGAACCAAATGTGGCGTGCGGTATTACTGGATCTCATAATCACTTGACTCTGGCAAGACATGTTTCCACATACTCGCAGGAATCCCAGGAGATAAAAATAGAAAGAAATCGGAACGTCCATATTTTCAAAACCGCACGGAACAGAAATCTATTGTATGAAACATCCCGTGGGATCAGAGAATCAAATGAGCAAACAAAATGCAATTGATTGTGTAAGGAGACTTTGTGGCGATGTGAAAAAAATGCTTGCTTTGAAGAATTAAAAAAAAAATCTTCTCCAGATCCACGAACTGGAATCTTTTGATATTTGTTATACACCATTGGGGGTGGGGGGGGGGGGGGGGTCTGCATCAAGTTCCTTGATTCATATTAGTAGAGTAAAATTGCGGGTTCCAACTCAGCAAAACCGGTTTTTTGAAACAGCCCAAAATTTCTACTTTCACAACCACTGGCGCGATTTGAACCAAATATGGTATGCGGTATTACTGGGTCGAATAATCACTTGTGATTTCTCGCGCTTTCGAGCTTATTTTGACTAAGTCTGACATTGGTTCACTTTAGATTTCTTGCAAAATAAGCAGGTATGCCATGAGGCGACACGCAATTTTTCAAGTCGTAAATCGGGTGGGAAATAGAATCTTCGAGAGAGACTTCGAGGATTTGTTCTTGGCGATCGAATCTCGGAGATAGGGCGAAATAAAAATCTTAGAAAATCTCTAGAATCGTCCGATTCTGGCCCAGTCCGGTAGTCATTCATGAGGTAAAAATTTTACTATATTCACGGTACTTTCTGCACAGAATGTACAAGAAACACAAGTTTCGAGCACTGTGTTCACAGACACATCAGACCATAGACACGAACTAGGCCCCAAGTGCGTAACGTGAGCTTACAAAATCTAATCATGATAATTTGAGAAGAACACCATGGTTCGTTTCTGCTTCTTTAGTCAATGTCAGCTGAGGCAAAAAAAGCATCGATGAACAATGCCTTCCAAAATGATATTATTGGAACCGATCGCATAAGACTGTCATCGGGTGGAAACTGCACAGTTGGCGTATTACTTACAAGGTATCATGACACTTGTTTGAAATTTCTAGAATTCCTGAATCATCATCCGATCACACTGGGGGATGGAGGAATCACGTGACAAACACAAATACTACGATATATGTTGCGGAATTGGGGATAATTTTTCTATCGATCTACGATCGTAACTTAAGACTGTCTTGTTATGTTAACTGGTAGAACCGCAAAGTCCCACCAACCCGTGGCTTTTTGGGTTTCCCTTACAGACGGAACTGGACGCAGGTTCCAGACAGTTTTCAGTAACTTCACGAATCTTGGCGTGCATCAATTGTGAAATAATGTAACGAACACTTGAGTCAAATTATCTACGTTTAACCCTTTACTTAACGTAACGGCCAAAACGGCCAGCGCTATTCTCAAAAATCGCCAATTAATTTTCATTATTTTTTTCATTTTTTGTCTCAAAAACATAGGTTATGACCCCTCGTTGGAACGAGCTCAACGAGCTCGTTCCAACGAGGGGTCATAACCTATGTTTTTGAGACAAAAAATGAAAAAAATTAGTTATTCAAGAATTATTTTTGCAAGTGTCGTCTGCTTTTCAGGTTAGGTAAAGGGTTAATGTTATAATTCTTCGACTATACTGTCGTGATCTCTGGCTTATGTACAGCTTATAAAATTAACAACAAAGTCCATACCTTATTCTACAGCAGTGGCGGCATCCATCAAAAGTCAAGTACGAAGGTATATTGCGCGGTGATGAGCCAGGAGACAACATGGCCCAACACCCAGAAAACGGTGCTTATATTCACCAATTTTCTGATGCAATACCAATCACGCCGACTACCAATCAGTGGAAAATTTAGATGTGGCAGTCGCCATTGTTGGACTCTTTTTACTGCCATGCAGACTGCCAGTCAGTCTGCATACAGTCCATGGAATTTCTACATCAGAATAGTATTCTGCCCGCTGCCTGTTAACCGGCAGAATTGCCTAGTGGAATTCACAATTTGCAACTCAGCACCAGGTGATGTCTAGTGATATTCCACCAGGTGCATATTATGATCTGGTGACAGATAGGGCAATAACATTCCAGAAATGTTATAATTTCTATCAACAAATCCTGCAATGTTATTGTTAGTTAACAATACTGGTCCACAATGTTATGCCTGGTATTGTCAACCCAACATCTGGCATCCACTCTCGTGTGTGAACTCAAAGTATTTCTGTACTCCTATCACCTGCTAGTACAATTCCATGTAATTTTGAATTTCATTTAACTACACATAAAATACGAGTCCAATTTGCCAAATATAAATTGTCTATTAAATCTTTTAATAACCGACAATATCTCCCTAACGCAGAAGAACTGTAGCTCTTCTCCCGAGCTTGATTAACTCCTGTGGGCTAACTTCACAACATATAGCGTTCTTTTTCAAGAACAAAACTCCGCAGTATTGGCATTTGCCCTCAATGCTGCCCTGTCGCTGCATGTTGAACTGGCTTTGTTCTTGAGAGAGAGAGAGAGAGAGAGAGAGAGAGAGAGAGAGAGAGAGAGAGAGAGAGATATATTACACATTTATATAGTATTTTCAAATCATATATTTCATAGCTTATGATCCCTCAATGGTCCAATAAGGATTCAAAGGTTAAGAATGGTTGTCAAGTAACCACGGCATTATTGTGGCACAGACCGCTGGATCGGGCGAGACGGATCCCAAACGAACCGTAAATGGGTAACTTCATGTATTCGATGTCTGGTTTACACATGATCTTTGGGTTCAGACGGAGGCGCGGTGGCTCAGTAGGTAGAGGTGCAGGCTGCAAGCCGAGAGGTCCTCGGTTCGAATCCCACCTGTGGCAATCGCGTTGTGTCCTTGGGCAAGACACTTCACCCCCATTGCCCACGTGGGGGCACGGTGACGTTGTGTACTAAGGCGTACTGCACGCCGATGGTGCACCTGTCTTCAACCAATGCTAACCCTGCTTAACCCTGCTTGTGTGTAGAGTTAGTATGTTGGGGAGCTGACAGTTGCTCGCCGTTGCTCGGTGGTTCTCTCCGTGTACTCCGGCTTCCTCCACCCGTAAAACTGTCGAGGTCATGATTAGCCATTGTGCACAAATATGTGATCTTAAACACCAATAAATAATTAAATAAATAAATAAATATTTGGGTTCATACAGGTTCATATGGGGTATTTCTACCGATATTGTAGACGTCATGAGATTGTTTTTCACTACAACTGACAAAACTACAACACACTAAAAACTAAAGTGTTAAAACTGACACTTTCAAGGTGTTAAACCCATTCTAACTCTTAGGGTTTGATTTTAACACCCATAGTGCAATGCTTTAAGCACTTAGACATTACAATCGCCAGACATCTGAAACTTGAATGGATGGCACTTCCCATGTGTCTAGCATTGGTGGTTCTTCCAAAATCGTCCATAATTTGACTTGCGCTTGGTGGGTACATAATTAAAAGGACACAACGCAGATGACGCGGATCAGGCTCGAGAGTTCGAGCCTGATCCGCGTCATCTGCGTTGTTTCCTTTTAAGTGTCGCGACATGACACTTGTCAAGTGATATTATTGTAACACCTGTCAAGTTCTGGGATATCTACACTTAAACAAAGTGCTAGTTTAGCACTTAGTAAGTGTTATATACAGCATTTCAAGTGTAGTTTTTAATACTTTAGTTTTTAGCGTGAACTGACAACCCTAGTCGATAGATACCTTGTGCTGTTATTCGAACTTGATCTTCCATTTTCTCGTATGCTGCTAGCTCCTGTAATCGAATAAGTACAAATAAGTTAAGTTTGATGTTTAGTATTCTTTGCTGACTGTTTTAGAACTTCATTCAGCATTGTATAGGAGTCAACAATAAATGATCTAATTTTTGGCCTTCCGCTTATTTATATCGGTCCTCTAATGGGGAGGGCTACATTAACCCTTTACCAAACATGAAAAGCAGACGACACTTGCAAAAAAAATTCTTGAATAACTAATTTTTTTCATTTTTTGTCTCAAAAACATAGGTTATGACCCCTCGTTGGAACGAGCTCGACGAGCTCGTTCCAACGAAGGGGTCATAACCTATGTTTTTGAAACAAAAAATGAAAATATTTTGAAAATTAATTGGCGATTTTTGAGAATAGCGCTGGCCGAGACAAAAAATTAAAAAAGTTTGTTATTCAAGAATTATTTTTGCAAGTGTCGTCTGCTTTTCAGGTTAGGTAAAGGGAATCCCATTTTACGGACTGGGCCACTTACGGAATGCCTTATATGTATACAGGGGAAATCAGATGGAACATTTTGAAAGCTTCAGCGAAGGTATAGCTAGGAAGTAATTGATGGTAGTTTAGCCAATAGTACTGGTACAAGGCTGCAATGGAACAAGACTGTTGTTGAAGCTAATGATAGGACAGATAGACCATAGACCTGTAATGGCCTTGGGGCTTTGGCGACAAGATGGAAACGGAATCCCATTTGTGGAATCCTTTTTTTGGAATCCCATTTGTGGAATCCCTTTTTTTCGAAAACGCCTGTGGCTATGGAATCCCATTTTGGTCGTATGTGCCTATGTGATAGGGCACATTGTGTCACATTGTGCCTTTTCACATAAGCACATATCGGCACATAAAGCATGTGCTTATGTGCTAGGTCACATTGTGTCACATTGTGCTTTTTCACATAAGCACATATGACAAAAAAAGAATTCTCTAGTAGGTATCCTCGAATAATACAATACCAGGCAATATGTATCCTCAAATACCCGTATGTGCCTATGTGCTAGGGCACATTGTGTCACATTGTGCCTTTTCACATAAGCACATATCGGCACATAAATCATGTGCCTATGTGCTAGGGTACATTGTGTCACATTGTGCTTTTTCACATAAGCACATATGACAAAAAAGGGGTGCCGAAGGTCATGTTTTTCAAAAAGGGGTGCCTAAATTGGGGTGCCCAGGGATATTGCCATTGGATATAGATGTGATGAGAATCTGATACAACTTCGTTGTAATAAGGGGAGTTAACTCTGCATACAGGTTATGGGAAATCAAGCAATCTGATTGGTTAATTATAATTTATATAAATGATCTAGATAAATGAAACAACAAGAGTATTTGGAATAGGGTCAGAACTAACAAGAATAGACTAGAATAGCTAAATATAGTAATAATAAGCAAAGCTGTTCCAACTAATAGGCTCTTCTACGTTACTGGAGCATACTCTAGAACAAAGGAACATGGCCAGATAGACGTAAACTATTGCATATATAGATAGAAGCAGAGAATTCTGGGTAAATTTGTCCTATAGCACTACGAGCTATTCTTAATAGGGAAAAACGTCATGGGATAGGGGTCCAAAAAGGGATTCTGGGAGAATTCTAAGCCAGAACATTACTCCTGTTCAATCGAACGCACCCCTCTGTACCCCCTTAGTACCTTAGCACTACGCTCTAAGCCGATAAATTGGGGAAATAAAGTCAATTTCGGTGATTTTGGGTGGATTTTGGTGATTTGGAGGGATTGTCGGGTTGTTTGTGGTAATTAGATTTACTCTTCTGCAATCGAACACACTCTCCGAACATACCCTGTCCTATTGTAGGCCTTAGGTTACATAGCAATCACGTGCTACCATAGAAACCAAGATGGCGGCCTCCAGTATACAAAATGGACGACGGAAACACGTATCACCCTAACAGCACGCACTGCGCATGCGCACTCACACCACGTATCACTATGGGGATGACGTCACAAGATGGCCGCTCACGCGGGTTACCATGGCAACACAACATGGCGCCACTGGGTCACGTGACTATGACGTCACATGAGATCCTGCAATGAGATCCTGCAACCTAGACCTGTCCGGGTACATGACATACTACTCTCGCCCTATGCCAAGGGGGCAGGTGCCTTTTCCAGTCAGAATGTACCTTACTCCAACTCTCTCTCAGGAACGTTACATGCTTCAATAAATGGCACAGAGCGTCGTTTACCGGGAGTTAAATCGAGCGATCAATGCCAGCACTCTCACAATTTCGATCGGGCACGTGCCAGTATGGGTCCCCAATGGATTAGTACTTTCAATTAACTTTAATTGGCTTAAAGCAGGTTATATGGGGCCTATGTTCGCTCTCCGGTAGCACACAGGACCCTGACGCGTGTCTAATTATTACTCGAGTGGGATGGGGTTGCATAAAAATTGGTATCATCCCAACCTTCCCATCTTCCTGCGCCCCTGTCATTAATAAAGTTATAAACAGTAACAAGCTGTCTATCGTTTGTTACACAAAGAGAGCAGAGCTCCGAACGTTCCTGCACAGAGGAGACGCTGGAGCCCACAGAGACACCCACACAACGCGCCGTCGGAAAGGCACTCTACGAATTCAACATAAGCTGGTTGGCGCGGGACTACTGCACTACACGCCACTGGTGGTGACAGTGGTACAATACCAAGAAAGGCAATTACAAAATTGAAGAGCCAGGTGGTCTTGCATCTTTTTTTATACAAAAGTCATGTTTTTGTCCAGGTGTTCCTAGACATGCTTCACACAGTGCTCTCACTTTTCTTTTTATCGAAGGTATCATTTCACTCACAACAATTTCTTTAAATAATCAGCCTGTCATTAATCTTCTCTTTCTTCAATATTCCTATTCTTTTTCTCATTTCCCTATACATCCTGCAATGTTCACATTTACTCATTGTTAATAGTCAAATATCACTTCTCTGAATTTGTTGATTTCTATCTCACTATCCTGCATAGACAAAAACGCTGATCACGTCTGGAAGAGGTTGAGCAAACTGAAGATCTATTCAAAAGTTGCCAGACTTTATAGGATGAGCTAATGGTCCACTTCTTGACTGATCAGATGTTAAATCAAAGGGTATGTCATTTTGCATAATCCTGCATACATGTACGTACATTAAATGTGTGATTTTGTCCAAAATACCCTGTTGCTTCAAATAATGATAATTATGAATTGAGATAAAGTCTACCTTCGAAATTCGGTTCGAAGGGGCGTAATTTTATGGAATGTCCATCTCTTGTGATTTCCAACTTATTCAAATTGAAATGTTGAAAATTAAATGGAGTTGTGCTAATATCTCCATTTATATCTTTATTCAAAACTAAACCAAGAATTAATCGTTTTGGCATCTGTTTATGAAACAGATGGTTTTCTAATTTTGATCGAAGACCACTTCCAATGGTAAATGTTTTAATTTCTACACGCCTTATGGGCATTTTACAATTTGTTTCATGTATTTGTGCATTAAGATCTTTTGCAAATTTAGGAATTAAATCCAATGTCGGTATTCTGAATATGGCTTTTTGAATTTCTATTTTTCCATCTTCATCACCAACCAGACAAAATTTAATTGGAGAACGATGAATTTTTATTCTCATTTCCACACCATTTGGTAAATATTTGTCATGCACAAATAAATCTAAATGTAATCTTCCTCTTAGTTGTACAGATTTACTGTCTGCATTTAATTTGTTATGCTCAACCAAACCTTTGTTATTCGAATCTTTAGCTATTGCTGTGTGGTTTCCATGAGTATCTGCATACCACATCTCACTAGCAGCTAGCTGTGTTTTTTCACATCTTTAGAATAGCTTAACAGATTTTTAAAAAAATCCTCGATAAGGATGCATGTCTGTATTTGTAGTTATTAGGCTACTGTTCAGTGTAACATCATTTTACTGAACATGCTGTGAAAAACAATGATTAATAGGAGTAATATTTGTATCTCCACCTAATGCACTCCCATCTTGTTTTGTAATTTTAAATTGAACCTCAAGTGTAGATGATGCAAGATCTAACCACTTGGTTGTTTGTCTTGGAATTAAAAATTCTATTGGTGAAGAAATGTTTAAAGATGCAACAGAAAATTGTTCAATTTCAACAATATTTTCTATACTACTCGATGTTGGCGATACATAATCTGGATCAAAACGAATTTTAAGGCCACTTGATATATTTGATTAAATCATGATGTTACATGGATCTTGCAAGCATTTTTGGATCATCTCAGAGTGGCATTACCAAAATATTTCCATTCAGCAGCGAGAAAAAGCTAGTTTATTTTCATCTCTATTTTTTTCAGAGTGGATGGGGGTGGGCGGGAGTGGGATGGTGGCGAAATTTTAAAAAATGATTGGTATTGTATTTTCAAAATGTGTGATTGTGATTTCTCTTTCTAAAAATATGGTAGCCTTGAAAAAGGCTGTTTTGCTTTTTCAATAAATGAAAAATGTTAGCTTATTCAGGCACTTTTTTTCAAATCGTCCCTGTGCGACGGCTCCTATTTCTCCAAGTCTTATCTGCTAACCTTTTTAGCTTCTCTCAATCTCTTTTGAATGCTGATCCATCTTACTGATTGCTATATGAGTCTGTGATGTTTCTTCAGACTTTGTGATGGCTGTGTTTCTCTTACCCCTCACTTTTTTTTGGTAATTTCAAATCGTCCCTGTCCAATGGCAGCCATTTTTCAAATTCTTAACTGAAAAGCTTGTTGGGTTCTCTCAAGCTCTTTTCCATGCTGTTCCATTTTACTGATTGCTATATGGGGCTGTAGGTTTGTTCAGACTTTGTGATGACTGTGTTTCTCTTGTGTCACGTTTTTTTTCTTTAGCTTCCAATATTTCAAACCCAATTGGTATGGTGATCTTGTCGGGGATTAATTGAAGTGATGTTGGTTGTGGAGGCTTCAGTTCTTTAATTGCATTTTGTATCCTCTCCATCAAAATGAGAATCTGCCCATTTGATTCTGTTTGTACGACCACTTCTCTTGTGGTTTTGCTAACAACATAATGCTATACCCCTGCATCCATCTTTATGAGGTCTTCAAAATTGATGTTTGAAAATTCTGTCATTTTTCAGTGTAATGACAAATGAAGAAGACTTGCTTCAATTTATATCATTATGGATTTTTCCCCCTCTATTTTCTAAGCACCTAAATTTTAACATAAATACACTTGAGGAGGGTTATAATCTCATTTTTCTTATCGTTAACCATGAAACTTCAAGCATATATCGAAATAGAACTTCCAGCACAAGAGAGTGGCTGCAGGAAGCAGAACAATGATCACACTGTTATTCCAAGAAATAATCTGCACCAACTAGCAAAACAGGCTGGGGGCAGAGATATCTCATCACCAGCCTTGGACGAGTCTAAAGATGTCTTTGAGTTATTTCTCAGAAGATTGATGGTTGATAGTTGGTGTTATGCCATTTCCAGACCTGGTGCATTACAACAGGTTATTACCAGACAGGATGTGAGAACTGCCAGGGAGAAGCATGGGATAATTTTGCCAAAATAAACATTGTTTGTTTATTGAAATTCAAATGGCCCTTTTCAGGGCCACCATAATCTTAAAAAAGAGTTTCTTTATACAAACCATGTCACCACATTATTCATTCATTCATTTTTAAAAAGAGGCAAGCCTCATATTTTACTTGCTTTTTGTTTTTCAAGTTTTTGTCAGGAAAAATAATTTTGCATTAACAAAAATTACTTTTTCCTGAAACAAAATAAGTTTTTTTTTGTTTCAACAAAAAATAATTTTCATTTTGTAAAAAATGAAAATTATTTTTTGTTGAAACAAAAAAAAACAACCTTTTTTTGTTTCAACAAATTTTTTTTTTATTTTTGCAAAATAAAAATTATTTTTTGTTGAAACCAAAAAAAAAGGGTTTTTTTGTTGAAACAAAAAAAAAAGTTTTTTTTGTTTTCAGGAAAAAATAAGTTGTGTTTTTGCAAAATTAATTTTTCTGAAAGCAAAAGATGTATTCATTAAAAAATATAAAAAGGTGGAGGTGCCAGTGGGTGTCTCACACTTGCGTTTGAGTTATCAAGACCGCAAGAGGTGTTTTCCAAAGTCAAAAAGATTATTTATTTATTTATTGGTGTTCAAGGTCACATATATTTGCACAATGGCTAATCATGACCACAACGTCAGTATCAACTCAAGACCAGGAGTGGGCGTAAAAAGCCATGTCCGCCATTTTAGAGAGGTTTTGCACCTCCCCAAACATTGGTGACCCTATTTACCGCAGTGAACAGGCAGTGATTCACTTCCTGGGCTTCCCGCGGAGAAGTCAAAACACAAAATGAAAAGATCATTAGTGTGCTACAGTGATTCAGATAAAATAAAATCCCTCGGCAAAAGAATGGTCAGGCCTCTTGAGGAAAATTCAGTCTCTGAAATTTAAAATACTCCCTGGAATTTGTAATAAAGATCTGATAACACACTGCACAGTTCAAAGTGACTCAGTTTCATTCAGAATAATATATGCCAGCTGTTCATTGATGGAAATCAAAACATTACATTCTTCAAATTTCACGGGATGTGGGACTTTGGGAAAACTTATTTATCTGATAAGAGTTCTAAATGTTTTTGTTGAAACTATTTCCTGCAGGAGTAAAAACATGGGTAGTATGTCAATGTCGATTAAGTCTTGATATTTGCATTACTTACAGTCATATGTATTCAACTACATACAGTCTCATGCATTTATCAATCCTTTTCGATCTATTGACACTTCTACCACTTCAGTATAACGTATGGTTGTACACAGTTTTTCTTGGGTATTAGTGTGTAAACTTTTACTTTAATTGTCTCTGTTACCGTTTTTCTCTTACACTATTATCACTGATCATTTCCAGCAATAATTCAACACATATTAACCTCGAATTGATGCATGAAACCCACCAGCTGAATTAGATAGCAAGATGCTACCTGTTCTGAGTATCGATCAAATCACATCAGCTGTTTACATTCATGTATCAATTCAAGGTTGAAACGAGTGGAATTATTGATAGTAAAGATCAGCTTCTTATAGCAAACATATAATATAAAGAAACTCTAATGTTTTTGAGTGGATACTGGAAATTATCTCACTCGTGACCAACACAAATGGTTATTTTCGCTCACACAAGCACTCACAAAAAATAAACATTTGTGTTGGTCACTCATGAGATAATTTTCAGTATATAAAGACCCAAGAGAAGTTAACAGTGATTAATATACAGTGATGACAGAATACTTCTACAAAGAGAATTTTACAAAACGGCTCTTTTCAGGGCCACTGTATTCAAAAAGCAACCCTTTTCACACAATTAATGGCACATTTTCAGTGGTATTTCGAGACTGTCAAATGTTAAATCTTAGGGTACGATTTTGACATTTTATTGAAAGATCATTTTTGAATTAAAAAGTCTTGGCGTCAAGACTTGACAAATCAAAAAAAATGCAGGTTCACATTCAATTCAAACAGGTGTGAAACTCATATTTCCCTCATGTTTTGGCAAAATAAAATACTTTGTGGTTACAGAAGTTAATTGTAGCTGGAGGGGTCTAGCGAAAACATTGGTTTGGGGTTCGGAGCTGAGTTTTTTTTCACAGCAAAAAAACTCGGAGAGATAAAAACTTGGACATATCCCCTTTAATCACAAAGTATGCAAATGTTTCACACCAAAGTGTTCTTTAAACCACCAAGTAATACATTTCAAATGGTGTAATGAAAATAGCTTTTGTGTTGCTCATAAGTTTCCACTGTGCATCAAATTATTTTTCCAAAAAATAAAATTATTTTACCAATAACTTTTCATCAGAAAGAGACACAGTTCCCTCACCCATTCTGTGAGTGAATGTTGTTCGCCAGTGAAAAGTTGATAGACAATCATATACTCCTAAATATCTTATACTTAACACAACTGTCACAGAAAAATTCGGCCACAGCATGTGTCATCAAGTTTTTCATTTTGTTTTTTTCTTCTTAGGTTTTCTAAAAAAAAGCTGAGAAATAAAAAAAACAAATTTATAATAAAATATTGCAAATCACGGCAGAGTGCCTCCAGGATTGTCCATGGGGGAAAACAGTGGTAAGACGTGAAGGGAGTATGGCAAACTGAATTTGTGGGTATTTTAGCCTTTAATAATGTATATTTACTAAGTGACCACCCCATAGTGTTAAGTGTTATACGGTATACAACATGGAGAGAATGATTAATAAACATGCAAAAATTTAGTGAATGGAAGGGGATTTTACCCCTGGGTGTCACTTGAGGTACAAAGCATTTAACACTAAATTCCCAATACCCCAACGAGGTCACTATAGGTACAAAATTAAAATAGGATTCTCCATAGGGTTTTTCACCCTAGCTGTCACTCGAGGTACAAGCATTTAACACTGAATTCCCCATACCCCAATAGGGTAATTATAGGTACAAAATTAACATAGGATTCTCTATAGGGTTTTCACCCCTGGGTGTCACTCGAGGTACAAGCATTTAACACTGAATTCCCCATATCCCAATGTTGTCACTCGAGGTAAAAAAATTTCATAGGATTCTCCACAGGCAACTTATACTTCAAGTGACATTTTTGTACCTCAAGTGACATTCTTGTGTCCTCCATTGTTTGAAATCAAAGTGATGATTCTTCTGTCTGTTCTGGTGTACTTTGTACATCAGGTATTACCAGGGGCGCCAGAGCCACCTCGACCACCCCGACCAATGTCGCGGCAAAAAATTTGCCCATCACGATATTTTTGTGAGTGACCTATAGGCTATGATTTTTTAATGTTGCTCTGGCAGATATCTGAAAATAGTGTGCGCATAGATCATCTTGTTTCTTTAATATTGGACACACAATGGCGGCTATTAATGATGAGTTAAAGAAGATGAGGAGATTTTGGGGGCTACTTCTTTAGTATTCCAACCGTTTCGGAAGCGGTTGGAATACTAAAGAAGTAGCCCCCAAATGGGTCTGAGAGATGTCATTTTTGAAACATTTTCTGGAGGCAGGGCCAGATGTACGAATGGGCAGACTGGGCGGGCGGCCAGGGCCCCCACATTTGTGGGGCCTGCACAGTGAAGTTCGTTTTTCGAGGAACATAATATGACAAAATTCCCTGCCAAATTGCAATTTGGCAAGGAATTGTATCATATTATGTTCCTAGAAACACGAACTGCATGCACTGTCATTTTTTTCTCCCCCACATAATCGATGGCAACAGTTCGAAAAAAAAGGGATCTGGGTGTTATGGTCGGGCCAATGTTTGGACCGTTCCGGCGCCCCTGATTACATTACACCATGTACTTTGTACATCAGGACAGTCAGGAAAATCATATTCTGGACCATCTATAAACAATATGCCTAACTTATTTCTGAACTGTCTTGCAGATTTTCTTGCAATCATGGTACTAAATGATGTACTTTGATCATCTATTACCATGAGATCAAATGAAGAATTAGAATCTGGAAAATCATTCAAAGTTTTATCATATTTTTCATTTATTTACTGGTGTTTTTAAGGTCACATACTTTATGCACAATGGCTAATCATGACTATGACAGTTTTACTAGTGGAGGAAGCCGGAGTACCCGGAGAGAACCACCGAGCAACGACGAGCAGCTTCCAGCTCCCCAACATCATAACTCCGTACTGCTGCACAGGCAGGGTTAGATTGGTCGAAGACATGTGTACCATCGACGTGCATGGTGTCACCGTGCCCCCATGGGGACAATCGGGGTTAAGTGCCTTGCCCAAGGACACAACGCAGGAGTCCGAATCGATCGCTCAGATGGTCACCTTTCTGAGGACTAACCGGGCTCGATGTTGCTTAACTTCGGTGATCTGACGAGAACCCGTTACTGCAACGCCCCCATATTTCTCCATTGTTGAAAATATTTCATTTAAAGTGAATCCATTATCCATCACTGCTAATATTTTATCCGGAGGTGTTTGCATACATGATGGTGGATTGTAAAACTGATAACCTCTAATAAATTTTGGGTAAGAACAATTTGGTGAATACTTAAAATGTTTTTGTAAAGGAATATCATTTTCTTCCCAATTATGTAATCCTTGTCCACATACAAAACATTTTACTTTACCATTCCCAACACAGAAAAATCTAGCTTCAGCTAATACTACATTTTTGGATTGTAAGACTGGGTAGGAAGCCAGTTCTTCTTATTTTTAATAAATACTTAGGGAATGCGGGGTCAAGCAGTGGAGACACCTTGCCTGTTCAAAATTGAAATGAGAAATCTGAGTAGTATTTTTACCTTATACCCATCGGGTAGAGTGTCGTATTTGTTGACAACAAAACGTTTTGCATAAACAGATCTGAATGTTTTACTTTGTGTTTCACTTGTAACTTCTCTCTCTTTGTTATGTTTAATTCTATGTGTATATTCAATGTTTTAATTTGTAATTCGATCTGTCTTGTGCGCACTCAATCATGCTTTCAAAATTAACTTTTTGTAATGTCACGTAATCTAATGTGATTTCCTTACCTTTACATGTGGTGTGTATTTCTCCATCTTTAATATATGTGTATCCTTATTTTTTTGGACCTAAACCAACAAACTCTATGATTTTTGCCCTCTGGATGTTCATCTGTCCATTGACCTAATCTACTATTTACAATTTTCTGGATTCCAGAGTGATGGTTTGTGTATGTAAATACAACTCTCTGTGTCAAAATATAAAACTTGTGTTCCTAAATGTTCTAAAACTTTGTATAATTCCATATGTGCATAAGCAGTGACAAATGAAGCTACAACAACATTGGCTGAATTGTGTGGTGAATAAACATCTGCATCGTCAATGTAGTTTACCAAAACAAATTGATCATGATAAAACAATTCTACATTTTTCACAATTTTGTCATTGCTTTGTATTATTTCAAAATATTCTGATGGTCCATTTATGTATTGTTTTTATATTGTTTTGTGCATTTTTTCCCCAGAGACAATGTAACATGTTTTTTGGCAAATGATCTTTTTCCTGGATTTTTTTCAACATTTTCTAAATACATATTTTCAATGTCTGCATAATCATTTTTAAATGTGGTTTTGTGTGTTTCTGTTTTCACCCAATCTGGAAACCCACTAGCTTCTTATTTCATTTTTAAATATTTATTCACATAATGTTTGTAAATCTCTGAAGACCATTCATCCCAATGCCAAATCTGATAAGTTTCAAGTATAGTGTGTACCTAGGTTCCCTTGTTTTGCCAATTTCAACAGTTGTCCATGTACCTACAATTGCATGTTGATCTGAGTTGTGTTCTGCACACATCTTACGAAGTGTAAATGTCATTTTCTTATTGCAAAGGAAGGGTAAAACTGGCAAAAAAAGAGAGATTTTTTACATTTAATGAGGCCTCTGTATTGGCTTATTTTGTTAGTGTCTATGTTTTCTTAAGTGAGTATATTTGGATATTCCCTGTTTGTTGACATATGGGTAGAGTAAACAGATGTCTATGTATTTGATATCTGTGTCTGTGTTTTCGTCAGTTTTGTAGTGTAATTTAATGGCATTTGTTCTCGCGCCAAATAATACTTCCTGTGGTTTATTGGATCCATGTGTGGGAAAAATGCATTTAGAGAGCTTTGAACATCAGAATCTGTTTTGCAAAGATGATCAAATTAGTGTCCCCACACCACATGTATATTATATCCCAATGAATTGAAGTGTTTTATGCATGATTGAGTTTTGTTGTACAGAGATTGATAGAATTGTGAATTGATTGGATTTTTCTCAGATCTGTCAGGATCGCATGTTTCACATCCTTGCCACATACATCCATAAAATTCATAGATTGTATTTGTCTCTTTATGAAAACCATATACATAATAATTTCCAATTTTAATTTCTCCACCGTTTAGTATTTTAATTTCTCCACCGTTTAGTGCATGTTGTATGTGTATGCCTTCTTGTAGCTGCAAAACTCTAAAGGCTTTCATGGAATATCTAACAGTAGGGTACCTTTGTCTGAGATGAGGGCAATTTTGTTTTCTGACATTGAATTTTTTGCGCCAAACATTATTACAGCCTCAGCTAAAGTCACTGCTTCCCTAAAAGGATCTGCCCATCGCATTCAAGAAATTGTTATCTGAATTCCCCTACACCCTCTACATAAAATATCCACATCGGACATACACTACATGCCCATTTCTTTGGCAAAATTGAAAGTAGTATTACTAGTAAATTTTTGATTGTACGATTTAATAATATCTTCTCTGACTGTGGGAGACATAGAATCAGGCATGTACAATTTTGCATCTAAATAAGGACCAATGTAGTTTTGATATGATTTTGTGTTTGCCAAATGAGGAAAATAACCTTTTGCTAGTTCATTTAAACTAAATGTTTTAGGGAATTGTGCCAATCTCGTAGAAAGGAAACTCAACGAATCGATGAGTCTAACACCACAAACTTTTCAGATTGCAAAATTAATTTTTCTGAAAGCAAAAAACTGAAATAAAAAAAGTATAAAAGGGTGGCGACAGATGAGGGTGTCTCACACTTCCTTTTAGTTATCAAGACCGCAAGAGATGTTTTCCAAAGTTAAAAATGAATAATGATTCAAGATTGGAAAAAGCAAATGATGTTAGAAGCATTTACCACAAAGCGTCTAAATGGAGTGAAATAAGAAAGTTTGTCAATGAACTTTATAAGTTGACACTGCCTAAAGAGTTTTGTTAAATTTGTCAACAGAAAGGACATTGGACAAACACATGCTCTAACAAAGGAGTATGTTTTTATTGCAATGAGCAAGGTCATTGGATTAACGCATGCAGGAAGAAGAAAATGGATTTGACTGGGAATAACGTGGTTCCTGAACAAATAAAGCGTACACCTGCATTACCACTTACAGGCTTGGGGTTTAATTGGGCGCAACAGAGAGAGCATACAGATGTGTTGCCGACTGTAGGCTTTAACTTGCACCTGAAAGTTGAAAAAAACTCTTGTTACCAGAGTTTAATAACAATGATGATACTTTATTGTACAATGTGAACAGAAAAATGGAGATTGATAACTTATTTTCAGAGACGGAACCACCTCCAATGACAGTGTCAAGAAAGCGAAAAGCTAAAGACAGTAAACCAAAAGTGTCAAAACTTGGCAAGAAAATTTGAACATTTGAAAAGTGACATTCAGAAGTTTCGCAAAGAAATGGAATAAAATTTCTGAAATGTGAAAATGGTGTTCAGTTATTTTTTCATATCGGTGTGGTAAAAAAAACATTTCCTATAGTAAGTGTAAGATTTCATTGTAATCACGAGTTGAAACCAAACTACCACAGTTAAAAAAACTGCGGCGGTGTGTCTCCAGCTCGTGAATACAGGGGAAAATCTTACCCATAACTGATACACCACTCCAAAACACTGACTCTAACATTCCCCCAGATTTTTATGCCAGAGTGACAGTCTTTACCTCCAAAATATCACTGAATTTTCCTAAAAAAATCAAATACATTTTTTCACTTTTCCTTGTGTTTAATCAGGGGATGTCAGTGGTTTACACAAACACTTGACTTTTAGATTAAACACAAAGAAAAAAACTAAAAATAAAGGTTTTGTTTACATTGGCATGACGGGGGTACGAACCCACGCCGAGAGAGTTTCCTTCGGCACCAACCGCCTAGCGAAACTATACTGAACCACGCACACCACTCGGCCACCGAGTGGTGTGCGTGGTTCAGTATAGTTTCGCTAGGCGGTTGGTGCCGAAGGAAACTCTCTCAGCGTGGGTTCGAACCCCCGTCATGCCAATGTAAACAAAACCAGCGTCCTTTCTTAATTCTATGGCATCCAAGAAATTTGAAAAAGACAAGTACTGTCGCTGATTTCTTCTGAGGTGCAGTTCATAGAATTAAGTGCTTAGATGCAACTATCTGATGAATAATTAAATAAAAATAAAGGACTTGCCTCTTTTTAAAAATGAATGAATGAATAATGTGGTGACATGGTTTGTATAAAGAAACTCTTTTTAAGACTATGGAGGCCCTGAAAGGGGTTGGCACAAAGCCATTTTGTGGTGAATTTCACCTTGACAAGGAGCGGTGTTGAGCTGATCTCATCTCCTCTTCAGTGAAACATTCTTTTTCTCAATCTTCTTGTGCTTCCCCAAACATGATCGCCTCGTAGATGACTATTGGGGATGTTTTGGCCTATTGTGAAACTGGATCTCTCCAAACAGCCGTCTCACCGCCCCCATCTCCAGAAACATCGCCAGCATCTCTCTAAATTTATGCTTCGGCAGGGTTGAGCTGCACCACTGGTAGAAAGCTGACAAAAAACTCCACTTGTCCTCTATCATCTTTCTTTCAAATATCTTTCTGCTTCTCTCTCTGCATCTTCATCCGTGATCTCTCTAATTTTTGAAAAATTCATGTTTTTTTCTCTCAGTAATAAGATGTTGAAATGTAACCCCAAACCTCAAATCACGTCCTGTTGATTTGACATGCGAGGATCCAAAATGCACCAAAGAAGTATTTCACGTGCCTTCTCTCCCATTGGTTAGATTATAAAATCTTTTTCCTGACTCAAAAATGGCACTTGAGGGACAAGAAACTTATGGAGAATCCTATGTTAATTTTGTCCCTCAAGTGCCAGCATTTCGGTATGGGGAATTCAGTGTTAAGTGCTCGTCCCCCGAGTGCCAGCTTTCACTACTCATAGGCTCATAGAAAAAGATCAAAAGTTTGTTTGAACCAGGCCTGAAAATAAGCAATCTGACATTTGCAGAATGAGGTCCCCAGAGGGTGAATTTGATGATGCTATCTAAAACAGTGGGCATTTTATCCTCTGGGTACCTCTTTCTGTTTAGTTTTGAGACCCTGATTCAGACTGAGGCTCACAGAGGGTAAATTTAGCGATGCTACCCTGTTGTGCAGGTAGCATCACTAAATTCTCCCTCTGGGGACCTCATTTTGCAGATGACAGTCTGCTTATTTACTGGCTTGGTTTGAACAGCTGAGTGCCAAGGGTCTAAAACATATGTTGACAAATTATTAAATGACAATGGTACTACCATTACCGGATGCACAGAGAGAGAGAGAGAGAGAGGTCCATGAAACATACCTTTATTGCAGAAGATTTTTGGGATGTTTGAGGATTTTGCAGAACCAGGCCAAGTAGCACGCTGGCTAGAGACTTTAGCAGAATTTAATTTTGATACCCAGCATCGAGTACCGTGTCGGCAATGTGGATGCAGTGCAAAGAGGTTGTGGATCTGATGGATCATTGGTGCCACTAAATTGGTTCACCATGTTGATTAATTGTGAGATAGTCGGAAATTGGATGTAATCCAGCCGCCAAATGCCAACTTTCTGTCTAACCTCAAAGTCGCATCCAAAGTTCTTTCTCAGTGGTTTCCTACAGAGGGACATCTCCTGATTCAGAAAAAAGTTTACTGGACATGTAACAGTACTGAGCAATTTAAGATATTCGTCGTAGAAACGGGGTACCCAATTTCAATTCGCTTAGTTAGCCAAGGAGCTGAAATTCTCATATTTTATCTGCATTTAGTGGAAAAAATGTAGAAGTTTATACTCATATAGACACAAAAGACATTATCCAATACATAAGTAAGTACATGTTCGCCAAAAACTGCTATTTGGTTTTGAAAACAAGCGTTTTATGAACAACATTTGACGACAATGCTTGCCTTATTCTTTTGTCATTTAACTTTTCTTCAGTATGGCGTTATCTGGATTTTTCTGTTGCTTTATGTGAAGAATCTGCCATGGCCGAGCATTGCTTTTTCTCACCGAAATACAGATGCAAAGTTGTTAGGGTAAGTGACCATCTGATAAACATGGCATCGAAACAAATTGAGAACGTAATCAGATGCAGCAAATTGTATAATGATGGTATTCATGTAGATTTACAATCGCAGCTTGATTTGGATGCCAATTTAGTCTCCAGAAGTCACAAATATTGTGTAGGGAAATATGATCACCCGAAAAGTTTCATGAGCAAAGCTACATGAAGCAGAGATATTCCAACCGAGGCAGATGCACCCCCCAAGAAAATATCTAGGTGATTGCAGGCAACCAAAATTAGACCATACCCTACACGGGATGCTGATTAGCAACATTGTAACATCACTGGTACGTGTGATACCTACAACAATGCAAATTGGTCTTGCTGCTAAAGGATGAGGGATTCTAAAAGCCTCATAAAACTATTGTGGAGAATGAGGACCATTTTGACTAGGGACGTTTTGACTGGCGCCAGGATATACTCTTGTTGAATGGTACAGGCCCAGAGAGAGTGAACGGTCCATGCAGAACTCAGGTTGTTGTTGTCTGTGAAAGTTCGCCAGTGTTTGCCAAAAAGACAAAAAGATTTAAGAAGTATCTGTTGCTGAGCTTCTCTGGTATCAGGTATATATGGCGAGTGTCAAAGTTCCACCGATCCTGTAATAAATGGCAACGGGAGTAAACTGGAAATGCAGGGTTTCCCCCCACAGAAATTATCGGTGACTTTCGTTTGGCTTAGGCTTACCATGCAACGGTAATTTTGTATTACATGTAATTTTCACAAGGATCGTTCCAAAAGTCCTTACTTTTGTAACGAAATAAACAAGTTAAGTAAGATTTATAAGATTTGAATGCCGTGTTTTGGTTAAATGTTGAAAATCTTTCGAAAACCAGCAAAGGTTTTATTGACATCTTACAATTGTGTTTACAGTACCGTTGTCAAAAATCATTTGTTTCATAATTTGTAACATAATTGCTTATAATAAAAATTAAATTGTATTCACGGAGTAATTTGTGACTGTGAACTGTTCATCCCAATTTCGTTGTAAATAATGACAAGAATATCAAGGGAGATAATTTGTTGTATCTGTCAATTGGAAGTGTTTTCAATGAACTAGATTTTGGTTGCAATGAACTAAATTTGCCCCCAAAAAGTATGGAACACTGAAAGAGTCACACGAAAACATATGAATGATGTAAAACAATTGTTTTTCTAAATATTCTTTGAAAATTCTCTTTTTCATTGACTTAAATTGAGGTTTGAAAAAATGAACTTGAAACTTTAAACATAAATTTGATAAATAATTTTTCTTCTGTTTAAATTTTTGTGCAGATAAAATTTGATTACACCTAAACTAATATTTTGGTGTAGATCTTGTTAATTGTTTGTTTATTTTGTTTAGTTTTCCAGACAATTTCATTGGATGAGTTCCAATATTTAAAAAAATATTGGTCCAATCAAAGCAAAAAGGCTTTATGACTGTCGTCAAGCTACTGGTATGTTAAAACTTGAAGATCTTGAAACAGAAACAGGTATAGATGCTTCAGTTTGGCAAAACTAGATAGATGAAGGTATCATTTCATTTGAAATGCCCCAAAGATCACCTGTAGTTAGTTCTTCAAATCCATTTGGATAATTCCCATCCATCTTGCACCTTAGAACAGATGTCTCCTGATCTCATCCAAATTATTTCAGACATGAGAAATTAAATAAATTGTATAAAACAGGAACAAGAAAATGAAAGAGAAAGATGGTGGAAAGAGAAAGCAGATTTAGTAGCTGCTAAATTATTTGCTGAAGCTGAACTTGATGTACACAGAGATGGATTAGAGGCTTTTAAAAGGGAATCATTAATAAAAATGAAGGAGATGAGAGACAGCTTTGATAGGGAATACATAAGATATATTTGGCCTTAAAAGAATAGAAAGCTGTTGAACAAAACAACGCTGAAAAGCACTCACCATCAACATGGATCATGGAAAAGGGACGAGAAGAAATAAAATATAAAAAAGAAAGCATCAAACCAACAGAAGAGGTTTTACCATATAAATTAAATTTAGGACCAAAACTGGAATCAGATCACAGTGACTCAGATAATGAAATTGAGAAGCCTGAATATCAAAATTATGGTGCCGGTGTATGAAACAGAAAATTATTGACCAATAAATCATATAAGGGAAAGACCGATGAATTGGAAAGTGAAACATCTAAGCTAAAAAGTACAGAGAAAAACCAAAGCATCAAAAAAGTGGTCATAAATCTCGTAGTTCTTGTTCATCGGACTATCATGACTCAGACCAACACAGAGAGCAAGCCAGACCAAAGCATCACTGGAGAATCAACTGCTTAGACCATAGCTCATCAGAGTTTCACAAAGGCAGTGGTAAACATAGACATCACTCCAAGAGTAGGGAAAGAGACTACCGTTCAAGTGCATCTTCATACCACTCAAATGGATCCTCACATACCAGACATACGCATCACAGAGCACATTATAAATCAAGTTCAATAACAAGCTCAAGCAACATGGAGAGTGACAGATCCAGTGGACGACATTATCATAGAAGGCGACATCATTCCCGAAAGAGAAGCAGGAGTCCACAGCCACAGAAATTGCCTGTTTTCAATGGAAAAGGGACGATGAAATGGGAGCCTTTTATTTTCAAATTTGAGAGAGCAGCAAAAGATAGGCGCTGGAGTAAACAAAAAATGTTGAATCGTTTGTATGACTCCCTGTCAGAGGATGCGTTGGAATGTGCCAACTTATTAGATGATCGACTTGATTATCATGAGCTCAAACATGAACAGAGACGTCGATTTAGTCGCAAGGAAGCACCAACATCTGCACGTAGACAGCTTCAGTTCATGAAACAGAGAGAAGAACCGCTAGAGGATTTTTCACGGAGGGTCCATTTATTGACACTAGATGGATATCCAGATTCTGATAGGAAAACAGTAGAACAAATTTCCACAGAGGCATTTTTACGTGGTTGATGAGACAAAGAGGCAGTGAAGGTGGTAATGGATAAAAACCCATCAAATATCCTGAAAGCTCTCAAATACATGAAAGCATCTATAGCTAACCAGAAAGCTATCATTGGCTATCGCTCTAGTTATCACCAGCGACAAGTCACATTTACAGACCCAGACTCAAGCGAGACCAATGTTGACTTTAAGACAAATAAGGCAGAATCAGAAGGCAATCGCTCCTCCTTAGAGAAGGAAGTAGAGGCATTGAAAACAATGGTGCAAGACATGTCGGCTTTATTCAGACAGAAGTTTGGTGAGTAGAACTCCCAAGAAACTTAGAAATTTTACTGATCCCCTGCATTCTGGCAACCATGGAGGCAAAACAATAATTCTTATATGAAGAATTCATATAGGGGAAAAAACAAAACTCCCTCTCAACAGTCTTGGAGAAAATGTCCAAAACAAAATGGTCAAGGATATGGTAATTCCAACACTGCAGATGCCACTTCCCAGATGGATTTAAACCAAAGTGGACTGAGTGCAAAGGCCAACACTTGGTCCAACAACAAAGGGGCCCATTAGAGAAAAAGGTCACCAGTTCACAGGACTTGGAAAATGTACATAACTTTTCTGGTGACAATGATCAACTGCCAGAGATAATTATAAATAGAGTGAATGGAGTGTCTTTGATGATGCCTTTAAAAATTAATAGTGTAAATACTACTGCCATCATAGACACTGTAGCTATGCAGACACTGATGGATGAACAGTTTTTTAAGTCTTTCTACACTGATCCAACCAACATGGCCGAAAAGGTGAGACTGAAAGGAATTGGTAGCCAGCCTGTAATTGGGAGAATTATTCCAGATATGGATATAATAATTGGATCCAAAGCCTTCAAGTGGGATGTTTGTGTAGCACCCATTGATGACAAACTTATATTGGGATTAGATTTCCTCCAGGCCAATGGGTGCTTAGTTAATTTAAGAAAATATACCCTAACTATTGGTAATGAAATAGTAAAGGCATCATTCAAGAAATTTGGGACAGGCATTGAAATGCCTATTGCAAGAGTGGTAGTGAGTAAGGCAGTTCCTTTACCACTGAACACTATATCATTCGTGGACATGAAAGTGATAAGTCCACTACTTAATGGTACTTCATTTATTTTTGAACCAGTTCGTCAGACAAATGGTATCGTGCTATCATCGGCGATTAGTAATGGGGAACATGTGACAGTCAAGGCGATAAATGATACCAACTGCTATTTGAAATTAAAAAAACATGCCTCATTTGGCACTGCAAAAGGCATAGAAGAAGAGTGTGTTGACTTTGAACAACGCATTTGCCAGCAAGAGAGAGATGCAGCAAGAGCTACTCAAGTCTATGAGTTTGGATCGACAGTGTGGGATACAAGGACTGACAATAGAGGGGCAAAGTTTCTGTGACTTCAATCCATCTGCACTTCGATCTGTCATCACTGACTCTCAAAATGAACTTGACTGACAATAGAGGGGCAAATTCTGTTCAATGTTTCTGTGACTTCAAACCATCTGCACTTCAACCTGTCGTCACTGACTCTCAAATGAACTTAACTGACAATAGAAGGGCAGACTCTGTTCAAAGTTTCTGTGACTTCGAACCATCTGCACTTTGATCTGTCATCACTGACAGTCAGATAAGCCCAGAGCAATGTCCATCCAATGTGCAAGAGAAAATGCCACCTCACCTGAAAGAGCTATTTAACAGATCTACCACAAATCTGACAAATGAACAGAGCATGGAAACTGCAAAGCTGCTTATTGAATTCCAAGACATCTTTGCACACCATGACTTGGACTTGGGTTGCCTAGAGGGAGTAGAACATGAAATAAACACTGGTGATGCACCTCCGGTAAAGCACAAGATTAGAACAACACCCCTTGGTTTTGAAGAACAAGAATACAGTCACCTACAAAAATTATTGGAGGCAGGTGTAATACAACAATCTATGTCTGATTGGCCGGCAGCTCCTGTCTTAGTACGAAAGAAAGATGGAAATGTATGCTGGTGTGTCGATTTTCGATCACTAAATTCAAAAATAGTGAAAGATAACTTCCCTTTACCACTGATAAAAAGACTGTTTGGATACACTTTCTGGCACTAAATATTTCTCAACACTTGACATGGGTATTATCAGATACCGATACGTGAATCCGACAGAAAGAAGACAGCTGTCATAACTAAGTATGGATTATTTGAACATACTTGCATGAGTTTCGGATTGTGTAACACACCTACTACATTTCAGCGTGCCATGCAGCTTGTGTTGTGAGGATTAAAATGGAAAGAGCTTTTAGTTTACCTTGACGATATTGTCGTCCTGGGCTCTGATTTTAAGATTGTGCTCAAGCATCTCGAACATGTTTTTGCTAGATTTCGACAGAGTAATCTGAACTAAAACCAAAGAAGTGTCTACTTTTTAAGGAGGAAGTAGAAGTCCTTGGAAAGCTTGTTAATAGACGGGGAATCACAGTAGCACCAGGCAAGATTGTGGCATTGGCCAAGTGGCCAATACCAAAAACCCAACAAGAGTTAATGTCATTCCTTGGATTTATTAACTATCACAGAGATCACATAAGACATTTTGCTGAGCTAAGTACTCCACTTTATGAGCTAACATCACCAAAGAAGCCATTTATTTGGTTGAAAGTGCATCAAAATTCTTTTGATCACCTGAAGGATATTATAGTACAACCTTCACAACTATCATATCCAACACCCACAGGGCAATTTATCCTAGACACAGATGCTTCACACAAAGCTATTGGGGCAGAACTATCCCAAAATCAAGATGGGCAGATAAAAGTCATTGGCTATGCGAGTCATGTCCTGCTTCCATCACAGCGAAAGTACTGCACTACCAGAAAGGAACTCCTTGCCGTTGTGAAGGTTTGCAGGCATTATCAACATTATCTCTTGGGTAGGAAATTTATTGTACATACAGACCATAATAGCCTTGTCTGGATGATGAAATTTAAAAAAATGTGGAAGGTCAGCTGGCACGATGGATAGAAGAACTATCCCAATATGATATGCAGATCATACATCGACATGGAAAACAACATTCCAATGCTGACAGTTTATCCCACATTTATGATGAATTGGAGAAATGTGATTGCTATATGGCCGGAAAAAACACCTGAGACTTTACCCTGCCAGGGTTGCCACTACTGCAAGAGAGCACATACTCAGTGGGAAAGATTGGCTGAAGATGTTGACAATGTAGTACCACTGGCATTAAAACCATTATCAAAGGAGACTGTGCCTTAATTTGAACAGCCATTTTCAAAGGGGATACAAGTGATGAAAGATATGCCTGAAGTGCAAGTCTCACAGGTAACCTGGTTGGAACCATATGCCAGTACAGATTTAAGAGAGCTGCAACAAAATGATGAAAATATAGGAAGAATAATGTTTTGGTTGGAAAATGCTATAATGCCTGATAAAAGTGAATTATATCTTTGCAGTCTTTGTGTTAAGGCATTATGGCTGCATAGATCGCAACTACAGTTTTACGATGACATTTTGGTATACAGATGGGAGAATAAACTGGAAAGATATTTGGTTTTAGTAGTGTCAGATGCACTGAAAGAGGAAGTTCTGCATTACTGCCATGATGTAAAATCTGCTGGACATCTGGGGCAGAACAAGACTCTCCAGAAGTTAAAACAGTCATTTATGTGGCACAATATGTCTGCCGATTGCAGAATGTATGTTCACTCCTGTAGATCTTGTAACATGCAGTTAGAAATCCAATGTTACAGCTAGAGCACCACTAAAATCTTTCCATGCAGGATTCCCAATGGAGAGAATACATCTTGACATTTTAGGTCCATTCATCACTAGTAACAGTGGAAACTTGTATGTTCTAATGATGATAGACCAATTCACAAAATGGATAGAAATAACAGCAATACCAGATCAAACAGCCGTGCAAGTGGCACACAAATTCATTCTCCATTTTATTGTGACATTTGGATGCCCTTTGGAGGTACATACTGACCAGGGTAGAAATTGTGAAAGCAGTCTCTTCAAATCTCTTTGTGAGCAGCTTCAAATAACAAAAACTAGAACTACACCATTTATACCATGCTCGCCAATGTTACTACCTGTGAAAAGCCAGTATGTTAAATTTTAGCTTTTAACCCCACTACCGGTTTAAAAAAAATTACAGCCATAGTCGGAAGGTCATCCAACTTGACCTTTGGCGTGATGCAATTTGCCAACTTCGATACATTCACACTTCGTGATATGTTTTAGCCGAGTGGTTAAAATCCTTATTCTACTAGTGGTTTAAATCTGATTACCGGCCCTAATACCTATTTATTCTATATATCACCCATCATCAAATGGTCAAGTGGAGCGATACAACAGAACTCTATTACAAATGATGAGGTGCTTTATTGAGGGACACAATATAGACAGGGACAGGGACCTACCTTTATTAGCAATGGCCTTACATTTTCTGGAGAATCAGCAGACTGGCTTTACACATAATAGACTCATGTTAGGCACAGAAGTCATACAGCCTGTAGATCTACTCTTTGGGACACAGGAAATTAATTCTGAAGATTACACTCCAGCAGACTGGGTTCTCCTTCTAAATGAGGTTATTCCCAAAATTCATCAATTTGTACGAAAAATTTGGGCCAATCACAGTTGTGTCAGAAAAGGGATTATGATCTGCTTACTCATGAAACGCAATACCAAACAGGTGACATTGTTTACAGAAGGGATTCGTCAACCAAAGTGGGACAGAGCCACAAATTGAGAGCTCCTTGGGCCTGACCCTATTTGGTTATAGAAAACAGATCTCCACTTTATAGAGTAGAAGATAGGAAGGGTACATACATGCTGCATCATGATCGATTAAAAAGGTGTCAAGATGCAGAATTGCCATTATGGTTAAGGAGGCTGCGGCATAACCTTTTTCAAAATAAGGACAAAATGACACAAGCAACAGAAGAGACGAATGAGGTAAAACCACTGGAAGAGATGACAGATCAACAGACAGCTTCAACAGAAGTCTCCACAGATAGCACCATTGGCGACAACCTTTTACAGAAAATTGATGAAGGTGAGATCCCCCAGCAGTAACAAGGACAGGAAGAAAGACTAAGCCACCAGTCAGATTCAAGGATTATGTCAAATAATGTCAGATAGGATGCACGTAATACATGCATAATTATTTTGCACCACCAACACCGTTGTTCTGTTTTAGCTGACACACAACAATGTACATAGAGAATTCATCCTCAGACCCTTGTATATATTTTTGTTGCAGATGGATGAATTAGATGAAGCTTACTTTGTTCCCGATTATGACGAGACAGGGTTAGCAGAAGATCTAAGTGTAGGAGTACATGAACAAGAGAAGAAAGTAGGGAGGAAGATGAGTTAAGTGATGAAACTTCAAATGGTCTAGAGGAGTTTGTTATCTTACATGTAGATGAAGTGTACTCGGAAGAAAAGAGTTCATCAAGTCCTCCAGACATATCTTTACTACCCTTGGAGAGTGATGATGTACGAATCATAGAGATAAAAAAGTCAGGAACTACACACAGATCATGTCCTATATGTGGTGCAAGAGAAAGGAATCTGAAGAGACACGCTGTGACATATCATATGCCTTGGTATGTGGCTGCAAAGACAGCCTGTTGGAGATATAAGAAGCAGGAAGGTGTCAACTGCTTTCTCAAGAGAAGACATGGGGAGAGTGAAGATCACCCTCATGGAGCTGGCTTCAGTGGTGATAGATTGAGATATTGGATTTTACTTATAAATGGACTATTCCATTATTTTAGAGAAGCCTTTGTCCTGGACACCTGATCTTTTGAATTATGTAGTCACTTTATCACACTTGCTGTCAGGATTAGATGATGATAGACAAGAGGTGATAACTTTAGAAAGTCCCCTCCTATATAATGGAATGGAAGCAGCAACTGAAACTGTAGGGGATATTTTTGCTACAGCAATTTCCATGATTGACAGTCATATGGATCTTGACCAACTACTAAAGAGATCGGGGTAGAGATCACTCAAAAATATTGAGTTGATGGCCACAGAGTCCAAAACATTCCAACTTGTTGGAGCTATTGCCAATTATGTCTTTCTGGAGCAGTGGATATTGTGGGAGAAACAACTAGCCGCAGATGAGTGGATATATGTAACATTTGGGTTACTTCCACATTTGGTGGATTCACGATCAATAGATCGTTATTTGAAACAGATTGAGTCATTTATGAAACTCTCTCGATGCATTGGGCTAGTGGAAGTTGGCATTGACATGACCACTATTTGTAAATGTAGATCACCATGTAGTGATAGAGTGGCATGTATCAATGGAAAAATTATATTGCAAGAAAAATTTTTGTATCATGCACTTCCCTTAGCAGAAAAAATACAGCAAAGCTGTAGTCATCCATTGTAGGGATGTGGGCAATGGCGAAGCGGCTGAGAAAGTCTTACACATTTTCGAAGATTTTGGGCTTACCCACCTTAATGTTCATAGACATTGTTTCATGGGAACGTCTGCAGAACTTGGAGCTTGGCAACAGAAATTGCCAAACTGCAAGTTCGGCTTTACAAATGGTATATTTAGACACTCAGTTACCATGGAAGCCATTGCAGGTTTGCCAGTTGAGAGAATACTTTTTGAATCTGATGCTCCATACTCTTCGCCACTGCCCAGTAAATACACCTTGGACGCTCATGCCAGTAATTAGGTGCATTAGCAAAATTAAAAATGTACCTGTGTCTGTTTTGGTTGCTTTAGCCAATCAAAATGCTTGCCATTTATATGGCATCAACTTGTGCTAAGAATTGCTAAGAATTAAATTGTAACTCATTTGTAAAGTTGTAAATGCACATTTGCATAGAAATGTATACATTTGTATGTCTGTGTGTATGTTGCAAACACAATATATTTATGTGTAAATATGTGAATTTGAAAATAGCTAAAACAAAAAAACAACAAAAAAATATTTACTTGTATTATACCAGGTTACCAAAAGTTCAAAACTTTCGGGCCCCTGGTACCTCCTGATAAAGATGTAAATGGAATTACGACGTTGATTAGGGTATAGCACAAGTATAAAAATTATACGCTTTGACATCCAAGATGGGTTTTATATAATGATCGATTATATAAAGTACCTAGTGCTTTATAACTATGTCGCCACATAACTGTATAACAAATTTGCTAAGATAAATTACCTCCTTCTCTGATCAACATTTCTCACTTTTGACCATATTGTCCCGTTCATCTGATGGATAGCCTAGTTATGCCAATCAGTATTATTACCACTTTACCGGGCATTCCCTTGTGGATGAACAGTTTTTTCACGGGCGATCAAAAGCCGTAATGCTCAGTAGATCATGTGGCGTACTGGCCCAGCGGCCGCTAATGGATTTCGATTTTATAAGCGCCCGCTGGCCCAGTAGGACGTCAACGGATGGAATGAGAAATTAAATCCAACATATTTCACATAGAAACAACCCCTGTTTGCCAGATTTACTTAATTTATTTACTCCTCCCTACAATCACTAAAACAATCAACACTTCACTTCAGTGATATTCACTTTATTGACAACGGCATGTCGAAAATAGTCACATGACACGAATTACATCCCATGTTTTCCTGGCGCCTCGTTTCAACCGAAACGTTCGGGTCAACAAAGAGCAAAATTATTCTTCATAAATTGAGGGCAAAAAAGGTTTTGTTGCACAAATCTATCGATATCCCGTTGATCGGTCTGTGTGGAGGTGAGTACTATCCTCTAACATTTTAATCTTATTTCATGTTTCGTCTCCGATGCTGGGCTTACAACTTACAAGTGTTTATGTTTTGCTTTTTCGATGTAAACATTGGTTTGGGTCACGTGACGATAATTCCCACGTGCTGTTTGTTTGTCAACAGACGACACATCTGCTTTCGAGTACTGTTTCAAATGTCTCAATCCAGCGATAATAGCGAATTAAATGAAAACCAGTAAAAGTTGGTATTGGTAGGAAATCACAGGTGGTGGCAATAATAGTAATAACATGATTTTTAAGGGCGTTATGGCCAATTAGCGTCCCTCCAGAAGTGATTAACAGCCATCTGTCCCATTAGCAGCCCTCGACTACGTCTTGGGCTGCTAATAGGACCTCTGGCTGTTAATCATTGCTGTTGGGCCGCTAATGAACCATAACGCCCTTAAAAATCATGTTATTGTTATATTAGTTATGTGGCTAAAACTGTATTTATTGGTGACAGTTATTGGTGATGAATTTCACACCTACTAACACGTACCCTTCAACAGGTAATGTCGTCATCCAAATGGAACGTGGCGGAGTGTGGAGAATGAGGACCATTTTTACTAGGGACGTTTTGACCAGCGCCAGGATATACTCTGGTTGAATGGTTTCGGCCCAGAGAGAGGGTGAACGGTCCGTGCAGAACTCAGGTTGTTGTTGTCTGTGAAAGTTCGCCAGTGTTTGCCAAAAAAAGACGAAAAGATTTAGGAAGTATCTGTTGCTGAGCTTCTCTGGTATCAGGCATATATGGTGAGTGTCAAAGTTCCACCGATCATGTAATACTATTCATGACTTCTGAATAACATGCTCCAATGATGAATTGTTGCGTTGCGAGAAATCGGCAGCAAATACGGCACCTCGCAATGTTGACTTCACACTGGTATCTAGTTTGACAGTGGGTTAATAGGGGTAGTGATTGATAATTTCGAGGCTGACGTCGCATCTTAGAATGGAAAACATAGTGCCCATTCTCTGGCTGTTTTGTTAACTCAAACAAATAATGCGGCACAGTCGCAACATAGTGGGCTCCCACGACTTGAAAAGTCCTAAATGTCAGAGACTGTTGACTAATATGGGAAAACTCCAGAAGGTCCAAAATCACGCGCTCAGAGAGTCGCCCTACGCGCCCCATGGGACACACCCATCAAAACACTCCACGACAGGGCCGATATCCCCACCATTAAAGACCGCATAGCCACCCTGGCCGCGAAAAATCATGACCGGCTAGCCGACAGTGAACTAATTTCCGAACTTGGAGCCATTTGCGAAAGCCGACAAAAGCCCAAAAAATCCAATCAAAACTAAGACCGCTCGAAAAAACTAGGGAACGGGAAGGTGAGCTAACAGGCTGATTAACAGCTTAACTGTGGCCTTCTACCAGAAAGGGCTGCCTTCACCGACTCAACTAAAATTACATCGCAACCAGCGAAGGGTAAAACAGGAAAGAAACACCCTCGGGTGTGGTTTAGTGTGCTAAACCTGTTACCCCCCCCCCCCCCCCCCCGCTGCAATCTCATTCCCAGTCGCGGATGCTCAGCCCACATAAAACGCTCGCTATCCCCGGCACCCCCATATAATCTCAGACTAACCTAAATAAGGTCGCAACCAGCGAAGGGTACAACAGGAAAGAAACACCCTCGGGTGTGGTTTAGTGTGCTAAACCTGTTACCCTCCCGCTGCAATCTCATTCCCAGCCGGGGAAGCTCAGCCCACATAAAACGCTCGCGATACCCGGCACCTCCAAATAAACTCAAACTAACCTAAATATGGTCGAAACCAGCGAAGAGTATAACAGGAAAGAAAAACCCTCGGGTGTGGTTTAGTGTGCTAAACCTGTTACCCTCCCGCTGCAAACTCACTCTCAGTCTAAGAAGGTGAGCTAACAGGCAGATTGACAGCTTAACTGTGGCCTTCTACCAGAAAGGACTGCCTTCACCGGCTCAGCTAAAGATTAGATCATAAATTAAAACAAAATGTGCTACTTTTATCTTTTTTTATTTTACATATTCTAATGAAAACTAATTCTGCCTTCTTCTTTTAAGCAGGTACACAGAAGATACTTTTTGACCAGCACCCCAATAACCGCTATGGACACTATAACCGTTATGGAAACAGTAACCGCCATGGTTCCTGAACATCTTCCACTCCATCCCTAAAAGTGGTCGACCACTTCAAGGGAGGCGAGCGTTGGTCCTGCGTCCCGCCTCTACCCCTTTTTGTAAGCGCATTGCAATCTTTTGTCCCAACCCAATAGGATTACAATGCAGGCCTGCCCCCGAACCAGGGAAGTTCGGGTCTTCTTTCTGGTGGTCCCCGAAAGGGGTCGTTGTTATTTTCTTTCAAAGAGTCCAACCAAACAGAGACAGCCCGAGGCAGATTATACTTGCCAGTGATGGCCATCACTCAAAATCATCTCAGAAGTGGCAGACTATACTTGCCCGAAAACCCAGAACCACTGCACCCTCGGGGAGAGGTAGTACCTTTGTGAGAGGACCCAACCTCTCACACTGCTCCTCACCCGAGGGTTCAACCGACATCAGTCAAAGAGACCATCACGCCGCAACCGGTGACACCTGCCGAGTACCTGAACCTGTTCCTCCTTCAACACGCCTAGACACGTGAAAATTGATCATCTACAATCACTGAGGGTCGAAAGGGGCTTGTTGCCCATACCGTCCCTGCGCGCCTTCGGCGCGTGAAACCCTTCCTTTCGACTGTTGACTATCAGTTGAATGTTGTTCTTTATCACGGACCGAAAAGCCAGAATACGCCAATTTCTCACGCAAAAAGATGCATACAGTCGCTCCAAATTCTTTGTCACATTGTGCTCGTTCGACGCCACACTGGAGAAGAAAACACGGCGAGAGGTGAAGTTTCTTAGTGTTGATTGTGCGATATTTTTCTTCATTTATTGGCCTTGGGTTTTGAATTTTGCAACCGCATGTGTACTGAATTGTACTACAACGTGTCTTTTTAAAGTCAGCCACAAATAATTTCGCAATTCTACAAGTTTAAACAACATCAGCATTGTTGGTGGTTTGTGTTGCACTCTGTCGTCCATCTTCGTGGTAACGTGGTGTTGTTCTCCACTCGAGTGTTGTTATTTGTAAACATTTTGTATGACAGATAATTATGTCTCACTCAGATAATTCTGCGAATTCTGGCAAATCTGGAAGGCAGAGCACTGATGGCAAATCAAGAAGATCGCGGGCATCGATGCATCTGCTATCGCAGAACTGAAAAAATTAATTATTGATTCGGACAGAAAATCATCCGAATCAATAATTAGAGAGGGCTAAAAACCGAGATAAGCACATTAAATAAAACCATCCAGGAACTAACAACTGACCACATTGAGCTGGCGAGGAGTGTAGACTTTAATGCCCAAAGTATAGAGGCGATAGAAAACACGGCTATTCCCGGACTGGAACAAGAAATCGAAGCACATTTCTCAGGACTAGAAGAAAAGAGACTTCTCACTGAGATACATGACAGAAAATATAATCTTATACAGTACGTGGAGAGTGGATTGTAACTAAATCACCCGCGAAATGGAGTTATCATGCACCCAAACTATAACTTTCAAATTGTGTGTATATCGACTAAAAACACAAGCAATGTTTCAGCCAATGGACCTCCGGGTTTAACCCGGAGGTCCATTGGCTGAAACTTTGCTTGTGCTTGTTATGCTTTGCAACAAATTTGCAATTATTGCTTGGGTGGAATCTCCACTCTGTGGGGATTTAGTGGTAATACACTCTCCACGTACTGTATATGGGCTGTCCAGAAAGCAACACGAAGGCGCATATTCTACTGTGGAGGCATTCTTGGCAGATGACCTGAAATTGGACAGTACTGAGTCTTCTTCAATAGTTAATAGGGCAGTGAATATCCGTAGGTTGCCTTCCTCAAAACAAGGAAATTCTAATACAGCTCCACAACCTAAACCCATAATAATAAGGCTGGGAAATGACAGAGACAAGCAGAAAATTCTGAAGGCTGCGCCAAATTTGAGAGGACTCAGAAAAGGTATTAGAACTGACTTGCCACCTTCTCTCAGAATAGAAAGGGGTAAGCTCTCCAGTGTGGCTTACAAGCTCAGACAAGACAGAGGACTTAAGACTAGAATACGAGTTTCTGGGGTAAGAGTAGTCCTGGAAATAAGGGAATCATCAACATCAGTTTGGAGACGGTACAGTGAATGATCAGAATTATTTTTATTATTACCACAAACACTACTATTAATTTGGTAAGAAAAACAACTAGTAACCTGATACCAATACTTGGTGTAAATATCTCGTGTTCTAGTTAATAGTTCATACCCCTTTTTTCTTGGTTCCAAGTCTACCACAACCCGCCCTCTCCTCCCCCACCATATCCATACTTGGTGTAAATATCTCATGTTCTAGATAACAGTTCATACCCCTTTTTTCTTGGTTCCAAGTCTACCACAACCCATCTCCTCCCCCACCATATCAATACTTGGTTTAAATATCTCATATTCTTGTCAATAGTTCATTACCCCCTTTTTTT